>CM057453.1:775980000-778380000 GCA_016271365.2 Neoceratodus forsteri | reverse complement strand
GACTTCTTCGATGCCCCTTCCATAAGTGACCAAGCTGACAAGGCGCCACACCTTCACACAGCACCGCAATTCTACTTCAAGGAGATCCCGGTGCCTCTTGTCAGAAAATAAATTCTGAAAGCTATCAGCAGTACTGGTTACAGCTGTGACTCCCTCAATATGAAGCTGTGTGCACTGGTCTTAGAAGAAATCCTAGAACCCTTAACTAAGATACTCAACCTATCATTCAGGACTGCCCAATTGCCAGCCATTTGGAAGCAGGTGACAATTACACCAGTTCACAAAAACGGAGATAGGGCTCTGCACACAAACTACAGGCCTATCTCCATCCTCCTGCCCTTATCCAAAGCTACTGAGCGAATAGTCTCAGACCAGCTAGTCGAGTACCTTGAAAAATACAAAATCCAATGCCCTGAACAACAAGGCTTTAGAAAAGGGCACAGCACCACCACTGCATTGTTGGAGTTTACGGGCTTCATCCATGCCACTCTGGATCAAGGTAACTGTGTGAGGGCTGTGTTCATTGATCTAACTAAAGCCTTTGACACCGTAAATCACCCACTCCTACTCAGGCAACTCTCAAATATCGGTCTCTCCAAAGATGCTTTGCCCTGGTTTGCAAGTTACCTCGGAGGCAGGGTCCAACGTGTCAATATTGCCGGTGTCATCTCCAATGAAAACCCAGTCCTCTCTGGAGTCCCTCAGGGGTCCATTCTGGGTCCATTGCTCTTCAGTCTCTTCCTGAACAGCCTCCCGCATGTCTGCCACCAGAACATATTGCTCTACGCTGATGACGCTGTCATATACACAAATCACCATGATATTAAATCTACTGGAGGGGCAGCTACAGCGTGACTTCAAGAACGTTGAGGACTGGTTCAGCTCACATGAATTGGTCCTGAACTATAGCAAAACAAAAGTTATGTCTTTCTGTAATACACGAAGCAAGCATAACTCTCGACCCCTCACTATCAGGAACTGAGCAGGGATCACATTCAGACCAGTTCCAGAGTTTAAGTACCTTGGCATCACCCTGGACAGATCCCTCTCCTTTGCACAGCACATCAATAATGTTGCAAAAGCCACGAACATACGGTTAGGCCTTCTCCACAGGCACAAACATTGCATGACAGCTGATGCCCTAAGACTGGCGATTAACAGCTCTGTCACCTCAGTCGTTGACTATGGACTAGTTATCTATGGCTCTGCTTCCCCCACTGCCCTTCGCAGGATATTGATGGCGCTTAACAAATCTTGCCGACTCCTTGCGGGTGCTGCCTGTCTAACACACACCTGTGATCTATACGCCCAGACTGGGTGACTACCACTCCGCAGCAGGATCCAATACCAGACCTGCCTGGCAGCCAACAAGGCTCTCCTCGAGCACTTGCCCCCAGGTATTGAAAAGCTTCTTACTATAAACAACAGCACCCAGCATACCAGAAATGCACAACACCAAATTTACCAGGTCCCCAGATGCCAGACCACCATGGGTCAGAGGTCCTTCACCTGCAGAGCCCCACCATGGTACAACTTGCTCAACAAAGAAACACTTTCTGCTGCTTCGCTTGGCACCTTCAAAAAGCAACTCCGACAGCACCTCACGTCAACCAGTCAGTGTGATTGTTTCCACTAAGAGGGTCACCTCTCCTCCCTTGCTGGCCCAAGCTGTCCCGTAACCTCCCTTGGGTTGCAATACTCTGACTCTTGCTCCCTCCTCCTACATCTCTCCCACCCTTCTTTCTTCCCTCCCTTCCTGTGCCTCCTCTTCTTGCCCACCCCCCCTTCCTTTGGCACTTATTGGACATGGGTGCCCTCCTACTATTATCAGACTCGCATCCATTCTACCTCCTTCCCCTTAGACAATGGCTCCTCAACCAGCCTTCTACTTTCTGCTCCCACTTACCCTACCCTCCGTAACTCCACTGCTCACTTTTTATTTCTCACCTTTTACCCGGCATTTTCTTGTTGATGTTGTCTCACTCCAAGTAGGAATGTATCCTTAAGCCTAGCCTTTGCCTTGTTTAAAGTCTGTTATTCTTGTCAAACTTTGTATGTAAGTTTTCCCTCCATCCTATGACATGGAACCTTTGTAAATGAGCAGTTCCTGCTCTAAGGTATTTGTAATCCTAGAGTTCAATAAATAAATAAAATAAAGATAAATAAAATAAACACATCTAACATATGGAGCAGTGCTTCCCCTGGACTGGCATGCTCAAGAAAGTAAACAAGAAGGTGGATAGACTGGTTCAGAGTAAACTAAGACACCACTTTAGGGAGAAACTTATAATTTGTGTGCAAAAACACCATGTCTTTGTGAAAAATCAAATAAGGCCCCTCACACCAGAGAGCCTGAAGTTTGGAAATCTTCCTAACAGATGTAATGGCAACCAAAAATAATGCTTTCCAAGAAAGGAAGCATAGTTCACAAGTTGTGGCTGGCTCAAAAGGAGACAGGGACAATTTTTCCAAAACAAAATTCAAATCCCAAGCTGGGACAGAAAAATGGATTGGAGTTTTCAGATGTAGGATACCCTTCAAGAAGGTATGGGAGACATCCAGTTGCATCACAGTGCAGTCACTCACAGGCTCATGGAAGGCCAAGATAGCCGAAAGGTACACTCTGAGGGAGGAGTACTGGAGGCCTGAATCCAAAAGCGATATATGGTAATCTAGAATCTGGTTCGGCAGCCCAGATAGCAAACCTCTTCCACTTCATGGCATAAATGGCTCAAGTGGAGGGTTTCCGAACAGCCAGTAGAACATCCATCACCCTATGGGAAATCCCAAACCTGGCGATGGCTATGTCCTCAGAAACCAAGCATGCAGATGGAGGGACTTGAGGTTGGGATGTACCAGGGTCCCCTGAGCCTGCGTTAGCAGATTCCTGCAGAGGGGGAGAGGGGCCAGAGGTTCCACCACTAGCTACTGTAGTAATGGGAACTACTATATATATATATATATATATATATATATATATATATATATAGTGGGATATACTATATTGGACTAGATATCTGTAACTAATCTGTAACTAATCTCTCTCTCTCTTGCTTACATCTGAGAGAAGTTTTCCTCACTTTTACAGTGGTATTGCTTTGTGTTTAATTATTTTAGTTTTTAATTCAGGAAGGGGATTTTCAAAACTGCTTATCTTGTCAGCATCTTCAGAAGGGCTGAAATAACTGCATATTTGATTTTCCTTTGTGGCTAACAAACCACCAGGCTGTTTTGGGGCTGGAGAGTTTACCTGTGTCTGACTTGGATGTCTGGATTTTCTCTGTTTGATTAGCAGGGTACTTTCTCTGTCAAATTGTTGTGAGGGTATCTTGCTGACAGGAAGGCATATATAGCGCGTGGTGAGAGCTTTCTGATTGTTTTGTGAGGGCACAGTTTAGGCCCAACCCCTTCCCACCCCTCACCCCACCCACCTCTGGAAATGGTTCCTTTATACCTGAGGTTCTGACATCATTTCCTCAAGAGTGCAAGGTGCATATCACTGTCATATCTTCTCTAGCACACTGCACTGACAATATAAGCATACACATTGTATAATATATATTTCTATATAACCAATCACAAAGCACACACACACACACACACACACACAAATACAAACAAAAAAAGTAGATAAACATGTGGGGGTAGGTGCAATATAATGGCTATGGGGCAAGCAGTCTTGAAGTCTTTCTGGAGGCTGAGATGCTGCCCTATTTGCAGACAACTATCTGCCCTGAGGGAGGAAGTTGCCCGTCTTCAGGCCACACTGGACAGTAGTAAGGAAACCTTCCCCCAGGCCACACTGGACAGTAGGAAGGGAACCTCCCCTATCCAGGGAGTACTAGCGCCACCACCACTACCTCAGAGGTTGCGAAGAAAGCACAGCAGTTGGACCACAGTGGGCTCAGGGAGGGCGAGGATGGTGGAACAGAGGCACACCCAGTCAGTTGTTCCACTCCACAATCCATACACCATTCTGGGGGAGCATAGCTCCCCTATGGATGCACCCAGAAGACTGATGACAACTGTCACAAGGGAGGCCCACAGGAAGGAGGCAGAGGACACCACAGGGAAAGGAAGCAGCTCCTGGTGGGGGACTCAATTATTAGGGGTATAGAACTGGGGAGAGCTGGGAAAACTGAAGTAAGGTGCCTGCCTGGTGCCATGGCTTGGAGGGACAGGAAGCGCATCCTCAGGATCACGAGAACAGCTGCAAGGGAGTCTGAGCTGGACGTAATTGTCCACCTAGGGACAAATGACTTGGCTCATCATGAGATTAGAGCAGTGCAGGAGGACATTGCAGAGTTGGGGAGGGGCCTAAGACAAGTAGCACACACAGTATCCTTCTCAGAGGTGCTGCCTGTCAAAGGCATGGGGGAGGCGAGGGTAATTAGCACCATGCAGTTTAATGAATGGTTGAAAAAATGGTGCAGAGCACAGGGTTTGGCTTCATTGGGGACTGGGGTTCCACCTGAGGGACACCAGCCTATACTGGCAGGATGGTCTGCATCTGTCCAGGAAGGAACAAGTCTTTTGAGCAATCGGTTTAAATGCTTCATTGGTGAGCTTTTAAACTAGTCAAAGGGGGAGGCACTGACAAGCAGCAGGAAAATCCCAGCCTCTCCCTACAAAACAGGGTACTAAATGAGAAAAAGACCGAGGTAGAACGGTCAGTGGGGGATGCTGCAACAGAAGGTAAAGCCATCAAAAAATGGAGAGCAATGAGTACCAATGCCCGTAGTCTGGGTAACAAGCTTCCTGAATTACTGGACTTGATGGAGAAGGAACATCTGGATATCGTGGCAGTCACAGAAACATGGTACACACAAAACCATGACTGGGACGTAAACATACCAGGATACACTATCTACAGGAGGGACAGGGAGGGTAAAGAGAGGAGGAGTAGCTCTTTACATAAGGAAGGAATAAAGCAACAGAACAGAAGGGTAAACAGGGAGGAGAAGAAGCACTGTGGGTAAATTTGGAGACAGGCAATGGCACCACAATCCGCACAGGGGTTGTATACAGACCCCCTTCTCAGGGGGAGGAAATGGACAAGGAAATGATAGAAAGTATACTTAGAATGGCAGAAAAAGGGGAGATATTGCTGATGGGTGATCCGAATATGCCAGATGTTAACTGGAGTGCAGTTGCAGCTGCCACTCCGAAGAGTGGAGTTATTCTAGATGCCCTACAGGGGGCATGCCTTAGACAACTAGTACTGGAGCCCACTCGAGAGGGAGCAATATCAGACTTGATTCTCTCAAATGGAGATGGAGAGAGGATTACAGATGTAGAAGTGGGTAGCCATCTGGGAACTAGCGACCATCGAACAGTATGGTTCACAATAAACACAGCAACAGAGTCAAGCCATACAAAGACAAAAGTACTGGACTTTAGGAGGGCTGACTTTGCCAAAATGGGTGAGTGCCTAAGGAATGCACAGGCAAATGGGCAGGAAGGAGGGGTGGAAGAACAATGGGGAATAATAAAAATTGCCATCACAGAGGTAACGAGCCTTTGTGTGAAGCAAATAAACAAAACAAAATGATGTAAGAAACCACTATGGTTCTCAAAGGAAGTGGCAGTGAAGGTTCAAGAGAAAAAGAAAGCATTCAGGAAGTACAAGGAATCACAGAAGGAGCAGGACAGAGAACTGTATCAGTTAAAGCAAAAGGAGGCTGGGAAGGCAGTCAGAACAGCAAAGGCCCAAACCGAGGAAAAGATAGCCAACTCAGTTAAGAAGGGGATAAAACCTTTTATAGGTACATCAGGAGCGAAGGAAGACCAAGGGAGGGATAGTGAGGCTTAATAAAGGGAGGGAGGGTGGGCAGAGGAGACTGTGAAAAGGCAGAGATACTAAACAAATATTTTTGCTCAGTATTTACAAATGAAGAGGGGGAGGTACATAAAACAAACAGTAGAAACACTCTGGATACAGAAGTTGATACCAGCCCATTTACAGAAGAAAGGGTTCTGAAAGAACTCTTAAAACTGAAGGTGGACAAAGCAATGGGGCCTGATGGGATTCATCCCAGAATTCTAAAAGAACTAAGGGTAGAACTAGTGACACCACTGACTACCCTTTTTAACAAATCATGGGAGGAGGGGGTGGTACCCGAGGACTGGAGGAGGGCAGATGTGATTCCCCTTCACAAAAGTGGGAGCAAGGCAGAAGCAGGAAACTACAGACCTGTTAGTTTAACCTCAGTGACAGGGAAAATGATGGAATCACTTCTGAAGGAAAGAATTGTCAAGTATCTAGAGGCCAGAGGGGCACAGGACCCTAGGCAGCATGGATTCACAGCGGGAAGGTCATGCCAGACGAATCTGATAGATTTCTTTGACTGGGTGACCAAAGTAGTAGATCAGGGAGGGGCTGTGGACATGGCCTACCTAGACTTTAGCAAGACATTTGACACAGTCCCACACAAAAGATTAATATACAAGTTAGCCAGCCTGGGAGTGGGTCCCAAGATGACAGCCTGGGTAAAGAATTGGCTGGAGAATAGGACACAGAGAGTAATAGTAAATGGAGTCCACTCAGAAGAAAGGAGGGTTACTAGTGGGGTACCGCAGGGTTCAGTATTAGGACCGGTCCTCTTCAATGTCTTTATAAGCGACATTGCAGAAGGACTGGAAGGAAAAGTATGTCTCTTTGCAGATGACACAAAGATCTGCAACAGAGTTGATGCACAGGGTGGGGTGGAAAGGATGAGAAGGGACTTGGCAAGGTTAGAGGAATGGTCAAATGTATGGCAGCTTAGATTCAATGCTAAGAAGTGCAAGGTAATGCACCTGGGAAACAAAAACCCAGGGGAAGAGTACACAATGGGGGGTGAGATACTAACAACAACAAAAATGGAAAGGGACCTGGGGGTAGTCATATCAGATGACCTAAAGGTGGGCAAGCAATGTGAGAGGGCAGCAAGGAGGCTGGGGGGATACTGGGATGCATAGGGAGAGGCATCACCAGTAGAAAACAGGAAGTTATTATCCCTCTGTACAGACAGCTGGTGAGACCCCATCTGGAGTACTGTGTGCAGTTCTGGAGACCCAATCTCCATAAAGACATAGACAGGATGGAAGCTGTCCAGAGGAGGCAACTAAAATGGTGCAGGGTCTGCCCAGAAGACATATGAAGAGAGACGAAAGGAGCTTAATATGTATAGCCTCGAAGAAAGGAGGAAGGGGGACATGATAAAACGTTCAAGTACCTCAAGGGAATCAACAATGTCCAAGAGGTAGCATCTTTCAAAAAGAAGTGTGCAAGAACAAGAGGGCACAATTTGAAGATAGAAGGGGCGGCTCAGAGGTAATTTAAGGAAGTATTTTTTCACAGAGAGGCTGTGGATGCATGGAACGACCTTCGGAGGAGGTTGTGGAGTCAAAATCAGTGGTGGAATTCAAGCATGCATGGGACAGTCATAAGGCAATTCTAGAGGGTGGGGGTAGGAAGAAGTAGGCTGCTGGTTAACTAGGATCTGCAGCTTATCCAGTAGGTAGGGAAATGGGCAGACTGGGTGGGCCAAGCGGTCCTTATCTGCCATCAAATTCTATGTTTCTATGTATCTGCCGAGGCCAGAATGGAGACACCAGGATCATTCTGGCCCCCTCCATCTGTAGCTTGATGAGCACCCTCTGAATCAGAAGAAATGGAGAGAAGGCATAAAGGAACTTCCTACTCCAGGACAGGGACAATGCATCTCACCAGAAAACTCCAGGCCCTGGATCAAGCAAGCAGAAACTGGGCAGTTTTGTGTTGAATGGGGACGCAAAAAAGTTCAGCTCTGGATGACCCCATCTGTCAAACAGATCTGTGATGGATGAAAGGAGCTCCCACTCATGCATGCTGGATTGCGTCCTGCTGAGACTGTCCGTCAGAGTGTTTAGCACTCCTGGGACATGAGCTGCTGAGAGAATTAGACCATGGTCTAGTGCCCAGTACCACACTCAATTGGCTTCCCTGCACAGGGGATACGAATGTGTCGCCACTCCCCGCTTGTTGATGTAATACACAATACTGAGGCTGACAGAGTGAATCAACAGTTGACCCAGAAGGAGATGGTTCTGAAAGACCTACATGGCCAAGAGAACCACCCGCATCTCCAGAACATTGGTGTGCAGGGAGATTGCGATCTGGGACCAAGAGCCCTGAGTCTGAGAAGGACCCAGATGAGCCCCTCTAGTCCAAACCGAAGGTGTCTGTGGTGAGGATCTGCTGGGGGAGAGGAAATCTGGAAGGAAACCCTTGCAGCGGGTTCAGGGTGTCCATCCACCACTGAAGTACCTTGCAAACTGGGGAGGAGACCAGCACCAACTGATGTAAGTTGTCTGTGTGCAGGTCCCATTGCACTCAGACAGTCCACTAGAGGATACGTATGTGGAGCCTGGCCAGTGTAACAGTGGGAATGGCTGCAGCCATCACTCCCAACAGTCTCAAGTACACTCCTGCAGGGACCCATCAGCTCTGGGTAACCTCCTGAGCCTCGGCAATGAGGCACTCTGCCCTGTTCTAAGGCCCAAAGGCCTTTCCCTGTGCCGAGTCTAGAACTGGCCCTATATATTGCAGCCTTTGGGATGGGACTAGTACCAACTTGGGCACATTGACCATAATGCCCAGAGAGAGAAAAACAGCTGAAGAGTTCTCCACAGAGTCTGAAGGAACTGTTCCCTGGATGGGTCCTTCAGGAGCCAATCATCCGGACAGGGGAAGAAATACAGTCCCTCCTTTCTGACAGCTGCAGCTACCACAGCCAAGCATTTGGTAAAGACCTGCGGTGCAGAGGACAAGCCAAAGGGCACCACCTTGAATTGGTAATGCTCGCCCTGAAACGGAAAACAGACAAACCTCCTGTGAGGAGGAAAGACTGAGATATGCAAGTAGACATCCTGCACGTCAAGTGAACAGAGCCAGTCACCCATCTTGAGAAGGGACATTAGGTCTGGCAAAGTTACCATCTGGAACTTTTGGTACTGGACACACAGATTTATGTCCTTGAGATCCAAAATGGACCTTAGATTTCTAGTCTTTTTGGAGACCAGGAAGAACCTGTAATAGAACCCTTCATTTCTCTGGTGCCTGGGCACTGGCTTGAAGGCCTTTTTGCACAGAAGGGATTGTACCTCCTACCGAAGCACAGACAGGTGGGCCGGGAGGTAGCTGGAGGGCACCAGAGGAGTCTATGGGGGCAGCCTGATGAGCTCCAGAGTGTGGCCCCTTTCTAGGATTTACATTCAGTACCCTACACTGAACTATTCACCAAGGCTTCCAACTCAAACATGAGAGGGCATGGATGGAAACTGAGGGGTGGAAATTTCAGGAGGGATCTTATTTATTTATTTATTTGTATTTCAGATGACACCTTTGAGCCAAGGGCTCTTTTACAAAGGTTCCACGTCAAGGCAATAAGGATAATAAGGTATAAAACATAACATGATCATCACAATGGAATTTACAAAAAAATGGCAAGTAAGGTTACAATAATAGCAGCCAAAGGCATTGTCAAGGAATTGTATTGTGAGTTAATTATACAGTACAAGTCATAGGCGACTTAGTGAAGCTTTGTTAGGAGTGGGTTAGAGGGAAAGGAGAAAGAAAAGTTTACGCTTAAAAGCACCAATCGAGACAATGTTGGAGATTTCTGTAGGTAGCAAGCTGGACCAGGTTGAGGCTCTGACAAGATAAGAATGCTGAGCTTAAGAGGTCCGGCAGCGAGGTATTGTAAAGGTTAGACTCTCTGGTCTTCTAGTTAGGTGGAGGACACATTGCAGGGTCAATATTGATTGGACTCCAGGGGGCATAAGGCCCAGTGATGTCTTCTTAGCTAGGATGCAGGTCTGGTACTTTAGCCAGCCAGATAGCTGTAACCAGTTATCCTGCTCGTAGATGTCACGTGTGAGAAAGGCGGGCAGCTGAAATAAAGAGTCTACAAGGAAACTTGGTTGTCACCCAAAATCCCTGATTCTGCTATCACCATACCTGGCTACTCTATGTTTAGGTGGGACAGGATCACTAAAAGAGGTGATGGCTGCATTATTTACTTAAAAGAAACCCTAATGGGTCACACCTTTGAATTGCCCTGCATAGGAAACGCCTCTCAGGCCCTGTCCATCAAGGTACTCCTAGGGGCCCAAAAGAAAACATTAACTGTGCTATCTGCATACATACCACCAAAAGAATCTGCCTCTGGCTTTCATAACTTCATGGAATATATTCTGAGTGTGCCTCAGAACACTGAAACCATAATACTGCGAGATTTCAATGTAAACTGGCTCTCTTCTGGCATTGAACGCATTAAGGATGCCATTTCCGCCTAGCACCTTACCCAGCTAGTTAACAACCTGATCAGAATTAACTATAGAACTGAAAGAATTAAATATAGATGACAATACACAACATGGGTTCAGAGCTGGCCATTCCTGCACTACAAATTTGTTATCATTCTACAATATTAGTCTGGACCTAGATAACAAAAAACAGATGGATGTTATTCTGCTGAATTATAGCAAGGCCTCTGATAAGGTCCCTCATGGGACTCTCTTTAAAAAAATAGAATCATTAGGTTTTTCCTATTGTTTGGTTAAATGGGTCAATGCATGGTTGACAAATAGAACCCAGAGAGTCACCATAAATAATTGCGTTTCAAAACCTTGGTGCAGTCACCAGTGGGGGTTCCACAGGGCTCTGTGCTTGGTCCCATCCTGTTCAACGTATACATTAGTGACATGCAAATAAGCACCAAAAATTGGCTGTCCAAATTTGCCGACGACTCTAAGCTTGGGAGTTTGGTGGACAATACTCAAGATTCTGATTCACTCAAATTAGATCTACAAATCATTGAAAAATGGGCACTAGACAACAAAATGGAATTTAATATTGACAAATGTGTGGTTTTTCACTTTGGGACACAAAATCCAAAAAATAATTACTATATAAATAATAGTTTGATTAAATCTACTAACATGGAAAGGGACCTGGGCATACTGGTCAATTCTAGACTAGCATCCACTGATCACTGTTTAAAAATAGCCAACACGACTAATGGGATACTTAGGCAAATTCAGCACTCCTTTGTTACAGAAACCGAACAATGTCTGATACCTCTTTACAGAGCATGCGTCAGACCTCTCATTGATTACAGGTCTCCATTTTGGAGCCCTCATCTTAGCGGAGATATTGACTGACTTAAGAGGATTCAAAGATGGGCAACCAGGATGGTCCCAAGACTTGCAAATAGCCCCTATCATACCAGACTCCTGATTACAGGCTTAAACTCCCTGCAAAATAGAATAATTACAGGGGATCTACTTTTACTCTATAAATTAATGAAAAATCCATGACCTTATGAATAAGTGTGGACTCAGTTCTACTGTGAGACGAATTGTGCCTAGACACCATGCTAAACAACTTTTTGTCCCTCAAGCGAGAATCAACCAAAGATTAAACTTGTTCTCAGTTAGGGCACCTAGACTCTGGTCGATTCCTGCTAGTATTGATGCTTTTAAGAAGGGTCTCGATAATTGGCTAAGCCAGAATCATATGCTTTAGATTGCCCACACTGTGTGGGGGAAATCTAGATGGGCCTCAGCCTTCTTTTTCCCTTTAAAACCAAGTAAACTGTATCAAGTACCTTACTGGACTGGGTTCTGTCTAGTCACCCGGAACGAATCACAAATGTCTCTGTACTCCCTGACACCCTAAGCGACCACTCCCCTATACTTTGTAGTTGGTCCAACAAGTTTAGCAAATCTCCACCTAAGGTTATTCTTAGTAGGGTCCTAACTCCAGGACACCTAGAGCCACTCAGACCACACCTTAGAAGCCAGGATTGGTCACCACTGGGCTCTACCAATGACACTGACGAGGCACTTGATTTCTTCATCGACTGCTTTAATGATGCATGCGATATCCTCGCCCCCTCTAAAAAAGCAGAAAGTTAAAGGGTGTGCAACCCTTGGATAACACCTGAACTATTGGGACTGATGAAGACTAGGGACCACCTCTGGCACCTAGCCAAAGCCACAGGCAAGCAAGCAGATATTCAGGCTTATAAAAAATCCAGAAATGTTTGTACTGGAGCCATCCGTTTTGCAAAAAATCGGTACTTTAGGGAGGTGCTCTCCAACTCCTGGGGTAACAGTAAACATTTCTGGAGCAACATAAGGGATGTCACTGGCAAAGACCCCAAGAAAGCACCCACCATGCTTAACATTGATGGAAGCCCAACTCTCGACCCAATGGCCATAGCCAATAATTTTAACAATGTCTTTACAGACCTCAGCAGTGTCCTCCTCCCTGATTTGTTCAAGGCCTCTGCCCCTGCCACCCCTCTGTCTGTGATGTTCAGCAGCAGGCTTTCCCCTTTTTTACTTCAAAGAGGTTACTAAGCATGAGGCTAGGAAGTACATAAGCAAAGTACTCAGTAAATCAAGATTCAGTGGGGACAGTCTAGATCTCAAATTTCTTGCCCTCACCCTCGAAGAAATTCTCACACCTACCAAGATTCTGAACCTTTCTCTAAGACTTGGGCAATTCCCCCAAAAATGGAAACATGCCCTAGTAACCATGGTGCACAAAGGTGGAGATAGGGCACAGCACACAAAGTATAGGCCAATCTCCATTCTTCCTCCTCTATCAGAAGCACTAGAGCGTATAATTGCAGATCAGCTTGTGGAATACCTGGACAAATACAATATCCATTGTCCCCAGCAGCATGGCTTTCGTAAAGGTCATAGTACCATCACTGCACTGTTAGAATACACTGGTTTCATACATAATGCACTAGACCAAGGACATCTGGTAGGGGCTGCCTTTATCGACCTGACAAAGGCCTTTGATACTGTGAACCACTCACTGCTACTTGGGTAATTATCACTTGCAGGGGTGTCGAATGATGCTGTCAGCTGGTTCAAAAGCTACTTAGAAGACCATTCGCAACAGGTCAAGATAACCAATGTCCTCTCTAAAAGGAAGCCAGTCCATTCCTGAGTGCCTCATGGATCTATACTAGGGCCCCTTCTCTTCAGTATCTTCTTGAATAACCTCCCAGGAGACTGTCATGAACAGATTTTGCTCTTCGCGGATGATGCCATGATCTGCTTAGTAACCCTGACCCTAAGAACCTCCAGGATAACCTTCAACACAGATTCTCAGAAGTGGAAAAGTGGTTCAGCACTCAAAAACTGGTGCTAAACTATAAAAAGACCAAAGTGATGCTTTTCAACAATACCCATGAGAAACACAAGTCCAAACCCTTGTTCATCACAAACTGCATTGGCACCCCGCTTGAACAGATCCACTCCTTCAAATATCTAGGGGTCACTGTTGATAGCTCACTCACCTACTCACAACATATTGATAACGTAGCTCGAGCTGTCAACATAAGGATTGGCCTACTCCACAGGCACAAGCATAGCCTCATTCCCGAGGTGCTAAAAATAGCAATTTTCAGTTCTGTCATTACCATAATCGATTATGGACTGGTTGTTTATGGCTCTGCCTCTTCTACATCCTGTCACAGGATCACTGTTGCTCTTAACAAAGCATGCAGATTCCTTACTGGGTCTGCCCGCCTCACACACAAGTGACCTGTATGCTCAGACTGAGTGGCTTCAATTATTCAGCTGGATCCAATATCAAATCTGCTTACTTGCCAAGAAGGCACACCTTGGTTTGCTACCCCCGGGGTCCAACAGCTCCTCAGCCTTTGTCACAGTACCCAATGTACTGGCAGCTCAGCAACTCAGGTCTTCGCTGTTTCCAGATGTCACACCACCTTAGGTCAGTGGTCCTTTGCTTATAGAGCCCCCCTCTGGCTCAACTCCTTGGGTAGGGACATCTCTGCTGAGTCAAAACTCGTCCCTTTCAAACACAAACTCCAGCAGCATCTATTAGCAAACAGTATATGTGACTGCCACTCTTAGCAGCCTTCTGCTTATATTATTGTACTTATGCCTTTTGGCATTTTTAACACATGGTACTTCATTTCAACCCTACCCTCAAGCCTTTTCCCCATCACCCCTCAACCCTGCTTCTTCCCTGCTCACGCAACTTCGAGCTCTTCCCCTGCTCCTCCTCACCTTCCCTCTTCCACCCCCCTACTCATTCTCTTATCTCATGCCACCTCTTTTGCAACTTCTTCCCCTCCTTCCCCCTACATTTCTCTCTTTTACCTCTCTCCCACCCATATTACTCTCTCTCTCTCTCTCAGGTTTTCGACAAGGCCTGCTAGGCTACCCCTCCTCCCCTGGTTAAACACGACCTCTTCTCCCTCTACTATTAATTTGTCTTCCTCCCCCTCACTTCGCCAGCACTCCCCCTTTTCTCTGCAACTGCTCCATTTCCCCTCCATCCACCTCCCCCCCTCATCTCTCTACCCTCATTACCTTCTTTGCAACTCCGCTCCACCTCCTACGCAACTCATCTCCTTCTCCCTCTTGTTCCTCCCATCCCCCACCTTACACCCCATTACTTTCTCTCCTAGATTTTGACAAGGCCTCCCAGGCTGCCCCTTCTTCTAGCCCACTCTGCTGTATGTTGAGTAACATTCAGTGCTATTTTGATTGCTTTCGATGTATTAGTTTTTTTAAAGTATATTCTAGATGCCCGTTATTTACTTATCTATTGTTTACCTTGTTTTGTATTTGTACTACTGACATGGAACCTTGAGTTGTATTGCTCAAAGGTGTTGTAATCCAAGACTCAATAAATAAATCAATAAACATGTGGCGCTGAGGGTTGAGGCACTGGACGCCACACCTCGCGCCCACCGGCGACCCAGGTTCGGGAATGAGCCTGGGCTGCCGGGGTCGGCAGGGGAGAGGGAGGCTCAAGCATCCGGAGGACTGCTCTCATCTCTCGGGGGGGGGAGATCCAGGCATCTGCCCGGCACCACAGCGGCCCCTGGTGGCAACCAGAGGCACTGCAATGCTTAGGGCATGGAAAAGGGGGATGTAGAGTCGCGACAGACGTGCCTGGCATCATTGCACGTCCGGGCTCTGCCAGAGGGGAGGAGGGAGGGGACGTAACTAAGAAAATCCCCACCCCCGGGGATAGGTGACAGCACCACCCTCTCAGCCACACTCCACTGGCCGAACTCACTCAACTCCTGGGCTGAGTCCAGCCCAGCCTGAATTCTAGATAGAGCGCCCTGGGTGGATAGGGCGGCCCCACCTCGGGGGGGGGCTCAGAGCTGAGGGGATAGCCAGGCTGGTGCCAGGAGAAGAGGAGTTTCAGGCCCGGAGGTAGAGCTGAGGGTAAGTGGATGCTTGAGAGAGTTCCCCGGGACCAAAGCAGCGCTAGAAACAGAACTGTCAAAAAAAAAAAAAAGGACGAGTTTATGTGAGCAAAACCAGTCTTCCACTTCTGTGAAGCTTTTCTGTAGTTGAGACTTCAGGTGGGGTCTGTGTGGCAAGTGAAGTTTACTGCATCATCTGCATACAGTACAGTAACATTCTGTCATGGGAGGAGGCAGGGAGATTTTCAGGAATATGTTGAATAACAAGGGACCCAGGATAGAACCTTGGGGTACTCCAGAGTGGATGGGTAGGGATGATGACAGAAATTCACCAATCCTGACCTGTTGGGTCTGGTTACTGAGGTAGCTTTGAAACCATAGAGTAGTTTCACTTGAAAGACCAAGGAGGGATAATTGTCCGATGAGGATGGCATGATTGAGAGTGTCAAATGTCTTACTCAGGTCAATAAAAGAGGCGCCGACCAACTGGCCCTGATCAAGTGTATGATGGATATGTGTGGTGAATTCGAGGAGTGCCATCGTAGTGCTGTGCCCTTTACAGAAGCCATGCTGCTGGGAACATTGCAGGCTGTATTTTGCAAGGTACAGTACTCTGTGAGCTGATCAGCCACGATCTGTTCCAATGCTTTGGATAGAGGGGGGAAGATGGATATAAGCCTGTAATTGTTAGTGAGAATCTTGTCACTGCTTTTATGGATTGGAGTCACCACTGCCGATTTCCACTTTTGGGGGAACTGGGACACCATGAGGGAATGGTTGAGGATTCTGGTTAGTGGAAGCAGGACTTTGTCAATGGTTAGGGAGAGAAGTTTCATATCCAGTGAATCGCCACTGATCCTAGACTTTCCAAGCACTTTAAGAAAGTGTTTTTTAGCTAGGCTTGCCAGGATTGCTTTGAAATGGAAAGGAGGGTGCCCTGGTGGCAAACCTGAATTAACAGGAGCTGAGTTGACTGTGGTGGGGTCAAAAAAGTAAGGGGGTAGCACATGACTAAGGTCAGCAAAAGTGGTGTTAAATGCATTTGCAATGATTACATGGTGAAGAGTGATGGTACCATCTATGTTCAACATTGTGGGTGTTGTTTTGTCACTTCAGCAAGGTTACGCCAGAATTTACTCCCATCATTCCAGGTGCTGGCTAAGGTGTTCCTGTAATAGTTAGCCTTCTCATGGTGGATTGCTCTGGTACAAGCGTTCCCCGCTGTTTTGTAGGCCTGGATGTCAGTCTGGGTGCCAGTAACCTTAGCACGATACCAGAGCTGGTCTCAAGATTTCATTTGTGTAAGGAGGCCTATTGTGATCCACGGGTTACTGACACCCTTGATCTTACGCTTTTTAAATGAAGCATGAACGTCGCAGGCCGAGTTGAAACAGGTGATAAAGTATTCAAGTGCTGTGTCCACGTTGGGGGCTATATCAATTGGTGACCAGTCATATTCACGAAGGAGTGTTTTAAGTGACTCAAGATGACCGGGGATCAGCATTCTCCTGTTAATAGCTTTTTTTGGGGGGGAGGGTGTATTTGTTGGTTCAGATGCATAGGAATGATCACTTAAGGAGTCTGGGATGACTGTAGCTTCAGAGATATGCTCCGGATGATTAGTCAACACCCAGTCCAGAAGTGTACAGGTCCCTGTTCTGTAGTTTACTCTAGTAGGTGATTTGACCATTTGTGAGATGTTAGCAGCAGCTAGGGCATCCTTATAACTATTCGAGCTGGAGGCCAGCCAATTGACGTTGAAATCGCCAAGCAGGATAACTTCTGTATTCTGATCCAGGGAGTTGATACAGTCAAGGAGGGAGTGAAGGCCTAGACTGGCCAGCTTGGGTGGTATATGGATGGAGACAACAGTAAGGATCTTGTTATGAGTTCCGAGAAGTACTTTGGCAGCAAGGACATGGATGTAATTTCCGGAGATGGGCAAGGGCATGACATGACCCATGAGGGACTCTTTAAGGTAGAGGGCACAGCCTTTTCCTTTCTTGATAAGTCTGTCCTGCCTGAAAACTGCATATCTGGGAACTGCTATTGCAGAGTCAGGTACCTTCAGAGACAGCCATGTTTCCAGCACTGATAGGATGTCTGGATTGTGCTGGGAAACCCAGGCGGAGAGGGCATCAAGTTTGGAGAGGAGACTGCAGATGTTAATGCTTGCCAAGGAGAGTGACCCTGCACTGCTGTTAACCTTGTGGCCAAGTTGTGGTGGGCCGGGGTTAGGGTGAATGTTGCCTGAGAGGAGCAACAGCAGCAGTATTAGATGTTTTAAAAGGGGTTTAAAGTTGCTTCTGGGGGGCAGCAGGACCCTTTTTTTAACAGGTTCCTTTCCATAAGGATGATGCATGAGGTAGTGACCAGTTAGTAACAGCAAGGAGCAGTGGTTTTGAGAACAGGCCAAAAGTTTAATTTGTTCTTCAAAATGGTTGTGGGATAAACAGCCCTTAGACACAAGTACATTAAAAGTTAATTTCAGTTGAAAACGTTGATGCCTGGTGGTTAAGTCAAAAGCCAAAAGGAAGGATCAACTGCTGAGGTCCAGAGTCACAGAATGTGTTAGAATTCCTGAAGGTGATGAACTGTGCCTGCACATATGCAGGATGTGAAATCCTTTTGTCTCTATGCTTCCTTTGTTATTCAAAGAGGTTGTTGAAAAGCCCACATACAGATCCTTTAGGAGCAGGTCAGATGAAAATGTGGATTCAGAGCAGGACCCAAAGTCACTGAGTTTGTCAGACTTGGTTGATTGACTTATGTTTTGCTTGGGATAGCTTCCAAAAAGTTGATTTTAAAATGAAAATGCAGATACCTGATGAAGATGTTTTGCAGAAATCCAGTATAGGAGACTTTCACGGATGCAGTGAGCAAGAATGGTGTAGTTACTCCAAGCAGAAAACCATGTAACTCCACAAAAACTAAGCTACAGACACAGACACACACAAACAGCGACCCCCACAGACCCAGGAGGCAGAGCTTATAGATCGTAGGAATTGGATCTTAGAAAGCACTATTTTTCAGACAGGATTGTGCAGCCATGGAACAAACTACCTGAAGAGGTGGTAGGAGCTAGGACTGTATCAGCATTCATAAGGGGTTGGGATAAGGAGTACACTAGAATTAAATCTGCAAGGGCATGTACCAGCTAGGACCCAGGATCATCTAGGCTCTCGGGATCTCAAGGGCAGTCTTGATGAACCCTTGGTCTCCTTCTGTCATCACCTTCCTATGTTTCTATGATTTGAAGAATCCAGGCATCTGACATGATGGGTCTCTGTTGATTGAGATGGAGGGAGTACCAGCCTCCAACCACCACCTCTTGGTCAGGGACTGGAAGGGGGGGGTCTATCAAGGAGTCAAGTGGAGACGGATCCAGACCCTGGGGCTAGTCCATCACCCCAGGGCACTTGGCCATGACTCTGGCAGAGGAAGAGGTGGGCAAGGTGGTGGAGGCTCTGCGTTTGCCTTGCAGCCGAGAGCCTACACTGGATTTGTGAGACACCTTGCAAAAAGGAGGGCGCTGTCTGCTCCTAGGCTGCGTATGACAGAGCGAATGGACAGATTTGATAGCCCTGCCAGATGCCTGCATCTCATTTATGATGTCCTGCACATCTGGACCAAACAACTTAGAGCCATTTCAGGGTTTTAAATAACTGATTAGCAGTTTTTTTCTTGGGACAATGCTAACTGTACAGAAAGCATTTATATAGGTTTTCTAGAAGTGTTATGTTTGTTAAACACAGTGAAGCAAGTGCTATGCATTTTCACAATGTTTTAGCACTTTTATGAGCAAAACGCTAATCGATTTTTGGAGTTAAATAAATCCCTGCATTTAAAGGGACACTGAGCACCTTTTGTTGAACATCAGCAGGAAAACCTGAGACCCTCAGCCAGGAGTGCCTACAAAGGCAAATACCGGCGGCAGCAGCCCTGGTACCAGTATCCGAGATATCATAAAGGGCATACAAGGGGTGCTTTCTAATATTATCAGAATTTTACAGGCACTTAAGAACCTCTTGCTTTTGGGAGCAATCAGGAGGGCCTGGGCTGAAGCCTTGCCCTTCTTCCAAAGAGTATTCTGGTATTTTTTTCAAACGTATATTTATTGGTTTTAATATACAGTAAATACAAGTATAGCCCGAAGGACAGTGCACAATGTAAATACATTTATAGAACTCGGTAAAAACATTAAATGTCTTTGGCACTCCTAGCTTGTTACATCGTAGAGAGGCTATCCATAGGTAGCGGTTCTAAAATAAAATTAATCTGAAAAGGCTATTGCAGCCATGACAGGGGAGAAACTATGTAAGGGAAATATACAATTTTTAATATAAAACACCCCTTTAATAGGTGAAAGCTCCCCTATATCCAGAATCGAGTTGTAACTAATAGGGTAAGAGCATTTTCTCAACTCTACACACCATCCACTCCTGGTTATGGCCTGGGTAGGCCAAACATCCAGTTTAATAGGCTATCAGCATTAGTAATATCAATAAAGCTGTTCTTAGTTGTTAAAGTTCACCCACTTACAAACATGAAACCAAACGATTTATGAAATAATGTAATTAGGACTTCTTACCAGGCCAAACAGTGCCCTATTACTCAACCAAACTGTGCTGCATCACTAACTTTTAACTCAAATGCCCATTTAGTCTGATGACCCAGAAAAGCACATCAGAAATGCTATTAGCAGAAATAATACAAAACTACTAGTGGTAATTTAATATCAACAGTAAAGAGTTATTTTGTATAATAGAAAAGTCCTCTTTTTCTTAGACAGTCCATCATTGTATTTGACATACTGAGCCAAACAGCACCGGCATTCAGGGGTTGTCCTTTTCTTCCAAATTGGAGTTAGAACCCCTCGCTGCATAGTCCAGTTCAATTTTGTAAAGCAACTTCGCAGCATCTGCTGAGTCGGCAAAATAATACATTTTGGCTCCATACGGGATTTTCAGAGTTTTCGGCATCAGTAGAACGTGGTGGATTCCTAGCTGGCACAGTTTAGAGTGCACACAATCGAAGGCCTTACAGTGTTCGGCCTCATGGCAAAACTTAGATCGGGGAAAATATGTATAGAGTTCCCCAGCCACTGCAATGGACCTCTTCTTGCTTCTCTAAGAATACCATCTCTCTCTCCCTAACCGAGCTTAACACCATCAGCATAGCTCGACTTGCTGGATGCGCCAGATCCTCTCGCAGACAGGGACCCCTTGCATTCACCCGGTAAGCCCTCGTTATTGTTACCGGGGAATCGAGTTGTAGGAATTCCTGTAGCTACTGCTCCAGAAAGCTACTCAGGTTCTTTCCCTCGGATTCCTCCGGCAGTCCCAAAATTCTGATGTGTGACGCCCACAACCCATTCTCCAGATTTTCTAATCGATGCTGGAGGAGGAGATTTTCTTTTAGTAGGCTTGAGGAAGCTATAAGCACCTTTTCAGCAGTTGTTGTTGCCCCCCAAGCTTTTTCCTCCACCAGATCCATTCTGGTCTCCACAACCTGCATGCAGGAAGTAAAGTCGTCTATTTTTTTTATCAAGAGACTGGATTGCTTTCATTAGTGCAGCATTCATGGGCTGGTTAGCAATAGTTTTAGGAGGTTTTTCTTTGTCAGGGCCTGTACAACTGTCTTTCTGTCTGGCCCCATCCCCTTCAGTCATTGATTTTGGTCATCCCATGGTTTCTAAGAGGGAACTCTTTATATTGCTAGGATCCACAGATGTTCTTGAATCTAGCAGTACTACTTTAGAACAGCTTTGCGCAGTTTTATCAGTTGAATATAATCGTTATTTCTCCGATGGTGCAGAGCAATAGGAAAATGCTTCTGTTCAGCTCGGCCAGCTACAGTTTGCATTTCCCTATGCGCTTGCGTTTGTGCTTCTGTTTCCTTTGGTGTTATCATTGCTGTTACCGTGACCATGCGCATTACAGTTTGTGTTTCCATACGTGCTTGTGTTTCTGTTTCTGTTTCCTTTGGCGTTATTGTTGCTGTTACCGTTATCATTTGTGTTTACAATTGCAGTACCGTGACTGTGCGCATAATGGTTTGCGTTTCTGTATGTGCTTGCATTCGCGTTTCGGTTTCTGTTTCCTTTGGCGTTATTTTAGCTGTTACCATTACCATTTGCGTTTCCAATTGCAGTATCATGAACATGCGCATTATGGTTTGCGTTTCCGTATGCGCTTGCATTTGCCTTTACATTTCAGTTTCCTTTGGCATTATTTTTGCTGTTACTGTTACCATTTGCATTTGCAATTGCGGTACCATGACCGTGCGTGTTACGCTTTGCGTATCCATATGCGCTTGCCTTTCCGTTTCTGTTCCCTTTGGCGTTATTGTTACTGTAACAGTTAACATTTGCATTTACAACAGTGGTACCATGACCGTGCGTGTTACCAGTTGTGTTTCCGTACGTGCTCCTGTCTCCATTTGCTTCACTGTTCGCTTTGGCGTCACTTTTAACGTCTGCGTTACCATTTACATTTGTGTCACCATGTGCGTAACTATTAGCGCTTGCATTTGAATTGCAGTTATCGTTACTATGTCACAAGACATCACGTGGTCAGAGCGCGTGTCCCGAAGGGCCCGCAGTCCCACCACCGCATTCTATTCACTATTTATAGTCCTCCTTCTCAAAAAGAAAGGAAATTCATGGCAAAAAACTCTGTTTTATGAATCAGTTAGGCTTGTTCCACAGTGATAAAAGCAAGGAAATTCGGTGTGGGGTTGAGCCCCCTTGCACCCCCAGCCACCCCAACCGGCATCGGTGTGCGTTGGGGTCGTCGATCTTCTCACCTCATTATCCTATACCTCAGCTTGTTTACACATGTGATGAGGTGAGAGTTAGGATCAACGACCCCAATGCACACCCCGATGCCGGTTGGGGGTGTGGGCTGGGAGGGGTTCAAGGGGGGGCTTGCAACCCTAACACCAAATTTCCTTGCTTTAGTTGCTGTGAAACAACCCTAACTGATACATTAAGCAGAGTTTTTTGCCATGAATATATTATGTAGTTAGGGTTGCATAGCCACTTTTATGTTAAACCCAAAATTGTGCATTTTAATAACTTTGCAACGGTTCATTCAATTTGCAAATCTGGCATGCACAATATTGTACCATAGGTCCCTGGATCTGGACATTTTCATTCCAGTCGGATTTGTGGTTGCAGAGCTGCGGAGCATTGAAAAATGTGGAAAATCCTCAACTTTTACGAATTCTCTGCTCGTCTCTACAGCCCAAGTGGTTTGCCCGTCTGGTCCAAACTTTTCAGGGTATATGGGTATTGGGTCAGGGAAGTGCCTTTTGGTCTGGTGAAAAAATATTAATCCATTCAAAAGTTATTAAAGTTTAAAGTTTCCCATTATATCCTATGGGAAAAAACGTATGTTCCACACGAAAGCAAACTGTACTGTTGCGAAAGCACCTTTTTCTGTTGCAAATGCCCTCAGTACTGTTGTGCGGTGGCCATCTTGTTTTCAGTTAGCAGTGGAGAAAAAATGTTCTAGTTTAAAAACTACTTCCCCAAGGTAAACACCAACTGTTGTGTTTACCTAAACAGGGTCCTAGGAACAACATCCATGCATCAGAATTTAAAAAAAGACCCAGAAATATGTTTATTTTCATCTGGCCATTTGTTCTGTTGCAAATAGAAGCACGACAGTTTTGCAAACTGCGAAAGTGTTGCACCATACTTTCGCAATCTGCGATATACTTTTGCAATTTGTGTCAGTACAATCCCAAAAAAATGAATTCATCACCTTTGGGTACATGGCTGGAGGTCATGACCCCGTGGGAGTTTTTTTTTTTAGGTAGGTGGAGCCGACGCACCATCGGCGCCGCTCTTGAGGCCAACGCATTGCGTGGCGCTCGCGGGTTGGCCGTTAGACGCTGTCGACTCCACCTGCCTGCCAGTTCTGAGTCGCCGGAGAGGTAAGAGGAAGGGAGTGGAGGGTGGGACAAGGAAGTCCAAGGGACAGGAAAAAGGAAAAGATATAAAACTAAAAGGAGAAATAATGACTGAGAGGACAGAAAGAAGAAGTCGGAAACAAAAGGGATTCGGAGGGGCCCCAATTTCTGGAACTAGAGGAGGGAAGTAGGTTGGGACAAATAATTTAGAAAGTAGGAAGAGAGGGGAGAAGGTTAACACATCCCAGACCCTGGTCCATCTCCAGACTGTATAGAAACTGCAAGGAGTAGCCAATGGCTTCTTGCCAGAATTCAAGGCACAGAATGGCTGGCAAAAACTCCATCTGAGCAGAATCAACTATTCTGGAAGAAGGACAGGGCACAGAGAATTAATACCCTCTCAAGGAAAGATTTTGGTGAAAAAGGAAAGGGATTTTTTTTTTTGTGTAATAAAGGATAGTCCTAAGGACAAAGAAAAATAAGATGGACAGGACAAGGAGGAGAGAATGGAGGGCAACTCCCAAGTCCCACCCCACAGGGGTGGAGCAAACGCACTAGAGAAGGAGTGCCCAGGGGCGGACTGGCCCGGATGCCTGGGATGCTAATTGCATCCTGGCTGTGTAAGTAATTGGCCTGCTCCTGTGCACTCCTGGCGCTAATTTTTTTTTTTTTATTTTTTTTTCTCTCCACTGCCCCTAGCCCCGACCGTCAGGTTTGGTCACAAATTTTTTTTCCAGGGGGGCGGGGGGGTCAGGTGACGACGTGACGGTCTGACTAGAAGACTGGACGAGTGGACGGACGGGCTAGTAATCCCACTGCGCTGCCCCACACAGAACCAGATCATGTGCATGCCCGGCCCCCCCCGCCTGAGAGAGACAGTGTCAGTGTCAGTGACATGACAGACTAATAGTGCTCAGGCCGGGAACGGAGTCAGACGCCGACGTGAAGACAGGCGGGAATGTGGGTGCACGCGCACGCGCTGTTTGATTGGCGGCAAACAGGCTGAGGATGAGGAGGGACTTGCGATGCGACGTGAGAGCGCGGAGCACCATTGCCCAGGGCCAGGCCACATCACGCCGGAGACCCGGAGTCGGACGGTCACGAACGACGGATGCCGCCTCGCAAACCACGGCCACCCCACCGCTTAAGTACAGGTGCGTGCATGTCCACAAAAGTTCCGTCAAAGCATGGTTACCATTACCAGAAGTCCAGATTAATTAATTGGAATGGATAATAAGAGCAGGGTACTACGATTAAGCCTTAGCCAACAGTCATGCTGCGGTTTGGGTTTTTTTTAGGACCTTCTCAATCTCCGCACACGATTTAGGATTATTATGTGTGACAAGTGCACAACTTGGAGACAAGTTGTCAGGGAGGGCTGCACAGGGGGAGGGGATGTGAACCATGGGTTGGAACTTGGCCCGGTATCCCGTTTGCATCGCTCGAGCCTGAGGTAAGAGCAACGGTAGAGCCGCCATGGACCGGTTACCAGATTAATTAATTGGATAATAGAGCAGGGTACTACGATTAAGCCTTAGCCAACAGTCATGCTGCGGTTTGGGTTTTAGGACCTTCAGCACACGATTTTGGATTATTATGAGTTCATAGAAAACAAATTGTATTTCTGGATTTGTTAATTTACAGAAATGACAGCCGCCATTGTTGCTTGTGGAGATCAGTCAGCCTTCCCCTCCCTCAGTGCCACCTAATCAGCCGCTCGCAGCTCGCTTGCCGCCCAGAATCCAGATCGATCAATTCATGATCGCTCGCTGAGACAGTGTTGCTTGCTGTTGCCTTAAGTGTGGAGGAGATCAGCCCTCCCTCAGTGCCACCTAATCAGCTGCTCGCTTGCCGCCCAGATCGATCAATTCATGATGGCTGAGACAGTGTTGCTGTTGCCTTAAGTGTGGAGGACTCCTGGTTCGTGAGTGTGTGCTGGTGGGAGTCATCGCGGGACAGGCAGGGCAGGGACATGAAAAAATTATTGGATTTTTTTGTTGTTGTATTTTGTTACTGTATTGTTTTTGTCACATTGTGTATTTTGTTGCCTTTGCATTTTCCTGTAAAGTGCTCTGAGCTGACCGTGGAAGGGCCTCTGTATTACATCTCTCTGTCTAGTAGACATCTCACTGTATAATTATGGTATTTACCTAACCTGGAAGACTTACATAAATGCAGACCAATCAGGTTCCATGGAGAGTCCTCTGGATGGGCTGAAGGGTGCAGAGGAGCTACAGCCTCCCTTATGCTGTGTAGCTTCTAACCCTACCATCAGTCCCTCTGTGCTCTGTGGCACAGAGTAGGGCTCCTGCCTGCCTGACCAAGCCATGTGCATGGCAGGGGATCAGGTGTGGGGCACATGGCCAGGACTGGGGATAGGCAGAAGTCTCCTTGTGTGTGGAACAGGACCACTGTGCACATCTGCTCCATATAGGCACACCTCGCAGGCACAGATCTCCACATTCTAAAATGGATTTTAAAGGTACGATGAGCTACTAAATTATCTTTTCACTTTTTGAAATGGTTTTGTAGCACGACTCTCCCAAATCAAGTTTTTAAGAAAAGATGTAAAACAGTGCTCTAGTTAGAGTGCACACAAGTTCTCCCCAAATAAAGTTGTAAAATATTAACATTACATAACTGGTAGCTTTACACAGTGACTCTCGTTTTCTGTTAATTTCTGTTTTTTATTGTAACTTTATGTGGGTTATTTTAAGATAATAATTTGGGGCTGGTTAGGATAGGGAAGGTTTCTTTTTGCTTGTTACTTATTTCCTGTAGCAAGAAGAATCTTGTTTTAAGATTTGGGTGGTTGGCATGGGTGGACTGCAAGGTGCCTGGCATGCTGATTGCATCTTGGCCTGTGTCAGTATATGGCCCGACTGTGCAGTGTCTGTTTGTGGGTTTTTATTTTTCCCCCCTCCCTGACCATCACCTAGTCTAAGTGCATTTTTCTGGGGGGGTCTGCCTGTTGAGTTGGCGGGTGCGGGCCCAAACAATCAGTCAAAACACTTAATTCATTTTGAATTGAATGGTGCCAAGACAAATAATTAGCCACCGTTGTCACCAGTTAACTATCACAGACAGTCAAATATTGGTATGTTGTTGGTGTCCCTCCCAGTCCTCCCTCCTAGCTAGCCCATGCACCACAAGTCAGCTTGGCAGCCAAATTAGCCAACCAAGAACCCCAAAGCAAGACAAAATAGTTGCATGGTGCAGTGCCTGTAGATGCAGTATGTCACTGGGTGGGGCCGAGGCTACTACTGGCAATGCGCTGCTTATATGTTCCCGAATCTAGCTGCTTCTCTCATTGCCAAAGCTACAAACCCGAGTGGTGAGCAAGCGCCATTTCTCAATCACAGTCACACTGTAGAATTCCTCGGCCACCGCAGTGCACTCTCAATATTTGCCTCCCTGGCTCACCTTTTTGTTGGTGTTGGTGGGTGTGGCCAGGGTATTGAGCTGGAGTCCATCACTCACCATGCCACCATGGTTTCCCACAGTGAGACAGTCTGTCAGCTCCAGTGAAGCCCATCACAACTTCACCGTCTCACACCAGTCACCAGAGTCAGATGGTCAGAGAAGTAGAGGAGGTGGCAGCTAGTGACTGCAGACTGCACTGCAGAGTCTACGCAGCAGAGCACAGACCAATGACGAGCTGAGAAATATAGAGGAGCAGGCAGCAGAGCCAGCCTGGAGCAGCAGGAGCCAGGAGGTGAGTTGGCTCGGAACTGGAGTGGGACAGGAGTACTACTACTCGAGTCGGGAGTGGTCTGGGACACAGTCAGTGGGACTGGACTGTAATTGTATTGTATTTCTTTGCTTAGGACCAGAATCTGTTTTTATAGATTTTTCCACACCTACTGTTCTATGTCCCTTTTAATTCTCCTGTTATGCTTCACAACACACCAGTCTGAATCATCTGTGATGTGATCAATCTACAGTACGTTTCCACACAATACCCACGTCCTACCAGTGCCTGAAGTCAGACACCACAATATGCCATCAGAGGAGGGACAGTTTGATAAAAGCTATGAGTTGTGAGAACAGAAGCTCTTTTATAAACATAAATTAGTGTGAGAAATAGGAATGATACCATAGTAGTGTGAACGTGGTAAGGAGTAAGTAAAGGGAGATGATCTTTCCCCTTCCTCTGTAAAAGACATTGGTTGTACCACTATTACTCAAAAGAGAAGATACGCATGCATTAATACATACATCAGTTTTTTTCTCAAAAGTACCAAGACCATGTCCAAAGTCACATAGTACATAGTACAAAAAAATAGCTTTATGAGATCACAATGACCGAAAAGCGCTTGCATTTATAAAGTGATATAAAATTATTTTTCAAATGTTATATAGCCTGCACTGATACTTGACTGGCCTGCTTGAACCAAATCACTGAGGAAGTCACTTTATCATGATGGAGCCGTTTAAGTGCAGTTTAGCAGTGTCAGTGGCTCAGTAGGTAGCACTCCGCCCCTGAGGCCGGAGATCAGAGGGCTGTGGGTTCAGTTCCCACATCTGGCACTTGGGTTAATATCCCAGTACTGACACTGTAATGCAGCATGAGAGGGTGCTGCATTTCTGAGGTGCCGCCTTTCGTTGAGACGTTAAACCGAGGTCCCATCTGCCTGGATTGGTGGTAGTTCAGGTGGATGTTAAAGATCCCATGGCACTTATCGAAAAGAGTAGGGGAATTTCCCCGGTGTCCTGGCCAAATTTCCCTCATTCACTAAAAATACCACCAACAGCTTAATCTGGTTCAAGGTCAGTTGGCTTTCATCTGTATCCCCTTCCCCTGGGTCGTGCCTGAAAATAGGCAGGATTTGTCTAGTGCACTTACCCGATCAACAAAAGCTAAAAAAAAAAAAAAAGTCATAAAAGGGAAAGTGGTAAGGGGGGAGTGGGACAGGGGTCTCTCAGTCAGATGGAGTCACAGAGTAGTGGAAGATCCAAGAGAAGAAGGTGGATCTGTGTCAGTATGACTCTGAGCACCACCATTAGCCCATTAAGTATTAAGGGAGGGGCAGGGGCAGCAGGAGCAATGTAACCATCTGGGGAATTTGCAAATGGTGGAGGAGGATTAATTGAATGCCACTGCCTCTAGAGCATGCTAGCTTCAGTGAGCGGAGAGATACTGTCTGATGATAAGCTTGGAGGGAGCAGCCGCCGTGCCACCTCCAGTGAGTGGCACCAAACAGTATAACAAGTATTAAATGATGAGATCCCAATCAGGCACTGTTTTGGAGACTCATGATGTGCTACTTCCCACTACCACCTGCAGTCTCCAAACTGGGTTGGGTTATTCTCCATCTTGGTTTGGTTTGAGTTTGGCACAGTGACAGTCGTGGGTGGCCCACCTCAGGACAAGGGTGTAAGTCCCTGTGGTTGGAAGGAAGGAGAATGCTTTATAAAATTTCAGAAATGAAATGTGCACATTATATTTGAGAGGTGTACCAAAAGACCTGCCTGTCTGTGTATAATATATAATACTGATCCCAGTTTAGTTTTAGAATAAATGCTTTCTGGGTAGAGCCATAGGGTTAAAATTATTACCAGCTATCTGCATTTGTTCATAAAATCATTGGTAGAGCATGCTAAGGTCTACAAAAAAAGAAAAGAAAATAATTTTAGGTCTTTAAAACGACCAGTAAATGATATATGAACAAGTTCAGTCTAGTAAATCATAAAATATAAAACAAAAAAATCATTTTTAGGCCACAAGGGCTAGGTTCCCAAAACTTCTATTTAGCATAAAAGTAAGCATTATCATTTTGTTGGTCTATAAAATCTCAGCCAGCATAATTTCTCTGAAGCCCAATCATTAAAGTGTGGAAGTCGTGGTGTATATTCTCAAGTTCTTACTGAGACTCTGACATGTACATTTCTACCTGCTCAAAACAGATTTGGTTAAATTCATTCCTTAAAGATGCATGGAAACAAACATAGTTAGCAGAAATGGTTCTCCTGGCTCATCTAGTCTGCCTAAAAATATCCACCTATTGTATCACTGCAGACTCTGCTTGATCTGCATTTCCCCCCAAACAAGTAAGCCCTATTACGAGGTCACCCTGTGTGTATCCTATGCATGCATGAATCCTATAATGGTTTTCAGTCCTACCACCTCTGCTGGTAGTGTGCTCCAGGCATCCACCACCCTTTCCGTGAAGAAGCATTTCCTCACATCTCCGCTGAGCTTCCCCCTGCCCTTCCAGCTTCATATCATGCCCCTTGTCCTTGAGCATCTCTCTGTAAAATGCCACCATTCAGTGCCTTATTGATACCCCTAAGGTTTTTGAATGTTTCCATCATGTATCCCCTATAAATAAAACCTAATCGGAAGGCAGCAGCATTTGTAGTAGTATACTGTTTATTATTTAAGCAATAATGCATGACAGGGTGTGGGTTGTGCTGGTATAACCTCACGCCTGGCTGGTTGGGCATGAGGCTGGAGGCAGAGTTTGTCCAGTGTCTCAGAAGTGAGGTTATCCCAGCACAACCCACACCCTGTTGTGCATTATTGCTATCCTACAGTGGCTCATTGTTATATAAAATGTTTTTTTTTTTTTAAATGCTGTTAGTAGATTTTTATTTCTTTTTTCTTTGGTAACCAGGTAAGGCCACTGGGCAAAAGGCATGTATGCTATGAGACAGAAGATCTCTCCACCTCATACATTTTATTTTTTTGCTCTGCTGTGGCTCTGCTGCCCATCTGAATCCACCCAGTACGGATGAGTTCTACTGATTCTATTGTAATAAGTATGTTGTTCTTTAATTTCAATCTGTTCATGTCAGCAGGTTGCTTTCTAAATGTCTGAGACCGAGTGCAGATATTTCCTATTTTCAATATTGATTCTGTACTTAAAATTGTTTAAAATGTATTGTCAACCACCAATGTAAGAATAACAAAAGACCCTCTATATCTGCTATGGTTTTTTATGGGGCGGAGGAGACCATGAGGGCTTCTGTAGCACTGCAAACAAAAAGAAGCACTAAAATAAATGTTTTGTGTTTTTTTCCTTTTAAAGGAGGTGAAAAGCAGGATACTGTACCCCTCCAGTCAGGTTTATGTTATGTTCTTGATTTTATGTCAGATTTTTAAGCATCTTTATGTAGGTGACTGAGCTGTGTAGCCTTGCTGGAGTAAAACTGAGAGGAGGAGCTAGTCAAGTTTGTATATGTTTATATGGAGGGGTATGTTGATTATAGATGGATGAACTGTGTGGCATGACGTGGGATGGGGGGTGTCAGTGATGGTTTGTTTTGTTGGTTAGGAATTTGATATGCGAGTGACTCTACAGTATCGCTTGTGTTTGGGAAGAACCCTTGGCAGCCAGCAAGAGATATCCTTGTTTTTATTTTTATTTTATTTGGGGGTCCTGCTGCCAAATAACTGTGGAAGTGGTGGGTTTGGTGTGTGCATGTGTGTATATGTGTGTGTGTGTGTGTGTGTGTGTGTGTGTATGCATTTGATTTTTGTGTCCAACTTATGTGGGTGGATGTAGTAGTCCACCATCATAGGGAGTTAACCGTGGCCTGTGGAAGTCTGGAGGTTGTCTGTACTTGGGCCATACTGGAGAGGTGCATTGTCCTGCATTTTTTCCCCTTTGGGAACACATTGGTTTTGCCAGTCCTTTGGTTGCCTGCCCCCCCCCCGTGAGGCACTGGGCACACTAGTTGCTACTGCTGGGTTTCTGTCAGGTGTGGCGGCTGCAGAGCAGCCATCGCATGGATTGAATTTCTGATTAGCAGGGGTTTGCCATCACTAACTGACTCTGCCTTTTGGTTCTGTGCTTGGTTGTGCATTGTTCATCCAATACATGGTTTGATTTCTTTTGTATTGGCAGATGTGTGCTGGCTGCTTTCTTCCTCTCTATCCCACTCCATCTGGATTGCACATTTCATCCAGTGGGCTGTGTGGTCTTGGTCTGTCTTGTCTTGGGATTTTTTAATGTAGAAAAGCTTGGACTTTGTGGATGGATGTGATGTGTATGACCTAGAGTGGAAACAGTGGGTGAGGGTGGTCTGTGATGGTATATTTTTGGTTTGGAATTTGGTCAGCTCAGTGGCTGCTCTGTAGCACTCACTTGTGTTTTGGGGAGGACCCCTTGGCAGCAGTTGGTTGATGTGTTTGGTGCTTTGTTTGTGGTGGGTGTCTGCTGCTGGGTATCTGAGAGAGTGATGTGGTTTCTCTGCTTTTTGGGAGGGAGGAGAGGAGGCGTGGTGGTGGTGGTGGTGTTAGTGTGCCACTAAGATCCAGTTTGTGTGTTGACTTTTGACATTTTTGGAGGGGCCAACTTGATATGTGGGTGGATGAAGTCCACCACCATATGGAGTTGGCCATGGAAAATCAGAGGCGGCTCTCAGGCCGGGCTGGAAAGAATGCATTGACCTGATGGAGTCCTTTGTATAATGGCGCTCTGACTAACTTGGAAGCGAAAAGACTTTCGGCGTTAGTGAGGACACCAGAACTTCAGCAGAATGATGTTTTGCAGTGTGTGTATTTCCATGCACAACCACATACCACCTTACACTAAAACACTGTATGGACACTACTCTAGAGAAGAAAGCAGTTGTCTATGGTAAAATATTTCATAACATGTTAACTGGCTGGAAAACCTGTGTTGAAAGGTTTTGCACTTTGATTTCAAGTGGTACACATAAACTGACCCATTTACTAATGGAAGCCCTGTTACCTCATACCTACTATGTTTGCAAATCTTTATAATATATAGGTGATTTGTCCTTCCCATTGGTGCAGTGGTTGGATTTCCGGTTGTGATGCCAGTGACCCGAGTTTGGGAACGGTTGTGGGGAGAAGGCTGGAGTGTCTGACTGCTTGCCTTCTCTCAGTGGGGTCGGGGGGTAGATGACCTGGTTCTTGCAGACTCCTGGCAGAGGCCAGGGAATGGCAACACATTGGGTCATGTTGAATAGAGGGGCTAATTCATCCTTTTTTAAATACTAGTCCGTGTAAGTGTTTTTATTTTTACTTGGCTTGATCCATATTCTAGTTTTGATCTAGCAGTACACATAGGCCATAACTGAGGTGGTGTGATAGATTTCCTGTAAAATGTCATTTATAAAAGGGAAGTGGCCTGTCCTCCTTATGTAGCATCCTGGCCTGTGATCCAGCCAGTCCGCCCCTGGGAGTGCCCCCCCATGCTGACCACTCTACCCAGAACATAGTCCTCCTATGTGCCCCTGTTTACCTCACTCCTAACAAAGAATAATAATAATAATAATTTTATTTATAAGGCGCCTTTCAATTGCCAAGGCGCCCTACATAAATAACAAATCAAAACAGTAAAAATCATTAAAAAATACAATTAAACAAAAACAGTCATAACAATCAGTGTTCTGAAAATGCAGTTTACCATAAAAAAGTCTTCAAACCTCTCTTAAAGCCCTCCACAGAAGTGCACTCCCGCAACCGACGGGTGAGAGTTCAAAGGTGGGGTCCGCATGCAAAGCTCGAGTGCTTGAGGATTTCAAATTCACCCTTGGAACCTCTAGCAACCCCTCTTCGGCCGAGCAGAGTGATCGATTAGGGCGATAAGGAACCAAACGTTCTTTCAGATAGACTGGGCCCAGATCGTGTAGAGCTTTAAAAGTCAGCAAACCGACTTTAAAGGTGATCCGCCACCGCATTGGCAGCCAGTGCAGTTCGTGCAGCACCGGAGTAATGTGACAGGATCTACTAGAACCCGTCAAAAGCCAGGCTGCAGCATTCTGCACTAGCTGCAGGCAATGTATTTCAACCCCTGAAAGCCCTAGATAAAGGGAGTTGCAAAGAAAGGAAAAGGAGGGGGGCGAGGTTGGGCACAGAGAGGGAGGTGGACCCAGAGACTGAGGCCCCAGGAGGATGGAGGGTGGGGTTGTGATGAATGGTGAAGATACACAGAAAGATCATAATTACGGTAGGTACATAATTTTCATATCTCATCTGTGTCAATCTTCACCATTCATCACCTTTGGGTGAGTGCTGAGCCCCCCAGAAGGGGGTCTTCTTTTACACCCTAAGGGACAAAGTCCCTTAGCTCTCAGCGGGTGACACACTAAGAGGGAGAACCTTCAGGGCCTGAAGAGGCCCGAAAGTGGGGAGAGTGAGACAGGGACCCCTCCGGAGGGTGAAGGAAGTTGCCCCGACAAACGTTGTCTCGCTCTATGGGAGAAGAGATAGGTTCTCTGGTGAGCGGAGTTATTCACCCTACATCGGGCCAAGGGTGACAACCGGGAAAGACGCAGCCATGCCATCCGCCTAGTGCAGATCTCTGTCCCTACGACCCTGGTAGCTACCTCGTTGGCATCATATGATGCCTTCGCTTGGTGCTTTGCTAGCTCCAGGCCACGTGCAGAAAGTGCAATGGCTTGTCTGGTTTGCTCCGTGTCAGGCAAAGAGGTTAGGAGTTGACCTAGCCTGGATCACAAGAACCTATCATAGGCTGCATAGTGGGCCTGATGTGCAGAAATGGAAAGCAACAGCCATGCCGAGTAGAAAGCCCTCCTACCCTTGGAAGCTTGGCAGAAGACACCAGGAGGAAGGACTGCTGTGTGACTGGACTTCCCTACTGGGACTAGAGAAGTAGAACTTTAGGGTAAAAAAACAAACTAACAAACAAAACAAAAAAAAAGTGTGTGTTTGTCTGAGTTAACTGAACTGAATGGTTATCTGAACAGTTATCTAGGTGTAAATCTCAGGTGACTGAAAGGACTTGACAGCTGTGCAGTTTAAATTACTTGTAGAAAGATCTAGTAAGTAGGGGGAGTGGCTTAGCTAGAAGGAAGCTAAATTTAAAGACTGCCTTAGAAACATTCTGCTAATAGCTTGGCAGAAGACACCAGGAGGAAGGACTGCTGTGTGACTGGACTTCTCTACTGGGACTAAAGACGTAGAACTCTTGTACTTGGACCTTTAATTTAGGGTAAAAAAAAACAACTAACAAACAAAACAAAAAAAAATGTGTTTTGTCTGAGTTAACTGAACTGAATGGTTATCTGAACAGTTATCTAGGTGTAAATCTCAGGTGACTGAAAGGACTTGATAGCTGTGCAGTTTAAATTACTTGTAGAAAAATCTAGTAAGTAGGGGGAGTAGATTAGCTAGAAGGAAGCTAAATTTAAAGACTGCCTTAGAAACATTCTGCTAGTAGCTTGGCAGAAGACTCCAGGAGGAAGGACTGCTGTGTAACTAGACTTCTCTACTGGGACTATATTGCCCTCCTTCGCTCCCCTCCACCCTCCCACCCAAAGCTAGTTCTACCCAAAGCTAGTTCTACTTTTATAGGCATAGGATTTGACTGACAACAGGAACTTCCTGTTTGGGAGCAGGAAGTGAGTGATCACAGAGCCACCAAAGACCTACCATCCTAGAAGGGCAAGAGTAGCTCACGGGCCCCCTCTAGCTGCTGGAGGTCTGCCTCTGAGCAAGTAAGGGGTCTACTGAGAAATATAGGATATTCTTGTCTCAGAACAGGACAATCAGGAGCTTAAAGGGCACACAGGCAGAAAGTAAGTAGAGAGAGAAGAGAAAAAAAAAAACAGAGGAAAGAGTAAGGATTCCCAACAGTTAAGGGGCCAGAAATCAGACAAGATGGGAGTGGTGCAGTGCAGTGGCTGTGGAGCAGCAGTCTTCTGGGAGACTTCTGGAAGATGCGGTGTTGTCCCATCTGCAGGCACCTCTCTGGGCTGAGGGAGGAGGTTGCTCATCTCCAGGCTGAGTTGGCCAGGATTTGTGGGACCTCCCTTCCATCCAGGGACCACCAGTGCCACTGCCGCTGCCTCAGAGGTTGCCAAGAAAGAGGAGCGTTGGACCACAGTGGGCTCAGGGAGGGTGAGGGTGGTGGAACAGAGGCACATCCCTCCAGTTGTACCTCTCCACAATTCCTATGCCATTCTGGAAAAGTGTGGTTCCTCTATGGAGGCATCCCGCAGTGGAGACCAAGGAGGATGCTGGGAACCTCCACAAAGGAGACCCACAGGAGGGTGGCATGAGACCCCACAGGGAAAGGAAACAACTCCTGGTGGGGGACTCCATTGTTAGGAAGGTAGAACTGGGGGAGGAAGGGGAGATGGAGGAAAGGTGCCTGCCTGGTGCCTTGGCTTGGAGGGACAGAGCAAATTCTCATGATTGCCAGAGCAGCTGCACAGGGGAGGGAGCTGGATGTCATTGTCCACCTAGGGACAAATGATCTTGCTAAGAAAGGGATTAGAGAAGTGCAGGAAGAGTTTGTGGGATTAGGGAGGGGCCTTAGACAAGTAGCACGCACGGTAACCTTCTCAGAAGTGCTGCCCATCTATGGCATAGGAGAGGCTAGGTGTTCCACACCACGGGATTCAATCAGTGGTTGAAAACTGGTGTGGAGCTCAGGATTTGGCCTTACTGGGGACTGGGGTCCACCTGAGGATGCAAGCTTCATACTGGCATGATGGGCTGCATCTGTCCAGGAGGGAACCAGGATCCTAGGTGATAGGTTTAAATGCTTCATTGGCAGTATTAAACCAGCCAAGGGGAGGCACTGGAAAGGAGCAGGAAATCTAGCCCCCAAAAATCACGGTAGTAGTGTGGTAAACACCAACATAGAGGTGTCAATAGGAGAAGGGCAGGGGTAAATGGGGAAAGTGACAAAGGCAAGAAGGACAGGGATGGGGCAAAAAGGAGTAAGGCCACCAGGAAATGGAGGGTAATGAGTACCAATGCCCGTAGTCCGGGCAACAAGCTCCCTGAGCTGGTGGCCTTGATGGAAGAGGGATGTCTGGATATTGTAGCAGTCACAGAAACATGGTACACAGAGAACCATGACTGGGATGTTAACATACCAGGGTACATAACCTACAGGAGAGACAGGCAGGGGAGAAGAGGGGGAGGAGTAGCTCTCTATGTAAAGGAAGGGATAAAAGCAACTGAACAAAAGAGTAAACAGGGAGGAGAGGAGGCACTGTGGGTCACCTTGGAGACTGGAAAGGGTATCACAATCCGCACAGGGGTTGTGTACAGACCCCCATATCAGGGGAAGGGAATGGACAATGATATGATAGAAGGCATTCTTAGGATGGCAGAGAAAGGAGAGATACTGTTGATGGGAGACCTGAATATTCCAGATGGTAACTGGAGCACATTTGCTGTAGCCACATCCTAGAACAGGGCCATTCTTGATGCCCTACAGGTGGCAGGCCTCAGACAGCTAGTTTCAGAACCCACTCATGAGGGAGCAATCTTAGACCTCGTACTCTCAAATGGGGGCAGTGAGAGGATCTCAGATCTAGAAGTAGGTTGCCATCTGGGAACAAGTGACCATCAAACAATGTGGTTCACATTAAACTCAGCTACAGAGTCCAGCCATACAAAAGTGAGGGTACTGGACTTCAGGAGGGCTGATTTGGCAAGATGGGAGAGTGCCTCAGAAAAGCACTAGCAAACAGGCTAGAAGGAGGGTGGAGCAACAATGGGAATCATCAAACTGCCATCACAGAGGCAACAAGCCTTTGTGTGAAGCAAATAAACAAATCAAAATGAAAGAAAAAGCCACTATGGTTCTCAAAAGAGCTGGCTGGGAAAGTCAGGGAGAAAAAGATAGCATTCCGGAAGTATAAGGAAACACAGAAGGAGCAGGACAGAGAGCTGTACCAGTTAAGGCAGAAGGAAGCAGGGAGGGAAGTCAGAATAGCAAAGGCCCAAATTGAGGAAAAGATAGCCAACTCGGCTAAGAAGGTAAGAAGGGGGATAAAACCTTTTATAGGTACATCAGAGAGCGTAGAAAGACAACGGGAGGGATAGTGAAGCTGAATAGAATGAACGTTGGGTGGGCAGAGGGGGACAGTGAAAAAGAAGGGATACTGAACGAATATTTCTGCTCAGTATTCACAAAAGAGGAGGGGGAAGTGCCTAATCCAATTAACAGAAGCACTCTTGATAGGGGGTTGATCTCAGTCCTTTCACAGAAGAAAGGGTTCTGCAAGAACTCCTAAAACTGAAAGCGGACAAAGCAATGGGGCCTGATGGAATTCACCCCAGTATTCTAAAAGAGATTAGGGGAATTAGTGAAACCACTGGCTACTCTTTTTAATAAATCATGGGAGGATGGTGTGGTACCCGAGGACTGGAGGAAGGCGGATGTGATTCCCCTTCACAAAAGTGGGACCAAGACAGAGGCAGGCAACTACAGACCTGTCAGTTTGACCTCTGTGGTAGGGAAAATGATGGAGTCACTTCTGAAGGAAAGAATTGTTGAGTACCTAGAGGCCAGTAGGGCACATGACCCAAGGCAGCATGGGTTCACAGTGGGAAGGTCATGTCAGATGAATTTAATAGATTGCTTTGACTGGGTGACCAAAGTAGTAGACCAGGGAGGGGCTGTGGACATGGCCTACCTAGACTTTAGCAAGGCATCTGACACAGTCCCACACAAAAGATTAATAGTCAGATTAACCAGCCTGGGAGTGGGTCCCAGAGTGGTAGCCTGGGTAAAACATTGGCTGGACAACAGGACACAGAAGGTAATTGTAAATGGAGTCCACTCTGAAGAAAGAGGGGTTACTAGTGGGGTACCACATGGTTCAGTATGGGTCCAGTCCTTTTAATGTCTTTATAGTGACATTGCAGAGGGACTAGAAGGAAAGTATGCCTCTTTGCAGATGACACAAAGATCTGCAACAGGGTTGATACACAAGGAGGTGTGAAAGGATGAGAAGGGACTTGGCAAGGCTGGAGGAATGGTCAAGTATGGCAGCTAGGATTCAATGCAAAGAAGTGCAAAATAATGCACCTGGGAAACAAGAACCCAGGGGAAGATTACACAATGGGGGGGGGGGATAGTAACAACAACAAAAAAGGAAAGGGACCTGGGGTAATCATATCAGATGACATTAAAGTTAGCAAGCAATGTGAGAAGGCAGTAGGGAGGGCTGGGGGTATAATGGGATCCATAAGGAGAGGCATCACCAGCAGAAAACAGGAAGGTGTTATCCCTCTGTACAGACAGTTGGTGAGACCCCATCTGGAGTACTGCATCGAGTTCTGGAGACCCCATCTCCACAAGGACATAGACAGGATAGAGGCAGTCCAGAGGAGGGCAACTAAAATGGTGCAGGGTCTGCAAGAGAAGCCATATGAGAAGAGACTAAAGGAGCTTAATATGTATACCCTTGAGGAAAGAAGGAGAGGGGGAAATGATAGAAACTCTAAGTACCCTCAGTGGAATCAACAAAGTCCAAGAGGGTAGCATCTTTCAGAAAAAGAGACGTGCAAGAACAAGGGGACACAATTTAAAGATTGGGGGGTGGTTCAGGGGCAATGTGAGGAAGTAATTTTTCACAGAGAGGGTAGTCACTGCATGGAACAGCCTTCCTGAGGAGGTTGTGGGGTCTAAAACTGTGGCACAATTCAAGAATGCATAGGACAGACATAAGGCAATTCTTGTGGGGGGTAGGAAGAAATAGGCTGTTGGTTAACTAGGATCTGCGGCCTATCCTGTAGGTAGGGAAATGGGCAGACTAGATGGGATAAGCGGTCCTTATCTGCCGTCAAAATCTATGTTTCTATGTTTACCCCAGCAGTCAAAATCCGAGGAAGCTTGATCTGGGGGCCGGTCACGGTGAAGGGCGCAAAGCCCATCGGGAGTGTTCAACTGCGTCAATCCAGACTGTGGAGGAGGCATGGAACCTAGAGACTCAGAGGGGCACAATGCCACTGGCAGAGATCCTTAGGGGCAGGAACTCCAGAGAAGAGTCTCTGCCAAAAGCGCAATGATGCCTCCCGAAAGGGACCAGGCCAGGGAGGCACCACAAGGGTGGTCTCGCCGAACTCACATAGAAAGGAGTGCGCCGAGTGCTCTTGATTGCTTACAGTGGAAGGGGTGAGGTGCAAGTCCTCCAACATCCTCATGAGGAAACGCTGATACTCAGCGAGATCAGCGGCTGGAGAGATGTGGACAGAAGGCTCCTCTCCCCCAGAAGAGGGGGATGAACAGTTGGAGGGCACCAAATGCTCAGAGGGCTGCTGCTCGGGGCAAGGTTGAAAAACCTGTCTGTCCATTGCCCTAACGTAAGCTGGGAACCGAGCATCCACAGCCCTGAACTGCTCCCAAGAGAGAGGCCTGCTAGGACCAAGGATGCCTGGGAGCGCAAGAGAATGTGGCAGAGGAATGGGGAAAGAGCCAAGAAGAGATATCGGCTGACCTCCGCCTGGGCTAAGGAGCGGATCAAGAGCACCCGAAGAAGAAGGTGCTCCGGAAGACTCCACAGCCGACATCTGAACAACCATTTCGGTATTGCCTTGGCTGTGCCTGGAAGAATCTCCCCTGTGAAGCGACCGGGGCCGTATAGGTCCAGAAGGACGGTCCCCAACCTCAAATGAATGGGGCTCCCTCAAAGAGACCGAGGAGGAGGAAGAAGAGCGGAGATCCACACTACGGCTTCTTCCAGAGCCCGGGTGGGCCCCAGAAAAAGGTCGCCATGCAGATCCTATGCCCCTCGACCCCTCGGAGTCTGAAAGAGCCCTCCTCTTTGAGAGGGCCAGCCTAGGTAGCTGACAGCCCTGGCCAGCACCCGAATGAGCTATCCAGGGCACAGTACCCTCCCCTCCCGTAGGTGCTCTGTTCGGCCCCAAAGTTGGGCGATCCAGGCACACCACAGGTGGGGGTACCACTGCTGAGGGGTCAGTGAACCCACCAAGACCAGGCTGCAGAGCAATGGTGGCCTGCACCACTGCCCGCTGGTCAGCACCCCTGACCCCAGTCTCGGCAGCCACCGACCCCACCTCAGAAGGGGGCTGACTCCAGCTTATCGAGGATACTACAGGGCTGCCCATCCCAACAGTCAACCCCAAGGAGTCAAAACTGTTTGTCTGACTCAGAACCTGCCTCCTCCTCCGAAGAGGTAGAGGCCAAGGCCCACTGCCAGACCGTAGGAGGGCGCCTGGTGCCATCCTTGCCAAAGAGGGTGCCAGAAACCGAAACAATGTCCAAGCCAGTGCCAGTGCCCCCTACAGCACCGCGAGTGGAATCCACAGAGGGCAAAGCCCCAGCTCGAACAGCAGCTCCAGAGTCGAGACCAGCCACAGCGCTGAGGGCGGAGACGGCGCCGACGGCCCTGACGGTAACATCAGCACTAAGCATGGTGCTGCCTGGCTCCACGGTGCCACGAACGGTGCCGAAGGCAGAGGCGGCACCAACAACGGCACCGACAGTGGAATCCAATGCCCCCATGGTGCCTAGTCCCGAGGACACGGCGCCGTGCTCAACCTCAGTGCCGTGGATGGCACTGAGGCGAGAGCCTTGCAAACTGCGGGTCCGACACCGGGGGAGCCTTCACCCCTGAAGGGACGATTGCCATGGCGGTGCCTCCCGCCCGCCCCCTGAAAGGAGCGGGACGGGCCTCCTGCACCGTGGAAGGAGCCTCAGCAATGGCCAGGCTACTAGTAGCCGAGGCTCCCTCCTCCTCGGTCCATATAGAACCAAGAGGGGACCCAGAGGAAAGGTTGAGAGTATGTGGCTTGGCCCGACGAGTGCGCACCCGACCCCGGAAAGTCGGCGGAGCATGCCCCACTTTCCCCCCACGTTGTTCGATGACCCGGCGGTCCATGGAGAAACAGGCGTCACACGAATCCATGTTGTGAAGCGGGCCAGGACACATAAGGCAACAGTCATGCTGGTCGGTGACGTAAAATTTACGGCCACAAGGGCACCGTCGCATGGGGGGCCGTCTCGTCTTAAAAGTCTTCTTGCCCGCCGACCCAGACATGACCTATGAAGAAAAAAACACCAAAAACAGACTCGACGTTGCCAAGAATAAAATATATGGAAAGAGCTTACCAGCGATGTTGAATAAAGCAACTAGAACCGGCAGGACACGGCACTGATGGACTGCGGCATGAGAAATAGCTGGAGAACGAATCCGTGAGGTGGTAGGCCTCAAATTGGATCTGGCTTCCACGAGGTGACCTCTGGTGGGGAGACGAGAACTGGCAGGCAGCGGAGTCGACAGCACCCAAAGGCCAACCACGGTTGCCGCCACGCAATGCGCCAGCCCTCCAGGGCGGCACCGATGGTGCGCCGGCTCCACCTACCAAAAAAAAAAAAAGTTCTGGGTCATGACCTCCGGCCAAGGTACCCAAAGGTGATGAATGGTGAAGACTGACACAGAAAAGATTCACAGTTTCTTTGCCACTACATGGTTTGGACTTTTGGGCTGCAATTTGCTGTGTGGCAAGCACTTGCACCACAGATGTGCCTTTTGGTAGTTTGGAGAAATAATTTACATCAGTTCCGTAGTTACAGTACTCCAAATGTGTGACTTTTTCCCATAGGATAACACTGTGGCATCCGCCAAACCCACAGTTTCTTTGCCACCTCAATGCCACTACACAGTTTGGACTTTTGGGCTGCAGTTTACAGGGTGGCAAGCCCTTGCACCACAGATGTGCTTTTTGCTGGTTTGGTGCAAACAGTTACACTGGTTCCAGAGTTACAGCACTCCGAAGTGGCAAATATTCCCATAGGATAAGACTTGCGACTGTGGCGCATTTCGGCACCTATGTCTTGAAAACAGTTCGAGATACGGATTTTTCGTGGAGGTGGCTGGGTCATGAATACAAATGCAAAAGAATATTTTCCGCACTTGCTATGATTACTATGATATTGCCAAATAAGTGTTGCAAGGGTTACTTGGAATGCCTCTAGGCCTGTAATATGTGTCTGAACTTGGGGGTAAGTGGGAGCGAAGGACACAGAGGGCCCGCACTCCCACCTATGCACACTATTTATGCTAAACTGGGAGCACTAGGCCCTGCTACGCTAAGCCTTTACACTCATGGGTGGGTTGGAGCGCAGGGCCCAGGGGGCCCACGCTCCCACCTTTGGATAAGATTATGTAAAATTAAAAGCACAGGGCCCTCCTGCGCTATGTTCCTATACTTATAGGTAGGCAGGCATGCAGGGCGAGAGGGCCCTCTGGGCCCTGCACTCCCACCCATGGATACCATCATGCAATACTGGGAGCACAGGGCCCTCAGATGCTATGTCTCTATACTTATGGGTGGGTGGGAACACAGGGCTCAGAAGGCCCATGCTCCCAAATATGCATCCTATTATGCAAAACTGGGAGCACAGGGACCTCCTGCGCTATGCCTCTACACAGATGGGTGGGTGGGAGCGCAGGGCCCAGATGGTCTACCCTCCAACCTAAGGATACCATTTGAGTGACATTTCACTTTCTCAAAAAGAAGGGAAATTCATTGCAAAAAACTCCATTAATGCATCAGTTAGGGTTGCTTCCACACCAACAAAAGTCTCGAAATTCAATGTTAGGGTTACCAATCCTACCCCACCCCACCCTCCACAGACCAACAAGTGCCGGGGTGTGCCTTAGGGTCGTCGGACCTAACTCTCACCCCATTCTCCTATACTGTTCCATCTCAACTTGTTTACACATGGAATGGGGTGAGAGTTAAGACCGACGACCCCAAGGCACACCCCAGTGCTGGTTGGTCTGTGGAGGGTGTGTGTGAGGGGAGAGGGGGTGGTAGAGTTGATAACCCTAACATCGAATTTCCAGACTTCTGTTGGTGTGAAAGCAACACTAACTGATGCATTAATGGAGTTTTTTGTAATGATACACACACACACACACACACACACAAACATATGATATGATATGTAACAGGGGGCCTGTAGAACAAATTATTTATTTAACGCTGTTTGACCTTGGGTAATCTCACAAGTGGCGTAAGCCACATGTGTTTTGCCCACAGGCAAACAACTCCAGTGAAAATAACCCATTTACTTCATAAAGTCCCTGTTGCGTATTCATTTATGCAATAGGCTGGGATTTTTCGTTTGTGTGTTTTTTTAATATTTTTTTTTTTTAAGGTTATATGGGTTTTTTTTTTTTTGTGAAGCAATGTTCCTCCACTTCTGAGGAACGCTGTTGCTGCATCAAGATACCGACGTAGGCTGTGATGCATCACCACTATTAGGGCGCGGCTTTCTGAAATTTTGGGGAAAACACTGTGTCGCTGTTTAGCGATCATGTGAGCAGTGCCATTCACAGCGATGGCATCAGTACGTTTCATCTGCTGTTGGGGAGTTGGGGCTGTGGACCTTTTTTTTTTTTAATTTGTGGCTGTTAAATGAATCTGTTGTGCATGGAAGGAGTGGAGGGATGTGGCAAGAAGAAGCAAGCATTGCTGACTGGCCGGGGTTAGGACAGAAGTGTCAGTGATTGTGATGGCACAGTTAATATAAAAAGGAACTGATTTTCAATGTTTTGTTCCTGAGTGTTTTTTTGTTGCTAAGAAGAAACCGGAGGAACTGAAAGGTAATGCTTGCAGGCAGGAAGGTGAGGAAAGAAGTAGTGAGCAGTTTCACTTTTTACAAAAAGAAAACAAAAAGGGTTTTTCTTCTTTTGTCAGTATAATGTTTATTGAAAATCTTTCCAAGGTCTACAGAGTACATATAGTATCTCAATGTAACCCCTAGGCGGCGCTATTCTAAGGGCTACTATCCCTGCCTGTATGGCAATACACAGGTTGAGGGGCCTGAGTTCTGTAATCGGGTGCCTCCACCCAGAGGAATGGTATTGGGGTAGCTCAACTGCTCTCGTATAGCGCTCTGGGATGCTATAACTACCCACCAACCCTTTTAGTGGCCTAAGAAATAACATAATGATACTTTCACAATCGGTGTGTAACAAAAATAATATCCTCACACCCCTTTCACTTACCACCAGGGGTGGATCTGCTGCAACTGCCCTGGAGACCCCTTGGAAAATAAGACCAGCAATGCAACAAATACAGGTTACTCACCTGTAACAGGAGTTCTAGGAATGGTATATGTTGTTCATCCACACTGTCTGGCAGGTTCCTTGCCGCTTTAAATCTTGCCGGAAGGTCTTCAAGCTGGCTCCTCCCACCCACCCGGGTGGTAAAACTCTCGGCTCCGCGCCATGGCGCCAGATCTAGCCGCTGGAAGCCAGATTGTTTGTCCGAGCCGGGAAGGTCGGGCGTCTGTGGATGAACAATATATACCATTCCTAGAACTCCTGTTACAGGTGAGTAAATCTGCATTTCTAGGGACATCGATATGTTGTTCATCCACACTGTCTGGCAGACTCCTAGCAGTTCTCCAGGAGGAGAGAGGCAAGGTGCACACCCTCACTTAGGGAATAATGACTGAGAACCGAGGCCCCAAAACCAGCATCCCAGTGTGACTCCAAGGCGATGTGGTAGTGGGTAATGAAGGTGTGCTGACTTCCAGGTAGCAGCCCTGCAGATTTCCTGGATAGGGACATCCCTGGAAGCAGCCACCGATGCAGTGGTATGGCGGGTAGAATGAGCTCTTATCCCTCTGGGAGGCTCCATGCCCGCCAACCTATAGCAGAGATCTATGCAGGAGGTGACCCACCTGCCTATCATCCACTTGGCTGCAGGTCTGCCAGGTGCAGCTTCAGCATAGGTGACAAACAGCTGGCGAACCTCTCCAGAACTTCAGCCATCCACTCCTTGTAATAAGTGAGCGCTCTTCTAGGGTCCAAAGTATGGAGCCTATATTCGGCCTCTGAGATGTGATTGGGGTAGAACACCGGCAGAGTCAACACCTGGTTAAGGTGAAACTCCGACACCACCTTCGGAAGGAATTTCAGGTGGGGGTGCAGGACAACCTTGTCCCTGTGGAAGACCAGATAAGGAGACTCGATGGAAAGTGCCTGGAGCTCTCCCATCCTTCTGGCTGACATGATAGCCACCAAGAAGGCGGTCTTCCATGACAGGTGAGAGATGGCACACCTGTGCATCGGTTCGAATGGCTTGCCCATGAGCTTAGCCAATACCAGCAGTAGATCCCACAGAGGTGGAGGTTCTCGCACCGGAGGGGATCTGTGATCAAGGCCTTTGAAAAAGCGCCCGACCACCTTCTCCTGCGCCACCGACTGCTTCCCGGCCCACGCCCGGTAAGCAGAGATGGCTGCCAGGTGCACCTTAAGGGTCATCGACCAAAGCCCTTGCTGAGAAAGGGACCACAGGTAGTCCAGAATGCTTGCCAAGGAACAGGAGGAAGGGTCCAGGTCCTTGTCCTGACACCAAATGGAGAATCTCTTCCATTTAAGGGCGTAGTATTTTCTGGTCGACTCCTTACGGGACGCCTCAATGACGTTGAGGACCTCGTCGGAAAGACCCAAGGCCTGGAGCTCTAGCCACTCAGGAACCAAGCCGTCAGGTGCAGGGATTGAAGGTCTGGATGGAATACCTTCCCCTGATTGACTGAGATCAGGTCCGGGCGGGCTGGAAGCCGCCTCGGGAGCCTAGAGCTGAAACTGAGGAGATCTGGATACCAGAACTGGCGGGGCCAGTCTGGGGCTACCAGAATCACCTGCGCCTTGTCCCTCCTCACCTTGAGAAGCACCTTGTGGATCAAGGGAAATGGGGGAAAGGCGTAGAAGAGGCCCGGGGTCCACGGCCTTGAGAAGGCATCCCCCTGCAGCGAGCCCTGCTGAGGGGGGCAGGCATGAAACAGTTTCAGCTTTGAATTCTCCTTGGAGGCAAACAGGTCTGCCTGAGGCGTGCCCCAGTAGGAGAAGAGATCTTGTACTACCTCCGGCAGGAGAGACCACTCGTGAGACGCAGCCCCTATCCGGCTTAGGACATCGGCCAGGGTGTTGGAGGCTCCTGCCACATGAATGGCAAGGAGATCAGTCTCCAGGCTGCGCACGAGTGACCAAATGCAGAGAGCTTCCCTGCACAGAGGCATGGAGCGCGTCCCGCCCTGGCGGTTTAGGTAGTACATGGTCGTGGTATTGTCCAGCTGGACCTGAACCACTTGACCCCGTAGAAACGGAGCGAAGGAGGTGAGGGCTAGACGAACTGCTCGAAGCTCCAGCAGGTTGATGTGGCATCAGGACTCCCGAGGGGACCAGAGGCCGTGCACTCTGTGCTCCCACAGATGGGCACCCCAACCCATCAGAGAGGCATCGGTCGATAGAGAGACCATCAGCTCGGGGCGGACAAACGGGATGCCCTCCTGCAGATGTGCTGGAACGTTCCACCACTGGAGAGCGCTCCACATCCCCTGGGTCACTGTCACTAGCTGATACAGCTGATCGAAGTGCTGTGAACATTGGCTGGCCAGCCCCCATTGAAGGGGATGCACGTACCAGTGGGCCCAACGGACCACGCTGGTGCAGGCCGCCATGAGGCCCAGGAGGCACAGGAAGTCCCGGGCAGGGCGTGATTGCCCAACCTGAAATGATTGGGCAAAGGAGGAAAGAACCTCGGTCCCATCCGCCGGGAGCCGTGCTCTGGCTCGTAGAGAGTCGAGCTCTGCCCCGATGAATTTTATCACCTGCTTTGGCACGAGTTCCGACTTGGCCTCGTTGATGAGGAGGTCAACCTGAGAGCAAACCTGGAGGGCCAGATCCCTGGACCGCTCCACCTCCGCTCTGGAGGGGGCTGCAATCAGCCAGTCATCCAGGTAAGGGTACACCCGAACCCTTCGTCACGGGAATGCTGTCACCACTGCCATGCATTTGGTGAAGACCCTGGGAGCTAGGGAAAGGCCGAGGGCATGGCCCGAATCTGAAGGGATCCTCCGCCTGAAGTGGAGGAATCTCTGGTGGATGGACGGATTGGGACGTGAAAGAACACGTCCCTGAAGGTCCAGAGAACAGAACCACATGCCCTGCTCCAAGGATGGGATTATCTGAGCCAGAGTGACCATCCTGAAGGTCCGAGACCTTAGGAACCTGTTCAGGTCTGCAGGTCGAGAATGGGGTGCCAGCCCCATCTGTTTTGGGGACCAGGAAGTACCTGGACACAAACCCCGGTCTGGAGTGAGAATCTGCCACCTTCCTGATCACCTTTTTCGAGTAGTAGGGCATATCGGCTCGGCGAGCCGACAAAGAGGCTGCGGATCTCGTAGTCCCCGAGGGGCGATGGCTCTGGAAGGGCGGGCCTGCTTGAACTCCAGGGGCAGGCTCCTTTCCTACCACCTCCAACACTCCAACGGGTCCGTGGTGATAACGGACCAAGCAGAAAGGAAGTTGAGAGCCATCCCACGGAGGGAACCCAGGGGAGTGACGAGGCTGGGCGACACCCCTCAACCCGTCACTGGCAGGCTTAGAGGAGGGACTGGCCGAGGGACCCCTTGGGCCTTACCTCCCTGCCTCCTGTTAGAGGAAGCCGCGGGCTTGGGCTTTGGGATGCCAAGCGCGAGCCTGCTGGCCCTGGTGCTGGTGCTGTTGGGCCGGACGTGCCGCAGGCGCAGAAGGACGAAAGGACTTGTGCTGCTGCTGTCGGCGGCCTTTGTCCTTCTGGGCAGAGGTGACCGAGTCCAGAGTGGCATTGGACTTTTCGATCCGCTGGAGGTGACCTACCACTCCAGGGCCAAAGAGGTCAGTCCCCAAGAAGGGGACATCCACCAGTTTGTGCTGGGTATCTGCTGTGAAGGTGAATATCCTCAGCTATGCTCTGCAGCGCATGGCCACCGCGGCCACAACCGATCTGGCACAGGAGTCTCCAATGTCCAGAGCCGTTTGGAGCTGCTGCTTAGGCACTGCCCTACCCTGGTCCTGTACCTGCTGGACCGTGGTCTGCAGGTCGGCCGGGAGATGAGGGATCACCTCATCCAGGGAGCCCATGAGGGCGTGGGAGAAGTGTGCCATCAGCACGGCCGAGCTGGCCTGGCGGAGGCCAAGGGAGGACGCAGCGTACACCTTGCGCCCGGCATAGTCCAGCTTTTTGGACTCCTTGTCGGGGGGGCTTGTCCACATCCCTAGCATTCCCAGAACACCGGAAAACGCTGTTGGTGACCAACCCCTCGGCAGAGGGGTGTTCCGAATAACTGGGCAAAGAGCCAGTAAGGACCGCATACTTCCTGGCCATCCTGGCTGAAGAAGAAGAAGAATCAGCATTTATATAGCGCTTTTCATACATCCAAAACGCTTTACAAGCAATGCTAGACTGGTAGTGAAGTGACTGAATGTGTGGTGGTGGCCATATCGCACATCATCACCCACACACAGCCTGGATAATTGCATGAACCGGTTTATGGGAAGGGGAATGTTGGCCAGGACAACGGGAATGTTTCCTACTCTTTTCGAAGAGTGCCCTGGGTTCTTTTACTTCCACCTGGACACCCACCAGGACAACACCAGGATGGGCAGAAGGGACCTCGGTTTAACGTCTCATCCAAAGGACGGCACACCCCAGCAGTACAGCACCCCCCAATACTGCACTCGGATGCCAGCGATTTTTAGGTGCAAGTTCAATCCCGGTGTGGGACGAGAACCCACGACCTTCTGGTCCAGAGGCGGATGTGCTACTAACTGAGCCGCGCTGACACCTGAAGGTGCAGGACAGGAAGCAGGCTGCTGCCAGAGCTCCAAGGCTGGGCCAACAATGGCGTCAGCCACCGGAAAGGCCTCCATGGGTGAATCCCTTCGGTCCAGTATCTCCGTCAGGGGATACTTGGCCCACTTGGATACGGGCTCGAGCTGCATCCAGGTGGACTCCAAGATGAGCCGAAGCAAACCCATGAAGGACGATGGGCTTTCGTCCATCGACTGGCCCCGGGAGGACTCCAGGTCAATGGCCTGGAGAACATGGAGGAGTCGTCGGACTCCAAGGAGTCCGCGAAGAGCTGCCTGGGGCCTGAGCCACCCTCCACCTGCCGAGGACGGTCGGGAGTGAAGGTGACCGACAACCTGTGGGGCAGGCCCTGATCCGACTGAGAGTCCTTGGTTGGCGCCCCAGATTTCGGTTGTGGAGGCGGAGGTTCCACCACAATCGGTGGGGTAGCTGGTTTCGGCCGAACAACCAGCCCAGGCTTGGGCACCTCGGCTACAGCGAGGGTTGTTTCGGCCACTCGGGTGACAGTCACTTGATGGCCGGGGAAGGCGATGGCGTCGGCTTGTTCCTGGACAGAAGTAACTGCTGCCACATCAGGTCCTCGTAGCATCGACGCAACTTGCGCCGAAGCCTCTCCTCTTCCGAGAAGGAAGACGAGGACGAGCGGTGGTGCTGCTCACTTCAGTGCCGAGACCGAGACCGCCGATGTCGGCAGGATCGGCTGGACCAATGCGATGTCCGAGACCGAGATCCTCGGCGTTTCCGAGGACGGGTCTGGGAAGGGGCGGGGGACACCCGCTCTTCCCTCGGCTCGGAAGCCTTAACTGGGGACTGCGGCACCGGAGGTGCGGGCAAGTCCTCGGTCTCCTCCGGGGGAACTGGTGAAGAAGGGTTGTCGGCTTCACCAGTCAGCCCGTCCGACGGGTCGAGAAAAATCTCGACTATGTCGACAGGTGTCTCGGCCGGCTGGCCTGACAGGGATGCCGTGAAGCCAGCGGCCTTAGCCGCAACCTCAACCGAAGTTGAGTGTCGACTGTCCGGGGAAGGGGACTTCTCCCACACCCACGAATGCCGACGATGGGACTTACCTTTTGGGTCCTTCTTTCTGGACCAAGAGGAATGTCCTGATGGCCCCTCTCCCTTCGTGGAAAGGGATTGGCAAAGCTCCTTAAAAGAAGCTGAATGCGAGGTACCCAGAGAGAGCGGGATAAATGCCGCGACCGAGGAAGAGGACGATGCGGCCTGTGCTGCCTCCTCCTCGAGGGTGATCATCTGCTTGAGTTGCTCAGCCGAGCCAGCCGCTGCAGTAACTGCCCAACGGGCCTCCTTTGACTTCACTGGCGGGTAGCACTTCTCGGGGCGCCCAAGCTGTAACCGAGCAGCACGGTCTTCCAGGACGTTGGCCGAAAACGAACGGCATAACTCGCAGGCCTGCGGGTCATGTTCTAGGCTGAGGCAGTAGACGCACGTGGAGTGTGGGTCCGTCCTGGACATTTTCTGCCTACAAGGGCACCGCCGAAATCCGGGAGTCGATCTGTCCATTGCAGCCACGAGGGAGAAACTTGACCGAAGTCTAGAAAATTTTAAAATAAGTTTCAGGCGAACCGAAGAATTAGGATCCACTCTACACGCAGAGTGTTAAGGAGGGAACCTGAGCTTCCAAGCGGTAAGGAAGATCTGGCGTCATGGGGCGGAGCCGAGAGTTTTACCACCCGGGTGGGTGGGAGGAGCCAGCTTGAAGACCTTCCGGCAAGATTTAAAGCAGCAAGGAACCTGCCAGACAGTGTGGATGAACAACATATCCATGTCCCTAGAATACAATCTTACTACTGTAACCCAACTAATAATATGCACACTAGCCAGGTTAAACGTGAAAAAAGACAATCAGATTTATTTAGGGGTAGTGAACAAGGGAGGGATGTGGATCTTGCAGAATGATTAGCACTCTGATTTGAATCAGAACTGTTCAGCATGCACTGTAAGTCCCAATTAAACAGTTCAACGACCCTGGTTACCCAGTATGTCATGCAGGCTAGCCTGAATCGTTGCCCATGGTGGCCAGCATTGCAGCTGTTGTTGGGGCCCTTAGGAAAAGAAAGACAGTTAAACATGCGCACAATCCAATTATTTGTAATCCGAGCCAGATGGCTCAGTCCGGTGCAATAACTCAATGAAAAGAAACAATTAGATGGCACCACAAATGATTTTGGCTTTTCTTGCAGGGTGCTACCCTGGATTGTACTCATGCTACCCAGACCAGGATTCAGGGCAGGCAAGATGTGGACCTTGTGGTGTTGATCAGGAAGGCCAGGGGAACCAGGGCTGACATGACTCACCTCCGGGTGGTCGCTACCTGCTCGATGGTGTTGGGCAGGGGGCCGAATCCCCAAGCCCAGTCTTTCACTGAGAAGGTCTCTGAAGCAGGAGTAGCGACCTAGGCCGAGATGGCAGGGCCCAGGCAGGATGAACAGTTCTGCAATAGTTCGTGATCTTCTGCTGGTGAAGCCTCCAGCTGGCATAAAAGATTTTGCAGTGAGGAACCAAATTTCGACCCACGAAACACATTCAGCACATTTAAATCACTAATTTCTCTAAACAACAGTTAAGATATATACCGATTGCAAATGACAGCTTCACTCTGCAAACATTTCAATCCGAGACAAATTCTATCATCAGACGGGCTGATTATTTCTGGAGCAAGTCTTCAGTCCAAATCAGGAGTTGTAATAACAACTTCTTTCTTCTGCCGCAGATCCAAACTGACAATCGGAAAGGTCTGACTTCTGCAATAGGCAGTTCAAATGCAGGAGAAACGTGGCAGGAAGGCCAGCAGAGCCTCTTCCCGAAGATTCCCCTATGCTCCTTCAGGGAGCAGCTGCTCGTAAGCTTGAGCTGTTCACTCTTCGACCTCCAACTCCAACTGATCCACTGCTTCAGGCAGTTCTGGGGATTTTCCTGGTAATCCAAAAGGTTCGGTTGGTTGAGGGAGCCATCAGTCACAGTATGGGCTCCTGCTCCGGGTCCATTTAGGCGACAACACTCAAAACTACAAAAACTACAGAATTCCTTCTCACAAGATCCCAGGGGACAGTCTCCATTTTAGGTCCCCAGTGGTTCGATTGGTCCAAATACTGGAAGTCCAGAACCTAACATGGTGGTTCCCATCCAAACGTTCAAGCTGCAATAAAAGCAGGTTAGACAAATTTCTCTATCTTTACTACAACAGCAAATTAGCAGTAAACAATCACAGTTCCTAATAGGGCTCCCTCTGCGCAAGTAGCGACTGCAGAATGGAGCAAAATAACACATTGTCTGGCCAGTCACAAGCCTTAAATCACTTGGACCCAGCCCAGACTAATTTCTAAACACAGATTAACCATTTTCTTAAAGAGACAGGCGTGGAGGCTCAGTAGGGCACTCTCACGTAGACAGATTGCACTACTTAAGACAGAACACCAGCCTGGCAGTGGGCATTTATGAGCCCAGGAAGACATTATAGTAAACCCCAATTTGTAGGGGGGGTTACACTAATAAAGTACAATTCTGTGACTTCTGTTTTGTGGCAATGTTTTACATTATAGATTGGTAGTCACCTAAGCAGCTGTTTATGCCACCTGATGAAACCCCCTTCTTATGTACAGCACAAAGGGAGTGCAAATAAGTTATTTACCAATGTAAAGTAGGTCCTGTCAGAGAATTTATTCAGAAAACTTAATTAGCACTCTATGTGGCGGGGAGTCAGATGAAGCCAGCCAGTGACAGCAGAGCAGTACACCATTTGATAATTCATTCCACCTGTTGCAGACCCTTGTGGAGTAGGGGACAGTCGGCATGAACAGGGCTGAGAATCTAAGTTCATGTCCCCCCCCCTTCTGTAAGGATACTGGGTTTGTTTTCTTCTGAGTTTTATCTGGATGCAGTTTTTATGTTTTATTTATTGCCCTGTATGCCAGGCAGAGTTGGAGGTCAGTGGTAGGGATAGATGACTGGAGGATGATGATGAGAAGCAGAACATTATGTTGAGAAAGGTCAGCGGGGGAACTGCTAGTTTGCAGTTCAGCTGGGGACTGTACAAAAAAAAAAGGTGAATGATTACTTTTATCAGCATATGTTACAATTTATGCTTTTTTTAAAACAAAAATTGTGGTAGTCCGTGTGGGTAAATACTGTCTGTGAGCTACTGTTGGGAAAGTGAAAGTGAAACAGGTAGTGCAGGCCAGTCGGGCAGGGGGGAAGGGGACACGTCATGATGATGTGTCTACTATGAACATAAACGCATCGTGGTGTGTGTACATAAATGCTGATGATGAGTCTACTGTGCCCATAAATCACATTTATGTACACAGTAGCTCAAATATAAGCATTTATGTAATGGCTTTTTGTGTCCACGCCTATTGCATAAACATATTTATAAAATGGGTGAGAAAAATCTGTAAAAATGTTCTCTCCTAATTGGACGAAACACATCACATGACCATGCATTATCCCAGAACAACCACATGCATGCATTCATTCTTTCTACTCCCCGAAAACTATTTTGGCCATTTTATAAAACAGATAATACACTAGAGCATACCTCCAAGTGTCCCTGATTTTCAGGGACGTCCCTGATTTTGCCTCAGAATTTTACTCTGTCCCTCCTGAAATATGTGTTTTTGTGGCTAAACAGTGGGGACTGTAAGCACAAAACAATGTCAAGCATTAAAGTTACAGACTTGTTCTTCTTTAGAAAATGCATTTTGTACTAAGCCCCATATTCTACCAGCTTTCTGGGTCGATATCTCTAATTTTGAAGATGTGTCCCTGATTTTGGTCCTTTGTCCCTGATTTTTTTTAAGCCCTGTCCCTGATTTATGAGGCAGGAGGTTGAGAGGTATGCGCTAGAGGGTGTGCAGTCACGCTCTGATATACGCACACCTTGTAGTGGATTATCAGTCTTATAAAATGGTCAAAATTATTCGGGGGGAATAGAAAGAAGTGTATGTGTGGAGTCACTGTGGGATAATTCACGGTCATGTAGTATGTTTCATCCAATCAGGAGACAGCATCTTTACTGATTTTTCTCACCAATTTTATAAACGTATATATATATATGTTTTCCAAAGCACTAGGGAACATCTCCTACTCATGGGAAAAGTGAATTGGATTCTTTGACTTCCACCTGGACATCCACCAGGATAGTACCAGAAATGGGCAGATGGGACCTCAGTTTAATGTCTGATCCAAACATCAGCACACCAGACAATACAGATCACCCTCTCTCAAAACAGAGTGACAGTGTTTGGGATATGAGTCAGAATCCTGGTGTGTGTCTAGATCCCATATCCTTTTGGCCCGGGGGTGTTAAATTGAGCCATGCTGAGACTGTATGGTTCATTATAAAACTGAATGTGGAACTCTAACCTCCTGATTGGTTGAAACCGATGTGAATACCACATGGTAACCATTTGTGTTGGGAATGTGCCCTGCTGTGATGTGAAGCAGGCACAGGCTCACACAGGGTATTGGTGGTGTGCTTTTTAGCAGTAAGTAGAAACAGCCAACTGTAGCTGCTTACATGCATTTTTATAATCACACTTAGGCCCTCCAGATGGGGATTTCTGTTCAAGGAGTACACACACCACTCCAATGAGAATGGAATCTGGATTCACTTGATGGTGACCCCACCTCCATGTGCTGTCTTGCTGCTTAAATAAATATCAGTGTTGGCTAGGCCAGTGGCATGGAGGGCTGAGGCGCTAAGTGCCTCACTTCCTGCTATGCTGGAAACCCGGGTTTGGGAACGGACATGGATTGCTTGGGGGGGGCCGCCGGGGGGGGGGATTGTGCATCCCAAGAATAGCTCTCCTCCCTTGGGGAGTGGTATAGGGGCATATGGCTAGGTGGCTGGTACCTGGAGGTTCTTGGTGGCAGTGCAGTGGGATGTCAGGAAAGACGTCCTACCTACCTACTTGACACCAGGGAAGGGGCATCTTCATGGAGGCAGGGCTTGCAGAATACACCACTGAATAAAGACATTATACGAAAGTACATGCAGGTTCTATTAGCATACTATAAAAATAAAAGCTGATGCATCAGTAAGACAAATAGATCATGACAACAGTACTGCTATATTTTTTCACTTTAACACACATTTTCATAACATTTTCCATAAACAGCTTAACATACTCAGGTATTTAGACACAGTACCCTTACAATTCTGGTTTTCTACCTCCTGCATTCTATCCCACATGGCTTGGGGCCTATCCCTATCAGCTACACTAGGGCTGCAATTGGCAAGGGCATTAGTACACTGACTGGAGCGCTTCACTAGTAACTTGGATGTGGCAGATTAACCCAGTTTTGGAAGAGGATTCTCAGAAATATGCACTCCTTTCTTAACGACATGCAATGGGAGGTCTAGAGGCTTTCCAGGAGAGTCATAACTGAGATGTATTACTGGCTTTATGGCTCTTCCAGATGTTCTGGGAGGGGCAGGCACAGATTCAGTTCTTTCAACATCTGCATTTGGGTTACTCAGTCCCGGCTCATTGCTTGCCAATATGTCTGCTTCTGAAGAAAGGGGTACCTCTCCACTGGTTGCCTGCTCTGTACTAGAAGCACTTTCAGCTTCTTGTTCTGTTAGTTCTGGTTCAACAACCTACATCTATGCCCCCATCCAAAAGCGTAAGGTCAAGTCCCTCTGCAATCCTTGGTTGACCGCCGACCTAATAGCACAGCTTAAAGCAAGGGACCGCCTCTGGCTCCTGGTCCGTGACTCTGGCTCACCATCTGCAATCCAGAACTACAAGTGTGCATGAAACAACTGCACTAAGGCCATTAAATTACACAAAAGCACCTACTACAGGGAAACCCTCACTAACACATGGGGCAATGGTAGAGCTTTCTGGCACAACATCAAGGAAGTGACCGGTACACAGCCAAAAGCATCCCCCAATATGCTCTGTGTTGATGGAACTATTACACTTGACCCCTCAACTATTGCCAGTACCTTTAATACCGCTTTTACTGATCTCAGCTCCATTCTCCCTGACTTCTTCTCTGACACTGACCCACCTGCAGTCCTTACAAGCACCCCCCTCCCTACCACCCACCCTCCCTTCTATTTTAAATTAGCCAGGCAGCAGGAAGCTCGCAAGTACATTGGCAAAGCCATTGCCAACACAAGGTATAGTGGGGACTCATTGGATTTAAAACTACTGTCCCTAACACTCGATGAAGTTATCAGTCCTCTCACCAAGATCCTTAACCTATCCCTCTGCCTTGGCCAGCTCCCTGACTTATGGAAATCCACCATCATCACTCCAGTTCACAAGAAAGGTGATAAAACTCACTGTGGAAACTACTGGCCAATCTCCATCCTTCCTCCCCTCTCGAAAGCACTAGAACATATAGTTGCTGACCAACTCACTGTCTACCTTGACAACCACAATATCTTATGTCATCAACAACATGGCTTCAGGAAGGGGCATAGCACCACATCTGCCCTCTTGAAATTTACCTCAGCCATCTACAACTCCCTAGACAATGGCCAACTTACCGGTGCAGTCTTTATCGATTTAACAAAGGCTTTTGATACAGTCCACCACAACCTGCTGCTTAACCAGCTCTTAACTATGGGATTGTCCCCTGACTCTACAGCATGGTTCCAAAGCTATTTGTTAAACAGATCACAACATGTAAAGATTGCAGGTACTCTCTCCAACGCTTTGCCAGTCTGCTCTGGTGCTTCCCAGGGATCCATTCTGGGACTGCTTCTTTTTCCCTTTTCCTGAATAACCCCCCTAATTCCTGCCCTGAACAAATCATTCTCTATGTAGATGATGCTGTAATTCTCACTTTCCACAAAGACCAGCACTACCTTCAAAATAAGCTCCAACTTGGATTCTCATCAGTGGAAAAATGGTTCACAGCACAAAGACTTATCCTTAATTACAAAAAAAACAAGACTATGCTTTTCCGCAACTCCCACAAGAAACAAAGACCACCCCTCTGACTATCTCAAATAAACATGGGACTACCCTTGAACAGGTCCCAACGTTCAGATACTTAGGGATTACCCCTGACTGTAACCTATCTTACGCAACGCACACAAACAATGTTGCCAAGGCCACCAACATTCGGCTTGGCATTCTCTACAGGCACAGGTCCAGCCTAATTCCTGCTGCCTTGAACATTGCAGTTCATAGCTCTATCCACTCCATCATAGACTATGGCCTTATAGTTTACAGCTCGGCCACTCCTACAGCTCTGAAACATATCTCCACCTTACTCAACAAAGTCTGTCGTCTGATCACTGGCTGTCACCACCTTACCAACACTTGTGACTTCTACACTCAAACGGGTTGGCTACAACTACCAAATCGCATAAAACATTTAACCTGCACCATGGCTAAGAAGATCACCATGGGCCTGGTTCCCCCTGGGGTTCTATCTCTACTCCGTCCTAGCAGTAACCCCCACCACACAAGAGGTCAGGAGTTTCATCGCCTGCAAGTTCTGCACTGCAAAACATCCTTGGGCCAATGCTCATTTGCTTACAGGGGCCCATACTGGTGGAATAGCCTTTGTCCCGAGATCTCCATGACTGTCAAGCTAGGTCTATTTAAAACTAAGCTCCAATCCTACCTCTCCACCTCTAGCACCTGTGATTGTCTTTTCTAGCCTGGTCTCCTCTACACATTCATACAATCCTATGAGGTGTCCCCTCCTTTACCACTCTCCTCTGTCCACTCCCTCCCACTTCTCTTTCCCAACCCACCTTCTCTACACTACACCCCTCTCCCCTATACTTCTTCTCCTGTGGACAATTGCCACTGGCATGCTCTATGTAATATAAATTTTACTATGCAATTGTATGTTAATCTAACTTTCTGCACTGTCTGTCTTTGCTTTATAGTACATTGCCTATGCTCCACTACTTGTACTAATGTATTGTCCTGTCTCTGATGTGGAAACTTTGTAAAAAAGCCTTTGGCTCAAAGGTACTTGCAATCCTAAAATAAATAAATAAATAAAAAATAAAAAAAATAAATAAACAAGATTGCTTTTACTGCTTGACTCTGTAATTCCAGGTTCATCTTCAAGAGGAAATTTCATAGAATTTAAAACTTGTAATACATTACTGATACTTTCAACATCATTATCTTCATTAACATCATTTTCCACAACATTCTCAGAGTCACTGGTTGCAAACAGTTCTGAACATTCTGGTATGTCACCAGGAGTGCTTTCTGTTTCTGGCTCTCTTTTCTTGGGGCTCAGCAAATTCCACAAGACACAAGTAGTCAGCTACATCAGAAGTCACACTTTACACCTCACTTTCAGGATGCGCAGGGGCTGTGGAGAAGGCTGAAGGGTTAGACAGTCCTGAAGGTCCAGCTTCATCTCCAAAGTTGCACACGGGGTTACTTTGAAACAACTGACTCATTTCATAAGATGGGTAATAAGGGGCTCCACACTCACTGTCATCGGATTCGGACTGGCAGTCGATTTCATTTAGAACATGACTGATGGCAGGCCTTGAATCTTTAACAACTGGAGGGGGGGTTAACTGTCTCTTTTTAGCTGCAGCCCTGATTATAGCTTGGGACGGGCAGTGTCTTGAGGGGCAGACTCAATGAAGATTTGTCCAATAGGTAACAAATGATTTCTGTGCATCATCTTTACAGCTCGTGGGTCATTTTATGGATGCACTTTATAAACTGGCAGATCCTCCAGCTTGTTGGCAACAATGTAGGGAGTGTGATGCCACCTATCGGCAATTCTGTCTTTTTCCATGTAGTCACAAATTTTGTAACAAAACTCTGTCTCCAGGTTGCAGTTCTTGGGCCTTGACATGTCTGTCGTGCCTTTCCTTGTTTGCTAAGTTCCTCTTTGCCGCCATGGTATGTGCCAATCGGTAGGCATGGTTTGACTGGGCTTTTAGCTTTCGAACATACTGAAGGTAATTCTCGGCTTGGACTCCATCAAGGGACACTCCGAAATAAACTGGCAACCAGGCTTCTTGACCAAACATTAGGCGGTAGGGGGAGAACTCAAGTGGCGTCATTTCTAGTGCAGTTATAAGCATGGACTAATGTGCTTATCTGTTGGCTCCATTTGGACTTGTCCCATGGGTGGAGTGTGCCCTGCATGTCAAGTAGTGTTCAATTTAACCTTTCGGGTTGTGGATCCCATTGGAGATGATAGGGGGTGGTTCTGGACGTGCGCACTCTCCAGAGTGAGAGCATTTCCTTGATCAAGCGGCTTTCAAAGTCTCTCCCTTGATCAGAGTGAATTCTATGGAGGGCACCATAATGGACAAAAAAAATTTCAATCAGGACCTTTGCCACTGTGGATGCTTTCTAGTCTTTGGTTGGGTATGCCTGGGCATAATGAGTAAAATGATCAGCCACTACTTGCACATTGCTAATATTCTTTTGATCTGATTCAAGACACAAGAAGTCAATACACACCAGCTCCATGGGCGTACTGGTAGAGATATTGACTAAGGGTGCAGCACTCTGGAGCTGGACGTTCCTCTGGAGACAATGACTACAAGTTCTGTGCGTCTCAATGTCAGACCCCATATTTGGCCAGTACTGTAGAATCGAGCTCGGGCCAAGTCAGTAGTTCGGTCACAGCCTAAATGTCCCATCTAGTCATGAAGGCCATGTAGAACCACACGTTTGAAAACAGTAGGTAGCACTAGTTGTTGCTTGATAACTTGACCTTGTTGATTAAGAGTTTCTCTGTAGAGCAGTTTGTTGTGCAGCTTTAATCTGGGCCCCTCTCTAAACAGCAGGGCAGTTCGGGGATCAGAAGAATGCAGTTCAGACACACTTTTTCCTGCATGAATAACATCCAGCACAGGCTTGATCATGGGGTCTGGGCCTACAGTATTCTGTTGAGGCAATGTTCTGAGGTCCAAGGCTACAAGATGGCAGTAGGCTGTGGGGACACAAGTGTCAGGAGGACCCAAGCAGTCTACCAGGCAATCAACTGTTTCAGGAGAGGGGTGCTCATCTTTATCGAACTTTTGACAAAGCTTTGACAGATTGCTCGGACATTCTCACCCATTTCAAGTTAGAGTCAGGTCTCCTGTAAAGGGCATCAGCATCAATGTGGTTTAAGCCCAGCCTATATTCTACTGAATAATCGTAAGTGAAGAGTGCAGATAGCCAGTGATGCCCAGTGGCATCTAACTCTGCTGAAGTCTGGACATAGGTGAGGGGACAGTTATCAGTCTACTAGAATTTTTGCACCACACAGATATTCATGGACTTGGTCCACCATGGCCAACTTCAAGGCAAGGAACTCAAGTTTGTGCACAGCATAGTTCATTTCAGATGGTGTTAGGCTTTTATAGGTGCCATAGGTCAAACAGAGCTTTTGTAGACAAAGTCCTTTTGCTCGCCGTTATTTAATACCCCTTAATCCCATGTTTGAAAAAATAATTATCCAGCTCCTTCTTAAAACTGCTCATATTTGAACAGGTTACAATCTCCAAGGGTAACCTATTCCAGATTTCAGTCACCCTTAGGGTAAGCCAGGATTTCCTTTTCTTCATTCTGGGACATTCAACTATCAGTTGGAGTGGATGGGCCCTAGTATTGTAAGGTGAGTCTCTTAAGTTCAGTCCCAGAAGTTTCCACAATACTGGATCCATAAATGATTTGTAAGTCATACACATATCCCCTCTCGATCGCTTGAGTTCTAATGGATGCACATCTAAGATTTTTAACCTTGTTGGGTAATCATATCCTTTTGCTTCCACCATACTACGGGTTGCCCTCCATTGGACCCTCTCCAATGCTGCTATTTCTGTCCTGCCTCCTGGTGCCAAAAATTGTGCACAATAATCCAAATGCGGTCTAACCAAAGATGTATACAGTGGCAGCACTACCTCTCTATTTTTACAAGTTATATGTTTGTTTATACAATGCTAAATATGACTCAATTTCTTTATGACCGTATTACAGTGTGTTTTAAAAGATAATGTAACCCCCCCCCCGCTACCCGGGATTACAAGGATCCTAATTAGACCTAGTGTTAGGCAGGGAAGGCAGCTTGTGAAACTCCAGTTAAATGGATTTCACACTGTCTCACTCTGTTCTCAGTCTCAGCTGAGACTGAGGGATGACATCATTTTAGAACTGTTGCAGCTGCATAAGCCACACTGGAATGTTGCAGTTGGAGGTTAGAGTAGAACGTTGGGGAATTTGAAGTCAGTCTGTTGCAGTCTATAGTAGAGGAAGGAGGTGCTCTGCTGTAAGCAGGCCCTCAGAGTCCTAAGCTCTGTCAAAGAGCTATTTTTTTTTTGTAGAGGTGTGTATTCTCACCTGAAGAGGAACACAAGAAGAGCCAAGTGAAGTGGTAGATACCGCTTTCAGTGGTTCAGGGCCCCATCGCTGTGGGGATGGGGGGAAGGAATCAGCCTGTTTCAAGGGGCAAACCCCCTGGTCTGGCTAGGGAAAAAGAAGCTGCCTGAGTTAAGTTTGTGCTGAGGCACCAGAAGTTCTGGATGAGATTTCTTGGAAGAGAAAACAGCTGTGGAGCACCTGCAACCAAGGGGTGAGTTCGCTCTGCTAAAGAACCAATGTGTTTTCACCTGAAACAAAATGAAACTAAAGTGACTGTTACTGTGGGGGTCAGGAAAAAGACAGCCAAGTGCAGTTTGGAAGATGTGGGAATTGGACTGCTTAACTCTGTGGGGGGTCTAGAGTAATGGACACAGCCACTTATTAAGTATGTTCAAGTTCAGCACAAATGCGATGGAAAGACAGTAAACTGAAAGTGAATACATTTATAGAGAATCTACATGGCAAAGTGTTTTCAAGGATGAGGTATTACAATCCAGAGAAATGGCCGGGTATGAATTATGGGAGCGAGAGGTGGGAGACCCCCATCAGTAGTAACCAAATTCACCTCTACGGGTTTGCTTTGGGACACCTGTTGCTTTCTCTCAGGTACTTGGCCAGTGCCTGAGGAAAGTACCCAGATGTGGGATTGATGTGGAAGATTCCCATATGGAGCCAGAAGTGCTCATAGGTGGTTTAGAGACCCCCCAGTAAATGTTTCCATGCCATATGGAAAGTGTTCAAAGGGCTGGCATGATAGCCGAGTCATGGAAGGAAGGTAGTCCAAGTGGCTGGCAAGGGAGCTGAGCCAGGGAAACCCAGAGCACAGTACAAGTGCGGGCTGTGTGCCCAGTATGTTTCAAAGCCTGAGGGCGAAAGTGAATGTGTTCTGATCTCCATAAATCTTCATTACCAGGAGTGTAGCCCCGTGGGGGTCCATCTATGCTTTGTTATTCTGTTGGATGTGAATAAACGCCACACTTTAGAATCCCACTTCTGGTATTGGACATTACCGTTATTGCTTCCTGTGTCCGGAGTTACTTGCGTGCCCCTGCTGCACAGCAGCCAAACCTAGCCAATGTGCTGAGTGACATATTTCTCCCCCAACCCAGCCCACCAGGTAGTGCTGTCAAGATGGAAACGGCATACCTGGGTGGGGGTTACAAAAATGGAGGCACCGCGGAGGATTTGGGTTTGGAATTTAGGAAGGAATGTAAGAAAGGTCACTCAGACAATCGCTAGCGTTTTGGCTATCTGGCAGTAGGTAGCCCAAAAAAACTGAAGCAATGTAAACTAAATGTGCCGCTGTGTGCTGCTGTCTATGTGCTGTTGTGATATTGCCAAATGTTTACCAAGGAGCAGTAAAGCCTGAGTGTGTATGCCCTTTTCCTGCATCAAATTACAGCATTTGCAAGCTTTTAAAAGTGTCTGTGACAAAGAAAAGTGTTGAAAACTGTGGCTTGCAAAAGGAAAATAGTTCCCTAGATGTTGGAAATGCTTTCTAGTGGACTGAGAGACTTATTGTGCTTAATGGCCATGAAAAATGGTTGAAATGGGCTCCCACTGAGGAGCTGCAGTTGAAAAAAAAAGTGGTTTGCAGTTTAAGTTTTGCCTGTTCAACGATCGCTGTGAGGAGAAGAGCATTCGAGATGAAAGAGGCTCATTTGCATGGAGTTGAGTGACTGGTAAGACTGCAATCAGTCACACCCCAAGCCAGCTCTAGAACGACTGCACAGCATTCGAGAGGGAGAGTGAGTGGAGTGTGCGAACTGGCTTGCCAGGAGGAGCGTCGCGGTGACTGAAAGCGCTGTAAAAAGTTAAAAAACTGACTTTTCTGTTTAAATTCGGGCTCAACCCGCATCTCGATCAACTGGACTGTGAGTGTGGTGTTCAGAGGGGACGATCGACAGGACTGCTAGCCCGCTTCTTTCCAGAGGCCTCCAAGACTGGCTGCAGGCTGTTTTCCATCACAGCAAACAGCTACTGATAACAGTGAGTGCCAACAGAAATAATTGCTCAAACTGTGTTATTTCACCAAAAGCCAGCTGAATCTGTGTGTAGCAGTGTAATCGCTTTGCAAAGAAGGACTGTGTTAAGTTTTGCCAGCAAAAGCAAGAATTCTAAGCAATCGACTGTGAGCACAATTATAGGTTCAGCGTCAGTATAATTTTCAAAGCCATGTGAGAGACTATGAGTTGTTTCAGATATGCAGCAAGAAATACAAGCAATCCTGTGCTATGAAATACTGAGGCTTTAAGGGACTGTAAGCTAGAGCAATATCTTCAGCAAGTAAAAAGTCCATGGAAAATCATATAAATGTGCTAGGAAAAAGAACAGTGCAAGTTTGTGCAGTTTGAGCAAAGTTATCAGTAGAGTGTGTAAATCGGATGCGCAGTGGCTTGACCCAATTACAGAATGTTGATGCGTAGGAGTGCTGCCACCGCCATTACAGGGTGGGGTAGTAATGTAAACACAGCAGCAGAGGAGCCATTTTGAAAGATAAAACAAAGTTTTCAGTGATGTGGGACTTGCAATAACAGTGAGCGTTGTTTGTTTTCTCTGAAGTTATGGCTTCAGGACCAGTCCGCTACCCGATCATGCCCAGGATGTGATAGCAGTATAAGTTAACAAGTTAAGGGATGCTGAGAGATGTTACTACGGGGGGGCGATTGCCTCCTCATGAGGCAATTCCTGGATATCCAGTGCGAGTATGTGTGATGTGCTTAAATGCTGGAAGGGACGTCTTCATGGTACCTCACTGTTCTGGGTGCCTAGAGAAATATGGTTTGTTTAAAGTGCCCAAGATTCATTTGGCTCCCACATGGACAAAAGTTCAAGAATCTGCAGTTGGCAGCACACAGCACCAGGCGGAGCCTGTTAGAGAAGGCCCATCAGAGTGTGGCACAAACCAAGATGGTGCAGATTTACAGACAGAACAATGTGCTGATGTTTCAGAGTCTGAGTCACAGAGAGACATTTCAGGAAGATCATCAGTAGACCCTTGGAGAGAGGGGCCTAGCCCAAGTCTCATAGGTGAAGAGATGAGGGAGGCCTTTGAATGGGAGGTTTCGACCTCCATGCCCAGCGAAGCGTGTACAGTCTCAGAAGTGAGGATGACTGCTGACTCCTGGGCACAGATTCTCAGTGAGGAAGAAGAGGGGGAACCTATGTGGCCTTGTGAAAAAAGAACTGGTACACAGCCTCAAGCTCATGCCACAGAGGAACGCATGGAAGAGAGTGGTGATTCCACTGCCCTGGCTGTGCGAGAAAAAGCCAGGGATCCATTGCTTGTGTCGTTAAGAATGCGTAGCTGGCAGAACCAGGACTGTTCACCCCCAAGCCAGGCCAGAGGTCGCAGGTTGACCAAAGCTAGTAAAGAGGGAAGACTGGTTCGTAGGAAAGCGAATGAAATCTATGAGATGTCCTTTCCTACGAGAGTCTGGGAGGAGATTGAAAAAAGCAGGAAATCCTGGATTTGGGAAGAAGCAATGAAATATGTGCATCCTGGTGCAAACAAGCATGTCAAGAACAGAATGTTTCAAGAAAAATACAGCCAGTGGAAAAGAGGCAGGACACTGTTTATTGACACTGTTCGAATTGTGGATGGAGAGGGACATGAAACCTTTCACAGCGTGAATTATGAGTGCCCAGATGGGGTAATAATTCCAGCATCTGACCCGTTGTGCTATTGGCCACAATGCCAAGACCACCCTGTGAATGTGCCCATGCCTACCAAATAGAAAGCAGAGCAGTGGTAGCCAGTGCTGCCATCCAGCGGTTGCCGTACATATGTTGTTCTGCCAAACTGGCATTCCAGGAACCAGGTGCCCCACATTCATCAGTTCTACAGTGTACTGGCTTTCCAGAATCCATCGACTGGCCCACCAGATGACTTCAGATCCAGAGAGGACACCAGCCCAGCTGTACCCTGATTCATCGCCTGGGTATCGGATGACTTCAGACCAGCTGTTTTCCTTTTTGTTCCTGTTCCAAGGTTCCATCTCCAGAGATGACATCAGCCCACAGTTTCCAGATGTGCCCTCCTGTTGTTTCCTGGAAGATGTCCACCCAGCTGTATTGGAAGAATGCTGCCAGGGAGAGTCTTCGGCCGAGGACCAGGTCTGGTATCGTGTTGTTCTACAAGGGACTGGTAAGTCCAGACTTTTCTATTCTTATGACATTGTAGTACACACCCTACACTAGCAGACTCCAGATGTTTGAACTGTCCTCAAAGACTCTCCCCTTCGGGACTTTGGCCTGCTAGAACTGTGCTTCACCGGCCTCTGGCCCAGGAGAGACTCTTTAATGGACTTGCCTTCGGGCACTGTGGTCACTAGATGGGACTTTTAGGGCACTCCATCTCCCAAATATGGTGTATTGTAAATAATGTCATTGTTTTCTACCGTTTTCTAATGTTTATACTGTCTTTTCTACTTTTCTAAAAAAAATATTTGGGGGATTCTCTAGTGTTTTGATGGTAGGGGTTTAGATAGACTGTGTACACAGATTAGGAGTGTGTTGTCTTTCTTTTTCTTGCAGGTGTTCCTGAAGAAGATAGAACAGAAGACAAGAGAAGGAGGAGGGACTCATCGGAGTTCCTCAGTAGTACTTTAGAGTGTAGTGTTTAAAGTACTGTTGTTGTTGTTGTTACTGTGTATAACTTTTTCTTCCACAAGTATGGTTGTAGGGGAATGTGGGAGTAATGCATAGTGTATGGTATTAGCTCCTGGTGTGTGGCTGCATGGTGTCCAGAGTTAGGGGGAGGTCCCCTATTTGTTTTGTTTTGGGAATTTTAAGTTAGAGGCAGACAGGTTTTCCCTAGAGAGCTAGGGGGGGATAGACAGGCTGTGGTCCTGAATGACCGTAGGGGCCGTAGTACTGATTTATTAGAGCTATGCTCTGGGCAGTTCTACCAGAGCCACTAGGTACCCATAGTTAGCAGGTAGAAGAGAGGCTGATATGTCAGGCAAAGGCCTCTAGGCCCTTAGTGTTGTCTGCCTGTGATAGCACATGATACGGGAGAAGGTAGCGCTACCTCCCCGTAGTCAACACATGGGGTGAGATGGCCTAAGCCAGGTGGCTAATGACTGCGGACAGTCATTTTCCTGGCCCAGGTGAGTGTAACCCCCCCGTTACCCGGGGTTACAAGGATCCTAGTTAGACCTAGTGGTAGGCAGGGAATACAGCTTGTGAAACTCCAGTTAAATGGATTTCACACTGTCTCACTCTGTTCTCAGTCTCAGCTGAGACTGAGGGATGACATCATTTTAGAACTGTCGCAGCTGCATAAGCCACACTGGAATGTTGCGGTTGGAGGTTAGAGTAGAACACTGGGGAATTTGAAGTCAGTCTGTTACAGTCTGTAGTAGAGGAAGGAGGTGCTCTGCTGTAAGCAGGCCCTCAGAGTCCTAAGCTCTGTCAAAGAGCTTTTTTTTTTTTGTAGAGGTGTGTGTTCTCACCTGAAGAGGAACACAAGAAGAGCCAAGTGAAGTGGTAGATATCACTTTCAGTGGTTCAGGGCCCCATCCCTGTGGGGATGGGGGGAAGGAATCAGCCCATTTCCAGGGGCAACCCCCTGGTCCAGCTAGGGAAAAAGAAGCTGCCCGAGTTAAGTTCGTGCTGAGGCACCAGAATTTCTGGACAAGATTTCTTTGAAGAGAAAATGCCTGTGGGGCACCTGCAACCAAGGGGTGAGTTCGCTTTGCTAAAGGGCCAATGTGTTTTCACCTGAAACAAGATGAAACTAAAGTGACTGTTACTATGGGGTCAGAAAAAGACAGCCAAGTACAGTTTGGAAGATGTGGGGATTGGACTGCTTAACTCTGAGGAGGGTCTAGAGTAATGGACACAGCCACTTATTAAGTATGTTCAAGTTCAGCACAAATGGGATGGAAAGACAGTAGATTGAATGTGAATACATTCACAGAGAATCTACATGGCAAAGTGTTTTCAAGGATGAGGTGTTACAGTCAAGAGAAATGGCCGGGTATGAATTATGGGAGCGAGGGGTGGGAGACCCCCATCAGTAGTAACCAAACTGACCTCTACGGGTTTGCTTTGGGACACCTGTTGCTTTCTCTCAGGTACTTGGTCAGTGCCTGAGGAAAGTACCCAGATGTGGGACTGATGAGGAAGATTCCCATATGGAGCCAGAAGTGCTCATAGGTGGTTTAGGGAGCCACCAGTAAATGTTTCCATGCTATATGGAAAGTGTCCAAAGGGCTGGCATGATAGCCGAGTCATGGAAGGAAGGTAGTCCAAGTGGCTGGCAAGGGAGCTGAGCCAGGGAAACCCAGAGCACAGTACAAGTGCGGGCTGTGTGCCCAGTGTGTTTCAAAGCCTGAGGGCTAAAGTGAAAGTGAATGTGTTCTGATCTCCATAAATCTGCATTACCAGGAGTGTAGCCCCGTGGGGGTCCATCTATGCTTTGTTATTCTGTTGGATGCGAATAAAAGCCACACTTTAGAATCCCACTTCTGGTATTGGACATTACAGTTATTGCTTCCTGTTTCTGGAGTTACTTGGGTGCACCTGTTGCAGAGTAGCCAAACCTAGCCAATGTGCCGAGTGACATATTTCTCCCCGAACCCAGCCCACCAGGTAGTGCTGTCAAGATGGAAACGGCATACCTGGGTGGGGGTTACAATAAGTCATTTGTGATCATGATACCCAGATCACTCTGTTGCTCCACTATATTCAGAGTTTGCCCGCCAATTGTATAGGTCCAATTTTTATTCAGTCACCCGAAATGCATGACACAGCATTTATCAATATTGTAGGTTAGTTTATTTTCCAGTGCCCAAGTGTCTAAATCATTCAATGCTTCCTGAAGTCGGGAAGCATCAGCTTGGTTATTCACTATATACCCCACCCTGGTATCATCAGCAAATTTAGATAACCAAATATCATCCTTAACCTGCATTGATGCGATGTATATGTTAAAAAGACAAGGCCCCAATACAGAACCCTGGGGCACTCCACTACTCACATCCACCCATGTAGAATGTGTGCCTTTGACTGTAACAGATTGTGTCCTAGCTTCCAGCCATGCCTCTATCCATCTAGTTATTCTTCCATCGAGGCCATGCATTATTAGTGCATTTATTAATTCTCCATGGGGGACCTTATCAAATGCCTTTGAGAAGTACAAATATACCACGTCCATATTCTGCCCCTCATCCAAGGCCTTACTCACCCATCCATAAAACTCCAGTAAATTGGTCTGACAGGACCTTCCACCAGTGAATCCATGCTGTAATGGATCCATTCTATTAGAAATTTTTAGGTACTCAATATTGTCAATAATAACAATATTATAATACTCAATAAAGTAATCCTTAAGGATACCCTCCAAGATTTTACCCAAGACAGATGTCAAACTGACTGGCCTATAGTTTGACACCTCTTGCCTATTACGCTTTTTATAAATAGGCACCACCATGGCTTGTCTCCATTCATTCATGACGTACCCTAAATTGAGTGACCTTTGAAAGATCTCCGCTAATGGACCTGCCAGAATTTGGGCCAGTTCCTTTATTATTCTAGGGTGTGTTCCATCCAGGCCCTGGGATTTGTTTGGGTTTATCTCCTGTAATCTTTTAAGAATTTCTACTTTCTTACACAGATAATTAGTGTCAAGATCAGACACTAAATGAGGTAGTCCTGGAGAAGTTTTGTTATTAAAAACTGATACAAAAAAGTATTATACATTTAGGCAAGCTGAAATTGATCAGAGACAATATTTCCATCTGTTGCAACAAATACTTTTACTAGCAAAGGCCACTGGGCGTAAACCTTCTTCATATTCTTGATATAGAACAGCACCAAGTACTTTCAAGCTGGTGTCAGTGTGCAGCACACAGGGCTTGCTGGGGTCTGCATAAGCAAGCACGGGTACATGAGTGAGTTGGTGGATGATGCTGTAGAATGCTGCCTCACACTCATGGGTTCACCTGTTTCCAAAAGGTTCATTTGTCCGAAAGTAGACCTTTTCCTCCTCTTTGACAGCACTTCTCTTGTATTTCTTGTTTTAGGTGGGTAACCTTGAGTTAAGTTGAGCAAAGGGCGGATGACTTTGGTGTAATCTTTTTTGAACCGGTGATAGTATCCGCAGAACCCCAAGAATCTTTACAGCTCTTTAAGATTACTAGGCTGGGGCCAGATGGTTAGAGACTTCACTTTGCTCGGGTCAGTTTGGATCCCATCAGATGGCATCATATGACCAACATATTTCACAGACTTCTGGAAAAACTGGCACTTGTCTATTGATAATTTCAACCCCAAATCCTCCAATCCATCTAGAACCTTGAACAAACGGGTCTCATGTTTCTCAAGGGTCCAGCCAAACACAATGACATCCTCTAAGTAGACAAGGCATTCTAATAAATTCATGTCTCCCACAGCTCGTTCCATTAGCCGCTGGAAGGTGGCAGTGCTCCCGAAATACCCTGACGCATTCACAGAAATTCATAAAAACCAAGGGCAGATAAATGCTGTATTTTTCTCTATCTTCGGGAGCCATCAGGATCTGGTAATATCCACTCTGGAGATCCAACACAGAAACCACTGACTTCCGCTGAGGCAGCCCAGAGCATGGTGGACGTGAGGCATTGTGTACTGGTCAGGTATTGTTTTTCTATTCAAAGTTCAGTAGTCCACACACATCCTCACTGAGCCATTTTTCTTCCAGACTACCACAATAGGTGATGTGTATGGACTGCGAGACTCCTGTATAATGCCAGCTGCAAGCATCTCCTGGAGGTGGAGTTGAATGTCATCAATGTCCGCTGTGGCTAGGCGCTGAGATCTCTCATGGAAAGGCCTTTCATTGTGTAGTCTTATGCAGTGTTCAGCCTCGGTGACACATCCCACGTCCCACTCTTTTAAAGAGAATACCTTGCTCTTCTGCGCCAGCTTCTGGCCGATTTTAGTTTTCCACTCTTCTGGTATGGGGGACTCTCCAAAGTCAAACAGATCGAGGGTCACCTCATCAGTTTCTACAGTGCCTTTCTTGCTAGGCAACACAGCCGTGTCTGCGGAACATACAGTGGCTAGGGTGCAGCCTCAATTTACCCTGATATCCCAGTCGGACATCTTCTGGACTTGTACCACTACTCGCCGGGCATAGGAGTGGGCTCGGGCTAGTAGAATGCTAGGCTTGACCAACAGTCCCTCAGGGAGTTTTCCCTCTTCTGGGGTGTCCAAAATGAGGATTTTATTTTTTACATCTTTTTTAATTCGTACTTTGCCACTAATGGTACACTGTGCATTGGGGGGGAGGGGGCAACACAAGGAATTCCGGATCCTTTTTCCATACTTCTCCCACTGGTTCATCTTTCTCAGCCTCTTTGTTTTTCATCTGCAAATCATATGCTCTGTGCACAATGGCTGGAATGTGTAATACTTTTCTGGTCTGTGTGCCTTGTTTCTCGTGACAGAGCTAGGCTAGCCTGCCAAACATATGAGCACTGGTCCCAATCAACAAGGGGATACCGTCACACAACTCCATTGGTGGGCACACCAGAGCCAGTGTCTCCATTTGTCCATTGACCCCAGCTACGGTAGTAGGAAAAGACAACCAAATTCATACATACCATTGGTAAGGATAGGATTTGCCACTCAACCACCAGACACGCAGTCCTTCTAGCGGTAAAAGTGGGAGATTAGATAGGTGTTGGTCGTACCAGTCTTTAAATATGATGGTGACCTGCGAGCCACTATCTAACACAGCTCGGGTGGAGATGCCGTTAACAGTCACTGTGGTTTCCATGGACAGGCCCATCATCTTGGACCAATCTGGGGGTCTATTTTGTGGACTGGCCTACAGCAGTTTTAGACGAAAAAGATTTTTTTTTGGGCGGGAGACCCGGCTGAGGTTTTATATTGCTCTGTTAACCAGGTAAAGTAGATTGGCAGTGATTTTCTGCAGGTCCTCAGGGGAATTGTAACCCCGTCAGGTGTGCCCGTCCTCTCTACACCTGTAACAGAACACTTTTTCTCTGACATCACCAGGTCAGTTCGGTTCTTCCCGAAATTTATAGTGGTCCAGGATGGGAGTTCTACTGTCCTCTTTGGGTTTTTGCTCAGGCTCCCTTTCCCCGCAGTTTTGCCAGGAGGCAGAGGATCATGTGGCATGTATGAGGTCTCCCACCAAAGCCTGCAGTTCTCTCATTTCTTCCACCAGTTTGGATTCAGCTCGAGGTTCAGTTTCAAGGGCATGGGCCCCCACGGGTGGGGCTTCACTACAAGTCTCAGTCTTAGGAGGGCAAAAACTAGGGATTCTGGCCGCTTCTGCCACAGCCTCTTGACTGGCTTGCATCTCTTTCAGTTCTTTAAGCAGTTCTTGGACCTGCTATGTCTCAGGGGCTTCTTTTTTTGTCATCAGGCCAGTCAAAGGCTGGGGCAGAATGTGCAACCCCGGCATATGGTTCCCAACCATCCTCAGCATTCTCAGCCTCCCGGATCTCCTTCAGCAGCGAACAGTACTCAGGAGGGTTAGCTTTCCTTCCTGAAACTTCAATTTTAACATAAGCACACCTGAATAATGGGCAGATTTGAGGATGTGCTCCAGCCTCACTAGCTGTGCGCTCTCTGCAGGGCCCGTTCAATTTGAGTGACAAAAGAAGACAACTTCTCATTCTTCCACTGTTTACCAGACTTGAATTTCCACATTAAATCCTCCCCAGACTCAGTGCTGCCGAACACCTCCTCTAGAGCAGATAGGTACTCAGTTGCACTGGACCCCGTGTTTGTGAATAGAAGGAACTGAATAGCCTCCAGTGCAGGGCCCCTTGAACTTTCCATAAGGCTCTTTTTCTTCTCCCCCTCAGAGTACTGCTACTCCTGAACCAGGGGAGTAGTGCAGTCCATCCATGTTTCTAAGTCGTCCTCCCCCACTGGCACAGGGACTGCACCAGAGAACAATCTGAGCCTGCAATAAGAGTCCAGGTGTACAGAAGGTATTACAATGGGGGACGTTACAATAGAGGACTTCCTGTGGGTGAATGGAGAGGCCAGAGGAGATTGTACTAGAGTGATTGCCTCCGAATCCTCAAAAGCCTTTAACAATTCCTTAGCTGTCCGCCCCTCAGCATCTAGAAGTCTCAATAATTTTCCCTTAAACCCCTCCACCCTCGGGGACCCCCAGTGGAAGACGGGTCACTATGCAAATGAATAACTCTCCACCCCTTCTGGGATCCCTCCGGCATTATAACTGGGGGTACTGCCTCAGGGTGTATAGAGAGGCTGCAAGAATGGAGGGCCACCAAGGTCTGAGCAAACAGATCTGAGTCCCGCCCCCATACTGCAACCTTTCCCAGACATTTAACCTTCTCCACTGTTTCTTTCATAGTTTCATTAGTAGTCCCAACAGGGATATCAAGTACTAATATGGCATGGTGGGGGTCAGCCTCTTTGGCCTCACTCTACCCCATCATGCAGTGCACGACCAGCTTGTGGGGGGATTTTCCACTTCAGTGTAGCAAGTGCCTCCATTTCAAATACTGTTTCAATTTCACACTTGGCAGAAAACTCAACTTTTGACCACTAGAGGGTGCTAATCCCAGCGGTGCCTCCAAGATGTAAAACCTAGGCAGCACTATTCTAAGGGCTACTACCCCTGCCTGTATGGCAATACACAGGTTGAGGGGCCTGAGTTCTGCAACTGGGTGCCTCCACCCAGAGGAATGGTACTGGGATAGCTCACCTGCACTTGTATAGCAATCTGGGACACTATAACCTCCCACCAACCCTTCTAGTGGCCTAAGAAATAATACAATGATACCTTCACAATCAGTGTGTAACAATTATAATGTGCTCACACCCCTTTCACTTACCACCAGGGCTGGATTTGCTGCAACTGCCCTGGAGACCCTTGGAAAATAAGATCAGCAATGCAACAATACAGTCTTATTACTGTAACCCAACTAATAATATGCACACTAGCCAAGTTAAACGTGAAAAAAGACAATCAGATTTATTTAGGGGCAGTGAATAAGGAAGGGGCATGAATCTAGCAGAATGATTAGCACTCTGATTTGAACAGGATTATTCTGCATACACTGTAAATCCCAATTAAGAAAAAAGAAAAACAGCAAAAACAGCTCCTCCGTGAAAACAGGTGCTCGAGTCAATAATGAAGTCCATAAAGAGCAAAACTCAGCACTCTGTAGTTGGCGTAAATACCAGGCATGTTTTTATTAAATATTTAAACGTCAAACCAAGCCACACAAAAGCAGGTAGCACAGCAAAGTAAATCGAATGAGAAGATGGAATTGTTTTTTGGGTTTTTTTGTTTGTTTTCTCCCTCCCCCTTCCCAACCCTATTCTTTGCATTCTTCACTTCTTTCTTTTTCTGTGTTATAGTATTTTTGGATTGTTGAAAAAAATATATATGCTAATACTTTTTAATTTTTTCACAGATAAATGTTGCTGGTTACAAAATACATGGACATGGAACATTCGGTGTGTCCTGATGGCTGGGAGCTGCTTTCCTGTCTAGTACTGTATAACATATTTTTTTTTCTAAGCATTTTATAGTACCATAAATGCAGTTATTTATTGGCTGATGAGACCTGTATAGAATCGCTTCCTTTCTTTAGTTTTGCTGCATTCTTTTAAACTTGACAAATATATAGGGAATTTATAACATGATTCTTATTCATGAAATGTGTAGAAAGTATGTAGGTTTTGTTTTGTTTTTTGTTTTTCATATATAGAAATCAGTGTATATGAGTATTGATACTGATGTAGGGATTGCATTATAGTGTGTATTACATTTCCCATATATATATATATATATATATATATTTATGTGTATGTGTGTTTCGGATGTATATTAGTTTAAATGGTTTAAATGTTTTGGTTTGCTTTTTGCTTTTTCCTTTTTTGCACTTTTAAGGAGCTGTTCCTTTAAGTGTTTTTCCCTATATATACTGTATGTGTTTTGTATTACAAGTAACCACCCTCTGATGACGTGCTGTGTGCACGAAACCGGTTGGGAATTCACTTTGCTGTGCTACCTGCTTTTGTGTGGCTTGGTTTGGCGTTTAAATATTTAATAAAAACATGCCTGGTATTTACGCCAACTACAGAGTGCTGAGTTTTGCTCTTTATAAATCCCAATTAAGCAGTTCAACAACCCTGGGTACCCAGTATGTCATGCAAGCTAGCCTGAAGTGTTGCCCAGGGTGGCCAGCATTGCAGCTGTCATTGGGGCCCTCAGGAAAAGAAAGACAGTTAACCATGCACGCAACCCAATTATTTTTAATCCAATCTGGATGACTCAGTCCGTTGCAATAACCCAATGAAAAGAAACAATTAGATGGCACCACAATGAGTTTGGCTTTTGATGCAGGGCGCTACCCTGGATTGTACTCACGCTACCCAGACCAGGATGTAGGACAGGTGAGATGTAGACCTCAGGGTGATGATCAGGAAGGCTAGGGGAAGAAGGGCCGGCATGACTTACCTCTGGGTGGTCGCTACCTGCTCGATGCTGTTGGGCAGGGGGACAAATCCCTAAGCCAGTCTTTCACCGAGATGGTCTCTGAAGCGGAAGTAGCAGCCTAGGCCAAGATGGCAGGGCCCAGGCAAGATGAAACAGTTCTGCAAGAGTTCGTGATCTTCTGTTGGTGCAGCCTCCAGCTGGTGTAAAACATTTTGCAATGGGGAACTTAATCGCGACCCACGAAACACATTCAGCACATTTAAATCACTAATTTCTCCAAACAACATTTTGGATATAGATCGGTTGCAAATGACAGCTTCACTCTGCAAACCTTTCAATCCAAGACAAATTCTATCATCAGACAGGCCGATCGTTTCTGCAGCAAGTTTTTGGTCCAAATCACAAGTTGCAATAACAACTTCTTTCTTCTGCTGCAGATCCAAGCTGACAATTGGAAAGGTCCGACTTCTGCAATAGGCAGTTCAGATGCAGAAGAAACATAGCAGGAAGGCCAGCAGAGCCTCTTTCTGCTAATTCCCCTATGCTCCTTCAGGGAGCAGCTGCTCATAAGCTCGAGCTGTTCATTCTTCAACTTCCAACTCTAACTGATCCACTGCTTCAGGCAGTTCTGGGGATTTCCCTGGTAATCCAAAAGGTTCTGTTGGTTGAGGGAGCTGTCAGTTACAGTATGGGCTCATCTTCCTGGTCCATTTAGGTGCCAACACTCAAAACTACAAAAACTACAGAATTCCTTCCCACAAGACCCCTGGGGATGTTCTCCATTTTAGGTCCCCAGTGGTTCGATTGGTCTAAATACTGGAAGTCCAGGACCTAACATGGTGGCTCCCATCCAAATGTTCGAGCTGCAATAAAAGCAGGTTAGACAAACTTCTCTATCTTCACTATAATAGCAAATTGGCAATAAACAATCACAGCTCCTAATAGGGCTCCCTCTGCGCAAGTAGCGACTGCAGAATGGAGCAAAATAACACATTGTCTGGCCAGTCACAAGCCTTAAATCACTTGGACCCAGCCCAGACTAATTTCTAGACCACAGATTAACCATTTTCTTAAAGAGAAAGGCACGGAGGTTCACTAGGGCACTCTCATGCAGACAGATAGCACTACTTAAGACAGGACACCAGCCTGGCAGTGGGCATTTATAAGCCCTGCAAGACATTATAGTAAACCCCAATTTGTAGGGGGGGTTACACTAATAAAGTACAATTCTGTAACTTCTGTTTTGGGGCAATGTTTTACATTATAGATTGGTAGTCACCTAAGCAGCTGTTATGCCACCTGATGAAACCCCCTTCTTATGAACAGCACAAAGGGACTGCAAATAAGTTATTTACCAATGTAAAGTAGGTCCTGTCAGAGAATTTATTCAGAAAACTTAATTAGCACCCTATGTGGCAGTGCGGGGGGAAGTTGGATGAAGCCAGCCAGTGATAGAAGAGCAATATACCATTTGATAATTCATTCCACCTGTTGCAGACCCTTGTGGAGTAGGGGACAGCCGGCATGAACAGGGCTGAGAATCTAAGTTCACATCCCCCCTTTCTGTAAGGATTCTATGGTACTGGGTTTGTTTTCTTCTGAGTTTTATCTGGATGCAGTTTTTATGTTTTATTTATTGCCCTGTATACCAGGCAGAGTTGGAGGTCAATGGTAGGGATAGATGACTGGAGGATGATGAGAAGCAGAACATTATGTTGAGAAAGGTCAGCGGGGGAACTGCTAGTTTGCAGTTCAGCTGGGGACAGTTAAAAAAAAAAAGTGAATGATTACTTTTATCAGCATAGGTTACAATCTGTGCTTTTTTAAAACAAAAATTGTGGTAGTCCATGTGGGTAAGTACTGTCTGTGAGCTACTGTTGGGAGAGTGAAAGTGAAACAAGTAGTGCAGGCCAGTCGGGCAGGGGACACGTCATGATGATGTGTCTACTATGAACATAAACGCATCGTGGTGTGTGTACATAAATGCTGATGATGAGTCTACTGTGCCCGTAAATCACATTTATTTACACAGTAGCTCCAATATAAGCATTTATGTAATGGTTTTTGTGTCCACACCTTTTGCATAATCATATTTATTAAACAGGTGAGAAAAATCAGTAAAAATGCTGTCTCCTAATTGGACAAAACACATCACATGACCGTGCATTATCCCAGAAAAACTGCATGCCTGCATTCTTTCTATTCCCCACCCCTCCCTAAAAAACAATTTTGGCCATTTTATAAAACAGATAATGCACTAGGGGTGTGAAGTCACGGTCTGATATACACACACCTTGTAGTGGATTATCGGTCTTATAAAATGGCCAAAATTATTTTGAAGGGGGGGTGAAAAATAGAAAGAAGTGCATATTAGCGGTCACTGTAGGATAATTCACGGTCATGTGGTATGTTTCATCCAGTCAGGAGGAAGCATCTTTACTGATTTTCCTCATCCATTTTATAAACGTGTATATATATGTTTTCCAAAGCATTAGGGAACATCTTCTACTCATGTGAAAAGTGAATTGGATTCTTTGACTTCCACTTGGACATCCACCAGGATAGTACCAGAAATGGGCAGATGGGACCTCAGTTTAATGTCTGATCCAAACACCAGCACACCAGACAATACAGACTACCCTCTCTCAAAATTGAGTGACAGTGTTTGGGATATGAGTCAGAATCCTGGTGTGTGTCTAGATCCCATATCCTTTTGGCCCGGAGGGGGTTTAAATTGAGCCATGCTGAGACTGTATGGTTCATTATAAAACTGAATGTGGAACTCTAACCTCCTGATTGGTTGAAACCAATGTGAATACCACATGGTAACCATTTGTGTTGGGAATGTGCCCTGCTGTGATGTGAAGCAGGCAGGGGCTCACGCAGGGTACTGGTGGTGAGCCTTTTAGCAGTAAGTAGAAACAGCCAACTGTAGCTGCTTACATGCATTTTTATTATCACACTTAGGCCCTCCAGATGGGGATTTCTGTTCAAGGAGTACACACACCACTCCAATGAGAATGGAATCTGGATTCACTTGATGGTGACCCCACCTCCATGTGCTGTCTTGCTGCTTAAATAAATATCAGTGTTGGCTAGGCCAGTGGCATGGAGGGCTGAGGCACTAAGTGCCTCACTTCCTGCTATGCCGGAAACCTGGGTTCGGGAACAAACATGGATTGCTTGAGGGGGCCGCCGGGGGGGGGGAGGACTGTGCATTCCAACAATAGCTCTCCTCCCTCAGGGAGTGGGATTGGGGCATATGGCTTGGTGGCTGGTACCTGGAGGTTCTAGGTGGCAGTGCAGTGGAAACATACAATCTGATGGCAGATAAGGACTTCTTGGCCCACTTAGTCTGCCCATTTCCCTACCTAACGGATAAGCTGTAGATCCTACTTAACCAGCAGCCTACTTCCTCCTATCTCCCACTAGAATTGCCTTATGTCTGTCCCATGCATTCTTGAATTCCCCTACTGTTTTTGACTCTACGACCTCCTCAGGAAGGCTGCTCCATGCATTTATAACCCTCTCTGTAAAGAAATACTTCCTCACATTACCTCTAAGCCGTCCCCCCTCTATCTTCAAATTGTGCTCCCTTGTTCTTGCACATCTCTTTTTCTGAAAGATGCTACCCTCTTGGACTTTGTTGATTCCCTTGAGGTATTTGAAAGTTTCTATCATGTCCCCCCTCTCCCTCCTTTCCTCGAGGCTATACATCTTAAGCTCCTTTAGTCTTTCTTCATATGTCTTCCGGTGCAGACCCTGCACCATTTTGGTTGCCCTCCTCTGGACAGCCTCCACCGTGTCTATGTCTTTGCGGTGATGGGGTCTCCAGAACGGCACACAGTACTCCAGATGTGGTCTTACCAACTGTCTGTATAGAGGGCCAACCACTTCCTATTTTCTACTGGTAGGATGTCAGGAAAGACATCCTACCCACTTGACACCAGGGAAGGGGCATCTTCATGGAGGCAGGGCTTGCACAATGTGCCACTGCATGCAACCCAGCCCAGAGGAGAAAAAACTGAGGAATAATCCCCAACCACGGCCGGGTGAAGGCCCAGTTCCCTGCATGCCCCACATTGGCAACTAGGCCCACCTGGGGCCTCAGGCAGAGGACAGATGTCAAGAAAGGGTAAGTCCTAGAGAGGCCTGATGATGGGGCGGGGGGGTGAAATCTGACCTCGATGGGGCTGGACGGGCAGCTACAGGAGATAATATACTTATTGGAAAAAATATATCAGTGTTATCTTTTAAGAGCAGGTCATAATTTGTGCTAAACTGAACATTTCCTGGCATTTAAATCTGTTGGAGCAAAATTCTTACCCAGTGCAAAAACAAATAAAGTAAATATTGTATCCTTTTCATTAACCCTTTTGTAGATTTTTCCATCCTTGGAGAACTCCACTTCAAAGGTCTTCAGGCATCTGTAAGAAAGTCAGAGGGGCAGAAAAAATGATGATGTACAATACCTTGTGCAACCCTATGCCAAATGAGAGCAGGAATATAAAACATTTCTACAAACTGCAGCACCAAAACACAAGTCAAGAAGTTAACTTGCACACATGCGACATGGCAAGGCACCAGGGTTACTGTTTCGGTGTTCCTGCTCCTTTACAGTTTGGAGGCATTCCGAATCAGATCTAGATGGATTTTTTCCTCCACCTGCTATACACTTCTCCTTAATGTAAATCTCTGCACTTGTGTTCTCCACTGTAAATCTGCAGTTAAGATTCCCAAAATTTCATTCTACAGTACTCTGCACAAGTTATCCCCTTCCCTATTATCTGTGGAATCTTATTAATTCTTCTGCTCCCTTTCACTCTTTGTGTTGGAGTGGTGTGGGAGGTGTGTTCCTTTCAGCAGACATCGTTATTTACCATTTAAGAGCTCAATCTACAGACTGTGTTGTTCTGAAGTGATGGCTGTGCTGCGCCCCCTTGCATGCTGATGGCTATTGGTATCCCCTACCATCCTCCTACACCCACAGAGAGCATTTCAAAGTGGGTGCAGGACCAAGCCCAGTCTAGTTACAAAGGGTGGCATGTACCTTTGGTGACTCCAAAATGCCGAGTCCACAAGTCGGTAAGGGAATTATGGTGAGGATGAAATGGCGACATATGTTATACTCCCTCTCCGAGGTGCTACAACCTTGGAGTTGGTTATTTAAATTAGGGGGTGTGGGGGCAAAGCCCCTGGGAAAAAAAAGTCACAGTTTCTGTCCACACCGAAATTCCTTCACGATTTCGGAATTGCCATTCCGGAGTCGCTACCATTACATAAAACTGTTACAAAGGGGATCCTCTGCAACATATCTGCAGGAGATCGTGGGATATAAAAACAAAATAAAACTGAACTAAAAAAAAAACAGAATCAATACAATGAGCATAATTCCAGGATTTACATGTACTGAATTTTTTTTTAAAGTGCACAAAATGGAATGTCACAAGCTACCAGTATAGCAGCTTCTTAAAGTGCAGTGCATAACTCAGTGCAAAAGTATACAAAATAGTGTTGCAATAATTAGTAAACTCAATTAGAAATGTTATTCATACCCCTTGAAATCAGCCTGTTTAGCAACGCCACTCTCTACAGTGACTGAGTCCTAGGATGGGTTGCTTCCAGCCCCAAGAATAAAGTCAATACAGGTATATGTTGGATTTATCCACAGTTGCATCTATTCAGTTTTTTTTTAGTTCAGTTTCAATTTTATATTATCTACCACCGTGCAAAACTATAACGTGGTGCTCCATCCAAGGCCTCTAGACAAGAAAGAGTAAAGCGCACCAGAGCGCAGTCTCTTCAAAAAAGAGAAGTATTGGCACATAAAGAACGTCTCTGGTACATGTGTAACCCCCCTGCAAATGGGGGTTCCCAAAAGACTTCCAGGAGCTTGCTTGAATGCTCCAAGCCTGAATGGTGTTTGGCGTTTAAGCCATTTATCAGTGAGTGTTTTTAGAGCCTCTGGTACTGTCTCTTTAAGAGCTGTCTGCTTGCAGACATAATTAGTTTGTATGGGGGGACTGTGTGCTTCTCTGCTTGAGTGCCACTCGAGCTGCTGCCAATTCACTCCATTTTGCAGTCATTAGGAGTGCAAGGAACCTATCTGAAAGATGTAACTGTTTGCCAGAAATCATTTAGAGTAATAATGAAAATACAGTTTGTCTAACCTGCTTTCTTTGCAGTCAGAACTGTGTTTGCCTAGTTCCCATTCTAGTTTTGAACTGCTGAACTGGACCAATCAGTGTGGGTTGAAGGTAGCTCTAAAATGGTGCCTTTGACGAATCAGAACTTGACTCGTAATCTGAGCCAGCCACAAGAGGATTGTATGGGCAGTGACTCTGGGAGATGTAGTTTGGACTTGGCGCCTTTTTGACCAACAGGGGCAGTCTATTGTGAGTGACAGCCAATCCAGCCAAGAACTGGGAGGAACTCAAAGGAAGTGCCGTTTTGTCTGCTGGAGTTTCAGTTGAGCTCTGGCAGTGAAGAGGAAGGAGCCCTGTGCTTTTTCGGTGTGCAGTTTTAGTCGGAACGTGTGTGTAAGGCCCCGAGTCCGGTCTGCAGCTTGTGTAACTGCTTGTTAGGACTGAATCCATCCTGTGAAGAGAATCAAAGGATATCTGAAGAGTAGAAACCAGGCTCACTCTGTAGAAGACTGGAGAAATTGCTGAACTGCGCTCGGTCTGTCAGGAACTGAATCTGCTGTGTGTTCTCCCGGGTATTGTGCAGTAATTGCGATCAGGATAGAGAAGCAGCCTGCCTGGTATAGTACTTTCTTTTACCATATAAATGTGTGAGGAGGCTTGTGTAGCTCAAGTGAATCCTGCTGCCATTAAAGGACTTTTGCCTGTTGCAGTTTGTCATATAAATGTGTGAGAGTCTCGTGGAGCTCAAGAGTAGCCCTGCTGACGTTGAAGGACCCTATCTTGTTTGGAGGTCGTGAGTACTAATTCAGGGTCGCTCCCTGTTGAATTGCCACATTGAATCCAAATGGAATTACTGTACTGCTGACTGTTTAACTAATTTTCTTTTCTCTGTGTGAAAGGGCCCCTACCAGCTGCCACGGTTTGGACTAGCCACTAGGGCTTGGGTACCCAGGGACAGTAACTGGTAGGGATAGGCCTGTGCACAGAGCCATAGGTAGATGAGTAAAGTGATAAGCTAATTAACCTGATTCCCCCTGTCCTTGTTATATCCCCCTAAATAAATCAGAGCTGCTTGTTTCAGCAAAGTTATACTGCCTGAGGTATTTGTCTATGTTAAAGTATTGTACTGTGATTGTTGCACTGTATCTTATTACTTTACAGGGGGTCCCAGTGCCTGAACCAGACCTGGGGGTAAGTGTATACTGTGAAGGTAATTCTATATACTGTGTGGGCCACTAGTGGGAAGAAAGGGGGGTTGCAGTGTCCCAGAGGGCTGTGACCAAGTTAGTTTAACTATTGCAAACCCTGACCTCTGGGTGGAGGCACCCGCCATCGGATCCAGGCCCCTCAACCTGTTAGTGGCAAATCAGGCAGGGGTAGTAGCCCCTGGGATAGCACCATCTAGGGGTTACATCTTGGAGGCTCACCGGTGGGATTGTGTGTCCTCTAGTGGCCATATTTACGAACCACTGTTAAGGAAAAAAAATGGGTACCCTGACAGAAGTGGCTGTGCACCGGCTGGTGGAGTGGTGTACTGGGGAGGAGATCGACCCCCAAAATGCTATGCTTATCCTGGACATCCCCCTGGGTATCAATACGGACACTGTACAGGAGTACTTTCAAGGTCGAAGGTTTACAAAACCCTGTGGTGGTGGGTCGGCATGCTAATCTGCTCACCCACACTTTCCTGACCCTAGTAGAGTTTAAGGATCCCATAGATAGCTCCAAAGTGCCACAGACCATTACCCCAGAGGGAGCCCTCACTGCCTGGAGAGTGATAACTAAGGACAGTAAAGACCTGGGGGGGAATGAGCCCCCACCACTATCTGAAACTTTTGAGGAGAAATTTGCTAAATGGTTGCTGGGAAGGAAAACTGTGGAGGACTTGAAGAAACTATTCTTGCCACCTGGGGTGTTCCTCCCCAACACCCTCTCCGCTCAGTACCCGTAATGGTGGCTGAACCAATGCAGACTCCTATTTCTGCACCTGCCTTTAGTCACGACTCTTACCGAAGGTTGAGGATCTTCTCTGGCACCCTCCCAACCCCCCAAGGGGAGGATGACTGGGAGACCTGGATAGACTATGTTGCCCCCCAAGTGCAAGAATGGCAATGCTCGGAAGCCGAAAAGTGAAAGAGGGTTAGTGAGAGCCTCCGAGGTCCTGCCCTGGCTACCATCCATGCTAAACGGGTCAGTAACCCTGAAGCGACTGCACAGACCTATCTTGAGGCCTTGGAGAATGTGTATGGGAGCCCAGATTCTGATGAGGACCTATGGTGGAGAGTAAGAAATGCACAACAGTACCAAGGGGAGTTGTTGTCTGTGTATGTATCTCGGCTGGAAAAATTGTTGCAAGAATGCCTCAGAAAGGGTAGTTTGCCAGCGATTGAACTGGACCGAACCAGGCTGGACAGGATCCTTAAGTCTGTCCCCTTCTCAGAACTGCTGTTGCTTCAGTTACGCTTGGCAAATCGACTGGAATCCCCACCCTCCTATGATGAGTTAATGAGAGAAATTCGAGGAGTTGAGAAAAGGCGACCTCGGGAGGGACCTGCACTAATAGCTGCGGCTACGACCCGAGTGACTGAGGGTGACCCATTAAGTGAAGTTCAGGGGCAGAGGTTGGCAGTCAATGAGTGCTCTGACAAGGAAAAAGATATGCCACAATGGGGCGAACTGTTGAGAGAGATCCGGGAATTCAAAAACAGTCCCTTTATGAAGGCCACGCCTGCAAGTACGGGCCCTGACCTATATCTTACTGCATCTGCTATGGGGTTGGGGGTACCCACCCATGTGTCTCCTGCTGATAACGGCTCCAAACTCGATTCCTTGATCATGGAAGTGGAGAAACTGACGAGATGTCTCCAAATGCTTATCACGCCGCAGACAGAGATGGCACCAAGGTTTCCAGTTAGTAATACCCCCGCCCTGGCTCCCAGTGTGGCGCCTCGGCCAGCTCAAACTCCAGAAAGTATGTTTTGCTATAATTGTGGGAAGGATGGGCACATGAAAGGGAATGCCGGTCCCAAAAGACACTGACAAAGTTGCATATAGGCTACAAGGAGGCTTGAGAACAAATCAGTGGTTAAGAGGTGCAAAATGATCCCAGTGAGGGCACCAAAATGCTAACTCACGCCCTTTGTGGCAAGGTCAGTTGCCCAGGCCCCCACTACCGCCTCTCCAGACTGGTCCAGAATAGTAGGTCCTCCATGGAGACCACTGTAAAGGTGAATGGAGTGTCTACAAGAGCTGTATTAGACAGTGGCTCCCAAGTGACAATTATGTTCCAGGATTGGTATCAGAAGCATCTGTCAGGCGTACCCTTACAACCATTAGAAGGACTGCATGTATGGGGTTAAGTGAGAAGGCCTACCCTATTCCGGGTATATCCGAATTTGGCTGTCTTTCCCCACCTCCGTGGCTGGGTGGCCGAACAAGTGAGACCCTAGCCTTAGTGTGTCCCCCACTGGACTGTATGATGGTGTCCCTTTGTTGATTGGAACAAATGCTCATGTGTTGGAAGGCTGGCACAGTTGTGATTGAAAAACAGGGTCAAAGACTAGTAGAGCTTTAAGAGTTCCGGCTTTAATTAAGAAGGCCTATGAGGCACAGAGAGATGCTTAAAAATAGAACCAGAGGAACCGGTCGGAATTGTATGGAAGAAGGATCCTGAGTCTCTGATCCTGGCGCCAAATGCCCAGTGTACCTTACAGGGAGAGGTCCGTATCAGAAAGGATGTTAAGAATAAAATATTAATGTTGGATGCACCAGGCGATGGAAAATTGCCAGAGGGACTGCTGGTCAAGCCTAGTATTTTGCCCGCTAGAGCCCATGCTTATGCCAGAAGGGTAATGGTCCAAGTTCATATTGTGTCTGAAAGAGACATTCGAGTAAATAGAGGTTGCATCCTGGCTAATGTGCATTGTGCAGACACTGCAGTGCTACCCAGCAGCAAGAGTTCAAGGAAGAATGACAGAGTAACGCATGCAGCTTGTTTGATTTGGCGACTCCCGCTGCCAGCTGAATGGAAAGTGAGGATCAGTGAAGCTTGCCCAGAGAGACCAGGTGTTTTCTTTAAAGGAATGGGATGTAGGATGCATGCAAGGAGCTGAGCACAATATCCGCTGCATGACGAAAGACCATTTCGTGAGAGAGGTCTCGACGCCTGGCACTTGCTGACATAGATGATGTGAGATGGCATCTGCAAGAAATGTCTAGCTGGTGTAATACAAGAATCCAGAAGCCCTTATGCTTCCCCATTGTGGTTGTGAGGAAAAGAGTGGGACAGTAAGGATGTGTGTGGATTATCGACTTAAACCGCGGACTATCCCTGATCAGTACACAATGCCCCGCATTCAGGATGCTTTGGACTGCCTAAGCGGGAGCAAGTGGTTCTCTGTGTTGGATCTCCGCAGTGGGTACTACCAGATCCCGATGGCCCCAGAGGACCGTGAGAAGACAGCCTTTATCTGTCCGCTTGGCTTCTATGAATTCATGAGGATGCCTCAAGGGATTTCAGGTGCCCCAGCCACTTTTCAGCGATTGATGGGCGTGCAGTGGGGACATGAACTTACTAGAGTGCCTGGTATACCTAGATGATGTTATTGTGTTTGGCAGCTCACTGAGGAACATGAGAGCAGATTATTTAAGGTATTGGACCGACTGGAGGACTTTGGCCTTAAACTGTCCATTGATAAATGTCAATTCTTTCAAACATCAGTAAAGTATGTGGGACACATAGTATCCACCGAGGGAATAGAGACCGACCCAAGTAAAGTTGAGGCCTTGACCACCTGGCCACAGCCCAAAAATCTAAAAGAACTGCAAGATTCCTGGGATTCTGTGGCTATTATCGGCGTTTCATCAAGGACTATTCAAGATTGATCCGCCCTTTACTTAACCTTACTCAAGGGTATCCTCCAACCCACAAAAAATACCAAAAGTCAGCGTCCCTCAAGACTGAAAGAGTGTATTTTCGTCCGAGTGAAGTATTTGGGGCCGCTGGACTCCTGATTGTGAGACTGCTTTTCATGAGATCATATATCAACTTACCCATGCTCCAGTGCTGGCCTATGCCGATCCAAGAAAACCTTACGTCCTGCACACTGATGCTAGCTTGCAAGGGTTAGGGGCTGTGTTGTACCAAGAGCATGAGAATGGCCTGAGACCAGTGGCCTTTGCCAGTAGAAAGCCTGACCCCATCCGAAAAGAACTATCCTGTACATAAGTTAGAGTTCCTAGCTTTGAAGTGGGCTATTGTTGACCAATTCCATGAGTACTTGTATGGGGCTAAAATACTAGTAAAAACTGACAATAATCCTTTGACCTATGTGCAGACCTCAGCTAAGTTGGATGCCACTGGCCATAGGTGGCTTTCTGCGTTATCTACATACGACTATGCTGTTGAATACCGAGCAGGCCTGAACCACATAGATGCTGATGCTCTCTCCCGGAGGCCTGTTCCCCAGAATGATTGGGTCAGATTGGCAGAACCTGACATTCGGGCACTCTGCCGGAAGTTTGACAGGGAGGAACAAATGTCCACGGACGCAGTGGACTGCATGGTGGATTGCTTGGGACCCTCTGAGAATTGCATACCTGCTGCTTATTACCACTTTTCTGCAATAGACATTGGTGCACTGCCTCAGCTGGACAATGGCAGTATTCGGCGGGCTCAATCCCGCGATCCCATGATCAAATCAGCTTTAGAAGCCCTCTATGCAGGAAAAGATGTGTCCAAATTACGCTCCACTGATTTGAGAACTGCACTGTTATACAAAGAAGGTCCTAAGTTAAAACTGATCAATAAACTGTTGTACAGAGAAACAGTAGACAGAGGGGACAAGTAGACAAACAACAACTATGTGCTGCCCACTGCCTTTAGATTCAGTACTGAGATCCTTGCACAACCACATGGGGCACCTTGGTATAGACAGAACACTTGACTTGGTGAGATCCAGATTCTATTGGCCTAAGATGGGGCTGATGTGAAGCAACACATTCGAACTTGTAGTCGCTGCTTACAGGGAAAGCTTTGCCCCAGAGCCTGCCCCCTGTTAACATCACCACCAGTACACCCATGGAGCTGGTCTTATGATTTTCTGAGTTTGGAGTCAGATCAAAGAAATATCAGTAATGTGCTGGTGGTCACTGACCATTTCACGAGATATGCCCAAGCTTTCCCACCAAAGACCAGAAAGCATCCACTGTGGCCAAAGTACTTGTAGAAAACTTTTTGTTCACTATGGGGCTCCACAAAGAATCCATTCTGATCAAGGGAGAGACTTTGAGAGTCGCCTCATCAAAGAGATGCTTTCTCTGTGGGGAGTGCGAAAGTCCAGAACCACTCCTTACCACCCCAAGGGGGACCCACAGCCTGAACGTTTCAGCTGCACTTTGCTAGATATGCTAGGCACCCTACACCCAAAGGACAAGCCTAGATGGAGCCAACAAATTAGCACCCTGGTACATGCTTATAACTGCACCAAAAGTGATGCCACTGGGTTCTCCCCCTACCGCCTGATGTTTGGAAGAGAAGCTCGACTACTGGTAGATGTGTGTTTTGGGGTTTCTCCTGATGGGGTTCAAGCTGACAACTATTTACAGTATGTGCAAAAGTTAAAGGCCCAGCTAACTCATGCGTACCAACTGGCTCAAACCATGGCTGCCAAAAGAAATCAGCCAACAAAGAAAGGTATGATAAAAGGTGAAAGCACAGGAACTCAGGAGGGAGATCGGGTATTGCTAAGAAATCTGGGGCTGCATGGCAAACACAAGATTGCTGACAGATGGCACCATCTCCCTCACATTGTAGTGGGCAAACTAGATGATCTGCCAGTGTACAAAGTAAGGCCTGAGAATAATTCAAAGATGTAAAAACAATGCTGGAAATCATTTACTGCCCATTGGACAAATCTTGATTGAGTCTGAGCCCCAGAAGATGCTCCTCAGGACCAGTGACTAGAGCTGCTGCTAAGAAAGATCAAGAAAGTCTGCACCTACAGAAGCAGAGTTAAAGTGTTCCCTCCACAAGTCCTAGTTGAGCATGACTGTCAGTCCATATCAGAAGAAAGTGAGAGTGACTTTGAATACTATCCTTCTTACGAACTGAGTCAATTGTTTGGGCAATCCCTAGTCAATACTGGAGATGAAGCTGGGCCTTCTGGACTGTCTAAGCCCCCAGCTTCGTCCCTGGACCAATGCTCCCAGAAAGTGAAGTGCAAAGCATCAGATCAGATGAAATGGAATCATTGTGCATGGTTGAACTGTTTGAGCTTTCAGGGAGGAAAATGATGGATTAGGGCAGACTGGTGATATACCAGAACAAGAAGAGTATTTTGAGTGCCCTGACAGTCCCTACCAGTGTCCGAAAGCTCTCCATGCGAGCCAAATGTTGTGGACTCAGAAACTGTAACTCCTGGAGCTGAAAGTGCCCCAAGTTCTAGCCTCTCTACCCCATGGAGACTCCCTGACAAGTGAGGACAATGCTGAAAATGAGGCTCAGAGTGCAGAGACTGTAACAGTTCCCCTAGAAAGACTGGTCGAGCTGTAAAGCCTGTGGTGCACCTCAGTTATGATTCCCTTGGGAGGCCTGTGGACTTGCCTCTCAATGTTGTCCATAAAGGAGTGTATGTGTCCCCGAGCTCATTGCCCAAACTGAGCGTCAGTGCTAACTCAAGTTACTTGTGTTGCCCTCTAAGTATGGTGCCCTTGCCCCGTCCAGCCCCAAGGTAACTGATAGGGAAGGGCCCCCTCTCTTCAGGTTTCATGTACAAGAGGTAATAACTTGAGTTATGGTACAATGTGTGTGTAATACTGTGTACAGAGTGACGTACTACAATGTTTCAGAAATGTGTTCTTGGTAAAATGATATATTGACTGATGATTACATGTGTGAGCCTAATGCAAATGTATATGGTTACAGTTGAAACTTATGGGGGTACTTGCTTGATGCGGACGTCAATCTTTCCCAGGCCAGGAAGGGTGTAACCCCCCTGCAAATGGGGGTTCCCAAAAGACTTCCAGGAGCTTGCTTGAATGCTCCAAGCCTGAATGGTGTTTGGCGTTTAAGCCATTTATCAGTGAGTGTTTTTAGAGCCTCTGGTACTGTCTCTTTAAGAGCTGTCTGCTTGCAGACATAATTAGTTTGTATGGGGGGGGACTGTGTGCTTCTCTGCTTGAGTACCACTCGAGCTGCTGCCAATTCACTCCATTTTTGCAGTCACTAGGAGTGCAAAGGGAACCTATCTGAAAGATGTAACTGTTTGCCAGAAATCATTTAGAGTAATAATGAAAATACAGTTTGTCTAACCTGCTTTCTTTGCAGTCAGAACTGTGTTTGCCTAGTTCCCCATTCTAGTTTTGAACTGCTGAACTGGACCAATCAGTGTGGGTTAAGGTAGCTCTAAAATGGTGACTTGGACGAATCAGAACTTGGACTCGTAATCTGAGCCAGCCACAAGAGGATTGTATGGGCAGTGACTCTGGGAGATGTAGTTTGGACTTCAGCGCCTTTTTGGACCAACAGGGGCAGTCTATTGTGAGTGACAGCCAATCCAGCCAAGAACTGGGAGGAACTCAAAGGAAGTGCCGGTTTTGTCTGCTGGAGTTTCAGTTGAGCTCTGGCAGTGAAGAGGGAGAGCCCTGTGCTTTTGATTGTGCAGTTTTAGTCGGGAAAGCGTGTGAAGGCCCAGTTCCGGTCTGCAGCTTGTGTAACTGCTTGTTAGGACTGAATCAGTCCTGTGAAGAGAATCAAAGGATATCTGAAGAGTGAAACCAGGCTCACCCGTAGAAGACTGGATAAATTGCTGAATTGCGCTGGTCTGTCAGGAACTGAATCTGCTGTGTGTTCTCCGGGTATTGTGCAGTAATGCGATCGGGATAAAGAAGCAGCCTGCCTGGTATAGTACTTTCTTTTACCATATAAATGTGTGAGGAGGCTTGTGTAGCTCAAGTGAATCCTGCTGCCATTAAAGGACTTTGCCTGTTGCAGTTTGCTTATAAATGTGTGAGGAGTCTCTGGAGCTCAAGAGTAGCCCTGCTGACGTTGAAGGACCCTATCTTGTTTGAAGGTCGTGAGTACTAATTCAGGGTCGCTCCCTGTTGAATTGCCACATTAAATCCAAATGGAATTACTGTACTGCTGACTGTTTAACTAATTTTTCTTTTCTCTCTGTGAAAGGGCCCCTACCAGCTGCCACGGTTTGGACTAGCCACTAGGGCTTGGGTACCCAGGGACAGTAACTGGTAGGGATAGGCCTGTGCACAGAGCCATAGGTAGATGAGTAAAGTGATAAGCTAATTAACCTGATTTCCCCCTGTCTTTGTTATATCCCCCTAAATAAATCAGAGCTGCTTGTTTCAGCAAAGTTATACTGCCTGAGGTATTTGTCTATGTTAAAGTATTGTACTGTGATTGTTGCACTGTATCTTATTATTTTACAGGGGGTCCCAGTGCCTGAACCAGTCCTGGGGGTAAGTGTATACTGTGAAGGTAATTCTGATATACTGTGTGGGCCACTAGTGGGAAGAAAGGGGGGTTGCAGTGCCCCAGAGGGCTGTGACCAAGTTAGTTTAACTACTGCAAACCATGACCTCTGGGTGGAGGCACCCGCCATCGGATCCAGGCCCCTCAACCTGTTAGTGGCAAATCAGGCAGGGGTAGTAGCCCCTGGGATAGCGCCATCTAGGGGTTACACATGCAGTGATTACTTCAGAGTGCTCTGATGAAGGCGTAGTTAATTCGTCAAAACATAAGCTTGTAGCATGTCATGGGCACTGGGAGATGAAGTTTGCATAGACTAGTCAAACAGCTAAACAGCCAAGTGTTGAAAAGAGAAGAAACATTTTTTCTCTTGTAAAACAATTCACTCAGGCTCAGCTCGACATTCCAAATGCTGTCATCCTCTGGACACATCCTGGGCCCTCTGGTTATCAGAAGATAACACAGGCCAGTCTCACACAAAGGGGGACATATTCAAAACCAGACGTGTGCCGTGCAATGAGATGCATGGCGCAAGTAAATGCACGACTGAAAAACAACGCAACATTCAGCAGTGGAACATAGACATGTGATCGCGCAAACACAGCCGAAAATACCATGGATGTGCGATCACGCAAAGAAACACGCCCAGAGCAACAGGGCAGAACTGAATGTGCGACGGGTCATGGCTTGCGCAGCACGGATCATTGCAATCTTCAGTCAACATATGCAAATGGGCTCATTACACAGTCTGTGCCCATCCTGTATATTTGCATCTAATTACCTGAATGTATTCCCCTCATTTGCATTCAGAGGAGCAGATGAGCAGGGATGCACCACCGGGATGATGTGGTATACACCAGGTGCTGCATCCTGAAAGGTAGGCCTTTCTCCCATTGTTTGTGTGTATCACTCTGTATGCTCTGTGACTGCCATATACTGCTCAAAGCCTTGTTGACAGGGCATTTGCCTGTTACTGTGTTCCCACAGCAACAGTGATGTCGTCTGGTAGGCTGAGGTGACCTAACTGGACTAGGGAAGAACTCCCACCTGCCTGTGCGTTTACCTGTCTCTAGTTTCCCTTGGCCAGCTGCCCCATTCCATGCTGTCATTGTGCCCCCAGTCTTCAGCCTCCTGTCACACTGTCCATGTTGCTTAACCCCCCCCCACACTTGCATGTCATGTCTGCATGCCCTGCTGCCCATCAGCCTGTTGTGCTCCCTGTACATCCCCCAGGTCTGCACCCTTTGTACCCTGCATACACCTGTGCTGCTGTTGTGCTGCACTCACCCACGAGTTGGCCCTCGATCAGATCCCCGGACTTGAACCAGCAGCGCAGGTTGGACTGGTACCAAATGTAGGCATCATGTGCACTCCCAGGGTGGTTGGCATACACATAGGTGACTGTGCATTGCACACCACCTGGCAGTCTATCAAGTGGAAACCCTTCCTGTTGCGGTACACCTTGCTGTCACCGCCAAGTGGTGCTCTGAGCGCCACATGGGTGCCACCCTGTAGAAGTCCTGCTTTGCCTCTGCCTGCTCCACTGCCATGCTAGGGAATCCTAAGTACTCACTAGCATGGGGCAGCAGGGCGTTTAGGAACTACATGAGGAGTCTGGACGTGGGCAACTGGGTGACACCGTTGGTGTCCCCCACTGGTGTCAGAATGGTACCTGGGGCGAGCGGGCACATAGCCACAGTGACCTTTGTCTCCACCGCCATGGCATGACTTCTGTGTGTGGGTACTTGCAGCTCATCATGGTGCAGTTCCCAGTACTGTCTCAGAAATGCCCTGTTGAGTCAGTACCACCCTACAATCCCTGTGTCTGTCAGCTGTTCGAATGTGAAATGGGGACGGTACCGTCTCTGCAGGGCATACTGCCTACGGGTCCTCCATCAGTCTGTCTGTTGTTCCCTCAGTCTCCTCACATCAGCCATGACTGCAGCCATTCCACAATCCGGCCTCACCATGATTCTGCTGCCTGCAGTGTGTGTGTGTGTGTGTGTGATCATGTGAGAGTTTGTGTGTGTGTGTGTGTGTGTGTGTGTCTCTCATCATCTCTCTCACACTGTCTCCCCTCTCCCAGTGCAGTTCTTGCACCTGACACTAGGTGGCTTACCGATTTAGGGCTGCCTTTTGTAAACCTAACTTTGAGCGAGCGTGCACATGTGTTACACAATTCACCATTAGTGCAGTCCAGTTCAATACATGGTTGTGCTTTATTGGTTCGCAGCAGCACATCCCTATTTACGTGGTACACTCCGGTCTGCTTAATATCGCCCTGTCGTGCATTTCCTCCTGTGTGTGGTGTATCTGCTATTTGCGCCGCGCATCTGCTTTGAATATGGGGGCCAAAAACTTTGCATTGAATTCTGCTGCTTTAAATGATTGGTTTAGAGGTCAGAAGGCTATAGAAGTGTGTTTCATAAAAAGCAGCTGATTAATTTTTTCAGTCTGCACATGTCTGAAGTTTGCACACACCAGCCTTTATGTGAAGATGGCTTTTAAATCACTATTAAAGTAATCACAGCATATACCAGAGACATTTTCTGTCTGCCTGTAGGTCTCCGCTTAAGAGGAGACTGCACTCGGGTGCACTTTACTTTTTCTTGTCCAGTTTCATTTTATTTCAGTTGGGTTAGCTGCCTCTGAAACTGCACTGCCTTTCAGCTTGTTGGTATATACTGTTAATTGGACAATGGATACAGACATCTGCTGAGGGGACAGCCATATCCTCTCAGGGAACCCATCTTTTAAATAAAGAATAAAAAACATACAGAATACCAATACTGCATACCTCAGTCCTCCATAGCAGGAGGCCAGGGCATGGGCCAGCAGTTTTGGGAGAGGGTGCTCCCAACCCCTAGGATGAGGTGCAAGTATTTATGACAGGGTAACCAGACAGCCTTATGCCATGCGCAAGCAGCTTTATGAATAATACAGTTTGCAGCTGTGCCCCCACTATGACATCAACTCAGTCTCCCTTGCAGTTCAGTGGAACTACCAAGCGCTCAAAGCCTATATAGTGTATGGGAGAACATTATCCTAGGTAGAAATCCATACCTAGAATAATGCTGTGCCGCAGTAGCTACATCATTTCATTGTTGTGCTGCACTAGATCTGTATCTACTGCAGCACAACATGGAATGCATTCTTGCAGCATACTTGCTGGAGCCGCAGCTAAGCGCTGTGTGAGTGAAACTGACAGTCTGACACAGTTCACACAGTGCTGACATATCTAACCATGGCAGTAGCGGTTTCTTGTAAATGAGGACCATACACTACAGCATCTTTATGATGCTGAGAACAAGAAACTCAAAGAAAGTTCCCTGGGAAAAGTCTAAAGCAGACAAAATTTTATTTATGCGAATACGAGTCTCGCAACTAGAAGAGACAATGTAAATTGGGAGGCAGGTAACGTGCGCAGCTGTCTTCTAAATGTCACAGCCTGGAAGCTGCTCGAGGAAAAAAAAAAAATAGCACCGTGCACAGAACTTGAATGGCAGCTGCTGTTTCTTGTATATGGGGACCATACACTATAAAAGACAATGTATGGTCCACTATTAAGTCACCCATAATAAGCAGCTGAACTGCTTATTATGGGTGACTTCAACCTAAACTGGCTCGCCACCTCTCCCACTCCACCAAATGTTGTGAAGTCACCTTCCTAAACCTATCTCAACTCATTAGTGACCCTACATGTGTCAATCTCAAAACCCACAACCATTCCCACATAGACTGGGTCTTGGCCTCACACCCACACCACATCATAAATGTAGGAGTCCTGTCCAATGGACTAAGCATCCATCATATCACCTACTGCATCCAGAAAATCCAGTGCCCCAGAGCCCCCCTGAAGTCTTACAAATTCACTCATTTAAATTCCTAGACCTTGCTCCTCTCTACAGCGACCTGTTCAACACTGACTGGTCCCTCATCAACACTGCCACCTCAATTGAGACAGCCCTTGAATATTTCAAATCAGCATTCCTCAGCATCTGGAATCACCATGCACCTCTCAGATGCACCAGGGTCTGGGGGTCCCACCTCCCCTGGATCACAACTGATCCTCTGGTCTGTCTATGGGTTCAGGACCTGACATGGAAGGAACACAAGCACGAACCCCCTACTACAGCCTATCTTTACGTTAATAGTTTTTATTAGATTTAGTTATGCACACATGCAACAGAACAAAAGTAAAACAGACATCATTAGCAGAGAAGGATCATTGCATTCTTATGTTCAGAGCTCTTGGTTTACAACATACATGTATAAGAAGAAGGAAAGTAAGAGACAAAGGACTAATGGAGAAAGGGATGGGGCACGCCCCTAAATTCTCTGCTCGTGGTGATGTCAATACTACAGACTATCAAAGATACCACTATCTCCGTAACACGTGCAGAAGGGTAGTTAGACAAGATAAGGCTGTTTACTTTTCTAACACCTTCCAAAGAAACATAAACCACCACTCAAAATTCTGGAAGGTGGTCAATGCCCTTTTCTCCCCGCCAAATAATCCCCCCTGCCCCTATCCTCAGAGTCGGTGATTCCTCCCTGTCTCATTCCCTCTCTGTAGCCACTGAGTTTAATGCCTTCTTTACCTCCTGCACCTCCTCCCTTGCCCCCACTGCATCTCAAGCATCCTACTCCTCCCTTCTATTTCTCTCCCATATCCCCCTCCTCTGCTCTTCGAGCGCTCCTTGCCCTGAACCCATCCAAAGGCAAGAGCTTGATGACCTCGATGCTAAATTGCTCTATCTATCCCCTTCTACCATCTCCCATCCCCTTTAGCCTCTGTCCCATCTTCTTGGAAGCATGCTACCCTCATCCCTCTCCCTAAAGGTGGTGACCTTCTGCTGCCGGAAATTACTGCCTCATTTCCCTCCTTCCCATCCTTGCCAAACTGCAAGAATGCATCGTACTCTCCTAGCTCTCTCCTTATCTTTTATACCCCTTTCCAATCTGGCTTCCAGAAGAACCACTCCACATCCACCTGCCTCCTCAGGCTCACTGATTCCATCCTCTTCAGAATGGATCAGAGCCTCATCATATCCACTATCTTTCTCGACCTGGCCAAAGCTTTCAACACTGTCTCTCATCCCCTCCTTCTGGACAAATTCTCAGCCGCAGGGCTGTCAGCCACTGCGATCAACTGGTTTAGATCTTACCTTGTGGGTAGGTCACAAAAAGTCAGAATCGGGGACTGTATTTCTCCGCCCCTCCCCATCAACACTGGGGCCTCACAAGGCTTAATCCTTGGACCGATTCTATTCTCAATTTTCCTTAAAGATCTTCCCTCAGTCTACTCATCTGCATCCATTCATATGTATGTGAGTGACACCATCCTGTTCATGTCTGGCCCCTCCACTCCCATCGTGGCATCCAGTCTGCAGCAGGACTTCAATAAATGTCCAGTGCTGGCTTCACTTTAACCAACTGTTTCTGAACACGAAGAAGAACGTCTTCATGACATTTGGCACAAGGCAGAGACTCTCCAGGCTCCCCTCCCTCCCCTCTTTCCACACCCTAGCCCTTCAAGGAAATTTACTTGCCGCAGACAGGGGGCAATAGGATTTGCACACCCCTGGCCCATGTTGGAAGATGCTACCTCATTCAGGTACCTCTGGGTTTGGCTCAACAATCACCACAACTTCTCTGGTCATGTAGATACTATTCCAAAAAATTAATTACATTTTTATTTAACCAGGAAAATACACCGTTGAGTAAGCTAATTTACAAGGTGGTCCTGAGAGGACACAAAGGTTACATGTAAAGTGAAGAACATAAATTCACAGTTGGAACAAACAATGGCAAAGGTTCAAAAAAGAAGAAAAACAGAATGTTGGAGACAAGGTAATTTGCACAATATAATGCCAACTCTAACTTACATGAAGGAAGCTCTAAATTGGGTGCCTTACACCAGAATAGTGACTGCATCCCTTTGTCAGTCCACCAAGAAATTCTCCTGAGAATGATCCTTCCAACGTTTGACTATGGTGATGTGGTCTACAGTGCCACCCCAAAACCCACCCTAGCCAGACTGGACACCCTCTCCCGCTCTTTCTGTTGCTTTACTCTTGACTACCCTTCCCTTACTCACCACTGCTCCTTACATCAATCTCTCACACTCCCTTCCTTCAATGATCATCGCCTGGCTCATTGCACCAGCTTCCTTGGCAAAGTCTGGTTCGGAGCACTCCTCTTTTACCTCTCATCTTCCCTCTCTCCCCCACCTTCCTCCTCTCTCTCCATTAGGAGCAGTGATGCTCGCACCCTTGCCATTCCCTCCAGAACCTCATCTGCTGGCCAGGCATCCTTCTCCCACTGCTATCCAAGCTCTGGAACTCATTCCCTTCCTCCATACATAATGTCCCATCTCTTTGCACCCTCTCCTCCCTTCTACGAACATTCACCGCCCCCACCTGCAACTACTCCTAACACCCTTTGCCTTCCCCTATTGTTACTTTTCTACTCGCTATGCCCCTTGTGCTCAATCTGCGTGGTTTCATTCCTGTCCACACCTTCACTAGGAGTACAGCTATACCTGTTCTGTATGCATTTATAATTCTGCAATGGCTATTAGCTGCTCGATATGCACTCCTGATAGCATTGTATCCATTGCTGTGTATCCCTTATGCATTGTTATTATCATTGTATCCTCTGTTGTTGTATTATTCCCGTTTCCTTCCCCCCCGGATGCATCTGAAAACGAGCAATTTTTGGTCAGTATGTCTTCATGGTGAAACTTTTACATAAATAAACTATCCACAACATGCATGAGTAGCCATCTCGAGGTGGCCATAGTGACCAAAACCTCTCGTGCTTCACTTTCGAGGTTCAAACAATCACCATGGCAATCTCTTTGTGGCTACACATGCTTGGTGTGGATAGTGGACCATACATTATCCTCTATATGGGGCTTACTGAATACTGTGGGATCTCCCTAGCCCCACTTTAAGCAGTAGTCGGTTGTAATGGGGTCTATGTACAGCACATAAGTGGCAAGTATGCTTAGTGAATCAAGCCCTGACACTTTATAGTTGTATTTTACCTTCCCTGTAGCATTCACTTTCACTTTGTGTTCATAATGTAGACTTCAATAATAAACTCTGAGAAAGCTTGTCTCTTTTAAGAATTCATTAAGAATTTATTAATTGCTGCACCGTGTGCATTGCTTTGAGACATGAGAAAGCCATTGTATAAAATAAATGCATGTACATTAGCAGGGACACCATTCTCAGTCATTGTCCGAGCTCTAAGTGATTAGTGCGAGCACCTAGCACCACTGACAATCTTGTGTTTCCTTTAAGCTATGCCCAATGAGGTCACAATCCCTTCCCAAAAGGTTACAAAGGTGTTTGAGATTTTTGTGGAAAAGGCGGCAATGGTCACCATCTAAACGGGATGCTGTGCCACTCAGCAATGCATTGTGACCCTTGCATGACTGGCCACAACAGGTGGTGATTGGTATGCAGTACTGTGACCAGCTGTGGCAGACTGACAAGGCACACACACACACACACACACTCTCAGGAGGACCGCAGATCCACAGGAACATTAAGCAAGGGAGGCACAATGGGATCTCCGCAATCGGAGGAGGCTGCATCAGCAGTGCTAGCGGGGGCAGGAGCACTTGGTCCCCAGTGAGGGCTTTCTGGACTAGTGACTGGTGGCTGGCTAATGAGGCAGGAGTCAGCCGCACCGGCGGTGCTTTGGGAGAAGGAGCAGCTGAGAGGGCTCTGTGGTCTGCAAGCCTGGGTGCACATCAACACGGAGCAGCTGTAATGACTGGAGCAGCTGGATTCATGGGGAAGCACAGCACAGAGGAGTTGTATTGAGACCACGAACCTTTCCGGCATCAGGGCCAGGACAATGGACGATGACCCTTCCCGGCCGCAAGGATCGGGCCAGGGAATTGGGAGGTGTTCTCTTTCCCGGCTGTGGGGAGCGGGCCAGGGCCAGTACAAAGAAGCAGGGGAGGACGTGAGGACTGTGGCTTCACTATGTAGGACGGGGTCGTGGCATCCAGTGGAGGTTCTCGGATCCTGATGCGACTAATCGGGGAAGAGCTACGAGAGCCAACCAGCGAGTGGGGGCTGGCACACCAATCAGGATCAAGGGTGTGCTATTTCAAGAGCCACTCGATGCCAAAGACTGAGGCACAGCGGGATCACCGCAATCGGAGGAGGCCGCATCGGCGGCACTAGCGGGGGCAGGAGCACTTGGTCCCCAGTGAGGGCTTTCTGGAGTAGTGACTGGTGGCTGGCTATTGAGGCAGGAGTCAACCGCACCGGCGGTGCTTTGGGAGAAGAAGCAGCTGAGAGGGCTCTGTGGTCTGCAAGCCCGGGAGCACATCAACACGGAGCACCTGTAGTGACTGGAGCAGCTGGATTAGTGGGGAAGCACAGCACAGGGGAGCTGTATTGTGTCCCCCCCACCCTCGCCGGCCCTGACCTCTATTAAATGGGCTCAGAGGGAGGAGGCTTGGAGAGGGCTGTGGAAGGGCAAAGAGCTCTGGTGCAGACGGTGCCTTTTTTGCTTGGACAGGGTGTTTAGAGCTATTATTTTAGTAGGTTGTTTATGCCCTGCTGGTGTTCACCTAGAGTCACATCTTCAACACTACAGCTCTGGTGGGTATCTTGTCCAGCAGGCTTTGGGGGAGGGTGTTTGATAAGGGGTCTCCAGCATGACTGGGAAAAGTGAGATGCGGCAATCAGCATGGAGGGACAATCAAAATGGGAAGGAGTAAGGAGGGTGGCATGATCCCCTGACTACTACTAGGGTGGGCATCTTTGGAAGGGTGCGTTGGGTGTGGATCTGCCATGGTGCTCACCCTGGCTTGGAGGATGGGGGGATGCATGGTGTGCTGTCAGTTGACACAACTTAAGGAGGAGGTCAGGAGGTTATTTATTTATTTATGTCTGTCTAGGATTACAAATACCTTTGAGCCAAGGCTCTTTTACAAAGGTTCCACGTCAGTTTGAAGACAGTACAACAAAACTAGAATAATGCAAGATTATACAGGAATTAAAGGCAGTATAAACATGATAAAGTAAGTTACAATCAATTCCCAGAGGAAGATGCATACAATATTGGTGATACTGGTCAAGGGCAAATGAGGGTTTGCAGCAACATTACAAGACAAGGGTAGGACATGGGAAGGGATATGAGCTGCCAGGGGCATTGTCGCAGAACATGGAGAAGAACAGGAGATGGGGTTAGAAGGGGGTGGTGAGGGTGGGTGGGAGGGTGAAGGGAACGTGGGGAGGAGAAAGCCAAGGGTAAGGGCTGTAAAGTGCTAGCTAGAGTGTTGAGGCAATATTGAGACGGTTGCTGGCTAAATGCGGCAGTCGCAGGTACTGGAGGCAGAGAGCGAGAGGCAGAGTTTAGATTTGAAAGGGCCAAGCTGGGGAATGGAGGAGATTTCACTGTTGAGATTATTTAACCAATTTGGTGCTCGATAGGCAAATGAGCGTTGACCCATTGATGTTCTGCAGTGAGGGGTCAGCAGGAGTTGATAATCAGATCTCCTGGTATGGCGAGAATTTCTATTTGGACTGAGGAGGGCTTGGACACCAGGGGGAGCAAGTCCCAAAGTTATCCTCTTTGCCATGATGCAGGTTTGGTATTTTAGATGGTTTGATAGTTGCAGCCAGCCAGTTTGGGCGTAGAGGTCACAGGTATGGCTAAGGCAGTGGGCACCAGTTAAAAGACGACAGGCTTTGTTTAGGGCAGATGAGATGTATCTGAGGGCTGTTGAGGTGGCAGAGCCATATATTATGAGGCCGTAATCGATAATGGAGACTACAAAGCTTTTTATTTATTTATTTTTATTTATTTTATTTAGTTTTTGTTGACTGGGTAAATGCATTAGACAAATCCTGCCTATTTTCAGGCACAACCCGGGGGAGGGGGATACAGATGAATGCCAACTGAGCTTGAACCAGATTAAGCTGTTGGTGGTATTTTTAGTGAATGAGGGAAATTTGGCCAGGACACCGGGGAAATTCCCCTACTTCCTGTGAGCAGGGGGGACCCTTTTTCCCTGTGGGACCAAGATGGCGGCTCCCATGGATCCTGGTGTGGAAGTGTTGCAGTCTGTGAGCATGAAGTCCTCCATTTCGTGTGTGGAGGTGCAGGGGACAGGACCTGATTTGGATTTTCTGCCTGGTGCTGTAGACACCGACATTGTTTCCGAAGTTCTACCTCAGCCGGCTGCTTTGGAAACCAGTATGCAGCCTGAAGATTTAGTTTCACTACAGTCTTCAGACCAGGAAAATGTTTTAGACCTTTCTCTTGAGGAAAACCGGCAAATTTTGCAGGCTGAATTTTCTGCTAATGAAGCACAGCTGAATGCAGAGAAACTGCTCTGCGAAGAAGATAAAAAACATAAACGTTTTGGGGGATGATTCCACTGGTAAAGTTACTGGAGGTGTTTCCAAAGTTTTTATTTCTTCCTCTACTCCGCTGGCTTCTTCAGTAGGTGTTTTGGTTCCTCCCCAAGCTTCTTCCACGTCATATTGCGGTGACGTGGAAGAAGCTTAGTACCCGGAACGGGCCCTAGAGGGGCCGGGTTGGTCGCAGGATGCTGCCAGCGTGTGGCAGGCTGACTTTGCTCCAATATTAGCAGACAGTGTGCAGGACGCTGTTGAGGAATCGATTACACCTTCTCCTGTGGTTGGGGCTAATTTTGAGCAACAGGAGAAAATGGAGCCTTCAGGTACTGTTTCTTTTTCCCCTCTTTCGACTGTGTCCCCACAAAGCTTCCAAACTCCCTCTGTGGACACAGCTTTGCTGCCGGTTGTGGAGTCTTCTGATTTGGATGCTGCCTCTGATTCCCCTTTGGGAGAAAAGACTGATTCCGCCTGACCTTTGCCAGTTTATTTAAGAAGCCTGTGGAACTTGCTAAACGGAGAAACGCTGTGCGATTTAGGTATCTAGGGGGTATGGAGACACCTCCTGATTGTTTTTTTGTGGGGAAGGTCTTGCTAAAACAATCTTTGCATTTTACCACCGCAGATGTTTATGCTCTCATTCATGCAGCAGGGGAATCCACTTTTTATATTAGTTTTCGCACCCCAGATCTGTTGGAAAAATTTTGGACTAGATATATGAATTTAAAGATTAACCCCTTGTGGACCCCCTTTCAAATTATTCCTTTAACTAAACAATCTTTTCGGGTTATCACTGTTTTATTTCGTAATGAGGGGGTCAATATTCAGGATATCCTTTACTGGCTGGATAAACGCTGTGAGGTGCAAGGTATCCCTGAGCCCATTTTAGATGGGGAAGGTTTTTGGAACAGGGGTTGGAAAATAAAAATTAAATTACGGTATGAGGGTACAGACTTAAAACACTTGCCAAACTGTCTTTACATTGGGCGGGATAAGGGTTTCATCTTTTACCCAGGACAACCCCGTAGGTGCTTTAAATGTGGGTCTGCCAGACATATTACCCCCAACTGTGAAATGCTTAAATGCATTCTCTGTGGTGAATTGGGTCACACGAGATTGCATTGTACAAACTCTTTGAAGTGCACCTTGTGTGAAGAGGAGGGGCATTCCTTTCCAGCTTGCCCCTTGGCATCTCATAATACTGCTGATGCAGACTTCACTATCCAAGATTTTTATATTCAAAAATCTAAATCGGCCTCTGGCTTTCGGGGTTTTTCCTCCTTCTCCATATACTGCCCCGGTTGTGGTGGATCCGGATGTGGTCAATTCAGATAATGCTGCTGTAGTAGACTCCGAGGTTGGGAGTAGGGATATTACCCTGGTCCCTAGGGATGTCCCTCAGTCTTCTGTTTCTATGGCCCCTCCTAAGCCTCCTCCTCCTGTGAGTGATGGATTCCAGGAAGTAAAAGGAAAAAACGGGACGAAGGAACGAAAGGGTAATGCTCAGCCTGGGAGTTCTGTGGAGGCAATTATTCATGACAATCCTTTTCATCCTCTTCGAGAAGGTATATCTGAGGATGATTTAGACTCTGACACTGCCTCTTGGGCTTCTTCCCAGGCTGAAGCTCCATCTGATGCTGAATATCCGGAAGGTACTGTTGCCAGTCAAACTAGGAGGCGGCGAATGGGTGTGAGGGCCTCCTCTAGGAAAGTACCTTGACTCCCTCGTTGATCTCTGTTATGGGTCTGAGTCATTATGATTTAACTATAGTCTCTCTCAACACAAATAGTGTGTTGTCAGAGCGAAAGAGACTGGCAACTTTTTCTTTATTTTCAGATTTATGTTTTGATGTGTTTTTTTTTTTCAGGATACCAGGCTACAGTCCCAAACTGAAGTTAAGATAGGGAGAGATGCCTGGGTTTGGGGAGCTAGTTTTTGGTCAGCGGGGACTGATCTTTGTAGTGGGGTAGGGATTTGTTTTTCTACTCATAATATTAAAGTTTTTCATTCTGTAGACATTTTCCCAGGTAGAGCCCTTTTGTTGGATGTGCAGCTTCAGGAGATGGATTTTCGTCTCATAAATGTATATGCCCCTCAAACTAAAACTGGTAGGATACAGTTGTTTAAGCGCCCCCACCACCACCCCCCGAGGCGCGGACTCCTACCGAGGACTACCGATCCATCTGCAGGTAACTACAGTTTTGAGGGTTTACCTGCCGTAAAGGAGCTGGTTCCTACTTGCTTGTGAAGACCCAGCATTATCCAACTTGCTTGCCGGTGGTTCTTGCTGCTCCTGCCGTTATAGCGGTGAAGTTGCCACGTCGCCTTTGTCTGTCCATGCTGCCCCACGCGGCCCTCACCTTTAAGAGCGCTAGCCCTGCCGGCTTCGCCGGCTGCCCCACCACCCCCACCACCACCCTTGATGGTGCAGTGTATATATAGCTGCAGCTTGCATCACGTGCTGAAATTTATCCTATCAGCCCTGTTTACCATCTGCAGGCTATAGCTGCCTGCCACTAGAGGCTTTTTCTCTCCTTGTCTCTTCTCTCTCTCTCTCCCCCTCTTAGCGCGATCCCTGGAAGTCTCCCTGATTGGCCCCAGGCACCTTCTCCTCTCCTCCCCTTTCATGTGTTACTTGAGCCAGGTTCCCCCCCAGGTTTACTGCTGTTTGTTCTATAAGGTACTGGGCTCTCAGTGTGCCTGCATAACCTCATAGCCCTCCCTCGACTCCCTTACCCCAGACCCTCTTCATACTCTCAGGTTGCTGGCCACTGTGCCTTGGGCTCTACCGGGCTTCTAATCTGACAAACAGTTCATTTGGTCTCCCTGGACTGCTCTCAAGCCTGGGTAATCCCACAGCTTAGCTGTACCAGACCATGGCTCCTCCCGTGCTGCCGGTCTCCTCACTCTTCTTCCCTGGGCATCCAGTCCCTCCGCCCTTACACAAGCAGCCCCCCGCCTGGCTGCTGAAAAAAGGCCTAAAAATAGCACATTTAAATATCCGGAGTATCCTACACAACCTGGTGGAACTGACTGCCTGGGTGTCCCTGTATGAGCCTGACATCCTGGGACTCTCGGAAACCTGGCTGAAGCCTGGCACTCCCGACTCCACTTGTGGCATTCCTGGATACAGCCTAATCAGGCGGGACAGGGCTGGAAACAAACGTCGTGGGGGAGTACTCTTGTACTCCAGGGCGCACCTAGATGTATCCCTGCTATCCCTATCCCAATCCAACCCCTCTGGTTGTGAATTCATTCACTCCCTTTTGCTTCTCGGGAACTCCAAAAAGTTGCACCTCGCCTGTGCCTATAACCCTCCCAAGGGCGGGTTACCTGGACTCTCCTTCCTGCTTGACCATTTAAAAGGCACTGTTGGGTCAAATGAGGTCCTTATCCTGGGGGATCTCAACCTCAACTGGTTGAGGCCGGATATCAAGCAATTTGAGCTGCTTCTGCCCTGCCTTGCCCTTTGTCAGACCATCTCCGGACCCACTCGTATCTCCACCCGGGGGGACAAGGGCTCGCTGATCGACTGGTTACTGAGTAATCATCCGGATAAAATCCTGCAATCCGGTACTCTCCCGGACGCGATCTCTGACCACTCACCCATCTACTGCATTTGGGGATCCACTACCCCTAACATTCCTAGTAGATTGATTCAGGTCAGGGATTATTCCAAACTTATCCCTGATGACTACCTGGATGACCTACGTCGTACTGATTGGGCCAGGGTACTTAGCACCAGTGACCCTACCATTGCTTTAGACCACTTCCTATCGATTCTCATCCCCCTGCAGGACAAGCACGCTCCCCTCACTAAAAGAAGGCTTAGGGGCACTGTTACCAAGTGGCTGCACGGTGGACTACTTGCTCTCATGAAACAGAGAGACAAGTGCTGGATCAAATACAAAATTTCCAGTGACCCACGAGATCTCCTTGAATATCGACGACAGAGGAACTCTTGTAAGGCTGCCATACGCGCTGCCAAGAGTGAGTTCTGTAAATCAGCCTTGCTCAAGTCGGTACAACCCCGGGTTTGGAAAAACATTAAAAGCTTGGTGGGTGTGCCCACCAAGCACTCGGACGTTGACATGAACTTAGAGGGGGTCAACTGCAACAACCCCTTGACAATCGCCTCAGCATTCAACCGCCTGTTCTCTGAACTGCCGGCCCCCCTCACCTTCCCTCCCCCACTAGGGACCCTCAGGTCCTCCCCCGGCCTTCTTTACCTGAGGCATGTCTCGGCCAGCGAAACTCTAACCCTCCTAGCCGGGCTCTCTCACCATTCGGGGGTGGGTTTAGATCTCCTAGAACCTAAGCTTCTGAGTCTAGGGGCGCCCTACCTTGCTCGGCCGATTTCCCATATTTTCAACTCTTCCCTTACCTCCGGAATAGTACCTAAGATATGGAAGGTGGCTAAAGTTGTTCCAGTGTTTAAGCACGGGGACCCCAAGGACTTAAATAACTACCGCCCCATCGCTATACTCCCCGCTATCAGCAAGGTACTTGAGAAAGTGGTAGCTGGCCAAATCTCCCACTACCTGCAGGAGTATGCAGTTCTCTCTCCTGCTCAGCATGGCTTCAGGAAGGGGCACAGTACCTCCACCGCTCTCGCTACGGTCACCTCCCTGGTCAGAGCTGCCACCGCCCTGGGAAAAACTGACTGGGGCCATCTTTGTCGACCTCTCAAGGCCTTTGACCGGGTTGACCATAATCTCCTTCTCTCCACCCTACTTGGGCAAGGCTTCCCCCCCGAGCACTCGAATGGTTCACCAGCTACCTTGAGGGGAGACAACAATACTCCTGTTATAACCGTGCCCTCTCAGGCCTCTCCCCAGTTAAATGCGGAGTACCCCAAGGGTCTGTTCTCGGGCCCATTCTGTTCTCCCTCTATGTAAACGAACTCCCCTCAGTCACAACCTTCGGATCTACCACTCTATATGCGGATGATCTTGTATTACTATCTAGCGCCCGGAACCCCGCTACCATCAACTCCCAACTCAATTCTGATTTTGGGCAGATCCAAGGCTGGCTCTTGGGACGTAAGCTTACCGTTAATCTTGTCAAAACACACGCCATGGTATTTGGGTCAGTGGCAAAAATTGCTTCGTGCCCCTCACCATATTTGGGGAGAATGGCTATCCCCTGCCTGTCTTGAACTCCACCAGGTATCTAGGAGTGACCCTTGACCCCCAGCTTGACTTCACCAAGCATATCCGAAACATTTGCAAGGTGTCTAACTGTAAGCTTGGCCTAGCCTATAGGGCCAAGGACTGCCTCACTCCTGCCGCTCGGCTCGCCATAGCCAGGGGGATCCTCCTACCTATGCTTTGTTATGGGCTTGTTGGGTTCGCGCCTGTCCCGAAGGCCTCCCTAGCAAAATGGGACACAGCATATAACAATGTCTGCCGCTTTGCCCTCTTGGCTCATCGCCTAACACATCGGTGTGCCCTCTATGCCCGCCTGGAGTGGCTTCCCCCTGACAAACACTGAGCTTTTGTTTTTGGTAGCATGGTAGACAGCATTGTCCGTACTGCTTGCCCCCCTGCATTTGCCCTCCCCTTACTACCCTGCACTCCGGCCTATCAGCTTAGCCCTAGCTCGGCCACCGCCTGCAAGTCCCAGGACCCGCTCCTCGCTGGGGATCGGGCCTTCTCTATCTTCGCCCCCCAGATTTTGGAACTCCATTCCTTCCCTGTGCGTGCCCTTCACATTCTGGCTTCAAATGTGCCTCTGGAAATTCCTCAAGGGACCTCGTCCTGCCCATGTGGAGACGTGTGGCTGTAACCCTGGCTACCTGACTCCTCTTCCACCTGTTGGCCTGCCCCTACCTTCTACTCCTGCACCTATTCGCTCCCCCTGCCCCTCCATTCCCCCGGTGCACCCTCTTCCTCCCCATTATGCTGTCTCAGATCCCCACCCTTGTGGCTCCTGAGGGGTTCCCATCGCCATCTCCAGACCCGCCCACTGGGGCCGGTCCCTGGACCGTCTAGTCCCTCCCTTGCTGCAGTGCTTTCCCCTGCCTAGTGGTTCCCCCTGTTTCTAGCCCTATATTTGCCCACTGCTAATTCTTGCTTCCTACCCCTTCCCACCACTGCTTCATTATGCACTTTCGCGTTTGAGCCTGTAGTCGCTCTCTAGTTTGTTGATCAGAATATGTATTATTGTCCTTATGCTGTTCCCACCTGTGTGTGGGTGAGATTGTTCCTTGTCTATACATTGTTCTGTCTACTGTACCCCATCCTGGCCCACTTGTAGTTGCGGGCCTGTATGTCACCCTGCAATGTACTATTGTTCTTATGTACTGTAACCTCCCGGGTCGCACCTGAAAATAGGCACTCGTTGTCTAGTGTGCTTACCTGGTTAACAAAAACAAACAAATAAATAAATAAATATTCTGCCATATCTTTTTACATCTAGATATATACTTTCTGGTGGAGACTTTAATACAAGTAGATTGTTTTCAGACAGGGGTCCCAGGGTCTCTAAACTTTATTGCAATTCACAGCACCTTAATCATGTGTTACAACTGACCAGGCTTGATGCCTTTGCCTTTCGGATATCCTAAGCCCCCCATACCTTTTTTAAGGGCCTTTTATCTACCCAGATAGATTTTTGGTTTTTATCCCCTCATTTCAGTATTAAGCATAAATCTGTGACTCCTGTTGCTACTTCTGACCACGGTCTCCTTGTTGTTTCTCTCTCAGATCTTGATGCTACTGTTAGTGGGAAGGGGTATTGGAGACAAAATTTAAGTTTGATGGCAACTGATGACATCCGGGAGGGTTTTCAGGCCCTGGTACAAGCCAGACAATCTGTAGCTTTTCTATATGATTCTTTGGCAGACTGGTGGTCGGATAGTAAGGCCTATTTTTAAAGATATTTTCAGTTGATGGGTAAATTAAATGGTACAAAACGAAAAGAGGATTATAAGGTTTTACAAGAACAACTTGTGTTATTGCAGTCATTACAGGTTTCTACTGGGACTTCTTATGTTGATCAAATAGAACAGATTAAGTATAACTTGACAAGTTTGCAATATAATAGGATGAAATCCTTAGAAGCTGAACAAAAAAGGGGATGCACTGGGAAACAGGGCAGTGTTAATCCTTTTGATTCCTGCTCTGCTCAGTGTCACCATAAGGCCATGTACTCCCTTAAATCTAAGGATGGGTCTGAGAAATTTGGGAACTTGGAAATCATGAAGGAAGTGGAAAGTTTTGTACAGTCTAAATTTTCTTCTCTAGCTATCCTTGAAGCAGAGGTGTTGATTGGGTGGGTTCTTGTGATTTGGCACAATGCCTGACTCTCTGAAATCTTCTTTGATTGCCCCTGTTACTGAACATGAGTTGGGTTCCATTATTCCTAGTTTAAAACCAGGGGTAGCTCCAGGGCCTGATGGCCTACCGAATGAGTTTTATAAATTACTTTTTCCATTACTCCCCTCTGAGTTTGTTGCAGCTTTCAATTTTTTTCTGGATTCCTGTGTTTTACCAGGTAGTATGTACACTGGCCTTATTTTTTTTCTGTTTAAAACTGGTGATAGATCCCTTTTGGATAATTGGCGGCCCTGTCTTGGCACCCTGTAGCAACTCCATCACTTTCTGCCTCGGCCCAGATTCTGCCAATAAAAATCGTCCTAGGTCCCAACCATAAAGCCCTGACTACTGTCTTCATATACATCCTGCCCAGGGACCCTAAACATGGAGTCAATGACGTCCTAAACTTTATCAACTCTCATCCTCCTGAAGCTGAACTTATTCTACTAGGGGATTTCAACATAAACTGGTTAGCATCAAGCGCCAATGCCTATAAAGACTCCATCTCAGCTGCTAACCTCACGCAAATGGTAAACTCCCCTACTAGGATTAACTACAAGACTGGCACCAGTACCCTCATGGATTGGGTCCTCACCACTCACCCCACAAGGATTTATTGTACGACCATTCTCCCAGATTCTCTCAGTGACCACTCCCCAGTCATGTGTGCATGGTCTAACAAATTCCTTAAGCCCCCTCCCAAAATTATCGCTAGCAGAGTCCTTCCTCGTGGAAAACTTCCACATCTCAAACAACACCTGCTTCTACAAGACTGGCTACCCATCTATGAAGTAACAGATGTTAACTTGGCTCCTGATCACTTCATCTCAATTTTCAACAAAGCCTGCGACCTCTTTGCCCCTGCTAAAAGGCGCAAAACAAAATCTCTCTCTCTAACCCATGGGTCACTGCAGCTCTCCTCTCACAGCTGAAACTAAGGGATCACCTCTGGGCAGTTGCCAGGGCCATTGGCAAACAACTGGACATCCAAAATTACAAACAAGCATGAAATGCCTGCACAAAAGCCATACGGCTAATGAAATCCACCTATTACAAAGACGCTCTCACCAATACATGGGGAAATGGTTGTGTTTTCTGGGACAATATCAAGGATGTCACAGGGAAGCAGCCAAAAACCTCTCTGGCCATGTTAATGGTTGATGGATCCTCAACCCTCAACCCCAAGGTGATCGCAAACATCTTTAACACGACTTTTTCAGACCTTAGTGTTGTTCTACCCCAAGACTTTTTCAAAAATAGGGCCTACTCCCCAATACCTCAGCCCCTCAGTCTGACCGTCCCCTCTTCTACTTCAGGGAGGTAAGGCTGAATGAAGCTCGCCGCTATATTACTGCAGCTATCTCTAAATCTAGATCTAGTAGTGACACCCTGGATCTTAAGCTTCTGTTGCTCACCCTCGATGAGGTAATTCATCCATTAACAAAAATCCTAAACCTCTCTCTCAGCTGTGGAAAATTCCGGACCTATGGAAAACAGCCACCGTGACTTCCGATCCATAAAAGTGGGACAAGAGCGAATCACTCAAATTATCACCCTATCTCCATACTGCCCCACTCTCTAAGGCACTCGAGCGCATCGTGGCTGATCAACTTACCGACCACTTGGATAAATACAATATACCTTGTCCACAACAACACAGCTTCCGGAAGGTCACAGCACCACCACAGCCCTTCTTGAGTTCACTAGACTTTGCACAAATCCTTGACAACGGCCTTCTCACAGAGGCCATTGCAGTCAACCTTTCAAGGCCTTGATACAGTACCATGGACTACTGACACCCTACTACTGAATGTCGGGCTATCACATGATTCTTCTCTCTGGTTTAAAAGCTACTTAGAAAACCAGTCACAGAGAGTAAAAATTGCGGACACTCTTTCTAACACCCTGCCTGTTTGCTCGGGTGTCCCACAGGGATCCATACTGGGCCCCCTCCTTTTTAGCCTTTTCTTAAACTCCCTCCCTTAACACTGCTCTGAGCAGATCATACTATATGCTGATGATACTGTTGTATTCTCCACTCACAAAGATCCTGCAACTCTTCAACACAACCTTCAACTTGGTTTCAGTTCTGTAAAGACATGGTTTCTTAATCATAAACTGGTCCTCAATGACAAGAAAACCAAATCTATGCTCTTCTGCAGCTCTCATAACCCACACAAGCTACACCACTTGGCTATCTCCACCACCCAGGGAACACTCTAGATCAGGTGGGGTCCTTCAATACTTAGGAATACAGCTTGACCCTAATCTCTCCTAGGACTTCATGTAGATAATGTAGCTAGAGCTGCTATACACGGCTTGGTCTCCTCTACAAACACAGACCACACCTCGCCATGAAGCTTTGAAGGTTGCAGTCCTGAGCTCTGTGATCTCTGTAATAGACTATGGTCTCATCATTTATGGCTCTCGCCACACCACAACCCTTAGACACCTCTCAACTGCCTTAAATAAAGCATGTTGGCTCATCACTGGTGCTCACCATCTCACCCACATGTGACCTGTACACTCAGACCGGCTGGCTCCAACTATCAAACCGCATGAAGTTTCTCACCTGCTCCATGGTGAAAAAAATCTACCTTGGCCTTGTACCTTCTGGGATCTCAACTCTGTTACAACACCAAATTAACAAATGGTGCCTTAGGAGATCCATGCTACAGCTACTGAAAGTCCCCCACTGTCACACTTCACAGGGACAATGCTCTTTTGCTTATCGATCGCCACTCTGGTTCAATGGCCTCAGCCCAGCCATCTCCTCTGCCCCAACAACTGGTATGTTTAAAACTAGGCTCCGGGACTATCTCACTACCAACAGCTCCTGTGACTGCCCAACTTAACCTTGTTTCTCCACTTCCCTTTCTGCTCTAGTTGCCCCCCACTGGATTCTACCCTCACATCTTGGTATACCCAATGCTGCACTTTTCACCCTCTCCCCACCCTTCCTACATTCCTTCTCCCCCTCCCCTCTTCCCTACTATGACTCTGGCACTTCCTATCTGTTATCTATTTTCTCTGACAAATGCCGCTGGCTGCCTTGTTACAATGCTACCTTTGAACTGTATTACTCTGTACTCTGTTTGCAATGTCCACATTGTTGTAATGTCTGTCTTGATGTTCCCCATAATTTGTATTTCTCTGACTTGGAACCTTTGTAAAAGAGCCAAGGCTCAAAGGTATTTGTAATCCTAGACTTGATAAATAAATAAATTATATCAGACGCTAGGGGGAAAATTAGAAAGTGGAACTCTTGGCATATACTAACATACTAAAATGCCAGCAGAATAGGCCTAACGGTCTTTCGAGTCTGCTCAATTGGTCAGCCCCCACCCTGGGTGCTGACCTTGCTGCCCCCCTCGCCTTCTCTGGCTTCTCCCTTCCCAGTTCCGGATACTCTTGCTACATTGGATTTTGCTTCCAGAACCCTTCCCCTGTACCTGTCCCAGCCCCTCTTGAACCCCTCCACCGCCTCTGCCTCCACCAGCCCCTAGGTAGTGCATTCCATGGCTCCACCACTCCTCTCAGTGAAGTAGCACTTCCTCCTTTCTCCCCTGAATCTTCCCTTCCAGCTTCCACCCATGCCCTCTAGTGGCCCCTCCTCCTTCCTTCAAGCACCCTGACTGTTCCTCCCTATTTACCCTCTTCATGTACTTAAAGACCTCTATCATGTCCCCAGTCTCTTCTCTTCCAATGTGTACAAATTTAGCTCTTTGAGCCTCTCCTCATAGGTCTTGTCCCCAAGCCCCAAATCATTTTAGTTGCCCTCCTCTGGACCCTCTCCAGGAGTTTATGTCCCTCTTTAAGTGTGGCCTCCAAAACTGCGCGGTACTCAGGTGTGGCCTCACCAAGCAGTTATACAGAGGGCATCACTTCCCTCCTTCTGGAGGTTACCCCCAGCGATGCATCCCAGCATCCTGTTGGCCTTGCTGCTGCCCTCCTACAAGTCTCCGAGTTGTTCATTTTGACATCCACCACCACCCCAGGTCCCTCTCAGCCATCGAGACTTGTAGCATTCCCCAGGGTGTACACTTGGCCTGGGTTTCTGGCCCCAGGTGGAGTACCTTGCATTTCCCTGCATTGAACCTCAGCTCCACTTTCTAGACCATCTTTCCAGAGCCTCCAGGTCCCCCTGTAGGGCCACCCTCCCTCCTCCCCATCCACCACCACCCCCAGTTTTGAGTCATCTGCAAAGAGACTCATCTCACTCCTGATTCCTGTCCTTATGTCAGAGACGTAGGCGTTGAACAGGAGGGGACCAAGGACTGATCCCTGTGGGACCCCACTAATGACCCTCTTTGGGGATGAGACTATCCCGCCAACTACGACCCTCTGGGTCCGGTCATGGAGTCATATGTCCAAGCTAAATAGAGTATATATGGTAAAAACCTTTTTATTTCCAATGTTTCTGCATTTATGTGTGGTTTTTCCACTAACTGTATGATTAGAGACTGTACTCTATGGTTTATTTTTTCAATGTATTTGGGGTAGCCAGCTTAATCCGATTAAAAGAGGGGTTTTGTATCGCCCTATCAAAGATGGTGGATTGCAGATGATTCACCTTATTGTTTTTTTCTTTTCTGTATATTTGTATGGGAATTTGATGCCAGTGATGGGCGATGGGCCCAAGGTTTGAAACCCCTGGGTTTCTGACCAAATTGACCCGTGGCTTCTTTCCTGGGGTATTGAGTCCGCCATTCCAAAACAAAAATCACTTCAGGGCCTCCCTTCATATATGCAGTATATTTTTGGGAAATTGAAGCTATGGGGCATTACTACGAGACAGTTATTGACCCTTTCTAGGAAAGAGATGTATGTGTCTATTGTCTCTAGTTTTTTTATTGACGTTCCTAGATATTGGATTAAAACTCCAAGTGAAATTGCAATTATAGGAAAAATGTTGCTTAATCCTAGATTGCAGGGAAAGATGTGGGATGTTCTTTGGTTAAGTGTTCATGACAAACTAAATGTATGGAATAATTTGAAGCATAAGGGAGTAGCTGAGAGAGGTGCCCTAGGGATGAATGTGCCATGGGCTTTGGAAACTGTAGATCATTTATTTTTGAATGTCCTTTTATTTTGTCCTTTGGTCATTTCTTTATTCACAGTGGCCTTCTTTTCCTTTTTCTTGTCTAACTACAGATATTTTGTTGTTGGGTTTGTTACCAAAGAAATGGATTAAGTATGATTCAGGAACCATTCATTTAATTTTATTGTTACTAAGTACCATATAGGCATAAAGATGCCAATTGACTTTGTATAAAAGAAGGGTTACTGCTGAACAATTGTTCTGACTGTATATAATTCCTTTAAAGGTTCAAGGGATTTGACTTTTCACTTGTTCACGCCCCTTTTTAAGAGGTGGCGCCATATGGACTGGTTTTTGGATGTGGGGAGGGCTCTCACGTGAGAGATGTATTATATCTTTAGGAGGTATTGTCAGGACAATTATTTATGATTTCTTCTACTGCTTATTTTTTATGTTTTATATTTTATTTTTGTATGCTTTCATATTATTTTGTATGATTTTTTTGTTTGAATTTTCAATCTTTTTTCCTCTGCTCCTGGGGTTGGGGGAGGTTCTAGTATTTCTTTTTATTAGTTTGGAGACTATGAAAATGAATTTTCATATTGATTGTATGATGTAATACTTATTTACGTTTGCCTTTATTTCTGTATTATGTGTGTGTGTGTGTGCAGTAACACTTTTTTGTGTTTATTTTGATTTCAAGTTTTAATAAAAAATGTCCCTACTCTTTTCGATAAGTGTCATGGGATCTTTAACATCCACCTAAACTACCACCAATCCAGGCAGATGGGATCTCGGCTTGACGTCTCCTCCGAAAGACAGCACCTCAGAAGTGCAGCACCCCTCTCATGCTGCACTACAGTGTCAGTACTGGGATATTAACCCAAGTGCCAGATGTGGGAACTGAACCCACAGCCCTCTGATCTCCTGGCCTCAGAGGCGAGTGTGCTACCTACTGAGTCACTGACACTGGCTTTGGACAGCGACCCTTAGTGCTTCAGGGGTAAGGTGTACCCTATGATAATAATAATAAACTTTATTTATAGGGCGCCTTTCGAATAGCATGGTGCCTAACAAGTTTAAAATCACCAAACAAGCATCTCAACAACATATAATATATGCTAAATCATTAACAATATCAAACAGCTACTCACCAAATGCTTGGTGCCATAAAAAGGTTTTCAGCGCTTGCTTAAAATCCACCACGGTTGTGTACTCCCATAACCGACTGGGTATAGAATTCTAATGGGTAGGGGCTGCATGCATAAAAGGTCTAGCCCCAGAAGATTTCAAACACACCCTTGGAATTTCCAGCAAACCCTCGTCGGCTGAGCGGGGTGACCGTTCAGGACAGTAAGGGATCAGGAGCTCTTTCAGGTAGTCTGGGCCCTGTCCATGTAGGACTTTAAAGGTCAGAAGACCAACCTTAAAGGTGATCTGCCACTGAACTGGCAGCCAGTGTAGTCTATGTAGAATCGGCAAATATGACAGGACCAAACTGACCCCATCAGAAGCCGGGCTGCTGCATTCTGCACTAGCTGCAGGTGATGGATTTCAACCCCTGGTAGTCCTAGGTACAGGGAATTGCAATAATCTAAGTGCGAGGACACAAAGGCGTGGATCAAAGTGGGAAGGTCGCCAGACAGAACAAGGTGCTTAATCCTGGCGATATTCCTTAGATGGTAAAAGGAAGATTTCATGACAGCCGACACCTGAGAATGCAGGGTCAGCCTTTCATCAAACACTACCCCCAGGTTTTGCATCTGTTCAGAGGTCGGGAAAGATACACCCCCAAGAAAAAGTCTGAAGGGCGAACCCACCCCCAACCCCACTATCCGGCAACCTAGATCCACAACCAGCACCTCAGTCTTACCCGAGTTCAACCTCAACCAACTTAAATCCATCCACTCCTGGATTTCTGCAAGACAGTTATTAAAGACCGAGAGAGCTCCATCCTGGTTGGGTGCAAAAGAAAGGTAGAGCTGGGTATCATCAGCATAGCAGTGAAACCTCAGCCCATACCTTCTTACAATGTCTCCAAGGGGCAGCATATACAGTACACAGCGAACAGCATGGGGGATAGCACTGACCTCTGAGGAACCCCACATGACAGGGAAACTGGGTCTGAGGAATAAACCCCAGAAACCACTCTCTGCGTTCTTCCAGTGAGGAATGATGTAAACCATCTAAGGACTGTACCAGCCAGTCCACAGATGAACCTCAGATGGTTGAGCAAAACCCCATGGTCCACAGTGTCACACACTGATGAGAGATCTAGAAGAACCAAGATGGAATGACTCTTCTGATCTCTGGCCATCAGGAGATCATTGAGCACCCGAACCAGCACTGTCTCGGTACTATGCCTCTTCCGAAATCCAAATTGGAGGGGTTCATAGATGTCATGAATGGTCAAATGGTCCTCCAGCTGTGCAGCCACAACTTTCTCAATCACCTTCCTTAAAAAGGGGAGGTTAGAGATTAGTATGTTGATTGCAAGATCGTCTGGGTCCAAAGAAGCTTTCTTCAAGAGTGGTGTCACCACCGCCTTTTTCAGGGAGCTAGGAAACTCATCTGTTTCCAAGGAGCACCAGACTATCTGAGCTAGGACTGAACTGATGGAATTGAGATAACCCAAAATCAGGGAAGTAAGTCCTGGGTCCAAACTACAGCATGTAGGGTGCACACTCTGGATGATTCGCATGACATACATGAACGCCGCCTGGTCAAAGGTACTCCAGAAAAACCTAGGTGCAGTGGCCTCACGCTGATCAAAAGCAATGCCCATAGAGAGTGCTGGTTGGAGTTCTGCCCTGATGTCGGCCACGTTATTCACAAAGAATCGAGCAAGTTCGTTGCATTCAACTTGCGAAAAAGCTTCCCGAACTTGCAGACAGGCTGGGTTGCACAGTCTGTCCACATTTCAGCACAGCTGAGCTGGTCGATTCTGAGCGGCTGCAATCTCCCCAGACAGGAACTCTGCCTTCTTACGGGTGACTGCAGATCGACAGACTTGATAATGGTCCAGCAATCTAAGGTGGTCGTCATCAAGGGAGCGGACTTCTGCCAGCAATGCTCTAACCTTCATCCTAGTCGCCGCATCTCCCTCAAAGTCCCATTGAACCATGGGGATCTAGGACGAAGGGAGAGAGGATGAACTTGGACAGGAGCAATGACATCCAGGGCTGATGAAATGGCCAAGTTATAAGCCTTTGCGAGAGCCTGTGGGTCATTATTTGCCACTGAGAGGGACGAGAGGTCAAGCACCGCCGCTAGGCCTTGAGAGCTTATATTTCATAAAGAACAGTACCTGACCATCTCCACAGGGGTAGGAATATGAAGGGAGGTGCTAAAACTAAATCCCATGGTGTAGTGATCAGACCATCCAACTGGTTCCACCCCCAAGTCGGAGGCTTTGATCCCCAGGAGGAAGACTAAGTCAAGAGAGTGACCGTGTTTATGAGTGGCAGTAGTAACTATCTGTGTTAAGCCCAGTGATGTCATCAACTGGAGGAAGTGCTGACCAAATTGCAAGAATTTGTCAACGACCCAGGTGTTGCAGTCGCCCAGTACCATCAGCCTGGGCGGCTCGAACCCCATGTCGACGGAGGTCCGCAACTTCCTGAAGGAAATGCTTCTCATCCCTGGGTGGACGGTAGATGAGGGTGATCCAACAACCTACACCTTTCACTATAGTACACTTGAATGACTCAGTCTTCTCAACTGGTACACTCGAGAGGCTGAGTTCGGTCTTGAAACAGGCCGCAACCCCCCCCCCCCTTGCGATCCAATCCTGGGCAGTGTATCACCGAGAACCTGGCCGGAATTGCAGCTTCCAAAATGGGGCCAGAGTTCTCATCCAGCCAGGTCTCGGTGATGCAAGCTAGGTCCACTGTCTCAACAAGATCTGCAACAATAGCAGTCTTGTTTTTAATGGACCGAGCATTGCATAACACCACCTGGGTTGGATGAACCTCACGGGCCGCCTGGACCATCTGCCTACCATGATTGGCAGTGCCCTTGGGTATGGACACCAGTCATGGTAAGCCACGTTCTAGGTTCCATTTTGCCCCAGGACGTCTTCTGGATCTCACCACCCTGATACGGTGACCCCCCTCATTTACCCTCCACTGTTCACTCACCCCTGCTCCCCTCCTACCCCTACGCACAATACGCAATGCCCTACAGCACTGTCTGTAAAGGAGGCCAAGTCACAAGTTAGCCTCCTTAGCTACGCTGTCAATGTGGGCTCCATAGACCAGGTTATTGTCCAGAGTGATCCCCAGATATTTAAATGAGTGTACCTCTTCAATGGCCACTCCAAGGTGGTTTGTAATGGTTAGTGGATGTTGCCTGCTCTTGTTGTACGGGTTACAGAAGAGCATAGATTTGATTTTTTTTATAGTTAAGGATGAGTCTGTGCTTGCTGAACCAGTTCTCTACAGAGGTGAAATCGAGATGGAGTTTGTTCTGTAGGGATAGTGGGTCCTTATGGGTGGCATGGATAACAGCATCATCAGCATAGAGGATCAGATGTTCCAGGCACAATTGGAGGAGGTTATTTAGAAAGAGACTAAAAAGACAGGACCCAAGAATGGATCACTGGGGGACTCCAGAGTGGACAGGTCGCACTTCAGAGAAGGACACCAGCAAATTTCACTCTTTGCGATCTGTTCTCCAGGTAACTTTTAAACCAGGCTGAGGAATCTGGGGAGAGCCCTGCATTTCTGAGTTGTTCCAGAAGTAGAAGGTGGTGAACGGTATCAAAGGCCTTAGTTAGGTCTATAAAGACCGACCCGGCTAGGTGTCCATTATCCAGAGAGCTGTGGATGGCTCCGGTGAGTTCTAAGAGGGCTGCTGTAGTGCTGTGTCCTTTCCTGAAGCCATGTTGCTGTGAGCATAGGATATTGTGTTTGTCCAGGTAATCAGTGAGCTGGTCAGCAACTATGCATTCGATGGCTTTGGATAGCGGCAGCAGTATGGAGACTGGTCGGTAGTTTCCAGGGTTGGTCCGACCACCTGATTTATGAACCGGAGTAACGGTGGCAGATTTCCATTTGTCTGGGAACTGGCTGAGGCTGAGGGAGAGACTGAAGATCTTAGTAAGAGGTCTAATCACTTCATCAAGAGTGAGGGACAGCAGCTTTAGGTCAAGAGCATCCCCACTATGTCTTGTTTTAGTGAATGCATTTGCGATGTATTTCCGAGCTTCGTGCATTTTGACAGCTTTAAAGTAGAAGGGAGGGTGACTAGGGGTGGGTGTAGTGGTAGTAGGCTGAGTGGGGGAACAATCTTCATTGAAGAAGTTGGGGGGGAGAACATTACTGAGGTCCGTGAAGGCAGTGTTGAACGTATTGGCAATAGTGGCAGGGTTGAGGGTAATAGTCCCATCCATGAGTAAGATAGTTGTGGAGGTTTTTGGTTGTTTTCCAGATACTTCTTTAATATTATTCCAGAATGCTTTCCCATTTCCCCATGTCTTGGTGAGCACTTCTCTAAAGTAGGTGCTTTTGTGAAGCTGGATTGATCGTACAGGGATTATGTGCACGTTTGTAGTTCTGAATGCTGGTTTGCGTGCCGGACTCCTGAGCCAGGAGCCAGAGGTGGTCCCTTACTTTTAGTCGTGTGATTAGGTCGGCGGTGAGCCAAGGATTGAAGAGGGCTTTAACTTTACGCTGTTTTAAGTGGGCGTACGAGTCACAGGCTGCATTGAAGGTGGAGATGAAGAAATCCAGGGCTGAGTTCACATCAGATGCATTGTAAATAGGAGACTAATCTTTTTGCCTGAGGAGAGATTTGAGTAGTTTCAGTTTTCCACGGGGAAGGATTCTGCTGGTGGTGACTGATGGTGGTGGTTTGCAGAATTTATTAGACCATTCACAGATGACAGGGGAATGGTCACTAAGAGAATCAGAGAGGACGAGATATTGGAGATTCAGGTGGGGTGGCTGGTTAGGACCCAGTCCACGAAGGAGCCGTTTCATGTTTTGTAGTTGTGACAGGTTGTGATGGTGACCAGTTGTACGAGGTTTACAGAGGTGTGGGCATCCTTGTAGCTCCCAGTATTGGGGCGAGCCAGTTAATGTTGAAGTCACCAAGTATGATTAGCTCAGAAACCAGGGGTTGCATATATGCAAAGTCCAGGATGGCATTGAGGTCTTCTACTTTTTTCTTTTTGTGGGATGTACACTGCAGCAACTGTGAGGGCTTTTCCATGGGCTCCTAAAATGATACGAATGGGAAGGATCTGAGCAGATGTGTCTGAGGGGGGGTGTTTAGGGGATAAACTGTGAGCATCTCTCTGAGGTAGATCGCACATCCCCCTCCTCTTTTTGCCTTTCAATCTAGTTGGAAAACATTGTAGCCAGGTAGGGAGATTGCAAAGTCAGGGACTTTAAAACGATAGCCAGCTTTCAACTACAGCAATGATGTCCAGCTTGTACTGGCATGAGAAGATTTACAGGGCATAAGCTTTGGGAGAAGGCCGCAGATATTGAGAGAGACTAGGTAGAGTGTCCCAGAATGTTTAACTTGATTGTTTGATCCTTGAGCTGTTGGGCCAGGGTTTGGGTGGATGTTGTCAGAGAGGAGTAGTAGGAGGAGCAGTAGCTTCAGGGTACACAGGCGCAAGTCCCTGATGGTGAGTTTACAGGAAGATTTCGTCCCGGCAGGTGGAGAGAGCTGACGGCGTTGATCCCAGAGGGATGTCATATGTAGCACGAGAGGGATGGGAGATGATATAGTCCATGGCCCTCGGTTACGGGTATCTATGATTAGCCATTCAAGTTTTGTGGGAGGTGAAGGGGGGGGGGGAGTGTGGCATAGAGTGAAGAGTACATATGTGCTAGTGGACAAAGTCAAATTGAAAACAAAGTTGAGGGAAGGGGTAACAAGCTCCAGGGGGATAGCAAAGGGGAATAGATGCCAGGAGGATAAGTAGAATTAAGGCAGGGTGGGATATACTTCCAGCAGTCAAGGCTGGCACAGCAGGGCGGGGAGCAGAAAGGGGGCACGGGAGATAAGATGGTCAACAGAAAACGGTGCAAGAGGGAAGGGCAGAGGAGTTAGATAGTTGTGTAGTGCTGCAGCGAGGGTGAGAGGGAGAGAGACAGAGTGAGAAAGAGGGCACTCTGAGAGAGTAAGGGCCAGAGAGTGGGAGGTACGTATGAGAGATCAAATTGGTGTCTCAGCAGGGAGGTGACACAGCAGGGGGAGGGGTTTATGACTATTTAATATAGGTCCAAGGGGTGGGGGCAGGTGCAAAACTATGACTTTTCCAAGCAGTGCTGAAAGCACAGAACAGAGGGACACAGGGTTGGTTGGATGACAGGAGTTGCAAGTAAGAGGGTGGTGGTGGGGGGAGAAGCTCTGCTGAGGGGGAAGTTGTGGAGAGGGCTGTGGGGGAAAAGGGTGGTGACACAAGGGGTTCCATGAGAATCACCAGGAACAGGGGGTAGATATCTGGGGAAGGACGGTATTGGCATAAGTGATCACATAACTGGAGGGGAGGGATCGGAGAGACATTATGGGTATGCAGGGTACTCCAGTGGGCCTGGATAGGACTGGTCCAAAGTGGGAAACAGGCCAGGGGACTAGGCAAGTGGTTAGGGGAAAAGGGACCAGGCATTTGTCGAAGGTAGTGGTTGGGGGCATGGTGCCAGTGGGGGAGAGCAAGGTAGTAATCCTTGAGCACAGCGACAGATTTACACCACTAGTACAATTGAATGAGGGTGAGGGAGGATAGTTCAAGAGTGCAGGAAGTTCCAGGGGAGACAGGATTAAGGGACGAGGCAAGCAGTCCCATAGCAGAAATGAAAAAATTACTCACCTTAGTAATTATGTTTCTTCTAGTGGAGTCTTGCTGTATTCGACTATTGCAGTTAGGTCCTGCCTTTCAACTGCCCCGGAGAACAAAGGGTTAACTTTTCTACACCTTGCATAGAACATTCATCACGAGCTTGGTTGAAGCCCCTGTCTGTTGCTGTTCAAACTGCAACCGTCAGATCTTTACGAGCAAAAACTCACTAGGTGTTCTGTGTGGAAACTGTAAAATTTTACCAGCCAAATGGCAAATATATATAATGTTTTTGGTTCTCAAAGGAAGACTGAAGTCAGGAAACCCAAAAACAAAAACACATCCAAAAAACAACATTCCACCCAAAGAAAAAAAGAGGGTGTAAAATGGACACCCCTAGGGTCAGAATACAGCAAGACTCCACTAGAAGAAACATAATTACTAAGGTGAGTAATTTTTTCTTCAAACAACATGAAGTCTTGCTGTATTCTGACTATTGCAGACTACTAACAGTACCTCCATGGAGGAGGGACAGAACCTACTTAGGAAACAGGCTCTGAAGTACTGCTGTGCCAAACTGAGCATCACCCTAGCCTGGATATCCAGAGAGTAATGCTTGGTGAAAGTATGGACTGTTTTTCAGGTGGCTGCTTGACAAATTTCTAAGAGAGGAATATCCTGGCAGCAGCCAGGAAGCAGCTGCAAATTCTCTTGTGGAATGAGCCCTCAGGCCTGAGGTGGAGTTCTACCCAGTTTTTCATAGCAGAATTGTATACAAGAAACAATCCACCTGGCAACAGATCTCTTGTTGGCAGGTTTGCCCTTACCAACTTCTCCATAAGTGAGGAACAACTGGAGGGATTCAAACCTGTGACCCTTGGTACGCTCTATGTAGTAGCTAAGGGCTCTTTTAACATTCAAACTGTGTAGCCTCCTCTCTCCCAAGGAGGAATGATCAGTGAAGAAAACGGGGAGAGATATAGACTGGTTGAGGTGGAAATCTGAAACCACTTTAGGCAAGAACTTTCTGTTAGTTCTAAGGACCACTTTATCTCTGTGAAAAGAGATGAAATCAGATTCCACCGACAGGGCTTGCAGTTCACTGATACGTCTGGCAGACGTGATGGCTACCAAAAACAGTTTTCCAAGTCAAGTACTTAAGCTCTGCTGAGGACAAAGCTGAGCAATGCAAACATTAAGGTCCCAAGCAGGAGCAGGTTCCCTAAAGGGGGGATTGGTGTGAAGCAATCCCTTGAAAAATTTACAGAATACAGGATGGGATGACAGAGAGGAAGACTTGCCTACAGACAGGAAAGCAGAAACAGCTGCCAAGTGTACCTTGAGGGTAGCTGGTCTGAGACCTAGGCCATTAAGATGGACCATATAATCCAGAATCATAGGCAATTCAGCAGAATCTGGAGAAATATTCTTCTTAGAACACCAAATGCTAAATCTTTTCCATTTGGAGTTGTAAGCCTTTCTGGTAGAAGGCTTTCGAGAAGCCTTAAGGATATCCAGAACCCCTTGGGAAAGATGAAGATCTGCAAACTCTAACTCTTCAAGAGCCAAGCCTTGAGATTGAGAGACTGAAGATTCGGGTACCAAATCCTCCCCTGGGAGGATGTCAACAGGTTGTAATGCCTGGGAAGAGACAGGGGAAGATGGACTGTTAGGGACAGCAACAAGGGATACCATGGCCATCTGGCCCAGTCTGGAGCAATCAGAAACACTTTGCATGGTTGTGACCTTATCTTGACTAACACTCTGAACAGGAGAGGGAAGGGGGGAAAGCATACAGAAATTTCCCCTCCCAGTTCAGAATCAGAGCATCCAGGGGGGACTGAGCCTAAGACTGGGGGTCTGCAACAAAAGAGAGGAAGTTGGTGATTGTCTGGGGCTGCAAAAAGATCTATCTCTGGAGTGCCCCATCTTGAGAAAATCACTTTCAACACCAGAGGATCTAGGGCCCATTCGTGATGGCCCTGAGATATTCTGCTCAGTGCATCTGCTAGGACATTGTCCTTCCTGGGAGATGAACTGCTATCAGAGAGGTTTGCAGGAATAGGCCAGGGACCACAACTTCATTGCTTCTGTGCACAAGGCCATAGACTGAGTGCCTCCTTGCTTGTTGATGTACCACATGGTGGTGTTGTCTGTTCTGACCTGAACCACCTTGTTCTGTACAGATTTGGAAAAAGCTTGCAGTGCCAGAAACACTGCTCTGAGTTCCAAGAGACTGATGTGAAGCAGAGATTCCTGAGGTCACCACAGTCTCTGGATGGTAAGGTCCCCCAAATGGGCACCCTAGCCCAGCAGGGAAGCATCTGTGGTGAGGATCACTGAATGAGACTGAGTGACAAATGGAACCCCTTGTCTCAAATTGTCCTGATCCTGCCACCATTGCAAGGCTTGGATCAGGGTTCGAGTCACTAGAATTAGTTTAGTAAGGGAATCCTTTCTTTGGGACCAAAAGCTCTTAAGTGAACTGAATGTCCTCATTTGGAATCTTGCACCCTGGACCACTGCTGTGGAAGCTGCCATGTGGCCAGTAGCTGAAGGAAATGCCTTGCTGGTCGAGACACCTGAAGCCTGAATGAAGAGGCCAGTTCCATAAGGGTCCTTGCCCTTTCCAGGGAAGGAAGGTTTCGTTTACCGTATCCAGTTCTGCACCTATGAAGGTGAGGAGCTGCACTGGTTCGAGAACTGACTTTGGTAGCTTGAGAAGGAATCCTAAAGAAGTGAACAGTTGCTGGGTCACTTGCAGATGTGACTTGACTTGATCTGGATACTGACCTACTATGAGCCAGTCATCCAAGTATGGGAAAATGGAAATCTTTTGTCTTCTTAGGAAGGCAACAACTACTGACAGGCACTTTGTGAAAACCCTTGGGGCTGATGTTAGGCTGAAGGGCATTGCTCTGAACTGATAATGGCCTTAGGGCAACTCGAACCTGAGGTACTTTGTGTGGGAGCACCTGATGGGAATGTGAAAGTAGGCATCTTTGAGGTCCAGGAGGCTAGCCAGTCCCCTGGCCTTAGAGAGGAAGGATAATTCCCAGGTTACCATTTTGAACTTTGGCTTTAAAATATGTTTGTTCAGATATCTTGGGTCCAGGATGGGTCGCCACCTCCTGTCTTTTGAAGTTAGGAAGTACCTGGAGTACAATCCTTTGCCCCTGTGTAGGGTGGGAACTCTCTATAGCTCTGAGAGCTAGGGAAGAAGAACCTCTGCCTCTGGGGCAAGGGTCTCTGAGAGATTTGCAGGTGGAAAAGATCTGGCTCTCATCTTGGGAAATTTTTTGAAGCTGAGAACCAGTCCCTGGCTTACTACTTCCAGGACCCACTTGTCTAATGTAAGAGACATCCAGTCCTGGACAAAGTAAGCCAGCCTGCCCCCTACTGGTATAGGAGAATCGACCTGGGCAGAACCATCAGGGTGTCTGCTTGGCAGGGGCTTTAGGCTGAGGGGTGGATGCAGGCCTGCTCATCCCCCTTCTGCCTCTCCCTCTAAAGAACCCCATCTGCAAAACCAAAGAGGAGAAGGCCTGGGCTTGGTAAAAAGGCCTTTGGAAAGGCCTGCCCCTGCCCCTGGACTGCTGCCTTTGAGGAGTTGCTTGCCTTTCTTCGGCCTGAGCACTCCTGTAAGTGGTCCTGTATTCATCCATTTTCTTCATGTAATTCTCTGCCTGCTCCCCAAACAGAAAATTACCAACTACAGGAAAATCCATGGCCTTAGCCTGGGTATCCTGTGAGAGGCTAGTACATCTGAGCCAAGCCATTCTCCGAAGAGCCACAGATGTAGCCATGACTCTTGATGATACATCATTGGAGTTCACAGCAGCATGAAACTGTACTTTCGATGCCTCAATCCCATCTGCAGCCACCTGCTCCAGCTCCTTGGCAAGCTGGGCAGGAGCCTGTTTAGCCAGTGCCAGTACAGTGTCCCACCTGGACTTCTGGTACCTGGCTGCATAGGCCATATAATTAGCCTGTCTGAGTCCCAAAGATGCTGCCATGTATTGTTTCTTTGCCATGGCATCAATCTTCCTGGAGTCCTTGTCTGGGGGTGTGATGCCAAGGAATGTTTGCCTTATCACAGGCAGCAGCCTGTACAACCCCAACATGGCTGCATTGTTGAAAAAGGAACTCCGTGTCTGAGCCTGAGAGAGTATACTTTTGTCCATTCTTCTGTCCACAGGAGGTATAGAATTAGGAGACTTCAGAATTTTTTGTGTCTGTTCCAAAGATTTGTGGAGGAAATAGACAGTCTCCTGGACTCTGGGATGTCCATCATCTCAACATAATCAGGCTCTTCCTGATCCTCTACTGCCTCCTCCACAGGAAGCTGGAGGTATCAGCCACCTTTCTGTAGAACATGTAGTGTGAAGGGGACTCAGAAAGCCTAGGGAGGAGAAACACCTGAAGGTCTGTCTGGGGAGATGTCCGGGTCATTAGGCACATCCAGACTTTCACCATCACCATAATCATCCTCATACTCTCCCTCCTCCTCCTCAAACTCCGGTTCATAAAATTCTTCCAAGGTATAATCCGGAACCGGAGGAACCGACCGAACCGAGCCCCTGCCAGATGGTGCTGGTTCGGTCGGAACCGATCGAAGCGATTCCATAATCCTAATCGCGTTGGCCATCTCATCGGCGGTAGGAGTATGAGATTCTGGGTCCAAACCGGTCGATTTGCCTTTTCTTTTCCTTTTTGTCAGAACCAATTCCTCGGAATCGACTCTCCTTTTGCCCGAAGAAGTATCGCCCTGGTCAGAGTGCACTCCTTCTGGTTCAGTCGGAACCGAACCGGGCTGGCCATCCGGGTCAGCGGACTTCTCGGCCTCCCTTTCCCTCAGTCTACTTAATCTCTTTTCTAGGGTAGATTTGGGAAAATTCTTGCATATCTGGCAGTCTGAGTCGAGGTGGTCAAACCCCAGACAGTAAACACAGGTGGTGTGGGGATCAGCCTTAGCAAAGACTTCCCCACACACACTGCAGTGTTGAAACCCAGTGGGCCCGGTTTTTTTCTGGGGTTTCTCAGACATGGCCAACCTAACCAAAACTTACCCTTTTTTAGGTAATCCGCCAGGCAAGACTCCCCTATCGGTTCCTGACCGTGTCACAGGTCTTGGAAAAAAAAGTACTAAAAAACCATTTTTTTTAGAACCGATACGGACCAGTAACCACACACTAAAGTAAAGCACAAGTTTTACCTCAAAATGATTGGCTCAGCCAAACCGATCCACAGTTTACAAGTTCCACACAGAAAACAGAACAAAAACCTATCTAGTACTCACGGTACCATGGACAGAGACTTGAACCGACTATGCGGAAACAACAATTCAGTAGAAACCGACCGAAAACCGACACTTCAACCGACTTTTGAACCGAGCAGCAGGAGAAATCTCCGGAGCAACTGTTCAGTGAGGTGGAGTAAAGAATCTGATGGTTGCAGTTTGAACAACAACAGACGAGCTTCAACCGAGCTCATGATGAATGTTCTATGCAAGGCATAGAAAAGTTAACCCTTTGTTTTCTGGGGCAGTTGAAAGGCAGGACCTAACTGCAGTAGTCGGAATACAGCAAGACTTCATGTTGTTTGAACAGCAGTGATACCTCCTTGCACAGGGACTCAATGGGGTCTGGGGGAGATACTCCCTTGCACAGGGACTCAACGGGGTGGAGGGAGTGACCTGTAGGGAATGTGAGAGTGTGGCTAGGAGCCAGGGCAATGGGGGCAACATCAGTGAGGAGGCTTGGACTAGGATGTCCCCGAAAAGGAGGGAGGGGGACTGCAAGGGGGAACTGGGTGGTGCACAAGGGGACAGTATCAAACAAGGAGGTGCCCAAGGGGACAGTATCGAACAGGGATGCTGAGAAGGGTGGGAAGCAGTGGGGACAGTAACAAGCATGGAGGCTGCGAGAGGGGTGGGCGGTATGAAGGATGTTGATGAGAGGGGACATCGCATTCCCTATGAGGCTGGGGGGCATTCGGTTCTTGAGGGGATACAAGGATGGACCGTAGCTGTAGCAGGAAGGGAGGGGTTGGGGGAGGGAGACATGTCGGTGAGGAGAAGGAACTGGAACAGAGAGGGCAGGATAGCGACCGGCATTCCATTGGGGGTGGGGGCCCAAGAAAGTGGACAAGGCAGAGAGAAGGAAGCGGGCATCGGAGTTGGGGGGGGGACTAAGGAAAAGAAGGCAGTAAAGGTGCTTCTGTTGGGTGATTCCACCATCAGAGGTATTAAGTGGGAGGGTCGGGTGGAGGGGTCACCCTGCAGAATCAGGGTCAAGAGTGTATCTGGCTTGACTGTCCATGAAGCCAAATATGTTATCATTGCCCTGGAAAAAGATTGCAGAGGAACCCATAATGTACTGGTGCACCTGGGCACAAACGATATTGAGGGTAACAGTGTGCTGGAGATCCAGGCTAGGTTCTGGGAACTAGCCAGGGTCTGTCATGCTGCTGGGTGTTTGATCTCCTTCATGGAGATCCTACCAGTACCAAGAACCAGTGTGGGGAATAAACATAAAATTAGGGAAGTTAACGAATGACTGGGTGCATAGTGCAAGGCCAGAGGTTTCGGGTTCATCGGGGACTGGGGTGGGACCTGGGGGCACAAGGGACTGTATGCTAGGGACAAGCTCCACCTCTAGGACTGGCATTACTCAGCTCCACTTCAGCTCAGGAGGGAAGGAGGTTCTGAAACAGGGGTTGGCAGGATTCATACAATCCAGGTGGGGTTTAAACTTGTGAAGGGGAAGGGAAGGGGTTTGTGGTGGGTTCTAGCACATCCAACCAGGGAGACCATGGCCTCCTCCCACAAGCAGGGAGGCAAGAGGACAGATCAAGAGCAACAGACTGCACAGACAGGGGCTCTGTGGACAACTACCTGGGATCCCAAGGGGGGGGGGTTGGACAGTGGTCCTAATTAACTCCAGTAGTATGGCAAACAAGATGCCCGAGCTCCATGCAATGCTGGCAGACGGGGGAGTAGATGTGGCAGCTGTCACTGAAACCTGGGCTACTTCTGGGCATGACTGTGACTTGAACCTAATAGGATACACCACGTTCAGAAAGCACAAGCTGTGAGCAAGGGAGAGGGAGTAGCTTTCATCATTAGGGATCATATTGGAATAAGCAGGGTTGAGGAGGCAGAGGGGCATGTAGATTCTTTATGGGTCTCCCTACAGGCTCCTGGGGGCAAGACGGTGAAGCTGGGGGTGGAATACAGGCCACCCATGCAGGTGGAGGATCTGGATGAAGGTCTGGTGGCAAATCTAAAGGACCAATGTGGGCAAGGGGGGGTAAAACTGTGGTGCTGGGGGACCTAAACATGCCAGGATCTGACTGGGGAACTATCACATCCTCGTCAGCCAGGGAGCAGAGGCTGCTGGATATATTCCAGGACACGTTCTTGCCTAGCTGGTGACTGGTCCGACGGTGGGGCACATCCTGGATGTTGTCCTGGCAGACAGTAATCTCATCAGGGACCTAGTAGTAGGGGACCCACTGGCAGGAAGTGATCATGCCACGGTCTGGTTCTCTCTTGACCTGGGGGGGTTGGGTTGATCGATCACGTACAATGGTCATTGATTTTAGGGGGGTGGACTTCAAGGGTATGGGGTGGAATCTGAGGGGCTACCTAAAAGGGATCAGGCTGGGTATAGACACTGAGGGCCGCTGGGAAATCATTAAGCAGGGGGTCCTGGAAGCTACCAAGGCCTGCACAAAGGAAAGGCACAAGTTCAGTACAGCCAGGAAGCCGAGCTGGGTGATCACGGGAAGTTCAGGTCGCAGTAAGGAGAAAAAAGGCTGCATATAGCTGCTACAGGTGGTTGCAAGGGGTTATGATAAGGAGGAGTATGATATGGTCACCAGGAAGGTCACTAGGGTGGTGAGGTCGGCTAAGGCAAGGACGAAGAGAAGGCTGGCTCTGGGGATTAAAAGAGGAAAAAAGGGTTTTTCAGGTATATCAGGGAAAGGAGAAAGGGGAGGGGTAGATCAGTAGACTGAGGGAAGGGAGTATGTGGGCAGAGAAATCGGGGAAGCAGGCAGAGGTGTTAAATGAATACTTTGCCTCGGTCTTCACCAGGGAGGAAGGAGAGACTGCACGGCTTGGGGAGGGGCAGGGCCAAATTGTGGAAGGGGGGCCCATGGACGTTGAAATCCCAGTTGTTAAGGTGAGGGAAGCCCTGAAGTCCCTGAGAGTGGAGAAGGCACTAGGCCCCTACAGTCTACACCCGAGGGTGCCCAAGGAATTGGCTGACATCCTGGATGTGCCTCTGGCGGATCTCTTTAAGTCCTCCCTTCAGTCTGGTTAGGTGCCTCAGGACTGGAGGATGGCCCACATGATGCGCATACAAAAGGGGGGATTGTGAGAGAAGCCGCAAAACTATAGGCCAGTAAGCCTGATATTGGTGGTGGCCAAAGTGATGGAGGGCATCCTGAAGGAGAGGCTGGAGGTGTTCCTGGAGGGAAGGGATCTCCTGGATGTCCGCCAGCATGGCTTTGTTTGGGGCAGATCGTGTCAGACTAACCTGGTGGAGTTCTATGATTGGGTGATAAGGGCACTGGACCAGGGCAGGCCAGTGGATGTCCTCTTTCTGGACTTCAGCAAGGCATTTCACTAGGTGCCACATCCAGGACTGCTGGAGAAACTGATGGATATGGGAGTAGGGGTTCAGATGGTTAGGTGGATAGGGAACTGGCTAACAGGGCGTTTTCAGAGGGTAATGATTGGGGGTAGGTTTCATCTCGCAGGAGGGGCATCAGCGGGGCACCACAGGGATTGGTGCTGGGGCCACTCTTGTTTCACGCTTACATAGAAGATATCAGGAATGGCATCAGGAGTGAGATGTGCCTCTTCGCTGATGACTTGAAGCTGGGGGTGGTAGAGGATGGAAAGGAGGGTAGGTTAGCCTTACAAGGTGACCTGGAGACTCTGGACGGGTGGTCTCACACCTGGAAGCTGCAATTTAATAGAGAGAAGTGCAGGGTTCTCCACCTAGGGGCCAGGAACCCGGCATATGTGTACACCTTGGGAGGGAAAACACTGCAGGCTACAGGGGGTAAGAAGGACCTTGGGGTGACTGTGGATGGCAAAATGAACAACTCAGAGCAGTGCAGGAGGGCTGTAGCTAAGGCAAATAGAATGCTGGGGTGCATAGCCAGGGGGATTACCTCGAGGAGCCGGGAGGTGCTCCTTCCACTGGATAACTGCCTCGTTAGACTGCACCTCGAACACTACATGCAGTTTTCGCATCTGTACTTGAAAATGGACATTGCACTTCTTGAGAGGGTCCAGAGGAGGGCAACCAGAATGATGCAGGGTCTGGGGGAAAGATCCTATGAGGAGAGATTTGAGGAGCTCAACTTGTACTCCCTGGAGGAGAGGAGGGACAGAGGGGATATGATCGAGGTGTTTAAATATCTAAAGGGAGTAAATAGGGTCAGTATAAATCGGTTGTTTCTGCTAAGGGAGGAGGGGGCCACCAGGGGACACTCCATGAGGCTGGTTGGCAGGAGGCTCAGGGGGAAGACTAGGAGATGCTCCTTCACAGAGAGGGTGGTGGACCCTTGGAACGCACTCCCTGCAGAACTAGTGGCTGTTAATACAGTGGAGGGATTTAAGAGGGGCTGGGACAGGAACAATGGGAAGGTAAAACTGAGTAATGCCAGTCCTAGGGGGGTAACTCCAATGGGGGACGGGGTCGGGGGGTTATGGGGAAGGCGGGGAGGGCAGCAACGATATCCTGACTGGGTGCTGATTTTCAAGCAGACTCAATAGACCTCTAGGCCTACTCTGCTGGCATCTTAGTATGTTAGTAAGGTGAACTGGGAAGAGGAGGCACCACTGGACCGACTGGGACTGTGCTGTCTGGGGGGAGCAGAAGGAGGGTTCACTAGACAACCAGGGCACTGGTGTCAGGCCACTAGGAAGGGAGTGCTCTTCAAGCAGAACAGCTTGCAGCATGGCACTGCACCATGCAACTGGCACAATGTAACGCTGCAAGTTGGTCACAAATGCAATCGAGCACATTAGTGGGAGCAAACACCATTTGCACTCTTGGTTTTTTTTTGTTTGATTGTTTAACCAGGAGCGACACACTAAGCTGAAAGCTTGTTTACAGGTGCGACCTGGGAGCACAAGGAAGTTAAGTGACTTGCCCAGGGTCACACAGTATGCACCTAGGCAGCTGTGGGATTCAAACCCAGGTCTCCAGATCTGCAGCTCAGAGCCTTAACCCACTGCAACGCAGAGCCTTAACCCACTGTGCTATACTGCTTCTCTAAAATCAGTATCTGAAATTTGCACTGCACACCTGTGAGTCGTGGGGAGACTCAACATAAGAATAGTACTGATGGGTAATTGTACAACAGTGCAGCTGAAATCAGTCTGTTTGGAACTGCCACCCACATGCAACTGAAATCAGCCTGTTTGGAACTGTCGCCCCACATGCAACTGAAATCAGCCAGTTTGGAACAGTTGCCCACATGCAACTAAAATCAACCTGTTTGGAACCGCCACTTACACCCCCGATAGCGAATGAGAATGGGGCCCTAAAGTTCCACATATTAAAATCAGGTTTGTTGTATCTCTGTTTCAGTTCCAGTTCTCTGTAGTAAACATCGGTGTATCTCCTGGAATTGCACTTCAGGGATGTCCAAGTAACACATATATTAATTCCCAAATACCACAAGCAATGGGGCACTTGGCATTTGGGATTACGTACCAGATATTTTTCTCTATTTGTAGTATTCGTTTTCTGAGAATCAAAAATAAAAATCAAGAAACAAAATAAAAAAATAAACAAGCCTCTAGCCCTTCCCAGGTGGATAGGGCTAGTCTTATGGCCACCTTCAGTCATCTGCTACCCTGCATCCCCCCTTCCTCCTGTTCACAGACTTAATACATCTAAAATCAATATAATGGTGTAACCCCTAGGTGGCACTATCCCAAGGGCTACTACCTCTGCCTGCTTGGCTAGTAGCAGGTTAAGGGGCCTGGGTAATGAACCGGGTGCCTCCACCTGGAGGTCAGGGTTGTTAGTGGCCAAGCTAACCTGGGCACAGCCCTCCGGGACACTGTAACCCCCTTTTTCTCTTCTAGTGGCCTGAACAATATACAATAATTACGTTCACAATGACCCTTATTCACCAGGCAATTACCCACACTGTTTGCACTTACCACCAAGGCTGGTTCCTCTAGTTTGACTCTGGGGACCCCCTGTAAAACAAGGTTAACCACAGAAAATAACAACAGTACAATACTCTTGGCACAAACTGGAACCACAGTCAGGTTAAATGCAAACAAAGTTAAATCTGATTTATTCAGGGGACTTGAACAAGGGAGGGGCGTAATCAGGTTGATTTGCTTAAAAGCTATATTAATCAGACAGTTATGCATGCAGTTCAGAGTCCCTACACAGTCACACACTCTGGATACCCAGGTAGGAAAATGGTGGGCTAGCCAGGAACGTTGCAGCTGATTGAGGCCCTGTGATGGAAGAAAGCAACATGCACAACACACACTACTTGTAATCCGGAGCCAGAGGGCTCAGCTCATGTAAGAAAAGGCAACAAGACAATCAGATGACAACACTTTTAGATTTAGCTGTTGTTGCAGGGAGCTACTCTGATGTTTACTCGTGATACCCAGTACTGGACAAAGGCAGGATGAAATCGAGACTGCAGGCTGTTGAGCTGGAGTGCCCAGAGAAGCAGGGCCCACACGAATCACCGGGGCGTTGTTTCTTATGAAGGCATTGAGCAGGGGGCTGATCCTCAGGCCGGTCTCTCGTCGATGACTTTCTCTACGTAGCAGGTATTCTGGCTGGGCCAGTGTAGGAGGACCCAGGCAAACAGAAATGGATACGGATTCAGTCTGTGGAGCTGGATACAGCCTCCAGCAAGTAAAACACAGTTCAGACACACAGCAGGGAACCAAATAACAACCAACTATAAGCACACAGCACATTCACATGTAAGGAAATTCCACTGTACTAGGCAAATGGCTCTCCAGTCGCAATTACAGAGTCTCTGCACAATCCGGGAGTTCAGAGGTAGCTGGAAGTCCTGACAGGCTGATTGCATTCAGCAAGTCTTCGGTCTTCTTCAGGTTAAAGCCTGGTCACAATTCAGTGGCTTAATTCAGTCTCCAAATTCGGATTCAGTCCGAAAAAAGCAAAAGTTCCCTCTCATGAATAGCAGGCAGGCATGCAGGCCAAACTCAGGCCTTTCCACAGTTCTCCCGCGCGAATCCACTATGGATTGCTGCTTGAACTATCTTGAGCTGTTACTTCTTCACTTCCCAACTCAGATGTAACTGAAACTGCAAGCAGTGTGGGACTTTCCCCAAGATCCAAATGGTTCGGTTGGCTGATCTGTCTGTCAGTCACAACAAGGGCTCCCCCTCCAGGTTATTTTAGGCACCAAAAGCCCAAAACTATAATTCCTGCAAGTTTTGGTCCCACCAAGCCCCTGTAGGCAGGCTCCATTTTAGAGTCCCAAATGTACTGATTGGCCCATTCTGCAGTCCAGGATCAAGATGATGGAAACAAACAGAACTGTCCATGCTGCAAAGAAGGCAGGTTAGAACAAACTGCAATATTATTACTACTCTAACAAGTAATCAACAAACAAGTACATCTTCTAACAGAGCTCTCTCTCAGATTAATAATAACTGGAATCCAGGAAGCTCTTAAAGAGACAGTACACAGAGGCTATACAGGCACTCTCTGGCAATACATTTAAGCTGCTAAAATGCAGAACACCAGCCTGGCAGTGAGCATTTAGGCAAGCTCAAGGAAGACTTTTCGGGAACCCCCATTTTCAGGGGGTTACACCCTTCCCTGCCTGGAAAAAACTTGGCATCTACGTCAAGTCTATACCATCACAATATCAAAAACGTAATATAAATTAGACATATATAGCATTAGCTTGTTACACTACTATACCTTTCAATATACTTCGCATTACTACATCCATATTGACAATACTTATGCATGTTTCATACAGGTAATGCTGATTCCACTATGATTAACACATTGGTAACATCACAATACTGCTTCAGGTAATAACTTCTTGCACATTAAACAATGTAAGAGAGGGTGCTTCCGTATCAGCTAACTTGGGGACGGATGGGGCAGGGGCACCAAGGTGAGAGGGAAAAACAAGTAACCTGGAATTGGCCATCAAGCACAGTTTGGGCAGTGAGCTTGGCGAGACATAAACCCCTTTGTGAATCACATTGAGAGGCAAATCCGCTGGCATCCCAGGGGAATCATAATTAAAGCGTAGTACTGGTTTGACAGCTCATCCAGTCTTTCTGGGGAGCGCAGCCACAGTCTCTGTACTTTCAGCACTAACTTTGGAGCTTTCATCGCTTGTGAGGGGTACCTCTACATGGATGTGAATGTCCAAACTGAGAGCAGTGTCAGCTCCTTGCTCCATAGGCTCTGGTTCTACAAAACTTTGCTCATTACTGTCTTCTGACGAGGGCCCAGCTGGCTCATTTTGAGAAGGTTTAGGCACAATTAGGCTTTGTGGCACTGAAGGGGGCTGTCAGCACTCTCATATTGTTATTCTTTCTGGTGTGTCACCAGAGAGACTCAGACCATCATCCCGTTCTTCGGACAAGTCACACAGTTCCACTAAACACAGGGAGTCAGCAGCCTCAGACGTGATACTTTGCATTTCACTTTCAAGGAGCATTGGCTCCAAGGACAAAACTGGGGGTTAGGCAGTCCAGAAGGCCCAGCTTCATCCCCACAATTCTGCATAGGATTTCCACGAAACAACTGACTCAATTCATAGGCGGGATAATAGGCATTACCATAGTCACTTTCATCAGAGGTGGACTGATAGTCACCATCATTCTGGGCCTGCTGCAGGGGAAACCTTAAATCTGTAACTACTGGGGTACAGTAGGTTGACTCTGTCTCTTTTTTACAGCAGCATGAGTCACCGGCCCAGGGAAGGCAATGTCTGCTGGCTCAGCTTCAATAATAACTTGGCCGATAGGCAGCAAGTGGTTATGGTTGCATGGTCTTGACAGCTTTGGAGTTATTCTCTGGGTGTACCTTGTACACTGGTAGATAATCCACCTTTCCAACTACTACATGAGGAAGATGGTGCCACCTATCAGCAATTTTGTGCTTGCCATGTAGTCCCAAATTGCATAAGAACACATGGTCTTCGGGCCGTAGCTCTTGAGTCTTTACTTTCTTATTGTGCCTTTCTTTGTTGGCGAGATTTCTCTTGGCGGCCATTCTCTGGGCCAGTTGATAGGCATGGTTCAATTGAGCTTTCAGTTTCTGTACATACCGCAGGTAGTTTTCGGCTTGGACCCCATCTGGAGAGACCCCAAAGCAGACATCAACTGGCAGTCGGGCCTCCCTCCCGAACATGAGGCAGTAGAGGGAGCACCCAGTAGCATCATTTTTGATGCAACTGTATGTGTGTACCAAGGTGCTAATCTGCTGGCTCCACTTATGCCTGTCTTTTGGATGGAGGGTGCCCAGCATGTCTAGAAGGGTGCAGTTAAAACGTTCTGGTTGAGGGCCCCCCTGCGGGTGATAAGGGGTGGTTCTTGACTTCTGCACTCCCCACAGACAGAGCATTTCTTTGATTAGCCTACTTTGAAAATATCTGCCTTGGTCAGAGTGGATCCACTGGGGGGCACCATAGTGGACGAAGAATTTTTCCACTAGCACCTTGGCCACGGTAGAGGCTTTTTGATCTTTAGTTAGAAAAGCTTGTGCATACCGTGTGAAATGATCCGTAACCACTAACACATTGCCAATATTCCGTTGATCAGGTTCTAAACACAAAAAATGTATGCAGATCAGTTCCATGGGGCGCTGCTAGTGATATTGATAAGGGGAGCAGCCCTCTGAGACAGGGCTTTTCTTTGGAGGCAAGGACTACAGGTCTTTGCATGGTGCTCAACACTGGCCCCCATCTTGGACCAGTAGAATCGAGATCGTACCAGTTCAAGAGTCCTGTCAATACCGAAGTGCCCCATGTGATTGTGGAGGGACCTCAGTACCAAGTGTTTAAAAGCCGTAGGCCGGATCAATTGTTGCTTGTCGACTTGACCACTATGATCAACTGTCTCTCTGTATAACAATTGATTGAGTAACTTCAACCTGGGGCCTTCTTTAAACAATAGGGCAGTTCGCAAGTCAGGGGAACGCAACTTAGACACATCTTTCCCTGCACGCAGGGCATTAAGTGTGGGTTGAATCATAGGATCTTGAGATTGAGCCCACAGAACACTGTCATTGTCAAGTTGAGGTAGTGCACTAATATTTAGAGCAGAGAAATGGGAATAGGCAGCCGGTATGCAGGTATCAGGAGGGCCCAAGCAATCTACTAGACAGTCCACTGTGTCCGCAGACATCTGTTCATCTGTGTCAAACGTTTGGCACAATGCTCGGATGTCAGGTTCAGACAGCTTGACCCAATCACTCTTGGAAGTGGGCCTTCGTGACAGGGCATCAGCATCAATATGGTTCAGTCCCAGTCTGTATTCGACAGCATAATCACAGGTTGATAAGGCAGAAAGCCACTGGTGCCCAGTGGTGTCTAATTTAGCTGACGTCTGTACATAGGTCAACAGGTTATTCTCAGTCTTCGCCAATATCTTTTCCCCATAGAGGTACCCATGAAACTGGTCAATAATGTCCCATTTTAGGGCAAGGGACTCCAGCTTGTGCACAGGACAGTTTCACACTGACGTGGTCAAGCTCCTACTGGTGAAAGCCACTGGTCTCAAACAATCTTCATGGTCTTGATATAGCACAGCTCCTAGGCCCTGCAGACTAGCGTCCATATGCAGCACATAGGGCTGGGTAGGGTCAGCATATGCGAGGATGGGCGCGTGGGTGAGCTGGTATATGACTTCATGAAAGGCTGCTTCACATTCAGGTGTCCAGCGGGGCCCAAAAGGTTCACCTGTGCGGAAGTACACTTTCTCTGGTTCTTTAACAGCCCCTTTCCTGTATTTGCAGTTGGTGGGGGGGGGGTGTAACCCTGGGTAAGATTCAGGAGCGTGCGAATCACCTCTGAATAGTCTTTTATGAACCTGCGGTAGTAGCCACAGAACTATACTTTTTTTAGTAATGTTTCCCTCGGTCCCCTGTTATATTGTAGTAATGATAGAAAAAAGGGGGAGGGGAGTACCACTCTTGGAACAGGAAATAGATTATTCAAATGGTGTGGTGCTCAACCCCTAAAAGAGACTAATTCATCACAAATGTAAATCCATATATTCTTTATTTTTCTGTGAAAATTTTTGAAGTTCACTTGAATTTTTCTTTTTTTCACCAGGTTCAGTTTCTTGAAACACATTCAACTTTAAGTTAATATGTTCTGTCTGTCTGATAAGAATTCAGCCTTTTCTTCACATTTACTTAGGCTCTCTTAATATATTTTAAGTATGCGTTACATTTCAGGACTAAATGTCCCTTCATCAGACTGAAGAGTAGCTTTAGCAAGGCTGTAAAGTTAAAATAAAAAATCAATAATACTGTCTCGATTTCCGTAAATTTATATAGCTATTTAAATATATTACATCACAATAGGTAGGGACAAAGCTGTAAACAATATTGTTACACTGAAAGGATTATCTCTGATGGCTCTCCAGAAAATAAGTTGCTAATATGACCCATTAATCTATAATTAAACAAAACCATCATAAATATCTATAAAGCTTCATTACATGTTTCCAAAATGCTGCTTCTTGACATTATACTTAAAATATTGTTTAGCTTGCTAAAAAAGTATTTGTTTTATACACAGAACTAACACTTTTAAAGTGTACTTGTTTTACCGTAAGAGAGCCAGTAAGCATTAAGTGCATCTGTATGACAACAACTCCGTTTTCAGCTGTATCAAATCTATCAGACTGAAGTCTTTTTTAAAAAAAGGATTTTAACCAAGTTCTAGTATATTTCTCAAAACAGCATAGATCAACAGACTAAAGAATTCCAATTTCACATTGGAAAAAGGACTGAACGCCGCTTACTTCCATTTCTCATTAGTGAACTTGCTCTTTCAAATAAAACAAATCTCACTCCCATATTTGTCAAGCTATACTGATTATTGTCAAAATTGCTTTATCTCTTGTAATTTTCAACATAAAAAACTTTGGATTTACTCAGAGGAGTTTGGTGGCATCCTGTATGATTGCGCAGGACTCAGTAAGAGTTATGACTCGCGTCCTCACTAGAATTAAATGTAAGAAGGAATAAAGACCCTTACAACCACTAAGTGAGTAGGCAACTGAGCCAGAAATTGTTTTCCAGTTTAAGTTCTAAAAGGTTTTTTACGTTGAAAATAACAACAAGAGATAAAGCAATTTTGACAATAATCAGTATAGCTTGACAAATATGGGAGTGAGATTTGTTTTATTTGAAAGAGCAAGTTCACTAATGAGAAATGGAAGTAAGCGGCGTTCAGTCCTTTTTCCAATGTGAAATTGGAATTCTTTAGTCTGTTGATCTATGCTGTTTTGAGAAATATACTAGAACTTGGTTAAAATCCTTTTTTTAAAAAAAGACTTTAGTCTGATAGATTTGATACAGCTGAAAACGGAGTTGTCATACAGATGCACTTAATGCTTACTGGCTCTCTTACGGTAAAACAAGTACACTTTAAAAGTGTTAGTTCTGTGTATAAAACAAATACTTTTTTAGCAAGCTAAACAATATTTTAAGTATAATGTCAAGAAGCAGCATTTTGGAAACATGTAATGAAGCTTTATAGATATTTATGATGGTTTTGTTTAATTACAGATTAACGGGTCATATTAGCAACTTATTTTCTGGACAGCCACCCGAGATAATCCTTTCATTGCAACAATATTGTTTACATGTTTGCCTCTACCTATTGTGATGTAATATATTTAAATATCTATACAAATTTACGGAAATGGAGACAGTATTATTGATTTTTTTATTTTAACTTTACAGCCTCGCTAAAGCTACTCTTCAGTCTGATTAAACATAGAAACATAGACTTTGACGGCAGATAAGGACTGCTTGGCCCACCTAGTCTGCCCATTTCCTTACCGAGAGGATAAGCTGCAGATCCTATTTAACCAACAGCCTATTTCTTCCTACCCCCCACAAAAATTGCCTTATGTCTGTCCCATGCATTCTTGAATTCTCCCACAGTTTTAGACCCCACAACCTCCTCAGGAAGGCTATTCCATGCTTCCACCACCCTCTCTGTGAAAAAATACTTCCTCACATTGCCCCTGAGCGTCCCCCCTCTATCTTCAAATTGTGTCCCCTTGTTCTTGCACATCTCTTTTTCTGAAAGATGCTACCCTCTTGGACTTTGTTGATTCCACTGAGGTACTTAAACGTTTCTATCATGTCCCCTCTCTCCCTCTTTTCCTCAAGGGTATACATATTAAGTTCCTTTAGCTTGTCCTCATATGGCTTCTCTTGCAGACCCTGCAACATTTTAGTTGCCCTCCTCTGAACTGCCTCCATCCTGTCTATGTCCTTGCGGAGATGGGGTCTCCAGAACTGGACGCAGTACTCCAGATGGGGTCTCACCAACTGTCTGTACAGGGGGATAACAACTTCCTATTTTCTGCTGGTGATGCCTCTCCCTATACATCCCAGTATCCCCCCAGCCCTCCCTACTGCCTTCTCACATTGCTTGCCAACCTTAAGGTCATCTGATATGATTACCCCCAGGTCTCTTTCCATTTTTGTTGTTACTACCCCCATTGTGTAATCTTCCCCTGGGTTTTTGTTTCCCAGGTGCATTATTTTGCACTTCTTTGCATTGAATCCAAGCTGCCATACTTCTGACCATTCCTCCAACCTTGCCAAGTCCCTTCTCATCCTTTCCACGCCTCCTTGTGTATCAACCCTGTTGCAGATCTTTGTGTCATCTGCAAAGAGGCATACTTTTCCTCTCAGTCACTCTGCAATGTCACTTATAAAGACATTAAAAAGGACTGGACCCAGTACTGAACCGTGTGGTACCCACTAGTAACCCCTCTTTCTTCAGAGTGGACTCCATTTACAATTACCTTCTGTGTCCTGTTGTTCAGCCAATGTTTTACCCAGGCTACCACCCTGGGACCCACTCCAAGGCTGGTTAATTTGACTACTAATCTTTTGTGTGGGACTGTGTCAAATGCCTTGCTAAAGTCTAGGTAGGCCATGTCCACAGCCCCTCCCTGGTCTACTACTTTGGTCACCCAGTCAAAGAAATCTATTAGAGTCGTCTGACATGACCTTCCCGCTGTGAACCCATGCTGCCTTGGGTCCTGTGCCCCACTCGCCTCTAGGTACTCAACAATTCTTTCCTTCAGAAGTGATTCCATCACTTTCCCTACCACAGAGGTCAAACTGACAGGTCTGTAGTTTCCTGCCTCTGTCTTGCTCCCACTTTTGTGAAGGGTAATCACATCAGCCTTCTTCCAGTCCTCAGGTACCACACCATCCTCCCATGATTTGTTATAAAGGGTAGTCAGTGGTGTCACTAGTTCTCTGCTTAGTTCTTTTAGAATTCTGGGGTGAATTCCATCTGGCCCCATTGCTTTGTCCACCTTCAGTTTTAGGAGTTCTTTCAGAACCCTTTTTTCTGTGAAAGGACTGGGATCAACCCTCTCCAGAGTGCTTCTGTTAATTGGATTAGGCACCTTCCCCACTTCCTCTTTTGTGAATACTGAACAGAAGTATTCATTCAGTATCCCTGCTTTTTCACTGTCACTCTCTGCCCACCCACCATCCATTCTATTCAGCCTCACTATCCCTCCCTTTGTCATTCTACACTCCCTGATATACCTATAAAAGGTTTCATCCCCCTTCTTAACCGAGTTGACTATCTTTTCCTCAGTTTGTGCCTTTGCTCTTCTGACTACCCTCCCTGCTTCCTTCTGCCTTCACTGGTATAGTTCTCTGTCCTGCTCCTTCTGTGTTTCCTTATACTTCCTAAATCCTATCTTTTTCTCCCTAACTTTCACCGCCACTTCTTCTGAGAACCATAGTGGCTTTTTCTTTCATTTTGATTTGTTTGCTTCACACAAAGACTTGTTGCCTCTGTGATGGCAGTTTTGATATTTCCCCACTGTTACTCCATCCCTCCTTCTAGCCTGTTTGCTAGTACTTTTCTAAGGCACTCTCCCATCTTGCCAAAGTCAGCCCTCCTGAAGTCCAGAACCCTCACTTTTGTATGGCTTGACTCTGTAGCTGAGTTTATCGTGAACCACACTGTTTGGCGGTCACTTGTTCCCAAATGGCTACCCACTTCTAGATCTGAGATCCTCTCACGGTCCCCATTTGAGAATATGAGGTCTAAGATTGCTGCCTCATGAGTAGGTTCCAAAACTAGCTGTCTGAGGCATGCCCCCTGAAGGGCATCAAGAATGGCACTGCTTTTGGATGTGGCTGCAGCAAAGGTGCTCCAGTTAACATCTGGCATATTAAGGTTCCGCATCAACAGTATCTCCCCTTTCTCTGCCATCCTAAGTATGCCTTCTGTCATATCCTTGTCCATTCCCTCCCCTGACATGGGGGTCTGTATACAACCCCTGTGCAGATTGTGGTGCCATTTCCAGTCTCTAAGGTGACCCACAGTACCTCCTCTCCTCCCTGTTTATTCTCTTGTTCAGTTGCTTTTATCCCTTCCCTTACATAGAGAGCTACTCCCCCCCTTCTGCCCTCCCTGTCTCTCCTGTAGGTTGTGTGCCCTGGTATGTTAACATCCCAGTCATGGTTCTCTGTGTACCATGTTTCTGTGACTGCTATGATATCCAGGCATCCATCTTCCATCAAGGCCACCAGTTCAGGGAGCTCGTTGCCCAGACTACGGGCGTTGGTACACATTACCCTCCATTTCTTGAAGGCCTTACCCTTTTTTGCCCCATCCCTGTCCTTACTGCATTTGTCACTTTCTCCATTTACCCCTGCACTTCTCCCTATTGACATCTCTACGTTGGTGTCTACCTCACTTAGTACCCTGATTTTTGGGGGCGGGGCTAGGATTTCCGTGCTCCTTTCCAGTGCCTCCCCCCTTGGCTAGTTTAAATGCTTGCCAATGAAGTATTTAAACCTATCACATAGAATCCTGGTTCCCCTCCTGGACAGATGCAGACCATCACACCATTATAGGCCTGCATCCATCCAGGTGGACCCCCAGTCCTCAATGAGGCCAAATCCCTGAGCTCTGTACCAGTTTTTCAACCACTGATTGAATCCCATGGTGTGGAGCACCCTAGCCTCATCCGTGCCATAGACAGGGAGCACATCCGAGAAGGTTACTGTGTGTACTATTTGTCTAAGGCCCCTCCCCATCTCCACAAATGCTTCTTGCACTGCTCTGATCCCTTTCTTAGCCAGGTCATTTGTCCCTAGGTGGACAGTGACATCCAGCTCCCTCCCCTGTGCAGCTGCTCCTGTGATCCTGAGGATTCGCTCCCTGTCCCTCCAAGCCATGGCGCCAGGCAGGCACCTTACCTCCCTCTCCCCTTTCTCCCCCAGTTCTACCTTCCTAACAATGGAGTCCCCCACCAGGAGTTGTTTCCTGCCCCTGTGGGGTCCCATGCCACCCTCCTGTGGGTCTCCTTTGTGGAGGTTCCCAGCATCCTCCTTGGTCTCCACTTTGGGTGCCTCCATAGAGGAACCACAGAACAGCATAGAAATTGTGGAGAGGTACAACTGGAGGGATGCGCCTCTGTTCCACCACCCTCACTCTCCCTGAGCCCACTGTGGTGCAACTGCTCCTCTTTCTTGGCAACCTCTGAGGCAACGGCAGTGACTCCGGTGGTCCCTGGGTGGGAGAGGAGGTCCCACAAATCCTGGCCAACTCAGCATGGAGATGAGTAGCCTCCTCTCTCAGCCCAGAGAGGTTTGCCTGCAGATGGGAACACTAAGACTGCTGCTCCACAGCCACTGCACTGCACCAGTCCCATCATGTCCTTTTTCTGGCCCCCTAACTGTTGTTTGGAATAATTACTCTTTCCTCTGTTTATTTTCTTTTTTTTTTTTTTCTTCCTCTACTTACTGCCTCTGTGCCCTTTTAGCTCCTGATCTTCCTGTTCTAAGAAAATAAGTTCCTATATTTCTCAGTAGTCTCCTTACTTGATCAGAATCAGACCTCCAGCAGCTAGGTGGGGACGGAGAGCTACTCTTGCCCTTCTCGGATGGTGAGTCTTTGGTGGCTCTGTGATCACTCACTTCCTGCTCCCAAACAGGAAGTTTCTGTTGTCAGTTAAATCCTGTGCCTATAAAAGTAGAACTGGTTTAGGGTGGGGGGGAGGAAGGCAATATAGTCCCAGTAGAGAAGTTTTAGTTATACCAGTAGCTCCTTCCTCCTGGTGTTCTGTCTGTTCTCTGGCAGAAGCTATCTAGGCAGTGCTTAAATCTGGTTTTAACCTGGCTCCTTCTAGCTAAGCCACTCCCCTACTTTGCAAATCTTTCTACACTTAGTTAATTTCACAGATAACAATTCCCTTCTGACACCTGTGACAAGCACCTAGATAAGTACACAGATAACACAGATAACAATTTACTTCAACTACCTCTGACAAACACACTCTTTTTTTTTTTACCCTAAATTGAAGGTCCCAGTACAAGATTTCTAGTTCTTAGTCCCAGTAGAGAAGTTTTAGTTACACCAGTAGCTCCTTCCTCCTGGTGTTCTATCTGTTCTCTGGGGACATTTGGTCCTGAAACATAACGCATAATTGGAATATTTGGTCCTGAAACGTAACGCATAATTGGAATATACTAAGAGAGCCTAAGTAAATATGAAGAAGAGGCTGAATTCTTATAAGACACACAGAACATATTAAGTTAAAGCTGAATCTCTTTCAAGAAACTGAACCTGGTGAAAAAAAGAAAAATTAAAGTGAATTTTAAAAATGTTCACAGAAAAATAAAGAATATATGGATTTACATTTGTGATGAATTAGTCTCTTTTAGGGGTTGAGCACCACACCATTTGAATAATCTAAGTAGCCACAGAACCCCAGAAAACGTTGTAGTTCTTTCAAGTTATGGGGCTGGGGCCAAGTAGTCAGTGACTCAACCTTACTGGGATCGGTCTCTAGCCCTTCTGCAGATACTATGTGCCCCACATACGTCACGGAGGTTTGAAAAAACTGGCACTTGTCAATGGACAGCTTGAGGCTGAAGTCTTCCAATTGGTCCAGCACTTGAAACAGTCGGGTTTCATGCTCCTCTAATGTGTGTCCGAATACAGTGACATCATCTAGGTACACTAGACATTGCAGCAAGTTCATATCTCCCACTGGACGTTCCATCAGTCGCTGAAAGGTGACCGGGGTGCGCGAAATCCCCTGTGGCATTCTCAGGAATTCGTAGAACCCCAAAGGACAGATGAAGGCTGTTTTCTCACGGTCCTCCAGGGCCATCGGAATCTGGCAATATCCACTGCGAAGATCCAATACCGAGAACCATTTGCTCCCATTCAAGCAATCCAGGGCATCTTGTATATGGGGCATGGTGTACTGATCTGGGATGGTCCGCTGGTTCAGGGTTCGATAATCAACACACACATCCTCATGGACCCATTCTTCTTATGCACAACCACAATGGGAGAGGCATATGGGCTCCTTGATTCTTGTATAAAGCCAGCAGCGAGCATTTCCTGCGGGTGTCTCCTAACATCATCTATGTCCGCTGGAGCGAGGCATCTGGATCTCTCTCGAAATGGCTAGTCATCATGCAGGCGTATGTGATGCTCTGCACTCTCGACACACACCCCATGTCCCATTCTTATAACGAAAACACTTGGTCTCTCTGGGTGAGTTTCTTGCTAATTCTAGCGTTCTATTCAGCTGGCAATGGGGAATCACCAAAGTCGAATAAGTCCGGTGCCACTCTTTCCTTTTCACCAGAGTACTTGTTGCTGGGTAATACAGTAGTGTCTGCACAGTGTACTGTAGCTAGGGTGCACCCTCTGTTCAACCGGACCTCACGATCTGACACATTCCGAATCTGGACCATCACTCATCATATACAGGCATGGGCAGGGGCAAGCAAAATGTTGGGTTTAACCAATAATCCCTCTGGCAGTTTTCCATCACCCGGTGCATCTAACATTAATATTTTATTTTTCACTTCTTTTCTAATGTGAACCTCTCCCTGAATGGTGTACTGAGCATTGGGAGGGAGTACCTGAGAATCAGGATCTTTCTTCCACACTGTCCCCACCGGCTCATCTCTGTCGGCTTTGGTAATCTATTTTTGCAGATCATAGACTCTCTTTATCAGGGCTGGGATTCTCAGTGCCCACCCAGTCCATTTCCCTTGTTTTTCCTGACACAACTGCGCTAGTCTTCCAAACATATGGGTGTTTGTTCTAGTTAACAGGGGAACCCCATCATACAGTCTGTTGGGGGGTCACACTAGGGCCAGTGTCTCTACTTGCTCCTGTACACCAGTTACAGTTGCAGGAAAAGACAACCAGAGGTGGACATATCCTAGGTTGGGATAAGACTTGTCGCTCAGCCCCCACACATGTAGGCTTTCCAGGGATTGTAATGGCACATCAGATAAAGTGTTTGTCATACCAGTTCTGAAATACAATGGTCACTTGCAACCCACTGTCAAGCACAGTCTGAGTAGGAATACCATTCACAGCCACAGTAGTCTTCATTGAAAGGCCCACTATTTTGGACCAGTCTGGAGGGACAACAGCAGGGGCCTGGACAGACGATTTAGCCACAGAGGGTTTTGAGTTAGGATGGCCGAAGCCTTCACTGTGGTAATTTCGTGCACCCCTTGACCACTGACTCGTTTTCCGAAGCTCTCCTTGAAGCCGGTTCACCACTTTCTCTAAGTCCTTCTGAGACCGGCATTCCCTCTTCATATGGCCATCCTTGCCTGTGACAAATGACAGACTCTCGGGGCATCCTTTGGGAGAACATAGCAGGGGATGCTGGAGCATTGACGGAAGATTGTGATCTGATTTCTGCTGGCAGTGTACCATGTCTCAAAAGTTCCTTTAGGGTGCCAATCAATTCATTGAGCTCAGCTGAGAAGCCACCCTCAGTAGAGGATGCCTAAGGTGCACCCCCCACCCCCATAACAGTGACGTCCTGACAGGGGCCAGGGTCTCTGTCAGCAGGGGATACCTCAGCGAATGCACACGGTTGTACTTCTCTTTTTTTTTTGCATAATATGTTTATTATTTTTCCACATATAAACATTAATAAAGAACATCTACAATAAGAGACAACAACCAATTTGACAAACCACATATACACAATGCACATAACTGTGCCTACCCTTCCCATCATCATACTATCCAGTTTTCACCGCCTATCTAGGTGCCCTGCAATATTTAAATCACCCCATCTAATACTTCAGGACACTAAGATAAACCCACTCCCCCCAGCCCCAGCAACCAAAAAAAAAAAAAAGACAACAATTTATCAGGTTGTGCAGATTGCATTCTGTTAATTACCCCATATTAATGTACACACATTTTCCCATTTCCAAATTGATTCATGATCCCCCTGGTTTTACATTTATACCAGTTCTCATCCACTCCCAGTTACTGGGTCTCCTCTCATTAACCCTGTAACCCCTTTTGTAATATGTCTATCTCAGCTAGGGATAGTGAAGAGATAAAAGGCTCCCAGATCACCCAAAAGCGCTCATCTTTATTTTTAGATACATAATATAGTCTCTCCAAGCCCAGGACCTGCAAACACAGATTTTTCCACTGCTGAATGTTTGGGGTCTCACCAGAAACCCACTTATTTAATATACAGTGCCTGGCCAGGACTACCAAGACTCTCACCCACCTAGGAAAAGGTCTCCAGTCCTCCTCAACTGGGTCATCTACTCCAAACAGTAGGTTAACAGGTCTTGTTTCCAGCTGCCTTCCCCATATCCTGCTAATTTCTCTAGCCACTCCCTCCCTCCCAGGGAAGTTTCAGAGCAGTGCATTCCCAGAAACAGTGTATATATGTACCCATTTGTAAGTGACACCTCCCACATAGAGGGGATACCTCAGGGTGAAATCGGTGAACCATACTTGGGGGGCAATATAGTCGATGCACAAACTTATAATATGATTCTTGATACTTGTTACAGACTAGTAGTCCTTTATGTAATTGCATCACAAGGCCTCACCCTTGGTCAGAGATCTCCTGTCCTAGATCTCTGTTCCACAATCTCCTAGTTTTACAAGTATAGTCAGGGAAGAATTGCTGCCCCAGCCTCACTGCTCTGCCAATTAACCCCCCATTCCCAGGTGGGCACCAAGAACTAAACATTCTATCTGATCTAAAGGAGAGTTCTTCTTTCTACTTTTACTAATTGTTTTGGCATAGTTGCTAGCCTGGAGGGTTCTAAATATTCCCGAGCCCATTCTCTCCCCGGGTTCTTCTCCGGAAATAAAATGCCCCCTCCTCCACAGGTCCTTTATTTATTTTATTTATTTATTTATTTATCTGTACATCAGTTTACAAACCTTTGAGCCAGAGGCTCATTTTCAAAGGTACCTCATCACAAAGAGGACAAATACAGTAAAACAAATTTGTTGCATCATAACAGAGTACAACAATTGGTAAAATATGCTGACATATATTGGTTACAATTTTAAAGTTACAGGATTAGCAGAGCACAGGTTGGTACAGATGTTTAGTACTTCATAAACAAACAATGGTATGAGCATACAGGCAGAGGGGTGCAGAGACTGGAGGAGGTGATAACTGATAGGACAATGGGAAGTGGTTGGTAGTAGGTTGGGTGCAGACACTCAGGGAGCTCTGTCAGAGCATTTGAGCAAGAGCAACTTAGTAATAGTCACAGCTATGCGTATTAAGTAGGTGATTGTGAAGGGAGGTTTTGAAACAGGAGATTGTGGAGGCACCAGTGATAGTGGTGGGGAGTGTGTTGTACCAGGATGGGGCTCTGTAGCAATAGGCCCTTTGACCATGTGTGGTCCTTGCCCTGGGGACTAACAGTGTGGTTTTGCAGGAGGTTCGTGTTTGTACTAGGGATTTTGCTTGGTGGATGGAGGCTGTCAACCCTGGTGGGGATAGTCTAAGAAGAGTTTTTTTTGTTATGAGGCAGGTTTGATATCTGAGACGTTCGTCTAGGTCAAGCAGCATAGCCTTTGCATATAGTTGGCAGGTATGTGTTAACCTGGGAGCCCCTGTGATTAGCCTGCAGGCCTTATTTAATGTGAGGCGGATTTTGTTGAGGGAGGTCTGGTCTGCAGCACCATAAACTGGTAATCCATAATCCACAAGGGACAGTATAGAGGATGTGACCGTGAGTCGGAGGGCATCGGGGGGGAGACAATTTTTGTAGCAGTATAGGATACCCAGCGGAATATTGGAAGCTGAGGCAAGGGCAGCAATGTGGTCATGGAATGTGAGCGCAGGGTCAAAAGAGATCCCAAGGTACTTACACGAGTAGACTTGCTCAAGTGGAAACTTGGTACTAGAGAGGACCTGGAGTAGGAAATTGCTGGCTTTGTTTTAGGGTTGGGCGAAGAGCATGGATTTTGTTTTTTTGAGATTTATTACAAGTCTATGCTCTTTGAACCAGGCTTCAGCAGCATTATAAGATATTTGCAAGGAGTCCTGGAGGATGATAGGGTTACGGTCAGAGGCAAAGATGATGGCATCATCTGCATACAGCAAAATTTTACCAGTACATGCACCTGGCAGAGTATTGAGGTATAGTGAAAAGAGCAAGGGTCAAGTATGGAGCCCTAGAGACACCAGAGCGGATAGGACAAGCGTTGGAGAGTGTCCCATTAATTTTAACACACTGAGAGCGGGCAGGCAGGTAGCTGGAGCACCAGGAGACAGGCCCAGCGGCAAAGCCAGTGTGGCTGTGGGCATCCAGCAGGAGGGGATGGGAAACAGTGTCGAAGGCTTTTGATAAATCAATGAACACTGCCCCCACCAGAGAGCCCGAGTCCAGAGAAGAGTGTAGAAAATTTGAAAACTCTAGGAGGGCAGTGCTGGTACTGTGACCTGTACGGAAACCGCGCTGTTCAGGGCAGAGGATGTTGTATTTGGTTAGGTAATCCGTAATTTGAGTGGCCATCACTTTTTCTAAGGCATTGGAGAGGGGTGAGAGAATGGAGATAGGCCGGTAATTACCGGCTAGGGACCTGTCACCACCCTTGTGTATGGGTGTGACTGTGGCAATTTTCCAAGCTGAGGGAAATTGCCCCAGGCAGAGGGATTTATTGAGAAGACTAGTGATTGGGGCGAGGACCAGATCCAGTACCCGGCGGAGGAGACAGGGGTCCAGGGAGTCACTGCCATTACTATTGCTCTTTAGGGCATTGATTAGGTGAGGTCTGACTTCTTGGGCAGCAACCCGGCGTAAATGGAAGCAAGGGCGTATGATGTCAAGGGCAGATGGGGGGGGTCAAAAAAGTCGCTAGGGAGGACTGGGCTAAGGTCCGTGAAGGATGTATTAAGGAAGTTGGCAATGAGGGCTGGGTCAGTGGAGACAGAGCCATCAATGTTGATCTGGGAGGGTGGGAGGGGGGCGTGCTCCCATTTAGTTGTTTGATATTGTCCCAGAAGGTTCTTGCATTCCCCAAGAGGAGGTGAGTGAGGACTGATAGTGATCAGCCTTAGCCTTTTGGATGGCCCAGGTACATTTGCTTCTTGCAGCTGCATACGCCTGCCTGTCTGCGGGCTGGCCAGTTTCAGTGGCCAGATGCCATAAATTGTCCCTGTGCTTAAGTAGTTGAAGCGGGGGGGGGGGTAACCCAGGTGCATTCTGCATTTTGGAACGGAGTACAGTTAGAGGTGCAAAAATGTCACAGGCTTTGTTGAATGTTTGGGTGAAAAAGGTTAGCACCGTATCAATATCAGGGGCATACTGTATGGGAGACCAATTAATTTGGGCCAGGAGTTGCTTAAGGCTTTTCAGACCACATGGTCTTAGATGCCGCGTAGGGTGGGCTGTGCTGTGGGTTTGGATATGGAGGTTGACCAGTGGAAAAGTATAGGGGAGTGGTCACTAAGTGAGTCAGGAAGGACTTGGATATCGCAGATTTGTTTTGGACGATTGGTGAGGACCACATCTAGAAGTGTGCTTGAGCCCATTTTAGGATTCACTCTCGTAGGTTGGGCAATGAGTTGAGTCAGATCAATTGCTGCAAAGGAGTCACGCGTAGTAGAAGATGTGGGGCTAAGCCAGTTAATGTTTAGATCGCCCACTAGGATTTGGTCAGATGAGTGGTGTAGAGAAGTAAGATACTCCGTTAGCGAGACCAGTGCCAGCACTTGATTTTTTGGGGGTACATAGGCTGTAGTTAGATAGAGGGGGCCCCCAGAGGGATCCGGGGTCAGTTTTAGGGTTAGAGCCTGCACCCTGAAATCGAGGAGGGGCGGAGGGCTAGTCCGCTGAGAGAGTCTCTGGTGTAGATAGCGCAACCCCCACCCCGTCTTCCAACCCAGTCCTCCCGGTAAAGGGAGTAACCTGGGAGAGAGAGAGACAAAGGAGTCAGGAGTGGACTCTGATAGCTAGGTTTCTACCAGGGTAATAATGTCAGGTTTATGGAGTGTGACCCAACTTTGGAGTGAGTCACATTTTTTCAGAAGGCTACAGATATTCATAGACGCAATATGAAGCCCAGGAGATCCAGCAGTTGAGCTGTTGTAAGCTGGGCCAGGGTTGGGATGTATATTACCTGTCAGGAGTAGTAGAATAACTACCGCTCTGGACAGGGGGCGGTGGAAAGTGCGTTTGCAACGGACATGATTGGAAGAGGAGGGGAGCTTCAGGGCACAGGGGGTAGGCAGGGTAGCACATGCTGGGAAGGCTAAAACGATAAGCCTCCAATAGGAGCTGGGGGGGAGCTGGGTGGAGACTAGAGGGTGGGTATGGTGAGCTGGAGCACATAGTGAGAGTAGGGTGGGAATGTGCCAACTCTAGGACACAGGAGGTGGGTAGTGCCAATGCGCATGGGGGAGCATCAGTTAGGTGAGACTGTGGCAACACTGAGACAGATGGGTGGGACAGTGGTCTCAGAAAGAGGAAGAGAGAGAGAGGCATATCAATAGGAGGTGGGCAGGCATTATGCTAAGGAGCTCGGTAGACAAGGTAGAAAGAAATAGGTAGTTGTCTACCAGTAAGCGTTAGTGCCACTTTGGTTCAGTGGTAGTGACACCGCCTCTGGTGTACAAGGTACCAGGTTCAAAACTCTCCCGGGGTATTTGGAGATGGGCCTGGGCAGGAGCTGTGATCCACGATCCAGGTGCTGGCCACAGGCAGTGTTTGGGCCCGAAAATGGGGTGCCAAATAGTGACTCCTAGTGGCCAATAGATGTAGGATTGTGGGGTACGAGAGAGTGGTGGCTACAGGGTTGAGTGCGAAAGAGGTGGGTACAGGGTAGCAGAGGCCTGAGGGTAGGAGAGAAGAGATGGGGTAGATGGATAGAGGTGAACCCGAAATGGAGAGAAGGGGCTATCTGAGAAGTGGAGTTTGCAACAGGAACACAGGGGCCCTCTAGTGGCTAGCAAGTATAACCTGCAAATGGGAAAGTGGGGACTTGGAATTTCGGTAAGCAGGAAGTGATGTCATGGGGGTGGGCCAATAAATTGAGGGCCGCCCCTGGCCGGGCTAGCACCCCACACAGGAGTCCAGCAGGTAACAGAGGTATCCTTTACCTCAGGGCCTTCAGGGCTGTAGATTCTGTCTGTCGGCTCCTGGAGGGAGCGTTAGGCTTTACACACTTTATGCCTTTTTCCTCCCAAGAAAGAAACCCTTTGTCCTCCAAACCCACTACAAATCCCGGATTCCCCCCAATGGTAATAGTAAAGTCTCTTCCCCATGCCCAACACCAGCCCATTTCAGGATTTGTTCCCATGCTTCTAACACGAATACCACCAATAGGTTCGGGTCTTCCTGCCTACTATAAAGTTTCCTTCCTCCTTTACCCAGGTACGCTGATAACCTCACCATTCCCTCCCCTTCCTCTAAGTCCAGCCTTCCTGCTTCTGGTGTTCTATTAATTCAATCTCCTATATACCTATAATGCATGGCTAAAGCATAATTCTGTAAATTAGGCAGATTCAGACCCCCTCTATCCCCATCTGCTTGCAACCTATGTAGACTCACTCTAGGCCATGTCCCCCTCCACAGGAATCCCGAAAAAGCTCTGTCTACTCTTTTAATATCTTTCTTATTCACCCCCATTGGCAGCATTTGCATTAAATACAAAATCAGAGGGAGGGTATTCATTTTTATAAGATTTATACGAACTAACCATGAGATATGCAACTCCTTCCATCTCCTCAGCTCCTCCTCTATATTTTGCACCATTGGGCTGTAATTTGAATTATACAACTGACCCAGTTCATGGCCAATATAAATTCCTAAGTATACAAAAGCCTGCTTAACTTTTTTAAGTCCTCACGCCCTGTCCCCAAAAGCTCTTTCTATTTCTCCCCATAACATTACCTCCGATTTACCAATATTTTTTTTGTACCCAGAAAATACTGCAAATCTCTTTATTATCTCTGATAATGGAGGAACAGTCCTGATTGGATCCTGTATGTATAATAACATATCGTCTGCATAAAGTGTGACTTTATGTTCCCTTCCAGACTTTCCCTGCACTCCTCTGATCTCTGCCAGGTCCCTAATCTTAATTGCCAGGGGCTCTATAACTAATGCAAATAAAAGCGGTGAGAGGGGGCACCCCTGCCTAGTACCTCTATAGTGGGCACATTTTCCTGTAAGGTCACCATTCACCAAGACCCTGGCATTCGGGGCACTATACATACTTTTCACCCAATCTATAAATCCGTCACCTAGCCCATACTCCTGTAGGGCTTTAAACAGATACTCCCATTCTATCCGGTCAAATGCCTTCTCGGCATCCATTGTAATTACAGCAATGTTCTTCTGACCCTGAGAGGCTTTCCGCACAACATTAAGCAATTTTCTCATATTATGATACGAGCATTTCCCTGAAACAACCTTTTGGCCAACACCTTAGCCAAAATCTTTGCATCACAATTTAATAAGGAGATTGGTCTATATGAAGAACATTCCTATACATCCTTCCCAGGTTTGGGGACTAGACAAATGACCGCATCTTTAAAGGATCCTGGTAGACTGCCCCCCTCTCGAGCTTCTGCGAACACCTGAGACAGGGGTTCAACCACATGCTCCTTCATTACCTTATAAAGCTCAATGGGGAACACATCTAGCCCACTGGCCTTCCCCTACCACAAACCCTGTATTGCTTGACCTATTTTGGCTTTTGTAATCTCTCCTCTAACTGCTTTTGCTGTGTTTTAGTTATTTTAGGTAGCCGGATTTTCCATAGAAAATTGTGATGCCAGTTCTCCTGTTCCCCCACATTCTGCCTGATAAAGGTGTTGATAAAATTGTTCAAACCTATTTCTGATTAAAGTTTTATTCCTTAATAACTTTCCCTCCCTGTCCCTTATTTCCGCTATATGTGTGCATTGCCTCCTCCCCTTTATCAAACGGACCAACCATGGGCCTAACCTGTTCTCCGTTCAAACAAACGACTCCTAGCAAACAACCCTGCCATTCTTGCTTCATCCAAGAGAAAAGCATTGAGCGCCTCTCTCACCACCCTTAACCTCTGTGCCCTCTCCTCCATATATCTCTCTACCAAAGCCTTCTCCAGTTCATGCACCTTATTCCCCAGTTCTATCCTCGTGGCTTCCCTTTCCTTTTGATATTGGGCTACATACCTAATGATGGTACCCCTGATAAAAGCCTTGTCCGCTTCCCAGAATACCCCTGGGGAGTCCACAGACCCCACATTAGTCTCTTTATAAAACTTCCACTGCTGTGCAAGGTACTCCGTGAACTCTTTTTTTCCCCAGTAAGTACCTGGGAAATTTTCACGGAGGGGATCCCTCCTTCGGCTCATTCACTTCCATCATCATCTGGACCATAGCATGGTTAGAGAGAATAATTGGACTATGTTCCACTTTTTGTACCCTCCCTAACCATGCTCGGGGCAAAATGTAATCCAATCTAGTCCATACTTTGTGTGGATTTGAATAAAAAGTGAACCCTCTTTCTCCTGGGTGCAAAATTCTCCAACTATCAATTAGATCCAGGTCCAATACCCCCTTCCTTCCAAGGTTTCAGCCCCCCCTCCATGTCTTCCCTTACCCTCAGAATGATACAGCTCCGCTTGCATTGAAGTCTCCCCCCATAATTAACCCTTCAAATTGTTCTCTGATCAGAACGTCCAACACCTCTTGGTAAAAGGCTGGGGTAAAAACTGATGGGAGCGTAAACATTCCCAAAAGTGACTTTTTCTCTATATGATATGCCTTCTACAAATACATACCTCCCTTCCCCTTTATCCATGACCACCCTCGAACTAGTGAACGGCAGCGTTTTACTAATGAGCACCGCAGCCCCTCTTTTATGTGAATTATAGGGAGAGGCAAAACACTGTCCAACCCAGCCTCTCACCAATTTCTGATGCTCATGGAGGGTCAGATGTGTCTCCTGGAGTAGGGCCCCCTGGGTGCCCTGGCATCACAAGGCTGTTAATATACTAGTTCTCTTTATTGGTGAAGAAATCCCCTTTACATTCCACGAGGTGATCGCTAATACCTTAGCCATTTAGCCATATCCACCTTCCCTTTACCCTGCACTTTATCACTATGTCTTTGACTATCTTGTTTCTGCAACATATCCACAAGTACTGACAAACCTGGGCTAAGTGATTTCTCTTGACTCCAAAGAAAGAAAGTACAGGGCATTTCCAAAACTGTACAAACAGAAAAACATACATACAACAACCTACCACAAGTATCACATTCCTCCCACCCTCCCTCCCCCAGCTACCCCATCCCCTATTTAAATCCCATACAAAAAAAACCTTTAACATATTTACAAATATTGTAGTCTAACCACCACTTCGCCATTCAAACCTTCAGGATGAACCTTCTTTGAACATCACAGACGTTCTGTTCCCCACCCCCGTCCCTGCCAATTTCAAAACACCCAACAGACCCACAAAATTACTATATTTTACTATTACAACGTTGAACTTTACCATAACATATTAAACATATAATGAAACCTTCAGGGGCATTACACCGTGCCCCTCCCCCCAAGCAACTGTGTTTACCTTCTTTTCAACACTACAACCCTGAAAATATAGCGAGGGTAGAGGTGAAACCCTCCCCTCCACCACATCCAGTCCCGGTCCTGTAATTCCAGAGAGACCCTCACAAGCTTGTAGAGGACTCGGGGGTGCTGCTGCCGCCCAGAATACATATGTGGTATCGACCCACTCCCCAGCCCCCCACTTACCAATCGATCCATTGTGCCTTCGCCACGACTGTAGACCACATATGTCCCATGAGGAAATTCTTCTTCCCGAAGCCAGTTTTCTGCCAAAAAAAATGATTAGGCTGGTGTTATCACTACTGGCCAGCACAGCGTTGCACAGATCCACCAGTTCAGTCTGCAGACCGCTTTCTTCTTCCTCTTATTCCGGAGGTCTCTCTCCCACACAAGCTTAGCCAATCCAACAGTTGCCCCAGGAGCCATCAGAGGGGAGTAAAATGGTCTGGCCCCCCCAAACTTTCAAAACACAGCTTTTAAAAAGTAAATCTCTGCCGTAAACCCCAAGAGATCACTGACGACGTCTAAAAAATGCTCAGAGTGACATTCGTGCCATTTCCACCCAGGCAGTCTCTTATCCCACTTTTTTCTTCAGATCTTAAACGAAAGCAGCTGCTCGCTCCGGCTCCCAGAAAGTATATCTGGCCCCTTCATGTTTTATTTTTAAAATTGCCAGATAAAGCAAGAAACAGGCCACCTTGAGGGCCCTTAATTGAGCTAACATCAGATTAAAGAGTCTTCTGTTTTTCAGGATCCTGTTAGAATAATCTTGCAGCAAATAGAGCCGGTCTCCTTCATATTTAAGCTCTCCTGTGTTAAGATAGGCGCGCGGCATCTCCTCCCAGTCCTGGTAGTGAAGAACTCTAAATATTATCTGCTTCGGAGGTTGCCCTGCTGGCGGTCGTGGCACCACAGCTCTATGCGCTCATTCCAGCTTAAGTCTCCCTCTTTTAAGCTTCATGCCCAGCAAATTTGGGAGCTTTTCTGCACAGAATGTGAGGATATCTGGGCCCTCCTTCCCCTCTGGGAGCCCCCTAATTTGCAGATGTAAATGACGGTGATAATTTTCTTGATAGTCATGCTGATCAGTCAGTTCTGCAAGCTCCTTTTCTAACTTTGCGACTCAAGCCACCAAGGGATCCATAGTGTCCTCAATCTTAGAGATTTGCTCTTCTGTCTCTGCCACTCTATTCACCTGCATCGTCATCTGTTCAAACATATCTTGTAGGCAGGTATCTATTTTTATGTTTGCTTGCATGCATGTGCAAGAAACATAGTGCCATCATCCAAGTTTTCGGAGGTGTGTCACCCCCTCTTCCAATTCAGTCAGTGTGTTGGCAGGCGCGGCCCCTGTCCGCCAATGCATGCTGGAGCTGTCTATGACAAGCTCCAAAATGCAGTGGCATACAGTTGAAAGGGGGCGCTATGCTTCAGTGAGCAGCGATAAGATATCGCCTGCTCATGTGCAGCTCCCCCTACACACACACACACACACACACACACGCACGCATGCTGCATTCACCCCCCACGCACACTGGCCGAGTTGCTGCTCCCAAGCCTTCCAAATGCTTCGCTGGGTGCCCACCCCAGCGCTCAATGGTACGCCGACGGGGTGCCCAATCACAGCCGGCTTCACTGTCTCCGAGCATAGGTGCCACGCTGAGCCCACCTGGCATGGCAACAATGCCAGGTCGACGGGGGTGCCCAATCCCCGCCGGCTCACACACCCCAGCAGTCGCTTCTGCCATGCTGGGAGCCCACCCCAGCGCAAAGTGAGCGTCCGCTTCTTTTTTTTTAAATACCTATAAAAAAACGTCCCACGCAGTCTTCCTGCCCCTCCCCACAACTCGCACTCCACCCAGTGCAAACCCTGCTTCTCCCACACCCCCTCACCCCATACTTACCTCCGAGCTCGGCGCGACGATCTTCGTGGACCGGAACACGCCTGCACTCTTCAAGCCAATCGCTAACTGAGGAAATGCCGGTAAGCTGTATAATGGGATAGATAGGGTTTTCAACTTTGTTGCATATCTCAGGCATTTTTGGAATTTTTGCACCAAATTTTCAACATGGGGTTTTGGGACCCTTCTCATGAATGCTGTCACTGTCATGGCGTTATTCGGGCCCGGAGGGTGATTTCGCAGTCACTGCGCGAAATCACCTTTCTGGACTGATTAACTAAACGACACTGCCTGTATTCATAAGGTGGGCTCAAGAGCCTATTTTGAAAATTTGGTGGAAAATTCCAAAAACCACTGTTTTAGAAGGCATGCTATGCTAGTTCTCACCACGCCTGTAAGTTCATGAATTTTCAATATTTTCACCCAGATTTTCAAAATTGCCATTTTACCACACCTTCTTATGAGTAGTACAGCTGTCATTTTCACATCTCACCCAAAATGTGTTTCCACCCATGTAGCACACAATGGCGCGGTCGAGTGTGCTGTGAAACCACTATGGACAAATTAAGAAAACCACAGTGACACTGTTCATGAGCAGAGGTCTTAAAATGGCTATGTTGAAAATCTGGTGAAAATCTTCTAAAATGACTGTTTTACTTAACGCATGTTGGCGAGTTCCTACACACGCATGAAGTTCGCTAATTTTCAATATTTTTACCCAGATTTTCAACATTGCCATTTTACTACACCTTCTTATGAGTAGTACAGCTGTCATTTTTCCACATCTCACCCAAAACGCGTCTTCCCATGTAAAGGTTAAATGCAGTCGGTGCGTAAATCAATGTATGGGACAAATTAAGAAAATCACAGTGACACTGTTCATGAGCAGAGGTCTTAAATGGCTATGTTGAAAATTTGGTGAAAAATTCCAAAAATGACTATTTTATGAGCGCATGTTGTACAGTTCCTACGCACGCCAGAAGTTCAGAATTTTCAATATTTTCATCCCAAATTTTCAACATTGCCATTTTACCACACCTTCTTATGAGTAGTACAGCTGTCATTTTTCACATCTCACCCAAAACATGTTTCCGCTCATGCAGCGCTCAATGGCGCAGTTGGTGTGTGAAATCAATGTACAGGACAAATTAAGAAAATCACAGTGACACTGTTCATGAGCAGAGGTCTTAAAATGGCTATGTTGAAAATTTGGTGAAAAAATTCCTAAAAATGACTGTTTTACGAGCGTGCGTTGTGCAGTTCCTATGCATGCTCATAAGTTTGCGAATGTAATATTTTCACTCCAGATTTTCAACATTGCCATTTTATTACGCTTCCTTATGAACAGTACAGCTGCCATTTTTCATATGCCGCCCAAAATGTGTTTTCGCACATGTAACGCACAATGGTGCTGTTGGTGTGCGAAAGCAATGTTTGGGACAGATTAAGAAAATCACAGTTACACTGTTCATGAACAGAGGTCTTAAAATGGCTATTTTGAAAATTTAGTGACAAAAGTCCATAAAATGACTGTGTTACGAGTGAGCATTGCGCAGTTTCCACGCACCCTCGTAAGTTCATGACTTTGTAATATTTTAAGTCCAGATTTTCACCAGTGGCATTTTTCCACACTTCCTTATTTACAGTAGAGCTGTCATTTTTCACAACATGGCCGAAGCGTGTTTTCACACTTTCAGCGCAGAGATGCGTGGTCGCTGTGGGAAATCATTGTTCGGGACAGATAAAGAAAATCACAGTGACACTGTTCATGATCGGAGGCACCAAAATGCCTGAGTTGACAATGTGCTGTAAAAAATCCCCAACCTAATTATATTACGGGTGTGCGTTGCACAGTTTCTATGTACGCTCGTGACTTCACCATTTTTTAAATATTTTTACTGCAGATTTGCAACATTGCCATTTTTTATACCTCCCCATGAACAGTACAGCTGTCATTTTTTACATCCTGTTCGGAATGTTTTTGCACCTGTGGTGCTAAATGCCGTAGTCGCTGTGCATAAGCAGCTTCGCTAACAAACTGATATTCCCCCTGTTCATGAGGTGGGGTCACAAAAAAACCATGTTGAACATTTGGAGTGAAAATACCAATGAATGCCTGAGGTATTAGGGTTTTCAACCATAACGCCCAACCCTGTAGAGAATGAGAGGCATCAGGGGTGTGACTTGGGATTCTTGCCTGTAATGCTCATACCATTCCACACCCTGCAGCCAGTGAGAGGCATCGAGGTATGCCTTGGACTCTTCGGCCCCAAAGTTCACCCCATTCTCCTATATCACACCCATCTCACCATATTTCCTAATGGAATGGGTGCTCATAAGGGCCAAAGACCCATGAACACCGTGACACTTGTCAGTGTCTGCAGGGTGGGGTGTGGAAATGGCGTGCCATTATGCCAGACGCACCCACAGGCACACCCCAATGCCTGTCACTCTCTGCAGGGTGGTGGTGGGGTTGGCTTCAGTTCAGTACTTCACTGCCATTCCTATTATGCAGCTCTGTAACTTCTACACTACCACTGCCAATGCCAGCAAGCAAACATTCGGCATTGACAAATGCTTGTTTCCTCCAGTTTGCTCCATTTTCCCTCTAAAGCTTCCATGACTTGTTCCAAAACTTCATGGCCTAAAGCCGCCATCTTGGCTGCAGATAGTGAGACAGGGCATTGCATCTCTGGGGATTTTGTCGCTGCCTACTTTTTTTGAGCGTTCCCCACTGATCGCTGGCCTTTTCCTGGATTAGCTACCAAATACTCCTCCATAGTACCTTGTCAGTAGAAATGGTTGTTCTCAGCGCTGTTCAAAACTCAGATGCTGTTGGATTTTACTGTTTACTTTCAGCAGGGTCGGGAGCTGCAGGAAACCACATCTTTACCGATTGCTGCTCATCAGCCCCCCCCCCCATTGTACTTTTCTGACTTCCTTCAGCAACTCCTCCCCCCACCGTTTAGCCCATGGCGGGACACTCGCAGTGGTCTCCACTTCGGAAGGGCCTTCTGGTGCCATGATCACTTGGGCTGCACTCACCTCATAATTACAATCTCCCTCTTCAACTTCTACCTCAGTCACAGTAGTCAGGTGGGTTACCTCTCCAGTCCTGGAGCCTTAACTGGATGATCTGCAGTTTAGAATGCTTGGCATGTTGCAGTATGTGCCCCAATCTCACACAGTTCAAATCACTGGCAGCTACCCCACCTTTCCATTAAGCTTTCTGCAGAGCTCTTTCTAGGGGAGTAACATACACAGACAAACTTCCCCCTTCCATTCGTTGGTACCTTGGAATTTCCACATCAAAGTCTCCCCTGACTCAATGCTCCCAAAAATTGCCTTCAAGTACAGATAGGTACTTCTGAGCAGATGCATCAGGGTTCGTGGACCTCAAAAATTTAATAGCTTCAAGGGTGGGGCCCCTCAAACGTTCTATGATTTTTTTCCGCTTCTCAGCCTCTGCACACTGCCACTCGGGTACTAAGAGGGCAACACAGTTGATCCAGGTCTCCCAATCATCCTCCCCCGGGGGGGGGGTGCCCAAGAAGATTCTCACCCTTCGGTAGGAGTCGTGACTAATGACAAGTACAGACATAGGGGCCAGCACTGGCACAGGCACAGAAGGTGGGGCAGTAACAGGTGCTGGAGTGGGAGGGGGTGTTGGGGAAGGAACACCCCCAGGTGGCAGGAATAATTTCTTTAAATCCTCTACGGTTTTCCCTTCCTCCAGCAACAACTTAGCAAATTTCTCCTCGAAAGTCTAAGATAATGGTGGGAGCTCATCCTCCCCAGGGTCTTTACTGTCTTTTGTTATCACTCTCCAGGTGGCTAGGACTCCTTCTGAGGCAACAGTCTGTGGCACTTTAGAGCTGTCCATGAGGTCACTACACTCTACCAAGGCTATGAAAGTTTGGGTGATCAAATCAGCCTGTCGACCCACCACCATCGGATTTTTTAAACATTCAACTTTGGAGAGTGCTCCCTCTACAGTGTCCTTACAGGTACCCGGGGGGATATCCAGTATAAGCAGAGCATTTTGGGAGTCGATCTCCTGCCTACTGGGGTAGCTATTAATCTTTAACAGTAATTTGTGATTGTTGGCCACTAGAAGGCACAAAATCCCAGCGGTGAGCCTCCAAGATGTAACCCCTAGGTGGCGCTATCCCAAGGGCTACTACCCCTGCCTGCTTGGCTAGTAGCAGGTTAAGGGGCCTGGGTAATGAAATGGGTGCCTCCACCTGGAGGTCAGGGTTGTTAGTGGTCAAGCTAACCTGGGCACAGCCCTCCGGGACACTGTAACCCCCCTTTTTCCATTCTAGTGGCCTGAACAATATACAATAATTACTTTCACAATGACCCTTATTCACCAGGCAATTACCCACACTGTTTGCACTTACCACCAGGGCTGGTTCCTCTAGCTTGACTCTGGGGACCCCCTGTAAAATAAAGTTAAGCACAGAAAATAACAACAGTACAATTCTCTTGGCACAAACTGAAACTACAGTCAGGTTAAATGCAAACAAAGTTACATTTTATTTATTCAGGGGACTTGAACAAGGGAGGGACATAATCAGATTGATTTGTTAAAAGTTATATTAATCAGACAGTTATGCATGCAGTTCAGAGTCTCTACACAGTCACACACTCTGGGTACCCAGGCAGGAAAATGGTGGGCTAGCCAGGAACGTTGCAGCTGGCTGGGGCCCTGTAAAGGAAGAAAGCAAAATGCACAGCACACACTATTTGTAATCCGGAGCTAGAGGGCTCAGTTCATGAAAGAAAAGACAACAAGACAATCAGATGACAACATTTTTAGATTTAGTTGTTGTTGCAGGGAGCTACCCTGATGTTTACTCACGATACCCAATACTGGACACAGGCAGGACAGAATCAAGAATGCAGGCTGTTGAGCTGGAGTGCCCAGAGAAGCAGGGCCCACACGAATCACCGAGGCGTCATTCCTGTTCAAGGCGTTGAGCAGGGGGCTGATCCCCAGGCCAGTCTCTCGTCGATGACTTTCTTTGCGTAGCAGGTATTCTGGCTGGGCCAGTGTAGCAGGGCCCAGGCAAATGGAAATGGATAAGGATTCAGTCCGTGGAGCTGGATACAGCCTCGAGCAAGCAAAACACAGTTCAGACACACAGTGGGGAACCAAATCAAGACCGACTATAAGCACACAGCACTTTCACATGTAAGGAAATTCCACTGTACCAGGCAAATGGCTCTCCGGTTGCAATTACAGAGTCTCTGCACAATCCGGGAGTTCAGAGGTAGCTGGAAGTCCTGACAGGCCGATCGCATTCAGCAAATCTTCGGTCTTCTTCAGGTTAAAGCCTGGCCACAATTCAGTGGCTTAATTCGCTCTCCAAATTCGGATTCAGTCCGAAAAAAGCACAAGTTCCCTCTCAGGAACAGCAGGCAGGCATGCAGGCCAAACTCAGGCCTTTCCACAGTTCTCCCACATGAATCCACTATGGATTGCTGCTCGAACTATCTAGAGCTGTTACTTCTTCACTTCCCAACTCAGATCTAACTGAAACTGCAAGCAGTGTGGGACTTTCTCCAAGATCCAAAAGGTTCGGTTGGCAGATCTGTCTGTCTGTCAGTCACAACAAGGGCTTCCCCTCCAGGTTATTTTAGGCGCCAAAAGCCCAAAACTACAATTCCCACAAGTTTTGGTCCCACCAAGCCCCTGTAGGCAGGCTCTATTTTAGAGCCCCAAATATACTGATTGGCCCATTCTGCAGTCCAGGATCAAGATGATGGAAACAAACAGAACTGTCCATGCTGCAAAGAAGGCAGGTTAGAACAAACTGCTATATTATTACTACTCTAACAAATGATCAGCAAACAAGTACATCGTCTAACAGTGCTCCCTCTCAGATTAATTACGACTGCAGTCCAGGCAGCTCTTAAAGAGACAGTACACAGAGGCTATACAGGCACTCTTTGGCAAAACATTTAAACTGCTAAAACACCGAACACCAGCCTAGCAGTGAGCATTTAGGCAAGCTCAAGGAAGACTTTTCGGGAACCCCCATTTGTAGGGGGGGTTACACCAGCAATATGCGAGGACCCATGGCCACCTTTATAACTGCTCTCTGTTCCTTAGATTAAGTCCCCGGACCCAAAGAGCCATTTATAACAAGTACCCCCCATCCCCACCATGGACGCATGACTGGGAAGGCAGTAGTAGGCAAAAAGATTGGCTGCTCAGTAGCCTCCCTCCCTTAACCTAGAGCTCACTGCCAGAACACTTAGTAACTGTCATCTACAGCTTGTCTGGGGGCTGGGGGAGTGGTGTGGTCCCACATCTGACTGATTATCAGTGTAATCAATGACACAGGACTGCCCCACCCCAAGATATTCTGGGTTGAGCAAAAAGACTGGCTGCTCAACAGCCCTGCTCCATAACCTACAGCATGCTGCTAGAACACTTACAGAGACTGGCAGCTGCAGTGTGGTTGGGGGGGGAGGAGGAGGAAATGGGGTACAACATCTGGTTAACAGGTGAGTATGCCCAGTGTGATCAGTAATACTGGAGTGCTCCCCTCCCCGGGCAAGTTGCAGCTGGTAGTCTCTGTACCTGTTCCAGCAGTGTGCTGTGGTCTGGGCAGGCATTTAGCGGTCAGCCTTTCTGCCTACAATTGCCCCTGAATTGAGGATCGGAGTTAAGAGGGTGGCATCTTGTCATAAATTGCCCTTTGTGGCCAATGGGGGGCATAAGGCTAGCTAGGCAGAACAGTTAATAAAACACAGAAGTGAGTCCTTTTTTTCTCATATTTGGTAAATCAGTTTCTGGGGGGGGGGTTGAGTGGGTGATGATTGTGGGAGGGGCTGTCCACAGCACCAACCCCAGCCACTTGGGATGTTTAGACAGTTTATTTTACTTTTTGTCTCATTTTTCAGACAAATAGTGAACAGCCAAGTACTGTATTTGGGGTCCAGAGTATGAATGCTTGCTCAGTGTTCGAGGAAAGGTACTGACCAGGCCACTTGAGAGGACTTCTGGGCCCCCGGGTAAAGTTCAGACTCTGGGACCCCTACCAGGTCACAGCCCCTTCCCTGCATACAGAATACTGGGAGGTCTGGGCTCCTCTTGGCACTGGGCCCCGGGAATTATCCCCTGCTCCCCCACCCTCTCAAGGGCCCTGGTACTAATACACCCTTACTGCATTTAGATACACTTTTAAAAGCAGGGACATTGTTTTAACGATGACATGCAGTTCTCACAAGGTAAGATACTAACTTTGAATTAACACAGCCATCACTCCATATTACTGCAACTTGTCCTTTCATGAGATGCATCAGACGAACTTCTGTCACCTAAAATAGCAAAACAAAAATGCTGTTTAATATCCAATATTGCACTAAAAATAAAGACTCAACAGCATTCAGAAGCTGCTTATATGACTTGGCCGTGGGCTATCGTGTCCTGTTCTAGTTTTAAACTAGATGTTTGTTCTTGTGCCCCATCGCAGACTGTACAAGCTACTATATACCCCTAAAGTATGGGCTGCTATATATCCCTAGCATATGGATTGCTATATACTCCTAGACTATAGGCTACTATATACTTCTATATAGAGTAAAAACAGGTTACTCACCTGTAACAGTAGTTCTAGGAGTGGTATATGTTGTTCATCCACACTCTTCGGCAAGTCCCCTTCCACTTTAAGGTCAACTGGAAGTCTTCAAGCTGGCTCCCCCCACCCACCCGGGTGGTATATACCTCGGCTACGCCCCATGACGCCAGAACTTAGCTGGAAGCCAGGTGTTGCATCTGCAGCAGGGGAGGTCGGGTGGGTCTGTGTGGATGAACAACATATACCACTCCTAGAACTACTGTTACAGGTGAGTAACCTGTTTTTCTAGGAGTGTGGATATGTTGTTCATTCACACACTTTGGCAGACTCCTAGCAGTTCTCCAGGAGGAGGGAGGCAAGGCGCACACCCCCTACTTAGGGAACAGAGATTGGAGAACTGAGGCCCCAAAATCAACATCCCGGTGTGACTCAAGGTCGATGTGGTAGTGGGTGATGAAGGTGTTTGCTGACTTTCAGGTAGCAGCCCAACAGATTTCCTGGATAGGGATGTCCCTGGAAGCAGCCACTGATGTAGCAATATGGCAGATATAATGAACTCTTATCCCTCCGAGAGGCTCCTTGCCCACCAACTCATAGCACAGACCTATGCATGATGTGATCCATCTAGCAATGGTCCGTTTTGCTGCAGATCTGCCAGAAGCGGCTTCAGCATAGGTGACAAACAGCTGGCGAACCTCTCCCTGAATTTCCGTCATCCTCTTCTTGTAATAGGAGAGAACCTGCCTCAGGTCCAAAGTATGGAGCCTGTACTCGGCTTCCGAGGTGTAATTAGGAAAGTATACCAGCAGGGTTAACACTTGGTTAAGGTGAAACTCTGACACCACCTTTGGAAGGAATTTTGGGTGGGGGCGTAGGACAACCTTGTCTCTGTGGAAGACCAGATAAGAGGAGTCCACCGAAAGCACCTGGAGCGCCCCTGTCCTGGCAAATGTGATGGCCACCAGGAAGGCCGTCTTCCACGACAAGTGTGACAAGGCACACTTGTGCACTGGTTCGAATGGCTTACCCAAGAGCTTTGCCAGTACCAGCAGAAGATCCCACGGAGGTGGAGGTTCACGCACTGGAGAGGAAATGTGATCCAAGCCTTGGAAAAGTGCCCAACCACTGTCTCCTGTGCCGTCGGCTGACTGGTCCGTGCCTGGTAAGCAGAGATGGCTGCAAGGTGCACCCTAAGGTTCGATGACCAAAGATCCCCTTTGGAGAGAGACCAAAGGTAGTCAAGAATGTTAGCCACTGGACAGGATAAAGGATTCAGGCCCTTGCCCTGCCACCAAATGGAAAACCATTTCCATTTGAAGGCATAACATTTCCTGGTCGATAACTTTCTGGACGTCTCCACCATGGTGTAGACATCATCAGAAAGACCCAAAGCCTGGAACTCTAGCTGCTCAGGTACCAGGCTGTAATTTTGCAAATGTCTGTACCTAACTGTGTTCGTCTCCATGTGTAAAGTTTTAAGTGGTTCAGTTAAAGTGTTGTGATGAAACTTGTTACATGCTTGATTAGACTTATTCTCTACTGTTAAAGCTGAATATTACTATAGCATGTTTGTCCATTGCAGTGTACAATTTTGGTAGTCCTTGACTGTCTAGCTCGAATTGCACTGCCTGCTATATTATGAACTGTTTTTCTGTGACTTATATCTATTTTCTCCTCTTCATTGTCTTTCTCTGGAAATTCCACACCAACCCCCTTGCTAACTTAGCTGCTTTACATTTTCTTTAATATTTGCCTTCTGTGTAAGCTCTAACCCCTCTGCTATTTCCTTTAGTGTCTTTTCCTCACTCTTCCCATTGTCTTTGGCTTGCCCTACCCCTGCCTCTCTAATCGTTTTTCTTTGTCTAACTTACAATCATCCCCAGCCCATGCTGTCTGTCTGCCACCAGCTTCCCACCCCTGAATTCCCAGTTAGCCTGAATATTTATTCTGTCTCTCTCTCTCTCCTTCCCCCTTAAGCATTCACGCCTGAGTGCTGCTCCTCATCCAGGGCGGTCAACACCAGCCATCTCTACGGCCGCCGCCCGACCCCACACACCAGCCCTCACCGGATTTCGGATCCTGGAACGTGGATCCAGACTGCAGGTACGACCGCTGATCTTTCCATGGAGCCATCCCAGTCGTCTGTACTCGACTGGTGTGGCGTGCTTTCAGGCAGATTCTGATTGGTCCGCCTGCTATCCTGCTACACACCGATTGGTGCACCCTTTGCCATAGACATAAAGAGCAAATTCTGTGAGATCTTGACTGCCTCTCTCCTGATAACTCCTGCTCGAATTTTCTCCTGCCCCCAACTCCCTCCCAGGCCTCCTTTAAATACAATTCTGCACCGCTCTCCCTGGTTCTCTGCCATATGATTGGTTCACATTGGCCTGTTACTTTTCAGAGCTGAGTCAATTGTCTGTACTTTGTGTAGCAGCACTGTAGCACCTAGCCTGTTATTCTTTTCATAGCTCTTCACTAGACTGAGTATTGTTATAAACTCCACTATTAATATTACTTCCCTTTGAGTCCTGAGAGTGTTTGTTTGTGATCCTGTCACCCACTCAGCAGAAGCACCCAACCTCACTAACATCTTGACTCCACTCTTTTGGAATTATGGCATGCTTCACTGTTATCTTTCTAATTCTAGAAAACAGTGTACCCTATGTTACACTATACCATGAAGTACCAGGCTCTAATCCAGCCCTGGAACCCCTTATTACAACCTATGTTGCCCCTTCACACTGTACCTCCCTCCTCTCGCTGACCCACCCTCCCTTCACCCATATCCCCATTCTTCCCCTCCCCTCCCCTTCCTCATCTCCTATGACTGTCCGAGCACTCTCCCTCATTACCTTAAACTGTCAAATCAGCCTTACCTTCTCTGCACCCAACATACATATCCTTGGCAATGTATCAAGGGCGGTCCCAAAGGAAAAAAGCCTTTTCATTCTTGATCAGTTCCTTAAAGAAAATACTATTGCTGCTCCTCCTCTGATCAGGCAATGTGGAATTAAATCCTGGCACTCCATTACAACTTACCTCTCTACCAGAATTTGCAGCTGCCTCTGGTCTTAAAATGATGTTGGTCAATATATTAAGCCTGACCAAAAAATTTGACCAACTACAAGCATGGGCTGCACATACTAACCCAGATCTTATCATCATTACTGAGTCGTGGCTTAAAAAGGTTAATACCGACCAACAAATTGTCCTCCCAGGCTACAAACTATTCAGGGCAGATAGGGAAACTGGGGAAGGGGGGTCGTCTATTCCAAAACCAAGTATTCAGTTAGTGATATCTTCTGTAAATCTAAACCTAAGAAATTTGAGATTGTTTCTCTGAAGCTTCACATTCTTTCCATGGAATGCGATACTATTATAGGTGGCTATAAGTCTCCGACCGGTGGTGCTGAAATCCTTAATATACTGATATCCTAACCACTGCACCAACACAGAAACAATAATCCTAGGGGATTCCAATATGGATTGGCTTACTCCAAAATCACACTGCCTTAAATCTTGCTGTGACGAGTTTGGTTTTGTACAGTTAGTTAGTGAATCCACAAGGAATGATACCTTGAACATTGCCAATAGCTCCCTCTTAGATGTTATATTAACCACTCATCCTCATAAAATCTTACACTCAGCAGTTTTCCACAATGACATGAGTGACCAAGGGGTTGTTGTATGCACAAGATCTCAAACTAAGGCCCGTCAACAGCCCAAACTCATAACAAAACAGTCTTTTTGTAAGTTCAACGCAGCAAATTTCCTTTCTGATTTAAGTAAGGTCAGATGGCAAGATCTTTACCTTGACAAAACTGCTGATGAGGCTGTCTCTGTCCTTAACGACAACCTTGCCACTCTGGCAAATAAGCATGCCCCCTTTATCAAAGTCAGGGTGCGTAACATCTCTCACCGCTAGTTTACCTCAGATCTCAAGGCAGCACTTACAAACAAGATTTGGGCTTAGGCTAGGCACACCAAGAGCCCTGCGGATTGGCAGGCCTTCAGAACAGCTAGGAATGTCTGTATAAAAAGCATTCGCGCTGTAAAAGCAAACTTCTATATCTCCACCCTGGAACAGGGAAACGGGAATTCCCACAAAATCTGGAGGACACTTACATATATTGAAGGACGGCCCTCTGCTCCCTCCATTCCAACTAAGATACTCACGTATGGTAGGGTGGTGGAAAGTAATTCTCAAATCCTTGAAGAACTTAACTCCCATTTTGTCACTGCTGGCCTAACCTTTGACTCCTCACCTTATGCTGACCATGTGAATAGTCAAGCTAGCTCCACCTACACAACCTGCACCTCATCTTGTCCCTTTCAGCTGCGCATGCTCAACTATAAAGAAGTTAAAGACTCACTCCTTAACTTAGATACCAGAAAAATTGCAGGGGACGATGGACTCAAACCTTTCTTCCTAAGACTAGGCCATGCCTATTTCACTTCCCCCATTCTACATATTTTCAATCTCTCCATCACTTCTGCCACAGTTCTGTCTTGTTGGAAATCAGCCCACATCCTTCCTCTATTCAAATCGGGGGACCTTGATACACAAGGAGGAATGGAAAGGATGAGAAGGGACTTGGCAAGGTTGGAGGAATGGTCAGAAGTATGGCAGCTTGGATTCAATGCAAAGAAGTGCAACATAATGCACCTGGGAAACAAAATCCTAGGGGAAGATTACACAGTGGGGGGGTAGGGACCTGGGAGTAATCACATCAGATGACTTTAAGGTAAGCAAGTGTAACCCCTAGATGGCGCTATCCCAGGGGCTACTACCCCTGCCTGATTTGCCACTAACAGGTTGAGGGTCCTGGATCCAATGGCGGGTGCCTCCACCCAGAGGTCAGGGTTTGCAATAGTTAAACTAACTTGGTCACAGCCCTCTGGGACACTGCAACCCCTTCTTCCCACTAGTGGCCCACACAATATATCAGAATTACCTTCACAGTATACACTTACCCCAGGTCTGGTTCCGCACTGGGACCTCCTGTGAAATGAGATACAGTGCAACAATCACAGTACAGTACTTTAACATAGACAAATACCTCAGGCAGTATAACTTTGCTGAAACAAGCAGCTCTGATTTATTTAGGGGATATAACAAGGACAGGGGAAATCAGGTTAATTAGCTTATCACTCTAATAATCTATCTATGGCTCTGTGCACAGGCCTATCCCTATCAGTTACTGTCCCTGGGTACCCAAGCCCTAGTGGCTAGTCCAAACCGTGGCAGCTGGTAGGGCCCTTTCACACAGAGAAAAGGAGAATTAAACAGTCAGCAGTACAGTAATTCCATTTGGATTTAATGTGGCAATTCAACAGGGAGCGACCCTGAATTAGTACTCACGACCTCCAAATAAGATAGGGTCCTTCAATGTCAGCAGGGCTCACTTGAGGTACACAAACCTCTTCACACGTCCATATAAAAGAAAGCACTATACCAGGCAGGCTGCATCTGTATCCTGATCGCAATTACTGCACAATACCTGGGAGAACACACAGCAGATTCAGTTCCTGACAGACAGAGTGCAATTTTCAGCAATTCCTCCAGTCTTCTACAGGGTGAGCCTGGTTTCTACTCTTCAGAGATCCTTTGATTCTTTTCACAGGACGGATTCAGTCCTAACAAGCTGTTACACAAGCTGCAGACCGGAACTCTGGGCCTTACACACGTTTTTTGACTAAAAACTGCACACTGAAAAAGCACAGGGCTCCTTCCTTCTTCACTGCCAAAGCTCAACTCAAACTCCAACCGACAAAACTGGGCACTTCCTTTGAGTTCCTCCCAGTTCTTGACTGGATTGGCTGTCACCACAATAGACTGCTGCTGTTGGTCCAAAAAGGCACTGAAGTCTAAACTACATCTCCCAGAGTCACTGCCCATACAATCCTCTTGTGGCTGGCTCAGATTATGAGTCCAAGTTCTGATTCGTCCAAGGCACCATTTTAGAGCTAGCTTACCCCACACTGATTGGTCCAGTTCAGCAGTTCAAAACTAGAATGGGGAACTAGCAGACACAGTTCTGACTGCAAAGAAAGCAGGTTAGACAAACTGTAATTTCATTATTACTCTAAATAATTTCTGGCAAACAGTTACATCTTTCAGATAGGTTCCTTTGCACTCCTAGTGACTGCAAAATGAAGTGAATTGGCAGCAGCTTGAGTGGTACTCAATCAAAGAAACACACAGTCCCCCATACAAACTAATTATGTCTGCAAGCAGACAGCTCTTAAAGAGACAGTACCAGAGGTTCTAAAACACTCACTGATAAATGGCTTAAATGCCAAACACCATTCAGGCTTGGAGCATTCAAGCAAGCTCCTGGAAGTCTTTTGGGAACCCCCATTTGCAGGGGGGTTACACAAGCAATGTGAGAAGGCAGTATGGAGGGCTGGGGGTATACTGGGATGTATAGGGAGAGGCATCACCAGTAGAAAACAGGAAGTTGTTATCCCTCTGTACAGACAGTTGGTGAGACCCCACCTGGAGTACTGCGTCCAGTTCTGGAGACCCCATCTCCAAGGACATAGACAGAATGGAAGCAGTCCAGAGGAGGGCAACTCAAATGGTGCAGGGTCTGCAACAGAAGCCATACAAGGAGAGACTAAAGGAGCTTAATATGTATACCCTTGAGGAAAGAAGGGAGAGGGGAGACATGATAGAAACTTTTAAGTACTTCAGTGGAATCAATAAAGTCCAAGAGGGTAGCATCTTTCAGAAAAAGAGTTGTACAAGAACAAGGGGACACAATTTGAAGATAGAGGGGGGATGGCTCAGAGGCAATGTGAGGAAGTATTTTTTCACAGAGAGGGTGGTGAACGCATGGAACAGCCTTCCTGAGGAGGTTGTGGGGCCTAAAACTGTGGGAGAATTCAAGAACGCATGGGACAGATGTATGGCAATTTTTGTGGGGGGTAGGAAGAAATAGGCTGTTGGTTAAACAGGATCTGCAGCTTATCCTGTAGGTAGGGAAATGGGCAGACTAGGTGGGCCAAGCGGTCCTTATCTGCCGTCAAAGTCTATGTGTCTATGACCCTTAGAAACATATAAACATAGAATTTGACGGCAGATAAGGACCGCTTGGCCCACCCAGTCTGACCATTTCCCTACCTAATGGATAAGCTGCAGATCCTAGTTAACCAGCAGCCTATTTCATTCTACCCCCACCTCCTAGAATTGCATTATGGCTGTCCCATGCATGCTTGAATTCAACCACTGTTTTTGAAAAATTGATCTACAACCAATTAAAACTTCATATCGAAACCTTTTCACTCCTAAACCCGGCACAATCTGCTTTCCAGTCTAATCACAGCATTATCACAGCATTGGCTAAAGTCACTAATGACTGGGTTTCTGCTGAGGATGCCAAGAAGATTACTGGTGCAGTCTTCTTAGGCCTTAGTAAAACGTTTGACACCGTTGACTACAACCTTTAGTTACTTGCCTTACTAATCTAGGTGCCACTCCGTCCAATGCTCAGCGGTTTGCCAGTTATCTATCAGGGAGGACACAGAAAGTCAAAGCCAACGGTCTATTCTCAGCCACCTTGACAATTGCCAGGGGAGTCCCCAAGGCTCCATTCTAGGTCCGATCCTCTTCTCTCTATACATCAACGATTCTGACTCTTACATAACCAATTCCAACCTGCACTTCTTTGCGGATGACACAGTACTGTATACCTCTGGTTCAACTCTATCTGAAGTTAGGGACGTGTTACAAGTTGACTTTGCTCAGCTCAAAAATAATCTAATAAAAGCTAAGCTTCTTCTTAATACTAAGAAACCTGCCTCCCTGTACAGCAGACAGGAGTGCATGCCACCCTGTTTGTTGAGGTAGTACATGGTCATGGTATTGTCCTTCTGGACTTGAACCACTTGACCCCAGAGTTGAGGAGCGAAAGCTGACAGTGCCAGTCTAACTGCTCTGAGCTCCAACAGGTTGATGTGGCACTGGGACTCCTTGGGGGTCCAGAGCTCATGGGCCCTTTTGTCCCCCACGGGCTCCCCAGCCCATGAGAGAAGCATCGGTCATGAGGACTGACCGTCGGCTCGGGGTGGACAAATGGGATCCCTTCTTGCAACCGGTCTGGGGCAGTCCACCACTGGAGAACATCTTCTGGGTTACAGTGATTGGCTGGTCAAAATGACCATGGCACGGAGTCCACTGGGCGGCCAGCTCCCATTGAAGGGGGTGCATGTGCAACTGGGCTCAACAGACCACTGAGGTGCACGCCACCATGTAACCCAGAAGGCACAGAAAGTCCTAGGCAGGGCACAACTGCCTAACCAGAAATGATTGGGCAAAGGAGGAAAAGAACCTCCACCCTGTCCACCAAAAGCTGAACTCTGGCTTGACAAGAGTTGAGCTCTGCCCCGACGAAGCTCATCACCTGAGAAGGCACAAGTTCCGACTTGGCCTCATTGATCAGGAGGCCAAGTTGGGAGCAGGTCTGGAGGGCCAGGTCCCTGGACCTCTCCACCTCCTGTTGGGTAGAACCTGCTAGAAGCCAATCATAGAGATAAGGATAGATTCTGACCCCCTGATACCTGAGATGGGTCACCACCACTGCAATGCATTTGGTGAAGACCTGTGGGACTGATGACAGGCCAAATGGCATGGCTCAGGACTTGTACAGGGTCCCTTCAACCCTGAAGCAGAGGAACCGCTGATGGGATGGACGGATTGGGATGTGAAAGAATGCGTCCTGCAGATCCAGTGAACAGAACCACATGTTTCGATCCAAGGATGGTATGATCTGGGACAGAGGGACCATCCAAAAGGTGCGTGACCTGAGATATTGATTGAGGTCATGCAGATCTAGAATGTACCTGGAGACAAAGCCTGGGTCTGCTGGAGGATCTGCCACTGGAGCTACTGCCTCCTTGAGGAGGAGCTGAGCAACGTCATCTCAGAGAGCTGACTGAGTCTGAGTGGATACTCCTTCCTCCCGAAGGGCACGGGCTCGGCTTGGAGGGTACTGCTCGAACTCCAGAGGCAGTCCCTGAACGACCACTTCGAGAACCCACCTGTCCAAAATTACAGCGGACCAGACAGAAAGAATGTGGCGGAGCCGGCCCCCATGGGAGGACCCAGAGCTGAGGTGACAGGAGAGGGGTTGACAGCCCCCTGTCCTGTCACTGAGCAGGCTTGGAGGATGAGGCTCCAGGACCTGAACCTTGGCCTCCTTTATGGGCATGGGAGGGGCTGGGCCGGGGGCGCCAAGCTTGAGCCTGCTGCTGTTGCTGCTGCTGTCCACCTTGAAAGAAGGACTGCTGAGCTGCAGGGGAAGAATGCTGAAAAGGCTTCTTTTTTTTTCTGCTGGTTCTTGCCCAAAGAACCCTTGGCAGAAGTAGCATCCAAGGTGGCACTGGATTGCTCAATGCGCTGAGGGTGACCAGCCACTCCTGGGCTGAACAAGTCAGTCCCTAGGAAGGGCACATCAGCTAGTTTGTGCTGGGTATCTGCCAGGAAGGAGGAGAGCCTCAGTCAAGCCCTATGATGAGAGGCAACTGTGGCTGCCATTGAACAGGCACAAGAATCCCCAATGTCCTCGGTCGTCTGGAGCTGCTGTTTGGCAACAGCTTGGCCCTGATCCCAGACCTGCTCGAACATGGTCTGCATATCCGCAGGGAGATGTGGGAGGACATCATCCAGAGACCCTAGAAGGGTGTGACAGAAGTGTGCCATGATGACGGCCAAACTTGCCTGATGAAGGCCCAAGGAGGAAGCCGCACAGACCTTCCTGGCTGAATGGTCCAAATGCTTGGACTCTTTATCAGGAGGTCGGTCAGTGTTTGGCAGAACTGCCAGTATACCTGAACACAGAGGCATTCACCAGGCTCTTGGCTGAAGGGTGCTCTATGAACCCCGCAAGGGACCCCTTGGTCACCACATACTTGCGGGCCATGTGGGCAAACAGAGCTGGACAAGAGGCAGGGCGCTGCCAGAGTTCTAATGCCGGGCCAACAACAGTCTCGGCCACAGGAAAGGCCTCCTTTGGGGTATCCCCTCTCTTAAGGATATCTTCCATCAGGGTTCTCCCCGACTCCCTCAGTGACCACTCCCCGGTAATTTGTAAATGGTCAAATAAGGCCCCAAAGGCACCAGCCAGGTGTATTACTACTAGGCTTCTGAAGAAAGGCAAGTTGGGAGCTCTAAGAGCACACCTCAGTCTCCAAGTTTGGAGCTCTATTGACCACAAAACAGATGTCAACACTGCCCTAGAATGCTTTATAAGCAAATTCAATGAAGTGTGCAATGTCTACGCCCCCTGCACCAAAAGAAGGATTCGTGACTATGACAGCCCCTGGATCACGGCACAGCTACTAGCCCTCATGAAAAATAGAGACGACTTGTGATACAAAGCAAGAAACTCCGGTACCCAGACAGACTACCAGAACAGTAGAGTTGCACAGAATAAATGCACCTGGGCTGTTCGTAAGGCCAAAAACACTCACTTTAAAAATGAGCTGACAAACTCATGGGGTGACAGTAGATGGTTCTGGGAGAACATCAAGTCCCTAACCGGTAAACCTTATAAAACTCCCCCACCACCTTCCTGAACATTGAGGGCCAACCTACGCAAGATCACAGTCACACAGCAAATGTCTTCAACAAAGCTTTTACTGACCTCAATGGAGTGTTGCCCCCTAGCTTCCTTCAACACCAATCAGATACTTGCACTGAACGAAACCCAGGGGCCCAATCAAACTCCCATCCACCTTTCTATTTCAGAACTATCACCTTTATGGAAGCAAAAAAGTACATCTTAAAAGCACTAGGTAATTCCAGAACTAGTTCTGATCAACTTAACCTAAAACTAGTTAGGCTCACCCTGGACATAACTCTCAAACCCCTCACCAAAATCTTAAATCTCTCCTTGGTATCAGGTGAACTCGCACGGATCTGGAAGGTGGCAGTGGTTACCCCAGTTTACAAAAGTAGTGACAGGGTCAACTCTACAAATTACGGCCCAATATCTATCCTTCCGCCACTCTCCAAGGCCCTGGAGCGAATTATAAGCAACCAACTGATGTTATCTAGACAAGTATAATTTACAATGTCAACAACATGGATTTTGAAAACAACACAGTACCACAACCACTATGGTGGAGTTTACCAGCTTTATCCATAATGCGCTAGACAGACGGCTCTTAGTAGGGGCAACATATATTGATCTCACCAAGGGCTTTGACACCGTCAATCACAATCTGCTCCTGGATCAGCTCTCTGATACTGGCCTCTCTCCTGCAGCAGTAGCATGGTTCAGAAGCTACCTTTCTGGGAGGGTCCAAAAAGTGAAAATCCTGGACACCTTCTCCGACAACCTTAGTGTTAACACAGGTGTTCCTCTAGGCTCTATCCTTGGCCCTCTACTGTTCAGCCTGTTCTCAAACAACCTACATCAATCGGTAAACAATCAGCTACTACTGTATACAGATGGTGCAGTCCTATATTCATGTAATTTTGACCCCTACATACTGGAAAAGCAAATGCAGGCTAATTTCATTGCGGCTGAGCACTGGTTCCTTCAATCAAAACTGCTCCTCAATTATAAAAAAACTAAGACTAAGTTATTCGCATCATCACATAACAAACACTGCACTCACCAACTTTAAATTCACAACAATCAGAACACTTCCCTGGAGATGGTTCAAACATTTAAATACCTAGGATTGACACTAGACCACACCCTCTCGTTTAACCAACACACAGATGGAGTCACAAAGTCGTCAAATGCAAAATTAGGATTACTGTACAGACCCTGAAAAGGCCTGACTTCTGAGGCACTCAAAACTTCAGTAAATAGCTCAGTCCTCTCAGTGATAGACTATGGTCTAGCAGTATATGGGGCTGCCTCCCAAACTGCTTTGAAAAGTATCAAAACAACACTAAACAAAGTGTGTTGTTTAGTCCTAGGTGTACCCCCTCTCACTCACACCAGCGAGTTGTACACTCAAACAAAATGGCTCAACCTTGACAGTCGCCTCCAGTATCAAGTATTCATGCTCACCAAGAAGTCTATGCTAGGACTTACCACCCCAGGCCTGTAAAACCTCCATAGCTGACCTAATTCCATCAGATGCACTAGGGGTACAAACAACTCAGCCCTCTGCGTCCATTTCCATAGAACCACACAAGGCCAATGGTCCTACGAATACTGGGCACCACTTTGGCTTAATGCGCTTGACCTAGGCATCACAAAAGAGGACAAAATAGGCCCCTTTAAAGATAAACTCCACCCTCACCACAAATGTGAACTGTGACTATGAGACCTGAACTCCCCCACACTCTTCCCTCCTCTTTCCTGCTACCCTCATCTTCTCCTCTCTTCTTGCTAACACTCCCCTAGTAGGCTCCAGGTCCCAGCCTCAGCATCCACCCCCCCAAGTGAGTCTAGCCCTCCTTTATGACTACACTCTTTAGCACTTAAGACAAAAGAACTGCTGCCCATCAAGTTCTTGCCTCCTTGTATTTAGTATTAGTTAATTATTTTACAGACTATATCATCCTCTGTTCCCTAAATGATTCTCTCTATATCCTGTAGCTTCTCAAGCTGTTCACTTAACAACCTGTCAACCTAGCCTGCTTTAAATGATGTGTCTGTATATTTTTCTTATGTAATCCCTGTTATTGTAATTATGTAACCTCTGTAACCTGATGTACTCATGTCTTTCTAGGCATGGAACCTCCTTGTATCTGCTTATGCACTTGTAACCATTGTAAATGATGTTATGCCCATGTATTACTATGACATGGAACCTCTGTAAAAGAGCCTTTGGCTCAAAAGTACTTCCTAGAAATAAATAAATACATAAGGATGTCCATAAGAGGGTACTCCGCCTTCTTCTGGATTGGCTCCAGGGACATCCCTGGGGACTCAGAGATGAGGCGAAGAATACCCTGAAAAGACGAGGGGCCTTCCTCCATCTCTAGGTCAACGCTGATTTGTCATCCCCAGGATGAGAATGCAGGCGGTGGCGTCCAATCGTGAATCCAGATATAATGGTCGACCGCCCAGGCCACCACCGCCGAGGGCAGTCACGATCATGACCAACAACCGCCAAGAAAACCCGGTATCTAGCCTATCTCCCTTGGAAGAAGTCCCTCCCATAGGCTGCTTGGGTGGTGGTTCCACCACAATCAGTGGAGAAACCGTTTTAGGCCGAACTGGAGGTTTCACCGGCTCTGCGGGCTGGGGAACCGGCTTAATCGGCTCCAAAGGAGTCGGCTTCAGCCTAGGAGGCAAAAGCCAGGTAATAGCCAGTGTGGGAGCCGAAGTTGGCTTGTGCCCAGCCAAAATAAGCTTTTTCACATGAAGTCCTCGTAGCGCTGACAGAGTTTCCACCAGAGCCTCTCCTCATTCGAGGAGGATGAGGACGACCGATGGCGCTGCCTCTTTTTGGAGCATTTATGGCTCTTCCTCGGCCTTTCGGTAGAGGGGCTACGAGACCTTGATTAAGATTGGACAGGCCGACTCGGTCACTCAGGAGACACCAGTGGGACCAGTGATTTACTGGGGTCGGGGACCACTTTCTCCATGGGAGTCCCAGCAGGCTGGGTCTTGTCATCTGGGAAGACCAAATAGGAGTTCGATCGAGGGAACTGTCAACTGGAGTCAGCGATAAAGAATCGATTGGGTTGATGACTATCTCTACATCATTGATCGACAATTCAGTCGACTGACCAGATGGCAAAGCCGAAAAGCCAGCAGCCGAAGATGCTCTCTCGACAGAAGTCTTGACCACATGTTCCTGGGACTGAGATCTCTCCTGTTCCCAAGAACGTCTCCGTCGAGACGAAGACGATTCCAGATTCTTCTCCCGCTTATGGGATCGAGAGGAGTGAGTGACTGCAGGTGCCTCTCCCTTGGTTGGGAGAAACTGGCACAACTCTCAGAAGGAACCCGAGAAGGTGGAGCCCAGGTTGAGCGGAATGAAGAAGCTCCGAGAAGTCTCTGCAGCGCAGGCCACTTCCTCCCTGAACACTTGCATGCGATCCAATTGCTCAACGGATCCCACAGCCATGGAAAAAGCCCATCAGGCCCCCTTGGATTTCACCGGAGGGTTCCGTTTATCCGGCCTCCCCAGCTTCAGGCGTGCAAGATGGTTGTCGAGGACATTAGGATAAAAGGCGATACACATATCACATTTCGAGGTGTCATGATCGACACCGAGGCAATAAACGCAATCAGTGTGGGGATCAGTGCGCAACATTTTCTGGCCGCAAGGGTACCAACAAAATCCAGGGGAAGACTTGTCTTCCATAATCGAAGAGTTAAACTCATGGTCACTAACGCGAACGAGACGAATTCTCGGAATAACTGAAGGTTTTAGAAGTGAGCACAAGGGAGGCAACCTGAATCTTCCAGCGGAAAGGAAGATCTGGCATCATGGGGCGGAGCCGAGGTATATACCACCTGGGTAGGTGGGAGGAGCCAGCCTGAAGACTTCCGGTTGATCTTAAAGTGGAAGGGGACATGCCAAAGAGTGTGGATGAACAACATATCCATGCTCCGAGAAATGTATTTTTTTATCATTTATTTGTCCTCCTCCCATCGACCAATCACCATCTGACCTGGTACTCCCAATCCCGTCACCCAGCTTCTCCAGTGCTTATCTCTATGTGAATCCCCAATGGATCACACCCCACCTCGCTTCATGGCAGGGTCTTTGAGGCTGTCCTAACCCCTCTGGAGCACAATCCAGATCCTGTAAGAGGTGTCTAGTCGGTGGTGTGGGTCCTCAGGAGAACCAGCCTTCGCCTGGTCATGGTCAGGAATTTTCCTCTGGATTTTCTCCCCATGGGCTGCCAATCATGCAGAGTCACACCATGTGATAGTAAATGTATTTTGGCAATCTTCAGATACTCTTGCAGGCAGGCAGAGAATATGCTTAGGAATGGTACAGTATGCAGACAGGAATAGTACAAGTGCAATTTTTTTTATTAGGTCAAATTAGGTAAACTTGATAAAGTCTTAAAAAAATATTTGTTGATTAATTTATGGATTTTATTTATATATACCACACCAGTGGCAAATAAATTGGGTAAATATTTATTTTCACTTAGAACACCATTTATTTCACTCAGAACACAATTTAATTAACTTAGAACATATTATGTCCGCTTAGAATCCGGAACTAGAACATAGAGAACAATGGGCCAGATACAGAATTTACAATTGAAGGAAAGGCAGTTTTAAGTTAAAACGAGGTAAAACACCAGTAAAAATATTACAAATGGTGCGTAATATATCAAATACATAATGGGTTTCAGTGAAATAACACATTTATCTCCACACGAATGGTAAGACCTCTATAACTAACGAGTGGCTTTGCCACTCGTGAGTTATGGGTCTTACCACTCACTAATGGAGATAAATGTGTTATTCCACTACAATCCATTATGTATTCCATATTTATGCAACGGGTGTGGACACAAACCCATTGACTAAATCCATTTATCTTTGCAGCCACTGAATAAATAAAATGTACCTACACAGTATTGATGTCATCGCCATTTCTCTACACAGTATTGATGTCATCACTATTTATCTATATAGTAGTGACGTCACGTCCACCCATATACAAATGTGAATAACTTTAAAACAAAAAATGATAGCATGGTACTGTGAGCACAAACATTGTTCAGCACAAAAATATCTACAACATGAGTGATGTTTCATTTACAGATACCTTTTAGTTTTTTTTAATAATTAACAAAAAACAGCGGAAGAAACAGGTTACTCATCTGTAACAGCAGTTCTAGGAGTGGTACATGATGTACGTCCACACTTTTGGCAGTGGTCCATTCCCATATAAATCCTGCTGGAACATCTTCAAGCTGGCTCCTCCCATCCACTTAGGTGGTAACTCCCTTGGCACCAACCCCGACGTCAGATCTTACCCGCCAGAAGCAAGACCAGTGTGACACTTGCCAGGGGATGTCGGGTGTGTCAGTGTGGATGTACATCACATACCACTCCTAGAACTACTGAACCTGTTTTTCTAGGGATGTGGATATGATGTATTGTCCATACTTCTGGCAGATTCCTAGCAGTTCTCCAGAGGAGGGGACAAGGTTCACACCCCCTATTTAGGCAATAGAGACTGGAGAACTGAGGCCCCAAAATCAGTATCCTGGCATGACTCAAGATCGATGTGGTAGTGGGAAATGAAGGTGTGTGCCGACTTTCAGGCAGCAGCCCTGCAGATTTCCTGGATAGATACATCCCTGAAAGCAGTCACTGAGGCAGCGGTATGATGGGTGGAATAAGCCCTTAGCCCTACAAGAGGCTCCCTACCAGCCAACCTATAGCAGAGGTTGATGCAGGATGCAATCCACCTGCCAACCATCCGTTTAGCTGCCGGTCTGCCAGGTGTGGCTTCAGGACTTCCGGTCCCAGCATGAAACTGATGGCAGCCTAGGTTCTAGAGCTCTATACTGGTGAGATTAAATCCAAGTTAATCCAGCATTTTAACATCACCATCCTGTTGCACAACCATAAAATAACTGAATACAATAATGTCTTTAAGGCATCAGAATAAAGATCAGCCACCGGAACCACGGCAAAGCCGCAGAAAAGTAAAGCTGAAACTCGGCTGCAGGCCACATCCTCAGCCACATGCTCTATGCCAGCGTCATCCCCACCAACCAGCGATGAGAAAGAGGAGGATCGTACTTTTACTTCAAAAAGGCCGTGCAAGGCTCTAAAACAAATTAATGAGATGCTTCAGTGCCTCGAGGAAAAGGTCTCTGAAGATTGTAAGGACCTAACTCCCCTGGAACGCTAAACAGAAACAATAGAACAGACTCTTTCCAATTATACCACAACAACAGACCTTCTCCACACAGCTTTACTTGATTTACACTATCGGGAACAACAGCTGGTCCAACAGTTGGACGAACTTGAAAATTGGAATCGGAGAAACAATCTCTGATTACATGGAGTGCCCGAGAGAACTGAAACTGGAAATATGGTTACCTTTATAGAAAGCTTTCTTACAGAATTGATCGACTTACCAGCAGACAAAGAACTGGGAATTATTCGGGCCCACCACTCTTTAATCCTTCATCCTCAGGACCCAAAAGCAAGACCCCGGTCAATTGTGATGGCTTTTTCAGATTTTCAAGTTAAAGAGGAGATATTGAGAGCAGCCTGGAGTAAGAAGGAGATTCACTTCAGGGACATCAGACTATTCTTTGATCAGGGCTATGCCCCACAGACCCTATTTAAAAGGCAGAAAGTCTTCAAGGTGGTCAAAGCACTTCGGCAAGCAGGGCATCAAGCAATTGTGGAATATCTGGACAGACTAAAGATCCAGACGAAAACTGTCCCAAGACACTTCTCTGCTCTACAAGCAGTGTCCTCCTTAAAGGAGCTGGGGAGTGAGGTGCTGGAGGACCACGCAGACACTAGGGGCAGAGCACTACATATCAGGTTTTGGCAGAGAGCAGGAACTAAAAGTGCCCAGAAGTGAGCAACAGATGAGACATCCTCCCTGTGGGAAAAGGTCAGCTCTAAATTGCTCCCCCTGGAAATAACTGCTGGACCTGCTCCAGAAAATTTGGCAATGGTCGCTGGACACAGCCTCCTCTTCTTCCTCGGCAGATACCTGAGAGACATTATGGGACAGTAGTGGGATTATAAATTGTACCTGTTTTAGTAGTAGGTTGTTTGCACATTGTTAATGTCTATGAGATAGACTGACAGGACCTAAAGCTATGACCTGGGAAGGATGGTGGGGTGGGGAGGGGGAGCAGCAGATTAAGTACTCTTAGCACCACACCTCCTTCCTCTCCACTACCGTGATTGCCAATCTGTTCTTTTTTATCTTTCAAGTTTTTCTATTCACTGTTTAAAGTTTTTCTCTGACTTAATGATTCTTGGATGCAGATGCTGACTAGCTGGGGGGCATGGAGGAATGCTGAATGATAGGTTGGAGAGACTGTTGGGTGGGATCCTAGAAAGTGAGGGGCCCACGGGATGGGAGGAGCGCTTTGAGCGGGGGCAAGGATGGGGGTCTCGCTGCCCACTATGACATCTAAGGGCCAACAAATTAAATGGAGCAAGAGACAACAGATTTTATAAAATGAATTGGGTGTCAAGTGCCTGGTGGGCACCCCATGCACACAGAGGTTGATTGGGATCCGGGGAGAAAGAACGGCTAATACTCCTGGGTGCACTGGTGCCAGAGGCATGGTACAGAGTGAGGCAACTTGAACCAGTTCTCAATACCCTTGGTGATGATGGCAAATTTAGCAATTTTATCAGGGTGCTACCCTGTCTTCTGGTTTTCGTGCACTAGCCTAGGTGGCAGGGGGGGAATCGCCTGGAAGGGGCCCCCCCCAGCGGATGGCTTAAAGTGCCAATCTGATAAAGCAGGAGACTGGGTCCGTGGAGCCCTCTGATTTTACACTTCTCATTAGTTCTGATCCCTGATCCCAGTCCTTAAGTGGTGGTGCAGGATTGGTTGGGGCCCAGGAGATGATGCTCCTAGAATTTTTTGAGTTCTCAGTTCCGAGATATCATAACCTATGGTACTGAATGAAACTTGGCCGGGGTGGAGTGTACTGGGGGACTCTCTGGTTCGTAAGATGATCTGGTTGTCGTCCAGCTCTCTTTCTGCCCGGGTGGTTTGCCTGGTCTGGAGGGCCCCATGTACGAACCCACAGGGCATTAGACCTGGGAAACTGGGCCTCACTTGGATTCTTGTTCAGCCTCTCATAACATAATAGCAACCTCTCTTATTTCAATATTATGATCCCATGAAGGTCCTTGTAGGGCTACCCATGGGGTGTTTCTCCCCTGCACTCAGGTTTCCCCTCACCTCAGCAGGCTAGGGCAATTAAAGAATATTCATTGATTTATGTTTTCATCTGCCAGATGAAGAGATGTCTCAGCTACACCGTTGATCAGTAAAGAGACAACAAACCCAACGTTGTGGCTGTCATCTTAGCTAGATATTTTTCATTGTTTGGTGTTTACTGTTTCCATCTGGACTCCCATTCCTAGTGTAATGGGGGTACTGATAGAGGAGCTGCTATTCATGGCCCCTCACCTTGTCCCATGGAGCACCAGTATGTGGAGGTGGAGGACTGGGTTTAATCTACCTTGAAGTACACTTGTGTTGACATGGTCTTGTTATTTAGAGTTGCTGCATATAGTATGAAACAGATAATGATTGTTTATACAATTTATAGATGTTTTTTATAATGGCGTTAGATGTGCACCTCTTTCCTATTGGCCCCCACTGTTTTCTTCCTTTAGGATATATGATAGTGGACTTAAAAGTTTATTCCTCTAATGTTTGGGGGATAAGCAGTCTGATTAAAAGGGCCGCATAATACAAGAGCTTCAGCATCAGCGCACAACAATCGCTTTTCTCCAAGAGATCCATCTTAAAGACCAGGAACACCTTAAGCCATGGCAAGGTTGGGTGGGGGAGGTTTTTGCATCTCATTATGTGGAGCACCCACACTGTAGGGAAGTGGCTAGTCTGGTTTGACGTAATACCCCACTTAATGTCAATTGGGTGGATACTGACCCCACAGGGAAGGTTTGTCAGACTCCATGGAGAATATAGAGGACAGAAGTGTATTCTGCTTAATTTATACTCCACTAATGAAGAGTCCAGGCGTATTCTCCTTTCAACTAAGGTGCTCGGGGACACCGTTATAGATAGTCAGAGTGTAATAATTGTGTGGGGTGACTTTAATGCTGTCATGGATCTCGCTTCAGACTGTATAGGGACTAGGTCGAAGGGGCCGTCTAGGACAGGGGAAATATTATCTAGATTATGTTCTGAGTTGGTATTGGTGGATGGCTGGTGTTTTTTATAGCCAAAAGAGGTTGAGACTATACTTATTACTCACCTAAATATACAATGTACTTCCACATTGATTTTTTTTTTTGGTCTCAGCAGCTTGGGTTCCAAAGTTACTTGTAGCCTCGATAAGATCTATAGCTCTGTCATATCATGCCCCAATTTGTATTCAACTGGACATGGCCCCAAGGCCGTCAGAAACTCTTTGGCATCTAAATGTCAACCTCCAAACACAACCAGAATTTTAACTCTAGTTAAGGAAGTTACTAAAACTTTTTTGCAGATGAACCCCCAGGAAATAGGGGAGCAGGGGTTCACTGTGATGCTTTAAAATGTTATTTATGTGGGGAAGATTATTAAATATACATTCCAGGCTAACAGGGCCCATATAAAACAGTGTTTAGACTTGGAGGGTAAAGTAGCTGACTTAAAGCGTCAACGGCAATTAACTTAAGATGAGACAATAAAATTACAGCTTGAACGGGAAAAACTTAAATAAGCTGTTGGATATATAGACAGAACGTCAGTTAAGGTAGTCTAAACAGAAATATTTTGAACATGGTAATAAAGCAGGCAAACTTTTGGCCTGGCAACTTAGGAAGGAGTCTGCCAACAGAGCAGTTCTTAGGCTCTGTGACCCAGAGGGTGGAGTCACCACCACATCCCCACCCCCAAATCACCCAGTTTTGGGGGAAATTTTTACACATCCCTATATGCAGCGGATAGAGGGCTGGACCATCTTGAGCAATCTTTTAAATACTAGAATGATTTGCAGATCACTATCCTCAATGAGGGCCAACAGGAATCCCTCGGTGCTCCGATCGTAGTGTCAGAAATACTGGGGAAGATTAAGCAATTGAAACTCACCGGGTACTGATGGATTTACATCAGAATTTTACAAACAGTTTGCTTCCATATTAGTGGAGCCACCCTCAGCTGTGTTCAGTGAGGTAACTGGGGGTGGGGGGAGTTCCTGCCTCTTGGAACCTAGCCCAGATTGCTGTAATCCATAAGCTAAATAAAGACCTGGAGGAATGTGGGTCTTATTGCCCTATCTCTCTCCTTCCAGTAGACCTCAAGATTTTTACAGGTATCCTGGCAGACTGCCTACAATTGGTCATATCTTCTTTGATACATATAGATCAAATAGGTTTTATAGCTAGGCATTTCCTCCAGGATAATATCTGTAGATTGCTAAACATCATTACTGCCCAAAGGAACAACAAATCTTTTCAACTGCTAAAAGTATGGATGCTGAGAAGGCATTTGATAGGGTGGACAAATTGTTTATGCAGCTTACTTTGCAGAGGTTTGGGCTGGGGGAAAGTTCATAACAGCCATAAATGCTTTGTATTCCACTCCGGTGGCCCGGGTTAATGTGAATGGATTTTTGTCAGTGCAGTTCCCCCTGAAGCGGGGCACTAGACAGGGCTGCTCTCTCTCCCTTCTACTCTTCGCCCTTTCGTTGGAGCCCTCAGTCATTTCCATCAGGGCTAATGAAAATATTAAGGGGGTGTTACATAGAAACATACAATTTGATGGCAGATAAGGATCACTTGGCCCACCTAGTCTGCCCATTTCCCTACCTAATGGATAAGCTGCAGATCCTAGTTAACCAAAAGCCTACTTCCTCCTACCCCCCCACTAGAATTACCTTATGTCTGTCCCAAGCATTCTTGAATTCCCCCACTGTATTTGACTCCACCCCCAAACTAATCAACAGCAGAATCCTTCCACATGGTCATTTGAAACACCTCAAATCCTGCCTTGGACAACAAGACTGGTCCCCTATTTACTACGCGTCAGATGTCAACACGGCACTGGACTTTTCATCATCTCCTTCAATGCAGCCTGTGACTCCTATGCCCCCTTCAAAAAGCAGAAAGACAAAGGCCTTTGCAACCCATGGCTCTCTGCCGAACTCCTAGCACAGCTAAAAGCAAGGGACTACCTCTGGCTTCGGGCTTGGGCCACAGGCAGACAAGTAGATATTTAAAACTACAAATGTGCTCATAATGACTGCACAAAATCAATAAGCCTGAAGAAAAGTATTTACTACAAAGATGCTCTCATAAACACCTGGGGAAAGGCAAAGTCATTCTGGGATAATCTCAAAGAAGTCACAGGGAAGCAGCCCAAAACATCACCTACCATGTTAAACATTGATGGGACTACAACTCTTGATCCTTCCACTATAGCAAACACTTCCAATAATGTGTTCTTTGACCTCAGTAGTGTTCTTCCACCCGACTTCTTCAATGAAGACCATTCTCCAGCACACACACACACACCCACAGCCCCCACCCTCTTCTTCAAATCACCCCCCTTTCTACTTCAAAGCAGTCAGGATGTATGAAGTCCGCAAATACAACAGTAAAGCAATTGCCAGATCAAGAACAAGTGGGGACTCACTCGACCTCAAACTGCTGTCCCTTACTCTTGATGAAGTACGATCACCATTAACTAAGATTTTCAACCTCTCCCTCACCCTTGGTTAGTTCCCGGACAGATGGAAATCCACCACCATTACACCAGTCCACAAGAGTGGGGACAAGGCCCTTCATGTGAACTATAGGCCTATCTCCATACTACCTCCCCAAGGCCATTGAATCTATAGTAGCCGACCAGCTGATGGAATACCTGGACAAACACGAGTCTCAGAAAAGGCCGCAGTACTACATCTGCCCTACTAGAATTCACAAGAGCAATCCACAACTCTCTGGCCAACAGTCATCTAACTGGGTCGGTCTTCATAGACCTGACCAAGGCTTTTGATACTGTCCATCATCGAATACTAATCGCAGAACTGGTAAATGCCGGGGTCTCATGTCAGTCCACAACTTGGTTTAAGAGCTACCTGGAAAACCGTTCCCAAAGAGTGAAAACAGCTGATGTCCTCTCCGATGCAAGACCCGTACGCTCAGGAATCCCAAAAGGGTCCATTCTCGGGCCACTTCTTTTCAGCCTTTTTCTGAACAAGCTTCCACAATCCTGTCCCAATCAAATTCTTCTCTATGCGGATGATGCCATCATTCACACCACCCATTAGGACCCCACCTACTTCAAAACAAACTTCAGATGGCCTTCACCTCCATTGAAAAATGGTTTAGTAGACAAAAGCTGGTCCTCAACTATAAAAAAAAACAAGTCAATGCTTTTCTGTGGCTCACACAACAAGCACAGGTTTCACCCCCTCACAATTACAAAATGCCATGGCGCTGTCCTCGAACAATTTCAATCCTTTAAATATCTTGGAGTCATAATCGACAGCAACCTATCTTATGGTGCCCACACTGATAACGTTGCCAAAGCTGCTAACACATGCATTGGCCTTCTTTACAGGCACAGGCAATGCCTTACCTCAGATGCCTTAGGATCGCAGTACAGAGCTCTGTGGTTTCACTAATCAACTATGGCCTGATTATTTACGGCTCTGCTTCTGACACCACCCTCAGGCACTAATCATTGGGTCTTAATAAAGCCAGCAGTCTTATTACTGGATCCCACCGTCTCACCCACATGTGTGATCTCTATGCCCAAACGGGGTGGCTCCAGCTTTCAAACCGTATCAAGTACCAAACTTGCATAACAGCTAAGAAAATCACACTGGGCTTTACACCCCCTGGAGTCCAAGCTCTCCTCCATACAGCACGAAATCCATGCCTCACCAGTGGTGATGAAACTCAACTACTGCACATCCCATGGTGCCGCATCACGCAGGGTCAAATATCCTTTGCTCACCGAGCTCCCAGTTGGATAAATGGTCTCAACAAAGACATCTCCTCACTGCAAAATCTAGGCCCGTTCAAAGACAACCTCCACCTCCTTCTCTCTGTTTCTAGCTCCTCTGACTGTTCTTCCTAATCTGCTCTCTCCTCCTAGCACTTACTATTCATTCTCTTTCACATCCTACCAGTGTTCCCATTAAGGCTGCAGATCTGGGGTTGCACTGCACCCTCTCCAAAAATTTTCAGGGGTACAAAATAAATTATAAGAGTTAATTCTACCATTTGTACAACATTTTTGTGGGAAAAATATACTTCAGACAGAATTATGGGGGTACAGTGTACCCCCTTCACACAAAAATGTACTTGAATTTCATAATTTGTACTTGAATCAAGTACAGATGGGGGTAAATGGGAACACTGCATCCTACAACCACCTCTTTCCACCTCTCCCTCTATCCCAACCCTTTATCCCACCCCCCAATCTAATGCACTTTCTTTGAGGCCTGACAAATGCCCATGGCTGCACCTAAACTTTTTGTGTCCCTTCCAAGCCTCAGCTAGTTTGTGTACCCTGTATCTGCTCTGGTACCTACTTTCACTAAAATGTATGTAACCACCTGCTTGTAAATGACTGTACACCTATTGTTCTACCTTCTTTTTCAATTTTTTGTCATGTTTTGTATTGTACCTCACCTGACATGGAACCTTTGTAAAAGAGCCTTGGCTCAAAGGTACTTGTAATCCTAGATTTAAATAAATAAATAAGAACAACCTCCTCAGGAAGGCTGTTCCATGAACCACAACCCTCACATTACCTCTGAGCCGTCCCCCCTCTGTCTTCAAATTGTGCCCCCTTGTTCTTGCACATCGCTTTTTCTGAAAGATGCTACCCTCTTGGACTTTGTTGATTCCCTTGAGGTACTTGACAGTTTCTATCATGTTCCCCCTCTCCCTTCTTTCCTCGAGGTTATACATATTAAGCTCCTTTAGTCTCTCTTCGTATGTCTTCTGGTACAAACCCTGCATCACTTTGGTTATCCTCCTCTGGACAGCCTCCACCCTGTCTATGTCTTTGCAGAGATGGAGTCTCCATAACTGTACGCAGTGCTCCAGATGGAGTCTCACCAACTGTCTGTACAGAGGGATAACAACTTTCTGTTTTCTACTGTGATGCCTCTCCCTATGCATCCCAGTATCCCCCCAGCCCTCCTTACTACGGTCTCACATTGCTTGCCCACCTTTAGGTCATCTGATTTAACTACCCTCAGGTCCCTTTCCATTTTTGTTGTTGTCCGTATCTCACCCCCCGCTGTGTACTCTTCCCCAGGTTTTTGTTTCCCAGGTGCATTACTTTGCACTACTTTGAGTTGAATCTAAGCTGCCATATATTTGACGATTCCTCCAACCTTGCCAAGTCCCTTCTCATCCTTTCCATCCCACCTTGTGTATCAACCCTGTTGCAGATCTTTGTGTCATCTGCAAAGAGACATACTTTTCCTTCCAGTGCTTCTGCAATGTCACTTACAAAGACATTAAAAAGGACTGGTCCCAGTACTGAACCCCACGGTACCCCACTAGTAACCCCCATTTCTTCACTGTGGACTCCGTTTACTATTACCCTCTGTGTCCTGCTATCCAGCCAATGTTTTACCAAGGCTACCACCCTGGGACCCAATCCCAGGTTCGCTAATTTGTTTATTGATCTTTTCTGCGGGATTGTGTCAAATGCCTTGCTAAAGTCTAGGTAGACCATGTCCACAGCCCCTCCCTGGTCTACTACTTTTGTCAACCAGTCAAATAAATCGATCAGATTTGTCTAACATGACCTTCCCGCTGTGAATTCATGCTGCCTTGGGTCCTGTTCCCTACTGGCCTCTAGGCCTTCACTAAAAATACCGCCAACAGCTTAATCTGGTTCAAGGTTAGCTGGCATTCATCTACATCCCCCTCCCTGGGTCGTGCCTGAAAATAGGCAGGATTTGCCTAGTGCACTTACCTGGTCAACAAAAACTAAATAAATAAAAAATAGGTACTCAAGAAGTCTTTTCTTAAGAAGTGATTCCATAATTTTCCCTTCCACTGAGGTCAAACTGACAGCTCTGTAGTTTCCTGCCTCTGTCTTGCTCCCACTTTTGTGAAGGGGAATCACATCTGCCCTCCTCCAATCCTCAGGTACCACACCATCCTCCCAAGATTTGTTAAAAATGGTAGTCAGTGGTGTTACTAGTTCTCCCCTTACTTCTTTTAGAATTCTGGGATGAAGATCCATCAGGCCCCATTGCTTTGTCCACCTTCAGTTTTAGGAGTTCTTTCAGAATCCTTTCTTCTGTGAAAAGACTGATATCGACCCCCCAATCCAGAGTGCTTCTATTGACTGGATTAGGTATCTCCCCCTACTCTTCCTTTGTGAATACTGAGAAGAAGTATTCATTCAGTATCACTACTTTTTCACTGTCACTCTCTGCCCGCCCACCCTCTTTATTCAGCCTCAGTATCCCTCCCTGCATCTTTCTTTGCTTCCTAATGTGCAGATAAAAGGTTTTACCCCCTTCTTAACCAATCTGGCTATCTTTTCCTTGGTTTGGGCCTTTGCTAGTCTGACTGCCTTCCCTGCTTCCTTCTGCTTTAATTGGTACAGTTCTCTGTCCTGCTCCTTCTGTGTTTCCTTATACTTCCTGAATACTATCTTTTTCTCCTTAACCATCCCCACCACCTTGTTTGAGAACCATAGTGTTTTTTTTTTCTTTCATTTTGATTTATTTGCTTCATACAAAGGCTTGTTGCCTCTGTGATGGCAGTTTTGATGTTTCCCCATTGTTGCTCCACCCCTCCTTTTTGCCTTTGCTAGTGCTTTTCTGAGGCACTCTCCCATTTTGACAAAATCATCCCTCCTGAAGTCCAGTACCTTCAATTGTGTATGGCTTGACTCTACAATTGAGTTTGTCGAGAATCACACTGTTTGGTGGTCACTTGTTCCCACATGGCTACCAACTTCTATATCTGAGATCTTCTCTCTGTCCCCATTTGATAGTAACATGTCTAAGACTGCTCCCTCCAGAGTTGGTTCCAACACTAGCTGTCTGAGGCATGCCCCCTGTAGGGCATCAAGAATGGCCCTGCTCTTGGATGTGGCTGCAGCAAAGGTGCTCCAGTTAACATCTGCCATATTCAGGTCCCCCATCAAACATCTGACATATACAGGTCTCCCATCAGCAATATCTCCTCTTTCAAACAACATGAATTCTTGCTGTATTCAGACAATTGCAGTGATTCCCAACCTTTGAACTGCCCCGGAGAACAAATAGTTAACTTTCTATGCAGGGCATAGAATGCTGAGCTCGAGCTCAGTTGAAGTTTCTGTCTAGAGTGGTTCAAACCTAAACCGTCAGATTCTTTACTCCGCTTCACTGAATGGTCACTCCAGAGATTTCTCCTTCAGCTCAGTTCGAAAAGTCGGTTAAAGTTTCAGTTTTCGTCGATTTTCAAACCGAAAAAGTATCCGCACAGTCAGTTCAGTCTCTGTCTGTGGTGCCATGAGTAATAGATATGAATTGTTCTGTTTTTCTGTGTGGAACTTATAAAAGTGCGGCTCGGTTCGGCTGAACCGGCCATTTGATAGATTTGTTTGTTTACTTAGTGTGTGGTTACCGGTTCTTATCGGTTCTAAACAAAACGTGTTTTGAAATGTTTTTTTCCAATACCCGTGACACGGTTAGGAACCGATAAGGGAGTCTTGTCTGGCGGTTGCTGAAAAAGGGTAAGTTTGGTTAGGTTGGCCATGTCTGAGAAACCCAAGAAAAAAACCGGGCCCACTGGGTTTCAACACTGCAGTGAGTGTGGGGAGGTCTTTGCTAAGGCCGATCCCCACACCACCTGTGTTTATTGTCTGGGGTTTGACCACCTCGATTCAGACTGCCAAATGTGTAAAAACTTTCCCAAATCTACCCTTAAGAAGAGATTAGGTAGACTGAGGGAAAAGGAGGCCGAGAAGTCCGCTGACCCGGATGGCCAGCCTGGTTCAGTTTTGACCGAACCAGAAGGAATGCCCTCTGACCAGGGCGGTACTTCTTCAGGCAAAAGGAGAGCCGATTCTGAGGGATTGGTTCCGACAAAAAGAAAACGCAAAGATAAATCAACCAGTTTGGATCCAAAGGTTCATGTTCCGACCGCCGAAGAGATAGCCAGAGCAATTCAGATTGTGGAATCGCTTCGTCCGGTTCCGACCGATCCGGCTTCTTCTGGCAAGGGTTCGGTTCGGTTGGTTCCCCCGGTTCAAGAGTATACCCTTGAAGATTTTTATGAACCGGAATTTGAAGAGGAAGGGGAATTTGAGGATGATGATGTAAGTGAAGGTCTGGATGTGCCTGTGGAACCGGACATCACCCCAGACAGACCTTCGGGTGTTTCCCCTCCTAGGCTTTCTGAGTCCCCTTCTCACTTTATGTTTTACAGAAAGGTGGCTGAAACCCTCCAGCTTCCTATGGAGGAGACTGTGGAAGATCAAGAGGAGCCTGATTATGTAGAGATTATGGACATCCCAGAGTCCAGGAGAATGTCTATTCCCCTCCATAAATCTTTTGGGAAACAGACACAAAAAATCTTAAAGTCTCCTAACACTACACCTCCTGTGGATAGAAGAATGGACAAGAGGTATACACTTTCCGGCTCAGACACGGAGTTCTTATATCAGCAATGCAGCCATGTTGGGGTAGTGCAGGCTGCTGCCTGTGACAAGGCAAATATTCCCTTGGCTTCACACCCCCCGACAAGAACTCCAGGAATATTGATGCCATGGCAAAGAAGCAGTACATGGCATCTTCTTTGGGACTCAGGCAGGTGAATTACATGGCCTATATAGCCAGGTACCAGAAGTCCAGGTGGGACACTGTACTGGCACCGGCTAAACAGGCCTCCTCCCAGCTAGCCAACGAGCTGGAGGTGGTGGCTGCAGATGAGATTGAGGCATCTAAGGTTCAGTTTCATGCTGCTGTGGACTCTAATGATGTGTCATCAAGAGTCATGGCTACATCTGTGGCTCTTCGGAGGATGGCTTGGCTCAGATGTACTAGCTTCTCTCAGGACACCCAGGCTAAGACCATGGATTTTCCTATAGTGGGTAATTCTCTGTTTGGGGAGCAGACAGAGAATTACATGAAGAAGATGGATGAGTACAGGACCACTTACAGGAGTGCTCAGGCCAAGGAAAGGCAGGCAACTCCTCAAAGGCAGCAGTCTAGGGGCAGGGGCAGGCCTTTTTACCAAGCACAGGCCTCTTCTTCCTTTTCTCTGAGGGGGTTCTTCAGAGGGAGAGGCAGAAGGGTGATGAGCAGGGCTGCATCCACTCCTCAGCCTAAAGCCCCTGCTAAGCTGACACCTCGATGGGCCTGCCTGGGTCGACTCTCCTATTCCAGTAGGGGGCAGGCTGACTTACTTTGTCCAGGACTGGATGTCTATTACATCAGACAAGTGTGTCCTGGAAGTAGTAAGCCAGGGACTGGTTCTCAGCTTCAGAAAATTTCCAAAGATGAGAGCCATATCTTTTCCACCTGCAAATCTCTTGGAAACCCTTGCCCTAGAGGCAGAGGTTTCTTCTCTCCTAGCTTTAAGAGCTATAGAGAGAGTGCCTACCCTACACTGGGGCAAAGGACTGTACTCCAGATACTTTCTGACCCCCAAAAAGACAGGGGAGTGGCGACCCATCCTAGACCTAAGATATCTAAACAAACATCTTTTAAAACCAAAGTTCAAGATGATAACTCTGGGAATAATCCTTCCCTCTCTAAGGCCATAAGGCAGGGGACTGGCTAGCCTCCCTGGACCTCAAAGATGCCTACTTTCACACTCCCATCAGGTGCTCCCACAGAAAGTACCTCAGGTTCGAGTTGCCCTCAGGCCATTATCAGTTCAGAGCAATGCCCTTTGGCCTAACTTCAGCCCCAAGGGTCTTCACAAAGTGCTTGGCAGTAGTAGCTGCCTTTCTAAGAAGGCAAAAGATTTCCATTTATCCATATCTGGACAATTGGCTAATAGTGGGTCAGTCCCCAGACCAAGTCAAGTCTCACCTGCAAGTGACCCAGCAAGTGCTCACTTCTCTAGGATTTCTTCTCAACCTTCCCAAGACAGTTCTCGAACCAGTCCAGCTTCTTACCTTTATAGGGGCAGAATTGGACACTCTCAGAGCAAGAGCCTTTCTTCCTCTAGAAAGGGCAAGGGTTCTTATGGAACTAGCTTCTTCCTTCAGCCTTTGGGTATCTCGACCAGCATGGCATTTCCTCCAGCTCTTGGGCCACATGGCAGCTTCAACAGCAGTGGTCCAAGGGGCAAGATTCCAGATGAGGGATATTCAGCTCCTGAGAGCCTTCTGGTCTCAGAGGAAGAATTCCCTTACCAAACTGATCCCAGTGACTCTGACCTTGATCCAAGCCCTCCAGTGGTGGTAGGATCAGGACAATTTAAGACAAGGTGTTCCTTTTGTTGCTCAGCCTTGTTCAGTGGTCCTTACCATGCATGCTTCTCTCCTGGGCTGAAGAGCCCATCTGGGGTCCCTTACTGCCCAGGGGCTGTGGTCTCCCCAATAATCCCTTCTCCACATCAATCTTCTAGAGCTCAGAGCAGTTTTTCTGGCTCTGAAAGCATTTTCACAGTCAGTACAGAACAGGGTGGTTCAAGTCAGAACAGACAACACCACCACCATGTGGTACATCAACAAACAGGGGGGCACTCAGTCCACGGCCTTGTGCACAGAAGCCATTAAGTTGTGGTCCCTGGCTTATTTCCTGCAAACCTCTCTTGTAACAGTTCACCTTCCAGGCAAGGACAATGTGCTAGCAGGTGCACTGAGCAGGATTTCTCAGGGCCATCACGAATGGTCCCTGGACCCTCAGGTGTTGAAAGTGATTTTTTCAAGGTGGGGCACTCCAGAGATAGATCTCTTTGCAGCCCCAGACAATCACCAACTCCCTCTCTTTTGTTGCAGACCTCCAGTCTTGGGCTCAGTCCCTCTGGACACCCTGATCCTGAATTGGGAAGGGAAGTTTCTGTAAGCCTTTCCCCCCTTCCCACTCCTGTTCAAAGTTTTGGTAAAAATAAGGTCTCAACCTTGCAAGGTGATTCTGATTGCTCCAGACTGGGCCAGACAGCCCTGATACCCCCTGTTGTTGTCCCTATCAGTCCATCTTCCCCTGTCTCTTCCCAGGAATTAATACCTGTTAACATCCTCTCAGGGAAGGATTTGGTACCCCAATCTTCAGTCTCTGAATCTCAAAGCATGGCTCTTGAAGAGTTAGAGTTTGCAGATCTGCATCTTTCCCAAGGGGTTCTGGATATCCTCAAGGCTTCTCAAAAGCCCTCCACCAGAAAGACTTACAACTCCAAATGGAAAAGATTCAGCATTTGGTGTTCTAAGAAGCATGTTTCTCCAGACACTGCTGGATTGCCTACGGTTCTGGACTATATGGTCCATCTTAATGGCCTAGGCCTCAGACCAGCTACTCTCAAGGTACACTTGTCAGCTGTTACTGCGTTTTTGTCAGTGGGGAAGTCTTCCTCTCTATCTTCCCATCCTGTGTTCTGTAAATTTTTTAAAGGATTGCTTCACACCAATCCTCCTTTTAGAGACCCTGCCCCAGCCTGGGATTTGAATGTTTGCATTGCTCAACTTATGCAACCCCCTTTGAGCCTATGTCTTCAGCAGAGCTTAAGTACTTGACTTGGAAAACTGTGTTCCTGGTAGCCATTACCTCTGCCAGGCGTATCAGTGAATTGCAAGCCCTGTCAGTGGAACCTGATTTTATCTCATTTCACAGGGATAAAGTGGTCCTTAGAACCAATAGAAGGTTCTTGCCCAAAGTGGTTTCAGACTTCCATTTAAACCAGTCTATGTCTCTCCCTGTTTTCTTCACTGATCATTCTTCCTCAGGAGAGAGAAGGCTACACAGTTTAGATGTCAAAAGAGCCCTTAGTTACTACATAGAGCGTACCAAAGGTCACAGGTTTGACTCCCTCCAGTTGTTCCTCATTTATGGAGAAGTGGGAAAGGGCAAACCTGCCACCAAAAGATCTATTGCCAGGTGTATTGTGTCTTGTATACAATTCTGCTATGAAAAACTGGGAAAAACTCCACCCTCAGGCCTGAGGGCTCATTCCACAAGAGGTACAGCTGCTTCCCTGGCTGCTGCCAGGGATATCCCTCTCTTAGAAATGTGTCAAGCAGCCACCTGGAAAACAGTCCATACTTTTACCAAGCATTACTCTCTGGATATCCAGGCTAGGAGTGATGCTCGGTTTAGCACAGCAGTACTTCAGAGCCTATTCCCAAAGTAGGTTCTGTCCCTCCTCCTCCTTGGAGGTACTGCTTGGTAGTCTGCAATTGTCAGAATACAGCAAGACTTCATGTTGTTTGAAGAAAAAATTACTCACCTTATTAATTATGTTTCTTCTAATGGAGTCTTTCTGTATTCTGACCTCCCTCCCTGCCTCCCCTCTCAGAACCTGTTTTTGGGAAGTGGGTGGGCAGATGCAGTGTTGCACCCAAGGGGTGTGTTTTGCTTGCATCCTCCTCCTTTTTGTTTGGGTGCTAATTTATTATTGTTATTTGTAGTACATTGGGTTTTGGTTTTTGGGTTTCCTGACTTGAATCTTCCTTGAGAATTCAAAACTTTTTTCAGCCAGTTGGCTAGTAAGAATTTTTACAATTTCCACATAGAATTTTTAGTTTAGTTGGGCTTATAAGAATCCGACGGTTTAGGTTTGAACCACTCCAAACAGAGACTTCAACTGAGCTCGAGCTCAGCATTCTATGCCCTGCATAGAAAGTTAACTATTTGTTCTCTGGGGCAGTTCAAAGGTTGGGAATCACTGCAATTGTCAGAATACAGCAAGACTCCATTACTGTAGAAGAAACATAATTACTAAGGTGAGTAATTTTTTCTTCTCTGCCATCCTAAGGATGCCTTCTATCATTTCCTTGTCCATTTCCTCCCCCTGAGATGGGGGTCTGTATACAACCCCTGTGCGGATTGTAGTGCCTTTTCCAGTCTCAAGGGTGACCCACAATGCCTCCTCTCCTCCCTGTTTACCCTTCAGTTCCGTTGCTTTGATCCCTTCCCTTACACAGAGACCTACTCCTCTTCCTCTTCTACCCTCCCTGTCCCTCTATTTTTTGATGGCCTTACCCCTTTTTGCCCCATCCCTGTCCTCACTGCCTTTGTCTTTTTATCCATTTACCCCTGCCCTTCTCTCTATCGATTTCTCTATCATGGTGTTTACCTCACTAACCACCCTGATTTTTTGGGGGGGAGGGGCTAGGATTTCTCTTCTCCTTTTCAGTACCTCCCCTCTTGACTAGTTTATATGCTTGCCAATGAAGCATTTAAACCTATCACCTAGGATGCTGGTTCCCCTTCTGGACAGATGCAGACCAATGCGCCAGTATAGGCCTGCATTCCTCCAGGTGGACCCCCAGTCCCCAGTGAAGCCAACACTCTGAGCTCTGCACCAGTCTTTCAACCACTGATTGAATCCCATGGTGCGGAGCAACCTAGCCTCACCCATACCATAGACAGGCAGCACCTTCAAGAAGGTTACCGTGCGTGCTACTTGTCAAAGGCCCCTCCCCAACTCCACAAACTCCTCCTGCACTGCTCTGATGCTTTTCCCAGCCAGATCATTTGTCCCTAGGTGGACAATGACATCCAGTTCCCTCCTCTGTGTAGCTGCTCCCGTGATCCTGAGGATTCGCTCCCTGTCCCACCAAGCCATGGTGCTAGGCAGGCACCTTACCTCCCTCTCCCCTCCCTCCCTCAGTTCTACCCTCCTAACAATGAAGTCCCCCACCAGGAGTTGTTTCCTTCCCCTGTGGGGACCCATGCCACCCTCCTGTGGGTCTCCTCTCTGGAGGTTCCCAGTATCCTCCTTGGTCTCCACTGCAGGTGCCTTCATAGAGGAACCACAATCTGCCAGAATGGCATATGAATTGTAAAGCGGTACAGCTGGAGGGATGTGCCTCTGTTCCACCACCCTCACCCTCCCTGAGCCCACTGTGGTCCAACTGCTCCTCTTTCTTGGCAATCTCAGAGGCAGCGGCGGTGGCTCTGGTGGTCTCTGGGTGGGAAAGGAGGTCTCCCAAATCCTAGCCAACTCAACCTGGAGATGAGCAACCTCCTCCCTCAGCCCAAAGAGGTGCCTGCTGATGGGACAACACAGCATCCTCCAGAACATCTCCCAGAAGACTGCTGCTCCACAGCCACTGCACTGCAGCACTCCCATCATATCTTATTTATGGCCCCTTAACTGTTGTTTTCTATACTTACTCTTTCCTCTGTTTATTTTATTTTTTATATAACTTTTTTCCTCCCTATTTTCCTACTGCCTTCGTGCCCTTAAAGCTCCTTATCACCCTGTTCTGGGACAGTAAGCTTCTAGAGTCATCGGTAGTCTCTTTCTTACTTGCTCAGAGTCAGACCTCCAGGAGCTGGGGAAGGGGGGTGGAGAGCTTTTCCTTCTAGGATAGTCAGTCTTTTGTGCCTCTGTGATCACTCCCTTCCTGCTCCCAAACAGAAAGTTCCTGTTGTCAGTTAAATCCTGTGCCTATAAAAGTAGAACCGGCTAAAGGTGGAGGGGAGGAATGGAGGGAAATATAGTCCCAGTAAAGTTCTAACAGCAGCTCCTTCCTCTTGCTGTTCTCTGTCACAAGCTATCTAGGTCAGTTTTTAAAAGCAAACACCTGGCTTCCTTCTCTCTAAGCCACTCCCCCAATTCACACTAACAATTCCTTCACCCAACACAGACAAACACGCTCTTTTTTGTTTGTTTGTTTTAACCCTAAATTGAAGTTCCCAGTAGTAGAGTTCTAGTTCTTTAGTCCAGCAGCGTAGTAAAGTTCTGACAGCAGCTCCTTCCCCTTGCTGTTGTCTGCCACAAGCAGAAGTGTTGTCTGGAGGCCAGGAACAGAAGGTAGCCCTCTATACGGATGATTCTCCTTTTCCTAGCAGATCCATCTGCCTCCCTCCCTTTACATTCTTTGACAGAGTATGGCTCCATGGCAGGTTATAACAGCGATCTTCAAAAATCAGAGGCTTCAGTCTTAAGCAGATCCCCACCACTAAGCAATCCTTCCCTTTTGTGTGGGCATCGAAGAACACTTTTCGGTATTTGGGTATCAGAGTCTCAGTGGATATATCGCAACTTTTCAAGAATAATTACTTGACACTTTTTCAGGAAAGTCAAGCAGATATAGCTAGGTGGAACTTATTACCACATACATTGTACAACCAGCAACAGACTCAGGACCACACGAAGGAGTTGAGTGTAACAAGACACAAGTGAAGAAAAAGGACACTTAGCTGTACCTCCTAACCAAACATCACACTCAGAGCTAGTGTACAATAAAAATTACTTTTATTAAGTGGTAGCACCCCCTCACATACAGCATCTATGTTTGTGTCACACCTGATGCTTTTTCTTTTTTTTTCCTATCTATAGTTTCTTGATTTTAACGGGTTTTCTCCCTGCCCCTATACCTAGGTGTCCCCGATGTAGCGCGTACATGTCGAGTCATGCACGCTGTTCGGGACACCACCATTCAGTGACGGCGGGACTATGGGCGGGCGACCCCACCCCTTACCCGGGAGAGGAGAGCCAACACTTGATCCTGCTCCCCCCTCCTCCCCATGCCAGCACCCCAGTGAACCAAGGTCGTTCTCGAGCCCGAGTTACTGGTGTAGTGTGAGGTGTGGCGTCCAGCACCTCAACCCTCTGTGCCACCAGGCTGGCCTAGTAGATGCTTTTTCAAGATCTGAGCAGGATGTTTGGTTAGGAGGTGCAGCAGAGTTTCCTTCTTCTCACTTACATTGTACAGCAGGAATCAAACACTTAAAATTAACATTTTTACCATGCCTGTTATTTTTATTCCAGACTCTTCCTATTCCAAAACCAAAATTCTTTTGGAACAATTTCCATAAAGAAACTCAGTGATTTATATGGTCAAATTCCTGTCCCTGGCTCACTAAAACAATGCTACAGGCCTCCCATAATGAGGGTGGTTTGTCCCTCCCAAATTTTTACCGCTACTATCTTGTGTCACAAGGAGCCCAGCTATGTACATGGGCCAAGAGACGAATAACCTCAGGCTGTTACCAAATAGAAGAGGCCTCTTTGAGGGGGTGGGATGTATGGACTTTACCAACAAATAGCTTTCCAGAGTAGATATGGACCTGCACAGATAATCCATGGATTAAACATTCATTGTGTATCCTTCTCCGGTTATGTAAACTCACTGGTACCCTGAAAGGTTTAGGACCCCATCTCTCATTGGTCTTGAAGACTCTTTGCCCCCCAAGACTAAACCTAGGCTATATTTACTGGGCAAATCATAAGCTGACCACATTTTTGCAATGTTTATTTATTTATTGAAATGTTTCACCAGGAAACGTATGTACTGATGAATGGGGTGGTCAGGCATTTGCTCAATTGCAAGCTAAATATTCCCTCTGGAAAGAAGAGCACTACAGGTTTTTGCAAGTCCGGCATTTTTTGTCAATGCCAGGGGTACTATCTCAAATCCAGAGAAAGCGTACCACTTTGGAGTCCTTTTTTTACCATGACATCACCATCACAGCCAACTTTCGTTACCTCTCAGAGCTTTATTCAATAATATTGTGTTCAACAGACCCACCGTTAGAACCTCAGAGGAAGAGATGGGAACAAGAGGCAGGTTTCTGGATAGATCCAGAACAGTAGGCTAGAAGGTTAAAATGGGGCTGGCAGGTGACTCTATCTCTATTTTTTTTATTTTTATTTATTGAAATGTTTCACAAGGAGGGCACACTGAGCAACAAGTTGCTCGTCTCATGGTGCAACCTGGGACGGGAATTAAATTGGAAAATGCTAGTCAGATTTTTTTCTACCCCAGAAATAACCAAATATTTCAACACCCCTTACACGGACATATGTTGGAGGAACTGTGGGAATAAGGGAACACATTTCCATGTATTCTGGGCCTGTTCCAAAATAATGGGGTTTTGGCAGATGATACATTTGGAAATTCAGCATTTAACAGGCCTTAGTATCCATTTTACTTTTGCTGATTTGGTGCTGGGATTCCGCACTCTGTTATCTAACCCCAAGAATGCCGGAAAATTGGGTCAAATACTACAAGTTGCAGCTCTTAAATGTATTACTTCTAGGTGGCTCTCCCCCCGACTCACCCACTCTGGGCTCTTGGAGGGCTAGAGTAATGGAACTGGAAAAGATGAAGAATATTACAAGTCGATTTAGACTGAAGCAGACCAAGTTTCTGGAGATATGGTGCCCAAGGAACCTTGCTTGTTTACAACCAGACCCCCTGTGAGGCTGAATCTTTCTGAGGTGTGGGGGGTGAGTGCGCACTTGGTTTTCAGTTTCAGTTTAAATCTGTATAGTTTAATTTAATATTAGGCAACAGCCACTCTTATGAAAGCTATGGGAACCACTAGCAGTATAAAACATTTAATTCTAGGTGTTCTATAGTAGGAAATGGTATCATAATTGAAGTTAGGTTTATTTTGATTATATAAGATGATTTTCATTGCTTCATGAAACTAGACCGTTGGACATTAACAAGTGCTCAGTTCTATCTGGCCCTTAGTGACTACTGAAATCAAGGATTTTCGGACACATAATTGAGATTTGGGCATTGATCTATTATATTTTCATTTCTCTTCTTATCTTATTCTATATACTATTACCAATATTCAGTTTGGCATCGAGTTATATTAAGAATAGTACAGTGGAGTCCTGTAAACTGTAATTGTGACATTATGATTGATTGTGGCTGTACAGTTTTGAATCTTGTCACGTTATCATGCACCAATAAAATTCATTTTGAAGTAAAAAAAAAAAGGTGTGGCTTCAGTGTAGGTGACAAATAGCTAGTGAAGCTCTCCCTGAACTCCAGCTGTGCACTCCTTGTAATAAGCGAGCACTAGCCGCACGTCCAAAGTATGCAACCTGTGCTCAGCCTCCGAGGTGTGGTTGGTGAAGTACACTGGGAGATTGATCACCTGGTTACACTGAAACTCAAACACAAACTTTGGCAGGAACTTCTGGTTGGGACAAAGAATAACCTTGTCCCTGTGGAAGACTAGGTAACGAGACTCCACCGAGAGCACCTGGAGCAGACTGATCCATCTGGCTGATGTGATAGCCACCAGGAATGTGGTCTTCCACGACAGGTGAAAGATATCACACCCGTGCATCAATTCGAATGGCTTGCCCATGAGCTTTGACAACACTAGCAACAAATCCCAAGGTGGTGCTGGTTCACGCACCAGAGGGGAAATGTGGTCAAGACCTTGGAAAAAGCACCAGATCACCTTCTCCTGCACCACCGATGGCATACCAGCCCGCACCCAGTATGCTGAGATGGCTGCCAAGTGCAGCTTAAGGGTCGTTGACCAAAGGCCTGACTGCGAGAGGGACCAAAGGTAGTTGAGAATGCTAGTCACCAGACAAGATATAGGGTCATACCCCTTGCCCTGGTACCAAATGGAGAACCTCTCCCATTTGAAGGCATAGCACTTTCGGGTTGACTCCTTTCGAGAAGCCTCAACCACGGTGAGGACATTTTTGGAGAGACCCAAAGCCTGGAACTCTAGCTGCTCAGGAACCAGGCTATCAGGTGCAGGGACTGAAGTTCCAGAAGGCCAACAGAGTTAGGCTAGCCCTGGCAAGAAGAAATGCAGGTGAGGGGGTACAGGCAAAGTGGGCAAGCATTAAGGATGCAAAACTTGAAGCACACCCCACTGTGTTAGGGAGAAAAGCAAGAGCAAAGGAAGGAGGAAACCATTTTGGTTCTCAAAAACAGCAGCAGAAAAGGTCAGAGCCAAAAGACTGGCCTTCAGAAAATATAAGGGAACGCAGTGAGATGAAGATAGGGAGGTATACCAAACTTCCCTAAGGGAAGCAGGGAAGGCAAAGGCCCAAACCGAGGAAACACTAGCATGAACAGTAAAAGAAGGGGACAAGCCTTTCTGTAGATACATTAGTGAAAGGAGAAAGTCCAGAGGGGTATTGCTAAGATCAAAGGGGATAATGGGGAGTGAGTGGTGGAGGAGGATCATGTAAAAGCATCTATCCTAAATAGATACTTCTGCTCAGTATTTACTGAGGAGAAGGTAGGGCAGGCCACATAGCTCAGCACCATGGACTCAGGGGGGAGGGAGGGAGGTGTGCACAAGTCCCTTCACAAAAGAAAGGGTCCTACAAGAGCTCGTTAAGCTCAGGGTGGACAAGGCAATGGGACTGGATGGCATACATCCCAGGGTACTAAAGGAGCTAAGGGTGGAACTAGAAGAGCCATTAGCAGAACTGTTTAGTGTGTCTCTGAGCACAGTAAAGGTCACAGAAGACTGAAGAAGGGCTCATGTGATCCCACTTCACAAGAGTGGTAGCAGGGAGGAGGCAGGGAACAACAGACCAGTCAGTCTTACCTCAGTAGTGGGCAAGATTATGAAGGCACTCCTTAAGGAAAGGATAGTGCAACACCTGGAATCCATAGGAGCACATGATCTAAGACATCATGGGTTTACAAAAGGAAGGTCCTGTCAAACTAATCTCAGATTTGTTTGACTGGGTAACCAGAGTGGTGGACCAAGGGGGTGCAGTTGATGTTACCTACCTTGACTTCAGCAAAGCTTTTGATACTGTTCCACATAGAAGATTGAATAATAAGATGGGTAGGCTTGGGGTGGGTCAGAAGGTGGTCAACCGGGTGGCAAACTGGTTGGTGGGCAGAAAAGAAAAAAAATACTCACCTTAGTAATTGTGTTTCTTCTAATGGAGTCTTGCTGTATTCTGACATATGCAGTTAGCCCCAGCACTCGAACTGCCCCTGAGATGAAAGAGTTAACTCCATGCAGAAGCATAGAGTGTTGAGCTCGAGCTTGGATTTCAAACCTATGTCTGTGGTGCTTCAGAGTGCAACCATCAGATTCTTACGAGCAACTAACTAACTACACCCCTGGTGTGGAAATTGCAACAACAGATTAATATGTAAAGTTTTTGGGTCCCAAAAGACTCATGTCGAGAACCCAAAATAGAAAAAAAAACAGGCAGTGAACAATACATATATATACTAAAATATAAATCAATAACCACAACAACAACAACAACAACCCCACCCAAAGGGGAAGGGTGTAAGGTACATCCCTGAGGTGCAACACTGTACCTGCCAGCCCATATCCCAAAAGCTAGCTAGGTTCTGAGAGGGGAGGTGGGGGGGGTCAGAATACAGCAAGACTCCATTAGAAGAAACACAATTACTAAGGTGAGTAATTTTTTCTTCAAGCAACATGAATTCTTGCTGTATTCTGACATATGCAGACTACCAAGAAGTACCTCCATGGAGGAGGGTACCGAACCTATTTTGGGAATAGGCTCTGCAGTACTGCTGTACCAAACCTAGCATCACTCCTAGCCTGGATATCCATAGAATAATGCTTGGTGAATGTATGGACTGTTTTCCAGGTGGCTGCTTTGCATATCTCTAGTAAAGTTATATCTCTGGCAGTAGCCAGAGAAGCAGCTGTACCCCTAGTCGAGTGGGCCCTCAGGCCTGAGGGAGGTGTTTTACGTACTGTAGTTTAGTATAACAGAACTGTATACAGGCTGCAATCCACCTGGCAATAGTTCTATTAGTAGCTGGCCTACCTTTTCCCACTTCACCATAAGTGAGAAACAATTGAAGGCAGTTATTTCTACGTGCCTTAGTATGCTTTATATAATAGCTAAGTGCCCTTTTAACATCCAAACTGCATAACATTCTTTCTCCTGAAGAGGAATGATCAGTGAAAACACAGTAAGGGACATGGATTGGTTCAGATGAAAATCTGAGACCACTTTGGGTAAGAACCTCCTATTGGTTATGAGGACCACATTATCTCTATGGAATGAGATAAAATCAGGTTCAACTGACAGGGCCTGTAATTCACTAATTTGCCTGGCGGAAGAGACAGCTATCAGAAACACAGTTTTCCAGGTCAAATACTTAAGCTCAGCTGAAGCCAAGGGTTCAAAGGGTGGCTGCATAAGCTGAGCAATGCAGATATTGAGATCCCAAGCTGGGGTAGGCTCTCTAAAAGGAGGGTTGATATAAGTCAAACCTTTGAAGAACTTTGCAAAAACAGGGTGGGATCTCAGAGAGGAGCCCTTCCCTGCTGACAGAAATGCAGAAACAGCTGCTAGGTGAACTTCTAGAGTGGCTGGCCTAAGGCCTAAACCATTAAGGTGAACCAGATAATTTAAGACTGTGGCAATACCTGCAGCATCTGGTAGGATATTCCTGTGTGAACACCAAATGCTGAATCTTCTCCACTTGAAGTTATAAGTTTTCCTGGTAGAGGGCTTCTAAGAACCCTTGAGGATGTCTAAACCTCCCTGTGGGAGATGCAGGCTTGCATACTCTAACTGTTCAAGAGCCAGGCATTGAGATTGACATACTGGAGACTGAGGTACCAGATCCTCCCCTGAGAGGAAGTTAAGAGATTTTATTTCTTGGGGAGAGACAGGGGAAGTGAGACTGCTAAGGACACAAAAGAGGATACCAAGGTTGCCTGGCCCAGTCTGGAGCAATTAGAATCACTGTGCAGGGTTGTGACCTGATCTTGACTAGAACCCTGAGCAACAAGGGAAAGGGGGGAAGGCATAAAGAAACCTGCCTTCCCAATCCAATATCAGAGCATCCAGGGGAACAGTCCCCAGGACCGGAGGTCTGCAGCAAAACTGGGGAACCTGATGATTGTCTGGAGCTGCAAAGAGATCTATCTCTCAAGTGCCCCACCTGGTGAAGATTACTTTCAGGATGAGAGGATCCAAGGTCCATTTGTGTTGGCCCTGGGAGATTCTGCTCAGAACATCTGCTAGCACATTGTCCTTCCCTGGGAGGTGGACTGCTATTAGGGAAGTTTGAAGGGAGTAGGCCAGAGACCATAGTTTCATGGCCTCCATGCACAAAGCCGTAGATCGAGTGCCCCCTTGTTTGTTGATGTACCACATGGTGGTGGTGGTGGTGGTGGTGGTGGTGTTGTCTGTCCTGACCTGAACCGCATTGTTCCTCATTGCGTCTGAGAAGAATTGAAGGCCAAGAATACTTCCCTGAGTTCCAGAAGATTGATATGAAGGAGAGACCCTTCTGGGAACCAGACTCCCTGTGCTGTGAGGGCTCCCAGGTGGGCTCCCCAGCCCAGGAGAAAAGCATCCATGGTGAGAACCATTGCAGGAATTTGCTTGAGAAATGGCACACCTTGCCTGAGATTGTCTTGGTCCAGCCACCACTGGAGATCCTGGACCAGAGTCTGAGTCACTGGAATCAGTTTGGTAAGAGAGTCTTTCCTCTGAGACCAAAAAGATCTTAGATAGAATTGAATGTCCCTCATCTGGAATCTGGCCCCTTGCACCATTGCAGTGGAAGCTGCCAAGTGGCCTAGGAACTGAAGAAAATGTCTTGCTGGACAAGAAACAGAGAATGAAAAGAGGAAGCGAGATTTGTAAGAGTATGAACCCTTGCTAGTGGAAGGAATGCCTCTGCTTGAACAGTATCTAACACTAACCCTATGAAAGTGAGAATCTGTACTGGTTTAAGAACTGACTTTGGCAAGTTGAGAAGGAACCCTAGGGAACTGAGCAAATCCTGAGTGACCTGTAGAGCAGACTTGACCTGGTCGAAGACTGCGCTACAATGAGCCAGTCATCCAGGTACAAAACTAGGGAAATGCCCTTTCTTCTGAGAAAGGCCACTGCTACTGCAAGGCACTTTGTAAACACCCTTGGAGCTGATGTTAGACCGAAAGGCATAGCTCTCAACTGATAATGGCCTGAAGGCAACTCGAACCCTAGGTACTTTCTTTAGGAGCACCTGGTGGGAATATGGAAATAGACATCCTTGAGGTCCAGGGAGGCTAACCAGTCTCCTGGCCTTAGAGAGGGGAGAATTACTTCCAGAGTCACCATTTTGAACTTTGGTTTTAAAATGTGCTTGTTCAAATACCTTAAGTCTAGGATGGGCTGCCACTCCCCTGTCTTCTTTGGGGTAAGGCAGTATCTGGAGTATAGACCTTTGCCCCTGTGTAGAATAGGAACTCTCTCAATAGCTCTGAGAGCCAACAGAGAGGAAACCTCTGCTTCTAAAGCAATGGTTTCGGAAATGTTTGCAGACAGAAAAGACCTGACCCTCATTTTCGGAAATTTTTTGAAATTGAGGGCCAATTATTACTTGGTATTACTTGGTATGAAAGAGCAGAAGAAGGCCAGAGCCCATCGAGACTGTTCCCCACACTATGTGGGACATTATTTATCTATTATCCCTCAACCAAACATCTAATTTGTTTTTAAAGACAGTGGCACTAGTTGCCTCTACCAATTCTTGTGGCAAGGTGTTCCATACAATGGATGCTCTTACTGGAAAAAAGTTTCCCCTTTTGCTGGTTTTATAAGTTTTTACTTCAAGCTGTTTATTATGCAGTCTCGGAACATGTCTCCTTTTGGAGCGTGTTAGACCACATTTTTCCATCATTAGATCTGGTGAATTTATTAAATTAAAAACCATAAGCATATCACCTCTTAATCTTCTAGTTTGAAGAGAGAAGAGACCAGTAGCTTTTAATCTGTTCTGATAATCCAAGTTTGTTAATCTTGGAATCATTCTAGTTACTCTCCTTTGAACCTGTTCAAGAATTGCTATGTCTTTTTTTTGGTTTGGATTCCAGAAAGGGGAGCCATAGTCTAGATACGGTCTAATGTATGCCCTATACAATGGAATAAGGCACTGTTCACTGCAATTAACAAAAGTGCATTTTATTTGCCTCAAAAGTCTGTTGGTCATGCAAGCAGTTCTAACACAGTGATCATTTGATGTAAGTTTATTATTAACATATATCCCTAAATCTTTTTCACAATTTGATGAGTGAAGTGGTAGTCCATTTATACGATATATTGTTTTGGATTATTTACACTGAAATGCACTACTAAACATTTGTCTTGATTAAACTGCATATGATTTTCATTTGCCCAAAGTGTTAATTTTTCCAAATCCTTCTTTAATGCAGAAATATTTTCTTGATTATTAACCTTGCCCCCCAATTTAGTATCGTCTGCAAATTTAACTATGAAGTTATTTGGCCCTGTTTTTAAATCACTGATAAAGAGGTTAAACAATGTTAGTCCCAAGACCGACCACCTGTCACACTACCCGAATCAGACAAGATATCATTAATTCTGACTCTCTGAGAATGATTTGTCTACCAGTTTAAAGTCCAGTTGACAATATCAGGTGACAAACCTAGATTGTGCATTTTAGTAATGAGTTTTTCATGTGAGACTTTATCGAAAGCTCTACTAAAGTCCAAAAGAATTACATCAGTAGGGATACCCACATCTAGTAGAGTACTTATATTATTGTAAAAATATATCAGACTGGTGGTGCAGGAATACTTGGGAATAAACCCATGCTGATTTGAATCATAAATTCCTAATTTTTTACAATCTTGATCTATTAGAGACTTCATTACTCATTCCATTAATTTACCAGCCACCGAGGTCAGGCTAATTGGATGATAATTTTGCACAGAACCTCTGTTGCCTTTTTTAAATATGGGAGTAACTATTGCTGAACGCCAATCATTTGGTACAATGCTTTCTTGTAAGGATTTATTGAAAATAATTGACAAAGGTATAGAAATATTTATAGAGGTTTCGATCAGAAACCATGGATGAATACCGTCTGGGCCCGGACTAGTATTTTGTTTTAGTTTTTTGATAGCATGTATAATGTCAGTTGGATAGAACCTATGATAATCTATGTGGTGAACTTTAAATGTAGTAATAGGTGATTTTTGAGAGAAGACAGAACAAAAGTACTTATTAAAGAGATTCAAGGTTTCTATATCAGATAGAGAAGAGCCATTGGTTATAATGGGACCAATGGTCCTTGATACACCTTTTTTACTATTTATATAGGAGAAAAGAGATTTGTGACAGTCTTTTGTGTGAGCTAGCTTAAATTCTAGCTTATTTTTTGCCAATTTAATAGAATTTTTTAAGTTTTTCACAGATAGTCTGCATTTATGTAATAAAGTAGTTTTAAATGGAACAGAACTATTCTTAAGTTTCCTAAAAGTTTAATTTTATTTTAATCTGATTTTTAATTGTCTTGTTGAACCAAGGGAAATTTTTCCTTTATTATTAAATTTCTCTTAGATGGAATAAAGGTATTTTCCAAATAATGTACAATGTTTTTAAAAGTCCCAAGCTTGTTGTGTTGTACAATTAAGAAGATTAGATTCCCAGTTTATGTTTTGTAAGTATTCATTGATTTTAGAAAAATGCTTTGTTATAATTTTTGTATAGTATAATTCTCTTTGTGTAGTTTTAAACTGTTGAATTTCAAAAAGAATAGATGAATGATCACTGGTCCCAAGTGGATCCCAAATTTGTAAATTGCTAATTTGTTGCTCTATGTTAGTAAATAATAGATACAAAATATTAGGACCTCGAGTGGGTTCAGTAACAAGTTGTTGTAATCCAGTACTAACTACCACATGTATTAGTCCTTTCTCGGCATAGGACTGTCCTGAGAATGACTCCCAGTTAATATGAGGGAGGTTAAAGTCACCAAATATTACAGTATCTTGAGATTCTGAAAAATGTGTAATTTCTTTAAACATATCAGTTGTGTAATCTGAATTTGCAGATGGAGGTCGATAGATCTTACCAATAGTTATATAGGACTGCTTCTTCAATAAGATTTTAACCCATATACTTTCCAAAGGAAAGGGAGAACACACTTCAAAAGAAGGAATAGCATTTCGTATGTAATAATATAATAATCTTTATAATGCGCTTTTCAAAAAATCAAAGCGCAGTACAAGTTATGAAATCACAGCGTAATAAAACATTGATATAAAATACAATAATTAGTACATTACAACAAACTTCCTAAAACAATAATAAAATCAAACCCAAATCAGTCAGTCGCTTCCCCATAGGCCCTAATCCATAAAAAGGATTTTAAGGCTTGTTTGAACCCCCCCCCCCACTGTCATGCACTCTCTAATCCGACGTGGTAGAGCGTTCCAGAGGGTCGGAGCCACAAACGCAAAGGCCCGGGCACCAGAAGATTTCAAAATGACCCTCGGAATCTCCAGCAACCCCTCGCCGGCCGAGCGGAGCGGTCACTCCAGGAGATAGGGAACCAGGAGCTCTTTCAGGTAGTCAAGGCCCAATCCGTGCAGGGCTTTGTAGGTCAACAGACCCACTTTAAAGGTGATCCGCCACTGAACCGGCAGCCAGTGCAGTCTCCACAGCACCGGGGTGACATGGGAGAAACGAGAAGTCCCAGTTAACAACCGGGCTGCAGAATTCTGCACCAGCTGCAAGCGGCGGATATCAACCCCAGAAAGCCCAAAGTAAAGGGAGCTGCAGTAGTCAAGGCATGTGGTCACGAAGGCGTGGATCAGCGTAGGTAGGTCCCCGGGCAGAACAAGGTGTTTAATCCTAGTGATGTTCCTAAGATGGTAAAAGGAAATTTTAACGACGGCTGACACTTGATCACGTAGTGTCGGCCGATCGTCAAGAATCATCCCTAGGTTCCGCACTCGTTCCAAGGTGGGGAGCTCCACACCCCCCAGGAATAAACCTGAGGGATGGTTTATCCCCCACCCCCCTGTCCGGCGACCAGGATCCAGAACCAGCACCTCCGTCTTCCCAGGGTTTAACTTCAACCAGCTGGACCTCATCCAATCTTGGATTTCCCCGAGGCAGCTATTAAACACCGAAAGTGCTCTATTCTGGTCAGGTGCAAAAGACAGGTAGAGCTGAGTATCATCGGTATAACAATGGAACTCCAGCCCATACCGCTTCAAATGTCTCAGAGGGAAGCATGCACACAGCAAAACAACATGGAGACAACACTGAGCCCTGAGGCACTTACATGACAGAGAGGCAGGATCAGAAGAAAAACTCCCGTATTACTCCCTCTGAGTTCTACTGGTGAGGAAAGATGTAAACCATCTGAGAACCAACCCGAAAGCCCACAGATGGTTCTCAGGTGCTCAAGCAGAACCCATGGTCTACTGTGTCACATGCTGATGACAGGTCCAAAAGGACCAAATGGACCGTTTTTTTCTGGTCTCTCGCCTTCAAGAGATCATTGAGCACCCGAACCAGCACAGTCTCGGTGCTGTGCCTCTTCTGAAAACCCGACTGAAGGGAATCGTAGATGTTATGGATGGTCAAATGGTTGTCTAACTGGGTAGCCACTACTTTCTCAATTACCTTCCCAACAAAGGGAAGGTTTGAGATAGGCTGGTAGTTACTGAGGCAGTCAGGGTCCAAAGAAGCCTTCTTCAACACTGGTGTCACCACTGCTTCCTTCAGGGAGCAGGGATATTCACCGGAGTCTAAGGAGCACCAGACTATCCTCGTCAGAACCGAGAAGATAGTCTCCCCACAGTCCATAACCAAGGCTGTGGGGCCTGGATCTAAACTACAGGACGTAGTGCGCATACCTCGGACAATCCTCATAACATCCTCAATTTCCAGCCTCTTGAAGAAACCCCAGGGAGTAGGAGGGCAAGTGACCATGGCCAGGTCCACGGCGAATCCCATAGAGAGTGTTGTGCAGGTCTCCGCCCTGATGTCTTCCACCTTATCTGCAAAGAACCGAGCGAGCTCCTCGCACTGATATTGTGAAAAAGCTCTACGAACCTGCAGACAGGCTGGGTTGCATAGTCTGTCTACGGTTCGAAAGAGCTGAGCCAGTCGGTTCTGAGCAGCAGCAATTTCCCCGGACAGGAATACTGCCTTCTTACGGGCAATTGCTGACTGGTAGAGTTGATAATGTTCTAGCAGTCTAAGGTGGTCGGCGTCTGAGCCGGATTTCCGCCAACACCTCTCTAACCTGCATCCGAGTCGACGCATCTCCCTCAAGTCCCAATCAAACCACGGGGACCGAGGGCAAAGGGAGAGAGGATGCACATGGATGGGAGCAATAGAATCCAGGGCCTTGGTGATGGCCCTATTATAGGCCAGAACCAAGGCCTCAGGATCCGTACTCATCATTGGAATTTCTGATAGGTCAAGCACAGCCGATAGACCATCGGGAGTCACATCCCATAAAGGGCGGTACTTGACCATCTCCACAGGGGTAGGTCTATGCAAGGGGGTGCAAAAATTGAATCTCACAGTGTGATGATCAGACCAACTTATAGGTTCCACCCCCATGCCGGAGGCTTCCATCCCCAGGAGGAAGACCAGGTCAAGAGAATGGCCACATTTATGAGTGGCAGAGGTAACAACCTGTGAAAGGCCCAATGAATTCATCAATTGGAGGAAGTTCTGTCCAAAATGCGAGAGTTCGTCGTTGATCCAGGCATTGAAGTCGGCCAGCACCATCAACCTGGGAGACCTATCACCAGGTCCATGACTAAGTCCGCCTATTCTTGCATAAGGGAATGGCTTCATCTCGGTGGACGGTAGATGAGAGCCACTCTATAGCCCCCACCTGCCACTACAACACATTCAAAGATCTAGTCTCCTCTACTGGAACACAAGTGAGACCCAATTCTGTCTTAAACAGACCGCAACTCCCCACCCCTGCTATCCAATCTCGGGCGGTATCACATACCCAGTCGGAACAGCCGCCTCAAGAACGGGCCAGCATTACCATCCAGCCAGGTTTCGGTGATGCAAGCCAGATCCACTGTTCCTTCAAGTCCGCCCAACGGCCATCTTGTTGACAATGGATCTGGCATTGCACAAAAACCGCCCGAGTTGGACAGAGTTCGAGGATCCCCAACCACCGGCCCACCGTTGTTAATGGCGGTGCCCATGGGTATGGGGATCAGACAGAGACCGGCTCTGACCTCCATTCGCCCCAGGGGCGTCTTCTGGACCTAATAATCCCGATTTGAGCGCCTCATCCATTCTCCACTGTTCAGGCCCCCCGCCTCGACCCCTCCTCCTTCGTACGATTCTCAAAGCCCTACAACGCTGATAAATGGAAGACGGTAAAGGAGGAGGAGAAAAAGGGTGGAGGGCCAGAAGAGCGGAGGATGAATAGCGCACGACAGGGGGGGAACATAATAACACATACCTACAACCTACAGTGAAAACTAATAAAGTCCTTACTCTAACAAATCAAAACAAAAATAAAAACCCCACAATTCAAAACATCTACTAAATAACGTAAACAAAAATTTAAATTAATCCCATTTACCCCCTCTTTCTCAGAAACAACAACAAAAAACAAAAACAAAAACCCACTTTCCAGGACCCCAAAAATAAAAGTAACTAAAAATAGCTAAAAATAAACAACACAATAATAATAAAAAATAATAAATACAAATACAAATACAGATGGGAGACCCTCCTCTCACAAGGATGTCCCGTCATAAACTCAAAAAACAAAAAAAGAAAACACACATAAAACCCAAAAAGCCCCAAAATAAATAAAACATTTGCCAAGAAAACATGTACTCCCACTACACATTAAATTGGTACCATGTGCTCTCACTACCTGAAAATAAAATAACATATAGTGCATCAAAATAATAAATAAATTGTGAATAAATCGTGAGTGGGCAGGGACTCACACTCCCCATGAACGCACAATAACTGAGCACTCTCACTGCTCGAACAAAGAATTTAGGTCCAGGGAAAGAGGTTTCAGTTCAGAAATGCATCCAAAAAGAAATAGTCATCAAAATCAGTTCACAGTCACATAAGTCTTCAAAACAGGCAGGTACTCGAGACTGATTTAACCCCCTAGAACACGCTGGGCAGGAGGGGGAGACCAACAGACCCTACCCCTCAGGTCAGGACCCCAGAGACAGGGTGGTATCACAACCACCCCAGCACCGGAGGCCCCTTGGGGCAGCCAAAGGGTCAACCCTCCGATTGGTCGACGACTAGCCCCCCCACCCTCTGGTAGCAGGGACCAAGGGATCCCACCCACCACAGCCGTCTCAGGGCAAAGCCCGCTGTAGAACTTTCCTTCCACGAAATCAGGAAAACTGTTGAGAGTATCAGATTCCCAAACGCCAACCAAAGGGAACCAAATAGCAAAATCCAAAATATCCAAACAGCCAGGCAGACTTCTCTCACATTAGGGGAAAACGAAATAATCGCCTAAAGATGCTGGAAAAATTCCATCGAGTCCAAAGCCAATAAATCTGGTGAGGTCACTTCCAAAAAGCATTAATAATCATGTATGAGTAGAGTAAAAGACTGTGAGCTTCAAAACAACCACACATGTTTGTGGGAACGACTAAACAAAGCCAATCTTGTAGTTCCTCACATCCAAAGACAAAAGGTTTGTCTAGGCTTTAGGTTAGTGTCAGTACCGGAAATAACAACTAAGCCAGGTTGTAATCACAAAAACGTCCTTGCTCCACTCAATTCAACAATCAGTATTCAGATGCATCTCTGAATTGGTGTCCAAGCTGCCTTGATACATCGCCAGTCAGTTTACCGGAAGACGTAACTCCAAGCGAACTCCACAACAGGATAAAACTGCCAAAGTTACCGATCCGATCCACAAAACCAAGACCCGTAGCCGAGTACTCCAAGTAAAAATAAAACGATAAAACAAGTAAACCAATACTAATAACTAATATAACAAAGTAAAAACGAAAGTAAAAACGAGAGTAGGACTTCAAAATAGAAAGCATATTTCAGCGTAATTCAGTGCCGACCCACACCGGTCGCCATCTTGAGTAGATCAATTTGTTTAGACAATGAAATATACATACAAACTCCACCACCTTGCTTATCTAATCTGTTTTTATGATATAACTTATAACCTGGAATTTCTCTGGACCAAATTGAGGATGCGTCCCACCAAGTTTCAGTTACTCCCACCGCAACTATATTTAAAGTTTTACATTTGGCTTCGAGTTCTGCTAATTTGAGTTGGTTTAAAGATCTTGCATTCAAAGCTAGGAATTTACATTTAGTTGTAATAATATTTTGGTAAGTATTCAGAGACTTGGGAATAGACCCATTCTCCCCCACTGTTTTTAGTTTAAATAATGATTTGTGATTTTAGTGATACTTTTCCCCGTAAGTGTACTATCCCTACGACTGAGATGTAAACCGTCCCAGCAAAACAAGGAAGAATGATCTGAAAATGATTCCCAGTGGGTAATACAGGGTATATCCTGCTTAAAACACCACTTTCTCAGCCATTCATTTAGGGCTTTGATTTTCTGCGTCATGGTAGATATTGCTCTCGGGACAGGTAGAATTTCAGATATACATACACAGCATCCCCTATCAAGTAACAGGTTATATAACGCCACATAGTCCTATTGTAACTGATTAAATGGGGTGTTGTTTATATCATTAACACCGGCATGTATGATAACCAGTGGAATTTCCCCTGCATTTTGTAAAACTTTTAGGCATCATGCAGGTAATGTCAGATACCTCTGGTCCGGGCGGAAGCTAGAACAATGCTGCTGTTTTGTCACTATTGCATACCGCCTGTCAATGTGTTTAATGATTGAATCTCCCAGGACTAACACTTGTTTTGAGACAGTTGGGGTACAAGAATCAGAAACAGGTGATTGTTTAACATACTCTGGAGCGATTAACTTAATAGGTATTGATTTGGTAGCTTGAGACTTCAAGGACAAGTATTCATGGGCATTAACTCCTGGTTGAAAAGTGTTTTTAAACCATTATTATCAACAGAGGGTGATGCACAGGATAAATCATGTAGCACTTCATTATTTGATACAGTCAATTGCTCAGACCTGTTACGAGTTTCAATAGGGGCACTATTGTGTATTTGACTGCCCCTCCTTTTTTTAAGAAGCTTTGTGATAATGGTCCAGTCATCATTATCATGAGAAGAGGGTGTATAATCATCCACCTTATAAGAGGGGGCAGAGGCAACAGGTATACTAGTACTAGTCATTACAATTGTCTCCTCATCAGGAGGCATATAAATGCTATCTAAATGTGAAGGACATTTTTCATTAGAATGAAGTTGTTCATCCATTAGATCAATGTAACTTTCCAGTTCCTAATATCAGTAGAAACTGGTTTAATATTAAGCAGAAACACAATCTCTGCTTCAAGAGTAGTAATCAGATGGCAATTAGCACATACATACTCGCTCCCATACTTTCCCTCACTATACATCAAACATTGCATATACATACTAAATTCTTGTTCCATTATTAAAGGTGTATATTTACTAAGTAGAAAATATGCTAAAATTATCTTATCCAAGTTTGTCTAATGCCAGCAGTTTCAGCCTGCCCAGCAGACACAGCAGATACGCGCAAAAAATGTAGCTTCCTTTAGTTAGCTGCTTTCTGATCTACAAGCAAGGCAAGCAACAGGAAGTTGTAATTTGAGTCACCTGCTTTTATAGTGTCTAAGCCACACCCCCAATTAAGCTCTCTCTCCTCCTACTGGTTTAGTAAAGTAAGTTGATACAGTACCAAGTACTGAGTAAGTACAAGTAAGTGAGGGGAGGCGAAGAAGTGGCAAAAGTCATGGAGTGGAAAGGAGAGAACAGGTTACTATGAAGAGAGAGGGAGCGGGCATTTGTGAAGGGCCTTCAGAAAATAGTTGTGCACTGCTAGAGAGGAAGAAGGTGGAGGAGGGAAATGATGAAATTAGAGGAGTAATTGATAAATGCCTGGACCAAACTGGAGCGGGGGGAAGTTCTGCTGGGAGAATTGCAACAGGGGTAAAAGGGGGAAATAATGTGCAGGAGGAAGAAGAGGAGCTGGAAATGAGAGAGGAAGATGAATGGAAGCAAGCAGGGAGTAAGAGTGGTGGAATCTTAGTCCTGGGGGACTCAATACTAAGAGGAGTTAGGTGGGGTAGCAAGGGGGAGAGGCATAGTCGAATTTGGGTGGAGGCCATGCCAGGAATGACAGCGGAAAGGGTGGGACAGTCTGTTCTGAAATATGCTAGAAGGGGTAGGGACAAGCCTCATTTAATTATACATCTTGGGACAAACGACCTGGCTGACAAAACAGTAGATACAGTCCAGAGGAGGTTTGAGGAACTAGCACAATTATGTGAGGGGGCAGGAAGATCAGTAACTTTTTCAGAGATACTTCCGGTGCCAAAGGCAAGCACAACAAGAAAGCTGAGAATAGAGGAATTTAACGGATGGCTAAGAACCTGGTGTTGTGCTAAAGGGTATGGGCTGTTGGGGGGTGGGGAGGGATCTGGGAGGATAGTAGTCTCTATGCCAAGGACAGACTACACTTGAGTGAGGAGGGAAAGAAAGTGTTGAAACAGAGGATGGAGGAGTACATAGAGGAAGTTGGGAATTTAAACTAGGAGTGGGGGTGGCAGTTGGGGAAGAGATATGCAGAGACCACAGGTTGGGAAACCATATGAGCTTACCCCCCATACCAGTGACAAAGGACAAATGGCAAGTACTGTTGGTGATGCTAGGAAAGGAGGGCAGGATGGGGGAGGGGAAGGGTGGAAGGTGGTTACCCTTAATGCTAGGAGCCTTGGGAGGAAAACTGCAGAGTTACAGGTTCTCATGGCAGAGGGAGAGGTGGACATTGCAGCCATCATGGAAACATGGGCCACCCAATACAATGGTTGGGACCTGTCTGTACCAAGGTACAGGTTATTTCAGTAGGGACAGGGTAATTGGGAAAGGAGGGGTGGCACTATATGTGAAGGAAGGACTGAAGTGTGTAAGGGAGGAAGGGAGGAGGGTGATGCGAGTCACTTTGGATGCAAATCCAGGATTCCAAGAATAGAATTCTTAGAATGGGAGTGGTGTACAGGCCACCATCTCAGACGGAGGAGTTAGACAGGAACTAGTGGGACAGATCAGGAGGACCTGCAGAAGGGTAGTGTGGTGATTGTGGGGGACTTCAACATGCCAGGAGTGGAATGGAGCACCTCAACAACCAGGAACAGAAGGGAGCAGGTACTGCTGGATGCCTTCCAGGACAGCTTCCTGCTGCAAATGGTCAGTGAACCAACCAGGTTAGGGAATACCCTTGACCTTGTGCTGGCAAATGGAGACTTTGTGAGAGAACTTACAGTGGAGGAACCGCTGTCAGGGAGTGACCACCACTCAGTATGGCTCACATTGGATATGGGCAAGGAAGGAGCGGAATCTGGCACAATAGTGCTGGACTTCAGGAGGGCCGACTTTGGGAGGATGGGGGAAGTGGTAAAAGGGTACCTGGCCAGAATTCAATCTAGTATGGACACTAACCAGAGGTGGGAGCTCATAAAGCTGAGGATAGTGGAGGCAACCAAAACCTGCTGCAAAGCCCAGAGCAAGAAGGCTAGGGCTAAGAAACCGATCTGGTTGAGCAAGGAGGTCATGGAAAAGGTAAGGAGGAAAAGTGCCTTTAGAAGTACAAGAAAACAGGGAGGAGGGAGGGGGAGGACAGGGAGGAGTACTTGACAGAATCAAGGAGGTGACAAGGGCAGTAAGGGAGACAAAGCATCTATGGAACCAGCTGGCACAAGGCATTAAGAAGGGGGAAAAGGACTCTTTGGCACATCAGGAGAAAAGGAGCTGTAAGGACCACATAGTAAGGATTAGGAAGGAGGGGGGTTGGGTGGAAGCAGGGTGCGATAAGGCGGAAGCACTAAATGAGTACTTCTGCTCAGTATTTACTAAAGAGAAGAGGGGGTGACACCCAAGGTGGGAGAAATGGCAGAAGCAGGGTGGGAAGTGGTGACAGATGGGGAAATCATTGAGAGCAGAGTTCGAGAGGGTTTGAAGGCACTGAGGGTGGACAAGGCGCCAGGCCCAGATGGCATCCACCCCAGGGTACTGAAGGAGCTGGCAGAGGTCCTTGCAGGACCTTTGGCAGATCTATTTAATGCCTCACTACATTCGGGGTGTGTACCTTAGGACTGGAGGATGGCTCATGTGGTGCTCCTCCACAAGAGTAGCCCCAAGGATGAACTGGGAAACTACAGACCAGTGAGCCTCACATCCATCGTGGGTAAGTTAATGGAGACTATCCTGAAGGAGAGGCTGGTGGCCCTCCTAGAGGCCAAAGGACTACAGGACAGCAGACAGCATGGCTTTATACGTGGCAGATCCTGCCAAACCAACCTGGTCGAGTTCTATGACTGGGCTAATCAGGGCAACTGGACAGGGGCCATGCAGTGGATGTCCTGTATCTGGACTTCAGTAAGGCATTCGACTCAGTGCCACATGGAAGGCTGGAAGGAAGTTAGTAGGCGCAGGCGGGTGCAAAGCTGGTGAGATGGGTAGGAAACTGGCTGCAAGGAAGGCAACAGGGTGGTGGTGGGTGGGGAGCTCTCACACCCAAGGGCAGTGACGAGCGGTGTTCCACAGGGCTCGTGTTGGGACCAGTGTTGTTTGGGATATTCATTGCAGACATATCATGGGACATCAAGAGCAAGATCGGTCTGTTTGCTGATGATACCAAGGTAGGCGCGGTGGTGGATGACCTAGGGGATGACAGGGTTGCCGGATGATCTGGCAAAGCTTGAAACCTGGTCAGACACCTCGGCAACTGGGTTTTAATGCCAAAAGTGCAAGGTGCTGCATTTTGGGATGAAGAACCCAAGAAGGAGTTACCAGCTGGGGGAGTGCAGCTAGCCCAGACAGAGGAGGAGAAGGATCTGGGTGTGCTCATTACAGGGTCAATGAACAACTCGGCACAATGTAGGAAGGCAGCTGCAAAGGCCAACAAAATGCTGGGTTGTATTGCAAGGGGTTTATCTCGAGGAGGGAGGAGGTGATTCTGCCACTGTATAGGTCATTGGTTAGACACACCTGGAGTACTGTGTGCAGTACTGGCGTCCGTATCTGAAGAGGGACATTAAGTTACTGAAGGGGGTGCAGCGCAGAGCGACAAAGATGATCAAGGGGCTGGGGGACTTATCATACGAGAGGAGGTTGAAGGAGTTGAACATGTACTCACTGGAGGAGAGGAGAGACAGGGTGACATGATTGAAACCTTTAAATACATGAAAGGAATAAACAAGACAGGTACAGAGGGGCTGTTCAAAGTAAGGGAGGGAGGACACCAGGGCCATGATATGAGACTGGAGCGAGGAAGGTTCAGGAGGGAGATGAGGAGACACTTTTTCACAGAGAGGTGGTGGCTTGGTGGAATGCGTTACCTGCTGAAGTGGTATGCAGTAGAACAGTGGACTGCTTCAAACGAGGATGGGACAGGACAAGGGGAGGGTTAATGAAGGGAAGGGTGGAAGGGAGGGGCAGCTGCAGAATAAGGGGTGCTAGTTGCACATTCGAGCAGACTTGATAGACCTCTAGGCCTTTATCTGCTAGCAAATTTCATATGTTCGTAGTACCCTTCACAGCACAGAACACACACTGACTTTCTTTCCTTTCTTTCTTTTTTTAACCCTAAATAAGACCCCTTCTACTTCTAATAAAGTATCTGTCATGCTTAATCCCAACAGACACTGACTCCTACTGAGATATAAGTGTTAAATTAATAAGAAAATGTAGCTTCTTTTAGTTAGCTGCTTTCTGCTCTACAAGCAAGTCTAGCAACAATCCCTGGCTTACTACCTCTAGGACCCACCTGTCTGAGGTAACAGACTTCCAGGCCTGGAAGCAGTAAGCCAGCCTGCCTCCTACTGGAATTGGGGAGTGACCTGGGCTGACACATCAGGGTGTCTGCTTGGCAGGAGCCTTAGACTGGGAAGAGGATGCAGCCCTGCTCATCCCACTCCTGTCTCTCCCTCGGAAGAACCCCCTCTGTTGGAAGGGAGAGGCTTGATAGAAAGGCCTGTGAAAATGCCTGCCCCTTCCCGTAGACTGCTGCTTCTGAGAAGTGGCTTGCCTTTCCTTGGCCTGTAAGTAGTCCTGTATTCATCCATTTTCTTCATGCAAGCCTCTGTCTGCTCCCCAAACAGAGAGTTACCTACTACAGGGAAATCCATGGCCTTAGCCTGGGTGTCCTGCGAAAGGCTAGTACATCTGAGCCAAGCAAATCTCCTGAGAGACACAGATGTAGCCATGATTCGTGATGCCACATCATTTGAGTCCACGGCAGCATGAGATTGTACCTTGGATGCCTCAATCCCATCATCAGCCACTTCCTCCAGCTCTTTGGCCAGCTGGGGGGAGGCCTGCTTGGCCAGTTCCAGAATAGTATCTCACCTGGACTTCTGGTACATGGCTGCATAGGCCATATAATTTGCCTGCCTGAGTCCCAAGGAGGATGCCAAATATTGTTTTTTGGCCATGGCATCCACCTTCCTGGAGTCTTTATCTGGGGGGTGTGAAGCCAAAGGTATGTTAGCCCTGTCACAGGCTGCAGCCTGCACTACCCAAACATGGCTGCTATGATTGTACAAAAACTTCGTACCTGAGCCTAACAACATGTACCTCCTGTCCATTCTTTTGTTCACTGGAGGTAAAGAGTTTGGAGTCTAAATAATCTTTTTTGTCAGTTTCCCCAAGGATTTGTGGAGAGGAATAGACAGCCTCTTGGACTCTGGGATGTCCATCATCTCGATAATAGTCAGCCACCTTTTTGTAGAACAAATAGTGGGAAGGGGACTCAGAAAGCCTGGGAGAGGAGACATTGGAGGGCCTGTCTGGGGAGATGTCTGGTTCAGTGGGCACATCCAGACCTTCTAAATCATTATCATCTTCATCATCTTGTTCTGGATAGTCTTCGTCCCCCTCCAATTCAAAACAGGCATCCAAATTGTAATCCGATGGAGAGGGATCCAACCGAACAGACTGCCTGGCCAAAGGTGTCAGTTCGAATGGAATCGATCGAAGTGACTGAACAATACTTATCACTTTGGCTATCTCATCAGCAGTTGGAGTATGCGGTTATGGATCTGAACCGGCTGATTTATCTTTTTCTTTTCACCGGAACCAACCCCTTCGAGTCGGATTTCCTTTTGCCAAAGAAGGTATCGCCCAAGTCAGTGGGCACCTCCTCAGGTTCGGCCGCAACTGAACCGGGCTGGCCATATGGGTCAGTGGACTTCTCGGCCTCCCTTTCCTTTAGCCTACTCATTCTTTTATCCACGGTGGCTTTTGGGAAATTATTACAGATTTGGCAGTCTGTTTTGAGGTGGTCAAACCCCAGACAATAAACACAGATGAGGTGAGGATCAGCTTTAGCAAAAGCCTCCCCAAACTCACCACAGTGTTGAAACCCAGTGGGCCTGGTTTTCTTTTTGGGTTTTTCAGACATGGCCAGACTTAAAAATTACCCTTAACAGCTGTTACGCCAGGTAATATTCTCCGATCGGTAACCAACTGTGTTACAGGTTGTGGAAAGAAACCAGTAAAAGTCCGTTTTTTTGTAACTGATCAGAACCGGCACACCACTATACTCTAAACAAAGAAATTCAAACAGAACAGTCGGTTCCCAACCAGACCAACCACTAGGGAACTGAAGAACTTACAATTTCCACAGAGAGCAACAAAAACACAGTTCACTACCTATCTACACACTTACTGTACCATAGACAAAGAGTTGAAACCGAAAAATAATAAATTGATGAAAAACTAAAACTTTTTTTTAAAAACTTTACCGAACCGATGCAAAGGAGCAATGTCCGGAGCAACTTCACAGTTAGGCAGAGTAAAGAATCTGACGGTTACACTCTGAAGCAACACAGACAGAGGTTTGAAATCCAAGCTCAAGCTCAACGTTCTATACTTCTGCATAGAGTAACTCTTTCATCTCTGGAGCAGTTCAAGTGCTGGGTCTAACTGCATATGTCAGAATACAGCAAGACTTCATGTTGTTTGAATAGAGAATGATGGTAAATGGTATACAGTCAGAAGAGATGCAAGTCACAAGTAGGGTACCTCAGGGATCAATCCTGGGGACAGTCCTCTTCAATATCTTCATCAGTGACACTGCAGATGGACTGGAGGGTAAGGCTTGTCTGTTTGCAGATCACACCAAGATCTGCAACAGAGCAGATGGTCCAGATGGGGTGGGCACAATGAGAAGAGATCTGGATAAACTAGCAAAATGATCAGAAGAGTGGCAACTGGGGTTTAACGCAAAGTAGTGCAAGATCATGCACATAGGGAAGAGAAACCCTGAAGCCACTTACAGGTTGAGAGAGGAGCTGCTGGCAATCACAGGGGAAGAAAGAGACTTGGACACCATCATCACAGATGACCTGAAATCATCCAAGCAGACCACTAAACCATTAGGTAAGGCTAGGGGGATGTTGGGGTGTATTAGTAGGGGTATCACAAGTCAGAAAAGGGAGGTAATAATCCCTCTTTACAAGACACGGGTTAGGCCCCATCGGGAGTACTGCGTGCAGTAATGGAGGCTGCACCTTCCCAAGGACATTAACAAAATGGAAGCAGTCCAGAGAAAGGCAACCAAAATGTTGCAGGGACTGCATCAGAAAACATATGAGGACAGATTAACGGAGCTCAATATGTATACCCTAGAGCAAAGGAGGAAGAGAGGTGATATGATCGAAACATTCAAACACCTTAAGGGCACTAACAAGGTGAAAAAGTCTAACATGTTTCAATATAAGAAAAATAGAACAAGAGGACACAGCATGAGATTAGAGGGAGGCCAATTAAGGAGAAATGTGAGGAAGTTCTTTTTCACAGAAAGGTTGGTGGATGCATGGAATGGCCTACCTCAGGAAGTGGTGGATATGAATACAGTGCAGGGCTTCAAACAGGCATGTGTTAGGCATAAAGGAGCAACACAAATGAGTATGAACATATAGGCCATTGTCGGAGTAAAGGCCTAAGGCACATTCATAAGGCAGAAAAAAATGGGCAGACTGGATGGGCCTTGCGGTCCTTATCTGCCGTCAACTTCCATGTTTTTAGATGGAGTACCTTCCCCTTCCCCTGACTGCAAGACAGCAAGTCTGGGTGGAGAGGAAGACACCATGAGAGCCTGAGGCTGAGGAGATCGGGGTACCACAACTGGCGGGGCCAGTCTGGAGCCACCAGGATTATCCGTGTTTTGTCCCTCCTGGCTTTGATCAGTACTTTGTGGAGCAGAAGAAATGGAGGGAAGGCATAGAGGAGGCCCAGGGTCCAAGGCCTTGAGAAGGCATCCCCCTGTAGTGTTCCCTGCTGAGGGGGGTGGGCACAATACAGCCTCAGCTTTGCATTCTCCCTGGAGGTTTGCAGATCCACCAGAGGGGTGCCCCATTGGAAGAATGGACTGCATACTACCTCCAGATGGAGAAACCACTTGTGAGTCACCTCGCCAACATGGTTCAGGGCATCCGCCAGCTGGTTGGAGATGCCAGCCATATGGATGGCCAGGAGATTGGTGTTTAGGCTGGGCATGAGGGTCCAGATGTGGAGAGCGTCCCTGCACAAAGGAAGGGAGTGCGTCCCACCTGGCTTGTTTAGGTAGTACAAAGTCGTGGTGCTGTCTGCCTGGACCTGAATGACATGACCCTGAAGGTGTGGAGCAAAGGCTATCAGCACCAGTTGACCTGCCCCAAACTCCAGCAGACTGATATGACATCAGGACTCCTCAGGGGTCCAGAGTCCGTGGACTCTGTGCTTCCCCAGGTGGGCACCCCAGTACATCAGGGAGGCATCAGTCATGATGGTATCCATTGGTTTGAGGTGGAAAAATGGGATTCCTTCCTGCAGATGTTCTGGGACTAACCACCACTGGATGGCATCCCACATCAGCTGGGTCACAGTGACTGGCTGGTCAAAGTGGCCCTGGCACGGAGACCACTGACAGGCAAGCTCCCACTGCAGAGAGCACATTCTCCACCGGGCACAACAGACCACACTGGTGCATGCCACCATGTATCCCAGGAAATGCAGGAAGTCCCCAGCAAGGCACAACTGCCCAACCCAAAATGATTGGGCAAAGGAGGAAAGAGCCTCATCCCGGTCTGCCGGAAGCAGAGCCCTGGCTCTGCAAGAGCTGAACTCCATCCTGATGAAGTGCATCACTTATGAAGGTACAAGTTCTAACTTGGCCTTGTTCACCAGGAGGCCAAGGGACAAAGCAGGTCTAGAGGGCCAGATCCCTGGACTGCTCCACCTTCTACCTGGAGGGACCCACTATAAGCCAATCATCCAAGTAGGGGTACACCCGAACCCCTTGGTGCCTCAGGTGGGCTACCATCACTGCATTGCACTTGGTGAAGACCACAGGAGCCGAGGATAGGTCAAAGGGCATGGCCAGGAACTCATAAAGAATCCCCTCCACATGGAACTACAGGAACCGGTGGTGGGATGGACAGATGAGAACGTGAAATGTCCTGAAGATCCAGAGAGCAGAACCACATGTTCTGCTCCAGGGATGGAATGAGCTGAGACAGAGTGACCATCCTGAAGGTGCGCGACTGAAAATATTTGTTCAGGTCATGCAGATCTAAGATGGGGTGCCAGCCCCCCCCATCCGTTTAGTGACCAGGAAGTACCTGTAAACAAACCCTGGACTTACTGGAGGGTCTGGGACTCTTTATGTAGGAGCTAGCCAATGTCTTCCTGAAGGGCTGACAACATGTTGGCGGACACCATATCCTCCCGTGGGTCCCGGGCTTGGCAAGGCGAGTAAGCCTCAAACTCTAGATGCAGACCCGGACCGACCACCTCAAGGACCCACCCATCTGTGGTGATGAGACCAGGAGGAAAAGAAGTGGCAGAGCCGGCCCCCTACAGAAGGACCCAGGTGAGTCAGAATGGGCATGGGGAAGCACCCCCATCCCATCACTGGGAAGGGTTGGAGGCTTAGGAGGGACCGGCTGAGGAAGTGGCGGGACCTCGACCACCTAGTTTCCAGATAACTGCAGCAACCGACTTCTGTTGGGGACGTCAAGCTGGGGCCTTCTGCTGTGATGGCTTGACCGCAGGGGCAGACAGAGGCCAAAAGGGTTACTTCTTCTAAAGCATGGAGCCCTTGGGATCCCTCTGGGTGCAGGTGACAGAGTCCAGGGTGGCACTGGAGTTCTCAATGCGAGTGAGGTGGTCTTCCACCAATGGCCTGAACAAGTCAGTGCCCAGGAAGGGGACATCAGACAATTTATGTTGGGTATCTGTCGTGAAGGTAGAAATCCGCAGCCACTCCCTGCGGCACATGGCCACAGACCAGGTGCTGGATTCATCAATATCCATGGCTGTCTGGAGCTGCTGCTTAGCCACCACTCGGCCCTGGTCTTGCTTGACTGTGGCCTGCAAGTCAGCTGGGAGCTGGGGATGCACCTCATCGAGAGAGCCTAAGAGGGCATGAGTGAAGTGGGCCATCAAAAGTGCCAAACTCGCCTACCGAAGGCCAAAAGAAGAGGCCACATAAACATTCTAGCCATCCAATTTCTTGCATTCCTTGTCAAGAGACTTATCCACATCCCTGACATTACCAGTATGCAGGAAGACTGAGTCAGCCACCAGACCCTCAAGCAAGGGATGTTCGGTGAAACCTGGTAGGGACCGCATACTTGTGGGCCATCTGAGCCAATGGCGCAGGACAAGAGGCAGGATGCTGCCAAACTCCAGAGTGAGGCCAAGAATGGCCTCGGCGACTAGGAAGACCACTCCAGGGGAGTCACCCCGGTTGAGAATCTCGGTCAATAGTACATCATATCCACATCCCTAGAATTCAACTTTCTTTTCACTTTCTGCAACAAACAAAAGCAAATAACTTTTAAATGAAAAATTATAGCATGGTACTTTGAGCACAAACATTATTCATCACAAAAATATCAAGGAGTGGTGTTTCATTTAATAGTAGACAGTGTCAGTGGCTCAGTAGGTAGCACACTCGCCTCTGAGTCTGGGAGATCAGAGGGCTGTGGGTTCAATTCCCACATCTTGCAGAGGGGTGTCAGAGGGCTGTGGGTTCACTTCCCACATCTGGCACTTGGGTTAATTTCCCAATACTGACACTGTAGTGCAGCATGATAGGGGTGCTGCACTTCTGAGGTGCTGTCTTTCAGATGAGACATTAAACCGATGTCCCAACTGCCTGTTCTGGTGGATGTTAAAGATCCCATGGCACTTATCGAAAAGAGTAGGGGAGTCTTTTTATTCAAACTTCAAGAAAATCATAATACTGTACAGAAATAATAAACTACAAAGTCTTAAAAACAATATAAGTATCAATTCATACATCCCCTTCTGTAAAGAATAAATCCATTTTGAAAAATTAATAGAGCAAAAACGTTTACACTAAAACCAAATGACGTATTAGTATACATTACTCATACTATCCCCCCCTCTCCCCTACCCCTAGGAGCAGGGGAATTATTATCCCAGTGAACAGCGAATATTTAGTACATTTATAGTGCTATGTTAAAATTAAAGAATGCAATATGCTTCAAATTCTCTACTATAATACACCATGGGCCAGATATTCAGAAATGTGCCAGAGGCCAGCGCAAGACCTGCGCAGTGCAAATCCAGTGCACGACGGCACACTGAGTGCTGTATTCAAAGGTTATACAAGGCGGCATGCGCCTGCACAATGTGACTGAATATCACCTGGGTGTGCCAGAGCGCAGTCAGGGGTGCGCCAGGGAGCAACCCAACATGCGCAATAGCACAACAATGGATGTGCAAGGGGCTGAGGTGCATACGCCGGAACACAAATGGACCTGCCACAGGCACAGCAAGGAGCAAGACATTGTGGGGGAAGGTGTTGCTGCCAGGGAGACGGGAGTACCAGGAGTGAGGCACACTTGGCCCATGACAGAACACTGGCTGAGGAGGCTGGGTAGGCAGCCAGCCCCCACCCACGTGCACCACAGCGGTGAACGTAGGTAGGATGGCACCGATGGCCATGGGTGACATCCGCCAGCCACCCGCCGCTGGACGATACGAGCCATGCCACCTGGGCCACAGCCGGCAACACCCAGGCAAACAGCACCCAACATACATGCCACACAACCAGACCAGCCAGCCCATGGCCACCCCAGGGCACCGCCACTGATTGATGGGCGAACACCATCATGCACAGCCCCCGAACACCACAGGCACACCACACAGTCACCCTGCACACCACTGCAGCATGGTGCCACCGCCAGCTGCAAAGCAGACCTAGACATAGATGGGTAGCCATATCGAAATGTATTAAAAGCAAACCACAAACAGAATACAGTAAGAAAGGTCACAGGGAACAAGGTGTGGGGTAACTATGTACAATGCAGGCCTATGTCAGGGAAGGGAGGCAAGGGAACAGGGGCAGGGCTATACAAAGGGATAGGGGAGAGCAAGGGATGGGGTGACATGGGAAGGAACAGGGGAAGCAGGCCTAATGGGCCCTATGGGCGGCCCCTCCCCGCCGTTGCAGGCGCTGGCCCCGCATCCGCTGCAGCAGCCGTGCAACCTCCAGCGTCGCTGTTGTAATGTTGAAAATCCTCCTCAGAAGGTGACTGTTCAGTGCCTGATGAGCCACACGCTGGACACCTATGACAAAGGAGGGAACACAGGATCAGTGCATGTCCAGAACACCCCGGCCCACCCACTGTGCACAGCGGACAGTGGTGACACGTGCCACTGGGGTGGCACCCTGGACACCAACACCGTCCATGGGCCACCCGCCACCAACCTGGCATGCAGGCGTCATGGTACAGTGGCAGGGTCGCAGCGGCACAGCTGGCTGCCGGATGCACCCACAGCCCACCAGCGGCTGCCACACACAGGTGCGATGGTCACAGCACGGCAAAACGCACACTGTGGGTAGAACACAGCTGCAATGGCATAGTGCACAGGAGGCCATGGCCCACCCCCGCAGACCACCCTGCACAACAATGTAGCATGAAACAGCACTTACCTGCACGCTGCGGCACTCCACGTGCCGGCCCGGCTGCACCTCCCCTGTGGCCTGCATCCTGTGCCGTGGGTCCCGCGGCGGCCCACTGTGGCCCACCTGATGCGCCCACTGCTCTGACCCTCCTCCTGTCCTCAGGGCCTAGGATGGAACCATAAACATGTACAGTGGCGTGAAAAAGTATTTGCCCCCTTCCTGATTTCCTCTATTATTGCATATTTGTCACACTGGATGTTTTCAGGTCTTTAGAGAAAATGTAATATTAGATAAAGGGAACCTGAGTGAACAAATAACAATTGTTTTTTTTTATTATTTCACTTATTTTATGAAAAAAGTTAACCAACACCAACTGGCACTGTGTGAAAAAGTAATTGCCCCTTAACTTAATAACTGGTTATGCCACATTTAGCTGCAATGACTGCAGCAAACACTTCCTATAATTCAATATCAGTCTTTCACATCGCTGTGGAGGAATTTTAACCCACTCTTCCTCAAGAACTGCTTTAATTCAGTAACATTTGGTAGGTTTTCGAGCATGAACTGCTCGTTTCAGGTCCTGCCACAGCATCTCTATTGGGTTTAAGTCTAGACTTTGACTAGGCCACTCCAAAACTTTAATTTTACTTCTTTTTAGCCATTCTGATGTGGACTTGCTTTTGTGTTTTGGATCATTGTCTTGCTGCATGACCCAACTACGCTTCAGCTTCAGCTGACGGAAGGATGACTGGACACTCTTCTTAAGAATTTTCTGGTACAGAGCAGAATTCATGGTTCCTTTAATTATGGCAAGTCATCCAGGTCCTTAGGCAGCAAAGCATCCCCACACCATCACACTACCACCACCATGTTTGACTGTTGGTATGGTGTTCTTACTGTGGAATGCTGTGTTTGCTTTGCGAGACATTATGGGATCCATGTTGTCCAAAAGTTCCACTTTGGACTCATCTGTCCATAGAACATTTTCCCAAAAGGCTTGGGATCATCCAGGTGCTTCTTGGCAAATGAGAGGCGAGCATTTATGTTCTTCTTGGTTAGCAGTGGTTTCTGCCTTGCTACTCTCACATGAAGCCCATTTTGCCCAGTCTCTTTCTGATTGTGGAGTCATGAACACTGACCTTAGCTGAGGCAAGAGAAGCCTGCAGTCTTTGGATGTTGTTTTAGGATCCTTTGAGACTTCTTGGATGATTTTACACTGCGCCCTTGGAGTAATTTTGGCAGGCCGCCCACTCCTGGGAAGGTTCACTACTGTTCCAAGTGTTCTCCATTTGGAGATTATGGCTCTCACTGTGGTTTGATGGAGTCCCAGAGCCTTAGAAATAGCTTTGTAACCCTTTCCAGACTGATAGAGGGCAACAAATTTTTTCTGATCTTTTCAGGAACTCCTTTGATCATGGCATAATGTGCTTGTTGAATCTTTGTGCTGGCAACATGACTCTGATGGTAAGGGCCAAAATAAGTGAGGTTTATATTGAGCAGGGCTGGCTGTAATCAAGCCTGGTTGTGTTCAATCAGCTGACTCTAATTATCCCTTTAATTGGGTTGATTTAACTAGGGGCAATTACTTTTCACACAGTGACAGTTGGTGTTGGTTAACTTTTTTCATTAAATAAATGAAATAAGTAAAAAAAAAAAGGTGTTATTTGTTCACTCAGGTTCCCTTTATCTAATATTATATTTTGTCTAAAGACCTGAAAACATCCAGTGTGACAAATATGCAATAATAGAGAAAATCAGGAAGGGGGCAAATACTTTTTCACGCCACTGTACACTGGTGCGGGCCTGTTTGGGGCCTGCAGACCCCTGCAAGGACAGCAGTCACGTTCCGCAGTAACACCTGGGGACTGTCTTGAACACCTATGACGTTGCCGAGCCTGGGTCTGCTGGGCAGCCTCGGCGTGGCTGTCCACGTGTCTGCAGCAGCCATGTGACCGTGCAGCAGTCCTGATGTGCCTGCCTCCCTGTCCGCAGTCTGCTGCCGCCACCCTGTGTGCGCGTAGGTGTTGTGTGTGCGTGTGCATACCACGGACGTGGCATCCGTGGACAGCGCCACACACTTGCTGTGTGTGCACCTGCCCGGCTGCTGGCCTGTGTGACATGTGTGTGATGATGCCAACACAGCACTGGTTGCACCTGTGCACCGGTGCCCTGCGTCTGATCCACGCCTGGAGCTAGCGCCCAGGCACATGCCTGTGGGTGCCAGTGTGTGTGTGTGTGTGTGTGTGTGTGTGTGTATGTATGTGTGTTGGTGTGTGCGGGTGTGTGTGAGTGGGTGTGTGAGTGGGGTGTGCAGTGCTGCACGTTGCTGCGTGTTGCCGTGTGGTCCAGCTTCATGCCCACCCAAGCCCCTTGCCCAACTGTTGTTGGCACATAGCATGCCCTCACATGCAGTGTGCCATGCCACTGTTGCTTTCCCATACATAGGGGCATGTCCACCTACCTGCGTGCACCATAGTGCTCCTCCACTATTGTGTCCTGGTGCTGGCAGGCCATCCTGGTCAGCCAGGGATCCCTTCGCCCGGGGAGGGGGCTGCCCACCGCCACATGGCCCGGCAGCTGCATCGTCCCCACTGCTGTTCCCCTCTTCGACCTCGAAAGCTATCCCATGGTCAGTGGCCATGTTGTGCAGTACACAGCAGGCGAGGAATAGGCCACAGGCCTTTGAGGGGCTGTACTGTAGGACACCGCCAGACCTGTCCAGGCAACAGAATCATGTCTTCAGCAGCCCAAACACACGCTCAATGATGTTCCACGTGCTGGCATGTGTTTCATTGTAATCTGCAGGGGTCAATGGGCACCGGTAGGGATGAGCAGCCAGGGCCGGAGTGGGTAGCCACTGTCACCTGTGTGGAAAGAGATATGGTTAGCCTGGAGGGCTGTTTTGCTGCACCACCCATCCTTCTCAGCCACACCCTGCAACGCACCTACCCTGGTGGCCCCCCCACACCCTGTTGTGTCCAGCTGCCCAAGGTCTCTGCATACTGACCCACTAGGTGGCCAGTGGGGATGTCCCCACTCCTGAACCTGTGGCACAGTGCCGAGCTGTGCCAGATGAAGGAATCATGTGCTCCCCCAGGGTGTGTGGCACGGACACTGATTATGCGCCCCCTGGCATCACACACCACCTGGCAGTTGATACTGGGGTAGCCCTTTCTGTTGATGTAGGCTACCTCCTCCGGGCCAGGTGGCATGTGGATGCCAACATGGGTACAGTCGATGCCCCCAGCACGGCAGGCATTTGTGCTACCCAGTGAAACCCCTGCATGTTCGCTGTACGCTCTGCCTGTGTGCTGGCGAAGTAGATGTATTCCGCAGCGTGTAGCAGCAGTGCATTGAGGAACTGTGTGAGGAACCTTGACGCAGCTGACTGGGTTATGCCTGTGGTGTACCCTGTTGGTCTCTGGAAGGTGCCCATGGCGAGCAGGCACATGACTGCTGTTACTTTCATCTCCACCATCAGGGCATGGCTCCATCTAGTGGGTGCCTGCATCTCCTCACTGCACAGCTCACAAAGCTGCCACAGAATCGCCAAGTTCAGGTGATACTGACCCACTATCTCCATATCGGAGTGGCTTTAAAGGTGGCACGGGCACAGTACCACCTCTTCTGGGTGTACGGCCAACGGGTCCTTCCACGGCCGTGCTGCCCTGCCTCTTACCTCCCCACACCCCTCATTACGGCCTCCATCTGGAAGGTGGCACTGGCCATGGCCCTGTTGTCCTCTCCCCCCAGGGCAGCTGATTCCACTGGCCCTCCCGGCTGTGTGCTGCTGTGTGGCCTGCTGTGCAGGGCCCACACCTGTGTACCCTGCCCCAGCTGGTGGCCCGTCGGCTGTGGCCTCTGCCACCCACCCATGTGGGTTCCTGTGCCGCTCCTCCTGTGCCTGGTGTCACAGGCACACACACACCGTGGCCTCCCTACCTGTCTCACTCACACACACACACACACACACACTCACTTTCCCACTCAGGGTCACACCCTCACTGCCTCTGTCCCTCTCTTGGCCCCTACAGTGTTTCTGACTGGCCTCTCTGTCTCCCTCTCTTCTGCTCCCCTCTGGCACAAGTGTCCTTCTCATACTTGCTCCCTGTTTTATAGGTTCAAGTGTGCTCTGCGCAGCTGCCACACTTGCACCGTTTGTCCGGTGCTGAATATCGCACTGTACCGCATATTCATGGCTACACCCCTGCACTTGCGCTTGCATTCATTCCCATTGCATATTGGCACATGGACACTTGTGCTGCACAGTTGTTGCCACTGAATATTGCTCTCCGGCACATGTTCGCAGGCTGCGCAGGCACAACATCGCAGCAGTGCGGCAACTGCTTTAAATATCCCGTCCCCAATATAAACAGAGCACATGTTGATTTTTGAATTATTCTAAATGCCTATTGCTTCATATGTTGCCTAACCCCTTCCTGTCTCCCAAGGTATAAATCCTTCTTGGAAAACTGATTAGAAAGGGAGGGGATTACTAAACATTTCAAAAAAGAAAGGGAAGGAAAAAAAGGAAGAACATTCCACTTTAAACATTTTTAAATCATGCCAGTATCCTTTTATGCAGATTTTAAACTCCATAATTCTGTAATTCCCCCTCTTTTTAGACAGTAAGAAATATTTAATTTTTATTTAGAAATTAATACAGAGTAAATAAATTCCACACTAGAAGTCACCAACCAGTTTCATTGAACTAATATTCAAAAAATGTCAAACACTCAATAATTCACTGAGTTGCGCTTTTCTAAAAAGAAATTAAAGAAAATAAAAGGAAACTTCAAAACCCTTTAACCTGTGTACAACCATGACAGCATGTTTCTCAGCCATAGTTTAGATACAGCCTGAGAACCAAAACTTCTGTTTCTTGGAGTTTCGCCACATCCTGTGTTACAGCATAAACAACTTGATCCACTGATCTGGGTTGTTGCCGTAAAGTAAGCACGCATCTTGCCTGCTGCCATAACTGAAATTTTATGCTTAATAAAATCAACTGCATTGTGGTAAGATCATATTTTGCCCAACACCCCGGAAGAATCCTTAAATATAATACTGTTACTAAGTTACAGAAAGGACTCATCACCCAGATTTGATGCAAATACTGCCAAAAGGAAACTGCAAATGGGCAGTCCAAAAAAAGGTGTTGCATAGTTTCTTCTTTTCCTATACATTGACCCATTCTAGGACATTCTCTTTCTAGTTTCTCTTTATGTTTCATATTGCCTTTTACTCCTAGTTTTAGATGTGTAATAGCCACATAAAATCCCACATATAAACCGGAACTCTATTGCACACTAACATACCAGATATCATTTTTTGTTCTTTTTGTGTTCTCACTGTCTACCATGGCCATTCTATGAAATGTGTTTCCATTATTTTATTGTACAGTTCTTTCCTGGATTTAGTCAATAGATCTTCCTTAATCACTTGCCAAGTTTTTAATTTACTAACTGTATCTGCAAGGTATTTGGGAAATGCTGCAATGTGTTTTTGTTTCAGTACTGGTAAATCGTTCTCCCAGTTTACCAGCGGGGGTCCAATACTATAAAGAGTCCAAGGTTCCCATATTTTACCAGTTTGTTTAAGTGCAGGCACTATGTTATGGTGTATAAAGGAAATATATAGAAAAAGCAGTGGGTTCACCATTGCCAAGCCCCATTGTGCTACTGTTAAATATGTAATACCCCTTTTTGAGTTTATCGTGGCATGCAGGCGCAGACAAACTCATTGCTATAAGCAGTGCTATACAGTGGTGTGCCCAATGACGAGCTCTGTTTCAAGGGGGAGGTCAGCGGCAGGCGAATCAGTCACCAGGCTGGCGATGACTCCCTTTCAGCTATTCCGGTGGAGTTGGACAACTTTTCAAAGGAGAGAGGGACGCACCAATAGTGGCGCGGCTCAGTCCTTTGATGTTGCATTCCTGGTTGCACGTTCACACTGCTGTAGCTTGCAATGTGAATGCGCTGAGCCCAGGCTGTCAGCATGCCCCCTCCCAGTTTAATAAACAAACAGAGGCGGCTAGTGCCGTCCACCTCTTACAGTCCCCCATGAAAGCCAGCAGGGTGCCCAATCCCCTGTCAGCATCCCCTCCCAGTTCATTTGCCGATAGAGCCCTCCCAGTCAGCATAATACCCCCATTTGTTATGTACCCAGGGGTGTGCCACTCATGGCTCTTGTTCCCCCCAAACACTTGGTATGTGCCCGATGGTGCCCAATCCCTGTCGACTACAGACCCCCTCCCTACAAACACTCAGGTGGCATGCTGAGCCCACCCCAGTGTGCCAAAGTCCCTGTTAACAAAGAAAACTTTCCCATGCTGTATTTATTTATTTTTAACCTGTAAACCAGAAAACAGTCCTCACAGTCTGCTGTGCCTCCCTCACCAACCTGCACCCACCCTCTGCGCATCCACCACCCCACCCCCCACCCATACTTACCTCTGGAGCCAGGCACGATGATCTTGGTGGACGGGAACATGCCTACATTCTTCAAAGTTGACCGCGAACTGAAGAAATGCCGGTAAGCTGTATAATGGCATAAATCGTTTTTTTATTTCAACTTTGGTGCATATCTCGGCCATTTGTAAGAATTATGGCCCCAAATTTTCAACATGGTGTTCTTGGGATCCCACCTCATGAATTCAGTCATTGCCATCTGGTTATTCAGTCCCAAAAGGTGATTTCGTGGTCACTGCGCTGAATCATCTTTCGGGACCGATTATCGAAATGACAGTGTCACTGTTCATGAGGTGGGCTCCCAAAAAGCCTATGTTGCAGATTTGGTGAAAAAATTCCACAAAAATGACTGTGTTACAAGTGTGAGTTGCGCAGTTTTGTAATATTTTCACTCCAGATTTTCAACATTGCCATTTTTTTACACCTTCTCATGAACAGTACAGCTGTCATTTTTCACATCCTGGCCAAAATGTGTTTTTGCACTTCCGGTGCAGAATAGCGCAATTGCTGTGGGAAATCAGTGTTCAGGACAGATTAAGAAAATCACAGTGACACTGTTCATGAGCGTAGGTCCCAAAATGCCTATGTTGAAAATGTGGTGACAAAAGTCCATAAAATGACTATGTTACAAGCGTGCATTGCACAGTTTCCACGCACATTCGTAACTTCAAGAATTTGTAATATTTTCACTCAAGATTTTCAACATTGTCAATTTTGCACACCTCCTTATGAACAGTACAGCTGTCATTTTTCATATCCTGCCCGGAATGTGTTTTCACACATTTGGCGCACAATGGCGCAATCGCTGTGGGAAATCAACGTTTGGGGACAGATTAAGAAAATCATAGTGACAGTGTTCATGAGTAGAGGTCACCAAATGCCTCTGCTGAAATTTTGGTGAAATAATTCCACTAAATGACTGTTACGAGCGTACGTTGTACAGTTTCCATGTACGCTCGTATGTTCAAGCATTTTTAATACTTTCACTCCAGATTTTCAACACTGCCATCCCTTCACACCTTCGTATGAATGGTACAGCTGTAATTTTTCACATCCTGCCAGAACTGTGTTTTCGCACATCTGGTACACAATGGTGCGGTCGCTGTGAGAAATCAATGTTCGGGACAGATTAACAAAATTACAGTGCTACTGTTCATGAGCAGAGGTCCCAAATACTTTCATGAGGTGGGGGTCACAAAAGGCCATGTTGAAAATTTGTAGTGCACATACCAACAAACGCCCAGGGTGTTAAGGTTTCTAAACCATAACGTCCTCCCCCCAACCTATCAATCAATCAATCACTCAAAATCTTTATTTAACCAGGCGATCGCCATTGAGCATAACTCATTTTCGAGGTGGACCTGGGGTATACAGGATACAAACAGGTCAGAAGATACACTGAATAATATACAATGCAGAAAATAAATGCAACACTAGAAAAATATGAACAGGTATTAACAACCATAAGCATGTACAGAAAGACAGTTGTAATTTGGGTAAACTGGTGACACATCAAGCAAAGTAATACACATATCAACAATTTAAAATAATATAGCAGTCAATGAGTACAGCAGAATAATAAGTGCTCAGTATACACTAAAGTAAAGGTCCGGGGTAAGGATGAGGGTTAATAGGCTATTCTGGAGGTATTTCAGAGGAGGTGGCAACAACAGAGTAAAGAGAAGGATCAGGAATAGGGACATGGAGGAATTGAATGGAGAGAAGAAAAGGAACAAAAACACGAAAGATAATAATGGACCGCAGCCATAGCAGGGAAACTACGTCCGGCTGACAAGAGGGTTCAGGAGGAGAAGAGAGACAAGGGGGTTTTGAGAAACAAGCCAGAGATGACAGAAGAGGCAAAAAGCAAGGGCATGGGAAGGGGAAGGCAGAGGAGGAGGCACAAAATTATTATATCAGATACAGTGTAACTGTAGAGGCAAGGCTCAAACTAGGCTAGAGTTATGGGATTAACAGCATCAAGTGAAACAGGTGCATGGCTCTTTATTATGACTTAGGTAAAGGGATTTGAAGTTAGAGAGGGAGATAGGATGGGTTAGTTTCAAGGTTTTTTGCAGTTTATTTCAAATCTGGGGTAGTACATAGCATAGTGCTGCTCTGCCAAAACGTGATTTTGCCTTATATAAGTACAGAGCAATGAAGGAAGCGCTTCTCAGGACATACTTGCCGAGAGAACATATCGGGAGGCAGACGGAGATGTACTGAGGTAGCATTCCTATGATCGTTTTGTATGTCCAAAAAGCAGCATTCCTCTTGCGTCTGCAGCTGAGGGATGTCCATCCTACTGCCGAGTACAGAAAGCAGTGATGGGTAGAATATGATGAACCTGTAACAAATCTTAAGGCACGGTGATAGAGTGTGTCTAGCTTTGCTAGAGTACCAGCAGTTCCCTGGCCATACAGGAAGTCAGCATAGTCCAATAGAGAGAGAAAGGTGGTTTGGACCAACTTCAGCTTGGCATCTCTAGTGAGTAAGTTATTTATCTTAAAGAAAAGACCAAGTCTCTGCCTAAGTTTCTTTATCAGCTCTTCAATGTGATCAGTAAAGGTGAGTTTATTGTCTATCCAGGCACCCAAGTACTTGAATTTAGTTACGTAGTCCAGCTGCTCACCAAGGATGGTGGTGATAGGTAGAAGTGTTCCGTCGACAGAAGGATTTGATGCATGTGAAAGGGGTGATAGGAGCAATGCTTTAGTTTGTAACCCCCTTACATGTGGAGGTACCTGAAAGCCTTCCCAGAGCTTGTCTAAATGCTCCCTGCCTAACTGGTGTTCAGCACAATGCCGCCTAAATGTGGGTGTTGTGAGTGCTTCCAAAGCCTCCAGTACTGTCTCTTTAAAAGCTGCCTGCTCGCAGGCTCCAGTGGGTTGGTATGGGGCGAACTGGTGTTTCCTTGTTCAAATTCCGCCTGAGCTGCGGTGAAATCGCTCCCCTTTGGCAGTCGCTATGTGCACAGAGGGAGCCCTTTTGACCAATGTAACTGTTCAGCCATAATTAGCTAGCATGTTGGTGGAATTACAGTTTGTCTAACCTGCTTCTTCTGCAGCTGAAACTGTGTGCGCTTTGCCCCTCCATTTTGGACCTGGACTACTGCACTGGGCCAGTGGTAATCGGGGGAATGTTAAAATGGAGATTTTTCTGACCAACCAGGATTAGGACTCATGTGGGAGCCAGGTGACCAATAAGACACAGCCAGTGGTTCTGGGAAGTAAAGCCTGAAAAATGGTGCCTTGTTTGCACCAATAGGGGTAGCAATAAGTGACTGGCATCTGCAGCCCACCAATGGGATCGGGTGGCGCCAGAGTGGGGAGCTTTGCCCTAACTGCCGAGGGCAAGGAGCGTTGTGGCCGTGAGCGAGGAAGGAGCTCTGAGGCTCCTGCGCCGATGAGTTTTCGCGTGGGAAGCGTGTGTGTGGAAGGCCAGATTCAGGCGGCTCTGTCGCCGACAAGTGTCGGACTAAATCCACTGGGCAGCGGTCAGAGGAGGCTGTGCAGGAGCACAGTTACCTACCAGGCTCACCGTGTAGAGGACTGGAGAATCTGCTGGATCGCGCTCAGTCTGTCAGGAAAAAGTGAAGCTGCGTTGACTCCCCGATTACATAGAAACATAGAAGTTGATGGCAGATAAGGGCAGCAAGGCCCATCCAGTCTGCCCATTTCTTTTTCTACCTTATAAATGTGCCATCGGCCTTTGCTCTGTCAGTGGCCTATCTATTCATAGTCATTTGTATTGCTCCCTTATGCCTATCCCATGCCTGTTTGAAGCCCTGCACTGTATTCATAGCCACCACTTCTTGTGGTAAGCCATTCCATGCATCCACCACCCTTTCTGTGAAAAGAATTTCTCATTCCCCTTAATCAGCCTCCTCTAATCTCATGCTGTGTCCTCTTGTCCTGCTATTTTTCTTATATTTAAACATGTTAGACTCTTTCACCTTGTTTATGCCCTTAAGGTGTTTGAATGCCTCGATCATATCACCTCTCTCCCTCCTTTGCTCAAGGGTATACATATTAAGCTCCGTTAATCTGTCCTCATATGTCTTCTGATGCAGTCCCTGCACCATTTTGGTTGCCCTTCTCTGGACTGCCTCAATTTGGTTAATGTCTTGTGAAGGTGTGGCCTCCAATACTGCACGAGTACTCCAGAAGGAGCCTAACCAGTGTCTTGTACAGAGGGTATTACTTCCCTCTTACGACTTGTGATACCCCTACTAATACACCCTAACACCCCTAGCCTTACCTACTGCTTTAGAGGTCTGCTTGGATGATTTTAGGTCATCAGTGATGATGATGCCCAAGTCTCTTCTTCCTTTGTGACTGCTAGCAACTCCTCCCAGCCTATAGGTGGCTTCAGGTTTCTCTTCCCTATGTGCATGATTTTGCACTTCTTTGCATTAAATCCCAGTTGCCACTCTTCTGACCATTCTGCTAGTTTATCAGATCTCTTCTCATTCTGCCCACCCCATCTGGATCATCTACTCTGTTGAAGATCTTGGTGTCATCTGCAAACAGACAAGCCTTACCCTCTAGTCCATCTGCAAGGTCACTAATGAAGATGTTGAAGAGGATTGCCCCAGGACTGATCCTGAGGTACCCCACTTGTGACTTGCATCTCTTCTGACTGTATACCATTTACCACCACTCTCTGTTTTCTGTCCGCCAACCAGTTTGCCACCCAGTTGACCAACTTCTGACCCACCCGAGCCTACCCAGCTTATTTATCAATCTTCTATGTGGAACAGTGTCAAAAGCTTTGCTGAAGTCAAGGTAGGTGACATCAACTGCTCCCTTGGTCCACCACTCTGGTTACCCAGTCAAAGAAATCCATGAGATTAGTTTGACAGGACCTTCCTTTGTAAACCCATGCTGTCTTGGATCCTGTGCCCCTATGGATTCCAGGTGTTGCACTATCCTTTCCTTAAGGAGTGCCTCCATAATCTTGCCCACTACTGAGGTAAGACTGACCGGTCTGTAGTTCCCGCCTCCTCCTGCTACCACTCTTGTGGAGCGGGATCACATGAACCCTTCTCCAGTCTTCTGGGACCTCTCCTGTGCTCAGAGACTCACTAAACAATTCTGCTAATGGCTCTGCTAGTTCCTCCTTTAGCTCCTTAAGTACCCTGGGATGTATGCCATCAGGTCCCATTGCCTTATCCACCCTGAGCTTAGCAAGCTCTTGTAGGACCCTCTCTTTTGTGAAGGGAGTAGTGCTCACCTCCCTCCCCCCTGTGTCCATGATGCTGAGCTGTGGGCCCTGCCCTACCTTCTCTTCAGTAAATACTGCTGAAAAGTATCTATTTAGGATAGATGCCTTTACAGGTCCTCCTCCTCACATGCTCCCTTTTCTCCATTAAGCTTAGCAATACCCCTCTGGACTTTCTCCTTTCACTAATGTATCTATAGAAAGTCTTGTCACCTTCTTTTACTGTTCGTACTAGTGTTTCCTCAGTTTGGGACTTTGCCTGCCTTACTGCCTTACCTGCTTCCCTTAGGCAGTTTGGTATGCCTCCCTATCTTCATCCGCTGTGTTCCTTATATTTCCTGAAGGCCAGCCTTTGGCTCTGACCTTTTCTGCTACTGTATTTGAGAACCAAAGTGGTTTCCTTCTTCTTTTGCACTTCCTTTTCTGTCTGACACAATGGGATTTTGCTTCAAGTATTGCATCCTAATGCTTGCCACTTTGCCTGTACCCCTCACCTGTGTTCTTTTGCCAGGGCTAGCTTAACTCTGTTGGCCATCTTATCAAAGTCAGCTCCTCTGAAGTCCCATATTTTTGCCTTGGAATGGGATGATTTAGATGTAGTAGCCAAATTGAACCATACCATGTGATGGTCACTGGCCCTCAGGTGACCTTCTACCTGGAGATCTGTGATCCTTCTTTGTTAGTCAGTACTAGATCTAGGATAGCCCTGTCTCTTGTGGGTTGCTGTACCAGTTGTTTGAGGCCCTCCTGCAGGAATCCACTATGAGTCTAGTTCTGCAGATGTTCCTGCTGGTATTGACCAATCTGTATCCGGCATGTTGAAGTCTCCCATTATCAGAACCTCCCTTTAGCTGTCATGTTTTGTATATCTTCTAACAGTAATGTGTCTATGTCCTCCCTCTGGTCTGGGGGCCTGTAGACAACCCCAGTTCTTATGGCTGTCCCATTTCCTGTTTCCAAGGTGACCCACAGTTCTTCTGGCTCTTATGTGTATTCTGAATTTCTGTAGCTTTGATATTTTCATAACACAGGGCCACTCCTCCCCTCTTTTTGCACCTCGGTCTTTCTGAACAATACATAGCCAGGTACTGAAGTCTCCCAAGTGTGGTTACTGGTAAACCACGTCTCATTAATGCTACTATGTCCAGTTTAGCCTCTGACATTATTGCCTGCAGGTCTGGGATCTTATTTCCCAGGCTGTGAGCATTTGTACATGATTTTCCATTGGCCAGATTTGATGTCGTTAGTTGTTGGGTGAGTTTGGCATTACCCTGTCGTCGTATGGAGACAAACCTTTTTCTTACCTGGTGATGCAAATGAACTGGCAAACATGCTGAATTCCTGTTTGACCACTAGCTGAGGGGGGGGAGGGGTGTTCTTCCCATTCGACGTATGGGGTGCTGCACCCCTCTCCCCATTTGCTAGTTTAAATATTCTGCAAAGACGTCAAACTTCTGCCCCAATGCACTGACTCCCTCTTTAGTCAGATGCAGTCCATCAAATTTAAAGAAGATTAGCTGTGAGTTCAGTCGGGCTCTAGAAGCAGCTGCCTGGTATGGTACCCCTCTGTTGCTTTCTATATAAATGTGTGGAGATGTGTCTGAAGTTCAGGCTCAACCCTGCGAGTGGTGTGAAAGCGTGTTTCTGCAGGAGTCGTGAGTACAAAATCAGGGTAGCTCCCTGTTAAATGTCTCTAGCAAGGGCAAGATCTTCAGGTTACTTTGCTGATTACACTAACTGAGCCTGCTGGCTCCATCAAATCTTTGTAGGAATTAAATGCTCATTTGTGTCAGGGCCCCAACCAGCTGCATCGAAGAACTAGCCTTTAGGACTTGGGTACCCACAGACAGTAACTTATAGGTTAGGCCTGTGCACAGAGCCCTAGGTAGATACTTATATATTGTAACGGTAAGCCAATCACCCTGATTCCCCCCCGGTCCTTGTTACCCCCCTTAAATAAATCAGATTTCTTGTTTTGCAAAAGTACACTAGCTAGTTCGTGTATTAATGGTGAAATACTGCACAGTAAATATTGTGTAACTGTACCTTACTTTCCAAGGGGTCCCTGGAGTGAGCTGAGTGGTGCGAGCCGGGGGCTAAGTGTATATGGTAAGAACACTGTAACTGACTTGTGTGGGCCACTAGAGGGAAGAAAGGGGGGTTGCAGCAACCCAGAAGGCTGTGACCGAGTCAACCTCGACAGTTCTAACCCCGACCTCTGGGTGGAGGCACCTGCCAACGGATCTAGGCCCCTCACCCTGTCACAGTTGGGGCAGGCAGGGGTAGTAGCCCTTAGGACAGTTCCCCTTGGGGGTTACAAGTTTTTTTTAGCATTAAGCAGTAACTTCTGATTTAGTAATTGAAGCCGCAACAAATTGAATTTGCTTTGAAGGGTTTTCTGTGCAGTTACAGGGGAAGGGCTGCTGACGTAAATTACTGTGTCGTCTGCAAATAGATGTATTTTTGCTTCATTTACGGTCGCATCGATATTTTTGATGTAGATAACAAACAGCAAGGGTCCCAAAATGGAACCTTGGGGTACACCCCTTAGCAAGGGTTTTAAAGGAGAGACTTCTCCCTCAGCCTTTACTTGCTGAAATCGATCAGAGAGATAGTTTGAGAACCATCTTAAAGAGAGTTTATTCTGAACTCACCTTTAAGATGAGTTCACTCAGGAAAAGTATGTCTCTTTGCAGATGACACAAAGATCTGCAACAGAGTTGATGCACAAGGTGGGGTGGAAAGGATGAGAAGGGATTTGGCAAGGTTAGAGGAATAGTCAAATGTATGGCAGCTTAGATTCAATGCTAAGAAGTGCAAGGTAATGCACCTGGGAAACAAAAACCCAGGGGAAGAGTACACAATGGGGGTGAGATACTAACAACAACAAAAATGGAAAGGGACCTGGGAATAGTCATATCAGATGACTTAAAGGTGGGCAAGCAATGTGAGAGGGCAGTAAGGAGGGCTGGGGTGATACTGGGATGCATAGGGAGAGGCATCACCCTGTAGAAAACAGGAAGTTATCCCTCTGTACAGACAGCTGGTGAGACCCCATCTGGAGTACTCCGTGCAGTTCTGGAGACCCAATCTCCGCAAGGACATAGACAGGATGAAAGCTATCCAGAGGAGTTCAACTAAAATGGTGCAGGGTCTGCACGGGAAACATCTGAAGAAAGACTAAAGGAGCTTAATATGTATACCCTTGAGGAAAGGAGGGAGAGAGGACATGATAGAAACTTTCAAGTACCTCAAGGGAATCAACAAAGTCAAAGAGGGTAGCATCTTTCAAAAAGAGGTGTGCAAGAACAAGGAGCACAATTTGAAGATAAGAGGAGGTGGCTCAGAGGTAATGTAAGGAAGTATTTTTCACAGAGAAGGTTGTGGATGCATGGAACGGCCTTCTAGAGGAGGTTGTGGAGTCAAAAACAGTGGTTGAATTCAAGCATGCATGGGACAGTCATAAGGCAATTCTAGGGGGTGGGGGTAGAAAGAAGTAGGCTGCTGGTTAACTAGGATCTGCAGCTTATCCATTAGGTAGGGAAATGGGCAGACTGGTTGGGCCAAGTGGTCCTTATCTGTCATCAAATTCTATGTTTCTATGAGAGGACGTCTAGGCCCATTTTTTGAAGGGAAGAAAGAAGCAGGCTATGGTCTATGGTATCAAATGCCTTGCTTAAATCCAAAAAACACTGCACAGATAAAATTCTTATTATCCAGCTCTGTTAGCCAGTCGTCGGTCACTTTAGCAAGGGCAGATATTGTACTATGCTGAGCCCTGAAGCCAGACTGCAAGGGATTAAGCAGATTTTCAGATTCCAGATAGTTTCGTAGCTGGACACTCACTATTTTCTCCAGCATCTTGGACAGAATTGGGAGTAACGAGATTGGCCTGTAATTGTTAAGATCCCTGGGATCACCTGATTTAAACAACAGGACCACAAGTGCAGTTTTCTAAATGGGCAGGAGTTCACCCTGAGACAGAGACAGATTAAAGAGGTGTGTAATTGGAACTACAAGGACCCAGTAACTGACCTTTGAGAAGCAGGGGTCAATAAGATCAGCCCCAGCGCTTTTTTTGGAGTCTAGCTGTAGGAAGAGGTCTTTGACTTCTTTCAGGGATGTTGGCTGGAGTGAGAATGATGGGCTGCAGATAGGTGTATCTAGAGTGTCCTCTGCCAGCTGGTGACAGACGGAGCAGGCAGGAGAAGAGTCAAAGGCCAGACCAGCAGTAGCAAAATGACTATTAAAAGCGTCAAGGATGGAAAGCCTATCGGAGACTACAGAGTTGTCAACTATAATATTGGCAGGAAGACGGTTTCTGGAAGAACGTCTTTCAATCACTTTGTTTGTGTTACAGAATTTAGAGGAACAACTTGAAGCTAGCATTAGCTGTGTATGGTAAAAATGTGCTTTTGCATCTCTAGTCAACTTGGTGAAATAATTCCTTGCCCTTCTGAACAGAACCCAATCATTAGAGAGACTGGATTTCCTGGCAATTTTCCAAAGCATATCCCTACTCCTCAGGGCACCCTTCAAATCCTCCGTGAACCGTCGGCAATTTTTTCCCCTGGTACAAACTTTCACCAATGGAGCAAATTTATTTATGGCCCCAACACAATTTCGGAGAAGATGTCATCCGCTGCGGTCAATGACTTAGTTAAATAAAAATCCTGCCATTGCAGAGAATCCCTTAGCTCTGAAATATACCCCCAAGAATCAAAGTTACGAGTACGCCTTTTAATAGTAAAATTGGAAATCACTGTAATTTTGTGCATGGACCTTATACATGCAATGAAGCAGTGGTCACTGATATCTGCAAAGAAGACGCTGGCATGAGAAAATAGGTGAGGTTTGCTAACTAAAATAACATCTAACAATGTGCTTTTGATAGGGTTATTTTTATTAAGCTGTGTATCCTCGTTAATCAGTCCGAAGGAGTCACAGAACATTTTTAGGGGAGTAGAGGCGCTAGTAAACCAATCTAAGTTGAAGTCACCTAATATAATGTGCTCTGAGGCAACTAAACCCAAGATATTCCCAAAATGTTTCATCAGAAGCAGATCAGCCGACAGAGGCCTATAGCAACCTGTTACACAGATTGAGGCACCATTTCCAGTGTCAATTTTTAAGGACAGACTTTCAAATTAGTTTTTGACCGAGGTGGAGTCAACAATGGAAACAGTAAGTTTATCCTTAATGTATATGGCTACACCACCACCTCTAGTCTGCCTATCAGCCCTGAATAAAGAGTAGTAGGGAATGTATACTTCCGAGTTTTTGGTTACTGGTCTAAGCCAAGTTTCTGTGATGACCAGCATGTCAGGAGCTATATGACAAGCCCAGGTCTGCACTGAAGATATTTTTTTTAATAAACTGCACACGTTGACGTGCAAGAAACTTAACCTATTCATGCTGCGAAGGTCAGCAGGAGCTGCTAAAACTGCAGGAGGGCCTGGATTAAACTCAACATTGCCTGAGCACAGCAGAAGTAATAGCAGAAGCTTTCTGCATAAATGTGCTATAAGTATAGACTGTTTAGTACGTCTGTATGAGTGAGATTCATAGGAAGAGACTTGTGGAGCCCTAGGGCTCATTCCATGCTGGCCTAGGGCAGCATATAAAAGTGTCTTGGCAGGGAGCAGCCAGGGAGGTTGGTGAATAAGGGCAGAGAGGGATGTGCCCCTAAGTGACAGTTCTGTAATAGTCCCTTCATGCCATAATGTATGATATGCCGGCTGCAAGGATGGAGGTTGTACATCACGTACAAACTGATCAACGAGGTGGCATATATTCAGCCATGGTGGGGCTCCAGTGCCCTCATCTTCTCTGAACCGCAGACACATCGTCACTCTTCAAAGCCAGATTACAAACTGAGGAAACAGGTATGCACTTCACTGTATTTCAACCAGAATTTGAACTCAGTGGCATAACTTGTTCTCTCTGCTGGGAACTGTAGTCCTGCCAATCAGTGCGTACCAACAGCAATTCCAACGACAAATTCCATCATTGACAAATGCTTGTTATGGGGTTGAGACAGTTATCACAGAGGCACTGAAAAAATAAACACTAAAGAGAGTTGTTTCCAAAGATTTTTTTTTTTGGGGGGGGGGTTATACTTAAAAACAAGAACATGGGTAACAGTAATGTTTTAATCATATAAATTCTTTTTTTTTACATTCGCCAACGCTTCCGTATTTCTACCTTCTACACACACAACCTAAATTGTAATCTGGAGCCCTGGGGCTCAGTTCATGAAGAAACGAAACAGCAATAATCAGATGACACACTTATAATTGATAAAAGGCTACAGGGAGATACCCTGATTTGTACTCATAATACCCAAAGCTAAAAGCTGGATGGTGGATGTTCTTGCTGGATGGCCAGAAAAAAACAAGGTAGGGAGACAGGGTCCTTGTTACTGGACCCAACTGCAGTTGATAGCAAGCGGATTTAGTCCGACTCATGCTGGGATCTGCTTCCCACTTCAGCACACAGTTCACAATACAGGGGAAATAAAATTGCAATCCCCCACATGCACTACGCACAGTCATATGTAAAAGGAAAGTACTATACCAGGCAGGCAGCTCCTTGATCCTGATCGCAATTGCTGCAAAAATACCCGGGAACACACACACAGCATCAGCAGTCCCTGACAGGCCAATCGCATTCAGCAAACTTTCGGTCTTCTTCAGGTTAAGCCTGGCTTCCACACTTCTGGATCCTCTTTCTCCTCACCAAACTCTGATTCAGTCCGAACTGGCACTCACAACGGCTTCAGGCTGACTTCAGGGCCTCCCTCGCGCTTCCCACTCGAACTACACACCGCAGCAAGAGCAGGGCTCCTTCTTTCTTCACTGTCACTACTGATCTGTCTTGACAGCAACAGTGCAGGGCATTTCCTTTGGGTTCCCTCCAGTTCAGTTGGCTGGTTTGGCTGTCAATCACAGTAGGGCTCCCTCTGTTGGTGCAAAAAGGTGCCAAGGTTCAAACTACATTTCCCAGAGGTACTGGCCATACAGTACAGAGGTGACTGGTTCCACAATGAGAGTCCAAGTTCTGATTTGCCAGCAGACCCCATTTTAACAATCCCCCATTCACACTGATTGGTCCAATTCAGCAGTTCAGTACCAAAATGGAGGGCTAAGCAAAAACAGTCCAGACTGCAAAGAAAAGCAGGTTAGACAAACTGTATTTTCATTATTACTCTAAACAATTCCTAGCAAACAGTTACACCTTTCGGTAAAGCTCCCTCTGCGCATTTATCGACAGCAGAAACGGAGTGAGTTGACAGCAGCCTGGGCGGACTCGGGCATTGAAACACACAGACCCCCATCCAAATTAATTATGCCTGCAGAGCAGAGAGCTCTTAAAGAGACAGTACGTGGAGGCTCAAATAGCACTCACTTGGAACCACATTTAAGCAGCTTAGATGCCGAACACCACCCAGACTTGGAGCACACAGGCAAGCTCCTGGAAGACTTTTGGGAACCCCCATTCACAGGGCGGTTACACCCTTCCTAGCCTGGAAAAACTTGGTTTCTGCATCAAGTAGGTACCCCCATAAACTTCAATATAAAACCATATACATTTACATCACTAACACATTAGGCTTATACGTGTAATCATCAGTCAACGTTATCACCTTTGCCATAAACACATTTCTGATACTTGTCAGCACATTACCTTTTGCACAGCATTATACACACACTGTACATGAACTCAGGTTATTACCTCCTGCACATGAAACCTGACAAGAGGGGGCCCTTCCTTATCAGCTACCTTGGGGCTGGATGGGGCAGGGGCACCATACCTAGAGGGCAAGACAAGTAACCTGGAGTTAGCACTTATGCTCAGTTTGGGCAACGAGCTTGGGGACACATACACTCCCTTATGGACCACACTGAGAGGTAAATCTACAGGCCTCCCAGGGGAATCATAGCTGAGGTGCACCACAGGCTTTACAGCTCGACCAGTCTTTCTAGGTGGAACTGTTACAGTCTCTGCACTTTTAGCCTAATTTACAGCATTGTCCTTACTTGTCAGGGGAGTCTCCATTGGGGTACAGAGGCTAGAACTTGGGGCACTTTCAGCTCCAGGATTTACAATCTCTGAGTCCACAACACTTGGCTCGCATGGAGAGTTTTCTGACACTAGCAGTGAACCATCAGAGCACTTAAAATGCTCTTCTTGTTCTGGTATTTCACCAGTCTGTCCCAGTTCATCATTTTCCTCCTCTGAAAGCTCATACAGTTCCACCAAGCACAGTGATTCCATGTCATCCAACTTAACACTCTGCACCTCACTCTCTGGGAGCATTAGCTCCAAGGACAAAGCTGGGGGCTTAGACAGTCCAGAAGGCCCAGCTTCATCTCCATAATTGACATGGGGATGACCTTCAAGCAACTGACTCAATTCATAAGAAGGGTAGTACTCAAAGTTGCACTCACTTTCCTCTGAAGTAGACTGACAGTCATTTTCAACTGGGATTTGCTGTGGAGAAAACTTTAACTCAGCATCTGTAGGTGCAGACTTTTTCTGCCTTTGTTTAGCAGCAGCTCTGGTCACCGGTCCAGGGAGAGCACTTTCTGGGGGCTCAGACTCAATCAATATTTGTCCAATGGGCAGCAAATGATTTTGATGCATTGTCTTAACATCTTTTGAATTATTTTCAGGCCTTACTTTGTATACGGGCAGATCATCCAGTTTGCCTACTACAATATCAGGGAGATGATGCCACCTGTCAGCAATTTTGTGTTTGCCATGCAGTCCCAGATTTCTTAACAATACACGATCTCCCTCCTGGAGTTCTTGTGCTTTCACCTTTTTATCATACCTTTCTTTGTTGGCCAGATTTCTTTTGGCAGCCATGGTTTGAGCCAGTTGGTATGCATGTTTCAGCTGGGCCTTCAACTTTTGCACATACTGTAAATAGTTATCAGCTGAACACCATCAGGAGAAAGTCCGAAACAAACATCTAACGGTAGTTGGATCTCTCTACCAAACATAAGGCTGTAGGGGGAGAACCCAGTGGCATCACTGCTGCAGTTGTAGGCATGTACCAAGGTGCTAATTTGTTGGCTCCATCTAGGCTTGTCCTTTGGGTGGAGGGTGCCTAGCATATCTAGCAAAGTGTGATGGAACTGTTCAGGCTGCGGGTCCCCTTGGGGGTGGTAAGAGGTGGTTCTGGACTTTTGCAGGCCCCACAGAGAAAGCATCTCAATGATCAAACAACTTTCAAAATCTCTCCCTTGATCAGAATAGATTCGTTGTGGAGCCCCACAGTGAACAAAAAAGTTTTCTACAAGTACTTTTGCCACAGTGAATGCCTTCTGGTCCTTGGTGGGGAAAGCTTGGGCATATCTCATAAAATGGTCAGTGATCACCAGCACATTGCTAATATTTCTTTGATCTGGCTCCAAACTCAGAAAGTCAATAAAGACCAGCTGCATGGGGGCGCTGGTGGTGATGTTAACAAGAGGGGGCAGCCCTCCGGGCAAAGCTTTCCTCTGTAAGCAGTGATTACAAGTTTGAATATGTTGTTCAACATCAGCCCCCATCTTTGACCAATAGAATCGGGATCTCATCAAGTCAAGTGTTCTGTCTATACCAAGGTGCCCCATGTGGTTGTGTAGGGACCTCAGCACCAAGTCTCGGAAGGCAGTGGGCAAAACTAGCTGCTGTTTGTCTATTTGTCCCTCTGTCTACTGTTTCTCAGTATAACAGTCGATTAATCAGTTTCAACTTAGGACCTTCCTTGTATAACAATGCAGTTCTCAAATCTGTGGAGCGTAACTTGGATACATCTTTCCCTGCGTAGAGGGCTTCTAGAGTTGATTTGATCATAGGATCTCGGGATTGAGCCCGCTGAAGACTGTCATTGTCCAGCTGAGGCAGTGCACCAATGTCTAATGCAGAAAAGTGGCAATAAGCAGCAGGTATGCAATTCTCAGAGGGCCCCAAACAATCCACTAGACAGTCCACTGCATCCATGGACACTTGTTCCTCCTTGCCAAACTTCTGGCAGAGTGCTCGAATATCAGGTTCTGACAGCCTGACCCAGTCATTCTGGGAAACAGGCCTCCAGGAGAGAGCATCAGCATCCATGTGGTTCAGACCTGCTCTTTATTCAACAGCGTAATCATATGTAGCTAATGCAGAAAGCCACCTATAGCCAATAGCATCCAACTTGGCTGAAGTCTGCACATAGGTGAAAGTATTATTATCAGTTTTTGCCAGTATCTTAGCCCCATACAAGTACTCGTGGAATTGGTCAACAATGGCCCACTTCAAAGCTAGGAACTCTAACTAATGCACAGGATAACTCTTTTCAGATGGGGTCTGACTCCTGCTGGCAAAGGCCACTGGTCTCAGGCCATTCTCGTGCTCCTGGTACAACACAGCCCCCAAATCTTGCAAGCTAGCATCAGTGTGCAGGACATAGGGTTTTGCTGGATCTGCATATGCAAGGACAGGAGTGTGAGTGAGTTGATATATAATTTCATGAAAAGCAGCTTCACAATCAGGTGTCCATCAGGCTCCAGAGACTTCAATGGGGCAAAAATACACTCTCTCAGCCTCAGGGGAAGCCGACCTCTTATATTTTTTGTTAGTAGGAGCATAACCTTGAGTAAGATTGAGTAGAGAGCGAATCACTCTTGAATAGTCCTTGATGAGCCACCAATAGTATCCACAGAATCCCAGGAATCTTTGCAGCTCTTTTAGATTGTGGGGCTGTGGCCAGGTGGTCAAGGCCTCAACTTTACTCGAGTCTGTTTCTATTCCCTCGGTGGACACTATGTGTCCCACATACTTTACAGAGGTTTGGAAGAACTGACATGTATCAATAGATAGCTTAAGGCCAAAGTATTCTAATTGGTCCAACACCTTGAACAATCTGCTCTCATGTTCTTCCAGTGAGCTGCCAAACACAATAACATCATCTAGGTATACCAGGCACTCTAATAAGTTCATGTCCCCCACTGCACGCTCCATCAGTCATTGAAAAGTGGCTGGGGCACCTGAAATCCCTTGAGGCATCCTCATAAATTCATAGCAACCAAGCGGACAGATAAAGGCTGTCTTCTCATGGTCTTCTGGGGCCATCGGGATCTAGTAGTACCCACTGCGAAGATCCAGCATGGAGAACCACTTGCTACCATTCAGGCAGTCTAAAGCATCCTGAATGCGGGCATTGTATACTGATCAGGGATAGTCTACCGGTTCAAGGTGCGATAATCCACACACATCCTTACTGTCTCATTCTTTTTTCTCACTACCATGATAAGCGAAGCATATGGGCTTCTGGATTCATGTATTATACCAGCAGCAAGCATCTCTTGCAGATGCCATCTCACATCATCTATGTCAGCAGGTGCCAGGCGTCGAGACCTCTCATGAAATGGCCTTTCATCGTGCAGCCGGATGTGGTGCTCAGCTCCTTGCACACCTCCTACGTCCCATTCCTTTAAAGAAAACACCTGGTCTCTCTGGGCAAGCTTTCAACTGATTCTCATCTTCCATTTGGCTGGCAACGGGGAGTCACCAAAATCAAACAAGTCGGGCGTCACTCTGTCATTTTCCCACGAACACTTGTTACTGGGTAGCACTGCAGTATCTGCACAATGTACATTAGCCAGGGTGCAACCTCTATTTACTCGAATCTCTCTATCAGACACATTATGAACTTGGACCATTTTCCATCTGGCATAAGTATGGGCTCTGGCAGGCAAATTACTTGGCTTGACCTGCAGTCCTTCCAGCAATTTCCCATCGCCTGGTGCATCCAGCATGAGGATTTTATTCTTGACATCCTTTCTGATACGGACTTCCCCCTGTAAGGTACACTGGGCATTTGGCGCCAGGATCAGAGACTCCGGATCCTTCTTCCAGACAATTCCAACCGGTTCCTCTGGTTCCACTTTTTCGGCATCTCTCTGTGCCTCATAGGTCTTCTTGATCAAGGCCGGAATTCTTAAAGCTCGACCAGTCCTTGACCCCTGTTTTTCATAACACAACCGCACCAACCATCCAAACATATGCGCATTCGACTCAATTAGTAGAGGAACCCCATCACACAGTCCAGTAGGGGGACACACTAAGGCCAGGATCTCTACTTGCTCTGCCACTCCAGCCACGGAGGTGGGGAAAGACAGCCAAATTCAGATATACCCGGAGTAGGGGTAGGCCTTCTCACTTAACCCCCATACATGCAGTCCTTCCAATGGTTGTAAAGGTATGACTGACAAATGTTTCTGATACCAATCCTGGAACATAATTGTCACTTGGGAGCCACTGTCCAATACAGTTCTTGTAGACACTCCATTCACCTTTACAGTGGTCTCCATGAAGGAGCCCACCACCTTGGACCATTCCAGAGGGACAGCCTCAGCGGCTTGGACAGATGATTTAGCCACACAGAAATTGGAGTTAGAGTTTCTTGAGCCCTCACGGTGGTCATTTTGTGCACCCCTTAACCACTGAGTTGTTCTCCAAAGCTCACCTTGTAGCCGGCTCACCACTCTCTCTAAGTCTTTCTGCGACTGGCATTCCCTCTTCATATGGCCATCTCTTCCACAGTTGTGACACATGATAGGCTCTTGGGTCAGTCTTGGAGAGAACATTTCCTGAGGAACTGAAGGATTGGCAAGGGGTGGGGGTCCATTATTTTCTGGTGACGGTGAGAGGGGTGCAACGTGTCTCAACAGTTCCTTCAAAGCGGCAGTCAATTCTTTGATCTCACTCTGAGGGCTATCCTTGTTATAAGATGCCTGAGGGGGCACCCCAACCCCCATGGCAGTCACGGCCTGAGCAGAATTAGAATCTGGTCCCACAGTGGAAGTCCTTGCAGGGGCACCCGTTTTCAACTCTTGGAACTCCTTCAGTAGTTCATTTTTCCAAAGCTGGACCCAGGGTGGGAAGTCCTTTTCCTTCTCAGAGCACTCATTAGCTGTCAATCTCTGCCCCTGAACTTCATTTGACGAATCACCCTCAGTCACTCATGTTGTAGCAGCAGCTATTGGTGCAATTTCCCCCTGGGGTCGCCTTTTCTCAACCCCTCGAATTTCTCTCATTAGCTCATCATAGGAGGGTGGGGATTCCAGTTGCTTGACCAGGCGTAACTGAAGCAACAACAGTTCTGAAAAGGGGGCAGACTTAAGAATCCTGTCCAGCCTGGTTCGGTCCAATTCAGTTGCTGGCAAACTACCCTGAGGCATTCTTGCAACAATTTTTCCAGCCGAGATACATACACAGACAACAACTCCCCTTAGTATTGTTGTGCATTTCTTACTCTCCACCACAGGTCCTCATCTGAATCCGGGCTTCCATAAACATTCTCTAATGCCTCAAGATAGTCCTGTGCAGTCGCTTCAGGGTTATTGGCCCATTTGGGACGGATGGTAGCCACGGCAGGACCTCGGAGGCTCTCACTTAATCTCTTTTGCGTCTCTGCTTCTGAGCATTGCCATTCCAACACTAGAGGGGCAACATAGTCTATCCAGGTCTCCCAATCATCCTCCCTCTGGGGGGTGGGGAGGTGCCCGAGAAGATTCTCAGCCTTCTCTAAGAGTCATGACTAATGGCAGGTACTGACATAGGGGCCAGCATTGGCACGGGCATAGAAGAACGAGCAATAATGGGTACTGGAGCGGGAGGGGGTGTTTGGGGAGGAACACCCCCAGGTGGCAGGAATAGTCTCTTCAACTCCTCCACAGTTTTCCCTTCCTCCAGCAACAACTTAGCAAATTTCTCCTCAAAGGTTTCAGATAGTGGGGGGGGGGGCTCATTCCCCCACCCGGGTCTTTACTGTTCTTCGTTATTACTCTCCAGGCAGTGAGGGCTCCCTCTGGGGTAATAGTCTATGGCACTTTGGAGTTATCTATGGGGTCCTTATACTGTACTAGGGCCATGAAAGTGTGGGCGAGCAGATTAGCATGACGACCCACCACCACAGGGTTTTGTAAATCTTCCACCTTGGAAAGCACTCCCTCTACAGTGTCCTTATTGGTACCCGGGGATGTCCAGGATATGTATAGCATTTTGGGGGTCGATCTCTTGCCTGATACACCACCCCACCAACTGGTGTACAGCAACATCTGTCGGGGTATCCATTTATTTTTAACAGTGATTCGTAAAGGTGGCCACTAGGGGACGCTAATCCCAGCAGTGCCACCAAGATGAAACCCCTAGGTGGCGCTATCCCAAGGGCTACTACCCTTGCCTGTATGGCTAGCAACAGGTTAAGGGTCCTATGTCCAGTGATGGGTGCCTCCACTCAGAGCTCAGGGTTGGTAGTGGTTAAACTAGCTCGGGTATAGCCCTCTGGGACACTGTGACCCCCCTTTGTTCCCACTAGTGGCCCACACAGTACACAGGAGTTACCTTCCCAATACCCCACATATGCACACTTTTTACACATATAGATACCACTTACCCTCAAGACTGATTTTGCAGCACGTCTCTGAGAACCCCCTGTAAAACAAGGTTAAGCACATACACAACACAATGCAATGCTGGTTCGATATGTACTGACACCACAGACAGCATACAGTTCAATAACAACAAATCTGATTTATTTAGGGGGCATATAACAAGGACAGGGGAAATCAAGTTAATTTGAGTAAAGCCACATAAATAAAAAGGATTATGCATGTAATCAAGGTCCAACAGTACACTCTCTGGGTACACAGGATGGGGGGGGGGGGGCTAGCCAGGTCTGTTGCCCGGGGATGGCCGGCTAGTGCAGCTGGATGAGGCACTATAGAAGAAAATAACACGCACAACTCAAATTGTAATCCGGAGCCCTGGGGCTCAGTTCATGAAGAAACGAAACAGCAATAATCAGATGACACACTTATAATTGATAAAAGGCTGCAGGGAGATACCCTGATTTGTACTCATAATACCCAAAGTTAAAAGCTGGATGGAGGATGTTCTTGATGGATGGCCAGAAAAAAACAAGGTATGGAGACAGGGTCCTTGTGATTGGACCCAACTGCAGTTGATAGCAAGCGGATTTAGTACGACTCAAGCTGGGATCTGCTTCCCACTTCAGCACACAGTTGACAATACAGGGGAAATAAAATCGTGATCCCCCACATGCACTACACACAGTCATATGTAAAAGGAAAGTACTATACCAGGCAGGCTGCTCCTTGATCCTGATCGCAATTGCTGCAAAAATACCCGGGAACACACACACAGCATCAGCAGTCCCTGACAGGCCGATCGCATTCAGCAAACTTTCGGTCTTCAGGTTAAGCCTAGCTTCCACACTTTTGGATCCTCTTTCTCCTCACCAAACTCTGTTTCAGTCCGAACTGGCACTCACAATGGCTTCAGGCCAACTTCAGGGCCTCCCACGCGCTTCCCGCATGAACTACACACCACTGCAAGAGCTGGGCTCCTTCTTTCTTCACTGTCACTACTGATCTGGCTTGCCAGCAACAGTGCAGGGCATTTCCTTTGGGTTCCCTCCAGTTCGGTTGGCTGGTTCGGCTGTCAATCACAGTAGGGCTCCCTCTGTTGGTGCAAAAAGGTGCCAAGGTCCAAACTACATTTCCCAGAGGCACTGGCCATACAATACAGAGGTGGCTGGCTCCACAACGAGAGTCCATGTTCTGATTTGCCAGCAGACTATATTTTAACAATCCCCCGTTCACACTGATTGGTCCAATTCATCAGTTCACTACCAGAATGGAGGGCTAATCAAACAGTCCAGACTGCAGAGAAAAGCAGGTTAGACAAACTGTATTTTCATTATTACTCTGAACAATTCCTAGTAAGCAGTTACACCTTTCGGTAAAGCTCCCTCTGCGCATTTATCGACAGCAGAAACAGAGCAAGTTGACAGCAGCCTGGGTGGACTCGGGCACTGAAACACACAGACCCCCATCCAAATTAATTATGTCTGCAGAGCAGACAGCTCTTAAAGAGACAGTACGTGGAGGCTCAAATAGCACTCACTTGGAACCACATTTAAACAGCTTAGACACCGAACACCACCCTGACTTAGAGCACTCAGGCAAGCTCCTGGAAGACTTTTGGGAACCCCCATTCGCAGGGGGCTTACACTTGGATTATCTCTGTGTTATTCATTATTCCATTCCCTTCTGATGTTATGAGATATGATATCACTTTTTGATCCCTTAATACTATACAATTCTCCAAAGGAACTGTATCTCCTTTTTTCCCTTATGTTCCATATTTTTGCTTTCTTTCTAAGACTTTCATTTTCTCCATTTGTAAAGTTACTAACTCTTCTTTTATGTCTTTCATTTGTTGCAAAAAATCTCCACCTTCTTCGTATTGTAATGCAGAGAGGAATATTGCAGTTGTTTTCTCGGATATTTATATTTATCAGTTTTCTGTTTCCCATTTAATTTTCCCATAGTTTTGAAATATGAAACAATGTCATTCTTATTCTCTTCCCTCCAATCATTTTTGTTATCGTATAGAAAGAACACTGATTTCCAGGCCTCCAAAATATGTTTAAACCCTTTTGCAATTATGTCTGTTTCTAACAGTTTAAGGTTTCATTTCCATAAACCAGGTCCTCGCCTTTGCTCTGGGTGATTTCCTATCATTGCTCGTAACAGTCTATGGTCAGAAGTAGCTACTTTTGTGACCTGAGTCTTTTGTAACTGTAGGTTTTCAGACACAAAAAAATAATCAATCCTAGTTGATCTGGTACCACAAAAATAAGTGTGAGGTACTGTATGGTATAATGATGAAAAAACATCTACTAGTCCCATTTCCTCAAGTATCTCTTTTAAATAATTTGTGTCACAGGTTTTACTTGTTTTCAACCCCCTATCAATGTGTAGTAAGCTGCAATTAAAATCCCCTCCCATTATTATATTTTGTGTAGTGAAAAGAAAAGGTTTTAATTTCCAGAAAAGTAACACTCTATCATATATCCATTTTTTTTCTGCCATGCCGTTGTCCCTCCACCTCGGTCACAGCCCCCTCTGATCCCACTCCCACATTAGCCGCAACTCCCTGATACCCCTGGCTTGCCCCCTAGGGCAGGGTTGCAGCACTGGCCCTAAGTGCCACAATTGATGGGATAGGGCAGGGAGCTGGCCTGGGAGCTCATCAGAGCAAAGGGGCAGGCATCATCCAGGAGGCAGGCAGCTGGCTTTTTTCCCCCCTATATGCAGGAGCAGGGACATGCAATGATGACCAGCATCCGCCCCACCCCATGTATTATGTTAAGGTGCCGGTCGCTGTAGTGCCCCTGGCCTCCGCTAAGGGACTATCAAGCACTGGACACATTCCCGGCCCTCCCCCCGGAGAAGTAGAGCAGTCCTTGGGATGCTTGATCCTTCTCCCCACTGGCTGGCCCTCTGACGACCCGGGTCCATTCCCGAACCCAGGTCTCCAGCATCACAAGTGGAAATCCAACTGCTGCGCCAATGGGCCGGCACTCTATCATATTTTAACTGAGGAGCATACACACTGATTACACGAAATTCCATCCCTTTAAATTTTATGTCCAGTAAAAATGCTCTCCCTGGCATAATTTCTATTATATTAATGACCTGTACATTGGAAAAGAAACAACCCCCCAACCCCCGAACATATCTCCTCCCCTGGGACCAAAAACTATCTCCCCAAATCCAACTGTTGCTTACAGCTTCCAAATCCATAGGTGTGTATAAACAGACATCCTGAAACAAAACACAGTCTAAATCAGAAGACTGAAGCTGCACATATGTACTTAAACACTTTTTTCCAGATTGCAATCTATTTACATTTAAAGATGCAATCTTAAAATTATGCAGCATAGACCCCATTTATGTCATATTTCTAGCTTCACTTTACTAGAGGCCCTTGTTACTCTGCCAGTTCTTTGTGTCTTTGGCCTAGAATCATCTACTACTCCTGAGTCTGACAGAGTTCCATGTTGAGAAGACCTCACAGAGTTACTGTCAGACTCCCCCTCCATTTCAGATTTTGCCCACCGTAAGGCTGTATATTGGTTAGTTACTGTAACAGATTCAGTCTGAGGTGTATTTCCTTTAGATCTTGTTTTAGGTTTTCTCCCTTTTCATCCCCGAACCTCTGTAAATTCAGGCTCCATACAAATTTCCATGGGGGGGGGGCATATTTTCTTTTCATGGGCTTGATGCCAAAACTTGCTCCTCTTGTATATTTTGGTTGCTTTGTTTTATTATAGTTTAACTATCATGTCTTTGTGGGGTATTCCTGCCCTCATTATTTTGTCTGTCAGTTATATTTGGCGGCATAGTATTGGCCTGATTTTGCTTAGAAGCTGTTCTCATATAAAAATCTTCCACTCCAAAATCTGAGTTCTCAGCCGACCCAGTGGCGCTGAGGGTTCAGGTGCTGGACGCCACACCTTGTGCCACGCTTGTGACCCTGGTTCGAGAACGAGCCGGGCTGTTGGGGGTCGGCAAGGGAGAGAGAGGATCAAGCGTCCAGAGGACTGCTCTCCTCTCGCTGGGGCCAGGGACTGCCCGAACCACAGCCGCCCACGGTAGAGAATCGAGGCACCGAAACACCCAGGGCTACACTAGAGGGATGCAGAGTCACATGACACTCCCTGGCGTCACTGCACAGCGGAAAGAAACTACAAGAAAACACCCTGGCATACCGGGAGGTGACGAGGGCCTCGGGGACCTCCCTCACATCCCCAATACCTGATGCCCACACAAATGACCCACGGCCAACCCCCAGAAGGAGATGGACCCTCTAATTTCAGATAGACACTGCCAGGTAGGAGAGGCGGGACCTGCCTCAGGGGGTGATCCGGGGTGCTGGGAAATCTCCCGATGGGGGAAGGGGAGTCTGTGGTGGAGCATCACTATGGGGAGTAGCAGGGGCTGAGAGCTGAGTAGACACCTCTGAGAGATGCCTCGGTGCACCAGTGCTAGAAAAAGAATCGTAAAAAAAAAAGTCTGAGTTCTCATTGTTCTTGGAGGCCCTGGGGCAGTCTATAAAGTTATGCCCTGGTTCCTCACATAAATTACATCTAGGGTTCTTGAAACAATACGCACTTGGATAACCCATTTCGCCACAGTGTGTGCACTTTAAAATCTCACAGTTTGTACTGATGTGTCTACTGGACCCTCATTTGAAACAAGTATGGGATTTGCCTGGATAGAACAGAACCCCTTGTCTCTCCCAATATAGAAGCAGTTCAGGGGGTGGATGATTTTGTTTTCATTATGTTGCAATTTAACTTTGATTTTCCAACCCCCATTCCAAAATCCTTCTTCATCCAGAAAGGGGGGACAGGGTTACCTTGAATTGAGCACTTCTTTTCCAACCAGTATATGACATCTGTAATATTCACCCCCTCATTTCTGAATAGGATAGTTATGACACGTAAAGGTTGTTTTGTTACCCTGTCCCCATCTTCTCTTCTATCACTTCCTCCCATTTATTTTTTGACAAATGCCTCCAGCTGTATCTTCATCCTCCCCCTCTCCTCTCATCTCATCCCTATTTCTCTGCCACCCCTGGGTGCCGGACCCTACCCATTCCTTGTGGGCACATGTGTCCTAGCTGTGCTCACCATTTTACTATAGCTGCCTCTGTTAACTACCTGCACTTCTCCTCCTCCTTCTCTACACCTTACTCTTCCTATAATTGATCCCTTTCAATAGCACTGTTGTACATGAATTGTTTACTGTTATTTCACTGTTGCTTCCTTGTTGTTTGTTATTTCTGACGTGGAACCTTTGTAAAAGAGCCTTGGCTCAAAGGCACTTGTAAACCGAGAATAAATAAATAAAATAAAATAAATAACTAGAAATTTAGACCACAGAGGGATCGTTTTTAAGTTAACATATTTATACCAGAACCTTTCCAGAATCACTGGTGTTCGAAAAGTTATGTCATAGGTTGTTTCCCCTGAGGCATGTATAAGGGCATAAACCTCAGAGGGTGTGATGCCCAGAGATTGTTTTAACAGGGCTTTGCCAATAAAAAATCTGTCTGGTATTGTTTCTTTGCTACCAATGTAGTGTAGTCAAATGGCATTCTGTCTTTTTGCTAACTCCACAGGTTTGTGGAAAAGACTTGCAAATGAGGGATTTTGGTTTATTTCTTGCTCTAGCGACTGAAGATGGTCAGTTTACTCAGTATTTTACTGGGTTTGTTCTATTTTTATAGTTATTTGCAGCCCCTAAACATGCGTACCAGTGTCATTTAAAATATTACCTGCAACATTCCGGGCATTGTCTGCCTCCTTTGCCTGTCCATCTTCCACCATTTCAGTCCTAGGCTCACTTGATGTCTCACCCGGTAAGGGAATACCAGGGTCCGGTAGCCATGCTCCATTACTAGATTCAACCCATCCTGCGTTTTGTAATGCTCTTTCTGGCAACCAGGATTTGTTGACTGGACTACTCCATTCTGTTTGGAGTGCGGTCATTTCTGGAGGATCCGGGCCTTCTGTCCATGGCTGAACTGCAAACATCTTAGACATCCCCGTATTCTCTGGATAAGTTGGTGAAGTATTTTATCGCTTCCAGGTTTTTTCCTCCTCCAGTTTGGTTTTGGCTTGCTGTATCTGTCTCCTAACCTTTTGCAGCTCTGCTTCTAAACACTTTTGCTTTTGCTGCAGTGTAAATTCTGTTGCAGGGAACTCATTGTCACTACTTTCATTAGTAACTACATCCTTTTCCATAGCCTGCATTTCTGGTCCCGCTGCCAGGGCAATGTGCTGGCCACCTCTCAGGTGCATCCCAGCCACCTCCATAATATTCAACGAAACTTGTGCATTTCCATCCGTAGCAGCAGCAGTCCGCATTGTGCTGTCTCCTCCAGCTGTTCCTCCACTACTGTCAGCCATCGCAGTAAAAGCCAGCAAGAGCTCCCCCTACCAAAACAAATGGAGAATTTCCCCAGTGCCCTGGCCAAATTTCCCCCATTCACTAGAAATACCACCAACAGCTTAATCTGGTTCAAGGTCAGTTGGCACTCATCTGTGTGGGGGCAGGGGAGGCTAGGGAGGAGGGGAAGCTGCAAGTGGGGTGCTAGCTGCACACTCAAGCAGACTTGATAGACCATGTGGCCTGTTTCTGCTGGCAAGCAGTAAGTAAGTAAATAACCATTATGCAAGGTGGATCTACACTAGGAAAGTTAACAAAAAGTTACAGAACTTATTTAAAACACAACAACAACAAAACAACAGTCAAAAGCAAATGTCCCTGCACTGACAGAAAGCATTCCTTAGTACATAAATGAAACATACAATGGTGAGCTGTCAGATAAATGATTTATCTACACTTGTGTTGTTTGACCTAGGACACCTCACTCATGGCTTACGCTACTCGTGAGGCTACCCGAGGTCAAACAGCACTTCTGTAGATAAATCATTTCTCTGACAGCTCACCATTGTATATCCTGTATTTATTTAAACATTTTGTCCAGGAGAGAACATGCTGGCTGGACTGCAAAAGCTAATTTCCAGGTGTGTCCTGAGCTGACGAGGAAGGGGAAGTGATATGAACAGAACAGAACAAAACACAAAAGTAGAGTACAGTAATTTAACAGGGACGTTGGTGACCAACAAAGGTAAGTAACATAAGGGTGTTTGTGCCCACCAGTACAAGCCATAATAATACTCAAATGCAGGGTATCAACTACAGTGGGAAGCCACCACTGGAAGTTCTGGCCAGTTCCGTGACATGCCTCTTGAATGACAGCCATGATTCAGAGGCCTGAACCCGACAATGGGGGGCAGGGAGCACCAGAAGGAAGAGAGTCTCCAGGAGAATGCAGCTTGTCCAGCAGACAAGCGACACCTAACAATAAGGAATGAGTGGTGTTTGAGTGACGGACGATGCAGGTAAAGTGAAAGAGATGGTCAGGGAGAGCATTTGTCCAGAATGTGAAGACCAGCAGAGTATCATGCTTGAGCCACTGCCCTACCTTGTCTGAGAAGTAGTAAAGGGGGCAGGGAAGGATATCAGAAAGGCATCAGTCAAAGGGTTGGTGGTGCTGGTGAGTCACCTGAATAAGCGGAATGTGCACTATGAAATCATGTCAGTCAGCAGTGCAAGAATTCAAGTGCTGGTGGATGTGACACAAGACAGTTTTCTACTGCAGTGGGACAGAGAACCAACAGAGAGGGGGATACTCTTGCTCTGGTTCTGTCGAACGCTGTGGTCAACATAACCACAGGAATACATCACTCAAGTTTAAAAACTGTGGTTCTGGACTTTAGAAAAGCAGACTTGGCAAAGCAGAGGAAATGCTGAAAAGGGTACAGAGGGAGCCAAATGGGACGTCATAAAGAGACTGTAATGAAGGTGGCGGCAACGCGCGTGAGAGCGGTCAGGAAGAACAAAAAAGCTCAACAGGTGATATGGTTTTCCAGAAAGGTAATGGAGACAGTAAGGGCAAAAAGGTAAGCAATTTGAAAATACAAGAAGAAACACAGTGAAGACAACTGAGAAAATTTTTCTGAAAAGCTTCAAAGAGGCCAGAATGTTGACAAGAAAAAATAAAGCAGAGACAGAGATAAGAATAGCCGAGGGGGTCAAGAGGGGAGAGAGAAAATCTTCTTTAGGTATTTTGGGTGAACAGAAAACCAAGAGACAGTACAGTCAGATTAAGGAAGGGAAGGACAGGTTGGAGGAGGATGGGAAAAAGGCGATTACTTTTGTTCAGTATTCACCATGGGGTTGGGGAAACTACTGGAGTTCAGATTGCTGGCCAAAACTGTGGTGAGTTTGGGAGGGCTGGAGTTAGGACTAGTCTTGGAAGAATGGGTGCTCAGGAGCCTTAAAACCCTGAAGATGGACGAAACGCTTGGTCCTGATGGGTTGCACCCTAGAGAGCTGAAGGAGAAGGGGCAGACACTGGTAACACATTTGGCAAATCTGTTTGTTCCCTGAAGATAGGGGTGGTTCCAGATAAATGCACAGTATGTGATGTGATGCCACTTTACAAGAGCTGGGACAGGAATAAACCAAGAAATTACAAACCTGTCAGTCTAACCTCAATTGTAGGCAAGCTGCTGGAAGCTACCATTCAGGAACAGACAGTGGAACTGTTGGAGGCAAATGAGCTTCAGGACAGGTGGTGGCATCTGTTGTATCAGGGAGATCTTGCCAAACTAACCCTTGATTGGATCACAGAAGCAGAGGACAGGGGCCAAAAATAGAAAAAGTGATCCCAGTAATGTCAACTGATGGTCAATGCAAAAAGTGCATAGCTATGTAAGTTGATAGAAAAAAACTAAAATGGACTAAAGAATGGGGGAGAGGGGGGCAGTAAGGGTGGTGCGAAAAATGGAGGAGACAGACCTGGCAGTGATCATTTGTGACAGTCTTGAGTCTACTGCTCAATACAGCAAAGCGCATGGTAAGGCAAACACACTATTGAGATGTATAGGAAGAGGATATGAGAGTAGGAGGAAGGAAGTGATACTGCCACTATACAGGTCCCTGATAAGGTTGGCCCTGTAGTACTGCACAAAGTTCTGGAGACCAAACCTCAAAGAAGACAGGGACTACACAGAGATCATCAAAAGGAAGGCTACAACGATGATCTAGAGGCGGGACAGGAGGTCATATGAGGAAAGTCTGGCAGACCTTTATATGTATACACTGGATGCCAGGGAGAAGGGCAGTATGACTGAGATAGACAAGTTGTAGCAAGGAATCACCAGGGTGGATTGTAAGGACTTGTTCATGAGGAATGAGGGCACAGTGACTGCAGGAGATGGAGGGGGGAGCCGATGCAGGAGGACAATGAGGATATTCTTCATGGATCAGGTGATGGACAAATGGAATAGATTTTCCCAGAGAGACAAACCAAAATGGTGCAGGGGTTACATCAAAAACCCTACGAGGAAAGACTATGGGAACTCAACATGTACACCCTGGAAGGCAGGAGAGTGAGAGGGGACATGACAGATTCTTACAATAAGTACCTAATGGGCTAACAGGGTGCACGAGAGGAGTCACTTTTAAATGAGAAAGAGCACCAGAACTAGAAGGCATGTGATGAAGATGGTGGGGCGTTAAGGAGGTATGTGAGAAAGTACTACTTCACTGAAAGAGTGTTTGATGCCTGGCATAGACTGCCAGAGGAAGTGGTGGAGGCCAAAACAGCAGGGGGGGCTTCAGTCATGCATGGGAAATAAGTCGGCACGGTAGCGCTGAGGGTTGAGGTGCTGGACGCCACATCTCGTGCCATGCTGGCGACCTAAGTTCGGGAGCGAGCTTGGGCGCTGGAGGTAGGGTGGGGGATAGCTCGGTACACCAGCAGCTCCTGGTGGAGATCGGGAGCGCTGCAGTGCGTGAGCTGCACACTACACAGCGTGGCTGACACTGGCAGGGTTGCCATGTGCCGTGCATCAGGCATGCCCATGCAAGGGAGAGAGGCAGTCACCACTAGAACAAGGAAAAAAACAGCTCCGTGGGGTAGGTGACAGCATCTGCCCCCCATGCCCTCTGCCGGGTTCGCCTCGCCTGGTCTTTCCAGTTCCTCTGACTAGGGAACCTCCCCTGTGACCAGAGACTGTCTTAGAAGAGCACCCAAGAGGAGGGGTGACCCACCCTGAAAGGGTTAAACCTGAGCTGCTGGTGGCAGGGTAGGGGAGGAGAGAGAGGAGGCACAGGTTAAGGGAATCTCAGGCAGGCAGGATGTCTGAGAAAGGCTCCACAGGACCGCGACCGGAGGAAAGAAAGTTGGGTTAAAAATAATGCATGGGAAAGACATGGGGAATATTATTTTTAATTAATTAATTCATTTATTGAAATGTTTCACCAGGAAGGCACACTGAACAACAAGTTGCTTGTCTTACAAAGTGCCGGGGACAATGAGGATATGCAAAAGGAAATTACAGGTACAATATGTAGCATTTGATCAAGAGTACATAATAAACAACAGTGAGCAGAGAGTACAGCAAGAGACAATTGAATACATCAGTGGGTGGACTCACATACATGAACACAGTAAACCCATCAGATAGTAATGCAACAATACAATCATAGTGCCATGATGTTTACAGTGCTGCGTGCAGAGATAGGCAACTAAGTGCTAGGTGCAACAAAAGAAGAAGGCGACAATTGCCCAAGATAGAGAAGTGAAGGAGGTGGCTAAGGGGAGCTGGAAAGGGAGGAGGGGGTAGACTTAGATGAGGAAGAGGAGAGGGGGAGGAAGGGCTGCCAAGACTGTGTACCCCTCCAGGGTGTAGAGAACCCTGCAAGGAGGCAGGATCTGAGGGACAGAGATAGGCAAATAAGTGCTAGGTGCAACAAGGGAAGGAGGTGGCAATGGCTTAAGACAGAGAAGTGAGGGAGGAGGCTAAGGGGAACTGGAAAGGGAGGAGTCAATTTAGAAGAGAAAGAGGAGAGGGGGAAGCGGAGAGGGCGAGGGAAGGTTGCAGAGACCATGTACCCCTCCAGGGTATAGAGAACCCTGGAAGGGGCCGGGATCTGAGAACAGACAGAAACTGTGAAGTTAAAAAGGAGGGGATGGAAAGGCTGCCAAGACCAAAAGTACCCCTTCAGGGTGTAGAGAACATAGCAAGGGGATGGGATCAGACGGCAGAGGGATGGGGAGGTGTAGCAAGGGAAGATTGGAGGCAGACAAGGACAGAGAAGTTAGGAAGGCTGGAGGTAAGCCACAAGACATGTTTCTCCTTCAGGATATATGAACCCTGCAAGGGGGTATAGGTGAGCAGGACAGGATATTTAGGGGTTTAGGGGGGATTGAAGCAGGTACAGTTGGAAGAGAAGAAGTTGTAAAGAGTGGTACCAAGGGAGTAGGTGGAGGAGGAGTGATGTATATGTGAGGGGGAGAGCACTCCATGATTTGGGGAAAAGGTGGGAAAGAAAAAATTACTCACTTTAGTAATGTTGTTTCTTCTAATGGAGTCTTGCTGTATTCTGACTATTGCAGTTAGGTCCTGCCTTTCAACTGCCCCGGAGAACAAAGAGTTAAACTTTCCATGGCCAGCATGGAATGTTCACAGTGAGCTCGGTTGAAGTCCCTGTCTGCTGTTGTTTAAACTCCAACCGTCAGATCTTTACGAGCAATACTCACTAGAAGTTCTGTGTGGAAACTGTAAAACTCACACTAGCCAACTGGCAACTAAATTTATTAAACAGGGCTTTTCGGTTTCAAAGCAAAGACTCAAGTAAGGAAACCCAAAAAACAAAACACAACACACACCCAAAGTAAAGGACGGTGAAAAAGGGACACCCCTAGGGTGCCAACACTGCTCCTGCTCACCCACATCCCAAAAACCAGGTTTTAAGAGGGGAGGCGGGGGGGAAGGTCAGAATACAGCAAGACTCCATTAGAAGAAGCAACATTATTAAGGTGAGTAATTTTTTCTTCAAACAACATGACGTCTTGCTGTATTCTGACTATTGCAGACTACCAAGCAGTACCTCCATGGAGGAGGGACAGAACCTACTTTGGGAATAGGCTCTAAGTACTGCTGTGTTAAACTGAGCATCACTCCTAGCCTGGATATCCAGAGAGTAATGCTTGGTGAATGTATGGACTGTTTTCCAGGTGGCTGCTTGACAAATTTCTAAGATAGGAATATCCCTGGTAGCAGCCAGGGAAGCAGCTGTACCTCTAGTAGAGTGAGCCCTCAGGCCTGCGGGTGGAGTTCTACCCAGTTTTTTATAGCAAAATTGTATACAAGAGACAATCCACCTGTCAATAGATTTCTTAGTGGCAGGTTTGCCCTTACCAACCTCTCCATAAGTGAGGAACAATTGGAGGGACTCAAATCTGTGACCCTTGGTGCGCTCTATGTAGTAGCTAAGGGCCCTTTTAACATCCAAGCTGTGCAGCCTCCTCTCTCCAGAGGAGGAATGGTCAGTGAAGAAAACAGGGAGAGACATAGACTGGTTAAGGTGGAACTCTGAAACCACCTTAGACAAAAACTTCCTGTTAGTTCTTAGGACCACTTTATCTCTATGGAAAGAGATGAAATCAGGCTTCACTGACAGGGCTTGCAATTCACTGATATGCCTGGCAGAGGTAATGGCTACCAAAAACACAGTTTTCCAAGTCAAGCACTTAAGCTCTACAGAGGACAAAGGCTCAAAGGGTGGTTGCATAAGCTGAGCACTGCAAACATTAAGGTCCCAAGCAGGAGCAAGGTCCCTAAGGGGATTGTGTGCAGCAATCCCTTGAAGAACTTACAAAACACAGGATGGGCTGACAGAGGAGAGGGCTTGCCTACTGACAAGAAGGCAGAAACAGCTGCCAAATGCACTGTAAGTGTAGCTGGCCTAAGGCCTAGGCCATTAAGATGGACTATATAATCCAGAACTGTGGGCAACCCAGCAGATTCTGGAGAAATATCCTTATTAGAGCACCAAATAGTGAACCTTTTCCATTTGGAGTTGTAAGTCTTTCTGGTGGAAGGCTTTCAAGAAGCCTTAAGGATATCCAGAACCCCTTGACAAAGTTGCAGATCAGCAAACTCTAATTCTTCAAGAGCCATGCCTTGAGATTGAGAGACTTGAGGTTCGGGTACCAAATCCTCCCCTGAGAGGATATCAACAGGTTGTAATTCTTGGGAAGAGACAGGGGAAGGTGGACTGCTAAGGACAACAACAGGGGGTACCAGGGCTGTCTGGCCCAGTCTGGAGCAATCAGAATCACTTTGCATGGTTGTGACCTTATCTTGACTAATACCTTGAACAGGAGAGGGAAGGGGGAAAAGCATGCAGAAATTTCCCTTCCCAATTCAGAATCAGAGCATCCAGGGGGACTGAGCCCAAGACTGGGGGTCTGCAACAAAACAGAGGAAGTTGGTGATTGTCTGGGGCTGCAAAAAGATCTATCTGTGGAGTGCCCCATTTCGAGAAAATCATTTTCAAAACTAGGGGATCTAGGGTCCATTCGTGATGGCCCTGGGATATCCTGCTGAGAGCATCTGCTAGGACATTGTCCTTCCCTGGGAGGTGAACTGCTATCAGAGAGGTTTGCAGGGAATAGGCCAGGGACCACAACTTCACTGCTTCTGTGCACAAGGCTGTAGACCGAGTGCCTCCTTGCTTGTTGATGTACCACATTGTGGTGGTATTGTCTGTTCTGATCTGGACCACCTTGTTCTGTACAGATTTGGAAAAAGGCTTGCAGTGCCAGAAACACCGCTCTGAGTTCCAAGACACTGATGTGAAGCAGAGATTCTTGAGGTGACCACAGCCACACCAAGGGTGGTAAGATCCCCCAGGTGGGCTCCTAAGCCCAGCAGGGAGGCATCTGTGGTGGTGAGTATCACTGAATGAGACTGAGTGACAAAAGGAACTCCTTGTCTCAAATTGTCCTGATCCTGCCACCATTGCAAAGCCTGGCTCAGGGTTCGAGTCACTGGGACTAGTTTGGTAAGGGAATCCTTTCGTTGGGACCAGAAGGCTCTTAAGTGTAACTGAATGTCCCTCATCTGAAATCTTGCTCCCTGGACCACTGCTGTAGAGGCTGCCATGTGGCCCAGAAGCTGCAGGAAATGCTTTGGTGGTCGAGACACCTGAAGGGTGAATGAAGAGGCCAGTTCCATAAGGGTCCTTGCCCTGTCTAGGGGAAGGAAGGCTCTTGCCCTTATTGTATCCAGCTCCGCCCCTATGAAGGTGAGGAGCTGTACTGGCTCGAGAACTGACTTTGGAAGGTTGAGGAGGAATCCTAAGGAAGTGAGCACTTACTGAGTTATTTGCAGATGTGACTTGACTTGGTCTGGAGACTGACCCACTATGAGCCAGTCGTCCAAGTATGGAAAGATGGAGATCTTTTTCTCCTTAGAAAACAACCATCACTGCCAGGCACTTTGTGAACACCCTGGGGCTGATGTTAGCCAAAGGCATTGCTCTGAATTGGTAGTGGCCTGAGGGCAACTCAAACCTGAGGTACTTTCTGTGGGAGCACCTGATGGGAATGTGAAAATAGGCATCTTTGAGATCCAGGGAGGCTAGCCAGTCCCCTGGCCTTAGAGAGGGCAGAATTATTCCCATAGTCACCATTTTGAACTTTGGTTTTAAAAGGTGCTTGTTCAGATATCTTAGGTCCAGGATGGGCCGCCATTCTCCTGTCTTTTTGGGGGTTAGGAAGTACCTGGAGTACAATCCTTTGCCCTTATGTAGGGTAGGAACCCTCTCTATGACTCTCAAAGCCAGGAGGGAAGAAACCTCTGCCTCTAGGGCAAGGGTCTCTGAAGGATTTGCAGGTGGAAAGGATCTGGTTCTCATCTTGGGAAATTTTTTGAAGCTGAGAACCAGTCCCTGGCTTACTACTTCCAGGACCCACTTGTCTGATATCAGAGACTTCCAGTCCTGGACAAAGTAAGCCAGCCTGCCCCCTACAAGTATTGGAGAATCGGCCCGGGCAAACCCATCAGGGTGTCTGCTTGGCAGGGGCTTTAGGCTGAGGGGTGGAAGCAGGCCTGCTCATTCCCCGTCTGCCTCTCCCTCTGAAGAACCCCCTCTGAGCATAAGAAGAAGAGGCCTGGCCTTGGCAAAAAGGCCTTTGAAAAGGCCTGCCCCTGCCCCTGGACTGCTGCCTCTGAAGAGTGGATTGCCTTTCTTTGGCCTGAGCACTCCTGTAGGTGGTCCTGTACTCGTCCATCTATTTCATGTAGTTCTCTGGCTGCTCCCCAAACAGAGAATTACCAATAACAGGGAAATCCATGGTCTTAGCCTGGGTATCCTATGATAGGCTAATACATCTATGCCAAACCATCCTCCGAGGGGCCACAGATGTAGCCATGACTCTTGATGAAACACCATTGGAGTCCACAGCAGCATGAAATTGCACCTTGGATGCCTCAATCCCATCTGCAGCCACCTGCTCCAGCTCCTTGGCAAGCTGGTCAGGGGCCGGTTTAGCCAGAGCCAGCACAGTGTCCCATCTAGACTTCTGGTATCTAGCTGTGTAGGCCATATAGTTAGCCTGCCTGAGTCCCAAAGATGCTGCCATGTACTGCTTCTTTGCCATGGCATCAGTCCTCCTGGAGTCCTTATCTTGGGGGTGTGATACCAAGGGGATATTTGCCTTATCACAGGCAGCAGCCTGTACTACCCCCAACATGGCTGCATTGCTGAGAAAGGAACTCCGTGTCAGAGCCTGAAAGGGTGTGTACCTCTTGTCCATTCGCCTGTCAACAGGAGGTATGGAGTTGGGGGTCTTAAGAATTTTATTTGTCTGTTTCCCAAAAGATTTATGGAGGGGAATAGACAGTCACCTGGACTCTGGGATGTCCATCATTTCGACAAAATCATACTCCTCCTGATCCTCTACTGCTTCTTCCATTGGAAGCTGGAGGGTTTCACCCACTTTTCTGTAAAACATAAAGTGGGAAGGGGACTCAGAAAGCCTAGGAGGAGAAACACCTGAAGGTCTGTCTGGGGAGATGTCCGGGTCAGTAGGCACATCCAGACTTTCATAATCACCATCATCATCCTCATACTCTTCCCTCCTCCTCCTCCTCCGGTTCATAAAATTCTTCTGAAGTGTAATCCGGAACCGGGGGAACCGACCGAACCGAGTCCCTGCCAGATGGTGCCGGTTCGGCCAGAAACGAAGTTAGCGATTGCACTATTCTTATCGCTTTGGCTATCTCATCAGCGGTCAGAGTATGAATTTCTGGATCTGAACCTCAAGATTTATCTTTTCTCTTCCTTTTAACCGGAACTGACTCCTCAGAATCGTCTCTCCTTGTTCCCGAAGAGGCATTGCCCTGGTCAAAGGGCACTCCTTCTGGTTCAGTCGGAACCGAACCAGGCTGGCCATCCGGGTCAGCGGACTTCTCGGTCTCCCTTTTCCTCAGTCTACCTACTCTCTTATCCAGGGTAGCTTTGGGAAAATTCTTACAAATTTGGCAGTCTGAATCGAGGTGGTCAAACCCCAGACAATAAACACAGCTGGTGTGGGGATCAGCCTTAGCAAAGACTTCCCCACACACACTGCAGTGTTGAAACCCAGTGGGCCCGTTTTTTTTCTTGGGTTTCTCAGACATGGCCAATCCTATTCAAAACTTACCCTTTTTTCGGCAATCCGCCAGGCAAGACTCCCCTATCGGTTCCTGACCATGTTACGGATCTTGGAAAAAAACATGATAAAATCCGGGGTTTTTTTAGAACCGATACATACCGGTTACCACACTCTAAATAAATTCACAAACTTTTTGAAACTAAACTGATCGGTTCAGCCGAACCGATCTGAAATTTACAAGTTCCATACAGAAACTAAATGTAAAACCTATCTAGTACTCACGGTACCACAGATAGAGACTTAAACCGACAGATTCGGTAGCAGAAATTTGGTAGAAACCGAGTGAAAAACGACACTTTAACCAACTTTTTTGAACCGAGCAAAGGAGAAATCTCCGGAGCAAATGTTCAGTGAGGCGGAGTAAATAATCTGATGGCTGGAGTTTAAACAACAGCAGACAGGGGCTTCAACCGAGCTTGAGGTGAACATTCCATGCTGGCCATGGAAAGTTTAACTCTTTGTTCTCCGGGGAAGTTGAAAGGCAGGACCTAACTGCAATAGTCAGAATACAGCAAGACTTCATGTTGTTTGAAAGCCTGACTGGCCAACGAGGGTAGATCTGCGGGGTACTAACAGGGTGCAAGTGTCTGTGGATCTCAGGGAGAAAGAAGGATTGGGAGGTGTAGCAAGGGAAGATTAGCGGTAAGTGGGAGTTCACCAAGCCAGAATTTGGAGGTCAGATTGGCACAGTGGGTAAGCCTCTGATTGGACAGTGGTGGCAAGGCAAGTGCATGATAGAGGCTACAGTGGTGTGTATGAGAGGGTGCATCAAGGGCAAAGTGGCAGAAGGAGTTAAAGAAAGAGTCCAATTTGGTCAGGGAAGAATAGGGAGCAGCACCATAGACTACACTGCAGTAGTCAAAAATGGGGAGTATCATCTTCTGGACAAGTTTGCGTCTTGCAGTCAGCGGAATGCAACTGCAGTTCCTATACAGAGTGCTAAGCTATTATATTAGAAAATGGGCAGGGAGGATTCGGGGGGTTGCCGGTGACCAGCTAGGGTCTGCTGAGACAGGCTAGGCAGGGGCCATCTGGGCACACTAGGTGGGCTAAGCAGTCCTTTTCTGCTGACAAATTCTGCTTCTATGCTGAAGTCAAGACTGTGACAGTGTTTAAACTTGGTTGGAACACATGAGAATACTGGAACACACAGGCACAAGAGGAGGAGGGATATCTGGGGAAGGGGTGCTGATCAGGTAGGGCTACCAGATCTCTAAATCCAGCATGGTGTTAGACCAAGCAAGGAGTCAGGCAGGGAAATGGGTTGACTGTATGGACCTCTGGGTCTTTTTCTGCTAACACAATCTACAGTATGTTTCTATGTTTCTAAAAATAATGGAAAATACCAATGAACCACTTAATGCTTATGATTATTTGGTTTTACCAGCTGCTACACAACAAAATACTTAAAGAGCACCTTCACCAGTCCTTCTGACATAAATTCCCCCTGCCGTCTAGGAACAGGTCACGAAGCATAGCAAAAACCAGCAGCAGTTGTATAATTTGCAAAAAGTGTTTATTAGTACTTGCAGTAACACAAAAAAATAAACTTGATCAGTATAACTGTTTACAAAGGCAGAATAAACAGAGAAGATCCATCTGAGTTTTCCTTCAGTCTCTGTGTCTCTTGCAAGAAATTACAGCTCTATTTTATAAGTCCTTGCAATCCCCTTCCTTAACAAGCATCCTGTTTTTTTCTAAAATGTTCTTGTAAATATCAGGCAAGTGCAGCAAGAACACAATGTCCCAGAACTGAGGCCCCCTTCTCCACAGCTTCTGAAAAAGGGCTGAAAAGAAAAAATTACTCACCTTAGTAATGTTGTTTCTTCTAATGGAGTCTTGCTATATTCTGACATATACAGTGATGTGCAACCTTTGAACTGCCCCGGAGAGGAAAGAGTTAACTTTCCATGCCAGGCATGGAACGCTGAGCTCGAGCTCGGTTGAAACTCTGTCTGTTGTTCTTCAAACTCAAACCGTCACATCTTTACGAGCTAAACTCACTGAGGTCCTGTGTGGAAGCTGTAAACCTACACTAGCCAACTGGCTACTAAACAAAAGAACACATTTTTTAGTCCCAAAACAAAGACTCAAGTCAAGAGACCCAAAAATGAAAAACACAACACCAAGTCACCCCAAGAAAGGAGGGTGAAAACAACAAGGTGGGCACCTACTAAGTGCCAACACTGCACTGCCCACCCACATCCCAAAAACAGAGGTTCTGAGAAGGGCAGGCAGGGGGGGAGGTCAGAATATAGCAAGACTCCATTAGAAGAAACAACATTACTAAGGTGAGTAATTTTTTCTTCAAACAACATGAAGTCTTGCATAGTCTGACATATGCAGACTACAAAGCAGTACCTCCATGGAGGAGGGTCAGAACCTACTTAGAAATAGGCTCTGAAGCACAGCTGTGCTAAACCGAGCATCACTCCTAGCCTGGATGTCCAGGGAGTAATGCTTGGTAAAAGTGTGAACTTTTTCCAGGTAGCTGCTTGACATATCTCTAGAATAGGAATGTCCCTGGCAGCAGCCAGGAAGCAGCTGTACCTCTGGTAGAGCGAGCCCTCAGGCCTGAGGAGGAACCTCACCCAGTTTTCATAGCAAAACTGGATACAAGAGACAATCCACCTGGCAATGGATCTTTAGTGGCAGGTTTCCTTTACCAACCTCACCATATGTGAGGAACAGTTGGAGGGAGTCAAACCTGTGACCCTTGGTACGCTCTATGTAGTAACTAAGGGCTCTCTTCACATCTAAGCTGTGTAACCTCCTCTCGCCAGAGGAGGAATGGTCAGTGAAGTAAACTGGAAGAGATATGGATTGATTAAGGTGGAAATCTGAAACCACCTTAGGCAAGAATTTCCTGTTAGCCCTGAGGACCACTTTATTTCTGTGAAAGGAGATAAAATCAGGCTCCACTGACAAAACTCCCGAATTAAACATCGTCTGGCAGAAGTGATGGCTACCAAACACAGTCTTCAAGTCAAGTACTTAAGCTCTGCTGAAGACAAAGGCTCAAAGGGGTTGCATAAGCTGAGCAATGCAAACATTAAGGTCCCAGGCAGGGGCAGGGTCCCTGAATGGAGGGCTAGTATGAAGCAATCCCTTGAAAAACTTGGAAAATACAGGGTGAGCTGAAAGGGAAGAGGGCTTACCTGCTGAAATAAAAGCAGACACAGCTGCCAGATGCACTTTTAGGGTAGCTGGCCTCAGCCCCAAGGTATTTAAATGGACCATATAATCCAGGACTGTGGGTAACTCAGCAGATTCTGGGGAAATATGCTTTCCAGAGCACCATATGGAAAACCTTTTCCATTTGGAATTATAAGTAGCCCTGGTGGAAGGTTTTCTAGAAGCCTTCAGGATATCCATTACACCTTGGGAGAGGTGCAAATCAGCAAACTCTAACTCTTCAAGAGCCAGGCCTTGAGATTGAGAGAGTTGAGGTTCGGGTACCAAACTCTCCCTTGAGCACAGGTCAACAGGTTGTAATTCCTGGGAAGACACAGGGGAAGATGGACTGCTGAGGACAGTAGGAGTGGATACCAGGGGTGTCTGGCCCAATCTGGAGCAATCAGGATCATCTTGCAGGGTTGAGATCTGATTTTGACTAGCACTTTGAGCAGGAGAGGGAAGGGGGTAAAAGCATAGAGAAACTTCCCTTCCCAATTGAGAACTAAGGCATCCAGAGGGAATGAGCCCAACACTGGGGGCCTGCAGCAAAAAAGGGGAAGTTGGTGATTGTCTGGGGCTGCAAAAAGATCTATTTGCGGGGTGCCCCATCTGGAGAATATCACCTCCAAGACCAGGGGGTCCAGTGACCATTCGTGATGGCCCTGGGAAATTCTGCTGAGAACATCTGCCAGGACATTGTCCTTGCTTGGGAGGTGAACTGCCGTCAGGGAGGTGTTCAGGGAGTAAGCCAGAGACCACAACTTCATCGCTTCAGTGCACAAGGCCATAGACCAAGTGCCCCCTTGCTTGTTGATGTACCACATTGTGGTGGTGTTGTCTGTTCTGACCTGTACAACTTTGTTCTGAACAGATTTGGAAAAAGCTTGAAGTGCTAGACAAACTGCTCTGAGTTCTAAAAGATTGATATGGAGCAGAGATTCCTGAGGGGACCACAACCCCTGGGTGGTGAGGTCGCCCATGTGAGCTCCCCACCCCAAGAGGGAAGCATCTGTAGTAAGGATTAAGGAGTGAGACTGAGAGACAAAGGGAACCCCTTGCCTCAGATTGCTCTGATCCTGCCACCACTGTAGGGCCTGGATCAGAGTTTGAGTCACTGGGATCAATTTGGTTAGAGGGTCCTTCCTTTGAGACCAAAACGCTCTCAAATGGAACTGAATGTCCCTCATCTGAAACCTTGCTCCCTGCACTACTGCTGTAGAAGCAGCCATGTGCCCCAGGAGCTGTAGAAAATGCCTTGCTGGTCGAGACACCTGCAGGGTGAATGAGGAGGTCAGAGAAACCAGGGTCTTTGCCCTGTCCAAAGGAAGGAAGGCTCTGGCTTTTTCTGTGTTCAGCTCTGCGCCTATGAAGGTGAGGAGCTGGACAGGCTCTAGAACTGACTTTGAAAGATTCAGAAGGAAACCTAGAGAAGTGAGCAGTTGCTGGGTTATCTGTAGGTGTAACCTGACTTGGTCTGGGGACTGACCTACTATGAGCCAGTCGTCCAGGTAAGGGAAAATGGCAATTTTTTGCCTTCTCAGAAAAGCAACTACTACTGCCAGGCATTTTGTGAATACCCTTGGAGCAGAGGTGAGGCCAAAGGGCATTGCTCTGAACTGGTAATGGCCTGAGGGCAGCTCGAACCTGAGGTACTTTCGATGGGAGCTTCTGATGAGAATATGGAAGTAGGCATCCTTGAGGTCCAGGGACACTAGCCAGTCCCCTGGCCTTAGAGAGGGTAGAATAATTCCCAGAGTCACCATTTTGAATTTTGGTTTTAAAAGGTGCTTGTTCAAGTATCTAAGATCCAGGATGGGCCGCCATTCTCCTGTCTTTTTTGGGGTAAGGAAGTACCTGGAGTACAATCCTTTGCCCTGGTGTAGGGTTGGAACCCTTTCCACGGCTCTGAGAGCCAGAAGGGAAGAGACCTCTGCCTCTAGGGCAAGTGCCTCTGAGGGATTTGCAGGTGGAAAGGATCTGGCTCTTAGCTTTGGAAATTTTTTGAAGCTGAGAACCAGTCCCTGGCTTACTACTTCCAGGACCCACTTGTCTGATGTTAGAGACTCCCAGTCCTGGACAAAGTAAGCCAGCCTGCCCCCTACAGGTAGCTGAGAATTGGCCCTGGCAACCCCATCAGGGTGCCTGCTTGGCAGGGGCTTTGGGCTGAGGGGTGGAAGCAGGCCTGCTTGTACCCCTTCTGCCGTCTCCTCTAAAGAACCCCTCTGCGGGCAGAAGAGGAGGCCTGGCTTGGTAAAAGGCCTATGAAAGGCCTGCCCCTGCCCTTGAAAGCTGCCTTTGAGGAGTGGCTTGCCTTTCCTTGGCCTGTGCACTCCTATAGGTGGTCCCAAACTCATCCATTTTCTTCATGTAATTCTCTGTCTGCTCCCCAGAGAATTACCCACAACAGGAAAATCCATGGCCTTAGTTTGGGTATCCTGTGACAGGCTAGTACATCTGAGCCAAGCCATTCTGCGAAGTGCCACAGATGTAGCCATGACTCTTGATGACACATCATTAGAGTCCACTGTAGCATGGAATTGCACCTTGGATGCCTCAATACCATCAGCAGCCACCTGCTCCAGCTCCTTGGCAAGCTGGCTAGGGACCTGTTTTGCAAGAGCCATAACAGTATCCCATCTAGATTTCTGATATCTAGCAACATAAGCCATATAATTTGCCTGTCTGAGTCCCAAGGATGCTGCCATGTACTGTTTCTTTGACATGGCATCAGTCCTCCTGGAGTCCTTATCCGGGGGGTGTGAAGCCAAGGGAATATTTGCCTTGTCACAGGCTGCAGCCTGCACTACCCCAACATGGCTGCATTGTTGTGTAAGGAACTCCGTGTCAGGGCCTGACAATGTGTACCTCTTGTCCATTCTTTTATCCACAGGAGGTATAGTTTGAGGAGTTTTTAAAATTTTAACTGTCTGTTTCCCAAAAGATTTATGCAGGGGAATAGACAGTCTCCTGGACTCTGGGATATCCATCATTTCCACATAGTCAGGCTCCTCTTGGTCATCCACAGCTTCCTCCATAGGGAGCTGGAGGGTTTCAGCAACTTTTTTATAAAAAATAAAATGAGAAGGGGACTCAGAAAACCTAGGAGGAGACACTCCTGAAGGTCTGTCTGGGGAGATGTCCGGGTCAATGGGCACATCCAGACTTTCATATCCACATTCACTCTCCTCATACTCCTCTTCCTCCTCCTCTGGTTCATAAAATTCCTCCAATTCATACTCTCGAACCGGTGGAACCGGCCAAACCGGACGCGTACCTGATGGTGCCGGTTCGGACGGAACCGGGGAAAGCGACTGGACAATTTGAATCGCTTTGGCTATTTCTTCAGCGGTTGGAGAGGAAAGTTTTGGCTCCACACCAACTGATTTTCTAGTCCTTTTTGCTGGAACCGACCCCTCAGAGTCGGATCTCCTTTTGCCCGAAGAAGTCTCGCTCTGGTCAGAGGGCACTCCCTCTGATTCGATTGAACCCGAACCGGGCTGGCCATCCGGTTCAAAGGACTTTTTGGCCTCCCTTTCCCTGAGCCTACCGACTCTTTTTTCCAGGGTAGCTGCAGGGAAATTTTTATAAATCTGGCAGTCTGCATTGAGGTGGTCAAACCCCAGACAATAAACACAGGTGGTGTGGGGATCAGCCTTGGCAAAGGCTTCCCCACACACACTGCAGTGTTGAAACCCAGTGGGCCCGGTTTTTCTTTTGGGTTTCTCAGACATAGTGCCAGTCCTATCCAAACTTACCCGTTTATGGCAATCCACCAGGTAAGACCCTCTTATCGGTTCCCAACCATGTCACGGGTCATGGAAAAAAACGTAATAAAACCCGTTTTTTTAGAACCGGTAAGAACCGGTAACCACACTCTAAATCACAGATTAAGAAATATGAAACAACCTGATCAGTTCAAACCGAACCGATAAAACGTTTACAAGTTCCACACAGAAGAATAAATGTAAAACCTATCTAGTACTCACAATACCACAGACAGAGTCTGAACCGATCGGTTGCGGTTTAAATTCAGTCGAAAACCGAGAAAAACGATACTGTTACTGACAAAATGAACCGAGCAGAAGCAGAAATCTCCGGAGCGACTGTTCAGTGAGGCGGAGTAAAGAATCTGATGGTTTGAGTTTGAAGAACAACAGACAGAGTTTCAACCGAGCTTGAGCTCAGCGTTCCATGCCTGGCATGGAAAGTTAACTCTTTCCTCTCCGGGGCAGTTCAAAGGTTGGACATCACTGCATGTGTCAGAATATAGCAAGACTTCATGTTGTTTGAAACTGCTCTCAGGTTAACCCCTTGAGTTTCCAATAGCTTTATGCAATCATCTCAAACTATAATTATATACATTTCAACAGTAACACTATATAATTTCTAAACAAAGGGATCCCAATATCAGTTATATTTCCACATAATGATTTGTATATATTTTTATACCAGCAGATATGCAAGGGAGGAAAAGACAGAAACAGCGAGGGAAGACTGAGAGACAATGAGAGGCAGATAATTGCTAAACTGTTGGGGTGATCAGTCCTTGGTCTCATGGGAAAATCTGGTTGCGCAACCAGACAGACAAGAGACAGGAAAAGAAAGGAAAGAACAGAACAGATCCCTGCATTCAAACTCTCCATAACAACTGGGACAGGGTTCTACTCAACCCTGTCACACCCCCTTCTTGCATTGATTCATATTTTGTAACTATTAAATGTTCTGAGCAGTTTGGGTTTGCATCCTGAGCTGCTAAAAATTGCCTGCTGTACCAGCACTTCTGCACAGAGTCTAGTGTTGCTGCACACCCACGGCTGTGCTGCTGATGTCATTATATGGCACAGGGCTGAGTCACACTGTTACAGTGAAAGAGCAGGGGTTTTGTTAGGCTATATATAGATCAGTATACAATCATCAATATTGTTCCCCATTCCCCTCATTAGACATCCCTTTATGAATAAAGTATAGTAACACCAGTTGGTAAGTCATCTCTTCTCGGTATCTAATGTTTTGTAATATGTATTTAATGTTTTTTGCGCACGAAGTCCCAATTTCACTTTTCAAACAAGAATTACACTAGTTAATAGCCCTCAATTTTACAAACTATGTCCATGGTGGGTATGCACACATATGGGAAGATCCAATAATAGCCTTTTTGCACATGCTAACAAAATCGCTGTTCATGCACGAGTTCAGCTTCGTAAGTGCCATACTATATGATGGGGATGCATGGAAATGGAGCAGACGGCGACTTTCGGTACAACAGATTACAAGTAGTATTATGGCAACAAATACTGTATATTTCACAATATACACACATGCTGCTCAGACTGAAAGGGGGCCATTGCTAACTAAACCTTACAAGGAGCCGGCCCGGTGATGCTGAAGGTTGAGGTGCTGGACGCCACACCTCGCGCCATGCCAGCAACCTGGATTCAGAAATGAGCCCCGGTTGCTGGGGGTCGGCTGGGAAGGGACAGGATCGAGCATCCGCAGGACAGCTCTCCTCTCCCGGGGAGGACAGGGGTCCCTGTTCAGTGCTTGGCTGGCCACTGGCAGAAGCCGGAGATACAGCAAGCGCTGACAATGAAGAGAAGGGAGCAGGGAGTGGCAGACGTTGGTACTATGCCTTGACGTCAGGGTGCTAGCCACTCCCCAGAAATAAGGGAAAATGCCCTTCGGCTCCAGTGGAGACGGAGCACCGGAGCTTGCCCTCGATTTGTGGTCGCCCACCTGGCACCCTACCGACCGCGCTACAGACTGCTCGGGGTGTTGGGGCCTACCTCATCCCCACCCGGGGGGGGGTAATCCAAGGCTACATGGGCGACGGGGGACTGACCAGGTAGGGCAGACAGCAGAGGAATGACTCCTTGCTGCTCCCGAGGAAACGGAGCTGGGAGAGAGGAATAAATACAAAAATAATAAATAAATAAACCTTACAAGGGCAGTAACAACTGACAGTGTCTAGTATCAGTTTGGTCATTCAGTGTCACAACAGACAACCGATTTGAAAAACATCACATATGGAGAAGAGATGACTTACCAACTGGGTTACTATACCTTATTCATAAAGGGGTGTCTTGTGAGGGGGAACGGGGAACAATAATGATCATTTTATACTAATCTATATATGGCATTTTTCCCTAACAAAACCACTGCACTTTCATTGTAACACACAGTGTGTCTCTGTCCTGTGCCATATAGTGATGCCAGTGGGAGCAAGCAGTTGGGCAGCTGAACAGCCAAGACAGGAGCAGCAGGGCTAAATCTCAGTCACCAAACAGATCAAAATATGGCAAAATGGGACCACTTCCGACAGACATTACAAATGCACACCACCTTTAAGGTACATTACTTTATTAATGAATTGCAAGAAGTTACTGTTTGGACAATCGGGGAAGGTGCTCTTTAAGGATTGTGCACCGCATAACAACTCCTACAGGAATCAGGTTTACAGAGTACAGGAAATATAAGCAAAGCCATACCACTTTAAAAATGGAATGAAAGCCAGCTCTGTGGCGCCAGGTGATGGGGGATCTCCTTGCACACTGGTGGCCTGGGTTAATGCCCGAGCCCGGAACGTCACGAGCGGAGGCCGGCAGGGACAGCACAAGAGCATCCCTTGGACGCTCTGCTCCAGGGGAAGGTCATGGAGGCACCGCCCTTCAGCAGCTCCCCGTGGTCAGATTCAGCCTTGCACTTTGCGGAGTGGTTGACCACATGCCACATGCATAAGAAATGAGGACGCTTCGGCGTGCCTCCTAAGGGGAGCAGGGAAAGAGAACAAGGAAAATGGGCAACTGTGACAGCTGGATAACAGCAGCCCACCTCCCTAGCCATGAAGCCAGGAGGCCACCAAGTCAACCCACACCGCCCGACCAAGATGTGAGGAGGTGCCAAAGGGTATCTCGATCTCCCCTCCCAGATGCCTCCCCATGGGTAGGGGGGCCCCCCCATGAACGGATAGATTGGAACAGTCGTAGGGTGGGGCAGATGGATGGCAGAACAGGGTAGCAGTGGAGGGTGAGGGCTTTGCTGCCTGAAGGAGTGGGGGGCTGGGTTGGGAGGGAGCATAAAAAAGAACAAGCAAAAAAAATGGAATGATGCATGCACAGATAAGATGATTTTGAGAGTTGGTGGCAAAGTGTTTCCTCAATAAATCATGTTAGTTTTTGTCCACTTGCCAACTAGTAGGAATTCTGAAATGGGTTTGGAATTCTCATGTAGCTTTCAAGTATTACTTGTTCATGGATTGAAACTATAAAGACACAGCTTGCATTACCTGATCTGGAGGAGAGTTCGGTTTGGCGCAGATGTGAATGAGGAATACTGAAGGAACTGGGAGTTCCACTTTAATGCAAAGGCTGCCTCCTGTAGGAAATGGCAAAGGGCCCTGAACCACTGGGTCCTAGAAAACAAGATATAAATATTAGCACAAACCAGACAGTGGTTTACAGGTTTGCAAATATAATATAGTTACAGTATGCTTTGGCTAAATACTGTACAGAAACATCAGATAAAGTTGCAAGTTTCAGCATTCCATTGCTTGTCATGCAGGTGACTTTTGGACACATCATACAGCCCTTGATGCTGTTGAGAAATTTCTGAAACATAGAATATTTAGACTTCAGTTATATATTGTTTTCGGTAATTCCTGACCTTCTGTCTTTTTTTTCATTCTTTATCCTCCTTTCACCTCTAGGCGGCCCCCCTTCCTGCCGATCCTCCCAGCCCCGTCACCCAGCTTCTCCCTGAACTTACCCTCCCTGTTCCTCCATGGCTTGTCCCCTCTGATGGGATGGCAGGGAGTCCCTCGACCCACCATTACATGGATCCAGATTCTGGGAGGTGCCCGGGTCCCCGATCCGGGGCCTGCACAGGTTTGCTGATCATTCTGCCATCCAGGGTGGTTCCAGACTATCTCCTCACCTTCTTGTGCCTTGTACCCCTCCCTGCAGGGACGCCAGCACTGAGAAGTAGCTCCTGATGTGAGCATGCATCGGCAAGCTCAGGTGACATGTAGTGTGGTGCATTTCCCCCTCTCAGTGTCCCACACGCCCTACCACCCACATATCTGTAGGTGGCAGTGGTGCTGCGGGATGCACCCCCGAAGAGGACAGCATCCCCTGGAATGCTTGATCCTTCTCCACTCCTCCCAGTCAGCCCCCGATGACACAGGCTTGTTCGTGAACCTGGGTCACCAAGGTCACGAGTGGTACTGCTAGTGCTGTGCTGACATGCCAGCTCCCCTTGTGTCTTTATTACTAAGGACAACTGCATGAAAATCTGGATTTCTGTTCTGCTGACTCCATCTGCTCTGCCTGTTTGTTTGCATTAGTTCTGTATGGAATTTTTAAATTCCAGTGGAACAAAATTCCATGCAATCCCATAACAGTCAGACTACTTCCACAGAATTCATAAATGATGGAAGCAGAACATTAAAGGAGAATTATGGGGTAAATGCAAACCCCAACCAATGCACAGATCTGGGCTTCAGTACCCCATTTCTCCCTGTTGTCACCAGATAAGTCAATTTATTAGCTTACCCTATCCCTCGTAATATTTGAAGTTCCCCGGGCTGCAGCCGGCATATTGTAAGTGTTGTGGTGCCAGCTGGGTGCCTGCCCCCAAGACCTCACTAACTAAATCGCGAGATGATGACGTGGTATTGCCACAGCCTATAATGTGCCCCTATCTATGGAGTTTTAATAAACTCTGTTTCAGCTGTGCCTGGTGTTATTTTTACATAATACGATTATATTCCAAAGTATACATTTGGCATATAATCATATTATGTAACAATAACACAGGGCACAGTTGAAATGGACTTTATTAAAACTCCGTACATAGGGGCACATTATAGACTGTGGCAACACCGCGTCATCATCTAGCAATTCAATTACCGAGATCTCGGGGGTGGGCACCCAGCCAGCACTGCAGCACTTACAAGATGCCGGCTGCAGCCCGGGGAACTTCAAATTTTACAAGGGATGGGGTAAGCTAATAAACTCACTTAGCTGGTGACAGCAGGGAGAAACGGGGTACTGAAGCCTCAACCTGTGCATTGGTCAGGGCTTCTAGTTACCCTGTAGTTCTCCTTTAAACTCTGGATTAGTAATTCATGGTTTCCATAAACTGCAAATTAGGATTCTGTATACCATGGAAAACTAATCTGCAATTTAAGTAATCCATGTAAAATGAATCCTCAGAAAACTAGTCCACAGTTTAACTTGAAAGACATTCAGAATTCTGAAGAATTTATTTAAAAATTCTGAAAAGCATTTCCAAAGTGTGACTGCAATTTTGGCTGAATTCCATAAGTGGCATCTCGCATTTCACACAGGTCTAGCTTACACCCGGCATCACAGTTCTCTGTTTAAGACATCCCACTCTGTTGCTATGGAGATGATTATGAAATCACAGAGGATTATGCTGGTATACAAAAATAGAATTTGTTGGCAGAAAAGGACCCCTTGACCCACCCAGTCTGCCCAGATGTTCCCTGCATAGTCTGTCTCCACAGACCTTCACTGGACTCCGGCGGTCCTCCCTCTACCCTGCCTATTTACTAATATTCCCTTATGTCTGTCCCATACATGCTTGACGCCTCCTACTGTTTTCACCTCCAGCTGGTAAACAAGCAGCCAAAGCAGATGAAATTTAGGGGACAGTGATCCTACAGTCATTTAACTGTTCTCAGTAATAAAGACATGCATTGCTCAATATCAATGTTTGCTTTTGTCTTTTTATAGTACAGTTGTTTGACTTAGTAACTTAGATGTCCCTGGTTTGATTCCCAGCAAAGAGTCAATAGCAATGTCTCATATCTTGTCAGCTTCTCTGTCATCTTCCCCATCACTAAAAGCACGATACGCCCTTCCACATATGTGAAGACATTACTGAAATAATAAAATATCTGATAGTGAAAGACCTGCTCATGGTAAAACTAAGTTAATTCAGAATAATTTTATTTATAAACAGACACTGAAAGAAAATGTTACTGAGGTACTCCAGACTTTGTATTTTCTGAAAGGTAATTGGAAGCTATATATAAAAAGGTGGTAGTTGGTACCAACAATTTTCAAAAAAGATTTTTCAAATGTTTACTTTTTTGCAGTGGAGGAACAGGCTTGGACAACCTCTATCTACATAATTCATAAAAGTAGAAAAAAAAACACATTAATTTGTCTAATAGTCTTTTTTTTTCCAACTCTATTTGTACACGCTGGCACAGGTAGGGATGTACCCCTTATCAACCCTCTGGTACCTGTGACGGACAATCAATCTGCTTGTTATTATTTGTATTGTATTTGTGATATAAATATATGTTTAGATTTCTGCTTAGCAATACAGGCCAAGCAGCAGAACAGCCTCATGGGATATTGGATTTTTAAAAGAAAAAAATGTTCTGGCCTTGCTTGTTGTCACCTTCAGCTTGTCTAGCCTGTGGGACTATAATAAAACCAGGATGTAGAGGTTGTAAACCAACCACTTGTTTAAAGTATTGCATTGTATGACCTATTAGGAGAAAAGCAACTTCTGACAGATACCTGTGAAAATCTTCACACAGATAAGAGAAACAGCTGTCAGAAAGTTCCTCTGAAGATCAAAGGGGTAATTCTGACCTGCCATAGAGCAGACTCACTAATTAAAAAAAATATACAGTACATGCATTTTTTTTAGTTGTGTGCTTAGCAACATACAGATGCATAAGACTAATTTGGTATGCAGAAATGAGAGTGACCTCAAGCCAGCATCACCACTGAGCTGTGACCTCTCAAGCTGGGTAGGACCCTTTTTCCCCTCAGATATTGTCAATGCTGAGGGAACAGTGTGCTTTTTATTTCTAGACTCCTGAAAGAACACACTCTCAAGAAGCACTTCTACCAGAGTTAGGTAATTTAGCCACCACTATTTACTAATATAAACTAGGATAGGATTAGATAGTCAGTATAAGGTGGTTTGTTTATAATTGTCTGTTTATTTTTATGACTGTACCATTAATGTTATATGTTCTGTGTTTTGTATTTTATTTACTATTTTTAATTCTAGTAAACTTTGTTTTCCCTGAAATCCTGACTGAGCCTTTTTCTCATTCTGAGAGTGAATGCTGGGACAGTGTTGATAATTGTGATAAAACTGTTAAGCGCTTACAATGTGTTACCATATGCACCAAGGTAAAGTATCAAGGTCTCAACTGAGTCAAAAGGGGGGATTGTGAAACAGATTGGATGCCCAGTGAGTTAAGTATTGCACTGCACTTCCCTGAAGAGGGTGTGATATTTGGACCGGTTACCTGGGCGTGTTAACAAAAAAGGGTTCATATTTGACCCCAAGACTAGAGACTGGTAGTTATTCAGACCAAAACAGACAGGGGGGGTTACCCTGTTTGTCTCCTGTTCACATATTGCATTTTGAGGTTGGGCACTGTGGGAGCAGAGGGCCTGTCCCCCAGAGTGCATTTGTGGCAGATCTGGTTGGCAGCGGTGCGATCTAAAAGATTTGGTTTGCAGGGCTGCAATCAAAAAGATTTGTTTGCATACTGTGAAATTATTTAGTAACACGAGCATTAACAGTCCAGTATGTCGGATTTATAAACTGTAACAGTTCACACACAAAACAAGGCAGTGATGTGAAAAAAAAGAGAAAGAAATATATAATTTTGGTTATAATCAAAGTTCCCTACCTTTTTTTTTTTTTTTCTGGTGCAAGCTAGTGTAGCCGTAGATTAGGGAAGAAGATGACTTCTACAAACAGTGAGTACACTGCAGAATACCTGAGGCAGTTGTGCCAGGAGAGAGGAGTCCATTGCAAGGGGCTGAACAAACAGCACCTCGTGGTGGCTCTTGTGGTTGGGGTGACTGAAAGGGACCAGACCTTGGACATGGTGATGCCAGACCCTACTGCAGTGTCCAGTCCCAGGAAGGAGGGCAGCTAGACCAGTGTGAACAGAGAGCCACAACAGGGGAAGGTCATCACCATGCTGGAGCCAGAAGGGATCAGGCTGCAGATGGAATTGCAGAGAATGAAGCTGGAATTCGAGCAGAAAAAGTTTGAAGCCCAGCAGCAAAGGGAGTTTAAACAGAGGAAGATGGAGATGGAGAGACAGGAGAAGCAAGAGCAGCAAGAAGCCAAGTGAGAGGGGGGAGAGAGAGAGAGCGTGTCAGAGGAAATTTGAACTGGAGAAGCTACAACTCCAAAGACCAGCACCAGAGCACGTAAGTGGCATGGGTGAACCTGGACCTCCAGGACTGGGTTACAAATTAAATTCTACACAGAAATATAGAAGTTGATGGCAAATAAGGACCTCAAGGCCCATCCAGTCTGCCCATTTCTTTTTTTACCTTATGAATGTGAAATCAGCCTTTGTTCTGTCAATAGCCTATCTATTCATACTCATCTGTATTGCTCTCTTATGCCTATCCCATGCCTGTTTGAAGCCCTGCACTGTATTCATATCCACCACTTCCGAAGTAGGCAGTTCCACGCATCTACCACCCTTTCTGTGAAAAATAATGTCCTCACATTACCTCTTTTTTTTTTTTTTTTCATCTTTATCCCTCCTTACTGCCTCCGGTGCCCCCTCCTTCCGTCCGCTCATGTCCCCCCGGTACCTACCTTCAGGGATCTGCCCCTAGAGTGCCCAACCTCCTCTCCTTTGCACATTGGGGTCTGTCCTATCGGTGGTCCGGGCGGACTTAGGGCGGACTTCATCTAGGGCTACCGGAGGGTATTTCCGGTTTTCTCCCCTGACGTCCCCGGTCCCCCAGGACGCCCTGCGCTAGGGACGTATGTCCCCGAGTGGTAGCGTGTTTACGCACGCAGACCCTCATGCGCCGAGACGCCCTCCCTCACCCGGACAGGCGGAGCCGCCCACCCTTCCCTCTGCCGGTGCTTCCACCGGCTATGGGAAGGAGTGCAGAGCGCGCACTCTTGGTAGCCCACCCTGAGGGAGGACAGCATCCGGGACGCTCAATCCTCCTCCCCGCCGACTCGAGTCCGCTCTCGAACCCGGTCGCCGGGCGTGGTACGAGGTGTGGCATCTAGCGCCTCAACCCTCAGCGCCACCGGGCCGGCCTCACATTACCTCTTAATTGGCCTCCCTCTAATCTCATGCTGTGTCCTCTTGTCCTGCTATTTTTCTTATATTGAAACATGTTAAGACTCTTTCACCTTGTTAATGCCCTTAAGGTGTTTGAATGTTTCAATCATATCACCTCTCTCCCTCCTTTGCTCCAGGATATACATATTGAGCTCAGTTAATCTGTCCTCATATGTTTTCTGATGCAGTCACTGCACCATTTTAGTTGCCCTTCTCTGGACTGCCTCAATTTGATTAATTGTCCTTGTGAAGGTGTGGCCTCCAGTACTGCACGCAGCACTACAGAAGGGGCCTAACCAGTGTCTTGTAAAGAGGGATTATTACCTCCCTCTTCTGACTTGTGATACTACTACTAATACACCCCAACATCCCCCTAGCCTTACCTAATGCTTTAGCTGTCTGCTTGGATGATTTCAGGTCATCGGTGATGATGATGCCCAAGTCTCTTTCTTCCCTTGTGACTACCAGCAACTCCCCTCCCAGCCTATAGGTGGCTTTTGGGTTTCCCTTTCCTATGTGCATGATCTTGCAGTTCTTTGCGTTAAACCCCAGTTGCCACTCTTTCGACCATTTTGTTAGTTTATTCAGATCTCTTCTCATTCTGCCCACCCCATCTAGATCGTCTACTCTGTTGCAGATCTTGGTGTCATCTGCAAACAGACAAACCTTACCCTCTAGTCCATCTGCAATGTCACCGATGAAGATATTGAAGAGGACTGGCCCCAGGACTGATCCCAGAGGTACCCCACTTGTGACTTGCATCTCTTCTGACTGTATACCGTTTACCACCACACTCTGTTTTATGCCCGTCAACCAGTTTGCCACCCAGTTGACCAACTTCTGACCCACCCCGAGCCTACCCAACTTATTAATCAATCTTCTATGTGGAACAGTATCGAAAGTTTTGCTGAAGTCAAGGTAGGTGACCTCAACTGCTCCCCCTTGGTCCACCACTCTGGTTACCTAGTTAAAGAAATCCAAGAGATTAGTTTAACAGGACCTTCCCTTTGTAAACCCATGCTGTCTTGGATCCTGTGCTCCTATGGATTCCAGGTGTTGCACTATCCTTTCCTTAAGGAGCGCCTCCATAATCTTGCCCACTACTGATGTAAGACTGACTAGTCTGTAGTTCCCTGCCACCTCCCTGCTACCACTCTTGTGGAGCGAGATTACATGAGCCCTTCTACAGTCTTCTGGGACCTATTCTGTGCTCAGAGACTCACTAAACAGTTCTGATAATGGCTCTGCTAGTTCCACCCTTAGCTACTTTAGTACCCTGGGATGTATTCCATCAGGTCTCACTGCCCTGTCCACCCTGAGCTTATTGAGCTGTTATAGGACCCTTTCTTTTGTGAAGGGACTAGTGCACATCTCCTTCCCCCATGTCCATGGTGCCTGACATGTGGGCTCTGCCCTACCTTCTCTTCAGTAAATACTGAGCAGAAGTATTTATTTAGGATAGATGCTTTTACATGGTCCTCCTCCTCGCATGCCCCCTTATTGCCTTCCCTGCTTCCCTTAGGGAAGTTTGGTATGCCTCCCTATCTTCATTCTGCTGCGTTCCATTATATTTCCTAAAGACCAGCCTTTTGGCTCTGACCTTTTCTGCTACTGTTTTTGAGAACCAAAGTGGTTTCCTTCTTCTTTTGCACTTCATTTTCTCTCTAACACAATGGAATGTTGCTTCAAGTACTGCATCCTTAATAATTGCCCACTTTGCCTGTATCCCCTCACCTGTATTTCTTTTTGCCAGGGCTAGCTTAACTATGTTGGCCATCTTATCAAAGTCAGCTCCTCTAAAGTCCCATATTTTGCCTTGGAATGGGATTATTTAGTTCTAGTGGCCAAATTGAACTATACCATGTGATGGTCACTGGCCCACAGGTGACCTTCTACTTGGAGATCCTTTCCATTAGTCAGTACTAAATCTAGGATAGCACTGTCTCTTGTGGGTTGTTGTAACAGTTGTTTGAGGCTTTCTCCCTGCAGGGAATCCACCATGTGTCTAGTTCTGGCAAATGTTCCTGCTGGTATTGACCAATCTGTATCTGGCATGTTGAAGTCTCCCATTATCAGAACCTCCCCTTTAGCTGTCATGTGTTGTGTATCTTCTAACAGTAATGTGTCTATGTCATCCCCCGGTCTGGAGGCCTGTAGACAACCCCAGTGCGTATGACTGTCCCATTTCCTGTTTCCAGGGTGACCCACAGTTTTTCTGGCTCCTTATGTATATTCTGAATTTCTGTAGCTTTGATATCTTCATTGACATAAACGGCCACTCCACCCCCCTTTTTGCACCTCGGTCTCTTCTGAACAGTACATAGCTGGGTACTGAATTCTCCCAAGTGTGGTTACTGGTGAAACATGTCTTGCTAATGGATACTATGTCCAATTTAGCCTCCGTCATTGTTGCCTGCAAGTCTGGGATCTTGTTTTCCAGACTGTGGGCATTTGTGTACATGATTTTCCATTGGCCAGATTTCGGTGTGTTAGTTGTTGGGCAAGGTCTGGTGTTTCCCCTGTGTGTCGTATGGGGAGCCAGACCTTTTTCCTTACCTGGTGATGCAAATGAATTACAAACTTGCTGAACTCCTGTTTGACCACTAGCTGAGGGGGGAGGGGTTTATTGAATATAATATTGAATATAATATGGAATTACAAACCTTTGAGTCACAGACTCTTTTGCAAAGGCTCCACATCGGTTACAGGGGGTGGAGGAGGACATATACAGATTAAGACGAACAAAAACAGGCAGTATATACATTTTCAGTACTGTCAAACGCAGTACAGGTTTGCTCTTATTAAAACAGAGAGGCAATTAATCAACATTCTAGAAACTTTAGACAGAAACTAGTAGGGTGCAGGTACTTGGGGTCAAGAGAGGCCCCTGTGTCAGGAGATGTGTGAGGCGAGGAAGCAAATAGAGTGGGCTGCAAAATTAGCCACAGGTGCATTTAGCACTCTCAAGTAGTAGAGCTTTGAGACCCGTTTTGAAAAGAGAGATGCTGAGGGTCTGGGAGAGAGGGGGTGGTAACGTATTGAGCCAGAGAGGGGCACAGTGGCAGAAGGATCTCTGCCCTAGGGATGTTCTACAAAGGGAGACTCGAAAAGAAGGGATAGTTGTGAGTCTTGTGGTGCACCTGGGGGGGGGCAGCACTGATAATGGGGAGTAGGCCTTTGGGGGCTATCTGAAGTTGTATCTTTTTTGCAAGGATGCATGTGTGGTACCTTAGTCTTTGCTGGAAGTTTAGCCAACCAGTCAAAGAATAAAGATCACAGGTGTGGTAAGCTGCTGTGCTGCCTGCGCTTCAGCCGGGCATGCTTTGTTCAAGGCTACGCTTATACTGCTTTAGCGTGGTGGGTTCAGCGGAGCCGTATATAACAATCCCGTAGTCAACGAGGGAGAGGATGGAGGAGTTGACTGCAAGAAGCATAGCCTGCGGGGGTAGGCAGTGCTTGAGACGGTAGAGTATGCCTACTCTCGAGTTGACAGTGGAGGAGAGGAGTTGGGTGTGACTATGGTAGGAGAGGGAGGTGTCTAATGTGATGCCCAGGTATTTGAAGCTTGATACGTGTTCCAGCGGGTCGCCTTGAGAGTTCTTAATTAGTAGTGTCAACTGACTATGTGGGCTTTGATGATGAGCAAAGATCATGGATTTCGTTTTTTTATAGTTGATGATCAGGCGGTGGTCCATGAACCAGTTCTCTAGTTCACGAAAAAAGCCCTGTAAGGCCAGTTGGAGGGCGCTTGGTTGAGAATGCTTCCAATACAGTACCGCATCGCCTCATGAGTAGTAGATGACCACTACACGCCTCGGGAGAGAGTTGAGAAGAGAGTGAAAAGCAGGGCAAGTACAGACTTCACGGGACCCAGAGCAAACTGTTTTGGAGGTGGAGAGGGTGGTGTTTATCCTGACTTGTTGCGACCGTCCCGAGAGGTAGTCCCTGAACCAGGCCGTGGCCTCAGGGGACACATTAAGCTGTGGAAGGACACACAGCAGTCGCTCATGACTGACCGTGTCAAATGCCTTAGTCAGATCCATGTAGACCGCCCCTGCGATTGAGCCTTGGTCGAGGGCCTCATGGAGGAATGAGGAGTACTCCACAAGTGCAGTGACGGTACTATGGCCAGTCCGGAAACCATGCTGTTCCTGGCTGAGAAGGTTATATTTAGTAAGGTATTCAGTTATCTGGTGGGAGACTATTTTTTCCAGAGCTTTGGAGAGGGGTGGCAGTATAGAAATTGGTCTGTAGTTGTTGGTGTTGGTAGGGTCACCGCTCTTAAGAATGGGGGTGATTATGGCTCTTTTCCAGGTAGAGGGGAACTAACCACGGCATAGTGAGAGGTTGAGGATTTTTGTAAGGTGGGGAAGAGTGACATCCAGAGTAAGCCGAATGAGTTTAAGATCAAGGGAGTCATGGCTGTAACGGGTGTTGGCTATGGCTTTGGTAATGTAGAGTTTGGCCTCACTGCACGAGATGACTCGCAGCCGAAAGGGAGGCGAGTTGACACTGCTTGGGTTTCGGGGAGGGTGGGTGGGGCCAGGTGGGAGACATCGGGGAGGATATGGGAGAGGTCCGAAAAGGAGGAGTTTAGGGCCTCAGCGATGGTGGCAGGATCCTGTGTGTCAACCCCATTAAGGTTGAGTTGGGTAGGGGTAGGGGAGCAGGATTTTCCACTGAGTTCTTTTATGTTGTTCCAGAATTATTTTCCATCGCCCCAGGAGGAGGTGAGGGTTTGCTGGTAGAAGTTCGCTTTAGCCTGCCGCAAGGCCCAGGTACATTTGTTGCGTGCCTCCCGATAGAGTTGTCTATCCTGGGTGCGTTGGGAGTTGAGGGCCTTGTGCCAAAGGTTGTCTCTATGTTGTAGCAGGTTTAGAAGCGATGGTGAGATCCAGGGGGTGGTTCTGGTTTTCACAACTTGCTTTGAGAGGGGAGCGCATATATCACATGCTTCAGCTGAAGGTGGTTATAAAGTGGGCGGCGCAGTGTCAACTGACTGCGTGTTGTAAATGGGGAGCCAGTTGCAGTGAGATAGGTGGGCTTTGAAGTTCTTGAGGCCTCCTCTTTTGAGTCTTCTCTACCATTAGATTTTTTGGGGGGCAGGGGGCAATTTACCCAACCACCTGCAAGTTACCGGTGAGTGGTCACTGATAGAGTCAGAGAGCACGGTTGCGTGGGAGAGGTTACGTGGCCTGTTGGTGAAAATGAGGTCTAACAGTGTGAAGGTCCTGGATTTATGGTCCCTTCTGGCAGGGGAGGTGACTATTAGGGTAAGATCGAGAGCACGGGTAGTGTCTTTGTAGCTGGCAGAGGCTGGGGATAGCCAGTTAACATTGAAGTCACCCATTAGGATGATTTCACTAGTATTAGGTAGGTGGGAGATAATGCGGAGGATCGAGTCAAACATGGGTTTTTGGTTTCTAGGGGGGATGTAGGCTGATATGATGTGGAGAGTTTTAGTACCCAGCCTGAGTTTGACTGTTAGCGCCTGTGCTCCAAATTAAAAGCGGGGTGCACTCGGTGGCACTGAGCGAGGATTTAACATAATAGCACAGCCTCTCCCTCTTGCTGGTCCTGTCAGTCCGGAAGAAGGTATAATTACTGAGGGAGACGGCAGTATTGGGAATTTTATCAGAGAGCCAAGTCTCTGATAGGGCTAGTATGTCCGGGGCATGCTGGGCAATCCAGCCTTGGAGAAGGGTGTGTTTTTTAGGTAGGCTGCATATGTTAAGAGTGGCTAGCAACAAACTCCCATGCGGTTGTTTAGGAGAGGCCATAGAGCGGGGTGGTCCTGGGTTTGGGTGGATGTTGCCAGATAATAATAGGAGTAGGAGGATGTTCCGCAGCAGGGTGCACCTGCACAGTTTGGATGCGTGACACTGGGCCTGGTAGTGTGTAGGGCTTTTAGTGCTGGTGGTGGGGACTGGGAGAGTAGGCATGATGCTGGAAAGAAAGGTAAGGGTCGTGAGAGGAATGTTAGTGGGGCTTATGTGGGTGGTGGGGGGTTGGGGTCTGCGGAGTGGGAGAGCTGAGGTACAGTGCATAGCATTTGTGAGTGGGATGGTTAGCGTGATCGTGTGTGGGTATAGGGGTGTTCTTCCCATGCGACATATGGGGTGCTGCACCCCTCTCCCAATTTTCTAGTTTAAATATTCTCCAAAGACGTCAAACTTCTGCCCCAATGCACTGACTCCCTACTTAGTCAGATGCAGTCCATCAAATTTAAAGAACTTTCGCTCCCAAAACTGTTGCCAGTTTCCTACAAATTTGTGCCCTTTTTCCTGGCACCAGCCCTTGAGCCACATGTTCAGTTTCCCTATCTCCCCTTCTTTGACTTTCCGTCTATCTTCCCCCCTCTTCCAGACTGTCAGAATCTCAGAGAAGGAGATGCCGGATGAAATGGATGATAGTTTGTCACCCAGCCTGGTCAGGTGTTCCTTGGTCTCCACAACTGACCCGCTGGTGAGATCGTTAGTCCCTATGTGTACCAGATCGTCAATGTTTTCTCCTGCTTCCTGAACAATTTTAGCAATGCAGTCAGTGTCTCTCCATGCTGTTGTACCTGGGAGACATCTGACCATTACCCCTGGCTGGAGATAGGTATCAACTCCCCGAATCATGGAGTCTCCTATGATCAGAAGTTTTTTGGATTTTGCTTTTTGCTTTTTTTGTTTTGGTTCCTGTTTTGGGAGAGTTTTGTTGTGCTAGCTCCTGTGCTGCAGTGTCCTGCTCTGCAGTGTCCTCCGCCCCTTTGTTTGATTTCAGAGACAGAGGCAGATACCTATTTGTAGTTTTTATATGGTTTGTGGAGGTGATATGTTGGAGAGCACCGAGTGATAGGGCACCCAATTTGCCCCTCCTAACCACCTGCCAACCTACTGGACCAACTACCCTCTGCGGTCAAGCTGCTTCTGTTGGATGTTGGTAAAATGGCAGGCGGTTCTTATAATATATTTCCTCTTGAATGTGCAATTTGAGGCATGCAATCTCTGCCCATACTGCCTGGAGCTGAGCCCTTAGATCTCCAATGGCCCAGCATGCATGACAGTGTCCTAAGTCCTGTAAAACTGCCCTTCTGAAAAGTGTTCCGCAGTACCTGCAGTTAATGATATCCATTCCAGATAAGTTGCTGGGTTAATAACCTGGTCAGAGTAATTAGAAGGAAGAAAAGCAAAAGTCTGATTTTGTGTTTTGTTTGTTTGTTTTTTGTATAACTTGCTATAACAAGCAGCAGATGTAGTCCCCATATACAAAAGTGGGAACAAAGAGGAAGCAGGGAACTACAGACCAGTCAGCCTCACCTCGGTAGTGGGGAAGATCATGGAAGCACTACTGAAGGAGAGATTGGTAGAACATCTGGTTGTCAATGGATTACAGGACCCAAGGCAGCATGGTTTCACCAGGGGGAGGTCATGTCAGACCAACCTCATTGAATTTTTTGACTGGGTGACTAGGGAGGTGGATCAGGGGAGGGCGGTGGACATGGCCTATCTGGACTTCAGCAAGGCCTTTGACACTGTGCCACATAGAAGACTATTACACAAACTGGGGAATATGGGTGTGGGCAGGACAGTAGTGTGGTGGGTAGGTAACTGGCTGGGTGGCAGGACACAGAGGGTGGTGGTAAATGGCTGTCACTCCACAGAGGGAAGAGTGACCAGTGGGTACCACAGGGATCAGTGCTGGGACTGGTCCTATTCAACATCTTCATCAGTGACATTCGCGGGACCTAGAAGGCAGAATTTCACTGTTGCTGATGACACAAAGCTCTGTAACAGAGTAGACACACCAGAGGGTGTAGACAGAATGAGAAGGGACCTGCAGAAACTTGAAGAATGGTCAGGGGTTTGGCAGTTGAAATTCAATGCAAAGAAGTGCAAGATAATGCATATGGGCACAAAAACCCTGGCACAATATATCAGTTGGGGTTGAGGATATAGCATACACCAAGCAGGAAAGGGATCTTGGGGTTATCATCTCTGATGACCTCAAGGTAGGAAGCAGTGTGACAAGGCAGCAGGTAAAGCAAATAGGATGCTGGGATGTATAGGCAGGGGCATCACCAGCAGGAAAAGGGAGGTCATAATTCCGCTATACAAGACACTAGTGAGGCCCCACCTGGAGTACAGTGTACAGTTCTGGAGACCATACCTACGTAAGGACATAGACAGGGTAGAGAAGGTTCAGAGGAGGGCAACAAAGATGGTGCATGGATTGCATCACAAGTCCTATGAAGACAGGTTGAAGGAACTGAACATGTACTCCCTGGAGGGAGAGAGAGAGAGAGGGGATATGATAGAGACATACAAGTATCTTACAGGGAGGAACAGGGTGCAGGAAAACACTATTTTTAAGCGAAAAAGATGTTCCAGGACTAGAGGGCATGGGATGAAGTTGGAGGAGGGCGATTCAGAGGAAACATGGAAGAATTTCTTCACAGAACGGGTGGTGGACAAGTGGAACACCCTGCCAGAGGAAGTGGTGGAGGCTGAAACAATCACAGGATTTAAGAATGCATGGGATAGACATAAAGGAATTCTGGAGGTCAGGGGTAAGGGGCAACAGACTTCTAGGAAAACAAACTGAACTTACAAGCTCAAATGGGCAGACTGGGTGGGCCATAGGCCGTTATCTGCCGACACTGTCTCTGTATCTATGTATCTATGTAACAAGTTAAATTACTAGTGCCCCTGTAAATGAGGTCACTGTGTGGATACCCCTCTGATCCGCTCCTTCCTGCTTTGCTACAGGAAATGTCACGACTGTGCTACCCTACAAAAGGACTGTAGTGTGGGGTGGTTGGGGATGGGGGTGAGGATAGCTGAATTTAAAGAGGGGGAATATTTTTTTTTTATTTATTATTTTTTTTTTCATTTATTGAAATTTTGGATAGCACCTTTGAGAACAAGCTCATTTCATAGGTTCCACGTCAGACGAACAATACATATTGGGAAAGTATGAGACGGAGAACAGACAAAACCAGGAATTATACAAGACATTACAAGAGTGTATAACTAGAGAAGTTCCAATAAATGTGGCATTGTACAATGTATGCCATGGTGCATATTTGATTAAAACCTGGAATTGAAAGGGTTATATTAGAGGGGGTGGGGTCTTATGAAACTACCCTTTACAGGAAAATGAGAACAGACTCAGCCTAATATCTAATAATCAACAAGGTAAGGGATGGCATCAGCCCAGGGGCCTCATCAGAGGTGAGAAGGTATGGGACAAAGCATTTTAAAGTGAGCAAGGGAGATCAGGAGATATAAGGGTGGGGGGGGGATAGGGAGAAAGCCATAGAAGGGTGAGGGGAAAGAGTGGAAGGGATCAAGAGGAAATGAGAAGGAGAATGATTGGCAACTTAGAACAGTTATTTACATGCTGAGAACAGTTATGCATATGGTCAAGAGAGCATAAGGTTAGAATAAGTGCTGGTCACAAGAAGGAGGGTTATTGGAAGCAGTCACAACTGGCATCTGCAACTAGCTGTTGCTTAAGTTTAACCTTGAAGGAGCCCAAGGTGGATGCTGAAGTGATGTCACAGTGCAGCGAGTTCATCCATAACGGGGCATGGTAGGCAAAGGACCTTTGTCCCAGTGAAGTGTGATAGTGGGGTGTATTAAAAATCTGGCTAGTAGAGCTTCTGGTGCAGTGATGATTAATAGTGGAGGTAATAAGCTTTTGCACTCCTGGGGCATTTTGCCTAAGCTTACTTTTTTGGACAGTAAACATGTTTGGTACATGAGTCTACCTTTGAATTGGAGCCGGTTAGCCTGAGCGTACATGTAGCAGGTATGGGACAGACGGGCTGAGCTGGTAAGGAGCCGGCATGCTTTGTTGAGTGCAACTATGATGTGGCGAAGAGTTGTTTCCGTAGCTGATCCATAGATTGGCAAGCCGTAATCAATAAGCAAGATAAGAGAGCTTTGAATGGCCAGGTTAAGAGCCTCTGGGGTCAAACATTGCTTATGCCTATAAAATAGCCCAATGCGGGTGTTAACAGCCTTAGCAATGTTGCCAATGTGATAGGCATAGGTCATCGTACTGTCAATAGTAATCTCCAGATATTTAAAGAGCTGAACTACAGTAGCTCCAGGGGGAGCCCTCTTTGTTGGTGATAGAAAGAGGGTAAGTTCTGTGCCTGTTTTGGGAGCTGGAGAACAGCATAATATTAGTCTTGTTGTAATTCATAGCTAACTTGTGCTTATGGAACCATCTTTCTACGACTACAAAATTACTCTGTAGCCTAGATTCAAGAACCTTAGGGTCTGGATCACTGGTAAACAGGACAGCATCATCAGCATATAAAAGGATGTGACCCTGACAGGAGTAAAGAAGGTTGCTGAGGAAAATGTTAAATAAAAGAGGGCCCAAGATGGCCCCCGGCCTTTAGGAACTCCAGATAGGACAGGTCTGCTATCCGAGAGGGTGTTACCAATCCTCACCTGCTGTGCATGGTTGTGCAGGTAACTTTCAAACCAGGCTACGCTGTCACGAGCTAGGCCAATGGTGGTAAGCTGTTCAACCAGGAGGGCATGATTCACTGTGTCAAAAGCTTTGGTTAAATTAATGAAAGTAGCACCGACCAGGTGTCTTTGATCTAAGGATTGGTGAATAAAGCCTGTGAACTCCAAAAGGGCGATAGTGGTACTATGACCATTTCTGAACCCGTGTTGTTGCAGACATTGTAGCTGATATTTTTCTAAGTATTCAATAAGTTGGTCAGCCACTATACGCTCAAGAGCTTTTGAGAGTGGGGGCCGGATAGAGATAGACCTGTAGTTCCCAGTAATTGTGCAATCTCCAGACTTATGAACTGGCGTCACAGTGGCAGATTTCCATTTCTGAGGGAATTGAGAGTAACTAAGTGACATGCTAATAATATGTGTTAGAGGAGACAGAATTTCATTCAGCATAAGGGCTACAAACTTAAGATCCAGAGTGTCACTACTAAATCTTGATTTCCCTAATACCTTGAGTAGGTAATTCCTGGCTTCATGGGCTGAGAGGGTCTTAAAGTAGAAAGGAGGATGAGAAGGGTGCTGAGTCTCTTTCCCAGAGTAGTCACTTGTGAGGGGGTGAGAGAAGTAGCCAGGTGGCAGGACACCACTCAGGTCTGTGAAGACATTATTAAAAGTGTTATCAATAAGTTTGGGGTCGAGTGAGGGTACACCATCAATGTCAAGCATGGTAGGGGCAGATCTGAGGTCTTTCCCAGTGGCCCCTTTAAGGTTAGTCCAAAATTGTCTGCCATCATTCCTGGTCCGAGAGAGCACTTCTTTATAATATTAATTTTTTAGCTGCACAAATAGCCCTTGTGCAGTTGTTTCTAGCCGCTTTGTACCTCTGGATGTCAGCCCTTGTTACATAGGGACCTAGACCTGTGTCATAGATGGTCCCTGGCATTCAGAAGCTCAAGGAGGTCCAGAGAAAACCAGGGATTACAGAGGTCTTTAATTTTACGCTTTTTATGGGAGGCGTGCCTATCACATATTGCGCTGAACTGAAGAATTAATTGGTCAAGGGTAATGTCAACATTGTTAGTTGTGTAAACCATTGACCAGTCTTGATTACACAGGTCAGCTTTTAGTGCTTCAAGATGCCCACGGATGAGTACCCAGGTGGTAACTGTTCTAGCGGGTGGCTTAGAGAATTTGTTCGCCCAATGAAACAAGACTGGGGAGTGATCACTGAAGGCATCTGGGAGTACGGTTGTGTCCGACATATGATCAGGGTAATTAGCGAGCAACCAGTCCAGTAAGGTACCTCTCATAGTTTTATAGTTGATTCTAGTGGGGGACTCGACTAGCTGGGTGAGGTGGACTGCTGAAACTGCATCTTTGAAAGGGCTTGTGCCAGGAGAGAACCAACTGATACTGAAATCTCCTAACATGGTCATTTCTGAATTAAGACTCAGAGAGCCAAAACACTCCAGGAGTAAATCAAAGCAGGAGGCCATCTGTCTGGGAGGAATATAGATTGTAAACACAGTAAGGGTTTTATTGTGTGCACCTAGAAGCACTTTTATGGCAAGGGCTTGCATATGGTCATCAGTTTTGGGCAGAGTTAGGACGAGAGCTTGAAAGTTGTTTCGGAGGTAGATCGCACAACCGCCTCCACGCTTGGAGAGATGATCCTGTCTAAAGACTGTGTAGCCTGGGATGGATATTGAAGCATCCACTACTTTTGGAGAAAGCCATGTTTCTACGACCGAGAGGATGTCTGGGCTATGTTGTAAGATCCATGCATTCAGTATGTCCATTTTGGGGAGAAGGCTGCATATATTAAGTGAGGCAATTTTAAGTAACCCAGTGGATGACTGTGGGTATGCCGTAAGTTGTGGAGGGCCATGGTTGGGGTTAATATTGCCAGAAAGCAGCAGCAACAGTAAGGCCAGTCTACACAGATATTCTTTTAACTGCTTATTGCTGAGTTTGTGAAGCTTCCTCCAAGTTGAGTGTGCTTTACGGTTGAAGATCCCAGGGAGGAGTGCCAAAGGAGGTAGCCAGATAGGACGATGAAATGGCAACCCTCAGGCACCAGGGGAATGCAGGTTCCATGGCACATTAAGAGAGTCACAGCATTGGGATAAGGTGATAGTACTATAAACATATAAATGATTACTATCCAATGTTGGTGAGGTAGATGTTATAAACTTATCACAGGCAAGGTCAGATAGGGTCAATAGAGAGCAATATAATGCCTCTAGGAAATAGAGCCGTTATGAGAGACATTATGATACCAAGGGGTGCAGCAGTAAGGGCACACGCAAGGTCCCAAGCACAGTACAAGGTTAATTATACCAGTGTTTTTCTTTTCTTCAGAGTACAATATGCTAAAAGTGAGAAACAAGGGAGGGGATAATGGTGATTAGAACAGGAAAAAGGCAGAGGCAAGTTGGACAAGTGGGTTGGAGGATTAATAGGAAAAATATGTCTCTAGTGGCAGATCAGTATAAACTGCAAATGGGAAAATGGGCACACAAAAAAATTAAAACTCCCTCAAAACTTAAATCAACTCTAAGAAATCTCTACATCAGACTAAACATTACTTAAAGACTAAAAGTCAAAAAGACAAAATCAATGATCTTTGCACACAGAGTAACTCCAAAAATGCTCCCATTTGCATCATTCCCAGCACCCTCCATCCCTTGAGCAGGTATCAACATACAAATACCTGGGCATCACCTTCGACTCGGCTCTCCCCTACCATGCCCATGTCAGTGCTTTGTCCTCTGCCATGAATGCCCGGATTGGACTCCTCTACCGTCACAAAGGCTGCCTCCCCGAGTTCGCCCTATGGCTGGCTATCACTTCCTCCATCCTGCCTTTGGTTGACTACGGACTCCCCATCTATGCAGCTGCTGACCCTACTGCCCTCACCAAAGTACAGACCTCTATCAACAAAGCCTGCAGGCTCCTGAACGGTGCCCCCAGCAGAACTCACACATGCCAGCTCTACTCCACCTCAAACATACTCAATCTTGAAGAACGCCTGCAATACCACACCTGTATACTGGCAAAAAAGGCTCTACTTGGATTATGCCCCCCAGGAGTCACCACACCGCTTCTACGGGCCTCCCACTCAGTCACCACCCGTAATACCAACAAAGCCACCTTCCAGGTGCCTACAGCCAGGACCTCACTTGCCCAAAAGTCCTTTCACCACAGAGCACCGTCCTGGTATAACTCCCTCCCCACGCACATCACAAATATCTCCAAAATTGGCCCCTTCAAAACCGCCCTACGCAAACACCTCACGAGCACTCGAAGCTGTATATGTCTATCATAGAGCTATCCGAGAGCGCCTTCAATTCCAACCTGTCCCTATATGATTTATTTTTCATGAGCTCTTCTGCAACTTGACTATTTTTACTTACTCTTTGAAATGCCTGTTATATATGCTGTTTGTGTCTCACCTGTGCTGTTCCCCACTGTCTTGCTTCACAATTATATTGTCTCCCTTCCCTGCGACGAGGTGCCTTTGTAAATGAGTCTTTGACTCAAAGGTTTGTAAATCCGATATATGAATAAATAAATAAATAAATAAAAATAAAGTGAGCAATCAAAACATTTCAAGCAGCGATCATTCCTAGCATTAATTTCTTGGCAGCAGTTAATAGAGGACTTCTTGATTGCTGCACATAGTGTAAGGAACACTGGCAAACAGGAGCAAGTGAGATTCCTCCAGGGATAGATGCCAAAATTCAGAGTTCCAACCCATACCTTGCTTGAAGGGTGAGATTCGGGCAGCTTCGCCTTAGGCAGGTTACTAAACTACAGAATGCAGTTTGCTTGAGAGGAAACAGCCCAAAAGGGCACAGTAGTCCCCTTGCTTGGAGGGTGAGCTTTAGGCGGCTTCGCCTTAGTCAGGTTATCAAACTGCAGAATGTAGTTTGCTTGAGAGGAAACAGCCTGAAAGGGCACAGTAGTCCCCTTGCTTGGAGGGTGAGCTTCGGTACGATATGAATGCCTTTTTAAATTCATCTGAAAAAGTATGCATTCAGGCAAAAACTCCCAGAGAGTCCTGGAGCTTCCAGCTATCCCCACTGCTTACCGGGAAAGCTTGTGATGCATTGGATCAAATGAGCAATCAAGACAGTAATGATAATGGCAAACTTAAAGCTGCACTGTTAAAAAAGTATGACTTGACAGCTGAAGCGTACAGAGTTAAGTTCTGTAAGCTCAGGAGAAGCCCCCCTGACAAGAGCTATGAGGAGCTAGCTACAAAACAACGTCAGTTTTTGAAACGTTGGTGAGAAGGGGTAAAAGCAGACTCTGTAAATTGAAGATGTACTTTTGGAACAGTTCTTTGGGCCTCCCCAACACAGCTGAAAACGTGGCTAGATGACCGAGATCCAAAAACAGTGCAGGAGGCTGCTGAGCTCTCAGACCACTATGCCAGGAGCAGGCCTGCTCTGAGAGGGAGTGGGGTGGGTGTGGCAGCACAGAAAAGGAAAAGCACACCTTCAGGGCAGCTAAAACCCTTGCTGCCTTCTCAGAAAGCAGACAGCCCCAGGTTACAAAGAAAAGATTTGCCTGATAAAAGAAATGACTGTTGGCTTTGCAAACAACCTGGGCATATTGCCAGACAGTGTCCTAAAAAGGCACAGAGCGCACAAAGTGGTGCTGGGAAAGAGGTGTTTTTTTTGTGTACCCCTGAAGGCATGCCAGCAAACATGAGGGAGCACATACAGCCAGTTATTGTGAATGGGGTGCAAACCCATGGTTTAAGGGACACGGAGGCATCCCTTTCTTTGGTAAAAGGGGATTTGGTTGAGCCTGAACAGCTTATACCCAATCAGTTTGTTTGGGGAGGAGAAAAATCTGCCACTTGCTAGTGTTCTCCTGGACTGGGATGAGACAGGATGTGCAAAAAGTTGCAGTGGCAGAAAATCTGGCCCTTGATGTGATTATAGGGAACAATCTCCAAAAGGGGATGGTGTGTGCAGGTACCCGCAGTCAAGTGGCAAAGGCAAATTGTAGTTCCCTGGACCCATAGAAGCTCCTGTGGAAAACACTGTGGAAAACACTGCCTGTGTCTCCTGATAAGGAGAATAGTGAAAGGAGGTAGAAATTCCCCAGGTAGCAGTTAACAGGACAGCTACAGAAGGTTACTTTGAGGAGGGAGGGGTAGCCAATTGCCAGAGAGCTAGGGATCCTAGTTTAGGAACTGAAGGGGACATGTCCCATGCCTTGTGAATGTGTAAAGATTTTACAGCTATTCAGAAAAATTGCCCTAATTTAGAGAAGCTGAGGGCTTGAGCAGAATCTGACAGAAAACAGGGAGGTGATGAGACACAGAGTGGCAGATGCCTTGCTAGAGATTTTCTCCCCTGTCGGGTTCCCACAGGAGGTTATCACCAATTGAGGGAGTTCCTTTATGTCGGACCTGATGAAGTATTTGTGGGAGAAGTGTGGGGTGGTGCAGAGATGCATGACACCTTATCACCCACAAGCCAATGGGCTTGTGGAAAGATTTTAATGGTACCCTTCAATCTATGCTCCAAGCATTTGCTGAACAGCATGGGAGGGACTGGAAGAAATACCTTCCCCACCTGTTGTTTGCAAACAGGGAGGTGCCCCAAGAGTCGACAGGGTTCTCCCCCTTTGAGCTCTTATATGGACGCATGGTGCGTGGGCCCCTAGACTTGATCCGGTAGGACTGGGAAAGCAAGCATGCCACCCAGGGAACTCCCATAGTGGATTAAGTCCTTAAGTTTAGGGAACAGCTGAAGGAGCTAATGGGAACAGCTCAGAGCAACCTGACAGCTGCTCAGCAGAAGTAAAAGGTGTGGTACGACCGCTGAGCCACAGCTCGCTCATACACTGTGGGTCAGGAGGTCATGGTCCTAATCCCGGTCCAGAAAGATAAGCTGCAGGCCGAGTGGGCAGGACCATACAAAGTAGTCAGAGAGGTTAATGATGTAAATTATATTGTAGAACTGCCTGATAGGAGACATACCCAAAGGATGTATCTTGTCAACATGTTGAAGCCATATGCAAACAGGGCTGACATGGTCTTTGCAGTGTGTAGTCCTGGGAAGGGGACAGATGAGGAAGACCCACTTCTGGACTTGCTGGAAAAAGCAAGAGGGAGTCCTCTGTGGAGGCAATCAAAATGTCACCCCGGACCAGATCCAGGAAGTAAGGGAGGTTTTAGCAGACTTTGCCCCATTGTTTAATGCCAAGCCTGGACTAACCCCCTTAGCAACGTACAATGTAGAGACGGGGATGTAAGGACACATATGGAGAACAGCATATTGGGTGTCAGAGGCTGTCCAAAGGGACATTAGGAGGGAGGTGGAGGAAATGTTGGATTTAGGGGTAATCCAGAAATCCCACAGCCCCTGGGCCTCACTCGTAGTCCTCATTCCCAAGCCAGATGGCTCTACTCATAGAAACATAGAAGTGGATGGCAGATAAGGACCGCAAGGCCCATCCAGTCTGCCCATTTCTTTTTCTACCTTATAAATGTGCCACTGTCCTTTGCTGTCAGTGGCCTATCTATTCATACTCATCTGTATTGCTCCCTTATGCCTATCCCATGCCTGTTTGAAGCCCTGCACTGTATTCATAGCCAGCGCTTCCTGAAGTAGGCTGTTCCAAGCATCCACCACCCTTTCTGTGAAAAAGAATTTCCTCACATTACCCCTTAATCGGCCTCCCTCTAATCTCATGCTGTGTCTTCTTGTCCTGCTATTTTTCTTATATTGAAACACGTTAGACTCTTTCACCTTGTTAATGCCCTTAAGGTGTTTGAGTGTTTCGATCATATCACCTCTCTCCCTCCTTTGCTCTAGGGTATACATATAGAGCTCCATTTTGGTTGCCCTTCTCTGGACTGCCTCAATTTGGTTAATGTCCTTGTGAAGGTGTGGCCTCCAAAACTGCATGCAGTACTCCAGATGGGGCCTAACCAGTGTCTTGTAAAGAGGGATTATTACCTCCCTCTTATGACTTGTGATACCCCTACTAATACACCCTAACATCCCCCTAGCCTTACCTACTGCTTTAGAGGTCTGCTTGGATGATTTCAGGTAATCGGTGATAATGATGCCCAAGTCTCTTTCTTCCTTTGTGACTGCCAGCAACTCTCCTCCCAGCCTATAGGTGGCTTCTGGGTTTCTCTTCCCTATGTGCATGATCTTGCACTTCTTTGCATTAAATCCCAGTTGCCACTCTTCCGCCCATTTTGCTAGTTTATCCAGATCTCTTCTCATTCTGCCCACCCCATCTGTATCATCTAATCTGTTGCAGATCTTGGTGTCATCTGCAAACAGACAAGCCTTACCCTCTAGTCCATCTGCAATGTCACTGATGAAGATATTGAAGAGGACTGACCCCAGGACTGATCCCTGAGGTACCCCACTTATGACTTGCATCTCTTCTGACTACATACCATTTACCACTATTCTCTGTTTTATGCCTGTCAACCAGTTTGCCACCCAATTGACCAACTTCTGACCCACCCTGAGCCTACCCAGCTTGTTTATCAATCTTCTATATGAAACAGTGTCGAAAGCTTTGCTGAAGTCAAGGTAGGCGACATCAACTGCTCCCCCTTGGTCCACCACTCTGGTTACCCAGTCAAAGAAATCTATGAGATTAGTGTGACAGGACCTTCCTTTTGTAAACCCATGCTGTCTTGGATCCTGTGCCCCTATGGATTCCAGGTGTTGCACTATCCTTTCCTTAAGGAGTGCCTCCACAATCTTGCCCACTACTAAGGTGAGACTGACTGGTCTGTAGTTCTCTGCCTCCTCCTCCTCCCTGTTACCACTCTTAAGGAGCGGGATCACATGAGCCCTTCTCCAGTCTTCTGGGACCTCTCCTGTGCTCAGAGACTCACTAAATAGTTCTGCTAATGGCTCTGCTAGTTCCACCCTTAGCTCCTTTAGTACCCTGGGATGTATGTCATCAGGTCTCATTGCCTTGTCCACCCTGAGCTTAGCGAGCTCTTGTAGGACCCTTTCTTTTGTGAAGGGAGTAGTGCTCACCTACCTCCCCCCTGTGTCCATGGTGCTGAGCTGTGGGCCCTGCCCTACCTTCTCTTCAGTAAATACTGAGCAAAAATATCTATTTAGGATAGATGTTTTTACAGGGTCCTCCTCCTCACACGCCCCCTTATCTCCTTTTTTGTGTGGACTATTGTGGACTCAATGCAGTCACGAAGTTGGACGCCCACCCAATGCCACAGACAGATGGACTACTGGACAAGTTGGCAGGGGCAATATACCTTACCACTATGGACCTGACGAAAGGGTATCGGCAGGTAGAGTTAACTGCCAGAGCTAGGAAGACGTCAGTCTTCATCACTCCGATAGGGTTATTTGAGTTTAAAGTAATGTCTTTCGGAATGAAGAACGCCCCTGCCACCTTCCAAAGGTCAGTGAACCAGGTATTAAATGGTACTGAAGAATACGCCATGGTGTGCCTGGACGATATTGCCATCTTCAGTGCCAGCTGGAAGAAACACCTGTCTCATCTTAGGGAAGTGTTGGACAGGATACAGAGGGCCGCGCTCACTGTAAAAGTTGAAAAGTGCCAGGTGGCCATGGCTGAGGTGGCATAGCTAAGGCATGTAGTAGGACGGAGATAGCTCCATCTTAATCAAGCAAAGATAGAGGCAATCGAGGCATGGCCCAGACCTGAAACACAGAAGCAGGTTCAGAGGTTTCTAGGGACCACAGCGTACTACAGAAAATTTGTATCAAATGACAGTGCCCTGGCAGCTCCCCTATCTGGCCTGCTAAAGAAAAGAATGCCTAAAAAGGTAAACTGGGAACCAGACTGTGAACGAGCCTTTGCATGGCTAAAGGAGGCACTGTGCGGTGCCCCTGTATTAGTCAGTCCAGACTACAGTAAACCATTTGTAGTCCAGACAGATGCCTCAGATGTTGGTATTGGGGCAGTACTTAGCCAGACTTCTAACCAAGGGAAAGATCACTCAATAGTGTACCTCAGTAAGATATTACCTCCCAGTGAGCAGGCTTATTCTACAGTGGAGAAAGAATGCCTTGCAATGGTGTGGGCACTAAAGAAATTAGAGCCATATCTCTATGGGAGGGCACTCCGCGGAACAAACACATCATAACCCCCTGGTTTGGCGGGCACAAATGGGTGACTCAACCAGTAGGCTTTTAAGATGGAGCCTTGCCTTGCAGGGTTACAACATGACTGTCACTCACAGGGCAGGGGCAGCAAATGCAGATGGGCTATCGTGTCAGTTAGAACAGTGAACTGAATTTGGGAAACTCATCCCATACTTAGGAATAGATTTCCCCAAATTCAGTCTAGGAGGGAGGACTGTGATGGATAGCCAATCTGCTTGTTATTATTTGTATTATATTTGTGATATAAATATATGTTTAGACTTCTGCTTAGCAACACAGGCCAAGCAGAACAGCCTCATGGGATACTGGATTTTTAAAGGAAAAAAAATGTGCTGGCCTTGCTTGTTGTCATCTCTAGCTTGCGAAAGCTGACTTCCTGGGACTATAATAAAATCAGGTTGTAGAGGCTGTAAACCAGCCACTTGTATAAAGTATTGCATTTTATGACCTATGAAGAGGAAAGCAACTTCTGACAGATACCTGTGAGAATCTTCACACAAATAGGAGAAATAGCCCTCAGGAAGTACCTCTGAAGATCAAAAGGGTAATTCTGACCTGCCATAAAGCAGGCTCACTAATTAAAAAAAATATGTATCTATACTTTTTTTAGTGGGATGCTTGGCAACATGGAGATGCACGATACTAATTTGGAATGCAGGAAAGTACAGTTACGTATGAACTTACCGTAACAGTAGATCTTCGACAGAGGCTCTTGCAGTAGGTAATTACATATAGGACTGACGCCGGCAGGCGGCAGGACCCCACGGAAAAATTTCTAGCTAGCAGTCCCTGGCGAAGGACCACCCCCATGTCAGGTGACCGGCATCAGGTGAAGTCGGTATAAAGAGGCGGTCCCTGATGCCCGCCTTCCAGTTCTTTCCCGCCATGGGCCAGAAAGGCCAGATGAGAGAGGAGCGGATAGTTTCCTCACTGGAAAAGGAACTGAAAAAGCCTAGGGGGGTGGAGGGCAGTAAGGTATTACCTACTGCAAGAGCCTCTCTCAAACATCTACTGTTACGGTAAGTTCTTACGTAACTGTACTATCTTACTTCGAGAGGGCTCTTGCAGTAGGTAATTACATATAGGACTGAATCCCAAGCAGTCTGGAACAAAGAGAGGCACCGGGAGGAGGAAAACTACTCCAAAAAGTAGTTCTAGCCATGCAAGCCTCAAGATAAGAGGCCTTATAGAACAGCTAGCCTGAAACCTGCTCTACGGCGAGATACAACATCCAAACTGTAGTGTTTAGTGAAAGTATGGACAGAAGTCCAGGTGGCAGCAGCACAGATGTCTGCCGCAGACACATTTTTGAAACAAGCCGCTGAGGCAGCTACTCCCCTGGTGGAGTGACCTCTTACTTGACCCGGGAGGGTCTTGTTATATTTGTCATAACAGAAAGTGATGCAATGAGCCAACCACTTAGATAGGCATTGCTTGGAAACAGCATTGCCTTCCCTTTTATGAGCAAAAGAGACGAATTATTGATCAGTCTTTCTGAGATCCTTTGTCCTGTTGGTGTAGCATCTCAGAATCCGGTGAACATCCATAGTATGGCGTAAATACTCCCCTTGATTAGAGTACTGCGTAAAAAAGGCAGGTAACTCTATGGACTGATTTAGAGTACACTCAGCTGCTACTTTAGGGAGAAACTTAGGATTCGTGCGAAGAGCAACACGTTCCTTGTGAAAAATCAAGTACGGGATTTTACACATCAGGGCCTGGAGCCTGGAAATTATCTGAGCAGAAGTAATGGCCACCAGGAAGAGAGTCTTCCATGAAAGGCACTTCAAATCCACAGAAGCTGCAGGTTCGAAGGGAGGGAGAGTAAGTTTCTCGAGAACAAAGTTCAAGTCCCAAGGGGGAGCAGGAGTACGAATAGGGGGCCTCAGATGGAGGATCCCTCTGAGAAAGGTCTTAGAGACCTCCAATTGAGCAAAAGTTTTGTCCGCGAAGGGAACATGATAGGCCAAAATGGCCGCCATGTGTACCTTCAGAGAAGAATGACTGATACCCAGGTCAAACAGATGACGTAGATACTCCAGCAGAAGCCCCGCTGAACAGGAGAAGGGTTCCACGTTCTTGGAAGCAGCCCAGATAATGAATCTTTTCCACTTCATGGCATAAGTGGATCTGGTAGAGGGTTTTCTGGCCTCCACCAAAATCTCCGCCACTTTGGGAGACACTCAAAAACGGGATTGGGCTAAGTCTGCAGGAGCCATGCATGCAGTTGAAGGGATTTGAGGCCTGGATGGACCAGGGTCCCCTGATCCTGGGTCAGTAAACCTTGAGATAGAGGAAGAGGAAGAGGAGGATCCTCTGAGTATTGTTGTAGAAGTGAGAACCAAACTTGCCTGAGCCAGAAAGGAGCGATCAGAATCATTCGTGCTCCTTCTGAAGCTAGTTTCTGCAAGACTTGTGGGATGAGTGGAATTGGGGAAAGGCATAGACAAATCTGTCCTTCCAGTCTAGAGACAGAGTGTCGTTCCAAAAAGTGCCTCGCACTGGAACAAGCGAGCAGAAGATGGGAAGTTTTGCGTTTCGAGGGGATGCGAACAGGTTGACCTGTGGTGTTCCCCAAAGTCGGAAGATGTTGTCTAGGACCCCTTGGTCCAGTTCCCACTCATGAGTCAGAGCAGAAGAGCAACTTAGCTTGTCTGCCAGGGTGTTGTCAACTCCCCAGAACGTGAACTGCCATGAGGTGAAGGGCGTGTTGTGTTGCCCAACCCCAAACCCTCATTGCCTCCCTGCAAAGAGGGTAGGACCGAATCCCTCCCTGTTTGTTGATGTACCACACCACGCACATGTTGTCCGTCTGGACGGCTAGGTAGCCGGGAAGGATGTATTGGTGAAGGGCTTGGACAGCATACAACACTGCTCGAAGCTTGAGCACATTCATGTGGAGAGCTTGTTCTAGCTTGGACCAGGAGCCCTGGGTCCGATGAGGGCCTAGATGGGCTCCCCAACCTTCGCCTGAGGCATCTGTGGTTAGAGTCTGGGAGGGGGAAGGATGAAAGAAAGGAACTCCCCGAAACAGGTTCTCTCAAACCATCCACCACTGCAAGTCTCGAAGCATCGTCAAGGAGACCAGAAATGGGTGATCTAGGTCGTCTTCTAGCTGGACCCATTGGGAGCATAGAGTCCACTGAGAAATTCTCATGTGGAGTCGAGCGCGAGGAACCGTCAGGATAGCAGCCGCCATGAGCCCGAGAAGGCGAAGGACCGACCTCACAGAGACTGTCCTGTGGTCAGACAGCAGACTTATTTGGGTCTGGAGGGTGGACGCCCTGTCCGGAGGCAGGAAGGCCTGGCCTGTAGTCGTATCGAGAATCGCCCCAATAAACTGTAGTCTCTGGGATGGGACCAGATGAGACTTGGAATGGTTGATGGTAATACCCAGGCAGGCAAAAACCTGCTGGGTAAGGGAGAGGCAACGCAGGAGTTCCTCCCTGGATGAGGCCACCAGGAGCCAATCATCCAGGTATGGGAAAACCTGCACTCCCTTGGTATGCAGGTGGGCCGCCACCACTGCCAGGCATTTGGTAAACACTCGGGGGGGCCGAGGATAGACCAAACAGGAGCGCCTTGAACTGGTAGTGGTCCCCCTGGAACATAAAATGAAGTTATTTGTGATGGGATAGGCAAATGGGAATGTGCAGATAAGCATCCTGCATATCCAGAGCACACAGCCATTGACCCAGCCGTAGGAGGGGCAGAAGGCTCTGCAAAGAGAGCATCCTGAACCTTTTGTATTCTACGAAAAGATTCAGGGAACTGAGATCCAAAATTGGTCTGAGATCTCCTGTCTTCTTTGGGACCAGGAAGACATGGGAATAGTAACCCATCCCGTGCAGATAAAGGGTGACGGGTTCTATTGCTTGTTTCAGCAAGAGAGCCGAAATTTCCTCCTGGACCAAGACAAGATGTTCCCTTGAATACGATGACTTCAGAGGGGAGTGGCGAGGTGGTTTCTGAAGAAACTCTATCGAGTGTCCTTCTGCTATGACCTGGAGCACCCAAGAATCTGTGGTTATCCTCTCCCAGCCCGGAAGGTGGAGGGAAAACCTCCCTCCTACCGGTTCCTCCGGGGAGTCCGGAGGCTGTGGGAGAGAGGAGGAGTCAGGTGGTGTGGGGCAGCATCGCAGCTGAAGCACCCGCTGCTTTTTTTGGCGGAGGGGCTTAGCAGCTATGGGGGCCCGGCGTTTAGTGGCCTGCCTTCCCTGGGGTTTTGCCTTGGGCCGATTCCGTCTGCGAAAGGGACGGCACTGCTGCTGATGGGGATGGTACATGGAATCAACTGACTTCAGTGCTGTCCCCTTCTCTTGCAAATCGGTGATGATGTCCTTGAAATCACCCCCTAATAGCACCGACCCCCGTAAGGGTGCTTCCTGGATAGCAGATTGTACCTCCGGGACCAACCCTGACACACGGAGCCAAGCATGACGCCGTAGACCTACAGCGAAAGCTGAGCTCCGTCCAGCAGTGTCCACTGCATCGTATGTTACATGAAGTATGTGTCAACTGGCTGAATGAGCACAGTGGACAAGATCAGCCAACTTCTGCTTGACTTGGGAGTCAGGCAGGGAGTCCAATTTGGCTTCCACCTGGGTTAGAATGGCCTTCTGGTAGTCCCCCATATGGCCGACATAGTTCAGGGCCCTGATCCCCAGCATGGAGGAAGTGTAGATCTTTCTCCCAAACTGGTCCAGAAGGCGTGATTCCTTATCAGGTGGTGATGAGCTAAGATGTTTGGGGTTGGCCGACTGGCCGTGAGCGGTGCTAATCACGACCGAGTCAGCACGAGGTTGAGAATCCAGGAAATCAACACCCTCTGGAGCCTGGTATAGCCTGTTTGACTTCCTAGGAAGTGGGGCTAAAGCCGACGGCTGTTTCCATATGGTGGTAACAAGGTCGGCGTAAGGCTCTATCCAGGGTGGCACCAAGGTAGGAGCTGTCATGGGCAGATCCAGATGTTCGGCGAGTTTCAGACGCTGAGGGTCTGGTTCCAGGGAATGCTCCTGGATTTTCTTAAGATGAACCTCCTGGATTTTCTTAAGCAACTCCGTAAAAGAAGGATCTTCCAGAGAAGACTTTGGAGGAGTCCTTGGCCTCGGCTTTGACAGAGAGTGTGGCTCGTCGTCTCTCTTGGAGCAACTGTTGGAAGAATCTGAGGAGTCCGAGGGTGAAGAGGAGGATGAAGAGGAAAAAGACTCCCTTTCCCAACCCCGGGGAGGAACGGACCCCTTGGGAAGCCCCCAGGGAAGCGTGTCCTCCCCCTCTCTGGATCCAGACGGAAGAACCCTGGAGTCCAGATGTGAGAGAGTGCCGCCTCAGACGTACGGGAACCTGGGATGGCACCGTCATCGGATGGCAGCTCTCGACCTCTTTAGTGAGCTGAGCCTTGGCCTCAGCCCACCAGGAGGCCAGAGACTCCTGCAGGTCCACCGGCGGCTGTAAGGGTGATGGAGGAGGACGAGGCGGGGATAAGGATACGGGTTATACCCGTATGGAGCGTATCCAAAACCTGACTGCAGGTAGCCCGGCGTCGGGTATTGTGGCGTCGGGTACTGCGGCATCTGAAAAAACTGTATCGGATACTGTGGTCCCGGGTACGCCGGCGTCGGATAGGACGGAGGGTACCCTGGAGCCGGGGGGGCTGCCGGAGCAGACGGCCCAGCCGGTGGCCTCATGGGCAGGCCCGCATTGGAGGGCCTGGAGGGCAGAGGGCCCGACGGGAGCGGGATGTCTCCCAGAGTCGGTAGAACTGGCGTCAGGGCCAGCATCGAAGGCCCTGGCATCAAAGGTACCAACGTCAGAGGAGCTGGCGTCAGAGCCGGCGTCCAGGGAGATGATGTTAGATCAGATGGACCAAGTGGAGGAAGGTCTGATGGAGGAGGAAGATCCCCAGCGTCACCAAGAGATGGAGGAGAGAGATCCCCGGGGTCAGGCTGGGAAGACGCTGGGTCCCCAGATGGCAGTGAAGGCTGTGGGGGACCGGGTACGACGGACGTGGGAGGGTCCGTCGTCGGTTCCTTCGCCAGCCAGACGTCAGACAAGCCGACGTGTGGCTTGAGGGTGAGCCGGTGGAGCCGGTGTCTGGCTTATGGGAGCCATCACCGGCAGCAGGTCGAGTAGAGGGATTGGCCTGGTCCGGTGGAGTGGAGGCCGCGCGCTGCCCGGAAAGGTCGGGCGTCTTACCGGCCCTCTCCGGGAGGACGTCAGAGGAGCTGACACCCGACTTATCGGAGTCGCCCGCAGTCGTAGGCCGCAAGCCTGCGGCCGAACCAGGGGCGAAGGCCTCCAATTGCCCGGAGGTGCCTGCAAGGCCCGAGCGTGAGCTGGACGGGTGGGTTGACACCCCCTCGGAAACCTCAGAGGCGGCCATTGAGGAGCGGTCCCCCGGAGGGGACGTTACCTGTGTCCCAGCGACTCCCGAGGGAGACACGGTAGAGGAGCCCTTGTCCCGGTGCCTTTCTTTCTCCTTCTTCTTCTTCTTCTGATGGCCTTCGGGGGAAGTGGACGCCTGCCTCAGTTTTTTGAGCTCCTTTTCCATTGAACTAATTTTCTTCTTCAGAATATGGGCTTCCAGGGATTGCTGCCGCCTTTTCCGGGTAGCCGTGCTGAGGCAGAGCTGGCACTTCTCGACCGGGTGATCGGGGCCTAGGCAGAACAGGCACAGGGAATAGCCGTCCTTGTGCGTAGTTGGGCGCCGCACGAATTGCACTTATTTTTGTGCTCGGAGGGTGTAGGGGACGAAATACACCGACGACGGTACCTGACATTAATTGAAAAAACAAATTATTTCAGTAAAAACCGATGAAGATAGGGCTAACGAAGTACGAACTTTTCCGCGAGGTGCTGCACGAGCTAACGGCGGGAAAGAACTGGAAGGTGGGTGTCAGGGACCGCCCCTTTATACCAACATCTGCTGACACCAGTCACCTGAAGTGGGGGCGGTCCCTCGCCAGGGACTGCTAACTAGAAATTTTTCCGTGGGGTCCTGCCGCCTGCCGGCGTCAGTCCTATATGTAATTACCTACTGCAAGAGCCCTCTCGAAGTAAGATCAAGAGTGACCTCACAGCCAGCATCACCACTGAGCTGTGACCTCACAAGCTAGGTGGAACCCCCCCCCCCCGATATTGTCAAGGCTCAGGGAACAGTGTGCTTTTTATTTCTGGACTCCTAAAAGAACACACTCTCAAGAAACACTTCTACCAGAGTTAGGTAATTTAACCACCACTATTTACTAATAGAAACTATGATAGGATTAGATACTCAGTATAAGGAGGGTTTGTTTATAATTGTCCATTTATTTTTATGACTGTACCATTAATGTTATATGTTCTGTGTTTTGTATTTTATTTACTATTTTTAATTCTAGTAAACTTTGTTTTCCCTGAAATCCTGACTGAGCCTTTTTCTCATTTTGAGTGTGAATGTTGGGACAGTGCTGATAATTCTGATAGAACTGTTAAGCGCTTACAGTGTGTCACCATATGCATCAAGGTAAAGTACCAAGGTCTCAATTGAGTCAAAAGGGGGGACTGTGAATCAGGTTGGATGCCCTTCTGGGTTAAGCACTGCACTGCATTTCCCTGAAGAGGATATGATATTTGGACCCATTACCTGGGCGTGGTAGCATAAAAGGGTTCATACCTGACCCCAGAACTTCAGACTGGTAGTTGTTCGTACCAAAACAGACAAGAGGGTTACCCTGATTGTCTCCTGTTCACATATTGCACTTCAAGGTTGGGCACTGTGGGAGCAGAGGGACTGACCCCCAGAGTGTGTTTGTGACAGTACCCTCGAACCCCTCTCCCACCAGCATCCCCCTGGTTACCTGGACTGGAAGGCCCACAACTTATCCCTTAAAGCGGGACTCCACTAGGGTAGAGATCAACATCCACCCTGTGCCAAGACATATCCCTGTCATAATTTGGGTGGAGAGGCCTTGGGTCCCAGATGTCATTCTGTACTGCCTCCAGAGGGTATTTCTACTGATTTCTCCCACAGAGATGTAGACATGCAATGATGTCTAGGCATGGCCATGCATGTTCCCACATCCACCGTGATCTACCTCCCAGATCTTGCAGGCTACGGTCATTGTACTCTTGGCCTCTGCTAGGAGTCAGCATGACACTGGGCACCACACCGCCCCCCCCCTCCCAAGGAGCAGGAGGAGACAAGTCAAGTGGACGTTCATCCTACCTCCCCATAGCCAGCCCTCTAATGCTCTGGGCTCGTTCATGAACCTGGATCATTAGTGATGCAAGCAGTTGCACCACGCCAATTAGTATTGAATTTTTTTTTTTATTATTATTTATTATGGTTAAATGGCCACCCAAAACTATTCCAGTCATTCATATAGAAGCCACTTCCTCTGGGAGTTGGTCCTACAAATTAATTTTTTATACATCATTATGATATGACACCATTTCTTTAAAATGAGATATAAAGCTGCACAGCCAATTTCAACATTACCTGAGATATGCCATGCATAAATGTTATATAATTACTGGTGAGCCCATTTAGTGGCTGGATGGACACCAATTTCTAAAGCCATAATAACTGTGAAGGGGTTGTGGGATAACAGATGGACCAGACACCAAACTTCAAATTCAACACACAATCTCTGTGTGATGTTTATTCAAAATACAGAGATGACCTTAAGCAATGGCATATCCCTTCTTCAGTACATCAGTTTGCAGCAACAGACTATGTATGTCCTTTCTGTGCACTTAGCCATCATCTACTGACACTGATCTCCGATCTCCTTAGCAGTTAAGATTCAGCCTCCACCCCTATGCGGGCCTTATTTGCTTGGGTAATTGGGGCTCAAATAAAAAAATTAAATAAAATAAAACAAGCTAAAAATAAAGAACCTCAGTGCAGAAGCACTGAAACAAGGGTTACCCCAAAGAGCATTGACAATAAGCCAAGTTTCAAAGAAACACATCATCATACATACTTCCCTAATGCAAAGCATCATGGGATATATGTAAATCACCATGACATTTCAGACTTGTTCAACTTACAGCAATTTACATGCATTTAAATAGCACAACTAACTTTAATTTCTGTAAGAGTTGCCTAGTACTTTTTACCATTATCAAAAACACCTATGCCATGGTATTTTCAACATTTACAGGTTTCATAAATATAAGGTATATACATCAAGGTATTTTATGACATAGGGCATCCCTTGTAGCCCACTGGGCTACCTACCACAATCTGCGGTTCGCCTCCTACATGCCTGGACACCACTCTGCACCTCTCTTGGTGCCAAGAAGCCTGCTGCCACCGGCCTCTTAGACACAAGCATCATGCTTCCTTGTAGCCCAGTGGGCCACCTACCACCATCTGCGGTTCGCCTCCTGCACACCTGGACACCACTCTGCACCTCTCTCGGTGCCAAGAAACCTGCTGCCACCGGCCTCCCGGACACAAGCATTTAGCGTCCTAGTAGCCTACTGGGCTACCTACCGCCATCTGCGGTTCACTTCCTGCATGCCTGGACACCACTCTGCACCTCTCTCAGTGCCAAGAAGCCTGCTGTCACCAACCTCCTGGACACAAGCATCATGTACAGCCTATACATTACCCCGGCCTGCACAGCTGCTGCTTCTGCTGCAGAATATTTTGCCCACCCCTTCCCCCTCCCAGGCCACCTTTAAATATACTTATGCTCCTCCCTCCCCTACCCTGTCCTGCCCCCATTGGCTTCCAGTAGTAGAATTCAGGAGCTTAAAGCTATCTAAACACAGAACTCTCAGAAATCTGTCACTCACTGCTGCTGCTGCTGCTAGCTCTCTCTAAACACAGAACTCTCATCTGCTTATGGACTTCCGTATGGTGCTTACCCACTCTGAATTGTTGTATGGGTGGGACTCCTGGGTGGTCAGTTATGTGCCTAATTAACCTGCTGGATATGTATAGCTAGGAGTCACACCCTCTGTCCCAGTAAATATACTTCTGCTATATGACCATATTCACAGTCTGATAGATGTCTACTGCAGCCAATATTCTTGTTGGTGTATTCAGTACTGTGTAATCTTTATCCTGAGTTGGTTTCAGGCTTGAGCCTAGCTTATTCTACCCCAAGTGGGCCTGGCTTGAGTATATTTTTTGGAGCCACTGTTGATAAGTTGACTGCAATTAATCGTGGTGGGAATCTAATGAATAATTTCTGCCTGTCTATCTATTATGTCTCAGCAACTTTAGTCAGGAAATGTCTCTATTAGCTTGTTAATGTATTGTGCTCACTAGCGATCTCTACTAGCCTCTCTTCCAGTGAGGCATACTACCATGGAACCTGGTAATCCTTCCAGTAGCTGGTGGTGTGCTCCTACATAAGGGGGGATTGTCTACTGACCCTTGTTGTGGGAGCGTCTGTAGGATAGACCTCCACAAACTGGGTGCTTTTCTAGGGCCCACTTGGACAGCTTAGGGGGGGTCTGGTGGGCAAGCACTGCTTGGTTTTCTCCTCCAGGCCTTCCTAGTGTTTGACAAAAAAGCCCTTCTGACTTCTGGTAAAGCTTTGACCTGCCTACCTGACCTGTCCACAATATCTTCTCCCTTCAGTGCCCTGGTTAGTCCCAGGGACAGGTCCTTCTTGACATGGGGGTTCCTAAGCTCCTCAGGGAGGGTGCTAAGCCCTCTCCATTTATCAGTGCCCTCACCATTGGCCTTCTCACTGCCTTATGCCTCCCTCTACTTATTGCTGATTGCTCCCTTCTCGGGGGGCCCCTGGGGTACACTTGAACAGCATGAGGAGCATGACTTCACCTTCTCCAAGCTAATAGCCTGTGGCAGACAGCCCCTCTGGCCTATCTGCTGTCTTGAGCTCAGGTGCTTTTTGCATCCTGCCTTAGTGGTCAGGCGTCCTGCTTGCAAGCCTTCGGCCGGAGGTGGTTCTCCCCCTATAAGGCATCTCCTCTGGCTCCTCCCGGTGACTCTAGCCCTGGCTGGGGATATTGAGCTTAACCCTGGTCCTATCTATCAAGCCTCCTCATTTCCTGTGGGCTGGCTGTCAGGCAAGGGGATGAAAATAGCTCACCTCAGCATCTGCAGCCTCCTGCCCAATCTGGCTGAACTCTCTGCCTGGGTCACTCAATACAAGCCTGACATTCTTGGTATTACTGAGACTTGGCTGAAACCTTTCACCCCTGACTCGGCCTGTGCACTTCATGGCTTTGATCTCATTAGGCAAGATCAGCCTGGGAAAAAGTGTGGGGGTGGTATCTTGGTCTACAACAACAGTCACCTAAACCTGTCTGTTGTATCCCACCAACAGCCCTTATTGTCTTACTGTCTTCTTATGAGCTGCTTCACACAGTCCTATTACTCGGGAACACTGAGAAGCTGCACATTATCTGTACATACAATCCCCCCAAGGTTGGTCTGTCGGGGTTATCCTACCTTCTTGACACTGTTGGTGCTAAGACTGGGGATAATGAGCTAATGATCTTGGGAGATCTTAATTTAAACTGGCTTGGAGGAAACACCAAGCTGTATGAACCTCTGCTTGCTGGCCTCTCCTTGTCTCAACTTATTCAGGAGCCCATTAGGTGGTCTACCACTGGCAGTCCTAACTCCCTCCTGGACTGGGTCCTGTTCAATAGACCTGAGAGGATCAGCTCCGCTGGTACCCTTCCTGACTCTCTCTCCAACCACACCCCTGTGTACTGCATATGTAAGATCTCCTCCCAGAAAATTCCTCACAAAATCATCCCAGTAAGGGATTTCTCCAGGTTTGACCTGGGGTCCTTCCATGAGGATCTGAGGCTTACGGACTGGTCTGCGGTGCTAAATGCTTAGGACTCTTCCACTGCTTAGTCATTTTCTCAACACCTTTGGTGCACTGCAGGATAAGCATGCCCCTATTATCAGGCAGAGGGTAAGGGGGTCTGCCACTAAGTAGCTGCATGGGAGCCTCCTAGCCCTCATGAGGGCTAGAGACAAGTGTTGGGCCAACTTCAAGGTCATGATGGACATGACCATATTTCAGCAATATAGGAGGCTCAGGAATGAATGCAAAAAAGCAATCAGGGCTGCCAAAAGTGAATACTGCAAAACTGCCTTACTAAACTCAGCTAAGGACTCTAGGAATTTCTGGAGGAACATTAAAAGTATTGTAAGTGATTCCTCCAATTGTGAGATCTCTGACATGCTCATAGATGGATCTAATTGTAACAATCCACTAACCATCGTCAATGCATTCAACTCCCACTTCTAGGATCTGTCTGCCTTCACCTCCCTATTCTCCACTGGTGAGAGTGATAGTTGTGTTCCGGCCTCTGCCCCACAATCGGCCCCTATCTCCCATCCATTACTCTACTTCAGGGCTATGACGGCACTGGAGACGCAGAGACTTCTCTCTGGTCTTTCCCCTCACTCTAGTGCTGGCCACAATAGCATGGAACCTAAGCTCCTCCATCTTGGTGCCTCTTATATTGCCTCCCCAGTGGCCCATATCTTCAACATGCCCCTAGCCTCTGGGGTTATTCCCGACCTCTGGAAGGTTGCGAGGATTGTCCCTGTTCTCAAACAGGGCAACCCAAAGATCCTCAACCACTACCGACCGATAGCCATCTTGCCAGCTATCAGTAAACTTCTGGAGAAAGTTGTGGCTGGGCTACTCATGGAGTATATTCAGGCCCATAAGCTACTGTCTCCCATGCAGCATTTCTTTCACAAAGGGCACAGTACATCCTCTGCCCTTGTCACTGTCTCCTCTGGGATCAGGGCAGCTATGGACCAGGGTAAGCTCTCAGGCGCTGTCTTCATTGACCTATCTAAGGCCTTTGACCTAGTTGACCATGTTTTACTTTGCTCTCAACTTTGGTCCGTTGGTCTGTCCCCACCTGTCCTAAGATGGTTCACTAATTACCTCCAGGGCAGACAGCAACTTATTAAATTCAGTAAGGTCCTCTTGACCACCACTCCTGTGACCTCTGGTTTCCCCCAGGGTTCAAACCTAGGACCCCTTCTCTTCTCTATCTTTGTCAATAATCTGCCCTCTACTTCTTCCAACAGTAGCTCTATCCTATATGCAGATGACCTGGTTATCCTCACCCATTCCCGTGACATTGGGGTAATCAACCACCAACTGAGTGAGGATTTCAGGAATATCCAGTCCTGGATAATGACCCACAAACTGGTCCTTAACCTTAAAAAAACTCAGGCTATGCTTTTTGGGTCCCTAGCCAAGATAAAGGCCTCTGCTGCCCCACTGAATATTACTGGTATTGATGGTACTCCTGTCCTAATCACTGACTCCATCGAATACCTTGGGGTGACACTTGACCCCCAGCTTGACCTTGGGCATCATATCCAAAATGTATGCCGAGCTGTCAACTGCAAACTGGGTCTGGCCTACAGAGCAAAGAACAATCTTACCTCTGCTGCTTGCCTTGCACTGGCCAGAGGTCTGTTTCTCCCTTCTCTCTGCTATGGACTCATCCTGTTTGCACGCACCTCCAAAGGTCACCTCTCTATGTGGAACACAGCCTGTAATAACATTTGTCGCTTTGCATTTGCTGCCCCTCACCTCACCCACCACTCTGACCTGTATAACAAACTTGACTGGCTCTCCCCACCCAACTACATGAATTTTGTCTTGGGCAACTTCATGGGCAAGGTTCTCAGAACTGGCACCCCCAGGACTGGCTGAGCTCCTCAAACTGGCTGCCTCTTCTTCTTACTCCCTTAGGTCATTGGGCCCTACTGTTCTCAAAGTTCCTGCCACTCGAACGCAAATGGGGGACAGGGATTTTGCTTTATGTACCCCCAGAGTATGGAATTCCTTTCCCGCCCAGGTCCGATCCTCCCCCTCCCACTCATGCTTTTGGAGCTCCCTGTGGAATTACTTAAAGCTCTCCTCTGCGTGTGGTTGTCCTAAACCACCATAAGTAACCTTGGTCCCCTATACTGGACTTACATGTTCTTCTTTTGGTACCCTTGCTCAGGTCCTGCTGATGCATCCTGCCTGCTTGGGTTCTGCTCTATGTATAATGTATTTATTCTCTGTTCCAGGCAATGCTTTGGCTGAGGCTCTGTTTTTTGGGGCTCTGAGCTCTACAGAATTGTATAATACATTGTTCATAGCCTTGGTGACTCTTTGTATATATTTTTTGTTCCTATTCTAACTGTGTTTACTGACTGCTTGTGTTATGTTCATCTGGTCCTACTTGCTTCTGTGTAATGCCTAACCTGTATCAAGTTGTCCTCTGTATGAACTTGTATTTCACTGTACTCACCCAGGTCTTACCTGAAAATAGATGTCTTGTACAGTGTACTTACCTGGTCAATAAAAGCTAAATAAATAAACATACTAAATCCAACAATGATAAACGCAACCTGTTCTACATACACTTGGAGGTCACCACAATAACCTCCCTGTACGAGGACCTAAGAGGGAAAAGGAAAATTAAAGAGGACACTATAGCATGGTCAAGAAAGGGAAAGGGATGTCCAAAGGTGGCCAACCTTTTGGAATAGAAATTGCAAAAGAACAGATTAGGCTAAGAAACTGAAGAACTGTTGCAACAGATTTAAGAAAAGGTCGGTCCTCAAGAGTGGCAGGAGCTCCCTGTCACATAACCAGCCAGTTATTATGGAATGGACCTGAGTTATTATGGTGCGGGTGTCAGCCAGTGAAAAGAAAAGCTACTGCCATCTCGTGTACTCAGAGACAAAATGTCACAGAAAAGGAAAATGGAACTTTTTTTTTAACACAGCACTAAACCAAGCAGCGATTATACAAAATAAAGAATGGGGTGTTACATTATTTGTGGAGTTTTTTTTTTACACACTCTCGGTGTGTAATACCATCTCAAACCACTCATGCTTCACACTCTTGGTTTATGTAAGCATTAAGCCACAACAAAGGAGGCTTCTTCTGGGGAATTAATGCATGGTTGGAAGGGAGGCTGTGGCATGAGGCTGAGTGCCTACAACCACCTAATCATGCATTAATTCACAGTAAAAACCTCCGTTGGAGTGGCTTAATGTGCTTGTAATATGGCAAGTGCTATTAGGGAGTGATTATTACAAAGGTGCTTTTTTAATATAATATGGAAAAAAAAGTTGTATGTGGTTCAAATCTTTTACTATTCGTAAGTAGAGAGCAGTAGAAAGAGAGTAACATTTGTTATACTTATGCTGCTAAACAGATGCAGGCATAAATAACACTTGTACTGTGCTATATTTTTCTGATTTCTACAGATTCTGAAATGGCACATTTAATGCTACATGTCTCAATATTTGCTGAACACACACTTCTACACACTCTTTACTTATACCGCGTTGTTTGCTGGAATGTATGCACTTATAGATTTCCATATGTAGAGTCTCGACATCCACTGTAAAAACTAATATTTGCAGTTTGTTTAACCGACATACATTTCTAACGTGGACTGCTGTTTCACGTTTTGGAGGAATAACAAATCTTCCTAACAAAGGTACTGCTTAGCCAACAATGTATTCTGATGCTCGGCAGATCCTTTATTTTCCGTTTCTGGCTTTCTGTTGTTCGATGACTCACCAGTGGCACATTTATAGCTTTCCCTGCTTGTAGTGTGCTGCTACATTAGACTATTTCCTGCACATTTATACCTTTTTGCCTTTTGTCTTTTGCCTGGCTTACTGATGTACTGGTTTGGGGACATGCTGAGTACTGCTAGTGTTCTGTAAGTACCAACACATGGGAGAGGATTTCTTACCATTTCGTACTCTCAGAAAACACATTTGTAACACCGTAATATTTAGAAATGAGCTTACTCATTGCAATCGCAAGTGGCCACATCGTGGTGGGTGGGTGGGAAATTCTATAAATGTAAATGAGACATCTCCTTCCTGCTTGAGAAGAACTACTGGTTTTGAAGTGTACTATAAGTTGGAGTGGGCATTACTTGGGAATTAATGCTGTCTCCAACTTGTGTCACGTGTCCTATTTTAACCAATGACTCACGGTAAGTCATTTTCTCATTTCTACATATTGTCATGTTACAAGTGGTATTATACACCAGAGGTTGTGTAAAAACATTCGTAATGTAAAACACCACATCCATTATTCTCTGTATCTTTATTTTATGTAGTAAAATCTGTTAGTGGAAAATATACACACATACTGTACACTACTTTTATACTGTACAAGACGTTTATATTGTACGTTACTTCTGTACTGTACAAAACTTCTATAATGTACTGAATTGTAGAAGCTGTTCATTCTGTACTTGTTCAATATTCTGCAGATCTTACATTTTTCAGTTTTCCCAACACCATCAAAGACTCTTTACGTGAAACTTTTTGTGGGGCAACTAGTAAGTGAGAGGACAAAGAAGGAAAAAAGCCATAATAAATGTGACAATGAGTAAGAGGGAAGGTTTTGTTTCTGAGGGAAAAGTTGGGGAAAACTTGGGAAACAGCAACACTACATGATTAGATTTCAAACCAATGGACTTGGAGGGAGATCGAAGGAGAGAGTAGGCCCCACAACATCAAGGAGTGACAGTAGCATGTTAACCGGAAAGAAAGGCTGTAGAGGAGCTCAGCACTTATTTTATACGAGTCTTCACTGAGGAACCCGGGGCTGAAATATGGGTAGTAGAGGGTCAGTTTGAAACTGAGAAACATAGGCAAAGATGGCAAAAAAAAAAAAAAAAAACATTGCTCCATCCAGTCTGCCCATAAAACCCTAACACACCCAGGATCAACTGTCTATACAGGGTGCTAACCCACACTATTCACTTCCATACTCCACGCCTTACCGCTAACATCAACTGTCTGTACAGGGTTCTAACCCACACTATTCACTCCCATACTCCCTGCCTTACTGCCACCACCAACTGTCTATACAGGGTTCTAACCCACACTATTCACTCCCATACTCCCTGCCTTACTGCCACCACCAACTGTCTATACAGGGTTCTAACCCACACTATCCACCCCATACTCCCTGCCTTACTGCTACCATCAACTGTCTGTACAGGGTTCTAACCCACACTATCCAGCCCCATACTCTCTGCCTTACCGCCACCACCAACTGTCTATACAGGGTTCTAAGCCACACTATCCACCCCCATACTCCATGCCTTAGCGCTACCACCAACTGTCTATACAGGGTTCTAACCCACACGATCCACCCCCATACTCCCTGCCTTACCGCTACCACCAACTGTCTATACAGGGTTCTAACCCACACTATCCACACCCATAGAAACATAGAAACATAGAATTTGACGGCAGATAAGGACCGCTTGGCCCACCCAGTCTGCCCATTTCCCTGACTACTGGATAAGCTGCAGATCCTAGTTAACCAGCAGCCTACTTCTTCCTGCGCCCATCCCCTAGAATTGCCTTATGACTGTCCCATGCATGCCTGAATTCCACCACTGTTTTTGACTACATGACCTCCTCCGAAGGCACGCTCCATGCATCCACAACCCTCTGTGAAAAATACTCCTTAAATTACCTCTGAGCCGCCCCCATCTTCAAATTGTGCCCCTTGTTCTTGCACACTCTTTTTTGAAAGATGCTACCTCTTGGACTTTGTTGATTCCCTTGAGGTACTTGAAAGTTTCTATCATGTCCCCCCTCTCGCTTCCTCGAGGCTGTACATATTAAGCTCCTTTAGTCTCTCTTCATATGTCTTCTGGTGCAGACCCTGCACCATTTCAGTTGCCCTCCTCTGGACAGCTTCCATCCTGTCTATGTCTTTGCGAAGACTGGGTCTCCAGAACTGCACGCAGTACTCCAGATGGGGTCTGACCAGCTGTCTGTACAGAGGGATAATAACTTCCTGTTTTCTACTGGTGATGCCTCTCCCTATGCATCCCAATATCCCCCAGCCCTCATTGCTGCCCTCTCACATTGCTTGCCCACCTTTAGGTCATCTGATATGACTACCCCCAGGTCCCTTTCCATTTTTGTTGTTGTTAGTATCTCACCCCCCATTGTGTACTCTTCCCCTGGGTTTTTGTTTCCCAGGTGCATTACCTTGCACTTCTTAGCTTTGAATCTAAGCTGCCATACATTTGACCATTCCACTAACCATGCCAAGTCCCTTTTCATCCTTTCCACCCCACCTTGTGCATCAACTCTGTTGCAGATCTTTGTGTCATCTGCAAAGAGACATACTTTTCCTTCCAGTCCCTCTGCAATGTCGCTTATAAAGACATTGAAGAGGACCGGTCCTAATACTGAACCCTGCGGTGCCCACTAGTAACCCCCTTCATCAGGTGGACTCCATTTACTATTACTCTCTGTGCCTATTTTCCAGCCAATTTTTACCCAGGCTGTCATCTTGGGACCCACTCCCAGGCTAGCTAACTGTATATTAATCTTGTGTGTGGGACTGTGTCAAATGCCTTGCTAAAGTCTAGGTAGTATGTCCACAGTCCCTCCCTGATCTACTATTTTGGTCACCCAGTCAAAGAAATCTATCAGATTTGTCTGGCATGACCTTCCTGCTGTGAATCCATGCTGCCTTGGGTCCTGTACCCCTCTGGCCTCTAGATACTCGACAATTCTTTCCTTCAGAAGTGATTCCATCATTTTCCCCACCACTGAGGTTAAACTAACAGGTCTGTAGTTTCCTGCTTCTGCCTTGCTCTCACTTTTGTGAAGGGGAATCACATCTGCCCTCCTCCAGTCCTCAGGTACCACCCCATCCTCCCATGATTTGTTAAACAGGGTAGTCAGCGGTGTCACTAATTCTACCCTTAGTTCTTTTAGAATTCTGGGATGAATCCCATCAGGCCCCATTGCTTTGTCCACCTTCAGTTTTAAGAGTTCTTTCAGAACCCTTTTTTCTGTAAATGGGCTGGTATCAACTTCTGTATCCAGTGTGTTTCTACTGTTTGTTCTAGGTACCCCCCTTCCTTTGTAAATACTGGCAAAAATATTTGTTCAGTATCTCTGCTCTTTCACAGTCTCCCTCTGCCCCCTTTATTAAGCCTCACTATCCCTCCTTGGTCTCCTCGCTCCCTGATGTACCTATAAAGGTTTTATCCCCTTCTTAACTGAGTTGGCTATCTTTTCCTCGGTTTGGGCCTTTGCTGTTCTGACTGCCTTCCAGCTTCCTTTTGCTTTAACTGATACAGTTCTCTGTCCTGCTCCTTCTGAGATTCCTTGTACTTCCTGAAAGCTTTCTTTTCTCTTGAACCTTCCTACCACTTCCTTTGAGAACCATAGTGGTTTCTTACATCGTTTAGTTTTGTTTATTTGCTTCACACAAAGGCTTGTTGCCTCTGTGATGGCAGTTTTATTATTCCCCATTGTTCTTCCACCCTCCTTCCTGCCCATTTGCTAGTGCATTCCTAGGGCACTTACCCATTTTAGCAAAGTCAGCCCTCCTAAAGTCCAGTACCTTTGCCTTTGTATGGCTTGCCTCTATTGCTGTGTTTATTGTAACCATACTGTTCGATGGTGCTAGTTCCCAGATGGTTACCCACTTCTACATCTGTGATCTCTCTTCATCTCCATTTGAGAGAACCAGGTCTAAGATTGCTCCCTCTCGAGTGGGCTCAATACCAGTTGTCAAGGCATGCCCCTGCAGGGCATCTAGAATAACCCCACTCTTAAGTGGCTGCGCAACTGCATTCCAGTTAACATCTGGCATATTCAGATGACCCATCAGCAATATCTCCCTTTTTACCATACTAAGTATACTTTCTATCATTTCCTTGTCCATTTCCTCCCCCTGAGAGGGGTCTGTGCTCTAACCCTGTGCGGATTGTGGTGCCATTGCGGTCTCCAAATTTACCCACAGTCTTCTTCTCTTCCCTGTTTTCTCTTTTGTTCTGTTACTTTGATTCCTTCCCTTATGTAAGAGCTACTCCTCCTCCTCCTCTTTTACCCTCTCTGTCTCTCCTGTAGATAGTGTATCCTGGTATGTTTATGTCCCAGTCATGGTTTTGTGTGAACCATGTTTCTGTGACTGCCACGATATCCAGATGTTCCTCCTCCATCAAGGCCACTAATTCAGGAAGCTTGTTACTCAGACTACGTGCATTGGTACTCATTGCTTTCCATTTTTTGATGGCTTTACTTTCTGTTGCAGCATCCCCCACTGACCTTTCTACCTCGGTCTTTTTCCCATTTAGTACCCTGTTTTGTAGGGAGAGGCTGGGATTTTCCTGCTGCTTATCAGTGCCTCCCCCCTTGACTAGTTTAAAAGCTTGCCAATGAAGCATTTAAACCGATTGCTCAAAAGACTTGTTCCCTTCCTGGACAGATGCAGACCATCCTGCCAGTATGGCTGGTGTCCCTCAGGCGGAACCCCAGTCCAATGAAGCCAAACCCCTGTGCTCCACGCCATTTTTCAACCACTCTCATTAAACTGCATGGTGCAAAGTACCCTTGCCTCACTTATGCCATTACAGGCAGCACCTCTGAAGGATACTGTGTGTGCTTACTTGTCTTAGGCCCTCCCAGTTCTACAAAGTCCTTCTGCACTGCTCTAATCTCATGTTGAGCCAAGTCATTTGTCCCTAGGTGGACAATGACATCCAGCTCAGACTCCCGTGCAGCTGTTCTCGTGATCCTGAGGATGGCTTCCTGTCCCTACAAGCCATGGCACCAGGCAGGCACTTTACTTCAGTTTTCCCTGCCCCCAGTTCCCATCCCCTAATAATTGGGTCCCCACCAGGGCTGCTTCCTTTCCTTGGCATCCTCTGCCTCCTTCCTGTGGGCCTCCCTTATGGCAGGTGTCCTCAGCCTCCTTAATCTCCTCCGTGGGTGCACATCCATAGAAGACTGTGCTCCCAGAATAGTGTATGGATTGTGGAGTGGAAAACTGACTGGGTGTGCCTCTGTTCCACCCTCCTCTCGCCCTCCCTGAGCCCACTGTGGTCCAACTGCTGTGCTTTCTTTGCAACCTCTGAGGTAGTGGTGGTGGCTCTGGTGCTCCTTGGATGGGGGTTCCCTTCCTACCATCCAGTCTGGCCCGGGAAGGTTCTCTTACTGCTGTCAGTGTGGCCTGAAGACAGGCAACTTCCTCCTCAGGGCAGAGAGTTGTCTGCAAATAGGGCAGCATCTCAGCCTCCAGAAAGACTCCCAGAAGACTGCTGCCCCACAGCCATTACATTGCACTACTCCCCACATGACTATGTATATTTTTTTTTTTTGGTGTGTGTGCTTGTGTGTGTGATTGGTTTGTTATATAGAAATATATATATATTATACAATGTGTATCGTATATTTTCAAGTGCTGTGTGCTAAGAGAGGATATGACATTGATATGCACCTTGCACTCTTGAGGAAATGATGTCAGAACCCCAGGTATAAAGGAACTATTTCCAGGAGTGGGAAGGGGTTGGGCCTAAACTGTGCCCTCACAAAACAATCAGCTAAGAGCTCTGACCCACCGCTGCGATGAATGCCTTCCTGTCTGCAAGATACTATACACAACAATTTGACAGAGAAAATCCCCTGCTAATCAAACAGAGAAAAATCCAGATATCCAAGTCAGACACAGGTAAACCTCCCCAGCCCCAAAACAGCCTGGTGGTTTGTGCTCTGAAAGCAGTCAGCCCCAAAATAAGTCAGCTGTGCTTTGAACTCTTCCTACACTGAAAATCTTAAGAATTGTAACAAGACTGTGTTTTCCTGATGATTGTAAATTCCTTATTTCACCTTTCAGTTAGAAGCAGACTCCACCTACAGTATATCTGCAACAAACCAAGACAATTGAAAGGTTCCCCTCCCTCTGTTGTGAGCACAACTCGCTTTCTTGCAAATCCTATGTTCAGTATTGCAGCTCCCAACAAGAGATAGTTTGACTAGGAAAAATACTAGCTGTTCTGATGAGTTTGCTATAAACACTTGCTTATAATACTATTGTTCTCAGGTCTGTTACCCAAGCTATTGGCTGATTAAGTATCTATGATGTAATCACTTCCTGAGAAAGTTTGGGATTGCCTTTTAAGGCAAACAAAGATAAACAAAGCCTTACCCCATAATCCCTGCCTTACCGCTACCATCAACTGTCTGTACAGGGTTCTAACCCACGCTATCCACCCCCATACTCCGTGCCAAACCGCCACCACCAACTGTCTATACAGGGCTATAAGCCACACTATCCACCCCATACTCCCTGCCTTACCGCCACCACCACCTGTCTATACAGGGTTCTAAGCCACACTATCAACCCCCATACTCCCTGCCTTACTGCTACCACCAACTGTCTATAGAGGGTTCTAACCCACAATATTAACTCCCATACTCCATGCCTTACTGCCACCACCAACTATCTATATAGGGTTTAAAGCCACACTATCTACCCCCATACTCCCTGCCTTGTCCCTAGAACCAACTGTCTATACAGGGTTCTAACCCAAACTATCTACCCCCATACTGCCTGCCTTACCGCTACCACCAACTGTCTATACCAGGTTCTAACCCACACTATCTACCCTCATACTCCCTGCCTTACTGCCACCACAAACTGTCCATACAGGGTTCGAACCCACACTATTCACACCCATACTCCCTGCCTTACTGTTACCACTAACTGTCTATACAGGGTTCAAACCCACACTATCTAACCCAATACTCCATGCCTTACAGCTACCACCAACTGTCTATACAGGGTTCAAACCCACACTATTCACTCCCATACTCGATGCCTTACCACTACCATCTACTGTCTGTACACGGTTCTAACCCACAGTATCTACCCCCATACTCCCTGCCTTACTGCCACCACCAGCTGTCTATACAGGGTTCTAACCCACACTATCCACCCTCATATTCCATGCCTCACCGCTACCACCAAATGTCAGTACAGGGTTCTAACCCACACTAACCACCCCCATAGTCTCTGCCATACCGCTACAACCAACTGTCTATACAGGGTTCTAACCCACACCATCCACCCCCATACACCCAGCCTTACCGCTACCACCAACTGTCTATACAGGGTTCTAAGCCACACTATCCACCCCCAAACTCCCTGCCTTACTGCTACCACTAAATGTCTATACAAGGTTCTAACCCATACTATTCACTCCCATACTCCATGGCCTACCGCTACCATCAACTGTCTATACAGGGTTCTAACTCATACTATCCACCCCCATGCTGCCTGCCTTACCACTACCACCAACTGTCTAAACAGGGTTCTAAGCCACACTATCTACCCCCATACTCCCTGCCTTGCTGACACCACCAACTGTCTATACAGGGTTCTAACCCACACTATCTTCCCCCATACTCGCCGCCTTACCACTACCACCAACTGCCTATACAGGGTTCTAACTCACACCATCTACCCCATACCCCGCCTACTGCTACCACCAACTGTCTATACAGGTTCTAACCCACTATCTACCGCATACTCCCTGCCTTACTGCCACCAATAATTGTCTACACAGGGTTCTAACCCACTATTCCTCCCATACTCCCTGCCTTACTGCACCAACTGTCTATACAGGGGTTCTAACCACCTATCTTCCCCCTACTCCCTGCCTTACGCTACCACCAACTGTCTATACAGGGTTCTAACCCACACTGTTCACACCCATGCTCCATGCCTTACCACAACCATCAACTGTCAGTTCACGGTTCGAACCCACACTATCTACCCCCATACTCCCTGCCTTACTGCCACCACCAACTGTCTAGACACGGTTGTAACCCACACCATTCACTCCCATACTCCCTGCCTTACTGCCATCATCAACTGTCTATACAGGGCTCAAACCCACACTGTCCACCCCCATACTCCATGCCTTACCGCTACCACCAACTGTCTGTACAGGATTCTAGCCCACACTATCCACCCCCATACTCCCTGCCTTTCCGCCACCACCACCTGTCTATACAGGGTTCTAAGCCACACTATCCACACCCATACTCCCTGCCTTACTGCTAAAACAAACAACTGTCTATACAGTGTTCTAACCCACACTATTCATTCCCATACTCCATGCCTTACTGCTACCACCAACTGTCTACACAGGGTTCTAACCCACACCATCCACATCCATACTACCTGCCTTAATGCAACCACCCACAGTCTATACAGGGTTCTAAGCCACACTACACACCCCCATACTCCCTGCCTTACTGCCACCACCGACTGTCTATACAGGGTTCGAACCCACACTATTCACTCCCATACTCCATGCCTTACTGCTACCATCAATTGTCTCTACACGGTTCTAACCCACACTATCTACCCCATACTCCCTGCCTTACTGCCACAAATAATTGTCTATACAGGGTTCTAACAAGCACTATTCACTCCCATACTCCCTGCCTTACTGCTACCACCAATTGTCTATACAGGGTTCTAACCCACACTATCTTCCCCCATACTTCATGCCTTACCGCAACCACCAACTGTCTATGCAGGGTTCTAACCCACACTGTTTACTTCCATGCTCCATGCCTTACCACTACCATCAACTGTCTGTACAAGGTTCTAACCCACACTATCAACCCCCATACTCCCAGCCTTACTGCCACCAACTATCCATACAGGGTTCTAACCCACACTATCGACCCCAATACTCCCTACCTTACCGCTACCACAAACTGTCTAAGCAGGATTCTAACCCACACTATTCACCACCAAACTCCCTGCCTTACCGCCAACAGCACCTGTCTATACAGGGTTCTAAGCCACACTATCCACCCCCATACTCCCTGCCTTACTGCTACCACCAACTGTCTATAGAGGGTTCTAACCCACTATATTAACTCCCATACTCCATGCCTTACTGCCACCACCAACTGTCTATATAGGATTTAAAGCCACACTATCTACCCCCATACTCCCTGCCTTATCCCTAGAACCAACTGTCTATACAGGGTTCTAACCCAAACTATCTACCCCCATACCGCCTGCTTTACGGCTACCACCAACTGTCTATACAAGGTTCTAACCCACACTATCTACCCTCATACTCCCTGCCTTACTGCCACCACAAACTGTCCATACAGGGTTCGAACCCACACTATTCACTCCCATACTCCCTGCCTTACTGTTACCACTAACTGTCTATACAGGGTTCAAACCCACACTATCTAACCCAATACTCCATGCCTTACAGCTACCACCAACTGCCTATACAGGGTTCAAACCCACACTATTCACTCCCATACTCGATGCCTTACCGCTACCATCAACTGTCTGTACACGGTTCTAACCCACAGTATCTACCCCCATACTCCCTGCCTTACCGCACCACCAACTGTCTATGGGGTTCTAACCCACTATCCACCCCATATTCCATGCCTCACCGCTACCACAAATGTCAGTACAGGTTTCTAACCCACACTAACCACCCCACAGTCTCTGCCATACGCTACAACCAACTGTCTATGGGGTTCTAACCACCATCCACCCCATACTCCCAGCCTTACGCTACCACCAACTGTCTATACAGGGTTCTAAGCCACACTATCCACCCCCATACTCCCTGCCTTACTGCTACCACTAAATGTCTATACAAGGTTCTAACCCATACTATTCACTCCCATACTCCATGCCTTACCGCTACCACCAACTGCCTATAGAGGGTTCTAAGCCACACTATCTACCCCCATACTCCCTGCCTTACCGCTACCACCAACTGTCTATACAGGGTTCTAACCCACACTATCTACCCCCATACTCCCTGCCTTACTGCCACCAATAATTGTCTATACAGGGTTCTAACCCACACTATTCACTCCCATACTCCCTGCCTTACTGCTACCACCAATTGTCTATACAGGGTTCTAACCCACACTATCTTCCCCCATACTCCATGCTTTACCGCTACCACCAACTGTCTATACAGGGTTCTAACCCACACTGTTCACTCCAATGCTCCATGCCTTACCACTACCATTAACTGTCTGTACACGGTTCTAACCCACACTATCTACCCCCATACTCCATGCCTTACTGCCACCACCAACTGTCTATACACGGTTGTAACCCACACTATTCACTCCCATACTCCCTGCCTTACTGCCACCATCAACTGTCTATACAGGGTTCAAACTCACACTGTCACCCATACTCATCACCTTACCACGCTACCACGAACTGTCAGTACAGGATACTAGCCCAACTATCCACCCCCATACTCCCTGCCTTTCCGCCACTACCACCTGTCTATACAGGTTTCTAAGCCACACTATCCACACCCATACTCCCTGCCTTACTGCTAAAAAAACCAACTGTCTATACAGTGTTCTAACCCACACTATTCACTCCCATACTCCATGCCTTACTGCTACCACCAACTGTCTACACAGGGTTCTAACCCACACCATCCAACCCCATACTACCTGCCTTAACGCAACCACCCACTGTCTATACAGGGTTCTAAGCCACACTACACACCCCCATACTCCCTACCTTACTGCCACCACCAACTGTCTAAACAAGGTACTAACCCACGCAATCAACCCTCATACTCCCTGCCTTACTGCCACCACCAACTGTCTATACAGGGTTCGAACCCACACTATTCACTCCCATACTCCATGCCTTACTGCTACCACCAACTGTCTATGCAGGGTTCTAACCCACACTATCCACCCCCATATTCCATGCCACACCGCTACCACCAACTGTCTCTACAGGGTGCTAACCCACACTAACCACCCCCCCTACTCTCTGCCTTACTGCTACCACCAACTGTTTATACAGGGTTCTAACCCAAACCATACACCCCATACTCCTGCCTTACCATACACCAACTGTCTACTTACAGGGTTCTAAACCACTATCACCCCATACCCCCTGCCTTACTGCTACCACTAACTGTCTATACAGGGTTCTAACCCATACTATTCACTCCCATACTCCATGCCTTAACGCTACCATCAACTGTCTATACAGGGTTCTAACCCACACTATCCACCCCCATACTCCCTGCCTTACCACTACCACTAACTGTCTATACAGGGTTCTAAGCCACACTATCTACCCCCATCCTCCCTGCCTTACTGACACCACCAACTGTCTATCCAGGGTTCTAACAGACATTATCTTCCCCCATACTCGCTGCCTTACCGCTACCACCACCTGCTTATACAGCGTTCTAACCCACACTATCTACCCCCATAATCCCTGCCCTACCACTACCACCAACTGTCTACACAGGGTTCTAACCGACACTATCTACCCCCATACTCCCTGCCTGACTGCTACCATCAACTATCTATACAGGGTTATAACCCACACTATCCACCCCCATACTCCCTGCCTTACCGCCAGCACCAACTGTCTATACAGGGTTCTAACTCACACTCTTCACTCCCATACTCCCTGCCTTATCGCTACAGCCAACTGCCTATACAGGGTTCAAAACCACACCCTTCACCCATATTCCTGCCTGCTACCACCAACTGTTTATACGGGTTCAACCCACTATCTACCCAGTACTCCTGCCCTTACTGCTACCATCAACTGTCTGTGGGGTTTCTAACCACTATCTCCTCATATCCCTGCCTTACGCTACCATCAACTGTCGGCACGGGTTCCAAACCACACCATCACTCCCATAATCCTGTCTTACCACCACCACAACTGTATCAGGTTCTAACCCACTATCACCCCATACTCCCAGCCTGCCACCAGCTGTCCGCTTACAGCTCTAACCCACACTACCCATACTCCTACCTCCGCCACCAACTGTCTATACAGGTTCTAACCACTATTCAACCCATACTCCGCCTTGCCGCCACCACCACCTGTCTATACAAGGTTCTAAGCCACACTATCCACCCTCCCTCCCTCACTTACCAACTGTCTATACAGGTTCTAACCCACTATTAACTCCCATACTCCATGCCTTACTGCCACCACCAATGTCTATATGGGTTAAAGCCACCTATACCCCCATACTCCTGCCTTGCAACACCACCAACTGTCTATACAGGTTCTAACCAATATCTACCCCATACTGCCTGCCTTATCGCTACCACCAACTGAATATACAGGGTTCTAACCCACTATCTCCCTCATACTCCCTGCATTACTGCCACCAACTGTCATCAGGGTTCGAAACCACCCAATTCCCCCATACCCCTGCATCACTGCTACCACTAACTGTCTATACAGGGTTCTAAACCCACACTATTAACCCCATACTCCATACCTTACGCCACCACCAACTGTCTTTACAGGGTTCTAACCCACACTATTCACTCCCTTACTCGATGCCTTACCGCCACCACCAACGATCTGCGGTTCTGACCCACCATTACCCCCACACTCCCTGCCTTACTGCCACCACTAACCGTCTATACAGGGTCTAACCACTATCAACCCCATATTCCATGACTCACGCCACAAAAACTGTCTGCAGGGTCCTAACACACTAACCACCCCATACTCTCTGCCATACCGCTACAACCAACTGTCTATACAATTAACCCACACCATCACCCCCATACTCCCAGCCTTACAGCTACCAACTGTATAGGGATCTAAGCCACTATCACCCCTTTGCTCCCTGCTACCACTAACTGTCTATGAGGTTCTAAGCATACTATTCCTCCCGCTCCATACCTTACAGCACCATCAACAGTCTACAGGGTCAACCCCCACTATCACCCCATACTTCCTGCCTTACGCTACCACAAACTGTCTATACAGGTTCTAAGCCACTGTCTCCCCCTACTCGCTGCCTGACACCACCAACTGTCTATCGGGTTCTAACCCACTATCTTCCCCATACTCACTGCCTTACCACCACCAACTGCCTATAGGTTCTAACCACTATCTACCATACTCCTGCCACTCACCAATAATTGTCTATACAGGGTTCTAACACACTATTCAATCATACTCCCTGCCTACTACCACCAATTGTCTAAACAGGGTTCTCGCCACACTATCTCCCCACATACTCCATGCCTTACGCTACCACCAACTGTCTAAGAGTTCTAACCCACCTATTCACTCCCATGCTCCTGCCTTACCACTACCATCAACTGTCTATACGGTTCATACCACTATCTACCCCAAACTCCTGCCTTACTGCCACCACCAACTGTCTATACGGTTCTAACCCACTATTCCTCCCACACTCCCTGCCTTACTGCCACCATCAACTGTCCCTTAGGTTCAAACCCACCACCCATACTCCATGCCTTACCGCTAACACCAACGCTGTCTGCTTACGGGTTCGACCACTATCCACCCCATACTCCATACCTTGCCACCACAACTGTCAGTACAGATTCTAACCCACTATCCACCCCATACTCCTGCCTTGCCGCCACCAGCAACTGTCTATTCAGGGTTCTAAGCCACACTATCAATCCCATACTCCTGCCTTACTGCTAAAACCAACTGTCTATACAGGTTATAGACCCACACATTCACTCCCTTACTCAGGCCTAACTACTACCACCAACTGTCTACACAGGTTCAGCCCACACCAATCAGCCTGCCTGCCTTAAGCATAGCCACCCCCTGTTGATACAGGGTTCCCATCACACTATACACCCCCATACTCCCTGCCCTTACTGCCACCACCAACGCTGTCATACAGGATGCTATCTCACACTATCTGCCCTCCTTACTCCCTGCCTTACCACCACCAACTGTCTATACAGGGCTCGAGCCCACACTATTTGCTCCCATACTCCATGCCTTGCCGCTACCATCAATTGTCTGGCTGCGGTTCTAACCCACTATCTACCCTTACTCACTTCATACTATCACCAACTGTCTATACAGTGTTCTAACCCATACTATTCCTTCCATACTCCCCTGCCTTACTGCCACCAACTTCCATCTATGCAGGTTCTAACCCACTATCAGCCCCATATTCCATGCCTCACACTGCTACCAACTGTATCTACAGGTTCTAACCCACATTAACCACCCCATACCTCTCTGCCTTACTGCTACCATCAACTGTCATACAGGGGTTCCAGCCCCACTATCCACCCCATACTCCCTGCCTTACCGCCACCACCAACTGTCTATACAGGCCTCCAACCCCACACTCTTCACGCCCATACTCCCTACCTTATCGCTGCAATGATACTCCCGGCCTTACCGCTACCATCAACTGTCTGTACAGGGTTCTACCCTCAGTGTCTATCTCATACTCCTGCCTTACTGCCACCACCAACCGTCTATACAGGTTCTAATCCACACTTTCTTCTCACTCCCTTGCTTACTGCTACCACCAACTGTCTCTACAGGTTCTGACCCACCGTCCACCCCATACACCCTGCCTTACCTTTACCACCAACTGTCCATGGGTTCTAACCCATACTATCCACCCCATACTCCCTGCCTTACGCCACCATCAACTGTCTATGGGGTTCTAGCCACACTATCCATCCCCATACTCCTGCCTTACTGCTACCACCAAATGTCATACAGGTTTTAACCCACACTATTCCTCCCATACCCCTGCCTACCGCTACCATCAACTGTCTGTAGGGGTTCTAACCCACTATTCACTCTACTCCCTGCCTTGCCACCAACTGTCTACAGGGTTCTAACACACTATCCACCCCATACTCCTTGCTGCTGCCGCAAATGTCTATACGGGTTTTTAACCAACACTATCCACCCCCATACTCCCTGCCTTATCGCTACCATCAACTGTCTATACAGGGTTCTAACCCACACTATCCACCCCCATACTCCCTGCCTTACCGCTACCATCAACTGTCTATACAGGGTTCTAACCCACATTATTCACTCCCATACTCCCAGCCTTACCGCTACCATCAACTGTCTGTACAGGGTTCTAACCCACAGTATCTATCCCCATACTCCCTACCTTACTGCAACCACCAACTGTCTATACAGGGTTCTAACCCACACTATTTACTCCCATACTCCCTGCCTTACTACTACCACCAACAGTCTATACAGGGTTCTAACCCACACTGTCCAACCCCCTACTCCATGCTTTACTGCTACGACCAACTGTCTGTACAGGGTTCTAACCCACACTATCCACCCCATACACCCTGCCTTACCGCTACCACCAACTGTCTATACAGGGTTCTAACCCACACTATCCACCCTCATACTTCCTGCCTTACCGCCACCATCAACTGTCTATGTAGGGTTCTAAGCCACACTATCCACCCCATACTCCCTGCCTTACTGCTACCACCAACTGTCTATACAGTGTTCTAACCCACACTATTTACTACCATACTCCATGCCTTACCGCTACCACCAACTGTCTATACAGGGTTCTAACCCACACTATCCACCCCCATACTCTCTGCCTTACCGCTACCACCAACCTGTCTATACAGGGTTCTAAGCCACATCTATTCAATTCTCACTCCCCTGCCTTACTGCAACCACCAACTATCTATATAGGGTTCTAAGCCACACTATCTACACCCATACTCCCTGCCTTACTGCCACCACCAACTGTCTATACAGGGTTCTAACCCACACTATCCACCCCCATACTCCATGCCTTACCGCCACCACTAACTGTCTATACAGGGTTCTAACCCTCACTATCCACCCCATACTCCCTGCCTTACCGATACCACCAACTGTCTGTACAGGGTTCTAACCCACACTATCCACCCCATACTCCCTGCCTTACCGCTACCACCAACTGTCTGTACAGGGTTCTAACCCACACTATCCACCGCCATACTCCCTGCCTTACTACCACCAACTGTCTATACAGGGTTCTAACCCACATTATCCACCCCCATACTCCCTGCCTTACCGCTACCACCAACTGTCTATACAGGGTTCTAAGCCACATTATCCACCCCCATACTCCCTGCCTTACCGCTACCACCAACTGTCTGTACAGGGTTCTAAGTCACATTATCCACCCCCATACTCCCTGCCTTACCGCTACCACCAACTGTCTGTACAGGGTTCTAAGCCACACTATCCACCCCCATACTCCAAGCCTTACCGCTAGCATCAACTGTCTGTACAGGGTTCCAAGCCACACTCTCCACCCCCATACTCCAAGCCTTACCACTACCATCAACTGTCTGTACAGGGTTCTAAGCCTCACTATCCACCCTCATACTCCCTGCCTTACCACTACCACCAACTGTCTATACAGGGTTCTAAGCCACACTATCCACCCCCATACTCTCTGCCTTACCGCTACCACCAATTGTCTATACAGGGTTCTAACCCACAGTATCCACCCCCATACTCTCTGCCTTACCGCTACCACCAACTGTCTATACAGGGTTCTAACCCACAGTATCCACCCCCATACTCTCTACCTTACCGCTACCACCAACTGTCTATACAGGGTTATAACCCACAGTATCCAATCCCCATACTCTCTACCTTACCGCTACCACCAACTGTCTATACAGGGTTCTAAGCCACAGTATCCACCGCATACTCTCTGCCTTACCGCAACCACCAACTGTCTATACAGGGTTCTAAACCACAGTATCCATCCCCATACTCCATGCTTTACCGCTACCATCAACTGTCTATACAGGGTTCTAAGCCACACTATCCATCCCCATACTCCATGCTTCACCGCTACCATCAACTGTCTATACAGGGTTCTAAGCCATACTATCCATCCCCATACTCCATGCTTTACCGCTACCATCAACTGTCTATACAGGGTTCTAACCCACACTATCCATCCCCATACTCCCTGCCTTACCGCTACCACCAACTGTCTGTACAGGGTTCTAACCCACACTATCCATCCCCATACTCCCTGCCTTACCGCTACCACCCACTGTCTATACAGGTTTCTAAGCCACACTATCCACCCCATACTCCCTGCCTTACCGCTACCACCAACTGTCTATACAGGGTTCTAAGCCACACTATTCACTCCCATACTCCCTGCCTTACCGCTACCATCTACTGTCTATACAGTGTTCTAACCCACACTATCAATGCCCATACTCCCTGCCTTACCGCTACCACCAACTGTCTATACAGGGCTCTAACCCACACTATTCACTCCCATACTCCCTGCCATACCGCTACCATCAACTGTCTGTACAGGGTTCTAACCCACACTATTCACTCCCATACTCACTGCCTTACTGCCACCACCAACTGTCTATACAGGGTTCTAACCCACAGTATCCACCACCATACTCCCTGCCTTACGGCTACCACCAATTGTCTATACAGGGTTCTAACCCACAGTATCCACCCCCATACTCTCTGCCTTACTGCTACTACCAACTGTCTATACAGGGTTCTAACCCACAGTATCCACCCCCATACTCTCTGCCTTACTGCTACCACCAACTGTCTATACAGGGTTCTAAGCCACAGTATCCATCCCCATACTCCATGCCTTACCGCTACCACCAACTGTCTATACAGGGTTCTAAGCCACTCTATCCATCCCCATACTCCATGCTTTACCGCTACCATCAACTGTCTATACAGGGTTCTAACCCACACTATCCATCCACATACTCCCTGCCTTACCGCTACCACCAACTGTCTATACAGGGTTCTAACCCACACTATCCACCCCAAACTCCCTGCCTTACTGCTACCACCAACTGTCTATACAGGGTTCTAACCCACACCGTCCAACCCCATACTCCATGCCTTACTGCTACCACCAACTGTCTGTACAGGGTTCTAACCCACACTATCCACCCCCATACTCCCTGCCTTACTGCTACCACCAACTGTCTATACAGGGTTCTAACCCACACTATCCACCCCCATACTCCCTGCCTTACTGCTACCACCAACTGTCTATACAGGGTTCTAAGCCACACTATCCATCCCCATACTCCCTGCCTTACTGCTACCACCAACTGTCTATACAGGGTTCTAACCCACACTATCCACCCCCATACTCCCTGCCTTACTGCTACCACCAACTGTCTATACAGGGTTCTAACCCACAGTATCCACCCCATACTCCCTGCCTTACCGCCACCACCAACTGTCTATACAGGGTTCTAAGCCACACTATCCATCCCCATACTCCATGCCTTACCGCTACCATCAACTGTCTATACAGGGTTCTAAGCCACACTATCCATCCCCATACTCCCTGCCTTACCGCTACCACCAACTGTCTGTACAGGGTTCTAACCCACACTATCCACCCCATACTCCTGCCTACCGCTACCACCAACTGTCTATACAGGGTTCTAAGCCACACTATCCATCCCCATACTCCCTGCCTTACTGCCACCACCAACTGTCTATACAGGGTTCTAACCCACACTATCCATCCCCATACTCCCTGCCTTACCGCTACCACCAACTGTCTATACAGGATTCTAAGCCACACTATACATCCCCATACTCCCTGCCTTACCGCTACCACCAACTGTCTATACAGGGTTCTAACCCACACTATCCATCCCATACTCCCTGCCTTACCGCTACCACCCTGCACAGCCACTAAGCCCTTCATTCTGTCTCAGCCATGTTTGAAACCTTTGATAGTTTTGGTGACCACTACATCAGCTGGCAGATACCCAGGTACCATGTGCCAGTGGGCTACTACCCCTACCTGATGACCATAATACAAGTTGAGGGGCCTGGGCTCTGTTCTGATGGTTCATTCCCAATGTAAAAATAAAGTAGCATGTGGTGCCTCCACTCAGAGTAAGATGCATTGGGCCAGATGTTTGTAGGGTACAATCCCCCGGGATGCTGTACCTACCCATCTCCCCTTCCTGTCACGCCAAACATGGGCCACTATAAACAGTTGCAATACTTTAGTAGGCATGAAATTAATGACTATAGCTAATAATATGCTTACAGACAGTTTTAACAGTAAAAACAATAGCTGCTTTTTTATTGGGGAAAGGAGAATGGGAGCTGCAAAAATGACTAGCAGTTGGCAGATTTAGTAAACATGTAACACCGGAAAATAGAACATTAGCAGTGCCCACCCCCTGACAGTAAAGAACAGTAACATAAGAACTTACTGTAACAGTAGATCTTCGAGGGGCTCTCAGTCATCAGGTCCCACTCATGGAACTTCACCATCAGTGAAGCAGGATCCAAGCGGAAGATTTTCAGCAGTACAACTGGAGCTGCCCATGCCGACGGCATCACCAATCCTATAAAGGCATGAGCGTCTCCGCTCCCTCCTCAGTTCTTTCCCCTGTTGATGAAGGGAGCTTAGCTAGTGCCATGGGGGACCAAGGAGAGAGAGAGAGAGAGAGAGAGAGAGGGAGGGGTGCCCAGACCCATATGATAAGGCTGGATACACCAGATAGCCAGTTCTGAGAGACCGGGGGGAAGGAGAACATTGTTTAACCAGGATAGCACACTAAGCCGAAGCTTGTTTCCAGATGCGACCTGGGAGCACAAGGAAGTTAAGTTACATGACTTGCTCAGGATCACACATTATGCACCTAAGTGGCTATGGGATTCAAACCCAGGTCTCCAGATCTGTAGCTTAGAGCTTTAACCCACTGTGCTATACTGCCTCAGAGACCCCCAAAAGAGGAGGATGGTGGGAGGGAAGGCAGACCTGACTGAGATCCACTCAAAAATCTACAGGTATAGTAAGTTCTTACATAACTGCTCTATCTTCTTTGGGGGTATCGCAGTCATCAGGTCCCACAGATGGAACGAGTCCCAAGCAGTTACATATGCACAGGAACAGTCTGGGAGGAAGGCCATCTCTAAATTTTAGACAGGAGGCCCTGCAGCACAGCTCTTTCAAAACCTATGGGAGCTCTAGAGGCAATGTTCAGACTAGTGCTTCATGAAGGTATGGACGGTACTCCAGGTGGCAGCCACTCAAATGTCAGCAGCTGAGACCCTTCAGAAACAGGCCACAGAGGTATCCATAACTCTTGTGGAATGAGCCTTCATCACTCCTTGCAACTCTTTGCTATACTTATTGCAGCAGAACACAATGCAGTTTGCCAGCCATTTAGACAAACATTATTTAGAAACCTGAATGCCCTCTCTTCCTGGGGTGAAGGAAACAAACAAAAAGCTGCTTTGACCTTCTATATTCCTTAGTCCAAAGCAGCTAATACTTCCAAGTTCTACACACATCTAACTTATGGAGCAGTGCTTCCCCAGGATTGGCACACTCAGGAAAATAAACAGGTGGGTGGATAGATACCCTGTCTTTGTGAAAAATCTGAGCAGAGGTAATAGCAACCAAAAATAATGGTTTCCAAGAAAGGAAGCATAGCTCGCAAGTCGCTACTGACTCAAAAGGAGACAGGGTCAATTTCTCCAAAACAAAATTTAAATCCCATGCTGGGACAGGAGAATGGATTGGAGGTTTCAGATGCAGGGTGCCCCTCAAGAAGGTTCAGGAAACATTCAACTGAGCCACGGTGTGGTCATCACCCACAGGCTCATGAAAGGTTGAAATGGTCAAAAGGTATGCCCCGAGGGAACAGTACTGGAGACCTGAGTCTGACGGCAATATCAGATAGTCCAGAATCTGGCTTACTGGACAAGTTAAAGGATCCAGATTATATTTGGCAGCCCAGATGGCAAACCTCTTCCACTTCATGGCATAAGTGGCTCGAGTGGAGGGCTTTTGGTCGGCCACTAGGACATCAGCCACCCTATGGGAAACCCCAAACTGGATGACGGCTACTTCCTCAGGAGCTAAACATGCAACTGGAGACTTGAGGTTGGGGTGCACCAGGGTCCCCTGAGCCTGTAATAGCACATTCCTGCAGAGGGGGAAAAGGGACCAAAGGTTCCTTCACCAGCTGCTGTAGTAATGGGAACCATATCTGACGAGGCCAGAATGGAGCTACCAGGATAATACTGGCCCCCTCCATCTGCAGTTTGATCAGCACCCTCTGAATTAGAGGAAATGGAGGGAAGGCATAAAAGAACCTCCCGCTCCAGGAGCGGGACAACGCATCTCGTCAGAAAACTCCAGGCCCTGGATCTAGCGAGCAGTAACTGGGCAGTTCTGCACTGAGTGGGGATGCAAAAAGGTCCAACTCTGAATGATACCATCTGTTGAACAGATCTTCTGCGATGGATGAGAGAAGTTCCCACTCATGCATGCTGGACTGCGTCTGGCTGAGACTGTCCACCTGGGTGTTTAGTACTCCTGGGACGTGAGCCACAGAAAGAGTTAGACCATGGTCTAATGCCAAGTACCACACTCTCATGGCTTCTCTGCACAGGGGATAAGAATGAGTACCCCTCTGTTTGTTGATGTAATACACAACAGTTAGGTTGTTGGACTGAATCAACAGCTGACCTGGGAGAAGATGGTTCTGAAAGGCTTGCATGGCATACAGGACTGCTCGCATCTTCAGGATACTGGTGTGCAGGGAGGCTTTGATCTGGGACCAAGAGCCTTAATTTTGAAAAGGACCCAGGTGATTCCCCAGTCCAACCCAGAAGCATCCATGGTGAGGATACTGTGGAAGGAAATCTGGAAGGAGACCCCTTGCAGCAGATTCAGGGAGTCCATCCACCACTGGAGCACTTTGCAGACTGGGGAGGAGACCAGCACTAACTGATTCAATTCGTCTGTGCACTGGTCCCATTGTACTCAGCGAGTCCACTGGAGGATATGCATGTGAAGTCTGGCCAGCTTAACAATGGGGATGGCTGCAGCCTTCAATCCCAACAACCTCAAGTACACTTTTGCAGGGACATAACAGCTCTGGGTGACCTCCTGAACCTAGGCAATAAGGCACTCCACTCTGTTTTGAGGCAGGAAGACCTTTCCTGCGCTGAGTCTAGAACCTCCCTTATATACTGCAGCCTTTGGGACGGGACTAGGACTGACTTGGGCAAACTGACTGTAATGCCCAGGGAGAGAAGCAGTTGAAGAGTTCTCTCCAGAGTTTGCAGGAGCTGTTCCCTGGATGTGGCCTTTAGGAACCAATCATCCAGATAGGGGAAAATACACAGTCCCTCCCTCATGAGGGCTGCAGCTACCACTGCCAAGCATTTGGTAAATACCTGCAGTGCAGAGGACAATCCAAAGGGCACTACTTTGAATTGGTAATGCTTGCCCTGGAAAAGAAACCGGAGGAATCTCTTCTGGGGTGGAAACACCAAGATGTGCAGGTACGCATCCTGCATATACAGAGAATACAGCCAGTTGCCCTGCTTGAGGAGGGGCATCAAGCCTGGCAGAGTTACCATTCGAAACTTCTTGTACTGGACATACAGAATGAGGTGCTTTAGATCTAAGATGGGCCTCAAGTCTCCAGTCCTTTTGGGGACCAGGAAGAACCTGGAGTAAAATCCTGTGTTTCTTTGGTGCCTGGGCACTGGCTCAATGGCCATTTTGCACAGAAGGGACTGTACCTCCTCACGAACAACAGATAGGGCGTAGGTGGAGGGCACTGGAGGGGTCTCTGGTGGTGGCTCAATGAGCTCCAGAGTGTGACCCCATTCTATGATTTGAAGAATCCAGGCATCTGATGTCATGGTTCTCCATTGATTGAGATGTAGGGAGAACCAACCTCCGACCACCACCTCTTGGTCAGGGACCGCAAGAGGGGGGTCTGGCAAGGAGTGAAGTGGAGGCAGATCCAGCTGCCGGGGTTGGTCAGTCTCCCCGGCGGCGCTTGGCCGTGGCTGTGACAGAGCAGGGGGTGGAAAGGTGGCGGAGGCTCTGAGTTTGCCTTGGGGGCTGAAAGGCTGCCCCGGACTTTTGGGACACCTTGCAAAAGGGAGGGCACTATCTGCCCTTAGGATGTATATGACAGAGTGAATGGACAGACTTGATAGCCCTGTCAGATGCCTGCAACTCATTTATGATATCCTGCACATCTGGACCGAACAACTTGGGAGCCATTAAAAGGGGCATTGAGCAACTTTTGTTGAAAATCAGTGAGAAAACCCAAGACCCTCAGCCAGGAGTGCCTACGAAGGCAAATGCTGGTGGCAGCAGCCCTGGCACTAGCATCCAAAATATCACAGAGGGCCTGCAAGAGGTGCTTGCTAATATCCTCAGCATTTTGCAGGCACTTAAGAACCTCTTGCTTTTGGGTACAATCACACAGGTCTGGGGCTGTGGCCTTGCCCTTCTTTCAAAGGGTATTCTGGTACTTCATCACATGAGAAAGGTAATTTGCAATCCTCAGCCCAAGGGTAGATGAGGCATAGATCCTCTTGCCCCAGAGCGCAATCCTACAGGATTCCCTGTCGGGGGGAGGAGCTAAGGTGCTTGGGCACCTCGGATCTATGATGGGCTGCCTTTATAACCACAGAATCCATCTCTGGTTGGGCAGCATAGTGAGGAAGGCCTGAGGGGCATGATACAATTTATCAGCCCTGGGGGGCATGGCTGGTACCATGTCAGGCCTGTGCCAGGCTGCAGTTGTGGCATTCCTTAGTGCAATGAGGATAGGAGGAATGACCTTAGGAGGAAACTCTGGAATTTCTAGGAAATCCACCAGATCTCACCTGGTGGCATCTTCCTCCTCAGTATGAAAGCCCATGGCTGAGGAAGGCAGCTTCATGACATTGAAGAAAGTAGGGTTCTCTGGAGGAGACCTATGAGTATGCTTGACAGAGTCCTCACTCACTGATGAAGCTGTGGACCTTTCAGAGGAGAGATGCTCTTCCTCTTCCTCCTCTTTGTCGGGTAGAATAAGGTCAGGATGGTACTCCTCAATGTCAACCTGTTCCAACTCTATGTCCAACAACTGAGGTACTGACAGCCCACAAGGAGCATCACACAGAGGCCGAAGAGGTATCATCGGCAAAAGTGCAATCAATGATGCAGGCCTATACATGCCTAACTGGTGGAACAGAACCATAGTGAATTTGGTCTAAATGTCATTGAGGTTGATGACGGTGGATTGCTGGGTCGACAGAGGAGGAGTTGATGGTGCAGGAAGCAACAACCAGCCAGACAGGCCCTAAGAGCCCGTAAAACCCACAGCCCAAGGAACTGGGGAAGCATCAGGCCTTGACAAGAGGGCCATCGACGATGGTCCTGTTGTTGACGAAGAGGGGGCTGATGACCCAGAGGTTGACAGCCAGACACCTTGCACATCAGGCAGAGGTGCTGTCAGTAGGGGTCTGGTAGAGAGACAGACCTGGACAGCAGGCTTAGGTGTCAGCGCAGCCGCAGCCGACAGAGTACCCACAGACACAAGAAAGTGGTTGTTGGGGAGAGTGGGACCACTGCCAGGGCGAGCGGACCCGATCTTGATCCTTTTATGACTTTCCCTAAGGACTTATCTCGGGCTTCAGTGGCCTGGGAGTTCGATGACCCTGCAGACGACTGGGAAGGAGGAACCCTGGAGGACCCCTGCCCAGAACTGGCTACCTGTTGCTCCATGAGGAATTTTTTTAGAGCCTTTTTACATCACCTGAGGGTGCTTTGATTAAACTTCTGGCAGAGCTCATGAGTCAGGCCCAAGACAGCAGACACAGAGAGAGTGTTTGTCTGAAGAGGCAATCTTTTTTCCACAGCAGCAGTGATGGAAGAGAGAGGTCGAAGGATTAACTCTCCACATAAACGAGGTAAAAGAATCTCTTTAGAAAAAGAGATTCTAGAAAATGAAGTATAGAAAAGCCGTTTGCAGAAAATGGCACAAAACTGCATTGGAGCTTCTGCAGAGACCCATGTGATTAAGTCGATGACGGGAAAGAACTGGAGGAAGGGGGGCCACTCATGCCTTCATAGGGTTGGTGACGTTGATAGATGACGTCAGCATGGGCAGACCCAGTTGTACTGCTAAAATCTTCCGAGTGGATCCTGCTTCACTGACAGTGAAGTTCCATCTGTGGGACCTAATGACTGACAAACCCCCAAAGAAGATTAACACATTCCAATTAGCCCCCTCCCCACTGCTACCAGTGTTACTAACTGCCCTAACTGGGTACCCAGATTTGATAAGGTGCAGGCATGATCGTTGCTGTGGGTTGGCCAGTGTTGGGGCCCTTAACTTGAATCTTGGAGAAATAAGCTCTAAACAACTTAAATAGCCCCCACTTGCATAGCGTGTGACCCTGAGCAAGTCACTTAACTTCCCTGTGCTCCCAGATTGCACCTGTAAACAAGCTTTCAGCTTAATGTGTCAATCCTGGTTAAACAATTGAAAAAAAAAAATAAATACTCCACAGGGTCAGGGCAGGCCCTGCAGTTACTCATGGTTCTGTAGCACAGTTCGGACAGGGTCTGGCAATGGTTGCAGGTGCCATCGAACGAGCTGGGGCCTCGAGCTGGACATGCAGGCTTGCAGTTTGCTTGCTGTGGCCAGGTCTTGCAGCCTGTCACCTTCTGAGCTGTGCAGGCTCTAGCAGCTTGTCACCTTCTGTACAGCTTGCCACCATACTACAGACTGGATCAAATGCTGGATCAGTGGAACTGGAGACCAGGGCCAACACACCTCCTGGGAAGATGATAAACAGCGTCTAGCAGTAGCACTACCTGGCCGACTCCCCAGACCGTCCTTGCTGGCAGGAGCTTCTATCCTTGAGTTCAGGAGATCACAGAGTATTTTTCTTCTCTGTGACTAGCAGCAGTGAATAACCCTGGAAATGACCAGCACACCCCCTAAAACTAGGGGTGGCACTCACTTTCTAGGGGCTTCAAACCACAGTTAGCTCACTTCCAGCTGGCTGGCATTCCCCAGACAATGGGAATCTTCTGCAGGTGTCTCCAGACTCTGGCTGTTTGAACCCAGAACACTCAGACTCTCAAACATGAACACGGTCCAACCTCCCTCCCTGGCTGAGGGCTTTCCTCAGGATGCTGCAGGGTTCATCTGTGAACACTCTGCCTTTCCAGGCAGCAGAGAACCTTTGGCAAGTCCTCCAGTGCTTGGCAGTGGAAGCCTAGGCAGACTCCCAAACTTTTCCTCCGACACAGTCCAAGCCCTTCCGTCTTGCACAGAGCTTCAAGCAGACTGCCTCAAGCTGTAACTGTCCCAGGGGTTTCAGTTTAAAATGGCAGCTTCTGACTGGTAGTACACAGCTGTCCATCAATAAAATTAATAAACATTAAGTCCTTTCAACACTTGATTGGACGACAGTTTGGGCCCCAAGACAATGTCCATATCTCCCTTCCCAGGAGCCATTTCTCAGTCCTTCAGGGCTCCTTAATTGCTGATTGGCTGGCTGTATGTCAAAGGCATCGAATATGGCTGCTGAGATAGACAGTTTGCACAGTTTATATAAAGTCCCCACTCTGAAGTCCTTCTGCAGCCAAAATAAGTACTTTTAATAAATAATTGTCCCACAGTTCACTAGCTACCGCCCTTTTGCCCTAACATCCGGTGGCAGAATTGGAAATGAAAACACTTTCCCCTGCCAGTCGCTGCTGCTGAAATACACTGTCCCCAGGCAGCAGGCAGGGCGCATGCATATTCATATCTGTAGCAGCCTCAGCTGCTTTAAAGAAACAAGTGCCCAATTAAGTCCATAACACTTATTAAACATTTTAATTTCTCCCCCCCCCAAGTGCCATCGGACCCCCTGTATCACTATTGCAGCCTGTGGGGTTTGGGCACACATGGAGGACCACTCTAGAGCCACTGGATCAGTTTTTAATACTTTAGTGCTATTGCGCTGTTGTGTACATGTGCACCCTACCAGCTTGCACATTCGAGCCGTAAACTGCGCCGCGTTGCGCTTATCGACAAATAGGTCATTTAAATCTTTTTCTACATATTCCTCCGGTCTCCCCACACACTGGATTTACCACCTGGGGCTAGCAGGAGCATTAGGGATGGTTCCAGGACTGGGACTGGCAGCAGGAGGAAAAATAGGTGGCCCCCCTGGGAAACCTACATGTAAAATAACATTTTCTCACTTCTCTTGAACCCCCCCCCATCAGTTTCCACCCATGCCCTCGTGTTCTTGATCCACTACTTATGCTGAATAGTTCCTTGCAGTTTACCTTGTTCATTCCTTTCAGGAACTTGAAGGTGTCTATTGTATCTCCTCTCTCTCTCTCTCTCTCGTCTGGCCTCTCAATAAGTATATGTTCAGTGCCCTTAGCTGATCCTCATAAGATCTGCCTTGCTGGCCCTGAATCATTTTGGTCACCCTACGTTGCACTGTCCTGAGCAAGTCTTTATCTTTCCTTAGCTGAGAACTCCAGAACTGGGCACAGTACTCCACGTGGGGCCTCACCAGTGATCTACAGAGAGGTAGTAATACCTCCTTCCTTCAGCTGTCGGTACCCCTTCCTATACATCCCAGCATCCGGTTTTCCTTATAGCAGGCCTTGTTAAACTAGCTTGATTGTTTTATGGAGTCACTAATAATGACCCCGGGTCTCTTTCCTCAGAGGCCGCTCCCAGCTTTAGACCCCCCCCCATCCAGTACTGTGTCATCAGGTTCTTGTTCCCTATGTTTATCCCTTGCGCTTTTTGGCACTGAATTTTAACTGCCAAACCTTTGGCTACCTCTCTACCTTTTGCAAGCTTCTCCCTGTATCTCCCTAACCCCCTCCTCCCTGTCCACCCTGCCACAGAGTTTAGTGTTATCTGCAAAGAGACACATGCTTACCCTGGATTCCTTCTCCATTGTCACTGATAAACATATTGAAAAGGACTGAACCCAGGACCGATCCTTGTGTCACCCCACTGGTGACCTCCTTCTCTTCTGATTTGACTCTGTTAACCACAAACCTCTGCTTTCTCCCTTCCAACCAGCTTCTCACCCATCTGTGTCCTCTGCTGCACCCAGATCCTCTAGCTTGTTCAGCAACCTTCTGTGAGGCACCAAGCTGAAAACCTTGCTACAAATAAAAGTAGAATAAATTCATATTGTGGCCCTTATCTACTACTCTCACTACTCAGTCAAAGAAAACTGTCAGGTTGGTCTGACATCACCTCCCTGCCACGAACCTGTGCCATTTACTATGATGGAGTCCACTGCTCTCCAGGTAGTCCACAAGGTCCTCTTTGACTAGCAGCTCCATCAGTTTACACACAATAGAGGCAAGACTGACAGGTCTGCCGTTACATGGTTGCTCCTTGACTCTCCCTTACAGAACTGGACTATGTGCACTACCCTCCAGTCTTTTTGAACTACCCCTGTCTGAACTGAGCTACTGAATAACCCTGCCAGGGGTTCAGTTACTTCAGCTGCCAATTCCTAGAGCAACCTCAAATGCATCCCATCTGGCCCCAGGGCCTTATCTGTCCCGAGTACCCCTAGTCCTTTCCAGACCTATTCACTGGTAAATACTTGCTATATCCTCTAAGGTATCCCCTGTACAGCTGCCTTAATGCCACTGTCTAGCACAAGCCCTCTGTCTTCCCTTGTGATTGCAGAGCAGAAGTAGTTAAGAACAGCTGCTTTCTGCCCGTCCTCCTCAATTACTCTACTTCCCCATTATCAAAACAATTCTTTCTCTCCTTTCTTTTTTCCCTACTATATCTAAAGATCTGTTTTCCCCCTTTCTTGACCCCTTCCACAATATGCAACTCTGTGAGACTGCCTTTGCTTCTCTAACTACCCTCTTGGTTTCCCTTGTTCTCATTTGGTACACTCCCCATTCTTCCTTGACTTGTTTTTCCTTGTAACAGGTGAAGGCTTTCTTTTTGGCTCTCATTTCTTCCCTGACCTTTCCAGAGGACCAGACTAGTCTCTGATATCTGTTTATTTTGATTACCATTCTCATGCAAGACTTGCATTGAGAGTGCCCCCCCCCCCCCAATCTTTTCTCCACATCCCTGGTGCTGTCAAGTCTGATTAAGCTCTGATTAAGCTTGTGCTCTGGTCAGTGACCACCATATACAGAAATGTTATCCCAGGACATCACTGTATCAAGGTTATCAACCTAATTACTGGCGCAAGAAATCACGCAGTCTCCCCCCAATTCCTGTCTCCCACCATGACACACAAGATCCATACCCTCCCATGGAACATTACTTTTTTTTTAAATCTTAACACACTAGCTTGCCTTTCACCCCCTTTTTGAACTGAATTGCAAAATTAAAGTGACTGAAGCCATCATTTCGATCAGCTTCATAGTCCTCGGCAGGCAGCAGAAAAGAGACAGCACTGAGTGCAGCTTTTAATAGAAAAAAAATTTCAGTAAAATCCATCAGAACAATCGGCTTCACAACCACAGAACCACAATGTTTCTCTGTTACTGTGGTTGTGAAGCTGATCACTCTAATTGCTTTTACTAAGATTTTTTTTCATCTTCTCATGTTTTAGAAACACTTTTCCCACTGTCCCACTCGCAAACAAGGTACCTTTGTAAATGAGCCTATGGCTCAAAGGTTTTCCAAACTGCTGTTTAAATAAAATAAATAAAAAATAAAACTACCCATGGACATGTTTAGCGTGTCTCCAATCCACTTACCATTTGGTGCCACTTGGAGCAAATGGAGACCAGAGGGAGCGAGAAAACTGTAGCAAACTGGGTGGGCAGGGACCGAAAAAGGCAGAGAGCATGAGAAACAGAGAGAAAAAGGGAGACATTGTGGGAGTAGAGTAATAGGAAGCTACTAAGCGACACAGAAATACAGCACAACCTAGTGGCCAAAACAGGAAGAGTAGAAATTTATTTCTAAAACGGTATACCTACTCATTTGGGGGTGAAACTCTATTTTAAAAAAATGCATGTTTTAATCATTTATTTATTTTATTTTTTTATTTTTAATATGTGAACCATTGTATAATAGCAATAATGAACTCCAGGAGTGTGTCATGCTGGGATACCGTCACGTCTCGGCTGAATGCACTCGGTCTGCAGCCTTGTGCTTCAATCACCCATGGCATGAGGTTATACCAGCACGACACATACCCTGTCGTGCATTACTGCTGAACTAACTTGTCCTCAAACCAGCTCCCTCATCCAGCTGAAGTCTGCCCTTCTGAAACCTAGGACTTCAGCCTTTGATGAGGACTTACTTTTTCCAAGGGCCACGTAAAACCACATAGCATTATGGTCGATGGACCCTAGTGTCTCTCCTATACTCATTCCTCCTACCACTTCCAAGTTGGTGAGCACTACACTGAGAATGACAGCCTGCCTAGTGGATGCCATAACTAGCTGCACCACCAGGCAGTCCTGCAATGTATCCAGTGGGGCCTGACTTCTGGAGCTCCTGGCTGCTGAAATGACCCGATTAATATCTGTCAGGGTTAGATCTCTCACTACCACCATGACCTCCCACTTTCCACCCACTTTCTACCTCTGCCCCTAGCTCATCTCTCTCTTCCACTGTCCTGGAGGACGAGGCGTGTATGGGGGGGGGCCCTGCCCCTCCATTAAAATACCCTCCAATTGTTGTTTTTTAAGTAGTTCAGCCAGGAAAAAGTTGAACAACAATAAAATGATTTCTGCTGACTTGCCCTGGCCAGAACGCACCCTGAGCTGGGCGATTGGTCTTGCTCAGTCCCATTCCCATTGTGACGTTGTCCCATTCTACCAGGCTGCTGGGACAATGCAGGGAGAGATTGACTGACTGGTAGGGGTGACAAACTGAACTACTGGCCGAGTGGTCAGCACTGTGATCAGGTGAGATGGAATTAGGATCAGGGTGGGGCATGGACTGGTTCAGCATTCAGTGGAAAAGCGGAGGACAGGAATGAAAAAGTGCGCTCACAGCCATTGGACAGAGTGCATGTGTGTGTTCGGCAGCTGGAGTTTGCTCATAACGAGCTGCTCTGCTGCAGCCTGTCATGTCTCTGTCTGCTGCCTGCAAGTGCAACGGGGTGGGGACGGGGGATGGGGAGGGACATATGGTCCAGTCCAAAAGAGGACAGTTTGTGCTCCCACTCCAGCCTCTGGCTGCTGGAGTTTGCCATACCAGCTACTGCTCTGCCTGCTCATAAGATGACTGTCGGCAGTGTCAGAGAAAAATACAGGTCTCCCGAGTCCCACAATGCCACCACCACAGAATAGATTTGTAATTGTTTCTGAACATACAAGCATACATACTAACATACTATTTGCCAGCAGATTAGGCCTTACTGTCTATCGAGTCTGCTCAAACCTAGATCCTTAGTTGGGTGCCAAGACCCTCCCATCCCTTGTTCTCTAGAAACCCCTATCATCCATCCCCACCCCCCACGGGCCAGGCCATCATCTGATACATCCACTTTCTGTCTGTCCCACCCTCTCTTGAAGCCCTCCACTGTGGATCTCTGAACCAGCTCACCAGGCAGTGCATTCCAGGGTCCACCACCCTCTCGTGAAAACCTCCTCCTCTTTCCCCTCACCTTCCACCTTCCAACTTCAAACCATGCCCTCTGGTGATACCTCCTGCTTTAGTCTAAGATCCCTCCATGTTTACCCTATTTATTCCCTTGAGGTACTGAAGACCTCAATCATGTCCCCCGTCTCTCCTCTCCTCCAATGAAAACAGGCAGAGCTCCTCAAGTCTGTCCTCATAAGTCAAATCCCTAGCCCTCGTATCATCTTTGTTGCCCTCCTCTGTTACCCTCTCCAGGAGCTGTATGTCCCTCTTCAAATGTGGTCTCCAGTACTGTACACAGTACTCAAGGTGTGGTCTAACCAGTCCATTGTACAGTGGCAGAATCACTTCCCTGCTCCTAGAGGTGATCCCCCTTACGATGCATCCCAACATCCTGTTTGCCTTGCTAGCTGCTCTCCTGCACTGCTCAGAGTTATTCATACATGTATCCACCATGACCCCTAGGTCTTTTTCCCCTATTGAGGCCTCCAACGCCTCCCCTCCCAGGGTGTACCTGTGTTTAGGGTTTCCCCGACCAAGATGCAACACCTTGCACTTGGTGATATTGAAATTTAATTTCCATGTGTGAGCCCAGCTTTCCAGGGTGTCCAGGTCCCCTTGCAGGGCCACCCTCCCCTCTTCTCCCTCAACTACTGCTCCCATCTTGGAGTCATCCGCGAAGAGACTCATTTCACACCCTATACCCTCCCTGATGTCCGATATGTATGCATTAAACAGGATCGGACCCAGGACCGAGCCCTGTGGTACCCCACTACCAACCTCTCTAGGGTTCGAGAGCTCCCCACAGACCACTACTCTCTGAGTGCATCCAGCTAGCCAGTTTTCAATCCATCTGACCATCAAAGGGCCTACTCCTAAACCCATCAGTTTCTCCACCAGACCATTGTGGGGGACAGAGTCAAACGCCTTGCTGAAGTCCAAGAATAATACATCCACAGGCTTACCCCTGTCCAGTTCTGATGTTACCCATTCATAGAACTCCACAAGGTTGGTTTGACATGATCTACCTGGCACAAACCCATGTTGCCGACTATCCAGACCTCCCACCTCCTCCAAGTACACCCCAATCGTTCCTTTAGTATACTCTCCATTAATTTTCCCACCACGAGGTCAAACTGATGGGTCTATAATTACCTGGTACTTCCCTCGACCCCCCTTTATGGATTGGTACCACATGTGCCTCTCGCCAATCCCTAGGTACCCTCCCTGTCTCAAGTGACCTGCTGAAAAGCTCCGCCAGGGGTGCAGCCAGTATGTCCGCCAATTCCCATAGTACTCTCGGATGAATGCCATCCGGCCCAGGAGATTTGTTTTTCTTTAGGGCCTTGAGGGCTAACCACACCCTTTTGGTGGAGATAGCATCATCCGTCCCCTCCCCCTTATTGGTCTTTTTATCCTTATCCAGATGTGACCCCCTGGGTACCTTTCCTCCCTCTTGCTCCATTTCTGTTGCTCCCTGATCCCACCATGCCGCTTCTATCCCCTTCATGCCTTGCTTTGTAGATATCCCATCCCCTCCTAGTGAACACCAGAGGCAAAGTACTCGTTAAATACCTCTGCCTGGTCCTCGCCTTCTTCACCCACCCTCCTTCTGATCTCAATCTGCTGAGATGGCCCTTAGTTTTTCTCCGCTCCCCAATGTACCGGAAGAACCCCTTTTCCCCTCCATGTATCCCCTGTGCCAGCCGCTGCCTTTTACTGGACTTTGCTCCCCTCACCATACGGGTGACTTTTCTAGATGCAAGCTGGTACATTTCCTTATCCCTATCCCCTCTTGTTGTTTTATATTTTTTGTAGGCTGCCTTCTTTTCTCTGACTGCTACCTGTACCTCACTGGACCACCAGCATGGTTTACGTGACCTTGTTCCTTACATTTCAACTTAGCGCAGATCCTGACTGCCTCATGAAGTCCCCTGCTTATGATCTCCTTTCCACACTTGTCATTGAGGTAATCCCCTTCAAGTGATCCTTGAGAATATTTCCCATGCCCATAAAGTCTGCCCCCTGAAGTCCACTGCCAGTGTCCTAGATCTCACCCCACTCCCCATGCTTATTTGAAACCAGACAGTATCACAGTTGTAATAATAATAATAATACTAAAAAAAAATAACTGGTTTGCCTGCCTGCAACTGGGTGGGAGGGGTCTGACAAAGACAGATGGCTGGGACACACACTATTGAACTTACCGGCTGACAGGCTGCTCTGCCCGCATACTCAGCTCTTGGGAGGGGGGGATACAAGTCTCCTCTACTCTCTGCCAGACTGTTTATGGATGTCAGTAAGTCAGTGTTTATCTTAAGTGAATGCAACTTTACTACAAGCATCATCATGAATTTGCCTGAGCACAATTTATTTTCAAATCCATGGTGGCGCTTGCATCAAGCTGCATTCATTATGTAATTTAATAATAAAAAAATAACTTGGGACAACATTGGAAAGAGAAAGAATTCAGTGCAATCTTTAATGTTTTAAAGGAGGACTTGAAGATGGACCCTAATGTATCTTGCCTAACTCTAAAATGCAGGAAAATGCACCATTTACAGTGATTTTCTTTTGTATTTCCTGGGAGTGGGGCATGCCCCTAGACCTTCCTAGCTTTGTCAGGATTTTTGGTCCCCCTTATTCACTGCTCCTGCACATGCCTCTGCCTAGAAGCCACACCCATCCATAGTTTCTTTCTGAAGGATGCCGTGAACTGAATCCACAGTGATTCTGTTTTTCTCCACAACCTCCCCCGATGTCTCCATCCTCCACTGCCTCTTTGCCTTCCCTAACATAAAGGGCTACACCTCCTCCTTTATGTAACCCCCAGGTGGCGCTATCCCAAGGGCTACTACCCCTGCCTGCTTGCCTACGGACAGGTTGAGGGGCCTAGGTTCTATGGTGGGTGCCTCCACCCAGAGGTCAGGGTTTGTAGTGGTTAGACTAGCTTGGTCACAGCCCTCTGGGACACCGTGACCCCCTTTTATTCCCTCTAGTGGCTCACACAAGGCACAGAAATTACAGTCCCAATACCCCACATATATACACTGTTCATTTATAAAGTACCACTTACCCTCGAGACTGATTCTGAGGTTTATCTCTGAGGACCCCCCTGTAAAATAAGGTTATTCAACATACACCAACCACTACAATACTTGATAAGTAGGTACTGACACTTCAGACAGTTTAAAGTTTAACATCATCAAAATCTGGTTTATTTAGTGGACAATAACACGGGAGGGGGAGATCAGGTCAATTAGTGGCATAAGATCACAGTACTGTGCACATTACAGGGTCTAACAGTCACACTCTGAGTACCCAGGTTGGGGGGGGGCTAGCCAGGTCCGTTGCCCGGGGTTGGCCGGTAGGTGCAGACGGATAGGGCCCTGGAGAAGAAAATATATGCACAACACCCAATTGTAATCTGGAGCTGGATGGCTCAGTCTTTGAAGCAACGAAGAAAAGGAAATCAGATGAAACACTGTTGATAGATAAATGGTCATAGGGGATGCCCTGATTAGCGCTCACAATACCACACGCTGAAAACCTGGCACGATGGTGGTTCTGGATTGCCAGACACAAACACAGCAGGGAGATGAAATTCTACAAGCCAGGCACTCAGCTCTGATCAGCGGATGGATTCAGTCCCCATACATTCACTTGGCTTTCAGTCTATACCACACGTGGACAAGAGAACCCGTTTAGCTGTTCGTCACAAGCATTCCACACATTTATACTGTAAGTAAAGGAAATTACTATACCAGGCAGCTGCTTTCAGGTCCCGCTCGCACTTATGGCTAAACCCGGGAGTTCACATGGCAGCTTCACTTTCCTGATAGACCAAGCGCGATTCCACAATTTCTCCAGTCTTCTAAGGGTGAGCCTGGTTTCCCTCTTTCAGCCTCTCTTCCTCTCTACACGGTCTCAGATTCAGTCCAAATTAAATTAGCAGCACAACAACCCGACTTCAGGTCTTCCACGTGCTTCTCGCGTGAAACTTATACAGCGCAGAAGCTCAGCGCTCCTTCTCTGATAAGGGTCACAATGCATCTGATCTGTCCAAACACAAGGCAGAGCATTCCCTTCAGGCGCCACCCATTCCAACTGGTGGACTCTGCTGTCAATCACTCAGAACTCTTCCCATTGGTGCAAATAGGCACCAAGGTCCAGAACTTCACTTCCCAGTTACTAGCTATATCTCCTCATGATGAGCTGGCTCCCAAGAGAGTCCCAATTCTGGTTGGTCTGAACAAACTCCATTTTAGAAGCCCCCCATGCACTGATTGGATCCATTCAGCAGTTTAGATCCAAAATGGAGGGGCAAAACACACAGAGTCCCAGCTGCAAGAAAGGTAGGTTAGACAAACTGCATTCTACTTAATACTCTAGCTGGTTTCAGGCAAACAGTTGCACCTGTCATCTAGGCCCCCTCTGCGCTCTTAGCGACTGCAGAAATGGAGCGATCAGATGGCAGCTCAGGGCCAGATTCAAGCATTAACTACACAGTCCCCCCATTCCAACTAATTTAACCTGCGAGCAGACAGCTCTTAAAGAGACAGTACCAGAGGCTCTAAAAGCACTCACAGATAAACGGCTTAAACGCCGAACACCATCTAGGCGGGGAGCACTTAGCCAGCTCCTAGGAGACTTTTGGGGACCCCCATTTGCAGGGGGGTTACACCCTTCCTGGCCGAAAAACTTGGCATCCGCGTCAAGTAGATACCCTTAAATCACTTTAAGGCAGAACAGTTTAAACTTGCATCCCTTTTAAACAACAATTGGCATATTAAACCTTTGTTATATATACTTATACTGTATTACACAGTCTACTACTGGCTATACAACATTACACATACAAACATTTTTACATCAGGTTATTACTTCTTGCACATGAAAGTGGAAAAGAGGGGCCCCTTCCCTATCAGCTACCTTAGGGCTGGACGGGGCAGGGGCACCATACTCAGAGGGCAATACAAGTAACCTGGAATTATTTCCTAGACTTAGTTTGGGCAATGAGCTCGGGGTCACATGCACTCCCTTATGGACCATGTTAAGGGGCAGGTCCACAGGTCTGCCCAAGGACTCATAACCTAAACGTACCACAGGCCTCACATCTCAACCAGTCCTTCTAGGGGGAATTGCCATAGTCTCTGCACTGTTAGACTCACTTTCAGCACTGTCATTACTTGCCAGGGAAGTCTCCATGGGAGTTTTCTGACACTGGCAGCGAACCATCAGGGTACTCAACACACTCCTCCTGTTCTGGTGCATCACCAGTCTGTCCCAGTCCATCATTTTCCTCCTCCGAACACTCAAGCAGTTCAACCATACACAATGACTCCATCTCCTCAGACTTGATGCTTTGCACTTCACTGTCTGGGAGCATTGGTTCCAAGGACAAAGCTGGGGGCTTAGACAGTCCAGAAGGCCCAGCTTCATCTCCAGGATTGACTAGAGGATTGCCCCGAAACAACTGACTCAGTTCGTAAGAAGGGTAGTATTCAAAGCCACACTCACTTTCATCTGACATGGACTGACAGTCATATTCAACTGGGACTTGTGGAGGGGAACACTTTAACTCTGCTTTTGTAGGTGCAGGCTTTCTTGATTTTTTCTTAGCAGCAGCTCTAGTCACTGGTCCAGAAGGGGCATTTTCTGGGGGCTCAAACTCAACCTGGATTTGTCCAATGGACAATAAATGATTTCTGTGCATTGTTTTCACATCTTTTGAGTTATTCTCTGGCCTTACTTCGTACACAGGCAGATCATCTAGTTTGCCTACCACAATGTGGGGAAGATGGTGCCACCTATCAGCAATCTTGTATTTGCCATGCAGTCCCAGATTCCTTAGAAATACCCAATCTCCCTGCTGGAGTTCCAGTGCTCTCACTTTTTTGTCATACCTTTCTTTGTTAGCCAGATTTCTTTTGGCAGCCATGGTTTGAGCCAGTTGATATGCATGATTTAGCTGGGCCTTTAACTTTTACACATACTGTAAATGAGTAGCTGCTTGCACCCCATCAGGGGAAACTCCAAAACACACATCTACCAGCAGTCGAGCTTCTCTTCCATACATCAGGTGGTAGGGAGAAAACCCAGTGGCACCATTTTTAGTGCAGCTGTAGGCATGTGCCAGGAAGCTGATTTGTTGGCTCCATCTAGGCTTGTCTTTGGGATGAAGGGTGCCCAGCATATCTAGCAGAGTGCGGTTGAAATGTTCAGGCTGTGGGTCCCCTTGGGGGTGGTAAGGGGTGGTTCTGGACTTTCGCACTCCCCACAGAGAAAGCATCTCTTTGATCAGATGACTCTCAAAGTCCCTCCCTTGATCAGAACGATTCTTTGTGGCACCCCATAGTGAACAAAAAAGTTTTCTATAAGTACTTTGGCCACAGTGGATGCCTTCTGGTCCTTGGTGGGGAAAGCTTGAGCATATCGGGTGAAATGGTCAGTGTCTACCAGCACATTACTGATACTTCTTTGATCTGGCTCCAAACTCAGAAAGTCAATACAGACCAATTCCATGGGGGCACTGGTGGTGATGTCAACAAGAGGGGCAGCCCTTTGGGGCAAAGCTTTTCTCTGTAAGCAGCGACTACAAGTTCTGAAGTGTTGTTCAACATCAGCCCCCATTTTAGGCAAATAAAATTGGGATCTCACCCAATCAAGTGTTCTGTCTATGGCCAAGGTGCCCCACATGGTTGTCTAGGGACCTCAGCACCAAGTCTCGAAAGACAGTAGGCAAAACTAACTGTTGCTTGTCCATTTGTCCCCCTCTATCTGCCGTCTCTCTATATAACAGTCCATTGATCAGTTTCAACTTAGGACCTTCTTTATATAACAATGCAGTTCTCAAATCAGTGCAACGTAACCTTAGTTTAGTTTAGTTTAGTTTATTGTTCTAGGAATTACTACCTTTGAGCCAAAGGCTCTTTTACAAAGGTTCCATGTCAATTAGGTACAGTACAAAAGGTTACATAGATAACACAACAATTTGTGTTGTGTCAAGAGCAAGAAAACATATACAAATACATATCAAATCATTTGTGCAAAAGGATATGAGATATCAATAATCACATTATTATTACAAGAAAGAGGTCATGCCAGATTAGGAGAAACAAATAGGGAAAATCCAGAACAGAGAGGGTAAGTGAAAGGTGTGGGAGCAGACAATAGCAGGAGAAAAGGTTTCCCAAACATGTCTTTGTCAAATAACGGGACAGGGTGGGTAGTGAGAAAATAGGAGGTTTAATCAGGGCAGTCACAGGAGCTGGAGGTGGCAAGTGAGAGAAAAGCCTTGATTTGAAAATACCTAGAGAGGTGGAGGCAGTAATATGAGTGCTGAGGGCATTTAGCCAGCTGGAGGCACGATAGGCAAATGATCTTTGTCCCTGAGAAGTCCGGCATCGAGGGACTTGGAGAGGCTGGTGTTCTGATCTTCTGGAAACGGTGCAGCGCCGGTATAACAGGTCTTGGATACAGGGTGGAGTGAGGCCCAGAGTGGATTTTTTCACCATCAGGCAGGTAAGGTACTTTTACGGCTTGAGAGTTGCAACCAACCTGAGTCAGCATAGAGTTTACATGTGTGGTATGCGTCGGTGTGCACCAGTGAGCAAACCGACAGGCCTTATTTAGGGATGTTGTAATGCGACTAAGTGCTGTAGTAGTGGCAGATCCGTATATAACTAAGCCATAATAAGCGACTGAGATGATAGAGGATTGGATGGCAATCCTCAGTGCAGAATGGGTAAGAAGCTGTCGGTTCCGATACAGAATCCCAATTAGGCTGATTAATAGTTTTGCTGTACTATCAATGTGAGTTGCAAAAGTTAGGCCTTGATCAAAGTTGATTCCAAGATATTTGAAAATTGGCACTTGTTCAAGGGTATTTCCTAGGTATGTATTAATGGTGAGTGGGACTTCCGTTTCTTGTTTTTTGGTTAGAAAGAGCATGGATTTAGTTTTTGTGGTTTAGAACCAGCTTATGTTCAAGGAACCACATCTCAACTTTGGAAAAAGCATGCTGAAGGTTGAGGCGTAAGAGGTTCGGATCTTTATGAGTGGCAAGAATCACGGCATCGTCAGCATAGAGGATTATTTGTTCAGGGCAGGATTTGGGGAGGAGTTTAGGAAAGGCTGAAAGGAGGGGCCCAGGATGGATCCCTGGGAACTCCTGAGCGAACTGGTTTTGAGTCTGAGAGAACTCCAGCTATTTTTACAGATTGAGAGCGCTGAGCAAGGTCATTTTTAACCCAGTCACCAGGACCCTGTGAGAGCCCTAGGGATAGTAGTTGTTTGATAAGTAGGCCATGGTGAACTGTATCAAATGCCTTGGTTAAGTCAATGTAGACTGCTCCAGGTAGGTTTCCTTTGTCCATGGCATTGTGGATTGCTCCTGAGAATTCAAGTAGGGCAGTCGATGTGCTGTGCCCTTTCCTAAATCCATGCTGCTGAGTGCATAGGATGTTGTGCTTTTCCAGGTAGTCTGAAAGTTGGTCCGCCACCAAGCGTTCAAGGGCCTTAGAGAGAGGTGGTAGTATTGATATCGGGCGATAGTTACCAGGCAGTGACTTATCACCACTTTTGTGCACCGGAGTGACAACTGCAGCTTTCCATTTCCTAGGGAATTGGCTGTAGCAGAGGGAGAGATTGAAAATTTTTGTGAGGGGGAGCAGTACTTCCTCCAGAGTGAGGGACAGAAGTTTAAGGTCAATAGTGTTGCTGCTTGCTCGGGACTTAGAAATGGCCTTCTTTACATATTTATAGACTTCATGTGCCTTTACTAGTTTTGAAATGGAAGGGTGGTTTGGTTGGAGAGGCAGTAGTAGAAGTAGAAATTGGAGGGTCAGCATCAGTGAAGAAATCAGATGAGAGGACACCACTAAGGTCCGTGAAGGTATCATTTAGGGTGTTTGCAATGATCTCTGGGTCTAATGTGGTGGTTCCATCCACATTCATTATTGTAGGAGAGGATCTGGACTGCTGACCCATGATATTCTTTATGTTGTCCCAGAAGGATTTCCCTTCGCCCCAGGAGTTGGAGAGGGCATTCTTGAAGTAGGAGCTCTTCATCAAGCGGATCTATTTATTACAGTGGTTACGAGCCTGTTTATACTTTTGAATGTCTGACAGAGTGCCAGTAGCTCTTGCAGTGGCCCAGAGGTGATCCTACTTTTGAGTTGTGCCAATAGCTTCACCGTGAGCCAGGGATTTGTGAGTGCTTTGATTTTGCGCTTTTTTACTGGTGCATAGGTGTCACAGGCAGTGTTGAAAGTAGAAATAAAGTAATCAAGGACTAGGTCAACATCTTGAGTTTTGTAAATCAAGGACCAGTCTATCTGCCTAAGACAGGTCTTGAGATGAATAAGGTTGCCATAAGGTGAGGACTCTGCTATAGATGGTTTTGGAGGCTGACTTCATGAGGCTTATTTGTCCAGGTACATATTATTGAGAGTGATCACTGAGCGAGTCAGGGAGAACACTTACATTGGTTATCTGGTAGGGTGGCTGGTAAGGATCCAGTCAATGAGGGTGCTGGTCCCTGATTTGTAGTTTTTCCTGGTAGGGAGTTTACCACTTGTGTTAAATTTGCTGCTAGGATAGCATCTTTGTTTGACCCTGCATCAGGAGCAAGCCAATTTATATTAAAGTCCCCAAGGAGAAGGAGTTCGAGGTCAGAAGGTTGTGTACTTACGAACTCGAGGACAGCCTGTAGGCCAGAATCAGGATCTTCTGGTGGGATATAGACAGCAGCAATCGTGAGACACATCTTTCCCTGCTTGGAGGGCTTCCAGAGCTGTTTTGATCATGGGGATCTCGGGAATGAGCCCGCTGAATATTGTCATTATTGAACTGAGGCACAGCACCAGTGTTCAGGGCAGAGAAGTGGCAATAAGCAGCTGGAATGCAATTTTCAGAGGGTCCCAAACAATCCACCATACAGTCCACTGCATTCGTGGACATCTTTTCCTCCCTATCAAACTTCTGGAAGAGTGCTCGAATATCAGGTTCTGACAGTCTAACCCAGTTATTCGGAGGGGGACAGGTCTCCATGAAAGAGCATCAGCATCTATGTGGTTCAGGCCTGCTTTATATTCGACAGCACAGTCGTATGTAGATAATGCAGAAAGCCACCTATGGCCAGTGGTGTCTAGTTTATCTGAAGTCTGGACATAAGTCAAGGGACTGTTGTCAATTTTTACCAGTATTTTAGCCCCATACAGGTAGTCGTGGAATTGGTCCACAATGGCCCACTTCAGAGCTAGGAATTCTAACTTGTGTACCGGGTAGTTCTTTTCGGAAGAGGTCAGGCTCCGGCTGGCAAAAGCCACGGGTCTTAAACCATTCTCATGTTCCTGGTACAACACAGCCCCCAACCTTTGCAAGCTAGCATCAGTGTGCAGGACATAGGGTTTTGTTGGATCAGCATAGGCCAATACTGGAGCATGGGTAAGTTGATATATGATCTCATGAAAAGCAGTCTCATAATCAGGAGTCCAGCAGGCCCCAAATACTTGGATGAAAATACACTCTCTCTCAGTTTCAAGGGACGCTGATTTTTTTTATCTTTTGTGGGTTGGGGGATACCCTTGAGTAAGATTAAGTAAAGGGCGGATCACTCTTGAATAGTCCATGATTAAACGCCGATAATAACCACAGAAACCCAAGAATCTTTGCAGTTCTTTTAGATTTTGGGGCAGTGGCCAGGTGGTCAAGGCCTCAACTTTACTCGGGTCTGTCTCTATCCCTTCAGTAGAAACTATGTGCCACACATACTTTATGGATGTTTGAAAGAATTGACACTTATCAATGGACGACTTCAGGCCAAAGTCTTCCAGTCGGTCCAACAGCTTGAATAATCTGTTCTCATGTTCCTCCAGTGAGCTGCCAAACACAATAACATCATCTAGGTATACCAGGCACTCTAATAAGTTAATGTCCCCCACTGCACACTCCATCAGTCGTTGAAAGGTGGCTGGGGCACTTGAAATCCCTTGAAGCATCCTCATGAACTCATAGAAACCAAGTGGGCAGATGAAGGCCATCTTCTCACGGTCTTCTGGGGCCATCGGGATCTGGTGGTACCCGCTGCAAAGATCCAGCACAGAAAACCATTAGCTACTGTTCAGGCAGTCCAAAGCATCTTGAAAGCATGGTATTATATACTGATCAGGGATAGTCCACCGGTTTAAGGTGTGATAATCTACGCACAGCCTCACAGTCCCATTCTTTTTCCTCACTACCATGATAGTTGAAGCATATGGGCTTCTGGATTCTTGTATTACACCAGCAGCAAGCATCTCTTGCAGATGCCGTCTCACATAATCTATGTCAGCAGGTGCCAGGCATCGAGACCTCTCACGGAATGGCCTTTCAACCTGCAGCCAGATATGGTGCTCGGTCCTCTGCACGCAGCCTACATGCCACTCCTTTAAAGAAAACACCTGGTCCCTTTGTGCAAGCTTCTTACTGATCCTCACTTTCCATTCTGCTGACAACGGGGAGTCACCAAAATCAAACAAGTCAGGCGTTACTCTATTACTTTTCCCCGAACGCTTGTTACTGGGTAGCACGGCAGTATTCGCACAATGCACAGTAGCCAGGGTGCAACCTCGGTTTACTCGAATCTCCCTGTCAGACATGTTGTGAACTTGAACCATCACTCTTCTGGCAAAAGCATGGGCTCTAGCAGGCAGAATACTTGGCTTGACCAGCAGCCCCTAGGGCAGCTTTCCATCTCCTGGTGCATCCAGCATTAATATTTTGTTCTTGACATCCTTTTTCATACGGACCTCTCCTTGCAGAACACATTGGGCATTTGGTGCCAAAAGCAGAGATTCAGGATCCTTCTTCCAGACAACCCCAACCGGTTCCTGTGGTTCCATTCTGTCAGCATCTTTCTGTGATTCATAGGCCTTTTTAATCAAGGCCAGACTTCTTAGAGCCCTACCAGTCTGGGACCCTTGTTTTTCATAACACAACTGCACCAGTCACCCAATCATATGTGCATTAGTTCCAGTCAACAATGGAACCCCATCATACAGTCCAGTAGGGGGACACACTAAGGCTAATGTCTCCACTTGCTCTGCCACTCCAGCTACAGAAGTGGGAAAGGACAACCAAATTCGGATATAGCCAGAGTAGGGGTAGGCCTTCTCATTCAAATTCAAACCCCACACATGTAGTCCTTCCAGGGGTTGCAGGGGTACATTAGACAAATGCTTCTGACACCAGTCCTGAAACATAACTGTCACTTGGGAGCCACTGTTTAACACAGCTCTGGTGGATACCCCATTCACTTTCACAGTAGTCTCCATGGAGGGACCAACCGCCTCGTACCATTCAGGGGGCATTACTTGGGATGTCAATTGGGCATTGGCCCTGGTGGCAAAACTTTTCCAGGTGGCTCCCCCTGGTGACCGGGCACAGGTTTTGCGATGCCAAGCCACTAACCTGTTGGTAACTTTTCTCAGGTTCTCTGGCAGCTGACAATCAAACTGAAAGTGTCCATCCTCTCCACAACGGTAGCAGAATTTAGTATCTCTGTTGTCCTGGGAGGGAGGGAGATCTCTTATCTGGTTGTACATCTCGGGGGCTTTACATGGCTCCTCTTGAACTGGAGGTTTACCCCATTGGATCTCTGGGTCCCCACTTCTATTGGGGATGAGAGCAGTCTGTTGCAGTTCCCTCACCATCTCTCTTAAGTCCCCGATTTCTGCTCTCAGGTTGCTCTCAATCTGGGTTTCAGGGGAAACGACAAGCACTCCCACTCCATTTTTAGGTTCAGGGGGAGCTTGATACAAATCGGGTTCCCGGTAGGTCTCAGTCAACCTCTTAATCAACCCTCTCAGCTGTTGGGTCTCATCTAGCTCACTCTTCTTAGGGTCTGGCAAGGGTTCACAGCCCCAGCATAGGGTTCCCATCCCTCTTCATCAGTTTTGATTTCACGAGGAGGCGTGGAAAGGATGAAAAGGGACTTGGCAAGGTTGGAGGAATGGTCAGAAGTATGGCAGCTAGGATTCAATGCAAAGAAGTGCAAAATAATGCACCTGGGAAACAAGAACCCAGGGGAAGAATACACAATGGGTGGGGAGGTAGTAACAACAACAAAAAAGGAAAGGGACCTGGGGGTAATCATATCAGATGACCTTAAGGTTAGCAATCAATGTGAGAAGGCAGTAGGGAGGGCTAGAGGTATACTGGGATGTATAGGGAGAGGCATCAGCAGCAGAAAACAGGAAGTTGTTATCCTCTGTACAGACAGTTGGTGAGACCCCATCTGGAGTACTGTGTCCAGTTCTGGAGACCTCATCTCCACAAGGACATAGACAGGATAGAGTAGTCAGAGGAGGGCAACTAAAATGGTGCAGGGTCTGCAAGAGAAGCCGTGATGAGGAGAGACTAAAGGAGCTTAATATGTATACCCTTGAGGAAAGAAGGAGAGGGGGACATGATAGAAACTTTTAAGTACCTCAGTGGAATCAAAAAGTCCAAGAAGGTAGCATCTTTCAGAAAAAGAGACTTACAAGAACAAGGGGACACAATTTAAAGATAGAAGGAGGGCGGTTCAGGGCAATGTGAGGAGTATTATTTCACAGAGGGTAGTGGATGCATGGAACAGCCTTCCTGAGGAGGTTGTGGGGTCTAAAACTGTGGGAGAATTCAAGAATGCATGGGACAGACATAAGGCAATTCTTGTGGGGGGTAGGAAGAAATAGGCTGTTGGTTAACTAGGATCTGCGGCCTATCCTGTAGGTAGGGAAATGGGCAGACTAGATGGGCCTAGCGGTCCTTATCTGCCATCAAAGTCTATGTTTCTATGTTTCACGGATCTCTCTCATCAAGTGGCAATACTCAGGAGGGTCGGCCCGCCTGTCTTGCAATTTGAGTTTCAGCAATATTACACTTGAAAATCTTGTGGATTTCAATATATGGTCTAATCAGACCTGGTTTAGCGCTTGAGCAGACACTCCCCCTTTTCGGTGGGCTTTTTGCAAAGCCCTTTCCATTCCGGTAACAAAAGTAGACAATTTCTCATTCCTCCACTGTTTAGCTGACTTGAACTTCCATAATAGATCCTCTCCGGTTTCGGTGCTGCCAAATACCCACTCTAATGCGGAAAGATATTCTGCTGCAGTGGCCTCTGGACTAGTGGCCCGCAGAAATCGAATGGCTTCCAGTGCAGGACCCCTCAAACTTTCCATCAACCGTTTTCTCTTTTCCCCCTTGGAGCACTGTCACTCTTGTACTAAAGGGGTAGCACAGTCCATCCAGGTCTCCAAATCATCTTCTCCCGAAGGCACTGGAACAGTACTGGAGAAGAGTCTCAATCTCTGATAGGAATCCAGTTGAATGGGGGGAATAACCATAGAGCGTGGGGTTAGTATGGAGCTCTTAGAGGACCCAGGAGATGTACCTGGGGAAGGCAGGGGAGTGTGGTCACCCGAGATGTCCAATACTTTTACCAGTTCCTGAGCGGTTCTCTCTTCCGTGGCTAACAGTTTGAGCAGTTTTTCCTTAAAGCTATTAGCATGAGTGGACCCACCCGGGGTGTCCAAACCACTATGCGTGTCAATAACCCTCCATCCCTTCTGGGCACCTTCGGACAAAATCACTGGGGGCACCCTCTCAGGGTCTATCTGAATACTGCATGAAAGCAGCACCTGCAGGGTTTGTTCGACCAAATCAGCATATCGCCCTTTTACTTCCACCTTGCCCATACATTTGACATGTTCTACAGTAGAGACAATGTCAGCGCTTTTAATCTCCAAAAGGACATCCAGTAATAAAACAGCCTTTTGGGAGTCCATTTCCTCAGCTCCACACCACCCCATCAATTTGTGTACCATCATCTTAAGGAGGTCGAGTTTTACCTTGGCCGTAGTACTCCCTTTCATTTTCTCCCTTAAGTTAGACATAATGGGGTACTTCCTTCACTGGGCCACTAGAGGATGCTAATCCCAGTGGTGCCTCCAAAATGTAACCCCCAGGTGGCACTATCCCAAGGGATACTACCCCTGCCTGCTTGCTTACGGACAGGTCGAGGAGCCTAGGTTCTATGGTGGGTGCCTCCACCCAGAGGTCAGCGTTTGTAGTGGCTAGACTAGCTTGGTCACAGCCCTCTGGGACACCGTGACCCCCTTTTATCCCTTCTAGTGGCTCACACAAGGCACAGAAATTACAGTCCCAATACCCCACATATATACACTGTTCAATCATAAAGTACCACTTACCCTCGAGACTGATTCTGAGGTTTATCTCTGAGGACCCCCTGTAAAATAAGGTTATTCAGCATACATCAACAACTACAATACTTGATAAGTAGGTACTGACACTTCAGACAGTTTAAAGTTTAACATCATCAAAATCTGGTTTATTTAGGGGACAATAAAATGGAAGGGGGAGATCAGGTCAATTAGTGGCATAAGATCACAGTACTGTGCACATTACAGGGTCTAACAGTCACACTCTGGGTACCCAGGTTGGGGGGGGGGCTAGCCAGGTCCGTTGCCCGGGGTTGGCCGGCAGGTGCAGATGGATAGGGCCCTGGAGAAGAAAATATATGCACAACACCCAATTGTAATCCAGAGCCGGATGGCTTAGTCTTTGAAGCAACGAAGAAAAGTAAATCAGATGAAACACTGTTGATAGATAAATGGTCATAGGGGATGCCCTGATTAGCGCTCACAATACCCCATGCTGAAAACCTGGCGCGATGGTGGTTCTGAACTGCCAGACACACATACAGCAGGGAGATGAAATTCTACAAGCCAGGCACACAGCTCTGATCAGCGGACGGATTCAGTCCCCATACATTCACTTGGCTTTCAGTCTATACCACACGGGGACAAGAGAACCCGTTTAGCTGTTCCTCACAAGCATTACGCACATTTATATGTAAAGGAAATTACTATACCAGGCAGCTGCTTTCAGGTCCCGCTTGCACTTAAAGCTAAATCCAGGAGTTCACACGGCAGCTTCACTTTCCTTACAGACCGAGCGTGATCCAGCAATTGCTCCAGTCTTCTACAGGGCGAGCCTGGTTTCCCTCTTTCAGCCTCTCTTCCTCTCTACACGGTCTCGGATTCAGTCAGAATTAAATTAGCAGCACAATAACCCGACTTCAGACCTTCCATGTGCTTCCCACGTGAAACTTATACAGCGCAGAAGCTCGGCGCTCCTTTCTCATCACAGTCACAACGGATTTGATCTGTCCAAACACAAGGCAGAGCATTCCCTTCGGGCACCACCCAGTGCAACTGGTGGACTCAGCTGTCAGTCACTCAGAACTCTTCCTGTTGTGCAAATAGGCACCAAGGTCCAGAACTTCACTTTCCAGAATTACTAGCTATATCTCCTCATGATGAGCTGGCTCCCAAGAGAGTCCCGATTCTGGTTGGTCCGAACAAACTCCATTTTAGAAGCCCCCCTGCACTGATTGGATCCATTCAGCAGTTTAGATCCAAAATGGAGGGGCAAAACACACAGAGTCCCAGCTGCAAGAAAGGTAGGTTAGACAAACTGCATTCTACTTAATACTCTAGCTGGTTTCAGGCAAACAGTTGCACCTGTCATCTAGGCCCCCTCTGCGCTCTTAGCGACTGCAGAAATGGAGCGATCAGATGGCAGCTCAGGGCCAGATTCGAGCATTAACTACACAGTCCCCCCATTCCAACTAATTTAACCTGCGAGCAGACAGCTCTTAAAGAGACAGTACCAGAGGCTCTAAAAGCACTCACAGATAAACGGCTTAAACGCCGAACACCATTTAGGCAGGGAGCACTTAGCCAGCTCCTAGGAGACTTTTGGGAACTCCCATTTGCAGGGGGGTTACATTTACCTTTTCCTCAAGCACATCTAAACATACAAACCTGCCAGCAGAGACCAGCCATACGGTCTATCAAGTCTGCTCAAATGTGCAGCTAGAAGTCCATTACACTGCAGCTGCACCTCCCTTCCCTACCCACATACATGTGACCTTCCCCCTCATCTTGTCCCATTCCCTCTTTTTAATTTTTAGTTTATTAAAGGTTTTTCAAGGAACCATATAATTCCATTCATACCTCTCAACCTTTTGTCCCCCAAATGTGGAACATTGCCTGTTACAATGTGGAACAAATGGGCAAAATGTGGAACACTGAATCAAATCTTTACCTAAGAAACTCAAAACACTATTAAAATGTTGCATTTATGTTGAGAATGTCTGTTATTAATTGAATAAGTTATTTTTTCCATCATTTACTATGGATATTTGCTTTAAAATGTTGACTCTGAATGTGGAACAAGTCCTCACAATGTGGAACAGGGACCTTTTCTGAAGTAAAATGAGGAACGTTCCTCGTAATGTGGTACAGTTGAGAGGTATGATTCCATTTATCAATTTACATAGATAGTGCAGACAAGACAAAGCTTAAGAATCCTGTCATACCGTGAGGACTATCCGCCCTTCATAAATACTCTAGAGTGGTATCTTCCCATATTCTTTCCCTGTTATACAAATACACCCTAAAATACCAACTGTTATGGTATGATATCAGATCTGTGGTTCATTATCCACAACAGCTACTTGTTCCAGAATTCCATGCATCTGTCCCCTAACAGGTTCAGACCTGCTGTTATTTTTTCCATAGTATAAATTTAGTGAGATATATCCTCCCATTCCCTCTGCATCAGGGGATCTGTGTGTAACCATTTTCAGAAGACTGATTTTTTAGCTGCTAGCATCAGAACTCCCAACATTTTCTTGGAATATTTATTCCGGACATGATTTGGATAGTGGTGTAACAGGGCTATAGCCAGGGAGAGCTCCCCCAGTTCAGGGAAAAGGTCCACCACGGCCTGCTCAACAGCCCACCAGTACGGTCTAATCACTGAACATTCCCAAAAAACATGGATGTGGCCTGCACATAACTCCCCACATTCTCGCCAGCATTTTGAGCCTTGTAGTAGATCATATTTCCCCATAATCTGAGGAGTTCTAAAATACTTGTAGAAAAGGCTTCGAGCACATACAACTCATAAGAGAAACACGTAGTATAAAAAGCTTTATTTTACAAAACTCCTAACATGTTTCGGACTGCTCCCCCAGTCCTTTATCAAAGGAAATAAAAAACCAAGTGTCAGAGAACACCATATATAACACACAATTGATTCAGGTGTATTCCATCAGAACAATGAATACTTAGCTAAACCATCAAACTAATTGTAATCCTCCAGAGAGACCTTCATTCAATTAAATATTTTAAACATCTTCATGTCTAATACAATAAAACAAAAGTGCATATAACAATGTAGTCTTATACTACTTCTTCAGAACTAAATTGTGAAAACGTAAAGATACAAAAAAAACAAAAACTCAAAAACTAAAAGGGACACTAAACAAAGGGGGGAGTTTAACAAGATAGTCAGACCATATGGTTCATGCTGATCAGATATTGACCAAAGTTAATACGATCCTTTAAATATGGATAAAGCTCTAAGGGCCATTTAGCCCTGGACTTTTGTTAGCTTTTAAGGTTAAAATCCAGTAATTTTCTCTTCTTAGTACTAGATTATTATAATCTCCACCTCTTGGGTTCCTATTTACCTTATCAATTGCCATAAACTTAAAGGAATGTTGTTCAGGTTCTCTAGTATTAACAACATGTGCTGCAGTAGCATAAGTCATGTCCCCCCTCTGAATGGCTCTCATATGTTCTACTCTGATTTTAAAACTCCTGATCGTTTTCCCCACATAAAAAGCCTCACAGTTACATATTGCCAAATAAATAACTTCCACTGTGTCACAGTTCGTGAATTGTCGAATTTCAAAACTTCTATCACTGTTGTGACTCGAAAAAATATTACCCTGTAACATATGGCTGCAATAGATACATCGTTTGCATTTAAAATGACCCTTCCTTTTATCTAACCATGTGCTTTTAGACTTATTTTCATAATGACTTCTCGTAAGTAAGTCTCCTATAGTGGGAACTTTCTTAAAACACATTCTGACGGGTTGTTCTATCACTCCTTGTAAACCTGATTCTGCTCCCAATATATGCCAATGCCTATTTATGATATTTTCAAGTTCTTTCGCTTTTACTGAATATCTTGTAACGAAATTAAAACGGCAATCTTCATGCTGTATTTTGCACTTATTTCTCAAAAGATCATCCCTGTCAGTGTTTTTGGCTGTGTTGTAAGCTTCCCTAATATAGTTCTTACCATAGCCCCTCTGTGTCAGTCTATTTGTTAATTCTTTTGCCCCCTCAAAATCTTCCACTTCTGTACAGTTTCGGTTTGTTCTTAGAAACTGACCATTGTATATTTTGATAGTGTGCCTGGGATGACAACTGTTAGCCCATAATATAAGTACTTCGTCAACTTCCTTTTCGAATAAAGTAGTTTTATCTTATTATTTTCTTTACGTTCAATCTTTAAGTCTAAAAAGTAATTTGTTCCTTGGAGTAACTAACTGTGAACTTCAGAAAAGGATTTGTTCTATGTAAAAGTCTACAAACGATTTTAACTCATTTTCATCCCCTTCCATATCAAAAAATATCATCAATAAAACGTTTCCAAACCATCACAAAATTATGAAAATATTGACATTATGATTAAAAATAAAATCCTCTTCCACTTTCCACAAATAAATTCACAATCGATGGTGCACAAGTGGCTCCCATAGCTGTTCCCCTTGTCTGTAGAAACAACTCTCCATCAAATACAAATACATTACATTTTAAAATGCATTCCAAGAATTTTAATAAAACATCAGAACCACTAATATTCACTTTATTTAAAAAGCAAGCTATTGCATCTAGTGCTTCTTCATGTGGAACATTGGTATACAGTGATTCAATATCCATTGTGACTAAAATTCCTTCTTCTGGTAATGTCACGTCTTTCAAGAAATTAAGGACTTCTTTTGTATCTTTGATGTATGACGGCAAGTTCCACACAAAGGTTTCAAAAAGAATCACATATCTCGACAAAGGTTCTGTTAATGAACCTATACCACTCACTATTGACTACCAGGTGGATTAACTAAAGTTTTATGGACTTTCAGAAGAATGTAAAAGTGGCCCTGGTGGGATTAGAAACTGTAAGGTAATTTTTCACATCTTGGTAATTACTCCACTAGACAAGGCATCTTCAATAATCTCATCAATTCCATATTTGAACTCATATGTTGGATCTTCTTTTAGTCTAATATAGTACTGGTGTTATAAATCTGTCTTTGCACTTCCAAAATGTAATTTCTCTATCCATTAGGACCACCGCTCCACCTTTGTCTGCTTGTTTTATCACTATATCTGTATCCTTCTTTAAAGTATCTATAGCTTCTTTTCACTGCTACTTAAGTTCTGATAAGAAAAATTATTCACTGGAATGCTTAATGTTTCAATGTCTCTCTCAACCAACTCTTTAAAAATAGTTACTGCTGCACATGGGGCACCAGACCGATGGTTTTTTAAAAACATTTGTATCCTTCACTGAATGTTCCATTTCTTGTAATCCCAGCATTTCTCTTCGGGAATAGAAAGCCTTAATATTAAGTTTGCGGCAGTTTAAATTCAAATTTATTAAAGTTTGTACTCGATTTAAAGGGGTAGTAGGAGCAAAACTCAAACCTTTTTTTAACAAGTTAATTTCTCCACTTGTCAGATCATGTTTTGATAGATTAATAATTTGAGTTGTAGGGGTATCAAAAGATTCAGTTCTTACTCTCCTCTGCTGATGTTCGACCCTCATTGCCATAAGGCTTCCTCCATGCATTCCATCCCCTGTAATTCCCTCGAGAATCCCTGTTTCCATAAGGTTTTGTTCTTCTTCTCCTCATCGGGTTCTCTTCTTCGGAAATCCTTGCTTCTCCTTGAAATCTTGGACTCCTTCGTGAAAGGTGGTGGAATATAAGGCGCTACAACTGATGCTCCCCCACTGGTTGTTGCTCGCGTTGATTGCTCCTTCTGAAAAGGATACATGTTGATGTTGTCTCCTCTATATCGCTATAGTCTGTACTGAAATCTGTGGAATACTCAAATGATACATTCTTAGTTCTGTTCTTTAAAATACCTTTCTTCTGGTTGTTTTTCCATTTAAAAATCGTGCCCCTTTCAAAATCTACTTTGTCTCGTAGAAACTTGGTCATTTTAATTTTTTTAACTTCAGAATCCAATTTAAAAATTGAATCTTTCAGTCTCAAGTTTAAACGCTCAAAGTCCAAATGTGTATGAAACTTTAACACTTCTATTTCACATTTCTAGATACAAAAGAAGTCCTTAATTTCTTGAAAGACGTGACATTACCAGAAGAAGGAATTTTAGTCACAATGGATATTGAATCACTGTATACCAATGTTCCACATGAAGAAGCACTAGATGCAATAGCTTGCTTTTTAAATAAAGCGAATATTAGTGGTTCTGATGTTTTATTAAAATTCTTGGAATGCATTTTAAAATGTAATGTATTTGTATTTGATGGAGAGTTGTTTCTACAGACAAGGGGAACAGCTATGGGAGCCACTTGTGCACCATCGATTGCGAATTTATTTGTGGGAAAGTGGGAAGAGGATTTTATTTTTAATCATAATGTCAATATTTTTCATAATTTTGTGATGGTTTGGAAACGTTTTATTGATGATTTTTTTATATGGAAGGGGGATGAAAATGAGTTAAAATCGTTTGTAGACTTTTTACATAGAACAAATCCTTTTCTGAAGTTCACAGTTAGTTACTCCAAGGAACAAATTACTTTTTTAGACTTAAAGATTGAACGAAAAAAAATAATAAGATAAAACTACTTTATTCGAAAGGAAGTTGACGGGTAATATTATATTACGGGCTAACAGTTGTCATCCCAGGCACACTATCAAAAATATACTAATCGGTCAGTTTTAAGAACAAAACAAAACTGTACAGAAGTGGAAGATTTTGAGGAGGGGCAAAGAATTAACAAATAGACTGACACAGAAGGGCTATGGTAAGAACTATATTAGGAAGCTTACAACACAGCCAAAAACACTGACAGGGATGATCTTTGAGAAATAAGTGCAAAATACAGCATGAAGATTGCCGTTTAATTTTGTTACAAGATATTCAGTAAAAGCGAAAGAACTTGAAAATATCATAAATAGGCATTGGCATATATTGGGAGCTGAATCAGGTTTACAAGGAGTGATAGAACAACCCGTCAGAATGTGTTTTAAGAAAGTTCCCACTATAGGAGACTTACTTACGAGAAGTCATTATGAAAATAAGTCTAAAAGCACATGGTTAGATAAAAGGAAGGGTCATTTTAAATGCAAACGATGTATCTATTGCAGCCATATGTTACAGGGTAATATTTTTTTCGAGTCACAACAGTGATAGAAGTTTTGAAATTCGACAATTCACGAACTGTGACACAGTGGGAGTTATTTATTTGGCAATATGTAACTGTGAGGCTTTTTATGTGGGGAAAACGATCAGGAGTTTTAAAATCAGAGTAGGAGAACATATGAGAGCCATTCAGAGGGGGGGACATGACTTATGCTACTGCAGCACATGTTGTTAATACTAGAGAACCTGAACAACATTCCTTTAAGTTTATGGCAATTGATAAGGTAAATAGGAACCCAAGAGGTGGAGATTATAATAATCTAGTACTAAGAAGAGAAAATTACTGGATTTTAACCTTAAAAGCTAACTAAAGTCCAGGGCTAAATGGCCCTTAGAGCTTTATCCATATTTAAAAGATCGAGTTAACTTTGGTCGATTCTGATCAGCATGAACCATATGGTCTGACTATCTTGTTAAACTCCCCTTTGTTTAGTGTCCCTTTTAGTTTTGAGTTTTTAGTTTTTTGTATCTTTAGTTTTCACAATTTAGTTCTGGAAGAAGTAGTATAAGACTACATTGTTATATGCATTTTTGTTTTATTGTATTAGACATGAAGATGTTTAAAATATTTAATTGAATGAAGGTCTCTGGAGGATTACAATTAGTTTGATGGTTTAGCTAAGTATTCATTGTTCTGATGGAATACACTTGAATCAATTGTGTGTTATATATGGTGTTCTCTGACACTTGGTTTTTTATTTCCTTTGATAAAGGACTGGGGGAGCAGTCCGAAACATGTTAGGAGTTTTGTAAAATAAAGCTTTTTATACTACGTGTTTCTCTTATGAGTTGTATGTGCTCGAAGCCTTTTCTACAAGTATTTCATTGTTGGTTTCTGGAGCACTACGTCCCAGTGCGCACTCAGTTGGTTTGTAAACTTTGGAGTTCTAAAATACCCAACTATGCATCTCCACCCATACTCCTTCCATATATAAGATGTCGGTTTGCACTGCATTAAATAGATCTCCTCCCATTCCTTGCCTGTAATCATTATATTCAAGTCTTCCTGCCATGTCTGCTGTATCTTCTCTACAGCTAATGCTGACTCTGCCCTGATGGTTTTATATAGTAATGAGATGATGTGTTCCGGCATGGGTTTTTCTAATGTGGTCCCTATTACTTGGATCAGTGGATGTGCCTCAGCAAGAGACCACTGTAGTCCGAATCTCCAACCCAAATAATGTCTTGTTTGCAAGTACCTAGAGTAATCTTGTTGTCTTAACTGGTATGTCTCTTTCTGTCCCAACCCATCTTAAAACTTTCCACCAACTTACAGGATACCACCTCTTCAGAATCTTCCACCCACCAACCTCACACCATACCCCCTATTGTTTGTCGCTCCCTCCTTCCCCTTTAACATAAAGATTACCTCTATACCAGTCTTGTTTATGCCTTTTATATATTTAAAGGTTTCTATCATATCCCTTCTATCCCTCCTCTCCTCCAGGGAATACATGTTAAGCTCCCTCAGCCTCTCCTTGTAGATTCTATCTTCCATCCACAGGATCATCTTTGTTGCTCTTCACTGGACCCCTCCCAGCAATTTAACATCTTTCCTTAAGCATGGGCACTAGAATTGCATTCAGTACTCCAGGTGTGGCCTCACCCATGGCCTGTATAGTGGCAGGATTACCTCCTCTCCCCTCCCCTCTCCTGGAGGCAATTCCTGTGGCAATACACCCCAGCATCTTATTAGCTTTAGCTGCTGCTTTTCTACAGTGTGCTGAGTGATTCATTTGCCCTGTTATTATCACCCCAAGATCTTTCTCCTCCTCTGTAGTGGCTAGCCGTACCCCCATCCAGCCGATAACAATTCCTTTGGTTTCTTGCTCCCAAGTGCATGACTCTGCACTTCTTTGCATTGAACCCCAGCTGCCATGTGTCCGAGCAGTACTCAAGTTTAGCCAGATCACCCTGTAGCCCCTGCTACCCTTCTGCATCATCTTACACCTCACTGATCTTTGTGTCATCCACAAAGAGACTAATCTTGTTCTTAATGCCATGTGAGATGTCTGCGATAAAAGTGTCAAACAACACTGGGCCCAGTACCGAGCCCTGTGGAAGTCCCCTAGTTATGGCCCTTGGAGATGAGAGTTCCCCTCCCACTACTACCCTCTGCTGCCTGTCCTGCAGCCAGTTCTTGACCCATTCCATCATTTTTGCCCTTACTCCCTTGTATCCCAATTTGCTAATCAGCCTCCCATGTGGCACCGAATCGAAGGCCTTGCTGAAATCCATATACAGGATATCCACCACATGGCCCCCATTGAGTGCTCTCGTCACCCAGTCATAAAAGTTAACCAAGTTGGTCTGACAGGATCTGTCAGAGACAAACCCATGCTGTCTGTTGTCCTGGGGATGATTACTTTCCAGAAAGGTTATCAACCTTTCCTTAATTATCATCTCCACAATGGATGTAAGGCTGACTAGTCTATAGTTACCTGGTTCATCTTTGGGTCCACTTTTGTGGAGGGGCTACAGTCCTGGGGTATGCACCAGTTCCCAGAGAGGTACTGAGTAAACATAGTGTGGCCTCGGACTGTCAGGTGTGAATCATCATTCTCTGCGGTCCAAGTTTCTGTGATGGCTACTAGACCCATTGCGGTGTCCGCCACCATTGCCTGAAGCTCACTCATTTTATTTCCCAGACAACTGGCATTAAGGCAGACCTTTCCATATTTCTCCTGATCCCCTCATGCTTTTTCTTATTCCCTCTTCTTTCCTATGTAAGCACCCTTTGGGTACTTACCAGTTAAATTTCTAGTGCTGGAGAGGAATTGGGAGTTATGGTGCCTGCGAATCCAGAAGGTAGGACCTGTTTGCTGTCAGCAGGGGACTCTTCCCCTGGGATATAAAAAGAGAAGGGGTTTTGGCACCAAGAAAAATGGTGGGGGGTGACCTGAGAAGAGGCAGGCGGGGGATTTGGCCTGCAAGTTTGGCCGGAGGGCTGTGGCTGGGCCGGGATGGATCGCATGCCACCTGGCCCTCCATCCTCAAAGACCCGCGATGTGGAAAGCGACGGTTCGAGTTTGAAATAAAGGGGAACACTGGAGCAAAGAAAGGGGCCTATCAGTGCAATTAGAAGCCAAAGCTCGGGGAAAAGAAAAAGAAATGGAGGCTCACCAAGTGAACTTTGGCACCTTGGTAGGGTAAGCACCGATGGGGCCTGTAGCCCAAAGAAACTCTGCCTGTGGGTAAGTTCAGCAGTGGGTCAGTATGTATCCTGAGAGAGGGCCCATTATGGCAATGGAGTACCGCTGGGTATCGCATATTTGCAGGGCATCTGGGCCGAAGGCACAGGGAAGGAGGCGGGGAGCTGCCAGAGCTCCAGGGCCGGACTGACAATGGCCTCGGCCACTGGGAAAGCCTCCGTCAGACAGACCCCTTTGTCCAGAATCTCTGTGAGGGGATAGCAAACCTGCATCTGGATGGGCTCCAATTTCGTCCCCGTGAACTCGGGGATGAGACGGAGAATGCCCATGAAGCAAGTGGGTCCTTCATCCATTGAGAGATCCCACACTGACTCTATGTCAACCAGATGAGAGTGCAGCGAGGAATCCTTGAACTCCGAGGAATATGCATAGAGCAGCCTACCACCTGAGTCACTCTGGACCTGCCACGGGTGGTCAGGTGTAAGAGTGACCGACAGCTGATGGGGAAGCCCCTGAGCTGGCTGAGACTCCATTGGTTGGAGCCCTGGTTGGCAGCTGTTTGGGTGGCAGCTCCACCACAATCGGTGGAGAGGCCAACTTTGGCTGAACCGAGGTGGTCTGTACTGGCTCCGCTGGTGGAGGAACAGTGTCGTCAGGCCCTGCCGGGGGCATCGGCCTATCGGGCAACAGCCAAGTGAAGGCCGATGTGGGAGCCAGAGTCAGTTTTGGACCAGATAACACCAACTGTTGCCACAAAAGGTCTTCGTAGCATCAACGCAATTTGCGCTGAAGCCTCTCCTCACCCGAGGAGGACAAAGATGAGTAGCGGTAGTGCCGCTTCCCATGAGGCCAAGAGCAAGACCACCGATGCCAGTGTGACCTGCTTGACCCAGAGGATGAGGAAGACCTAGACCTCGGCTGCCGGGGGGGGTGCCAAAGGGGGATCTCAGAGGGAGCCAGGGAGTGTTGCAGCTCCTCCTGGTCTAAGTCAGTGATCGGATGGTCTGGTTCAGTGGGCTGAGCCAACTCTTCGGTGGTCACCGGCAGTACTGGAGTCCTGAACAAGGAGTTGTTGGCCTCTTTGGATGACAACCGGTCGACTGCATTGAAAAAAATCTCGGCCGCATCGTCAGCCGGCATCTCAACCGACTGGCTTGATGGGGGCTCCGTGAAGCCAGCGGCCAAGGCTGTAGTTCTGACCATGGTAAAAACCTGAGATTCCTGAGACTGAGAATGTTCTCGGTCCCAAGAATGTTGACAGTGAGTCTTCTACTTTTCTCTCTTGGACTCCTTCTTGTAGGAGGAGGAGCAAGAGCAGTGTGAACCCGAAGAGCCCTCTCCCTTGGTCAGGAGAGACTAGCACAGCTCCTTGATGGAGCCCGAATAAGTGGAGCCCAACTTGAGCAGAACAAAGGCCAATGCTGATGAGGACTATGCGGCAGCCCAAGCTGCCTCCTCCTCAAAGGCTCTAAGTTGTTCCAGCTGCTCAGCCGACCCCACAGCCGCAGAGACCACACAATGGGCATTCTTGGATTTGACCAGCAGATGACGTTTCTCCGGGTGGCCCAGCTTCAGGTGGGTGATGCTGTCCTTGATGACCAATGCATGAAATGACTGGCAAATATTGCAAGCCTGGGGATTGTGTTGGTGGCCCAGGCAGTAAACGCACGTGGTGTGAGGATCAGTATGCAACATCTTCTGCCCGCATGGGCACCGGTGAAATCCAGGTGAAGAACTGGTCCTCCATTGCAGTTTTGGAAGTAAATCCAAAGATTTGAGCACCAGGGCCAACTCAACGTGGAAGCGGTAAGGAGGGAACCTGCTTCTTCCAGCGGAAAGGAATATCTGGTGTCATGGGGCAGAGCTGAGGGTTATAAAACCCGGGTGGGTGGGAGAAGCCAGCTTGAAGACTTTCCGGCAAGATTTAAAGAAGAAAGAACAATGCCAGACACTTCCCCTTTTTTCTCCTTCTCTCTCTCTACAGAATTAGAATGTTGTTTTAAAAGTACTGTACCTAAAGGTGGCTGGACTGGAGTATGCCCATTTAAGATTACAGAGGTTAAGGTTCTAGAGTCAATTTAAGGTTTGCACGCAGCGTGGATTAAATTTAAGTAAAGTTCATTGTGTGACTGAATGTGAATGCACAGCAACTGTTAATAGTAGATCCATGTTGGTTACATAGTAAATTACAGTGTTCTTAAATGGGAAGCTGGAAACCAGAACAGAAAGAATGTGTCTACTGTCGACTGTTGCAATGTTTTATTTAGGTTTCTCATCACTGGGAGGGGGACACTATGTAAAATGTTCTCATTCCAGGCAACAGCACTTAGCACGATAGGCAGGGATAGTGAAGTGTAGACTGGGTAAAGTTAAAGGGGGGGAAGAAACACCACTGCTGCAGTACCTGGCAAGTGACCATGGGAGCTGGCGGTGGGTTGCATAGCCTAGCCTTAGTATGTGTAGAAGAATATGTGAAGGTAGGACATTAGGAAATAAATGCAAATGAATCCATGCCTCGGCGGCGTAACCAGTTTTGTGCGCCGACCTTCAGGGGGAGGGAGAGTGTGCATATCTCTCCTCTAGGGAGCTGGAGGTGCGACCTGGTTGGCATTCCCCAGGAGGTGAACGTTTTCAGTGGGGGAAAAGGTGAGCAACCTTTGAGTACTCACTAGGTAAATTTCTAGTGTTAGGGAGGAACTGGGAGTTGTGGTGCCTGTGAGTCTGGGAGGTAGTGACTGCTTGCTGCCAGTAGGCTGCCCCTCCATGTCCAACGATGATCACCAAACCGCGATTGCCATTACAGTGAGTGTACATCCCAAAAATCAAAATGGCGAACAACACTCCTTAGCGAACTCGACAACAGTGACAAGAAAACAACAATGTATCTATGCAGGGAGCTATGCCCCCAGCACCTCCCTAAATTACATCGTCAACTCCAGGGGGGAGTGCATGTCGGGGAGGGGCAGAAACTTGGACATACAAAAAAAAATTAAGTGCCACACATGTTAAAAAAAAAAAAAAATAGAATCCCTACCCAGCCTCAAATCTTGGACCTCCCTCACTGCAGCTCACCACTCTCAGCACCGCACCAGAGTGGCAGCTGGGCAGCATACTGCCAAACTACAGCCCACATACCTTCTCTTTCCTGAAACCTCCTCTTTCATTCCTTCACCCTCCTACTATCTTGCTGTTTTTTCCTATACCTTGGTGCTATAACTGTGCCTCACTACTCTTCCAGGGTAGCTCACATCATAGGCGCTCAAACTGAGTCACTCAAAATGGAGTAGCTCAATTTGAGTTGCCATTATAATGTGCTACCTCCCCTCCCGATATAAAAAGTGAAGGGTTTGGCACCAGGAAAAATGGGGGGTGACCGAGAGAAGAGGCAGGTGGGGAGGTTGGCCTGCAAGTTCGGTTGGAGGGCCATGGCGGGGTAGGCTAGGCCGCTTGCCACCTCGGCACTCCACTCTTGAAGACCTGTGATGAGGAAAGCAACGGTTCGGGTTTGAAGTACATGGGAAAACTGGGGAAAAGAAAGGGGCCTGTCGGTGCAATTGGGAACTGAAGCCCGGGGAGAAGAAAGAAAAATGGAGGCCCGCTAAGTGAACTTCAGCACCTTGGTAGGGTAAGCACCAATGGGGCCTGTAGCCCAAAGAAATTTTACCCGTGGGTGAGTTCAGCAATGGGTCAGTATGCATCCTGAGAGTGGACCCACTATAGCAATGGGGCCTGGGGCACGGCCCGGAAGTGGAAGTCCGAGCAGCTGAGGGTGTAGCAGTGGCAGCACTACTCCCTATTCCCCAGGTTGGTGGCTGCTCCTGAGCTGGGACTCCCTAGCTGAGCAGCCTGTGGAGGCAAGGAAAGTCCATCTGGGGAAGAGATGTTTGGACCTCGGTGGGGTGGCAGTCCTTCGGGTGCTCCGGTGTGGCACTAGCAGAAGTCCCTCTGAAGAGCCAGTTCAGAAGTTGGAATCGTTGCATGAGCAGAAAATGCCGGGAGTTACTGGGAAAAGGCAGGGAGTACCCACAATAGGGCCCAGCTACCATGCATTGGCATCAGTGTCATGGACTGGGTCTGCTTTAATTGTGCAGTGTCCCCCTCCCACCTTACAATCCAGATACCCCTACATAGGGAGGGAGGGCTTACACCTAGGTGCCTTCAAATTTTATTTTTCATGCAGAATGTAGGCTTTGTCAGCCCTCCCTCATTGGCTTCTTGCCCTAATCTATCCTAATCTGAACTTCAACCTTACTGTTACTGGTCTCCTGTTCAGAGGGAGCACTAGCTAGGTTACGCCACCTGCTCTCCCTTATCAGTGGTTCCCCTAGCCTCTGTCTCCCCCAAAGTCAGTTTAACTGTACAATGTAGACATTAAGCTTCTGCTCCACAGCACTGGTCCCTTCTCTCATCAGACGAAGACCATAATCCTTGAAGAACCTCCTGTCCCAGAATGCCTAGAGTCCCCCATAAAGTGGTACCCCCTCCTCCTGGCACCATGCCTTTAACCACCCACTAAACTCCTCACTCTCTTCCTACTCTAGTCTATCATTCCCATTCTCCCTATTCCACGCAGGAAGGACCTCAGAAAAGTCCAGGGAAGCTGAGTTCACATTCAATCTGTCCCCCAGCCTCTTAGAAGTTTCGCTCCAGTGCCTCCACAGGCTGGTTTGCCAGATCGCTGATACCCAAGTGTACCAGCACCCCCAGTTCCACCTCCCCCTTCTCCTCCATCCTTCGTATCTTATCTATATCCTGGATTGATGTACCAGGAAGGCATCTGACCATTTCACTCCCCTTCCCTATGACGTCCACCACCCTTTCAACTCCCCTAATGATCGAGTCCACAATCACCAAGACTCCTTGCTAACCTCCTCCTGCTCAGCCCTCGGATGCCACCAAGCTGTTCTACCAATTTCTCCTGACTGATTCAGAGTCTTCCCAACTGATTCAGATACCTGAGCCTCCTCTAGATGTGCAAAGCAGTTTGCTGTCTGGATGGTGTGAAACTGGTTGAACCCCTTGTGACTGCCCCTGGCACTCTTCCCCCCACTCCCACTGTCCCTCCCCTTCCCCACCACCCTTCAGCCCCCCCTGGGCCACTGGGCTTCTGGGGGTGTGGGGGGTGGACTCCAGCTGAGTCAGTGCCGCAGCTCAGATATCATGTCTCTTGCTGCTACTAGCTGAGCACGGAGCTCTGTAATGGTCCTGGAGATGGGGGCAGTGCCCCTTCCTCCAGAGCACAACCCTGGAGAAGAGCGCCCCACAGTTCCCACAACTGACTGCCTCTCTGCTGTACCTCATCTCCATACTGATCCTATGATAACTCCATGACCGTTGTTAACAACTTTTATCTGCCTGGTACCCATAGACTAGAACCAAAAAGGCCTACCTATATGTGGAGTTCTGTTATATATGGAGTACTTTTAATACCTCCCTTACTTAATCCCTTAAAACACATACATAAATATAAATATACAAAAAAATAACTTTCATTTGTATCAAATCTTACAATAATCCAAATGTTGAGAACAAATCTCAATATTCTACAACTCTGCAGACTGCTACTTCAGATTTTCTATCAGAACCAGAACACTATGCCATGCTATTGTGAAGGTGGAGAGGGCACAAAAAAATATAACCAGTGGCAATTATAGCACAGCTGGTGGCTAAATATTTAGATAATGTGGATAAAATGCACCTCCTTCAGCAAAGTACAATGCACCCTCCATTATTCACCAACTTTGATGTACCAGCTTTTTGGCAAATACTAGAGGTGTGCTATATTGCATTCGTAATATATGGGAAAATTGGCACAGTACTACAGTTAGGTATTAACATAGAAATTGTTGGCAGATAAGGACTGCCAGGCCCATCCAGTCTGCCCGTAAGTCCTCCCCTTGTTTGCGGCCCCTAACCCTACTTGATCAAGGTCTTTCTCTTCTCCTACCCACTTCTAGGGTTCCCCTATCTCTGTCCCATGCATGTTTAAATCCCTCCACTGTGCTTGCTTCCACCACTTCCTGTGGTAGACTATTCCTTGCGTCTACCACCCTCTCTGTGAAGAAAAACCTCCTTACATTTCCCCATAACCTGCTGCCTTCCAATTTCATATTATGCCTCCTTGTTTTTGTACTCCTCCTATAATGGAAGATGCCCCCCCGCACCTTGTTTATGCCCTTAAGGTACTTGAATATTTCTATCACGTCCCCTCTGATCCTTCCTCTCCTCCAGTGAGTACATATTGAGGTCCTTTAATCTCTCTTCATATGATTTCTGGTGCAAGCCCTGTACCATCTTTGGAGCCCTTCTCTGGACCACCTCCATCCTGTTAATGTCCTTACAAAGATGTGGCCTTCAGACTTGCACACAGTACTCTAGATGAGTCCTCACTAGTGTTTTATACAATGGCATCACCACCTCTTTCCTTCTGCTAATGATATCTCTGCCTATGCATCCCAGCATGCCACTGGCCCTTCCTGAAGCCTTTGTACTCTGCTTAGTTACGTTTAGGTCATCAGAAATGATAACCCCCAGATCCCTTTCTTCCTTGGTGACTGTCAGCAACCCCCCATCCTGTAGCTCTCTCCAGGGTTTCCTCATCCCAGGTGCACTATCTCACACTTCTTTGAATTTAACGCCAGCTGCCACACCTCAGACCACTTCTCAAGCTTCCCCAGGTCCCTCTTCATTTTCTCCACCCCATCTGGAGTATCCACCCTGCTGTAGATCTTAGTGTCATCTGCAAACAGGCAGACCTTTTCCTCCAGCCTTTCCGCTATGTCATTAATGAAGACATTTAAACAGGACTGGCCGAAGGACTGATCCCTGAGGTACTCCACTGTGGTCACCCCCTCTCCCTGGATAAGATCCCATTAACCACCACCCTCTGCCTCCTGTCCATTAACCAGTTCTTAACCCAGTTTACCACCTTGAGGCCCATGCCCAGGCTACCCCCCTTGTTAACCAGCATTCGAGGTGGGATGATGTCGAAGGCCTTACTGAAATTGAGGTAGGTATTACTGATTCAGGTTATCTGTGTACAGTTTGGTAACAAAATCTAACGTAGCTCCTTTATCATCTATCAACTTTAAAGTAATAGTGATGAACATCTGTTTGGCTTTATTTGTAATGATTAATTTCTTTTTTTTTTTTTTTGATATTTCTGTTTATCCCTCCTACTTTCCTAGTGGCACCGTATCCTCAGGATGCGCCAATGAAGTCTGCCCCTGCCACCACCTTACCTGAGGTCCCCCATCCTGCCATGGTTTATCCCCCGGGTCGGGTGGGGCAGGACACCCCTGAACCTTCAATGTCTTGTTGGGCATCGAAGCAGCTGGGCAGGTGGTGGCACATCAGGACCAGGCTCAGCACTCCATCTCCCCGGCACTGGAGGGTGATTTTCCATTTTTCCTCTGGACGTCACTTGCCCAGACGTCAGGGTGCAAGCGCCGATGTCGTTACGTCCTCCCCACTTCTGCTCAGAGTGCTTGCTATGCCCCAGACCTCCGCTTGGGGCCAGTCAAGTGCCAGGCACTACCTCTCCTTCCCTGGAGAAGATGAGCTGTCCCTAGGATGCTCAAGCCTTCTCTCCCCAGGCCAGCCCTCCAGCTCCCCGGGCTTGTTACCGAAGCTGGATCGCTGGTGTCACAAGTGGAAATCCAACTACAGCGCTGACGGGCTGGCAGCATGATTAATTTCATATTATCATCCAAGTCCTCCTCTCTTATTGGTCTGCAGTTGTGTCCAAGGAAAGTACAGAGCTGGGCGATTGGGAAGGGGAGAGAGTCACTATGGGGAGGCTGAGGTAAAAGACACCACGTGCTCAGTAGACCCTGTACACCTTTTAACATTCTGTCACTGAAATGTTGGACACTGGCACTCAAAATATAGGAAATGAGGGACACTGACCTCAAAAATGTGGGCACATCAGCACACACACATGGAGACACAAATTCAGAACACTGGGTGCTACTGACTTAACAGCACACCGATCCTTATTACAGCCTAGATGCTAGCTGGAAACCCTAAGAATGGAATGATAACTTATATTTAGTCTTTTGTGGGTGTGGCAGGGATGAATACGGCCCTATCCTAGCTGTTATGGAGAGAGTTTAAATGCAAGGATCTGTTCTGTTCTCTCCTTTTCTTTCTCTTCTCTGTCTGGTTGTGCAACCAAATTTTCTTATGAGACCTAGGACTTGATCACCCCGACGGTCTTGCAATTTTCTGCCTTTCGCTATCTCTCTACCCTCACTTGCTGTTCTGTCTCCCTGCATATCTGCTGGTATAAAAATATATGTGAATCATTTTGTGGAAATGTAATTGCTACTGGAATCCCTTTGTTTAAAACTATATATAATTATAATGTTGGAATGATTGCAAAGCTATTTGGAACTCAAGGGGTTAACCTGAAATGCAATTTTTAAGCCTTTTGCAGAGTTGTAAACAAGAGGTCAGTTCTGAGTCACAATGTTCTTTTTGCTGCACCTGCTGAAACTGACAAGAACAATGTGTGAGAAGCATGCTGTTTTCTTAACCAGCTCCTGCAAAGACTTATAAAAAAGAGCTGCAATGTTTTGCAAAAGACAGAGACAGACATATTTGAAATTGAGAAGAAAAAGGACTCTGCTTTCTAGTTTGTACTACCATTGTAAATAGTTATTTTGAACAATTTTATTTTTTTATTTTACTGTTATTAATAAAAAAACACTTGTTGCGAAAATTTTACAACTGCTCCTGGTTTTCCTATGCTTCCTGACCTGTGCCTTAACTAAAGTGGGGTCCCCACGTTGCACTGCCACGTGCCAGGTAACTGCAGGCCTTAAACAGTTGTTAATCACACCTGGACATGTGGAACAATGACGGAGATTAGAATGAGGACTGGGGCCTGCTAAAGTAAAGACTTTTTAAAAATCCTGACAGCAATGGAAAACCTATAGTAGCCAAAATGGTCTAGCAAACCATCTGCACTAAACCAGGTCAGTTTGCACAATGCACCGGACAACTAAATCTTACTTTTCTTCACCCTTGACAGTTTCAATAATCTCTTCATCAATGATGTTATTAAAACCTCACAGCAATTCTCAAAGGTAACATAGTCCTCAGCAGTGCACTGTTAAATATTTCTTATCATAAAATGGCAAGAGAAAATCTAGAAATTTCATTGGGCAAGAGAGGTCACCTGACCATGCATTAAATCTCTATAAACATATGGTCGGTTGCCAAATCTCATTGTCCTCCTCCAAAAAACCTACTCAGAGCCATTTTGTAAGTGTAATAAGCCACTCCAGGGTGTGCATCACTGAATATTAACGCATTTCCCGGGGCAAAAGGACATTCAGCCTTCAGCCTTGTGCTTTACTACACCCTGGGGAATGCATTAAAATCCTATAATGCACACCGTGTCATGGCTTATTACTTACTTAAGATATTTACAACAATCAAGAAATTGGCACCATAAAGCAATATGTCAGTGCCAGTGACATGGCGAATAATAAAGTGAGAACTTTATCAGAAAGATACAGCCTGTTCAGTGGAAATCACTAGCAGATGGCAGATACAGAAGGTGGCAGAAAAGAGAGAGATTTTAATAGAGAGCGAGAAGGGTACAAAACTTCAGGCCAGCAATAAGGAAGGTGGCGGATAACAGAGGGTGCATGGTAGGGTTTAAATGTTTGGTAGAAAAGCTTCAGTCTCCTGTAAGGAAGAGTCATTAGGTACTGTACTGGATGTCCTGTGTAATGTACAACATGTTCCAGAACATGTAAACAAGGGCCCCAACAAGAAACTAATTGGTAAGTACACTACCCAGCTGTGGTTGCTATGTCCAAAAAGGGCATAAATACGGGATCCCAGGAATCTAGTTGGGATGGAAGGAGACTGCTGCTTCAGGGGCTCAGGGCCCAACAGGAGTAAGAAACACATGCTCTTGAGGCCCTGGCTGGAAATGGCTGTGAATGACTTGCCAAGCTCATTGGGTATATACTATGGGTACTGAGTCTAGCATATGGCACAGTTCTTCTGTCAGTTTCAGTCTCAAGTTTTTTGCAAGCCTGCATTTGAGAGACAGAGAGGTACAGTGATGGGCCTACAGGAGACGCTCCCCCTTAAGGGGTTCATCCGTATGACTACACCACTGATCCTGGTTTTGAATCCGGTGACACTGGAAAGGTTTGAGGCTTTAACCAGTGAACATAGATGGTAGTAATACAGATGCATAAGCCTCCCCTTATGCCAGGAGACTGCTTTTAAAAAGCACCTTTCCTGCTCCTTTTTCATCTGCCCCCCCTCAAACCCCCAACTGGACCCTTACCTGGCCCAAGTCCACTTCTAAATAATTTACAGTATTATGATATCGCTTTTTTGAAGGGAAGGGACTGCATTTTGGCTCAGTAGAGTCAAGCCACTGATTCCTTCCACTTCCCAGTCCTGTGCAACCGCCCCCTGTGCTAGCACGTTATGTGATATAATAATATGGAGAGCACGGGGACACGTTCCATAGACAACTATAGGGACTGGTTTTAAAGCTGTTTTTTAAAACTCTGAAGTTCCGATTTTGACAAATCAAGGTAACCTTGATTTATCTGAACTAGAACCTTGAAGTATTAAAAAAATCTGAATTCTGAATCTGATTCCATCTATGGTGCCTCTTTCTACGCATTTGCAGGAAGTACAGTGATGTACGTTCTGTGCTTCTGGAGCTGCAAACATCTCGGATTTCATCTGGTTCCATGAGAGGAGGCAGAGAAGACGACAAGCTGTCCTTTTTCTAGCTTAGAAAACTATTTAATAGGACGTCATTCCAAACATTTTTAGGTGTTCTCAAACCGTATTTTTTACTTAGTGTATATTTGCATCATTGGTCAAAATGGAGAATTAATTTAATTTTATTCTTTTGGTAACCGAGTAAGGCCCACTAGGCACAATTGCCTGTTTTCAGGGGTGACCCGGGAGCACTGTGGTGGTTAAGTGACTAGCTCAGAGTCACACAGTATGCAAGTGGGGGTTGTGAGAATCAAACTCAGGTCTGCTAGATGTACCAAGCTCATTCACAGCTCATTACTCCAACCTCTAGGCTATACTGCCTATGTATTTATTTGCCAGTGTATTTATTCACAACAGTTTCAGTTCTGTCTGTGGGTGGCTAGTTGGGGGCTGGGCTGTGAAGGGCTGCAGGAGGCCAGTGCTACTAGCTGTGTTTGGTAGTGCTTGCATTTTTTTTCTCATTTTTCTCTGTTCTGTTTCTGCTCTGACTGTGTATTACAGTGTGTTAATTTTATTGCATAGCTTCACAGCTTGGTCGTAGGTGTGTTGCACAGTCAGTGTGTATATTATTCAAGAAGTATTTTTTTACTTTAAGTCAGAAGACTTGTAAAGCACATCAAGAATTCAAGATGTCTGACTCTGGTTCTGAGGAAGAAGTGCCGAAGCACAGCCATGCTGCTGTTGTTGCAGGGCACAGCGCAACAAACACTGAGGAGAGAGTGCGATGTCATGGTGTACTGGAGGTGTGGTCTGTGGTGGTGGTACTGTCAGCAGTGGTTCATCTGGGTCAGGTGTGAGCAGCTGCTCAATGAGCTTGGGAAAGGTTAGGGTTTCCCCACAAAAACCTGCATCTTCTGTGAAGCAGTCCATTTTGGCGGATACTGATGACAACCATGTCCACAGCAGCAGTGCACATGCTGGTGTTGTGTCTGGTGCTGCAGGGAAAGCTGGCAGCGGCAGTGGTGATGAAGCAAGAAAAGTTCCACTGTGTGTACACTTGCCACCACCACCACAGTCCTACTCCACAGTGGTGGAGAAGGTAAAAAAAAACACATGCCATCTCCACATGGAGTGGCCATATTACATTTGGCACTCATGTAGACATCTGTCATGTGGATGTTGTTGTTCCTGCTCCTGATACAACTTATGGTGTGCTAGCAATTGGTCAAGGGCAAGGGGTACTACTATCTCTAAGTGGGGAGGTTGAAGCAGAACCTAAACCTACTCATGTTCCCATTAGGCAAGGTGCCCTACAGCAGCAACAACATAAGCCTGTCCCCGAGGATGTGGTGGTTGAGAAAGAAGTGGAGGAGAACATCCTGACTATTCAATTTCCTGAGCCCTCCTCCGATGATGACACAGATTATATGCCACCTGGTGAATTATTATCTGACCATGTGGGTGAGGAAAAGAAGAAGCTTGGTCAAGGTCGCCAGATCGGTAAAGGTGCTAAATGACCAAGGAGGTCCAGGCAGGTGTCCACCAGTGGAAAGAAGATTTCTTTGCAGACATCAACTGCCACCAAGAGGAAAGGTGGTTCTGGTGGCGTCACTCAGGCTGAAGGTGATGGTGATGGTAGCCCTGCTGGTTCTGGTAGCCAAAAAGAATCAACACCAAGAAACAAAGTAAGGTCTCCAGTGTTTGGCAATATTTTGAAATTCATAATCCTGATGTAAAGCGGGCTAGCTGTCTGATTTATCTGGCTAAAATCAGCCATGGCCATGCACCTGCTTTCAGCACCTCTGAAATGCGTACCCACTTGTGGACACATCATTTCCATGAGTGAGTCACAATGACTAGTGAGGGTGGCTGTGAAGGTGTGACACAACAGATGAACACAACAACGGAACTGCAAATTAGCACACTTGTGTTATGCGATGTTTATTTATACAAAACAAAAGAAAGCAAATACTTGCAAAGAAAAGAAAAAAATCAAGCATAAAGCAAATCAATGGAATGTGGCAAACCTTTCATTAGTTTCCACTGATGTACAGCAACAGACTCTCCTAGTCCTATGCCTGCACCAGTCAGTAGCTACAAACCCTCCTCTTTCAGAACCGAGGTAGGCCTTTTTATAAGCTCACAAGAAGTTGGAGAAATTTTCCGCTGCTCTTCTGATTAACAGCAGACATAACATAAAAATAGCCACTAGGGACCACTGTTGTTCCATAGAGAACAGTTATTTGGCAGGCTCCTGGAGGACATTACATAACTTGTTTACAACATTGTTAAAGGTCAGAGCCAAGGTCAGAATATTATGTGCTTTCTTAAATTCTCCTGCAGGGTCCTATTACCCCATGCTATCTGCTGCAAAATTTATCTTAGAGGGGGGTTGCTTATATCTAGAAAAAGCAGAGATAATTTTTTGTTATTATATTAAAACTACCCTCTTAGTTTGTTTTATGGCCAAAGACCTGAGGAGAAAACAATATATAAGTTCAATGTTCTTTGAGGGTTTTGGCTGGTTTCTAGTTAGTTTTTAGGTAAATATGCACAGAAAGCCACTGTACTTATATGGGACCTGACAGCTGCATCTCTCCTCAGCTGGGGTTCTGCCTAACATCTCGGGCAAGGCAAGGCAACTTTTATTTTTCAGGCACCCAATCCCAGAGGCTCTGGGCACTGTACACTAAAAATATCAAAATTTAAACATTATAAATAATCAACATTCAACTTAAAACTTCATATAACATCATTAAACAGGTCTAAATTGTCAGCAGAATTCAATAATGACAGTTAGATAACCCAAACATTAACTACAAAACAGTGTTTGGGAATGACCGGCTAAACAAGAAAGCTTTGAGGTGGGCCTTGAACGCCTCATTATACACAATACTATGGGGGGCAGGGAAACTACAGGGATACAGAGACATAAAAAGGGGGCCGCTCTATCAACTAAACATCAGGGCCATTTGCTCTGACAAATAACATATTATACTTTCCTGTCCTGAGCGTACTGTTGCTCAAGGCATTTCATTACTGGTACCAGTACTTTTCTTCATAATCCCCAAATAGGAAGCCACAGTGAAAATGGGTATAGAAAAATAAAGGGGACACTGGGGTTGCCAGCATCATAGCTCACAGAGCTCCATCAATACTCTTTATATATTCTTATTCATTTTTTTTCCAGCCGCCTGGAACCTCAGCCAGCTCATGGACCCTCACTCCCGCCTCCACATTAGATGAGCCACTTCTATACCCCCTGGCTTAACCCTTCCCCCGGAGCAGAGCTGATGATGGGACAGGTCGCAGAGGCCATCCTGGAGGCTGATTGAAGCTGAGGACTGGCTTCATCTAGGGTTGCCGGCAGCTTGGTTCCCCCCCGGTAGGCGGGGATGTGCAATGATGCCAGTGTCTGCCCCGTCTGTCTAGTGTCATTCTGCTGCCGGTCGCTGTGGTATCCCCGGCCTCCGCCAGGGGTCCATCAAGCAGTGTCACACACCCCTCCCCCCCCCCGAGAAGGAGAGTAGTCCTTGGGATGCTCAATCCTTTTCCTCTGGCTGGCATCCCAGGTCCATTCCCGAACCCGGGTCGCCGGCATCGCAAGCGGAAATCCAACTGCTGCGCCCTTATTCATTTTTAAAGCAGATAGCCATCTATGAGTACACAAGCATATATATTGCATTTACCCATGCTATCATGTTACGGAGGTCATCATACATTAATCTCCTTATGTCTGGACCTTTAAGAAGATATATGAAATTTAGGAGGAGATAGACAAAGGAGAAGGAGGGGGATTCACCCAAAGGTAGCCAACCATCCAGACTGGAAATGTAAAAGGGATAGTGCAAAGAACAGATGAGAACTGTTTCAACAGAGTTTAGAAGTCAGAAAGTGGTCCATTTCCATGGCATTGAAATCCAGTCACACATCCCCCATCTTAAGAGGGGAACAGTTTTCAATCAAAAACAGATAAACTGTTTACCACCTTCCCAATCCCTGGAAGAGGATGGAGCTTCCGCCTGCCCACTCCAGAAGCTCCGTCTCAGGGTCCCTTTCATAACAATATTTCTACTCGCTAAGGTCCTACCAAACCAAAGCGTACTTCATTAATGCTTTTTCTGTTTATAGCACGAGGGTTAAGTGTGTGATTCACAGGCTGCTTTCAACACTACAGTATCCTTTTCATAATAATACAAATACCCTGAGACATAATTTGACATTGTAAGACATCATGCAAAACATCTTAGAACACTAATAAAAAAATGAAATTTGCTTTTCTGTGTTCAGGATGTTACATCAGTCCCTGCCCCATATCTCGACAGGTAATCAGCATTTAAGTGAGCAGTCCCTGCCCTATGGGTAACCATCGAGTGGTTGGTCTGGAGTGCCAAATACCATCGCATGATGCGGGGGGGGAGGTTTCTCCCTCATTTGATGTAACCAGCACAGGGGATTATGGTCCATGAGAACCTTGAACTCTGTACCCCACAAGTAATATTTTAGGGATTCCACAGCCCATTTAAGGGCTAAACATTCCTTTTCTACTGTAGTGTGCTTCCTTTCCCTTTCGTGGAGCTTTCTACTAATGTAGATAATTGGGTGCTCTTCACCCTCAATTCTTTGTTTCAAGACAGCCCCAATACTTGCCCCTGATGCATCCGTATGAACCTCAAACAGTTTGGTAAAATCAGGGTTTTGCAGTACAGGGACTGTACACAGGATGGCCTTAATATATTTATTTATTTATTTAGTTTTTGTTGACCGGGTAATTGCACTAGATAAATCCTGCCTATTTTCAGGCACGACCCAGGGAAGGGGTATACAGATGAATGCCAACTGACCTTGAACCAGATTAAGCTGTTGGTGGTATTTTTTAGTGAAATGAGGGAAATTTGGCCAGGACGCCGGGGAAATTCCCTTACTCGCTGGAGGTAGAGGGTGCTGTGTGGCTGAGCAGCGCTACTGCTCAGTGGAGTCTGGAGCCTTGGGAGAGATGGACGTGCGGGAGGCTGAGGAGTAGGTCTCCTCCTTGGCTCCCTATTGTACTACTATGGAGGCCTGTTTAAATGGAGATTCATGTGAAAGGGAAAATATGACGGTGGATTCAAGGAATGAAGAAGAGGACTCACCGATAGATGCAGTTTTACGAGTCCATGTACAGCAGCAGGAACCATTGCTCTTAGAGCAGGTAACAGAGCAGGATTTATGGTCCCAAGTTGACAAGGCAGAACGCTGCTACTGGGCAGCGAGGATGCGTTTTTACAGGAGGCACTGGAGCAGAGGACAGAAGCAGCGGTGGTGCAGGAAGCGGAAGCGCAGGAAAGGAAGATGGTAACAAACGTGGAAGGGAGAGAACTTACGATCGATGAAGCAGTGAGTCTAACTGGCGATATTTTGAATATGGACTGCACAGAAAATGTTGGGGTAACCTTTGATGAAAGGGGAGACATAATTCTGGAGCAGCAAACAGTAAGTTTGGGGGCTGATAGGAGGGATGAGGACATGCTAGCTGGACAAACGGCAGACACAAGTGATAGTGGAGCTTCTGCTCAAATCGTGCTGCCAGCTATAACTTTCAATATTGGGTCCTCCGTAGGAGTCTCGAAGAGACTTTTAAAGGAAGGGGGAAAAAGCAGGAAGATACAGAGTTGTGTTATGGATGGGCCCAGACAGGAGCAAGACCAGCAGCAATTGGAAAAGGACCCAAGTAATTGGGTGGCAACAGCCTTGCAGGCTGCAGGCTGGGTGAAAAACTCTACAGGGAATAGGTGGGATGCAAATCTGAATGATGAAGGCACTTCTGTATTAAGAGGTTCTGAGCTCCAGAAGGGACCCCCCGAGGTTACAGTTACTCCTCATTACCCTAGGGACAGCTTTCCTTTAGGGGAAGAATTAGCTCAGCAACAAGATGAACCTCATCCCCCGCTAAAAATTATTAGAGACCAGGAAGCAGATGGTTCCAGTGCTTTGGTAGAGAAAACTGTGAGAGTAAAGGAGGTGGAGCAACAGGAAACCGCTTCTGTGGATTCATCAGAGCATGTTTCTCTGGTTTCAGCTCCTGATACAGTATGGCATGGTAAGGTAACAGAGTATTTGTTTCCAACTGATAGAGGCCCTTTGTTGGAACCTGCTGAAAGAAGGAACGCTGTAAGACTAAAATACATGGGTGATGTTGCCACAGTTCCAGACCGAAAATTTGTTGGTAGAGTTTTGTTAAAAGACAGTATGAAGTACTATGCATATGAGATTTATGCATTAATACATGTGCCAGGAGATGTGATTTTTGATGTTAGTTTCAAGCATCCTGTAGGATTAGAAAGATTCTGGAAGCAATACCGGATTATGAAGCTTTCATCTTTATGGAGGCCTTTTTTGGCTATTCCACTAACAAAACCCCTAACAAAAAAGATTACAGTTTTGTTTCGTAATGAAGGGGTGAATGTTGCGGATATCACTTATTAGTTGCAGCAGCATTGTACTATTAAAGGTTTTCCTGAACCTATTTTGGACGAGGAACAATTATGGATGGGGGGGGTGGAAATATCAAGTGGTTCTGAATCTGGTGAATGGTCAGACTAGTCATTTACCAAATTGTTTTTTTGGGGTTGGAACAGGGGAGTGATTTTCTATCCTGGGCAACCACAGGCCTGTTTCAGATGTGGGGACATGGGTCATCTCAGTAATGTGCGTGATAAACAAAAATGTGGATTGTGTGGGGATTTGGGGCATGAAGGGGCTCATAGTCGGCAACCATTAAGATGTAACTTATGTGAGGAACAAGGGCATTCTTTTCATACCTGCTCATGGGCCTCGCATAATAATGCAGATAGTACTGTTAGAGCTGAGCAGGATGTATATGTAGCTACAGCGCAAAAAGAGAAAATGAGAATGGTTGAGTTGTTGAGTATAGTTCCTGACAGAAGTCCGTTGCCACAAAGGGTTCCAAGGAAGATAAGTAAGGCTGCGGTGTTGGAAAAGGAAGTAGGGGAAGAAATATTAGAGTAAAACAATCAAAATGGTGTACAAAATGTAGGTGTGGAGGCAGGACCAGAGGAATTAGTGGAAGCAACAAGCCACCCTTGTCAGGTAGAAGGAGGTGACAGGGAGAAGGAAGGGGTTGATCAGATAGAGGGAATAGTAGAAGAAGGTGTTTCCATGCCCCCCCCAGTACAGTTAGAGGCAGACTTCCAGAGGGTAACCAGGTCCAAAGCAGGAAAGCTACTAGCAACTGCACCGGTGCAGCCTAAAAGTATGGATGGGGTAGCAGTTCAAAATTCATATGCACTGTTGTTTGAGGAAGGGATGGAGGAGGATGGCTGTGAATCAGATTTTTCCTCAGTAGCCTCCTCTCAGGCAGACGGAGCTTCAGAGTCTGGCCCTCCAGTTAAGCAGAAAACTAGGAAGAGAAAGAAGAAAAAATGATTAAGCTGGATATTTTTTATTTCTTTTGTGCATTGGTTATGGCTATCTCCTTTCTTACGGTTAATGTTAATAGCATATAGTCCTATGAGAGGAGACAGAGCACTTTTCTGAGTCTCAGCATTGGGGGTGGGCAAGTTATCTTGTTACAAGATAACTCGGTTACATTCTTTACTGGAAGTACAGGCTACACAGAAAGATTGGAGGTGGGGTGTATCATATTGGTCAGTAGGAGAAGAGCAGTGCTCTGGGATAGGTGTGCTTTTTACAGGGGTTGTTGTTCAGGTATTGCATGTTTATGATATAATACCAGGAAGGGCCATGGTTATGGATGTGATACTACAGAAGGAAGTATTTAGGATTATAAATAGATATGCCCCTCAGACTAAAACAGAGAGGTCTAGAGTGTTTAAACAGGTAGAACCTTATTTGAACACTTCTAAATTGGTGCTATGGGGCGGAGATTTTAATTGTGGGCTTTCACATAGGGATTGGGGAAGGGCTACAAAGAAAGTCTTTTGTGATACTAATACGTTGTTTGCAGTTTTGCGCAGAAATAATTTGAAAGATGTGTATGACATTTTACAGTAGGAGTTGAAACACACTTTTTTTAAAGGAAAGCTATCTACCAGGATAGACTTTTGGTTTGTATCAGCAAGAACGACTTTTCAAGTGGTAGAATTGTCACCATTGGAAACGTCAGACTATCTGGCAGTTAAATTACGGTTGGGAGAAAGACAGAAGTTAATAGTAGGTAGGGGCTGTTGGAAAATGAATACTTCAGTGTTGTAGGATGCTTTGGTAGAAAAATCTATAATAGAGTTATTTCAGGTAAGAAAGGATATCTGCTTTATGTATGATAGTCCAATAGAATGGTGGGAAGATACAAAGAGGGATCTGCAATATTGGTATGTAACCTTTACGAAAAGGAAGGCTAAGGATACATATATTGCATATTTAGGACTTGGGGCAAAATATCTGCAAACCTTAACACAAGCTGCAGATAGAGCAAATAATATTACAGTAAGGTTACAGAATTTAAAAGACCAAATGAGACAATATTTACAAGAAACAGTGAGAAAGGTGGCAAGTCAGCAGAAATACAGGACAAGAGGAATGAAAGAGGAAGTAAATCCATATGAAGGAAACATACAAGGTGTGCAGAAGGTGACCATGACAGGTCTCAGAGATAAACAAGGCAATTTGAAGGAACATAATCAAGATATAATGCTTATCATTCAACAGTATATTGTAGACACCTTTCAAAAAGAAAGGAAGGAAGGTCAGGATCTCTTTGTCAAAGAGTCAGTTATACAGTACCAGAACTGTCAGGTGAGGATAAGGAAGGTCTAGTTGCTCCCATTTCTGTGCTAGAAATTAGGGATGCTATTTTGAAATTATCGGGCCAAGACTACTCCTGGAAAAGATGCAATGCCAAATGACTTTTATAAGCATTATATTGATATTTAGATTCCCTGTTTAGAAGTGCTTTATAATGCCATTTGGGAAGAAAGAAGGCTTGCTCCTTCAATGCAGATGGGAATGATGCTTTTTCTGTTTAAAAAAGGTGATCCACATGATTTAAAAAATTGGAGACCATTAACTTTGCTGAATACTGATTATAAAATACTTGCAAAAATACTAACAATGAGGTTGGCAAAAATAGCACAGAAAGTAATTGTCCAGGAGCAGACTTGTGCAGTTCCAGGTAGGAATGTCGTGCAGAATGTGGCCTTTATTAGGCAGATTGTGGAGCAAAGTTTAGGCAATAAGTTAAGTGGTTATTTACTGTAGGTGGATCAGGAAACTGCTTTCGATACAGTTTGACAGGAATATCTTTGGATGGTATTACACCATTATAGGGTTCCAAAAGGTTTTATAGATTTAATTAAGGTGTTGTATGCTGAGGCTCAGGCTATACCATTGGTGAATGTTTTTTTAGGGATTCCAATTTATTTGAAGAATGAGGTAAAGCAGGGTTGTCCAATGAGCCCCTTATTATATGTTTTTGGTTTGGATTCATTATTAAAAAAAATTGGGCAAGCCAGGGACATTAAAGCTATAGTCAACAATAATGGATATGAATTTCAAAAAGTCTCAGCTTATGCGCGGATGATTGTGTTTTTACTGTAGCAGACGGAGAGTCAGGTGTCAAAATTTTGAATATGCTGCAAGATGTTTATAGTATGACAGGTATTAGAGTTAACTTGAGTAAAAGTATTGTTTTAGTTTTGGTAAAGAGAGGAAAAATAGAGAATTTTCCTATTCTGATGACCACTGATCAAGTCAAAATTTGGGGATTATTTTTTGGGACAAGAGAGTCAGAAGAACAAAACGGGACTGCAGTATATGATAAAGCCAAGCTCAAGGTGCTGTCATGATTATCCTGGAAGATGTCGAGGAAAAAGAGAGTTTCTCTCTTAAGAGCATATATAGCGCCTATTTTTTTGTATGTGTCTCATGTGTTTCCCCTACCCTATAAGATGCACACAAAGGTTTTGGGTTTATTTTTTCAATTTTTGTGGGGTAAGTAGGTTGAACCCAGTCAAGAGAAATCATACCTATAGGGTAAGGAAAGAAGGAGGTCTGAACATGTTACATCCTCTAGTTTATTTATTTGGCAACTTCTTTTTTAGTTCTATTTGCCCTTTGTTGTTGCAAGCACCGGGGATGGGACACTTCTGTATGTAGTTCTGGGGTAAGCCTTTTTTGGAAGCATGGGGTAGAGGGAAATGGCATCCTACAGAAAGAATGCTCCCAAATTATGTACAGACTACAATCCGTTATATTAGAACCTGGAAGACAGAGTTGGCATGGTGCGTAGAGAAAGGGAAGAAATTGTTTTATAACACTATTTTGGATACCTGGTATCGAGAAGACCCAGTTTTTAAGGTATCTTCTCCGGTTGATATTACTTTGTTACTGGAAGGGATAATTGATCCTAGAATACCTCTGAAAATGCAAGATTTTGCTTGGATCTGTGCTAATCAGAAACTACAAGTACAGGGCAATCAGAAGCATAAGCAGTTGGATGAGAGAAGGTGTGTTGAAAGTGCTTGTGCTGGAGTTGTGGAGACAATGCAGCATCTTTTTTTCAACTGTATTCATGTTCATGATTTTTGGAAGTTATTGTCGGATTTATGGGGGGAAAGTTAATTTTGTTAATAAATTATGATGTTTTGGTGTTAGGACAAATTCCGACTACCTGGGCGAAATGGGCAAAAAGTACAGTCCATATACTACTGGTATGTATAAAATGGTCCATTTGGCAGGCGAGGTGCCTTAGATTCCTGCAAGGTAAAGTAATTCATCAGCAAGATTTTTTTTTTAGAATGCAGCAAGAACTGGATAACATTTATGAATATGAAAATCGTACCCTGGGGAAAGTAGTGCTTGCCAAACTATGGAGAAATGTTGGCTGGGTGGGATGAGGGTTGTTGTGGATAATAAATGGTATCTTTAGTGTATGGATGGTCGTAAGATGAAACATGACATTTTTTAGTAGTGCTATGTGTTTCTTTTTTCCATTTATAATTTTTTGGTGATTTTTTTTTACTTCTTTAAGGAACTTAGAAATATGTAGAAGGGTATGCTATATAAATATCTATATGACAGCGCTTGTGTTTTTTCCTTTGAATCAATAGGAATTTTCAGTAAGATTTATTTATCTCACAGTTACTGATGATGTTTTCATTTGTATTTTGTTTTTGAATTCTGAATAAAAATTTCCCCTACTCTTTTCGATAAGTGCCTTGGGATCTTAAACATCCACCTAAACTACCACCAATCCAGGCAGATGGGACCTCAGTTTAATGTCTCATCCAAAAGACGGCACCTCAGAAGTGCAGCACCCCTCTCATGCTGCACTACAGTGTCAGTACTGGGATATTAACCCAAGTGCCAGATGTAGGAACTGAACCCACAGCCTTCTGATCTCCCAGCCTCAGAGGCAAGTGTGCTACCTACTAAGCCACTGACACTGAAGGCCTCATCAGAATCGGGGGACCACTGCACTTTATTAGGGCATCTCTTCATGGTAAGGTCTGTTAAATGACTGGCCACAGCTGAAAGAATTTGGGATAAATCTCCTGTAGTAGCCAGTTAGTCCTAAGAAGGACCCAACATGGTTTTTAGTGGTTGGTATGGGGATGTTGGCTACTGCAGTTACTTTACTTTGCTCAGGCGTAACCTGTCCATTCCCTAGGATGAAACCAAATATCTGGTTTCTACATTTGCCAAAGCACATTTGGTCAGATTTATGGTCACCCCTGCTTCCTTAATAGCTTCCAGGACATTCTCTAGATGTTTCAGATTGGTCTCCCAGTCGGGGCTAAAAAAACACCACAATATCTAGGTAGGCCACACAGTATTCTGTATGGGGTCTGAGCATCTGATCCATAAATGGTTGGAATGTTGCCGGCACCCCATGTAATCCAAACGGCATGGTAGCAAAATGGAAAAGGCCCAAAGGGATACTAAAGGCAGCCTTCTCTCTTGGTGTAGGAGATAGGGGGATTTGCCAATAAGTTTTCGTGAGGTCTAGCATAGAAATATATTGTGCATTACCCAATCTATCAATTATGTCATCAATCCAAGGCATTGGGTAGCCATCAAAAAGAGAGAGAAGGTGTTTATTTTCCTGAAATTAAGACATAGTCGAATTCCTCCCTCCTTTTCACCAACCACTACTATCGGTGAGGACCAACACTTTTAGAAGAGACAATGATATTCAGTTCCTCCAATTTCTTCACCTTCTACACTACCTCATCCCTCACTTTCATGGACAGACGACAGGGCTTTTGGTGTATGGGTCTCTCCTGCATAACAATAATGTCATGCATAATTCCTTTGGCCCTCCTGGGTACATTCGTGAATGTGGAGGAATACCGGTACAGTATACTCTACAGCTCTTTATGTTGCTGGGGAGCTGACTCTGGGTTGACTGAAATTTCTTCTAGATTCCCATGTCTTTCTAATCCCTGGTAGGCCTCCTCTAACTCTAGTCTTTACATTCTGGGTGAATATAACAAACAGGTTCATTTTTCTCATGCCATTTTTTTAACAAATTGGGATGGTAGCTTTTATGGGGTGGTCTCTTCCCTGGTATGTCAAGCTCATAATTGGCAGGTCCAGTCCGTCTGATGATTGTAAAGGCACCTTGCCACTACATGAGTAACTTATTTTCTGTTGTTGGGAGGAACAACAAAACCCTGTCTGATAAGATTTGCTTCCCACCCCTATGTCATACTGTTCTTTCTGCTGCACCTGCTTCTGCCCCAGAGATTTGTGTGCCAACTTCACATACCTCACCAAACATTTTCTAAGCTGAGACATGTATTCTAGGATGTTACACTGACCTACTGTTCTACCCTCTTCCCAGTACTCCTTCACGACATCCAAGGGCCTTCTGGTATTCCTCCCATACAGAAGGGAGAAGGGGGAGAAACTGGTGGAGGCTTGGGGAATCTCTCTATAAAAAAACAACAACTATGGAAGGTACTTGTCCCAATTTCTACCTTTCTCGTTAACAACATTTTGCAACATTTTCTTTAAGGTTTGGTTAAACTTTTCTATTAGGCCATCTGTCTGGGGATGGTAAGGAGAGGTCCACACTCCACTGATTCCCAAGAGGCAATATAGTTATGTTAGGAGACTGGCAGTGAAGTTTCTTCCTTGATCTGTAAGTATCACCTGTGATATTCCCATATGGCTAAAGACTTTAGCCAGCTCCTCTGCTATTCTGGGGGCCGTGACCGTTCTCATGGGTATGGCCTCAGGATAGCGAGTGGCGTAATCACAGATCACCAAATTAAAACGGTTTCCTTTGGAGCTCTACTCCAAAGGGCTTATGATATTCATCGCTATCCTCTCAAAGTGTTGGAATACTATGAGGATCGTCTGCAGGGGCACCTTCTCTTTTTTCCCCTATGCAGGCAACTTTCTGGCACTCTGGACAGCATCTGATATACTCTGCCACTTGTTTGTGTATTCCAGGCCAATAGAAACGGGTCAAGATCCTGTTCAGAGTGCTGTCTCTGCCAGCATGACCTAATAAAGGAATTTCATGGGCACGTTGTATCACCTTCACCCTGTATTTTTCAGGCATTACTAGTTAGGCAACACTTTTTTCTGTCCTAGGGTTAAGAAATTCCCTATACAACAACCCACTGTTAATAGCACATTTGGGGGACCCATCTTCCAGTTCTTTCCCAACCTGTGAAAAAAACATTTTAAGTGATGGGTCAGCACTCTGTTCTACATGCATGTTATTATTCTGCATTAAGTGTCTCAACTCTGCTGTCCCTTAGCATGTTTGTCATGCCATGCCTTCCTCTTCCTTCGTTTCACTGACATACACTTCCAGTCCTTCCCAGAACTCTCGAAAAGTTCCTCATCAAAAGGAAAAATGCTGGGTAACTGGGCTTGCTGCCTTGCCTGAGCCCTGGTGGTAACAGCTCTCAATGGTGCCTGTCCAGCATGACACTCAATGAAAGTCTTAAAGTCAGGATGGCCATGCCCTATGATAATTGGCACAGGCAAGTGTGGAACAAGCCCTACTTCAGGTTCATGGGTATTAGCCTGAACTGTCATTTGAAGAGGAGTGGTGGGATAACAATGGGTGTCACCATGTATGCATATCACTGCAGTCCCTTTGCCCTGGTTCTTTGGTACATCCACTAGGTCAGCACGAACCAACGTCTGGCAACTGCCAGAGTCAATCAGTCCCAATACTTGCTGTGACCCTTCCTCCACTGTTGCAATGAATGACCCTCAGTTAGCCAAGGCCAAATGTCTCAATTCCTTTTTTATGTTGGGGTAATTTCTAATAAGGTGTCCCTTCTTTTGGTAGCCATGACACACACTACTTCCAATAAGGGAAGCTTCCCCTTCTTTTCTTGCCTCTAGTCAAGTCTTAAATTAACATTCTGATTACTAACAGAAGCTGGATTACTTACCAGTGTAGTGGAGGTGGTGGTCGTTCCTCCCTGGTAACTTCTTGGTCTCGAGGGCTGAGTTGCCAGAAAATCCTCAGCCAGGGCGATGGTTTTCTCCGCTCCCTCCAGCTTGTACTCCCGCACCCAGAGCTGCACTTCCTGTGCCAACACCTTTATAAATTGCTCTATTATAATTGCCTCCAGCACTTGGTGTGTGGTCTTTATGTCTGACTGTAACCACTTATAGCTCAAGTCCTTCAGCCGAGCATATATTTCTCTGGGGGTGTCTGTGGTCTGCATCTTCAAAAAGTGAAAACGCTGACAGTAGGTCTTCGTATTTATGTCATACCACCGCAGTATCTCACGTTTCACATTGTCATGATTTTCAGCATCTCGTATGTTCATATGGCTGTATATAATCTGGGCCCTGCCAGTTAGTTGAGGGTCCGTCGTCCACCCATTGTTCTCTGGGCCACCCACACATTTGAGCCACCTGCTCAAACGTCGTGAGATAAGCCTCGATATCATCGCTGTCCATAAGCCTTGACAGTAAGTAAAATGTCATTTATACAAGAAGTCCTTCCACAGCACAGGGTGCCCTTACACCATACTTACAGATAATACAAATACAAACTCATTAAAATTATGCAGCTGCAATCCACTTAAAAATCAGCACATAAAATCTTCAAATCTTAAGTTCCTTCGAAGGCTTTTTGAAAAAAAAATATGTTTTAAGGGAGTTTTTAAACCGTCCTTTGGTTAGACTCTCTCGTATCTGACGAGTTAGAGAGTTCCACAGGGTAGGAGCCATAAAGGCAAAAGATCTTCCCCCAAACATTTTCAAACATACCCTGGGAACCTCTAGTAATCCCTTGTCAGAGGATCGGAGTGAGCGGGAGGAACGGTAGGGAGATAGGAGGTTTTGCAGGCATTGGGGTCCCTGATCGTGTAGGGTTTTGTAGGTTAGCAATGCGACCTTGAAAGGGATTTGCCACTGTATAGGCAGCCAGTGCAGTTTGTGCAGCACAGGTGTTTTGTTACTGGATCTAGGGGTTCCAGTTAACAACCTGGCTGTTGCATTCTGCACTAGCTGCAATCGGCGAATATCTACTCCTGCAAGCCCTAAGTAAAGGGCGTTGCAGTAGTCAAGATGAGTGGTGACAAAGGCGTGGACCAAGGTAGAAAGATCCTCGGATGGAACCAGGAGCTTCACCCTGGTGATGTTTCTTAGATGGTAAAAGGCACATTTGACTACGGCCGACACCTGAGCCTTCAGAGTCAGGCCTTCGTCAAATACCACCCCAAGGGTCCGCACCTAGCCCCAGGCATTGAGCAGGTTCCCTCCAAGTTGTAAGCCGGAGGGTTTTCTTGCCCATGACTCGGCCATCCTAAGATAGGGGTCCACAACCAATAGCTCCATTTTTTCCAGGTTTAACCTCAGCCAGCTGGCACTCATCCAGTTCTGTATCTCCAGTAGGCAGCTGATGAATATCGAGACTGTATCAAACTCCTGGCAGGGCACAAAGGACATGTACAGTTCAGAGTCATCTACATAACAGTGAAAACTCAACCCATACTGCCTTATAAAGTCATATTCCTAGACTATTCCAAAGCCTCTGACAAGGTATCACACTCCATTCTGTTAGTTCAACTCACAAAAATCAGGTTTCATACAAATATAATTAAATGGATAGAGTCATGGTGGGAACATAGAATCCAATGAGTAACCGTTAAGGGAAATTTATCTGACTGGGGACCAGTGCCAAGTGGAGTTCCTCAAGGATCGGTGTGGGACCAACACTGTTTGATATCATGATCTCTACCCTGCAGACATCCGGTAGTGTATGGGCCAGCAAGTATGTAGATGATTGTAAACTTGGGGGACTGGTACAATCTGTGGAGGATGCAAAAATAATACAGCACAATCTAAATAATCTTGCCCCATGGGCCGAAAACAATAAAACGAGGTTCAACTTAGATAAAAGCAAGGTAATGCACATGAGTAAAAACAAGCCCCGTACCAATACAGTATAAATAGCACTACACTACAAAACATAAAGGAAGAAAAGACTTAGGAGTTCTTATCTCAGATGATCTTTCCTTTGATAGGCATACAATCGAAACAACTAAAAAGTGCCAAAGAATTATTGGCTGCATCTTAAACAATATAACAAGTGTTTGTCAATGCCGAATGTTGGTCGTGTGCACTGGTGTCATGGGGGAAGGGGATGTTTGAAAATTGCTTCAGTGAAGTTGTTTGTGAGGTGGGGTTCCAAAAAACATATGTTGAAAATTTGGGGCACTAAGCTGAAAACCCTACTGAAAAACATTGATGTCGAAAATCCCATTGAAATACATTGAAGCGCTTACCTCAGTTTGCGGTTGGGCTTTGAAGAGCGAAGATGTGCCTACATTCCAAGGCAGATTACAGCGATGGACCTCCGGTGGGTAAGTATGGGGTGAGGGGTTGGGGGGTGGGTCCTGAGTGGGAGGGTAGGGGGTTGGGTAATGGTGGAACAGACAACGATGGACAGTTTCCTTTTTTTCATGGGACAAAAATGACAAGGGACAGTTTTTGTTTTTTCTGGGAGTTTTGCGAACAGATGAGGACACTGGGGGACTGGGAGATTACACAGTGAACAACAATGGATGGACAGATGACCCTGGGGGATTGGCCACCCCCAGTGTCTGTATACTGTTTGGGAGGGGTTACACAGTGGACAACAATGGATGGACAGATGAGGACTCTGGGGACTGGGCACCACAGTGTCAGTATACTGTTTAGGGAAGGGGAGTTACAAAGCGGACAATGATGGACGATTTTCTTTTTTTCTTTAGGATAAAAAACAAGCATTTGGTGTTTTGAAAGATGTCCACCTCTGCACCTTGTTTATGCCCTTTAGGTACTTGAACACATCTATCATGTTCCCCCACTCCCTCCTTTCCTCCAATAAGTACATATTGAGGTCCTTTTAATCTCTGCTGATATGTTCTGTGTTGCAAGCCATGTACAGTCTTGGTTGCCTTTCTATGGACTGCCTCCACCTTGTCAATGTCCTTGCGCATTTGTGGCCTCCAGAATTGCACACAGTACCATAGGTGAGGCCTCACTAGTGCATTATACAAAGGCATCACCACCTCACGCCTTCTGGTAGTGATACCTCTGCCTATGCATCCTAGCATGCCACTGGCCATCCTTGCAACATCTGTGCTCTGCTTTGACACCTTTAGGTCATAAGAACTGATAACTCCTAGGTCCCTTTCTTCCTTGGTGATCATCAGCACCTCCACCCCATCCTGTAACTCTCCACAGGTTTCCCCTCTTCTTAGGTGCATTATTTGGGTTTCTTTGCATTGAACCTCGGTTGCCACTCCTCTGACCATTTTTCAAGCCTCTCCATGTCCTTTCTCATTTTCTCCACCCATTCTGGAGTATTCACTCTGTTACAGATGTTGGTGTCATCTGCAAAGAGGCAGACAGACCTTTCCTTCTAGCCCTTCTGCAGTGTCTGTAATGAAGACATTGAACAGGACTGGTCCCAGCACTTATCCCTGAGGCACCCTGCTGGTCACCCCCTCGCCTCGGATTGGATCCCATTACCACCACCCTCTGTCTCCTGTCCATCAGCCAGTTTCTAACTCAGTTTATCAGCTTGTGCCCTGTTGCCAGACTACTCATTTTGTTAATCAGCCTTCTATGTTGGACGCTGTTGAAGGCTTTGCTGAAATCAAGGTAGGTGACATCAAATGTCCCTCCCTGATTTACTTCCTTAATAAGGCATTAGGGTTTCCAACCCTAATGCCCCACCCTCACCTTGCAAGACTGACAGGCATTGCGGGTGTCCCTTCATCAACCCGTAATATCATGCCATTCCACCCCACCCTGCAGACACTGACAGGTGGCGGCGGTGTGCCTTGAGGTCTTCGGCCCTAACGCTCACCCCATTCCATAATGATATAAGCTGGGGTGGGTGCAGTATAAGAGAATGAGGTGAATGTTTGGGCCAAAGAACCTAAGGCACACCCCGATGCCTATCACTGGCTGCAGGGTGGGGGTGGAATGGTGTGAGGATTATGGCCAACACCCCAAGGCACTCGCCCGACGACTGTCAGTTTCTATGGGGGGGGGGGCATGACACTTGGAAATCCTAATGTCCCAGATGTTTGTTGGTATTTTCACTCCAAATTTTCAACATGGGCTTTTTGGGACACCACCTCATGAACAGTGGCACTATCATTTTGTTACTCTATCCCAAAAGGTGATTTTGCGCAGCAACTGAGCCATTCTGCGCCACTGCTGTTAAAACACATTTTGGGCAGGATGTGAAATATGACAGTTGTACTGTTCACAAGGAGGTGTGAAAAAATGGCAATGTTGAAAATCTGGAATGAAAACATGAGAAATTGGCAAAGTTACGAGTGTGCATAGAAACTGTGAAACACATGCCTGTAACACGGTTATGTTTTGGAATTTTTTCACCAGATTTTCAACATGGGCTTTTTGGGACCTCCAATCATGAACAGTGACACTGTGATTTTGTTACTGTATCCGGAAAGTTGATTTCACACAGCGACAGCGCCATTCTGCGCAACTGGTGCGAAAACACATTTCAGGCAGGATGTGAAAAATGACAGCTATACTGTTCATAAGGAGGTGTGAAAAAATAGCAATGTTGAAAATCTGGAGTGAAAATATTAAACACTGGCAAAGTTTTGAGCATGCATAGAAACTGTGCAATGCACGCTCGTAACACAGTAATATTTTGGAATTTTTTTACCAAATTTGCAACATGGACTTTTTGGGACCCCACCTCACGAACAGTGGCATTGTTGTTTCATTATCTGGGGGTATCTGAAGCTGTGGGTCTTAATAGTATAACTGGGCCTGATTAGGCAGTTTTGGGGGCGTGTGGAGCCTCCTGTGTCTCACAGTTTAGTCGGTAGACATCCCCAACTTTATAAGAGACATTTTTCTTTCATCTATGAACTTGCACTGAGTCTGCATACTGTTGTCTTTTGAATGTACATTTATAATATTTTGGACTCTGACCTGGATTATCGCAACACTATTGGATTTTTATTGGATTAATCTGTTTATATTATACGAAGGACAGTGTGCAGTGAGAGGGCCTCACTGTCCTTATATATTCGGACTTTTAACATTATCATCATTGGCAGTGAGAGTGCCTAAAAAATTGCAATTTCATTTTCTATTGGATCCTATTTCATCATATGAAGGACAGTGTGTGCAGTGAGAGGGCCTCCCTGTCCTTATATATTTGGATTCTCTAATAATTGTTTACAGATTATTTATGGTCGCGTAGTTCTAATTTTGTTTTTCCCCTCCCTGGAGCTGTGAGAAGGTTTATTGGGTTGGGTAGTTTTTATTAGTTTTGTTTTGTTTATTTGTTTTTGGATTATGTTATTGGGCAGGCTTTTAGTCTAATTGTAATTGTGGGTATTTTATTTAAGAGGTAATTAGGATTTTTATTTAGCTGTTTGCAGCTAGTTTGTTTCCCGCTTTTGTTATGTGTTGTTTAGTTACCCCGGTCGTGCATTATTCGTCTTCTGATCTCCACGCCCTTCGCCCTTTTTGCCCTCCTCCCCTCCCATTTTCCATCTACCAGCACTGTCGGGCGCTTGGTATTGCTTGTAGGAGGGGGGGGTGGGCGTGGCGGGGTCATGGACTCGGAAGGGCGAATGAACGGACCTTTCATATAGGGGTGGTTAAGTCCAGAAGACGCCCTGGGGTGAAATGGAGCCTGGAACGTGATGATCCATGTCTAGTCTCCATACCCAAGGGCTCCACCTATTTGGATGGGCAAGTAGTCGGGACGGCTCCGGAGCCCTGTCCAACTCGGGTGGTGTTGTGCAATGCCAGATCTGTCAAAAACAAATCAGCCGTTATTTCTGATTTTGTTGGGACAGCATATCTGGCTTGCATCATCGAGACCTGGCTGGATGGAAATGCTGGCCCCATTTTGGAGGCAACCGTTCCAGCTGGGTACTCAGTGATTCACCGCTCGAGATTGGATCGTGGGGGAAGTAGCAGTCTGTTTTAAGACCAGGTTGGGGCTCACAAGTGTACCAGTTGAGGAAGCTGAATCCTTTGAGTGTACCGTAGAGCTGGTGTGGGTTGCAGGATAGCCCTCGTCTACCGTCCACCAGGAGACGAGAGGCGATTCCTGCAGGAAGTGGCAGACTTCGTCGCCGATATGGCGTTGGAGTCGCCCAGATTGATGGTTCTGGGCGACTTCAATGCCTGGGTCGATGACGAACTTTCTGCCTTTGGTCAGCACTTCCTCCAGTTGATGACATCACTGGGCCTTACACAGATTGTTTCCTCAGCCACTCATAATCACAGTCACTCTTTGGATTTAGTTTTTCTCCTGGGGATTAAGGCCTCTGATTTGGTTGGTCTGATCACTACACCGTGGGCTTCAATTTTTGTGCTCCCCTTCGTAGGTCTGCCCCTGTGGAGATGGTTCGATACCGCCCTTTACGGGATGTGCGCCCTGAAGACCTGATGGCGGTGTTGAACCTCTCAGAGTTTCCGATTGCCAGCTTGGGTCCAGAGGCCATGGTCTTGGCTTATAATCAGGCCATTTCCTTGGCCCTGGACTCAATTGCTCTTGTCTGTGTTCGTCCCCTCTCTCTCTGCCCTCGGGCCCCATGGTTTGATGGGTCCTTGAGGGAGTTGCGACGTGTGGGACGACGGTTAGAGCGCCATTGGAGGAAATCTGCTCTAGATGTCGACCGCCTTAGTTTGGAGGAGCATTATCGACTCTACCAATCAGAGATCTCCCATAAGAAGGCAGAATTCCTGTCCAGGGAGATCTCTGTTGCTCAGAATTGACCGACTCAGCTCTTCAGAACTGTGGACAGGCTGTGCAACCCAGCCTGTCTCCAGCTCCGTCGAGCTTTTTCACAAAAGGAGTGTGATGAGATCGCTCAATTCTTTGCGAATAAGGTTGCCGACATCAGATCCGAGATCCGTCTGACACACTCTAAGGGGGAAGTTATTGGTCGGCGTTTGGCCACGGAATCCTCTACTTCCTGGTGTTCCTTTGACCTACCGATGTTCGGTGATATTATGCGGATCATCCAGGGGATGCACCCTACGTGCAGTAGTTTAGATCCAGGCACTACCTCCCTGATTTTGGGTTGTGTTGAGATCATCGGCCCGTTTCTGGCTCAAATAATCTGGTGCTCCCTAGAATTGGGTGAGTTTCCTAGTTCCCTAAAGGAAGCTGTGGTGACTCCCCTTTTGAAGAAGGCTTCTTTGGACCCAGATATTTTTTCCAACTACAGACCTATCTCTAACCTTCCCTTTATTGGGAAGGTTATTGAGAAGGTAGTGGCAAACCAGCTGGAGGACCATTTGACCATCCATAGTATCTACGAACCTCTCCAGTCTGGTTTTCGTAAGAGGCATAGCACCGAGACTGCTCTGGTTCGGGTGTTCAATGATCTCTTGATGGCGAGAGATCAGAGGAACCGCTCTATCTTGGTTCTCCTTGATCTCTCTTCAGCCTTTGACACTGTAGACCATGGGGTTTTGCTCAAGAGTCTGGAGTCCATCTGTGGACTGTCTAGTACAGTGCTCAGATGGTTTTCATCTTTTCTATCTGGGAGAACGCAGAGAGTTGTGTCGGGAATTTTTTCCTCTGACCCTTTTCCTCTGCAGTGTGGTGTCCCCCAGGGCTCGGTGCTTCCCCCATGTTGTTTGCAGTGTACATGCTGCCCTTTGGAGACATTGTAAGAAGGTATGGGCTGAGGTTTCACTGCTATGCTGATGATACCCAGCTCTACCTGTCTTTTGCCCCCGACCAGGTTAGTGCTCTCTCGGTATTTAATAGCTGCCTCGCTGAAATCCATGACTGGATGAATGCGAGCTGATTAAAGTTGAACGCCGGTAAGACTGAGGTCATAGTTGTTGACCCAGGTCGTGGGACAGGGGGGTTGGGGTCTGGTCAGCCCTCTGGCTTACTGCTGGGGGGGGATCAGATCCTTACCTCTGAACGGGTGCGTAACCTGGGAGTGGTACTTGACGACGGGTTGACTCTTCGTCATCAGGTGTCAGCAGTTGTTAAGTCTGCATTTTACCATCTTAGGAACATTGCCAGGGTGAAACACCTTGTTCCGTCCAGCGATTTACCCGTGTTGGTCCATGCTTTCGTGACCTCACGCATTGACTATTGCAACTCCCTGTACTTGGGGCTTCCTGGGGTTGATATCCGCCGCTTGCAGCTAGTGCAGAACGCTGCTGCAAGGTTACTGACAGGGTAACTAGAAGGACACATATTACCCTGTGCTGCGCGATCTGCACTGGCTGCCTATACAGTGGCGGATCACCTTTAAAGTAGGTCTTTGACCTTCAAAGCCCTGCATGGACTCGTGACTACTTGAAAACTTCCTGATTCCTTACTGCCCTGTATCGACAGCTCTGTTCAGCCGACGAGGAGTTGCTAGAGGTTCCAAGGGTTATATTGAAGTCTTCTGGGGCCAGGGCTTTTGTGTTTGTGGCCCCAACCCTCTGGAACTCTCTGCCTCGCCGGCTTAGGAAATGCACGACCGTGGAATCCTTTAAGCGGGATTTTAAGACTTTTTTGTGAAGCAAGGCTTTTATAAATTGATGATGTTGTGAATGCTGATTTTATATGTATATTTTGATTCTAATATTCATTTGTACAGTGCCTTGGTGCTTGAAAGGCGCTTAAAAAATAAAGTTTTATTATTTATTATTATGATTATTATTATTACTCGGTCTCAAAAGGTGATTCCACGCAGCAACTGTGAAATCACCTTTTGGGACTGAGGAACAAAATGACAATGATATGTTCATGAGGTGAGGTCCCAGGAACGCCATGTTGAAAATTTGGGGCCAAAATTCCTAAAAATGGCTGCGCTATCAACCCAAGCTGAGACCCCCACTGAGTCCCATTATACAGCTAACCTTTCATTCTTTCAGTTTGCTGGTCGGCTTTGAAGAGTGAAGACGTATCCTGCTCCGCAGAAGATCGCATCCACCGACCTTGGACGGTAAGTATGGGGTTAGGGGAGGTGCGGGTAGTGGGTGCACAGAGGAGGGTCGGGATGGGGGAGGGGACAGGGGAGACAGTGAGGGACGGTTTCTGTTTTTACAGGTGAAAAAAAAAACTAAAGACCATGAGGAAAGGTTTTCTTCATTTACAGGTAAAAACATAATAGATGTAAATTTAGGCACACTGGGGTGGGCTCCCAGTATGCCACAATAGTGGTGGGGAGGGGGGATGCCGATATGGGGATTGGGCACCCCGATGTTGGCTAGGGATATAGACAGGTTGAGGGGGTGCATCCAACACCGGGAGTGGGCATCCCGGTGTCGGAAAGGAGAAATTGTTTAACCAGGAAAGACGCACTAAGCTGCAACAGGAAAAGGGGACATTGTTTAACCAGGAAATACACACTAACTGGCAGCAAGGAAAGGGGGCATTGTTTAAACAGGAAAGACGCACCAAGCCACAGCTGAGAGCTCACATTTCAAAGGACAGAGCCATGCTGCGTGCGGCTCTGTCCTTTTAAATATTTGCCAAGACCAGCTCCCTCAGCAAACCAGTGTCATCAGGACACTGCCTGCTGATTTGCCAGCCACAGACTGACCCCTGCAACACCACTGGCCATTGAGCTAGCACCCTTCACACCTCTCTCTAGTAACGTTCATATCAACATGTTCGTCTGCACTTGCACGCACGATGAACATAAAAATGCAGAGGGGATGTGGCAGATTATAAAGACCTCTCTTAATCAACTAGCTAAGGAACATTTACCTAGGGTGAAAAAAACAGTAGCTCTAAAAAACCCAAATGGCTAAACAAAAAAAATCAAGAGACTTATTAATACAGTCTCTATAAACATCAACGCCAACATAAAACCAGAACTGCAACTACAGCCTTCAAGGAAATACAACAGAAATGTAAAACAACTATTAAGAAAGCTAAAAGGGAATACTGTATGAACAAAATATAACAAAAACAGCAACAAAAGAAAATTTCAAAGAATTTTATGCCTATATTAATTCCTTAAAAACAACAAAGTAGGACCACTTAACAATGAGATCATTAGCGATAACTCACAAATGGCACACCATTTCAATAAATATTTCTGTGAAGTATTCCAACAGGTAAAACTGAAAATGACAGATTCGCATCTTCCTAACTCACAAATGAACATCACAGAACAGGAAATTCAGGAGAAAATAAAATCTGAAATCTAACTCCTCACCAGGCCCTAATAATACTTCCACAAACCTTTTGCAAAGTATATCTGATGTCTTAACTGTACCCCTAAAAGTCCTTTTCGAAGAGTCTATTAACTCAGGTATAGTATCCATGGCTTGGAAACTAGCACATGTCATGCCAATATTGAACTAGTCGATGATCAGCAGCAACCACAAGTGGGTGAAGCAGGCGGCTCTTTACACATAGCGCTTCCAAGAAACTGGGACTGCTACAGTGGACTTCCTGGTGGTTTTGGCATGTTATTCAGCTGGGGGTCAATTTGGGGGACCTTCACCAGACACTGGAGAGGAATTTACAGTACAAAAATCAGAAAACAAGACACCTTCACTGCATCGGGTTTTACGCCCTGCGATCCTCACGAAAAATTATCCCTGGAGCTGCTCTCTGGCCATGGCTATGGTGATGCCGAGCAAGCAGACAGAGTGGCTGCAGGAGGAGCTCGAATCAGATGCTGGGTCACTGCTGGTGCTCGACTGCCGCTCTCACAAACTCTACTAGTCGTCACACGTTGAGACAGCCATCAACCTGGCCATCCCGAGCCTCATGCTGCGCCGCCTCAAGAACGGCAACCTGCCATCCGCTCCATCATCCCCAACAATGAGGACAAGGAGAGCTTCATCAAGCGCTGCCGCAGCGACACGGTGCTGCTCTATGATGAAGGGGCTCTGCCGTCAAGGGAGGGAGCGGCGGGCCGTGCTCCGTGCTTGGGCTGTTTCTGCACAAGCTGCGAGATGAGGGACGCAAGGCATACTACCTGGAAGGTAAGCAAGGAGGGACGTGGCCAGCAGGGACGGGTTAAAAATAAAAATGTGGTGGCCCCTCTCTGTTGAAACAAACACGGACAGGTTAGGAGCCCCTGTAGGTGCACCACTAAATTGACAGCAAAGTGTGGGGCAGTAGGGAAGGGGCCAAAAGTAATGAAAGCTGTAAAAACAAAAACAAAAAAAAAACTTGTACCTCCTTACAAAAAAAGAGGGATTGGGGTCACGGAGTTCAACACAAATGGGCTTGGGTCATGCCAGCAAGGGGAAGGTAAAAATATTATTAAATAGTGCTCCCCCCTTTAAAAAAGGCAGGGTACTCAACCCAGCAGCAAAAAAAATGTAAACTGTTAGCTGGGAGGGGAGTTTCAGGTGAGTTTTTTGCTTTATATAAATAAAAAATAAAAATCTTGTGATATAGTGGCCACTGTGATGCCGACTTGTAAGTCAAAGTGAGATTTGGGTGTAAACAGCACCCCTTTTTTAAACTACACTCAAATGGGTTGTTTTCTTCAATGGACGCAAAGAAAACTGAATGGTGGCTACTTGGGATACTGGTTACTTGGACCTTTTTTGATTACTGCCCAAAGTGACTACCTGGGGGCTAAACCCTTGGAAACTGGAGCTGCCCCCCCGAGGATGATTTTATCTTTTTCAATTAAAATTCATGCATACTGAGATATCTAGAATTAGGCCCCATAAGCAAGGACTGTATCGACTTAAGGAAGATTGGGGGGATTCTAACTTAACATTGAGATCAGTAACAGACTGGGGGGTACAACCGGAAACCACTAACTGAAGGCATGGGCCAGTAAAACAGCTGTGACATGACTTGTACCCAAATAGAAATTAACAAAATTCTTGGCTCCTTTCCTTCCGACCTATACACCTGTCAAGAAGGATTGTTTTGGAATCTATTTCTGACTATTCGAGTCTGCTAAGCGATAGGCTGAGTAAAACATAAATGAAGTGACATCTATCCAGAGTCCGTTGGTGGTCTTCAGTGATGGGATTCTGGATTTGAATCGGTAAAGTCCGATATCCGACTAGTCAGGTGAGGAGGAGGATTATTTAGCCTCCCTCTAGCTCATTCACATGATATCACAATGTCACCGGGTTGGGGGCTCTGGTCTCCTCTCCTTCGCAATCGATTTATGGACTATATTCCACTTGACCTGTCTACGCACCCTCCTTCCCCCGTTAAAAATAGCTTTACAGTGGACGCGCAAAGTGTTGCTGCTGGAATGTAGATCCCCGATAGCATTCAATAGAGCGTGACAGATTGAGAGGTGTGTGTGTGTGTGTGTGTGTGTGTGTGTGTGTGTCGGGGGGGGGTGCAGAAAATTAGACTGACTGCAGTAGCCGATATTACAAACCTCAACACAGACTCTCAAAAATGAGGGGCACTGTGGGACACTGGCCCTAAAAAAGAGTGACGCATAATCATACATAAAAATACAAGCTCACAACACTATGGAAACCAGTGGTTTTAATTATTCAAAATCTGATTTTGCTTTAGCATCACAGAACGTGAAGAATTTCTGCCTTAAAAATCTGTATTTCAAGGATCCATGTGTGCAGCACGTTTCCAGTGTGGGACGGATGTGGGGCAGAGTGCTTCTAAGGGCCCAAATAAAGAGGGACATCATGGCAGTGGGGGCCAGTTGTGAAGTAAGGGACTCAATAAATACCCAGCCTTAGTGTAGAGCAACCTGTGAAAACATTCCAGCAGCGGAGACGGTTGGATCAGGCTGATCCCCAAATCCCTGAACACGCAGCACTTCCCCTCTCTGGAGGCCCCGAGACCGAGTTAAAAATATTTCCGCTTCAAACTTTTAAATTAAAGACACTTCTGATTGAGTGGGGAGCACTTTTGGGCTAACAACTATCTTTTACTTTGGGCTTGTTATTTCTTGAACACTGGAGCGGTAAATAAAAAATCTGGAATCCAGAAACCCATCGAAACACCACAGTTTGACCCTCTAAAAGTCTCTATTCCGTCTGATAAATCGGAAGAAACACAGCCCTATCAAGGAGGGGGGGAGGCAGTTTCTTAAAGAACAGTCTGTACCGGCTCCAGTTTTGTCTCATGAGCTGGATATAGTTAAATAAAAATACAAAAAATCACACTGAAACACTGCTGCTAAATTTTGCGCATTTATGGCAGGTGGAATTGAGGGAGAGAAGGAGAAATGTTTCTTTTTTTTTTATACTTTGTATTTTATTCATTTTTTTCAGATTGCATAAAATACAAGCTCAACAAGCCAGAAACATCATAAGCTCACACTCTTTCTTTTATACAGTTAGGTAGTGTCTCAGACTTTCTCCATATAGAGGAGGCCCCATCAATGTTCATTGTCCACAATATAAATGCTAATGGTGCCATGGAACTGTAACCCAACAGCACATTGCAAGAGTTCAAATTTAGTCCAAAAATGGTATCCTGTCACACCCAAGCCCCGAAGGACAGATGGTGCCATGTATACAGCTTCATGTAATTTCTACACACAAATATAATAAAACAGTCATAACTGCTATGTCGGCTCCAAAACTCAAGAGGACATTAGAATAGTTAGATGCAGGCACAGTTACACCTTGAATCATCCCCATAACTGTAAAAACAAATGGATAACATTGCCCCCTTTAATTACAGGAGTAAGAATGAGTAGGGAGTGAGAAATCCACTTAAGGAATATGCAACACTTCCTCCCCAACTCTTAACTTTATTAAACCTTCACATTATCATAACAACCCAGTAATTTTATGGGTATACTTAGTATAACACTATTTAAATCAGACACACAAGATCCAGAACCTTACTAATAAAATGTATACAGCAGAGGGTCAAGTCCTGGGAGGTCTTCTGACTCCTCAGCTGAGGTATCATTGGCGTTCTTATTTACAGCAGCCATCTTCGAGGCCCACTTCCCTGCATCCCCCAGATCAGTTAAAATATAGACCTTACTGTCATAAATGATCCTCAACTTTGCTGGGAACTGGATGGTGTGGGGAGTGTTGCACTCTCTCAAAACCGCACAAACTCCATTGAACCTCTTCCGATGAGTACGGGTTGCATAAGAGTAGTCAGGGAATATATGTACCATCTCCCCATTGAAGGATAGTGGTCCAAATCGCTTTGCCAGGTTTAACAAGGTGTCCCAAGTCCCAACATTGTCCAAAATGACCATAAGTACCTTTGGCAGTTCCGTTGTTGGTTTACCTCTATGTGGGATCCGGTATACCCTTATGATATTAAGTTCCAGAGTTGAGATAAGCGATCGAAACTTATCAGTAAGCCAGTCCTTGATGAATAACTTGGCTGAGTCCCCTTCTGTATCCTCCGGTATGCCAATCAATTGGATGTTTTGACTCAGCACTTGATTTATTTTGAGCCGGTTATCAGCATGCTGACGCTCCTTAGCCCGCTGCACCATGGCACTTTTACAGGCCCCAGAGTGGCGTTTCACTTCCTTCATGTCTCCATGCAGAGTCCACAGCAGTCTCCACTGTAACCAAACGGCCCGTTAGTATGTCCAGTTTCTGATTCATTGGCATTGATTATGCCAGTAATTGCTGCATTTTCAATCCCAGTGATTGTATGGTTTCCTCAGAGTCGGCTCCCTCTGCCACGACATTTTGAGTAGAACGCGTGTAAGGGCCCACTACCATACCTTTTCCCGTCTCTTTTCTGCCATCTCCAGATGGTTGATTTTTGTGAATTTTACCCATTTGGTTCCAGGGAAGATGAGGTTTCTGGTAGTGCGGCTGGAATTTATCTAAAAATTCAAAATAAGGTATTTTCCAAGGTTTAAGAAAGTGAGATCGCAGAGCCAACATGCAGAATGACTTCTCAGCTCGGGTTCCACAGCGCCCCAGAAGGGGAAATGTTTCTAATTAAAATTCCAAGATGGCTGTGCCAAGTTGTCTTCTTTGAGAAACAAGCAAGACGGGAGCAGTGGACAAGCTCAGCACGTTCACACTGTAAGTGCTACAACAGTGTGAACGCGCAATCAGGAAGTCAAGTAATGCAGAGAACTATTGGTGCAGCTCTGTCCTTTGAAAAATTGGCCAACTCTGCCCAACAACAGAAACTGAATCATCCCAAGCCTGCCGACCCATTTGCCTGCCACTTGCTACAGAGCTCTCCATTGGGCGCACCCCCCTGCTCACACCCCTGTATAGCACCTCTCATGTCAATGGGTTTGTCTGTGCCTGCGCGCCATGTCGAACTCAAAAAGCAGAGATAGTAAAGTTATCAACCCCCTGTACACCACCCTTGTGGGACCGCATTTGGAATACTGTGCGCAGTTCTTTGCACCCCAGAATATAAGAACTCATAGACTAGTGGAAAAGGTTCAGAGGAGGATAACCAAAAACATACAGTTAATTAAGCATTTGGGATACAATAAATGGAAATTACGTACCTACCGTAATTCTTGCTCTTCTTGGACGAGTCTCCACCACTCATTCACACTAATGGGAATAGCGCCAGAGGCACTAGGACCCAGCGGGAGCAAACTTTTTTGCTGGAGGGTCGGTGCCAGAGATGGAGCTGCGAGGAGCGGCACTGTGTGCCTCTGCTCGTGCGGTAATGACTATCTCGGCGTCAACCCTCCAACCGCCTCAGTACCTTTTTTTCCGAGGAGGTGCAGCGTAACTAACCTAGAAAGATAGCCTAACTAAAAACTGGACATAAGATAGTCCAAAAGACCCGTATAAGAAGGGTCAACAAAGAAGTCTTCACAGCCTAAAGATTGAGGGGGTGAAGGCCAACAACAGAGGTGAGCTCGGGGGATGGAGGGTGGGCGTGTGAATGAGTGATGGAGACTCGTCCAAGAAGATCAAGAATTACGGTAGGTACGTAATTTCCATATCTTCCTGGACATAAGTCTCCACCACTCATTCACACTAATGGGAGAGTACCGAGCTAATAAACTCCCAAGAGGGCGGCAGGAGAGACCAAAGGCTCACAGTTTTAGGACAGAAGTCCATTAAGGATGGTTCTGCCAAAGGAAAGATGTCGTCTGGCATGGACATCCAGGGCATAGTGTTTAACGAAAGTATGCACTGAGCTCCAGGTAGCCACATTGCAAATATCTGCAATGGGTACATTGCGGATTTCCGCCAGAGATGCCACGACCGCCCTAGTAGAGTGAGCATACACTCTGCCCTCCAGCTTAACCCATGCCATGGAATAACAGTGGTGAAGGCATGCCACTAGCCATGCTGAGATACATCTGATAGCAACAGGTTGACCCGGCCGGGTCTCGCTGAAGGAAATAAACAGTTGTTGAGCTTTATGAAAATCTTTTGTTCTATCTAGATAGAAACGCAAAGCTCTCTTGACGTCCAAGGAATGAAGAGAATGTTCTCCTTTGTTTTGGACGTCTGCAAAGTAAGAAGGAAGGACCAAAGGTTGGTTTAAATGGAATTCCGAAACAACCTTAGGAAGAAATTTAGGATGGGTTCTAAGGACTACTTTGTCTTTATGGAACACAGTATACAGAGGGTCTGTCACCAAGGCATGTATCTCAGAGACCCTGCGGGCTGAGGTAATGGCCACCAGGAAGGCCGTTTTCCAGTGAGAAATTTTAGCTCACAGGTAGCCAGGGGTTCAAAAGGTTTCCGAGTGAGCATGTCTAGCACAAGATTAATGTCCCAGGCTGCGACTGGATGTCTTATAGGAGGTCTGGTATGTAGAATTCCCTTAAGAAACCTCTTAACCACAGGTAACTGAGCCAGTGACAAGGAAAATACCGGCTCATGATAAGCTGAAATGGCACAAAGGTGAACTTTGACTGTAGAGTACTGCAGGCCTGAATTTGAGCGGTCTAAGAGGTACTCCAAAATTTTATCTGGTGGGCAGGAAAAGGGATTTAAAGAGAATTGCGCACACCAGAGTGAAAAACGCTTCCATTTGGCTGTGTAAGTTTTCCTAGTGGCTGGCTTCTGCGCAGCCAGAATATCTGAAACCCTGCAAGAGACATTGAACCTGTTCACTTCTATCTCTTCAGGAGCCAAGCGTGAAGGTGAAGCAACCTCAGGTTGGGATGAACAACAGGCCCCTGAGTCAAGAGGTTCGTCTGAAGGGGAAGTGGTTTCGGTGGAGCTGCCGACATATTGTTGAGTAGTGGAAACCATATCTGTCGAGGCCAGAAGGGAGCAATGAGGATCATTTTGTCCCCCTGGGATTCGAATTTGAGAAGTATCCTCTGAATTAGAGGAAGAGGCGGAAAGGCATATAGAAAGCGTTTTGTCCACTGCAGCCTGAATGCATCCTGACAGAAAATGCCAGGCCCTGGATTTCTGGAGCAGAAGAGAGGCGGTTTTGTGTTGAGTGGGGATGCAAAAAGGTCCAGGTCTGGAGTTCCCCACTCTGCGAATATTGACTGAACTACAGCTGAGTCGAGAGACCATTCGTGAGGATCTGTCTCTGTTCTGCTGAGGCGATCTGCCATTTCGTTCTGCACTCCTGGCAGGTAGACCACTTGAATTAGAGACTTGTGCTGCAAGCACCATTCCCACACTCTCATCACTTCTCTGCATAAGGAGTAAGAGTGAGCACCGCCCTGTTTGTTGATATAATACATCACTGCTTTGTTGTCCATTTGAAGGAGAATGTTCTTGTGACAGAGATGTCCTTCAAAGCCGGACCACATAAAGGATGGCTCTCATTTCTAAGACATTTATGTGAAGCTGGGACTCAACCTGAGTCCGTACCTTGAGTGTGGAGAGCCTGACAGTGATCCCCCACCCCATCAGGGCAGCGTCTCTGGTAATGGAAATCTGATGATCCAGAGGAGCAAAGGGATACCATTCTAGGAGATTGTTCTCTTGCGACCACCAGGTGAGCGACCTCTTTAGAGGTTCCGTCACCTTGATGAGAAAGGACTCCGGGTGAGTGGTTGGGGACCGCTGGGTACTGAGCATCCACTGAGAAGTTCTCATGTGAAGGCTTGCTAGGGGTACAGTGAACACCGAGGATGCCATGAGACCTAGCATCCATTGCATTGAGAGAGCTGGAACCGAGTTGCTCTCCCCAATGTGATGGGCCATCTGAAGGATATCGCTCCTCCTGCCCTCTGGAAGAAAAGCCTTCACACAGGAGGTGTCCAGAAGGGTTCCTATAAAAAGGAGCCTCTGGGAGGGCTGCAGCTGCAATTTTTTGAGGTTTAGCAGGACTCCCATGGACGTGAGAAAGCGTGAAGTCATGGCTACAGCGTCCAGAGTTCCCTGCCTGGAAGGACTTGCCAGAAGCCAATCGTCCAGATAAGGGAACACCTGTATTCTGATCTTTCTGAGATGCGCTGTGAGAACTGCACAACACTTTGTAAAAACTCGTGGCGCCGAGGATAGCCCAAAGGGCAGGACTCTGAACTGATAATGCTGTCCCAGAGCCACAAACCTTAGGAATTTGTGATGCATTGGGTAAATAGAAATGTGCTGGTAAGCATCCTGCATGTCTAGGGAGGCTAACCAGATGTGTTGATGAAGCAAAGGTAACAGGGTTCTAGTGAGATCATTTTGAATTTCTCCTTAGGCAGAAATTTGTTTAGTTTTCTGAGGTCCAAAATGGGGTGCGTGCCCCCAGTTTTCTTTGGAACCAGAAAGTAATGGGAGTAGAACCCTGTGTTCTGTTGATGCAGCGGAACTACTTCTACTGCTCTGTTGTTCAGAAGACCCTGTATCTCGGCGGCGAGAATGTCTGACTGAAGGGTTGACAGCTTGGGCTGTCGTTTGGGAGGACGATCCGGAGGGGTCTCCACAAGATTGAGTGAATACCCCTCACGGATTATCTGGAGGACCCATTTGTCTGAGGTTATGGACTTCCATTGATTGTAGAAGTGTGTCAGACGACCTCCCACCGCTGAGGAAGAGTCCACCTCGGGCAGCTGAGGTGGGACTTGAGCCAACAACTTAGAAGGCAGTGCTGGGCGTTTTGGGTCCTTGCGCCTTTGTTGCATTTTCTTTTGAGGCTGGGGGGCTTGGTTTTTATCAAAACTTCCTCTGCCTTTGCCTCGAAAAGACTGACGGTTATGGAACTGGCATTTATTAACAGCCCCTCGAGAGGGGACAGGAGGAGGTCGAGCCAATTTAATGGCTGACCTAGTCTTTTGTATAGCTTCTAGAGCCTGTTCTACTTGAGGGTCGAAGAGATACACACCATCAAAAGGCAACGCCATTACCTGCTGCTGCGCGTCATTCGTGAAACCTGAAGTGCGCAGCCAGGAATGACGGCGGGTACAAATGCCGGCCGCCGCCACTCGGGAAGCAGTATCGAAAGCATCCATAGCCGCTTTAACCTGCTGGTTGTTGGATTCGATACCCCTGGTAATGGTCTGAAGTAGCTCTGACTTTGTGTCCGATTCTGGTAGAGCTTCAACCATTTGTTTGAGTGAGTGCCAAAGGATATACTTATATTGAGAGAAATAGCCTTGGTAGCTGGCAGTACGCATACCCAGGGTGGAAGCAGCAAAGACTCTCTTACCTAAAGTGTCTATCTTACGAGATTCTTTGTTAATAGGTCGAGCTGTAGTACTCTGGGGAAGGATGACCTTATCATTCTCTGCCAAAACTACAACAGGATCCGCAAAGGCTTGGGACACCAAAATGGGTCGATCCTTGGGGGCTGAGTATTTCCTATCTATGGATTTAGCCACCGAAGGAATGAGAGCAGGATTATTCCATACCATTTGAGACAGCGTCTCAGAGGAGGGCTGTACTAGAGGAGTCAAATCCATAGGGATCTCCGGAACATGGAGATATTGGAGTCTTAACAGCTTCCCAGGATCGATATCTGTAGTCTGGAGAGAAATAGTGGAATTCAAATTTTTCAGCAGAGACTTAAAAGACAGGTCTTCGACCCGAGGCTCTGCTACAGGATGAGATCCTTCCACATCATCACCCAGGCAAAGGTCTGGGTCAGGCTCAGTGTCATCTCCTGACAGCCCAGGAGGGACTGCATGGACAGGAAAGGAGTGAAAATCAGAAGGAAGTGAGGAAAGAAAAGGATTCAGAGAAGAGGATCGATGTCTGTAGTTTGGAGAGAAAGAGTGGAAGTCAAGTTTTTCAGCAGAGACTTAAAAGACAGGTCCTCAACCACAGGCTCTGCAGCAGGAATAGATCCTGTTCCTTCCACTTCATCACCCAGCCTAAGGTCTGGTCAGGCTCAATGTCATCTCCTGACAGTCCAGGAGGGCTGCATGGACAGGAAAGGAGTGAAAATCAGAGGCAAATGAGGAAGGAAAGGGTTAAGGAGGAGTCTGAAAGGTGGATGATGCCCTAGAACCCCAGCGCCACAAGCGTGTATAAGCTTGGCTCTGGCGCTGACAAAGCACATGGCGCCGAGGCGGCGTCGATGACACCAGCGCCCCGATGATGTGCACGGCACCAAGTAACTCCAACGGCACCAAGGGCGGCTCGACAGACGTAATTGTGAAGATGGCACGAGCATGCCATTGACGCGAGGCGTCAAAAACACCCCAAGACTCCGAAAAACAGTATTTGAGGAGAAGGGAGGAAGGAGAGCAGGAGATAGAGGCATCGGTGTGGCCCCGTGTGGCCCTGTGTGCCACAGCCATATGAGGGGGGAAACACCTAAGCAGTGCGACAGCACAGGAGGCAGTGCCGCACGACCAGGGAGGCTCAACCGCCCTATCTGGTCTCCCAAGAAGCCCGAAGGCCCCTGAGTGACCAGGCCAGGCAGCTGGACCAACCTCCGAGCCCATTGCTCCATAAGAGCAGCCCACTGATGAAACTGCTCATCTGAAGACCTACCAGAGGGCGGGGTAGGGCTCCGATGTTGAAGACGTCGGCTACCAGAAACAGAAGCTGGAGACACCGAAGGAGGAGACTGGCAACTAGCTCCAATAACTGACTGTCTACACGCAGAAATATCAGAGGGCGACCTCGAGTGATGCCTTCTCTTTTTTGACCTGTGGACCGAAGAAGAGCTCGAGGCGAGCAGTTGCAGAGAATGCAACGTTTATTTTTATGCTTGAGGGGACCGCCTGCCCTCGGGCATGGACTGACCAGTGTCAGCCCCCCTCCAGCGGCACTGGACCCAGCCCGCTGACTGAACAGCTTTCATCGAAGTCTCCTACCGTCACCTGACCCGCCATGGTCGACTCCACAAAGTAGGCTGAGACTTCTTTGTAAATAAGAATAAACTAAGCGATACTTATTCGAGATATTACTACAAAACAACAAAACTGAAAACTATGCTGCTAGTTTGAAGTTTGACTCCTGGCGACGAGCTGACGTCCGTCACTGAAGTGCACTCGGCCGGTGGAAAAAGGAATTGAGGCGGTTGAAGGGTGAGGCCTTGGGAACAGTCATTACCACCGCCTGGCGGAGCTCATGGTGCCGCTCCTCATGGCTCCATCTCTGGCGCCGACCCTCCAGCAAAAAAGTTTGCTCCCGCTGGGTCCAAGTGCCTCCGGCGCTATTCCCATTAGTGTGAATGAGTGGTGGAGACTTATGTCCAGGAAGATCAGACTTAAACTTAATCTATACTCAACTGAATATAGAAGAAATAGGGGAGACTGCTGTCTCATATACAAAACCATAAATGACCCATTCATGATGGAAACCCTTGGACTAAGAAAGCACATGGGCAATACAGCCACGAGGTCACATAAACACAAATTACTAGGGGAGAATAACTCAGTCAAAAGAAGTAAATTTTTAACACGAAGGGTAATAACAAAATTGAATGAACTACCTAAGGAAATAATAAACAGTACAAATATAACAACATTTAAAATAAAATCTCCTCAACTACATGGGAGACAAAACATATGCATTCCACCCATGAAGGGTTGCAAGTTCATTAAAGGGTTTTGGCTCACTGAACTTGTAACAAACCTATGAACCTATAATGTCCCCCAGTGGCAGCATATACACTGCAAATGACATGGGGAAAGCACAGAACCCTGCGGAACCCCACAGGGCAGGCCCCGAGGGGACAAGGAATAAATTCCCAATACAACCCTCTGTGTCCTGCCCTCAAGGAATGATTGAAACCAATTGAGGACTGCCCCCTCCAGTCCACAAAAGTACTGCAGGCATTCTAGCAACACCTCATTGTCCACAGTGTCGAATGCTGCTGAGAGATCTAGGAGAACCAAGATAGAACGGGCTCTCTGATCTCTTGCCACCAGAAGGTCATTAAGTACTCGAACCAGGGCATTCTCGGTGCTATGCCTTTTCCTGAAGCCAGACTGGAGAGGGTCATAGACATTGTGGATGGATAAATGACCCTGCAGTTGCAGACCGACCACCTTCTTGATAACCTTCCCTGTAAAAGGTAGGTTAGAGACTGATCTGTAGTTAGTAGGGCAGTCTGGGGCAAGGGAGGACTTTTTCAGCAATGGCCTAACCACTGCCTCCTTTAAGGGATCCAGAAAGATCCCTCTCTCCAATGAAGCCCAGACTATCCGAGCTAGAACCAGGTCAATGACCTCAACACACCCTACAAGAAGGTATGTTAGGCCCGGATCCAAACCACAGCAAGTTGGTTGCAAAGTCTGGATGATCTTCACTATATCCATGACTACCAGCTGGCCGAAGGTAGACCAGGACAACTGAGTATTAGTAAAGCAAAACTTTATTTATATAGTGCCCTTCAAAATCAAGGCGCTTTACATAATAAAAACCACAATAAAACAGATAATGTTATAAATTATTTAAAACAGTCAGGTAATTGAACAGTTAAACAGGGAAGGCCAAAAAAAATAAATACATTTTTAACATGGATTTAAAACTACTTACGGTCAGGCATTCTCTTAACCGACGAGGCAGAGAATTCCACAGGGTTGGTGCTGCAAATGAGAAAGCACGAGCTCCAAATGTTTTAAGACAAACCCTGGGAATCTCTAGCAATCTCTCATCGGCGGATCTGAGAGGGCAATTGGGGGAGTAGGGGGTCAGGAGATCTTTCAGATAGTTGGGTCCCTAGTTGTGTAAGGCTTTAAAGGTAAGCAAGCCTACCTTATAGGTGATCCGCCACTGAACTAGCACAGTGCAGTTCACAAGAGCGCTGTTAATAGTGACTGGTCCTAGAAGTACCAGTCAGTAGCCTGGCCGCAGCATTCTGCACCAGCTGAAAGCGGCAGATATCAACCCCAGACAGCCCTAGGTAGAGGGCATTGCAGTAGTTAAGATGGGTAGTGATGAAGGCGTGGATCAATGTAGGAAGGTTGCCCAGTATTTCAGGTATTACACCCAGGTGATATTCCTCAGATGGTGAAATGAGGATTTAACCACAGCTGACACCTGAGACTTTAGGGTCAAGCTGTCATCAAGACAGTATAGCGCAGTGGTTTAAGGTTCTAAGCTGCAAATCTGGTGACATCTAGCAGACCAGACCTGGGTTTGAATCTCACAGCTTCCACTTGCATACTGTGTGACCCTGAGCAAGTCACTTAACTTCCCTGTGCTCCCAGGTCGCTTCTGTACAAAAGCTTTCAGCTTAGTGTGCTACTCCTGGATAAACAACTAAATAAAAAAAATAAAAAATAACGCCCAGTTTACGTACCCGATCTGAGGTAATGAGATGGGCACCGTCAAGCCACAGGCCCGACATGTGCCCAGCCCCAAAACCCGCCCCCAGGGTGACCCCATATCCACAACCAACACCTCAGTCTTATACAGATTCAATCTCAACCAACTCGAGCTCATCCAGTCTTTGATCTCGGAGAGGCAACTATTTAGCACAGAGATCACATGAACCTGTCCAGGCACAAAGGACATATACACCTGAGTATCATCTGCATAGCAGTGAAAACACAAGCTATATCGCCTGATGATATCTCCCAATGGCAGCATATATACTACGAACAACATGGGAGCCAATATGGAGCCCTGCGGCACCCCGCAGGACAGGGGAAGGGCATCAGAGGAATAAATTCCAGTGACCACCCTCTGAGACCTACCTATGAAGAAAGATCGAAACCATTCAAGGACTGCACCCGACAGTCCACAAAGGAACCGAAGGGTCTCCAAAAGCACCTCATGGTCCACAGTGTCAAAAGCTGCTGAGAGATCAAGAAGGACCAAGATGGTACAAGCCTTTCGATCTCTTGCCATTAGGAGGTCATTTAATACCTGAACAAGGGCAGTCTCCATGCTATGCCTCTTCCTAAACCCAGACTGGAGAGCTTCATAGACATTGTGGGTTACAAGATGATCGTCCAGTTGCAACACAACCACCTTCTCAATAACCTTTCCCACAAAGGGAAGGTTAGAGACAGGTCGGTAGTTAGCTGGGTCATCAGGATCCAAGGAGGGTTTTTTAAGGAGTGGTCGAATGACCGCCTCTTTTAGGGGATCTGGAAAGACTTCCCTCTCCAAGGATCTCCAAACAATTTTATTTATTATTTATTTATTAAATTTTGGTGATCGGGTAAGCCCACTGGGCCCCGGAGGTCCCTTTTTCAGGGGCGACCCGGGATTACATAGCATTGGTAAATATCATAGTATGAATGAAAATTATACAGTCAGCTGGTTACATGTGCTGAGAACAGCATGCACTCATGGTGGGTACAGGAGTTTAGCAGAGTATGTGACTAGACACGAAGAATGAGTGAGGAGGGTGTGAGCCACATTACATAATACGATTTACTCACTGAGGGTAATATTGGACTGTGGGATTCAGTTGACTATGAGCTGGTCCCAGGAGCCTAGCAGTGGTATTTGGAAGTTGCAATCATGTGAGCCTTAAGCCTAGTGCGGAAACTTTTGATTGACGATGCTTCCTGCACCCCAGGAGGGAGGGAGTTCCATAGGGTGGGTGCAGTGTGAGCGAAGGACTTGCCTCCCGCCTTGGTTCTTACTCTGGGGACAGCTAGGAGAGTGCGATCTGTTGTGCGGAGGAGCTGGGGATTAGTCTTTAGCGCATGAGTCCAGATAGGCTGGGAGGGGGAGTTTGGCTAATTAATTTGAAGATTTGGTATAACAGCGGGTACTGGAGATGGGTATACAAAGAGGGCCAATTTAGCTGTGATTGCGTGTCACAGTGGTGATTCCTGGGGTTTGACTGGGCGGCGAACCAGGCCACCTTATTGTACAGGGCTTGGAGTCTATTCATCTCAGTTCTTGCAACTCCATGGACTACTGGGGCCGCATAGGTGATTGTCGGAAGGAGGACGCTGGTGGGGATGGAAACCCTTGCTTCCGGTATCAACTGTTTTTTCAGTCGGTAGAGGGTGCCCAGTTTCCCATGTAAGGTTTTAGTAACTTAGTCCACATGGTTCTTGAGGGTGAAACCCTGGTCCAGGGTGAGGCCAAGGTATTTTAGTGACACCACTACCTCTAGGCTAGTGCCTGACGTGGAGTTGAGATGTAGGTGTTATTTTCTATCATGTCCCAGGGATCTATGACCAAACAGCATGGCCTTGGTCTTATCCGTGTTAAGGACCATTCTATTGTTAACAAGCCAGTTCTTGAGGGAACACAGGTCACCTTGGAGCAAGGGGCTGAGGTCTCCCAAATTAGTGGAGGGTCGATAGATAACGGCATCATCCACATACTGGACCACCGAGCTCCCCCCCCCACAGTGGAGGCTCAGTTCATCGGTGAAAAGGGAAAAGAGGAGGGGACCAAGTAACAACCCTTGCGACACTCCCTCTTTTAGTGGGAGCGACTCTGAAATGGAGTATTTCCATTTTACCCTCTGTGTGCGACCAGTTAAGTAGCTTTCGAACTACCTTAGAGAATGGCTGTCAAGACCTACATTGCACAACTTAGTCAACAGCAGACTGTGATTGACCAGGTTGAAGGCCTTGGATAGGTCAATGAAGACCGCACCAGTAGGGGTCCCCTTATCCAGATTTCTGAGTACATCCGTCGAGAATTTGATAAGGGCAGTGTCTGTCCCATGCTGGGTTCTGAAGCCGTGCTGGGAGGGTGCCAGAAGTTGATGGTACTCCAGGTAATCACAAAGCTGCCCATTGATCACCCTCTCCTGTAACTTTGCCAGGATGCAGAGCAGGGAGATTGGCCTGTAATTGCTGATGGACACCCGCTGGCCTCCCTTGTGGATGGGGACCACATGGGCCTGTTTCCATTGTTCAGGGACTTCACCCTCTTTTAGGGATCGATTAAAGAGCCAGGTCAGGGGTCTGACCAGGGATGGGGCCCCTTCCTTCAGCAGCCTGGGGCGAATCCCATCAGGTCCCCCAGCACCGGGAGTTTTAAGTGTCATTAAAAGTGAGAGTACTTCTTTTGGTTTGACCAGTCTGAGATGGAAGGTTGGGCGGTCGAGGTTAGGAAGTGACCTCGTGTTAGGGTCAGAGCAGAGGGGCGGTAGCCCAGCCTTGTAAGAGTCTAAGTTAGTGAAGTGGTAGTTAAGTGACATGGCGATATGGGGGTTGTCATGTATTAGTTGTCCGTTGACCTCGATAGGGCCAAGTTTGGACTTGCCGCTCCCTTTTAGTAACCCATTAATGTGGGTCCAAAATAATCTAGGGTTCCCTAGATTCTTTTTTTGAAGTTGCATGACGTATTCTCTTTTTGCCGTTTTGATAGCCAGCTTACACCTGTTTCTGTGAGTTCTGTAGCTCACCAAGTCAGCAGGTTGGGAGGAGAGCTTATATTTTTTCCAGGCCTTATCACAGTTTTTCATTAGGGCCTTCAACGGGGGGCGGCGGTAATCCACTTATAGCAACTTCCCTTAGTACGGAGTTTCTTCATGGGGTGAATAGGTTGGCTACGGTATTGAGTGTTCTCTGGAAGAATGCAACCGCCTTGTCCAGAGAGGTGAGGAGTTTGATTGGACTCCAGTCTATGCTGCTAAGGTAGTTGGAGAGTTGTTCGGGTGATAGGTGGGTGTAATCCCATACTGCCAGGATTCTCGGATGGAATCTGGGGGCCCTATTTTTCCAGATACAGAATATGGGGGAGTGGTCACTCAGGGCGTCCGCTAGGGTGCCTGCAGCCTGGATATTACATGGATTGGTCACCAGCACCCAGTCGAGGGTTGAGTTATTCCGTGTTTTGTGGTTCAATCTTGTAGGTCCTGAGATAACCTGCGCAAGATTTGCTTCTTGTATCAATCCTTTAAGCGACTGGTTTGTATTCAGGGCCCAATTCAGGTTAAAGTCCCCCAATATGAGTAGCTCAGAGGAGACCTCCTCTGCAATGTCCTTTAGGACAGACTCAAGGGATAAGAAAGCATATTTAGGTGGGTTGTATACACACTCAATGGTGAGGTGCTTGCAAAGACCAAGGGTGATGCGTACAAAGACCGTTTCACTGTCAGTGCTGGTAGTGTGCTGCAGGCTGACCTGCATTGAGTTCAGGGTGTCTTTTGCATAGATTAAGACTCCTCCCCCTCTTTTGTTTGCTCAGTTTTTGCAGAAGGAGTGGTACCCAAGGGCATCGACCTCTTGTGGGAGTACTTGAGGCTTGAGCCAGGTCTCTGATACAGCTAGGACATCTGGGTTGTACAGATCCAACCAGGCTTGTACTTCCTGCATCTTGTGTCGCAGACTGCATATGTTCATATGTGCAATCCGCATGCCCTTCGAGGGCACCCAATGAGGGTCCTGTGGTGAGGAAATCAGTAGGTTGTCAGGAGGGGGTCCAGGTTTTGGCTGAATATCTCCTGCAATAAGCAGGAGGATGGCAATGAGTCAAAATGAGGGGGGACAGGGGAGAGAGAGTAGCTCAGTTCTGAGTGTTCGCTTTGCAAGGAGGAAAGTATGGTACCAGATGCCTTTCCTGTAAAATTCGTGGGCCGTCAAGAGTGATATGAGTCTGTTTTGGGGGGCAGGGGAATGGCATATCCGATGAGTGTATGGAGGGGTGTGGGGGTCCCCTGCAGCCTGGGTCACCTGTGCTAATAAGCCTGTCAACCCAGAGGAGGGACAGAATATACATGACGGCCAGGAGTAGCCCACTGTTGAGCCAATAATGGTGGGGTAACCCTTGCTCTATAGACATTTCTAATCGGTAGGGGTCCTTTCAGCTGGAAAGGGAGTATATTAAGGTAGGCCTTGTTTCTACCATTGCAACCCTGGGTCCGGCATGATCAGATTCGCAACAGTCTCCCTATCCCTTCAGAACTCTGCTTCCCCTATGAAAGAAGTCTTTAAAAACAGGAGTGGCTAGTGGCTTCTATATTACTGCCTTTTTTCCAAAAGTGAATGATGCTCATCCCCTGTGACCAAGTAGGGAGCAGCAGGTTAGGTTAGCTTTACAATATATGGTGCTGGATACTAACAGTTGTTTTAATACCTCCAGAATACTAGCCGATCAACAGGATTAATACCACCTATAACTAGCTGATCAAACCAATGGCTTCATATGGCAACCATATAATGCGGGGGGTTAGAGGTGAACAGAGCTATAATTACAGAACAGTATATGGGTGTGCTTTGGAGGGAAAGAGAGGTTTATCAGCTGGCAGAGAAAATCGAGTGGGACAAATTAGGGGAAGAATTCTAGGTAATATTCAGCAATCATTGAGTTACACACCAAGTGGTGTGAGAGGAGCGTTTAAGTAGTTATAGCAGCCTCTAGTGGTGGGTACAGATACCCTGCAGATGGAAAAATGGCCTGATTGTTTTTTAACATCACGTGATATGCAGTATAAGACACCGAGTCGACCAAGGGTGGTGGTGGGGGCGGTGGGAAGCTGACGCGCAGCGTCAGCAGGGTAGCTACTGCAAGGTTTGAGGCAAGAAGTTCCTGCTGTTTCCTTAAAATTGCTGCACACTTCAGACAGTCGGTTACCTGGCGAGAGTTGCGGCGGTCCATTGCTTGGAGGGAGGGCGCCTTGCCCTCTCAACCTTCACCCACGAGGGGAGCTGGGGGAACTGCTGGCTAGAGATGCGGTGGTCCGTTGCTCGGGGAGAGGGCGCCTTGCCCTCTCAACCTTCACCCACGAGGGGAGCTGGGGGAACTGCTGGTGAGAGATGCAGCGGTCTGTTGCTCGGGGGAGGGCGCCTTGCCCTCTCGACCTTCACCCACGAGGGGGAGCTGGGGGAACTGCATTCAGCTAGAATCGGGCAGATAACATCTACACATCCCAAAAGGAGGTAGGCCCGGATCCAAACAACAGGTTGGGTGCAAAGTCTGGACAATCTTTACAATGTCCATGAATTCCAGTCGGCTGAAATCCATCCAGACAGACCGGGTGCCCATCACCTCCCATTGACCTCTGCAGTCCCTCATGGAGAGAGCCAGGCCGATTCCGGACCTGATGCTGGCAACTTTATCTGCGAAAAACCGAGCTAGCTCATCACACTTAATTTGTGAAAAAGCTCTTCCAGACTGGAGACAGACTGGATTGCACAATCTGTCAACTGTTTGAAAAAGCTGAGCCGGTCGGTTCTGCGCACAGAAATCTCCCTGGACAGGAACTCTGCCTTCTTACAGGGGATTTCTGATTGATAGCCCTTATAATGTTCCATCAATCTAAGTCTGTCAGCATCCAGGACAGACTTCCGCCATGCTTTCTCCAGCCTTAGACCAACCCGCCTCAAGTCCTTCAAGGCCCAATCATACCAAGGGGACCTTGGGCGAAGAGTGAGTGGTCAAACACGAACATGAGCAATCAAGTCCATGGCATCTCCCACTGCCTTACTATAGGCTAGAACGAGATCCCCTGGACCTGTGCTTTCACCACTCAGTTAGCCACAGCAAGGACCAGTGGGGAGGCATTGGCTGATCTCTGCCCTAATGGTGGACACCTTGTCAGTGAAGAACTGAGCTAACTCCTCATATTTTACCTGTAACAATACTCCGCCAGACTGCAGGCAGACTGGATTGCACAGTCTGTCCACGGTCCAGAAGAGCTGGGCTGGTCTGTTCCTCACTGCAGCAATTTCCCTGGACAGGAATTCTGCCTTCTTATGGGAAATTGCTGCTTAGTAGACCTTCTAATAGAAAGCTTAATGTCCTTTGGCTATTACCTCTGTTAGTTGACCCAGCATGAATTGCCTGTAACACCCGCATGGCATCCACCCATTTGGCATCTTGGCATCTCCGTTCTTGTTCTCTCTCTCGATCCAACTGGACTTGCCTGATGCACAACCACTTAAGTAGTTCTCTCACGGCCTTAGGGGGCACATCCTCCAGCGCTGGACATTTGGCATCATCCTCCTCAGGTCTGGCGCTGTCCTCCTCCTGCTTCAATTTCATCTTTGGCTGGGCTCCAACTTCCAGTCCTGGAAACAGGGTTGCTCCTGTAGTCTCAGCCATCCACACTGTCAGGACACCAGGTACCTTCTTCTCGAGTGTCTCCTCCTCAGACATGTGTCCACCTGGGATACCGGGCAGTATCTGCTGAAACAACGTCTCCCTTCCCTGGCAAGACGCTGTCAGCAGTTATCTCACTTCTTACACCACTTGTGAAGGTGTGGAACAACAGATGGACACAACAATAGAATTATAAGTTAACACACTTGCTTTTGTGTGATGTTTATTTATAAAAAACATAAGAAAGCAAAAAAGTACAGTTACGTAAAAACTTACCATAACAGTAGATCTTCGAGAGAGGCTCTTGCAGTAGGTAATTACATATAGGACTGATGCCAGCAGGCGTCAGGACCCCACAGAAAAATTTCTAGCTAGCAGTATCTGGCGGGGGCCACCCCCACGTCAGGTGACCAATGTCATGTGACGGCGGTATAAAGGGGCTGTCCCCCACACCCGCCATCCAGTTCTTTCCCGCCAAAGGCCAAAAGGCGAAATGAGAGAGAAGCGGATATTTCCCATCCTGGAAAAGCAGCTGAAAAAGCTTAGGGGGATGGAGGGCGGGAAGGTATTACCTACTGCAAGAGCTTCTCTCGAAGATCTACTGTTACGGTAAGTTCTTAGGTAACTGCACTATCTTACTTCGAGAGGGCTCTTGCAGTAGGTAATTACATATAGGACTGAGTCCCAAGCAGTCTGGAACAAGAAAAAGCAAACAGGAGGCGGAAAACTATTCAGGAGTAGACCCTCTGGCTGTGAAGGTCTTAGGAAAGGAGACCTTGCAGAACAGCCAACCCGAAGTTCGCTCTATGGCGAGAGGCAATGTCCAAACTAATGTTTCGTAAAGGTATGGACAGAAGTCCAAGTTGCGGCTGCACAAACGTCTGCTGCTGACACATTCTTGAAACAAGCAGCAGTGGCAGCAACCCCTCTGGTGGCAGCAACCCCTCTGGAGTTCGATTTTTAGCTTTATTTTAAAGCCTTGACTGTTTTGTTAACGCTAAACGTATGATTTATTTTATGCCATTCGGATACTTAGTTTTATTTTCCTTTGCTGGGATTAAGGATGAACTGTGCGGACTAACCTTCGGTTCGCTGTATGATTTTGATTCCCGACTCTCACCATCTCGACTTGCCAGGATTTGTGGAGTTCGTCATTTGTTTGAAGATCTGGTCCAGGGAACTTGTAAGGAGGTTATTGCTGGAGCCGCGGACTGTTCGAATCATTGTTTTACATCGGAAGGCTCGTTAAAATAAACAGGCTTATACTAAGGCTTTTTCTGGTGGATTTGTTCGCGTGGAGAGCTGTTTGAATCCTGTGGGAAGTGTCGGCCCCCTCTTGGTCCTCAACCGGACAGGAGTCGCCTTGTGTGCTCCCTAGGGAGCTGGGGGAACCGGGGCTTCTTCTAAGCCGCCTTAGGGTTCGGCTGTTTGGGCTGACTTGTGAGGTGGCTGTTGCCGCGGGTCGTCGACTGGGTGGGGGTGTCGTTGCCTCAAGAAAAACTTATTTGCCTCTTTGGAACTGTTCTGCTGTTTCTTCGGATGACTGACTGCTTGGAGTCGTCAGTTTCTGACTGTTCTATGAGGAGCAGTTGCCGGTGGATTGCGGTGGGACATCTTTGGCTCTCCCGTTTGGTTTGACTCGGACTCCTATTATTTGATTCATCTGTTGAGAATTTACTTTGTCTTTCTCTCTATTTTGGATTTATCCTGATTTTATCCGTATCTAGACTGCTGGAGAACTGATTCCTCTGTCTCTCTCTAGCTCCTGGACTGAGGGTGGTGAGAGTGTGGTGTATATTCATTTATTTGTTTATTTTTGTACAATTACTAACTGGATTTATTTTTAACTGGTCCCCTACCATGTGAGAGGTGGTACTGGGGGAGTATATAACATCTGTTGCACTGTTGCACGTGAGAGGTGCTTCACTGTTTAAAATACAAATTTTGCTTAGGTTTAGTATCCAGTGGCATATGATAATATTTTACTGTGTTTTTAAGATTATTTGATTTTATTTTTTGTACATTTTATCACTTGGGTTATTTTTGAGTTGGGGTTTAATTTGGTTTTTATGTTAGTTTGTTTGTTTGTTTTATTCGCCTCCCCTCTGTGAGGGAGAGAGAGGAGAGTGTTTTATTTATAGGTTTGGTATCTATAGGTTTTGTTTTATTTTGTTTCTTCTTTGATTTGATTAATGACGGTTGGGCACTATTCCCCCACTAGGCTCAGGGAATTATGTCCTTTTGAGTGCCCACCACTGTCATCCAACACCTATTTTAGGTGTCGAGCACTGGGCATTCTGAGGAGGCAAGGACGAAGGTGGAAAGCTGGGCCTGGTGGGGGACAGGAAGGGGAGGCGGATTGGGGTCTTAGGGTCCAGAAAGGCGCCCTGGGGGCGAAATAGGGTCAGGATAGAGGTCACTCTTATCTTGTCCCCATACCCAAGTGTCCCGAGGAAATCGGACAGGTGCCGAGGTCTTCCTCGACAGTTCATCCCGCCTTGGCGGTGTTGTGCAATGCCAGATCAATTAAGAACAAGACAGCTATTATTGCCGATCTTGTTGGATCATCTGATCTGACTTGCATCACTGAGACCTGGCTGGATGAAAATCCAGGCCCTATATTGGCCTCAGCAATTCCAGCCGGGTTCTCGGTGATACACCGTACAAGGCTGGATCGTAGGGGTGGGGGTGTGGCCATTATGTTTAAATCTGAGCTGGGCCTTGTTGATGTGCCATTGGGAAACACCAGATCTTTTGAATATATCTTGGGCGAGGGTGCAGGTTGTGGGATTCTCCTCGTCTACTGTCCACCAGGTGACGGTGGTGAATTCCTACAGGAGATTGCAGACTTCATTGTCGACCTGGTGTTGAGATTTCCCAGACTAATACTTCTGGGCGACTTCAATGTCTGGGTCGACGATGAACTATCTCACTTTGGTCAAAATCTCCTCCAGTTGATGAATACACTGGGCATGACACAGGTTGTTACCTCCTCTACCCATATAGGGGGGTCATTCACTTGATCTGGTCTTTCTCTTGGGTATGGAGATCACTGATCTGGGGGTGGAACCAGTCAGTTGGTCGGACCATTACACCATAAGGTTCAGTTTCAGGGCCCCCTCTAATAGGTCTGCCCCTACGGAGATGGTTCAGTACAGCCCTTTAAGGGTACTAACCCCAATGACCTAATGGCGGTGCTGGATCTATTGAGCTTGTCGGGTGAATGCATGAGTCAGATGATCTTGTATTAGCCTATAATAAGGCTGTGGGAGATGCTCTGGACAAAATTGCACCTGTTCGTGTTCGGCCTCTCACCATCCGTCCAAGGAGCCCATGGTTTGATGGCTCCTTGAAGGAATTAAGGCGAGTAGGCCGAAGGCTGGAGAGAGCCTGGTGGAAATCAGGCCTTGATGCTGACAGGCTTAGATTGATGGCTTATTATGATAGCTATCAATCAGAAATCACTCGTAAGAAGGCAGAATTCCTGTCCAGAGAGATTTCTGCTGCACAAAATCGACCAGCTCAGCTTTTCCGGACTGTGGACAGACTGTGCAATCCAGTCTGTCTTCAGCCTAGAAGCTTTTCTCAACTAAGATGCGAGGTTAACGCTTTTTGCAGATAAGGTTGCCAACATTAGGTCCGGCATCGGTCCGACCTCTCCTATGGGGGATTGTGGTGGTCGATTGGTGGTGTCTTGTCCTCGGTCTGTCTGGTTAGATTTTCACCGTCCGGAATTTGTGGACATTGTGAAGATCATCCAAACAATGCGACCAACTAGTTGTAGTTTGGATCCGGGTCCTACACTGCTGCTAGTAGGTTGTGTAGAAGCTATCTACCCAATCCTTGCAGACAACGTCTGGAAGTCCTTGGAGAGGGTTTTTTTCCTGACCCCCTTAAGGAAGCAGTAGTTCGACCACTCCTTAAAAAATTCTCCCTGGACCCAGACTGTCTAGCTAACTACGGCCTATCTCTAACCTGCCATTTGTTGGTAAGGTTATTGAAAAAGCAGTTGCGTTGCAATTGGATGATCATCTTACATCTCATAATGTCTATGATACTCTACAGTCTGGTTTCAGGAAAAGGCATAGTACAGAGACTGCCCTTGTTCGGGTATTGAGCGACCTCCTAATGGCCAGAGATCGAAAGGCGTGTACCATTCTGGTCCTTCTCGATCTATCTGCTGCATTTGACACTGTAGACCATGGAGTGCTACTGGAGCGACTGCGGGTCTTTTGTGGGCTGTCTGGTACAGTCCTCAGTTGGTTTCGTTCTTACCTCACTGGCAGGTTTCAGAGAGTTGTCACCGGAATTTATTCCTCTGACACTTACTCCCTGCCTTGTGGGGTACCACAGGGCTCCATCTTAGCTCCCATGTTGTTTGCAGTGTATGTGCTGCCATTGGAAGAAATCATCAGGTGATACAGTCTGAGTTTTCACTGCTATGCAGATGATACTCAGCTGTATTTGTCCTTTCTCCCAGATCAGGGTGATGCACTCTCTGTACTTAATAATTGCCTTGATGAGATCAGACTTTGGATGAGTTCGAGCTGGTTGAGACTCAATCCGGATAAGACTAAGGTATTGGTTGTGGATCCAGGTCATCCGGGGGTGGGTTTGGGAGCTGGACAGCCATCAGGTTTATCACTTGGTGGTGTACTGCTCTCTACCTCTGGACAGGTGCGAAATCTGGGCGTTATTTTTGATGATGGTTTGACCCTGAAATTTCAGGTATCATTTCAGGTATCAGCTGTTGTCAAATCCTCTTTTTACCACCTGAGGACTATCGCCCGGGTGAAACATCTGATTCCCCAGGAGGACCTTCCAACTTTGGTCCACGCCTTTGTCACTACCCGTTTAGACTACTGCAATTCCCTCTACCTAGGGCTACCAGGGGTTGATATCCACCGCCTTCAGCTGGTGCAGAACGCAGCAGCCAGGCTTCTGACTGGGACTCTTAGAACCAGTCATATTACGCCTGTGCTCCGCGAACTGCACTGGCTGCCTGTTCGGTGGTGGATCACCTTTAAGGTTGGTTTACTAACCTTTAAAGCTCTACACGACCAGGGACCCGGTTACCTGAAAGATCTTCTGATTCCCTATCGCCCCCTCTGTCCTCTCCGTTCCACCAGCAAGAGATTGCTGGAGATTGCCAGGGTTCGATTGAAGTTATTGGGATCTCGTGCCTTTGCTTTTTCGGCACCAACCCTGTGGAATTTTCTACCTCGTTGGTTGAGAGAATGTCCAACCGTTGATAATTTCAAAATTGCTCTAAAGACATATCTTTTTACTTTGGCTTACTCTTCTTAGTTATAGCTGTTTTTCAAATGTCTGGATTTTAGTAATTTTAATTATCTTTGTACTGCGCCTTGGTTCTGAAAGGCGCTTTATAAATAAATTTGAATTGAATTGGTGGAGTGGCTTCTGACTTGACCCGGCAGGGTCTTGTACTTGTCATAACAGAAAGTGATGCAATGAGCCAACCATTTAGATAGGCATTGCTTGGAAACAGCATTGCCTTCTCTTTTATGAGCAAAAGAGACAAACAGTTGATCAGTCTTTGAGATCCTTGGTCCTCTTGGTGTAGTATCTCAGAATCCTGTGAACATCCAGAGTATGCAGGAGGTACTTCCCTTGATTGGAATGCTGCATAAAGAAAGCAGGCAACTCCATGGATTGATTCAGTGTGGATTCCGCTACCACCTTGGGGAGAAACTTGGGGTTGGTACGCAGAGCCACACGTTCCTTGTGAAAAATCAAGTGTGGGATTTTGCACATGAGGGCCTGCAGCTCGGAAATCCTTCGAGCAGAAGTAATGGCCACAAGGAAGAGAGTCTTCCATGAGAGGAACTTCAGGTTTGCTGAGGCTGCCGGCTCGAAAGGAGGCAGAGTAAGCTTCTCAAGAATAAAATTCAAATCCCAAGGGGGGGCAGGGACCCTGATAGGGGGCCTCAAGTGGAGAACTCCTCTAAGAAAAGTCTTAGGGACCTCCAGCTGTGCAAATGTCCTGTCTGCAAAAGGGACATGGTAAGCTGAAATGACCATGTGAACCTTCAACGAGGAATGACTAAGACCCAGGTCAAAGAAGTGTTGCAGGTAATCTAGAAGTCGACCAACAAAGCACAAGAAAGGCTCAAGATCGTTAGAAGTGGCCCAAATAGTGAAACATTTCCATTTCATGGCATAGGTAGATCTAGTGGAGGGTTTCCTGGCCTCCACCAGGATCTCAGCCACATGGGGGGAAACCCTGAATCGGGCTTGAGCTACGTCTGCAGGAGCCACGCGTGCAACTGAAGGGACTTGAGGCCTGGATGGACCAGGGTCCCCTGATCCTGGGTCAGTAAGAGTTGTGACAGAGGAAGAGGAGGTTCCTCTGAATACTGTTGCAGAAGACAGAACCAAACTTGCCTGGGCCAGAAAGGAGTGATCAGAATCATGCGAGCTCCTTCTGAGTTGAGTTTCTGTAAGACCCTTGGAATCAAGGGAATGGGGGAAGCATAGTCGAATCTGCCCTTCCAGTCTAGAGACAGAGCGTCTCTCCAAAAAATGCCACACCCTGGAGCGAGCGAGCAGATGTCGGGAAGCTTTGCGTTTTGAGGGGATGCGAACAGGTCTACCTGTGGTGTTCCCCAACATTGGAAGATATCATCTGCTACCCTCTGATACAGTTGCCACTCGTGAGCGTGAGCAGACGACCAACTGAGGTAGTCTGCCAACGTGTTCTCGACCCCCAGGATGTGAATAGTCGTGAGGCGAAGGTGGTGCTGTACCGCTCAATCCAAAACTCGCATCACTTCCCTGCAAAGAGGGTAAAAACGAGTTCCTCCCTGTTTGTTGATGTACCAGACTACACACAAGTTGTCCATCTGGACAGCTAGATGCCCGGGAAGCAGATGCAGAGCCTGAAGAGCATACAGCACAGCCCGAAACTCGAGCACACTGATGTAGAGACACTTTTCGAGCTTGGACCAGGAGCCCTGGGTCAAGTGTGGGCCGAGGTGGGCTCCCCAACCCTCACCTGAGGCGTCCGTAGTTAGCATCTGGGAGGGGGGAGAAAGACAGAAGGGAACTCCCCAGCAAAGGTTCTCTAGAATCGACCACCATTGCAAGTCCCGAGCCATCGGAGTGGAAACCAGGACAAGTTGATCCAGGTTGTCCACTAGCTGATCCCATTGAGACCGAAGCGTCCACTGAGAAATTCTCATGTGGAGCCGAGCGCAAGGGACTGTTGGAATCGCAGCCACCATGAGCTCGAGGAGGCAAAGGACTGACTTTGTGCTGACCCGCCTGCGGCTAGACAACAGGCTGACCTGAGCCTGTAGAGTGGCCACCCTGTCCAGTGGCAGGAAGGCCATGCCAGAGGTCATGTCCAGGATCGCCCTGATAAACTGGAGCCTCTGGGACGGGATGAAGTGGGGCTTGCTCTGGTTGATGGTAATACCCAGGCAGGCAAAACCCTGTAGGGTGAGGGAGAGGAAGCGCAGGAGTTCCTCCCTGGACGGGGCCGTCAGGAGCCAGTCGTCCAGGTACGGGAAAACCTGCACCCCCTGGGTACGCAGGTAGGCCGCTACCACCGACAGACATTTGGTGAATACTCAGGGTGCCGAGAAGACACCAAATGGGAGGGCCTTGAACTGGTAGTGGTCCCCCTGGAAAGCAAAACGTAGGTATTTGCGGTGGGAATGGTGAATAGGGATATGCAGGTGAGCGTCCTGCATATCCAAAGCGCACAGCCACTGTCTCGGCCAAAGGAGGGGCAGGAGACGCTGCAGGGAGAGCATTCTGAACCTTTTGTACTCCACGAACAAGTTCAGGGAGCTGAGGCAGAGAATTGGCCTCACATCTCCTGACTTCTTTGGGACCAGAAAGAAATGGGAATAGTACCCTGTGCCCTGAAGAGGAAGGGGAATGGGCTCTATCGCCTCCTCCAAGAGAAGGGAGAAGATCTCTTCCTGAACCAAAATAAGATGTTCTTGAGAGTACAACAACCTGGGGGGTGGTTTTCGAGGAGGTTTCTGAAGAAACTCTATTGAGTATCCTTCTGCGATCAGCTGAAGCACCCAAGTGTCTGACGTTATCCTCTCCCAATCCGGAAGATGGAAGGAAAACCTCCCTCCCACCGGTTCCTCTGGGAACCCCAGAGGCTGTGGGAGAGGAAAGGAGTCAGGTGGTGTGAGGCAGCGTCACGGCTGAAGCCCCTGCTGCTTTTTTGGGCAGGATGGGGGGCTTGGCAGCCAGAGGGGCCCGACGTTTATTGGCCTGCTTTCTCTGAGGTTTCACCTTCTGCTGATTCCGTCTGCGAAAGGAACGATGCTGCATCTGAGGGGGTTTGTACAAGGAGTCCACAGACTTCAGTGCAGTCCCCTTCTCCTGCAGATCAGTGATAATGTACTTGACATCCCCACCGAACAGCACCAAACCCCAGAAAGATGAGTCTTGTATAGCAGACTGCACTTCCGGGACCAATCCTGACACATGGAGCCAGGCATGATGCCGCAACCCCACGGCGAAAGCCGAGCTCTGACCAGCAGCATCCACTGCATTGCACGTGATACAAAGAATGTGCTGACTGGCCGAACGTGCGGAGTGGACAAGACCAGCCACTTCCTGCTTTACCTGAGAGTCAAGAAGGGAGTCCAACTTGGATTCCACCTCACTAAGAATCGTCTTCTGGTAATTCCCCATATGACCAACATAATTCAGGGCCCTGATACCCAGAGTGGAAGAAGCAAAGACCTTCTTCCCATACTGGTCCAGAAGACAGGATTCTTTGTCAGGTGGCAACGAGCTCAAATGTTTCGGGTTAGCTGACCGGCCGTGAGCGGCGCTAATCACAAACGAATCTGCTCGAGGGTGAAAATTAAGGGCATCAACACCCTCGAGAGCCTGATATAGCCTGTCTGACTTCCTAGGAAGAGGGGCTATTGCCGATGGTTGCTTCCAAATGGTGGAAACGAGGTCAGCATGAGGCTCAATCCAGGGTGGCACCAAGGTCGGAGCAATCTCTGGCAGATCCAGGTGCGCAGCGAGTTTTTTACGCTGTGGATCTGGCTCCAAGGAGCGCCACAGATGAACCGCCTGGATTTTGCGCAGCAACTCTGTGAAGGAAGGATCCTCCAGAGGAGACTTCAGAGGAGTCCCTGGCCTGGACTTGTCCGGAGAGCAAGGCTCGTAGTCCGGATCGGAACAACCATCGGAGTCGTCCGAGGTGTCCAAGGAGGAAGAAGACTCCCCCTCCCAGTGCAGGGGAGGAAGGAACCTCTTGGGAAGCCCTCGGGGAAGCATATCCTGCCCTGCCCTGGAACCGGAGGGCTCACCTCTGGTATCCGGAGGTGGGGTGGGAGTCACTCGTTTCAGACGTACGGGAACCGGGGCCGGGAGACGACTCTCCACCTCCCTGGTGAGCTGAGCTAAGCCTTGGCTTCAGCCCATCAGGAGGCTAGAGTCTCCTTCAAATCCACCGGCAGCTGAGGGGGCAGTGGAGGAGGAGAAGGGGAATACAGATATTGAGGATATCCGAACGGAGCGTATCCATAACCCGACGGCGGGAAATTTGGCGTGGTAATGAGGCACCGTGTACTGCAGCATTGGATAGGCCGGTGTCGGATACTGTGGAACCAAGTATGATGGCATTGGATACCCAGGAACTGGGGGGTCTGCCAGGGCAGACGGCCCGGGAGGGTACCCAGGAGGCGGGCCTGTAATCGGAGGTGTGGCAGGCCCGGTGTGGGGGCGGCAACTGGGAGAGAGATGTCACCCGGCAACGGGAGGACCGGCGTCGGGGCCGGCGTCTGAGGAACCGATGTCAGCTCATCCGGCCCAGCGAGAGGGAGACCTGACGGGAGCATAGTCAGATCCCTGGCATCGCCCAGTTAAGGAGGGGAGAAATCCCTGGGTCAGGCTGAGGAAACGCTGGGTCTCCAGAGGGCAGCGAAGGCTGTGGGGAGCTGGGAACGGTGGACAAATTAGGGTCTGGTGTCGGCTCTGCTGCCGTGCAAGCATCGGGCGGTCCGACGTCCAACTTATCGGCAGAGAAGGGGCGGGTGTCAGAGGGGCCCATGTCCAACTTAGCGGACCCATCACCCGAGGCAGGCCACGAAGGGGGAGCGGTCTGGTCAGGCGGTACAGGTGCCGTGCACTGCCCCAAAGGGTTGAGCAACTTAGTGGCCTTCTCCAGGCAGGTGTCAGAGGAGCTGACGTCCGGCTTACCAGAGCCACTCACACCAGTAGGCCGCGCAGTGGTGACCTTACCGGGAGTGGAGGCCTCCTTTATCCCGGAGGTGCCTGAATAGCCCGAGCGCGAGCCAGCTGGGTGGGCCAATGCCGTCTTGGAAGCCTCCAAGATGGCCGCTATGGAGCAGTCCCCTGGAGGGGACATTACCTTTAAAACGGCGACTCCAGCCGAAGTCGCAGTGTAAAGGAGTCCTGGTCCCGGTGCTTGTCCTTATCCTTCTTACCTTCTCCATGGAAGTCATTTTCTTTTTGAGGATGTGGGCCTCCAGGGACTGCTGCCTCCGTCTGCGGGTGGCGGCATAGAATTTCAGGCAATGCTGGCACTTCTCCACTTGGTGATCTGGGCCCAGACAGAAGAGGCACTGGGAGTGACCGTCCTTGTGCGGGAGTTTGCTCGCTGCACTTATTCTTGTGCTTGGAAGGTGTAGGGGATGACATACACCACTGAAAATAGTGATGTTTAATCAAATAAATCGAGAAAAAAACGACGGTAGAACTACCGACGACAGACTGACGAGTAGTGAACTTTACCACGAGGCGCTGGCATGAGCTAACGGCGGGAAAGAACTGAAAGCCGGGTGTGGGGGACCGCCCCTTTATACTGATGTCGCATGACGTCGTCACCTGACGTGGGGGTGGCCCCCGCCAGAGACTGCTAGCTAGAAATTTTTCCGTGGGGTTCTGATGCCTGCCAGCATCAGTCCTATATGTAATTACCTACTGCAAGAGCCCTCTTGAAGTAAGATCTTGCAATACTTGCAAAGAAAACAAAACAAATCGAGCATACAGCAAATCAATGGAATGTGGCAAACTTTTCCTTAGTTTCCACTGATGTACGGCAACAGACTCTCCTAGTCCTATGCCTGCACCAGTCAGTAACTACTGACCCTCCTCTTTCAGAACTGAATAATTTTTGTTACTCTGCACTGCACTGTCTGTGGCCTATTTCTAGCTTTCCTGAGGTGAACTGGGTGCAGTATTCCAGGTGTGGCCTCACGAAGAATCTATACAGGGGAAGTATTAAGTCTTCCCTTCTGCTATCAGTACATCTCCCAATATATACCATCATCCTGCTCGCTTTGCTATATACATTGTTGCACTGACTCGATGGTTTGAAGGAGTTACCATCACAGCAGATGAAGAAGACCCCATTCTGAATACACACAGAAGTGCTGAAGAAGGCTGACTGGCTCTGCCAGGATCTACTCTGGTACAAGAGACTGGGTTGTTGTACTGGAGGAGAAGGCTTTTGTGCTGGAGGAAGCCTGGTTTAGGAATAGGCTTGGTGCTGGTGCCGATCAGCAATGGCTATATCTGCAGGACATGGACACACAAGGGAACAGGAAAAGACAGTTTTAGTTTGGGTGCATCAACAGCCTGGAGTGCTGCTATGACATACCTGTATGGGGAAATGGATATTGGTACCCTATGTACATTGGCTGACAGTGTGAGATACTCATCATGGTAACAGGTGAATAAGGCTTCGGGTGTACCCTGGCACTGGAGGAAGTTTTGTTGCTGGAGGAGGCTGGATGGTGTCATCACTGTCAGTGGTTATATCTGCAGGACGGAGACACCAGGGGAGAGGAAAAGACAGTTTTAGTCAGGGGGCACTAATAGCTTGGCATACTGCCATGACACACCTGTGGTGGGAAATGGACATTAGCAACACAGCCTACTGCCTCACTGTTGGAGACACTCACCCACTCACCATCACAGTGGACAAAGGTGCCCTTCAGGGTATATCCTGCAGTGCTGGAGGAGGATAGTTGGTTGTGCTGGGCTTTGTGCTGGCACAAGAGACTGGGCTTGCAGTGCTGAAAGAGGAGGCCTTTGTCCTGGAGGACAGTGCTTTTGTGCTGGAGGAGGCTGGGTGCTGGTGCCACACTGGCAATGGCTGAGGCAGACTTAATGGGGCAGAAAAGACCAATTTAGTCAGTGGGCACTAACAGCGTGGAGAACTGCCGTGACATACCTGTGAAAGGAAATGGACATTAGTACCCTGTGTGTGCTGGCTAATTGTTTGACAGACTCTCTATTATAGTGGATTAAAAAGGCCTTAGGAGTACCCTGGTGCTGCAGGAGATGTCACCACTATCAGTGGTTTTACCCACGGGATGGGGAGACAAGAAAAGACAGTTTTAGTTAGGGGACATCAACAGCAGATTAACTGTGAAGGGAACAGGCACTAGTATATGTACTGGTACCCTCAATGTCACACTCACTATCACAGTGGATGAAGGTGCTCGTCACAGTGCTGGAGGAGGCTTTGATGATGGCTCTGCTGGTATCTGCGCTGATGGAGGAAGATGCTTTGTTGCTGATGGGAGGAAGCTTTGGTGCTGTCTGGCTGTTGGAAACTTGTCTTATGTTAGCACAGAAGATTGTGTTGCTGACCTTGGCTGGATGGCTTTTGTTGGCTAGTGGCTGGCCGGCTAGTTTCTGATGGCTGGCTTTAACTGGCTTCTATGCTGGCCCCAATGCCCAGGTTAGAGGAGGAATTTGGCTGCCTGGTTTCTGCTGGCTGGAAATGACCCTCTTCTACACTGGTCCAAGAGTCCAGGTTATGGGTACAGGATGGTGGCTGCCTGATTGGTTTCTGTTGTTTGGCACTGACCGGCTGTTATGCTGGCCCAAGATTACAAGTAACAGATGCTGCCTGGCAGGTGATTGACTGGTGGCTAGCTTTGACCACCTTCTATGCTGTCCCAAGAGTCTGGGTTACATGTGCTGGCTGGTGACTGTTTTTTTGGGGACCAGCACTGACTGGCTTCTATGCCACCCAAGTTTCCTGGTTACAGGTGCTTTCTGGTGGCTGACTGACTAGTAGCTAGTTTGTGGTGGCCAGTGTTGACCGGCTTCTATGCTGGCCTAAGATTCCAGGTTAGAGGTTCTGGCTAGCTGTATGCCTTGTTGTTTATTTTTTCTTAATGATACAAGATGTAATGTAGTAGTTAAGCTGGATTCGTATTCAATATTTTCGAACATACAAAATTTGCCATCAGATAAAGGCCTAGAGGTCTATCAAGTCTGCTTGAATGTGCAGCTAGCACCCCTTATTCTGCAGCTGCCCCTCCCTCCCCCTCCTCATCCCGTGACCCTCCCCCTTGCCTTTTCACAGCCCCTTTTGAAGCAGACCACTGTTCTACTGGATACCACTTCCACCAGTAATGCATTCCACCCAGCTACCACCCTCTCTGTAAAAAAGGGTCTCCTCATCTCCCTCATGAACCTTCTTCCCTCCAGTCTCTTATCATGGCCCTGGGTGTCCCTCCCTTCCCTTACTTTAAACAGCCCATACCTGTCTTGTTTATTCCTTTCATGTACTTGAAGGTTTCAGTCATATCCCCCCTGTCCCTCCTCTCCTCCAGTGAGTACATGTTCAACTCCTTCAGCCTTCTCTGGTATGATAAGTCCCCCAACCCCTGGATCATCTTTGTCACCCTGGCTGCACCCCCTCCAGTAACCTAATGTCCCTCTTCAGATATGGGCACTAGTACTGCATGCAGTATTCCAGGTGCGGTCTAACTAATGATCTGTATCAGTGGTGCACAACTTTTTTTTTGCGGAGGGCCAGACTGAAGACTTGAGTCAAGGCTGAGGGCCAGGGGCCACTGACCGAAGGCCACTGTAAAATGGCCCGAGGTGACAAACGTCCAGCAAGACATTATTAAATGTACACATAAAATAAATCAAAACATACATTTATCTGTTTATTTATTTATCAACAGTTACTGAAACTAAAAACAACAAAAAAATAAAGACTGCAAGTGGAAGCTGCTAGGTCCTTGGGGGCCACAGACAGCTGCTGTGGGGGGCCATTTATGGCCCTGGGCCACATGTTGTGCTCCCCTGATCTACAGAGTGACAGAATCACCTCCCCCTCCTCGAGGATATACCCCTTGCAATGCAACCCAGCATTTTGTTAGCCTTTGGAGCTGCCTTCCTACATTGTGCCGAGTTATTCATTGACTCCGTAATGAGCACCCCCAGATCATTCTCTTCCTATGTCTTGGCTAGCTGCACTCCCCCCAGCTGGTAAATCCTCCTTGTGTTTTTCACCCCAAAATGCAGCACCTTGCACTTTTTGGCATTGAACCCCAGTTGTCAGGTGTCCGACCAGGTTTCCAGCTTTGCCAGATCATCCTGCAACCCCTGCCATCCCCACTCCCATCTTGGTGTCGTCAGCAAACAAACTAGTCTTGCTCTTGATACCCAATGATATGTCTGCAATGAATATCCCAAACAACACTGGTCCCAATACCGAGCCCTGCGGAACACTGCTCATCACTACCCTTGGGAATGAGAGCTCCTCACCCACCACCACCCTCTGGTGCCATCCCTGAAGCCAGTTCCCTACCCATCTCACCAGCTTTGCACCCGCCCCTGTGCCTTCTAACTTACTTCCCAGCCTCCCATGTGGCACCAAGTCAAATGCCTTACTGAAGTCCAGATACAGGACATTCACTGCATGGCCCCTGTCCAGTTGCCTAATTACCCAGTCATAGAACTCCACCAGGTTGGTTTGGCAGGATCTGCTACTTAAGAAGCCATGCTGACTGCTGTTCTGTAGCCTTTAGGCCTCCAGGAGGGCCACCAGCCTCTCCTTCAGGATAGTCTCCATCAGCTTACCCACAATGGATGTGAGGCTCATGGGTCTGTACTTCCCTGGTTCATCCTTGGGGCCACTCTTGTGGAGGGGCACCACATGAGCCATCTTCCAATCCTGAGGTACACACCCAGAGTGTAGTGAGGCATTGAATAGATCTGCCAATGGTCCCGCCAGGACCTCTGCCAGCTCCTTCAGTACCCTGGAGTGGATGCCATCTGGGCCTAGTGCGTTGTCCACCCTCAGTGCCCTCAAACCCTCCAGAACCCTGCCCTCCATGATTTCCCTGTCCCTCACCCTTGAATAAAAAAGAACATGGCATGTGTGCTACCGTATTTATCATAGTATTTAAAAATTGCAAAAATAGAAGGAAAATTGTTTTCAAATAAAAATGTTTTAACTGATCCAATGTTGTACTCATTTCTTGTGTAACCCCTTTGTTACCCGGGGTTACTAGAATCCCAGTAAGACCTAGTGGTAGGCAGGGAAGGCAGCTTGTGAAACTCCAGTTAAATGGGTTTCACACTGTCTCACTCTGTCCTCAGTCACAGCTGAGACTAGAGGGATGACATCATTATAGAATTGTCACAGCTGCATGAGCCACATTTGGAATCTTCAGCTCAGAGTAAGTTAGAATCTTGGGAATTCAAAGTCAGTCTTCAGTTTGTCCTTAAGCAAACAAGAAGGACACCAGTAGTGTCTGTTTCACCTCCCTCTGGGGGGGGTGAGGAAAAGTTCTTTGTGGTTCCAGGGGCAATCCCCTTCTCCCACCTTGGGAAGAAAGCTGCCTGTTTTAATTTAAGTTCAGTCTGTTCATGTATAACAGCAAAGGTTACATTTCTTCGCCTGTGGGGCACCTGCAATGAATGGGTGAGAGTTTGGCCTCATTGGAAGGGGCAAACAACTTCTTTTCTTCAGTTGGATTTCAAGTATTGGGGACTGCTATTTGGGAGAACTATGTCAACTAGGACAAACAAATAGAGCAGTCATCTGTTTAAAGTGTTAAAGTTCATTGTAGAGGGGGTGCTTCAGGTCATCCACCATCAATCTACAGTTTTAAAGTCTAAAGTTCTGTGTGTCCAGAGAAATGGCCGGGTATGGGCTGTGGGAGCTGGAGGTGGGAAAACCCCCCATCTTTAGTAATCAGGTCCACCTCTATGGATTTCTTCTGTGTTTTTGCTACTTGCCTCATGTGCTTGGCCAGTGATGGGGGTGGGTACCCAGACGTGGGTCGCAACTTGAAAATCTCTCTAGGAGTCGTAGACTCTAAGTGGTGTGGAGAGCCACAGGATGGGAACATACTCCTTGTTTGATGGGAGTCTCCCTGTTTGATGGGAGTTTCGAATTGGAAGTACGAAAACAAAATCTCTCTAGGAGTCGCAGACTTCAAGTGGTGTGGGGAGCCACAGTTTTGGGAGCCTCCTTGTTTGATGGGATGTCTTTCCAAGTAGAGTTTGGGTTCACTCGTCAAGTGGACCGTCAGTTGAGTGGCCGGCAGGGGAGCCAGGCCAGTCGGGCTGTGTATCCAATGCGCATGCAAAGTCCGGGCTGAGTGCCTGGTGGGTCCAAAGCCAGACAACTGTTGTAGTGTTCATTCCTCAAATGGACCGCTGTGTTTAACCTCTAATCTGCATTACAGTTACGTAGCCCTGTGAGACCATACAGAGCTTTGTTTATGTTCAGTGAGTTAATAAATAAAGCCATACTGAAAAATCCAGTTCTGGTTCTGGACATTACAGTTTGCTTCCTGTAGTTGGATTTACTTGGGTGCCCCGTGCAGAGTAGTCAAACCTAGGCCTCTTGTGCCAAGTAGCCTCATCCTTCCCGAACCCGTAGATACCCTATGTATATCCATGCTACAAATGTGGACACATAGAGGGGTTACAAAAATGGAGGCACCGCTGGGATTTGTTTGGGAAGGAAGGTGCTTGGGCAAGTAGGCTAGCGTTTTGGCTATCTGGCAGTCGGTAGCCCATAAAAGTTGAAGCAATTTCCCTAGTGTGTGCTGTGTGCTGTGAATCTTGTGCTGCTGTTTAAAAAAAAGCCAACTGTTTACCAAGGAGCTGTAAAGCCAAAGTGTGTGTCCTTGTCCTGCATCAACACAGTTTACAGCGTTTGTCAGTTTTAAAATAAAGTTCTGTGAAGGAAAGTGTGGAAAACTAGGGGTAGCAACAGAGAAATTATGCCCTGGACGTTGGAAATGCTTTCTGTGCAATACTAGAGACTGCAGAGTTAATGGCAATGTTACATGGTTGAAATGGGCTCCCGCCGTGGAGTCAGTTGGAAAAAAAAAAAAAAGTGCATCTTTTCAGTTTAAATTTGCCTGCTCGACGATCGCCGTGAGGAGAGGAGTCCTCGTGAGGAAGAAGAGGCTCATTTGCATGGCGTCGTGTGGTTGGTCAGTTTGCCATTAGTCCCGCCCCTCAGCCAGCTCTTCAGTGTCTGCTTCAGCATTCGAGAGGGAGACAGAGAGTAGTGCGTGTACTAGCAGTGGAGGAGCGTTCGTGAAGTGTTCAAAGCGCTGTAAACAGTGAAAAGTGACTTTTCTAGTTCAAAATCGGGCTCAACCCGCTTATCGGTCGTGGGATCAGTGAATTGTGTGATTAATACTACGATCTCGGAGACTGCCCGCCCGTTTGAAATCCGAGGCCTTCAAAAAATCTGGCTGCAGGCCGTTTTCCTCCATCGCAGCAATCTGCTACCATAACAGTGAGTAAACAATTTAAAACTGCTCAAATCAGTGATTTTCAGTAATGCCATATAAAATGTGAGTGCAGCTGTATAGTAGCTTTGCAAGTAGCGATTGTGTGATATCCTGCTAGCAAGTGCGAGTCTGTAAAGCCATTAAATGTGAGCATAGCAATGAAAGTAGCCTCAGTTTAAAGTTTGCAGCCAGAGAGAGACTGTGGGTTGTAAAATAGTTGCAACACTAGTAAAAGCAGGCAATCCTGTGCTGAAACCTGAAGTTTTAAAAGGGACTGTGATTAAATAAATGTTGCCAGCATGTGAAAAGTCCAAGGAAAATCCTGTAAATGTGAGAACAGCCAGAAAAGAGCAAGTTTTGCAGTTTAAATAAAAGTTATTAGTAGCTGATGTAAATCGGGTGCACAGTGGTTTGACCCAGAGTCTGAATGTTGATGCACAGGAGTGCTGCCGCCGCCATTACAGGGTGGGGTAGTAAAGTAAACACAGCAGCAGAGGAGCCATTTTAAAGCTACAGAGTGTGTTCATTTAAAGTGGGATTTTCAGTTACAGTGAACTTTTGTTTGTTTTTCTGCAGCTATGGCCTCAGGACCAGCTCGTTACCCAGATCATGCCCAGGTTGCAGTAACATCAGCAGTAAATAGATTGAGAGACATTGAAAATTGGTGCTATAGAGGGCAACTCCCTCCTGATGTGGCAACTCCTAATTATCCAGTGCGTGTACGCCAGATGTGCTTGAGTGCTGGAAGGGATGTCTTCATGATTCCTCACTGTGCTGGTTGTCTACAAAAATATAGCTTGTATAAAGCGCCTCAAATTCGTTTGGCTCCCACATGGACACAACTTCAAGAATCTGCAGTTGGCAGCACACAGCATCAGGCGGAGCCTGTGGAGGAAGGTCCCCCGGGGGAGTGTGGCACAAAGTTAGAGCGTGCAGAATTAGAGACTGAATCTGAAGTTGAAGTTTTGGATGCTGGATCTCAGAAGGCAAGTTCAGATAAAGCATCAATAGACCCCTGGGTGGGGGGGCCTAGCCCAAGTCTCGAAGGTGAAGATGAGATGCGGGAGGCCGTTGAATGGGAGGTGTCGACCTCCGCTCCTAGTGATGAATGGATAGTCTCAGGGTGAGAACTACTGCTCACTCCTGGGCTCAGATCCTCAGTGAAGAGGAAGATGAGGAGGAACCTAAGTGGCCTTGTGAGATAGGAACGGTACACAGCCTCAAGATCTTGCCTCGGAGGAATGTGTTCAAGAAGGTGGTGATGCCTCTGCCTGGCTTCACCAGAAGAAGAAGAAGTCAGGGATCCGTTTTTAATTTAGTTGAGGATACGAAGCTGGCAGAACCAGGACTGGCCACCCCCAAGCCAGGCCAGCGGTCTCAGATTGACCAAAGCAAGTAAAGAGGAGAGACTGGTCCGTAGAAAGGCCAATGAAATCTTTGGTATGACCTTCCTACCTTTCCTCGGAGAGTCTGGGAGGAAATTGAGAACTGCAGAAATCCTGGATCTGGGATGAAGCAATGTGCATCCTGGGGCTAACCAGCATGTAAAGAATAGACTGTTCCCGAAAAGTATACACAGTGGAAGAGAGGCAGGACACTGTTTATGGACAGAGTGAGAATTGTGGGTCGGAGAGGGGCCTGAAGTCTCCCACTGTGTGAATTATGTCGTCCAGATGGAGTAATAATTCAAGCCCTGACCCCTCTACTATTGGCCTCAGTGCAAGGACCTCCCAGTAATTAAGCCTGTGCCTACAAAATGGAGAGCCGAGCAGTGGTAGTCAATACTGCCACATCTACACTGTGAAGTAACCTTATTGAACTGCCAATATGAATAAACAACAAATCAGGTGCTCCACATTCTTCAGTCCACAGTGTACTGCCTAATCAATAACCATCCACTGCTACCACCAGATGACTTCAGATCCAGAGAGGACACCAGCCCAGCTGTTTGCCTGTTCATCGCCTGGTAATCGGATGACGCCGGACCAGCTGTTTCTCTTTTTGTTCCTGTTCTAAGGTTCCTTCTCCAGTTATGACATCAGCCCAGCTGTTTCCAGATGGGCACTCCTGTGGGTTCCCGGAAGATGTCCGTCCAGCTGTATCAGAAGAAATGCTGCCAGGGAGAGTCTTCGGAAGGGACCAGGTTTGCTTAGTTCGAATACTTCAAGAGGCTGGTGAGTCACAATCTTTTATTCTATCTATATGACATTGCAATACACACCTTACACTACAGACTTCAAACAGTGTGTGAACTGTCAGCAAAGACTCTCCCCTTCAGGATTATGGCCTTAAAAGACTATGTTCACGGGGCTCCGGCCCAGGAGCGACTCTTTAATGGACTGGCCTTCGGGCCTTGTAGTCACTAGTGGGACATTTAGGGCATTCCATCCCCCCAAAAGGTGTATTGTTATCAATGTCATTTCTGTACTTAATGTATATACTGTCTTTTCTACTTTTCTAAAAAAAAAAAAAAAACATATTTTTTCTTTTTGGGATTGTTTAGTGTTCTGTTTTTCCTGTATGGTAAGGGTTGTTGCTGTTTTTGTCACTGATGTTGTTTAGGTAGATCGTAAATGCAGATTAGGGTGTGGTTTTTTTTGTTTTGTTTTTGTCTTTTCTTACAGGTGTTCCTGGAAGACAGAAGAGAAGACAAGAAGAGGAGGAGGGGCTCATCGGAGTTCCTCATTCAGTGCTTACGTGTAGAAATTAAAGTACTGTTTGTGTTCCTAATGTTGTAGTTGCAGGCTGCCCAAGGTCGGGGAGGTCCCCGGGTTTTGTTTTTGTTTGGGATGTTATGTTAGAGGCAGATAGTTTTCCCCTAGAGGTTGGGGGATGGACAGGCTGTGGCCCTGACCTGCAGTAGGGGCCGCAGTGCTGATCTGTCAGGGCTATGCTCTGGACTGTTCTACCAGAGCCACTAGCTGTCCATAGTAAGTGGATAGAGTAGAGGCTGACATGTCAGCTGTAGGCCTCTAGGCCCTTAGTGTTGCCTACCTGTGCTCGCACATGGTAGGAGGGGGCCTAATCACCCCCCTCTGCAGGTAGCACATAGGGTGGGATGGCCTAAGGCCGGGTGCATAATGACTGGGGACAGTCATTTTCCTGGTCAAGGGCGAGTGTAACCCCTTTGTTACCCGGGGTTACTAGAATCCCAGTAAGACCTAGTGGTAGGCAGGGAAGGCAGTTTGTGAAACTCCAGTTAAATGGGTTTCACACTGTCTCACTCTGTCCTCAGTCACAGCTGAGACTAGAGGGATGACATCATTATAGAATTGTCACAGCTGCATGAGCCACATTTGGAATCTTCAGCTCAGAGTAAGTTTAGAATCTTGGGAATTCAAAGTCAGTCTTCAGTTTGTCCTTAAGCAAACAAGAAGGACACCAGTAGTGTCTGTTTACCCCCTTCCTCTGGGGGGTGAGGAAAAGTTCTTTGTGGTTCCAGGGGCAATCCCCTTCTCCCACCTTGGGAAGAAAGCTGCCTGTTTTAATTTAAGTTCAGTCTGTTCATGTATAACAGCAAAGGTTACATTTCTTCGCCTGTGGGGCACCTGCAATGAATGGGTGAGAGTTTGGCCTCACTGGAAGGGCAAACAACTTCTTTTCTTCAGTTGGATTTCAAGTATTGGGGACTGCTATTTGGGAGAACTATGTCACTAGGACAAACAAATAGAGCAGTCATCTGTTTAAAGTGTTAAAGTTCATTGTAGAGGGTGCTTCAGGTCATCCACTGTCAATCTACAGTTTTAAAGTCTAAAGTTCTGTGTGTCCAGAGAAATGGCGGGTATGGGCTGTGGGAGCTGGAGGTGGGAAAACCCCCCATCTTTAGTAATCAGGTCCACCTCTACGGATTTCTTCTGTGTTTTTGCTACTTGCCTCATGCGCTTGGCCAGTGATGGGGTGGGTACCCAGACGTGGGTTCCAACTTGAAAATCTCTCTAGGAGTCGTAGACTCTAAGTGGTGTGGAGAGCCACAGGATGGGAACATACTCCTTGTTTGATGGGAGTCTCCCTGTTTGATGGGAGTTTCGAATTGGAAGTACGAAAACAAAATCTCTCTAGGAGTCGCAGACTTCAAGTGGTGTGGGGAGCCACAGTTTTGGGAGCCTCCTTGTTTGATGGGATGTCTTCCAAGTAGAGTTTGGGTTCACTCGTCAAGTGGACCGTCAGGTGAGTGGCCGGCAGGGAGCCGGCCAGTCGGGCTGTGTATCCAATGCATGCAAAGTCCAGGCTGAGTGCCTGGTGGGTCCAAAGCCAGACAACTGTTGTGTTCACCTCAAATGGACCGCTGTATTTAACCTCTAATCTGCATTACAGTTACGTAGCCCTGTGGGGGACCATACAGAGCTTTGTTTATGTTCAGTGAGTTAATAAATAAAGCCACACTGAAAAATCCCAGTTCTGGTTCTGGACATTACAGTTATTGCTTCCTGTAGTTGGATTTACTTGGGTGCCCCTGTGCAGAGTAGTCAAACCTAGGCCTCTTGTGCCAAGTAGCCTCATCCTTCCCCGAACCCGTAGATACCCTATGTATATCCATGCTACAAATGTGGACACATAGAGGGGTTATACTTGTCTCTGTTTTTCCATTATTTTTTTATTAAAAAAAAATCAGGAATAAAAGGCGTACATCTTTTTTTCTATCTTGGGTATGCTGTTGGACTCATGGAGATACAGGATGTGAAGGCGCGATCATCTGTGAAAACACAAGTTGAAGTAATCAGACAGACTCACCCGTCCATGTGACTCACCAAGCATGAACATGCACAGAGCAAGCTCCTTGTCTGTGAGAGCGTGACAACTGTAAGTGAATTTCCTGCTGTGTACTGCTGTCTTGGTTTTTCATGTTATTGATTTGCAGTTTGTCTTTGCCGTTTACCATTGTTAGTCTTCTTGATAAACAGGGCTTAATAGTTAGTTATGTATTAACACGGTCTAGGAAGATTAGTCCCCGGACGTTATGCAACTCTGTGGTCATGTAGCGCATCCTTGTCTGATCAGGCACTTGCATGCAAGTTACCATGCCTATAGTCAACAGCTGCAATGGTCATTGGTAAAGAAATCTCATTGTGCATGTCTAAGCAGCTAAAAGTGCAGCTTTCTAAGATGGCGATCCTGGCGGGGGTTTGTGCAGTTGCTAGACACGTTTAAACCAGGGCATAAAATATCAATAAAAAAAAAAAGTTTCTTACAGGTCATCAGATTGGTGCAAAAAAACTCTGATTTCAAGTGTTGCAACTATTACTGTCATAACTCAGCTGTTGCTGTATCCAGCTATTAAGACGCACTGCTGCTTTAAGAGATAGGCCGTGAAGAAGTTGAGTGTTGAAGATTTGAGTAAAGTTTGTGGGTGGCTGGTTCACAACCATCATCGTCATTCTTCATTCCATATGACACTTTGGAGACCACACAGGCTGTCTTGTTGACACTGCTGGTTCAGCAGTTGAGATGATGTGATGTGAGTGGACACTGTACATTTGGGACATGGACTTCACCTTCTTAGAGTGCCGTACAACTGTACCATAACATTTCAGCCATCATCATATCAAAATTAGCAATGTGACAGCACATATTACTACTGGTAGCATCATATCAGAGTAACTGCACAAGAAAAAAATTATTAATCATTCAGCAGCTACAACGGTTTAATATGGCGGCATCCAAACAACCAAGCCAGGTACAAAAAATCAAAAATGACACAAATACATGTTACTTTTATCCAGACGTGACTGAGGGAAAAAAATTAATTAAAAAGCAATTATAGATGTCACTGTCCAACCAGTTCAGCCCAACACTGCCATATAGTACTTAGAGTCGTTGACACAGAGAACAGTAGCACGACAGGACTGAACATGATTTGAGGCCTTGTGATATATGAATGAACAGTAGATCACTCAGTGCTTGGATATTATTTTATTTATTGTTCAACAATATCACATCTGGCTCGAATGAGAAAATTGACAGTACCACAGTAATGTTAGATAGGTAGTGTTAGTGGCAGTGCACCTTATGTGTATTTGGCTACAATACTGTAATAATTTCTCATTGGGTGATACCAAAAAAAATCAATTATTCGCAGTCATTATTTTGATAGACACACACTGCTTGACTTTACATTTATGGCTGGCTAAGTTTTGTTTGACACTTATTGTAGCAGATCTGTCCTATCAGGATGTAATAAGGGCTGGGCTGTTGGGCCTAATAGTGATAGATCTGTACCCGACCTCTCTGTGCTGGTTCAATAATTACCTTACAAAAAGCTTTCAGCAGGTCAAGGCCGAAGGGGAGTTCTCTCCACTCAAACCACTAAAAAGAGGCGTTCCACAGGGATCCATTCTGGGGCCTCTATTGTTTGCCAGTTATATAGACAATATTGATGTTGGCATCAAGGAGGCCAATATTCACCTTTTCTCTGATGATACGGTGTTGTACCTAAGCCGCCCAACCTCGGAAGCCGCCTGTGGAGATTTACAAACAGAATTCAACTTGTTGCAGAATCAGCTCCTGAATAAAAAACCTCTTACTCATTGTCAAAAAAACAAAAGCTATGCTGTTCTCTCCGGCTACTCATTCGGCAAACCCTGCTGTCTCTGGCTCCTTACCTCCCATAAAACACTTTACTAGGAGAGAGGTTGGAATTTGTTACAAAATTCAAGTACCTAGCGATCTGGCTAGACCACAGACTCTCCTTCGTGGAGCATGTCGAGGACCTGCGGAAAATGTTGAGGCAGAGGCTTGGTCTCTTCTTTAGAATAAACAGCCTCCTGACCAAAAATGTCAAGATGCAGTTCAATCCACGTTTCTATCCCTAATTGATTATGCCGATTTCATTTATAGTCAGTGTAATGCCTCCTGTCTTACTAAACTGGACACCTTGAGCAGGCCCAGTGGCACTGAGGGTTGAGGCGTGGACACCTTACCTCATGGCATGCTGGTGACCCAGGTTCAGGAACAAGCCGGGTCGTCGGAGGTTGGCAGCGGGGGGTGGAGCTGGATTGAGCAGCGGCAGGCAGGCTCTCCTCTCGGGGAGGGATCACGGCACCCCTCGACGATGGTGACCCCTAGTGGAGGCTAGGAGTGGCACAGGCTTACAGGGGGCTGGGTGCTAGGCCATGGGGTGGGGGAAAGGAGCCGTAACTGGGGCCGTAGGGTGCACGCACACCTCCACGGGCATGCGCTCCTACTCCTGGGGCTCCTGGGTGATAATCAGAGGCAGAAAATGCTGGCGGCAGCAGGATGATGACCGACTCCCCACAGGCTCCGCTCCCGGGCCAGGCATAAGGTAGGCGCCAGATATTCCGGGGGACGGGGCTGGGGGGGGATCGGTCAGAATGGGGCTGCCGACCGGAGGAGCATAAAATATAAAATTAAAAAAATAAATAAAAAAAATGGACACCTTATAAACAGAACCTTGAGATTCATAACTGGCCTACCTATCACCACCCACCACTGCTCCTTATATGCAGTTATGGGGTGGACCTCCCTTCAGTACAGAAGGAATATAAATGCATCTCTCTGAACTTACAGAGCTATTACCAATAAATTACCCCAATACATTTCCAACTGTTTGCCGTTATACGTGGTAGGTAACTATGCACTGAGAAGCTATTCTCTGCTTCTGCTAAAGGTACCTAGGGCCAATACACGCTTTGGGAGAGCAGCCATAGGCTTTGTGTTGCCCTCACTCTGGAACAAACTACAGAAATCTATGAAACTGAGTCTCCTTGTTAGTCTTACCACCTTCATTACCTTGTATGCCAAGGCTGTTAAGGAGCTATGCAGCTGTTTCCAGCACGCTTAGCATGCTAGGGTGCCTACTGCTTACCTGCCCAGTACATCTCCACCTAACCCAGACCCTTGATTGTCTCCACCTATACCCCCCTTTTTTCTGCTACTCCACTACCTTTCTTACCCTCAGACTCCTAACATATATGTCCCTAGCCCATCTACAGTAGCACACCTCCTAGAACAGCTGCAGTCCTATACCCTTCCCCTCCATATCTGCCCCATATGTCCTGACCAATGATATGCCGTGCTGTTTGATAATGTTTTAATATGCTGGCTGTTTCAGAATGTTTTAATTCCCCTTCTCATGCCATTCTCCCTAACCTTGTTAACCCCATACCTCAAATACTCGTTATTGCTCGGTGTAATTTTTTTCTATTTCTGTATAATTATGTCTATTTATTATCTGTACATAAAAGTGTTATTCTTGACCTTGTGTAATGCAGATCCAACCTGTAAATGAACCTGCTCAATGGTGTTCACCTGGATAAATACAGACTTGATTGATTAGAATACAACAAATCTCTTCCTGCGTTAGTAGTATAGGGGCATATAACTTGTACAATGTTAAATTTCAGCCAATCAGCACGTGCCACATCATTTGACAGGTGGTTACCATGGCAACGCCCTGCCCCTTTCCGCCACCAGAAGTCCTGCCTTCCGCACAGCATGGCAACACCCCCACCCCCTTTGTACCACAGGAAGCAACGTGTCCTCACATCCTCAAACCCGGAAATCCCCCCTTTTCTATGCCGAATGTCCCTCCTCCTCCTCCTCCTTCCACTCCTCTCGCATCCATTCCACAGACTCACACCCAAGTCCCTCCTCCTCCTCTCGCATCGGAGTGCTAGAAGCTCCTCGAACCACTCCACTCTCGCACCCTGCCACTGTGTCCTAGCTTGCATCCGAGTCCCTTCCCCCTCCCATCATACCCCAGCACCACCATCCTAGTTTGTAGCGGAGTCCCTCCTCCTTTCCCCACCACACCCCGGCCACAACATCCTAACTCTCAACAGAGTCCTTCCCCTCACCATGCACCCCTGCTCCCTCCTCCTCCTCCTCCTCAAACCCCTCCCTTCACACCCCTGCCGCTGTGTCCTAGCTCAAACCTCGAGTCCCCCTCCTTCATCCCACCTCCCCTTGTATGAGTCCCTCTTCCTCCACCCCACCCTTGAACCCCTGCTCCTCCCCCATCCTATCACATCTGAGTCCTAACGCCTCCATCTCCTATTCATTCAATATTCATTCACTCCCCTGTCGGTCTGGGGTTATAAGGACAGGATGTGCGTAAATGCTTTGTGACTTGGATTTTTTCTTGGAATTCTGTATAAGGAACGCATCATCATGCAGATGCAGTGGTCACGGAGGACTATTTAGTCACACTTGTATTGAGACGAGCTACATATTTTTAAAGGGTTTGAAAAAAGTATTAATGCACATTATCAACTTAATAATTAGAGAGACTGAATAAATCTGAGCTACTGCTTGTATGCTTAAATGAAGTGTCTCTGACTTGTTATTTATTTATATAATTGGACTAGTGCACTCAAGGAATCTCTTTATAGATACAGGTAGGTTATACGTCGTTTCATTATTTTTGTAATGTTTGTAATTATTTTTGTCTTGCTGCTTGTATGCTTGAAATGAAATGTTACTGCTTTTGTTACTTATAGAAACATAGATGTTGATGGCAGATAAGGACCGCTTGGCCCCCCAGTCTGCCCATTCCCCTACCTATTGGATAAGTTGCAGATCCTAGTTACTGTAAACATCAGCCTACTTCCTCCTACCCCACAAATATAATTGCCTTATGTCTGTTCCATGCATTCTTGAACTCCCCCACTGTTTTTGACCCCCAAACCTCCTCAGGAAGGCCATTCCATGCGTCCACCACCCTCTGTGACAAAAAATTCCTCACATTGCCCCTGAGCTGCCCCCTTTATCTTCAAATTGTGCCCGTTTGTTCTTGCACATCTCTTTTTCTGAAAGATGCTATCCTCTTGAACTTTCTTGATTCCCTTGAGGTACTTGAAATTTTCTGCCATGTCCCCCCTCCCTCCTTTCCTTGAGGGTATACTTCTTTAGTCTCTCTTCATATGGTTTCTGGTGCAGACCCTACACCATTTCAGTTGCCTTCCTCTGGACTGCCTCCATCCTGTCCATGTCATTGCAGAGATGGAGTCTCCAGAACTGTACGCAGTACTCCAGATGGGGTCTCACCAACTGTTTGTACAGAGGAATGACAACTTCCTGTTTTCTACTAGTGATGCTGCTCCCTATGCATCCCAGTATCCCCTCTAGCCCTCCTTACTTCCTTCTCACATTGCCTGCTTACCTTTAGGTCATCTGATATGACTACCCCCAGGTCCCTTTCCATTTTTGTTGTTGTTAGTTCCCCCAAATATGTACACTTCCCCTGGATTTTTGTTTCCCAGGTGCATTACTTTGCATTGAATCTAAGCTGTCATACTTTTGACCATTCTTCCAACTTTGCCAAGCCCCTTCTCATCCTTTCAGCCCTTCACCTTGTATATCAACCCTGTTGCAGATCTTTGTGTCATCTGCAAAGAGGCATACTTTTTTTTCCCAGTCCCTCTGCAATGTCAGTTATAAAGACATTAAAGAGGATCAGGCCCAGTACTGAACCCTGCAGTACCTAACTAGTAACCCCCTTTCTTTGGAGTGGACTCCGTTTACTATTCCCCTCTGCGTCCTGTTGTCCAGTAAATTTTTTGCCCAGGCTGCCACCCTGGGACCCACTTCAAGGCTTGCTAACTTGTTTATTAATCTTTTGTGTGTGGCTGTGTCAAATGCCTTGCTAAAGTCTAGGCAGGCCATGTCCACAGCCCCTCCCTGGTCTATTACTTTGGTCACTCAGTCAAAAAAATCTATTAGCTTCGTCTGACAAGACCTTCCCACTGCGAGTCTATGCTGCTTTGGGTCCTGTGCCCCGCTGGCCTCTACGTACTCAACAATTCTTTCTTTCAGAAGTGATTCCATCACTTTCCCTACCATTGATGTCAAACTAACAGGTCTGTAGTTTCCTGCTTCAGCCCTGCTCCCACTTTTGTGAAAGGGAATCATATCTGCCTTCCTCCAGTCCTCAGGTACCACACCATACTCCCATGATTTGTTAAAAATGGTAGTCAGTTGTGTCACTAGTTCTCCCCTTAGTTCTTTCAGAATTCTGGGGTGAATCCTGTCAGGCCCCATTGCCTTGTCCACCTTGAGTTTTAAGAGTTCTTTCAGGACCCTTTCATCTGTGAAAGGACTAGTATCAAAGCTCCCCCATACAGAGTGCTTCTATTGTTTGGTATAGGTATGTTCCCCTCCTCTTCTTGTATATATGTAACATGGAAAGTGTAATTAAGTGACTTTCTTGAAAATGAGTTTAGCTCAATGGAGCTCTGTCCCTGTTCATATTTTGTGAATAGAAATGTTTACCACTTACTAATGTTAAAAGAACACAACAGCTTGTTACCCGCGATAGAGGATGCACAGTAAATCCAATTATAAAAGAACAAACAATTACCAGCATTCCTCAGGGAACTTACAATAGCAATACTTTATTAACTAAATAAAATCAGGCAGCCAAAAGCACAGCAGCAGCAGTCGTGTGGCACCTCTACTGGTTTCGCACTTCCTTGTGCGTGATCAGGAGGTAAGGACAAATCATGTTACATGTCTTAAATACACAATTCCTTAAAGACATACAGCACTCAGTTGTGTAGTTTTCTATTATGCACTTTAGAGTTATTAATGGTTAGCACTTTACTCTGTTGAGCACTGTATGCCTTTAAGAAATTGTGTATTTAAGACAAGTAAAAGGTAAATGAAAAGAAGTAGCCAGCCACGCCTAGTAAAAGTTCCAAAACATTTTTTTTTTATGTTTCTTATTTTTTCTTCCAATACGATCCTTGTAACCCAACTTTTCACCTTAATAGGCTTCTTCAGGGGAAGGATCTATTTATTAACATATATAAAATATTTTATTATATGATTATACATTCTAAACATAATTTCTATTTGACATTTTTCAACAATTTGTTCATGTAATTTTAATTAATGCGACTAGGTGGCAGATGCCTAGAACCACTGATTCATGTTTTACAGTCTTCTGGTCTAACGTAAACATTATATACATACAATAAATTGAATTCAGGTTATGCAGCAGTTACATCGGCTGAGCTTTAATGTCTTATGACCCCCCACGTACCTTCAGGACACAACGTTAAACACCCAACACTAAAGAAACTCAGTATAGATTCTATTTTATTTAAAATCTTATTTGCCACTTTGTTTACATATTTGTAAAACATATATACCTTAAATCGATATGGTGGTACAGTCTTTCCTTGTAGGCAGTCAGACCTTTTCCTATGTATTTAAATAGAAAGTTCTATATTCAGCATTTAATTCTTATTTTGAGTATAGACTGGTGAAATAAACAGTTCTGACTAACCTTTGAGTTTTTTCTCCTGTTTCACCACTGTCAGTGATATAAAGCTCTGTCTAAATGCACTTTTCTTGTCTGGAATTCAATTCAAGAAGTGTTTTTATTGCATAAAGTAAACATTCAGTGGTGCTACTATGGCAGAATGTATTCAACAATTATATGCCTCTAACCTTTCTTGAATTCTCAGAACTTGAAATTAACAGTTACAGTTGTGCCTATCTATAATAAAGAAAGTGCAACACAATGATGTCTGTTTTAAACAATGCTTTTTATGAAAAGCCTGTAATCATATTTGTTCTAAAGCAAGTTACTAATAACATGAGAACTCACAAGTTTGTGAGAACTGCATCACTCTCCTCTGACTTCCTAACCTGTATGTAAGCCAATGCGCAAACAACAGGGGAATATATTAAGTAAGTTCTTCTAGCCAGTTTAATTGCTAGACTGCATTACACACAACAATGTACTCACTCTTAGTTTTACTACTCCTCCACACAATTTCAGGTGTGGCTCTGTCTATGCAGTACATGCAGGTTTTCTTCCTACATTTCAAAAAATGTGCCAGTCAGTATCAAGCCAAATCTCTCTATATAGTGCTCATTCAGTAGTTCAGCTTGTTTTAAAGTCTTACCTCCTAGTGCCTGCTGTGTGTTTGGGCATCCTCTGCTGCACTGTGTTTTGTAACACTGCAGTTTATATAGAGGCTCAGGCAAAGAGGCAGAACAGAACTTGCTGACACTAATGGTCACAAGGTGGAAAGGACTAATTGGTGTCAGGCAAGGTTGCCAAAGCAGATAAACACACCTCGGTGCTTTTAAAGGCATACAGGATGCTTTCCGCCCCAAGGCACCGAAATGTTAAATATGACTGAACTTATGTGGTCCTGACCTACTGCTGATTTTTTTAAAAATAAGCCTTAAGAGATGTTCAAAAAAGGATTCAAGTTGCTATTGCTATCCTCAGCTTGTGGAGTCTGTTTAAATTGATGCTGTAATTTAAAAGATAAAGCACTTTGCGAATTGCCATACTAATATTCTAAATACATTAGTTTTTGACAACTATATTAAATACTTGTTCTTGGTTGCCTCTCATGAGTCATAACCAGTAATTCATTATTCAAGAAGTCTTTCAAAAATATTTAAAGATGTGTATAGGAATTCAATTATGGCAGTGTCAGGTCAGGAATAAACATTCAGTACTAGTTGTTACAATATACGTTATTTTTTATACCTTGTATCAGTTGCCTTTTATTGTATTTTTGTTGGTATTACTTTAAAAACACATTTTAAAGGTCTTAATAAATGAACATCTGCATGCATCTTTCTGGACTGCGGGATGAGGTAGCCAGACTCAGAGTGGAAGTAAACTGGGTCAGGAGTACTATCACCCCTATCCAGAGACCACTCAGTCCAATGCAGCTGCCTCAAAGGATGCAGAGAACGAGGAGTACTTGGATGACAGTGGGCTCAGGGAGGGTTAGACCAGTCAGGCAGAGGCACATCCCAGATCCTATTCCACTCAAGAACTCATATGCCACACTGCCAAACAGGGACAACCACATAGAGGTACCCAGAGAAATGGAAGGAAAGGATGTGGAGGTTAGCCAAGTGCAAAAGATGGAGATTAGCCCAGGAGGTGGATAGGCAGAATAGGGGCAAAATTCAGCAGAAAGGCAGACAGCAAGGTGAACCAGGGATAAAGGACAACCAAGGAAGGGGCTGGAGTAGAACAGCGAAACAGTCTAGGGAGGTCAAATCATGGAAAGTCATGTGTGCAAATGCCAGGAGCCTTAGCAACAAGATGGAAGATCTGGAGGCTGTCATGGTGCAGTCAGACCTGGACATTGTGGCCATCACTGAAACCTGGTGTAATGATAACCACGACTGGGAGTTGGCCATACCTGGCTACAACATATTCAGAAGAGACAGGGCAGGCAGGAAGGAGGAGGAGTGGCACTGTATGTGAAAAATGACATAAGGGCCACAGAGATCCAGGAGGAACAAAATGGGGAGAGATACTGTGGGTTAAGCTGGAAAGGAAAATGGGGCCAGCCATCCACACAGGTGTGGTCTATAGACCACCAGCCCAGGAGGAAGAAACAGATAGGGAGCTGATGCTAGCCATCCCAGAGGATGGCAGACAAGGGTGAGGTAGTACTGGTTGGAGACTTCAATATTGCAGACGTGCACTGGAGCATCCCAGCAGCAGCATCAACTAGGAGCAGATTTATCCTGGACTCCCTTCAGGGTGCCTTCCTCAAGCAACTGGTCATGGAACCAACTCGGCAGAAGACAATACTGGACCTTGTGCACACAAACAGGGACAGTGTGATGGGGGTAAGAGTGGGGGAGCACCTGGGGAACAGTGACCACTAGTCACTGTGGTTTGAAATCACAGAAAGAGCAGAACCTAACCACACAAAAACACGTATCCTGGATTTTAGGGGGGCAAACTTTGGGAAAATGGGGAGATACTTGAAAGAGGCATTAAGGGGGAATGGGGCAGGAATCAGGGGTTGAGGAACAGTGGGAAGTATTTAAAATGGGGATTACAAGAGCAACAGAATTATGTATTAAGCAGGTTAGCAAGAGGAAAAGGAAGAGGAGACCATTATGGTTTTCCAAAGAGGTAGCAAAGAAAGTGAAAGCCAAAAAGATTGCATTCATGCAATACAAAAAGACACAGGCAGAAGGGGATAGGGAGAAGTACCAGGAGAAGCAAAGGGAGGCAGGGAGGTCAGTAGGGGAAGCCAAAGCTCAGACAGAAGAGCGCATTGCAAAATCAGTGGGTAGAGGGACAAAACCTTTTGCAGGTACGTAAGTGAAAAAAGAAAGGCAAAGGAAGGGATAGTGAGACTGAAGGGGGAGGATGGGGACTGTGTGGAGGATGACAACAGTAAAGCTGACATACTGAACAGGTATTTCTGCTCAGTCTTTACTAAGTATGAGGAGGGTAATGGGTCTGAATGGAGTACAAGGGTGAGAATGGTGCAGAAATGGACACAAGTCCCTTTACACGAGAAAGGTCCTGAAGGAACTGGAAGTAATAAGAGTTGATAAAGCAATGGGGCCAGATGGTGTGCACAGGTTCCTTAAAGAACTAAGAGAGTGGTGGCTGAACCTCTTGCTATCCTGTTTAGCCGATCACTAGAAACAGGGAGGTACCCAAAGACTGAAGGATAGCAGATGTAGTCCCTTATACAAAAGTGGGAACAAAGAGAAGCAGGAACTACAGACCAGTCAGCCTCACCTCGGTAGTGGGAAGATCATGGAAGCACTACTGAAGGAGAGATTGGTGGAACATCTGGTTGTCAATGGACTACAAGACCCAAGGCAGCATGGTTTCACCAGGGGAAGGTCATGTCAGACCAACCTCATTGAATTTTTTGACTGGGTGACTAGGGAGGTGGATCAGGGGAGGGCAGTGGACATGGCCTATCTGGACTTCAGCAAGGCCTTTGACACTGTGCCACATAGAAGACTATTGCACAAACTGGGGAATATGGGTGTGGGCAGGACAGTAGTGCGGTGGGTAGGTAACTGGCTGGGCAGCAGGACACAGAGGGTGGTGGTAAATGGCTGTCACTCCACAGAGGGAAGAGTGACCAGTGGGGTACCACAGGGATCAGTGCTGGGACCGGTACTATTCAATATCTTCATCAGCGACATTGCACAGGACCTAGAAGGCAGAATTTCACTGTTAGCTGATGACACAAAGCTCTGTAACAGAGTAGACACACCAGAGGTGTAGACAGAATGAGAAGGACCTGCAGAAACTTGAAGAATGGTCAGGGGTTTGGCAGTTGAAATTCAATGCAAGGAAGTGCAAGATAATGCATATGGGGCACAAAACCCTGGCACAATATATCAGTTGGGGGTGAGGATATAGCATGCACCAAGCAGGAAAGGGATCTTGAGTTATCATCTCTGATGACCTCAAGGCAGGAAACAGTGTGACAAGGCAGCAGGTAAAGCAAATAGAATGCTGGGATGCATAGGCAGGGGCATCACCAGCAGGAAAAGGAGGTCATAATTCCACTATACAAGACACTAGTGAGGCCGCACCTGGAGTACACTGTGCAGTTCTGGAGACCTTACCTACGTAAGGACATAGACAGGGTAGAGAAGGTTCAGAGGAGGGCAACAAAGATGGTGCATGGATTGCATCACAAGTCCCATGAGGACAGGTTGAAGGCACTGAACATGTACTCCTGGAGGAGAGGAGGGAAAGGGGATATGATAGGGACATACAAGTATCTTACAGGGAGGAACAGGGTGCAGGAATGCACTATTTTTAGCGAAAAGATGTTCCAGGACTAGAGGCATGGGATGAAGTTGGAGGAGGACGATTCAGAGGAAACGTGAGGAAGAATTTCTTCACAGAATGGGTGGTGGACAAGTGGAACACCCTGCCAGAGGAAGTGGTGGGGGCTGAAACAATCACGGGATTTAAGAATGCATGGGATAGACATAAAGGAATTCTGGAGGTCAGGGGTAAGGGGCAACAGACTTCCTGGAAAACATAAACTGAACTTACAAACTTAAATGGGCAGACTGGGTGGGCCATAGGCCCTTATCTGCCGACACTGTCTATGTATCTATGTAACATAGTGGGAGGTCATACTAGGTCACGGGAGGTCAATATTGGAAAGCGTCTTTCAGATGGCCAGCAAGGTAGTTATACAAGTGTTAGACTCATCTATGGATGAGGTTCGTGGTTAGGTGGAGTTAAGGGGGTTAAAAAGAGACTGGGGAGTGGGGGGGTTCTGAAAAAATGTTATAAGTTGGTTACAGATATGTATTTAGCAAAGTCATACTGGCCTGCTTAAAATTAGAGTTACCAGGTAGCACCCCTATTTTCTTCCTCATTCAGGCCATATTACTTGGTATTACTTGGTATGAAAGAACAGAAGAAGGCCAGAGCCCATTGAGACTGTTCCCCACACTATGCGGGACATTATTTATTTATTATCCCTCAACCAAACATCTAATTTGTTTTTAAAGACAGTGGCACTAGTTGCCTCTACCAATTCTTGTGGCAAGGTGTTCCATACAATGGATGCTCTTATTGGAAAAAAGTTCCCCCTTTTGCTGGTTTTATAAGTTTTTCACTTCAAGCTGTTTATTATGCAGTCTCAGAACATGTCTCCTTTTGGAGAGTGTTAGACCATTCGATCTGGTGAATTTATTAAATTAAAAACCATAAGCATATCACCTCTTAATCTTCTAGTTTGAAGAGAGAAGAGACCAGTAGCTTTTAATCTGTTCTGATAATCCAAGTTTGTTAATCTTGGAATCATTCTAGTTACTCTCCTTTGAACCTGTTCAAGAATTGCTATGTCTTTTTTTTGGTTTGGATTCCAGAAAGGGAAGCCATAGTCTAGATACGGTCTAATGTATGCCTATACAATGGAATAAGGCATTGTTCAGTCACGATTAACAAAGATACATTTTATTTCCCTCAAAAGTCTGTTGGTTATGCAAGCAGTTCTAACACAGTGATCATTTGATGTAAGTTTATTATTAACATATATCCCTAAATTTTTTTCACAATTTGATGAGTGAAGTGGTAGTCCAATTATATGATATATCGTTTTTGGATTATTTACACCGAAGTGCACTACTAAACATTTGTCTTGATTAAACTGCATATGATTTTCATTTGCCCAAAGTGTTAATTTTTCCAAATCCTTCTTTAATGCAGAAATATTTTCTTGATTATTAACCTTGCCCCCCAATTTAGTATTGTCTGCAAATTTAACTATGAAGTTATTTGGCCCTGTTTGTAAATCGCTGATAAAGAGGTTAAACAATGTTGGTCCCAAGACCGACCCCTGTGGTACACCAGTTGTCACACTACCCGAATCAGACAAGATATCATTAATTCTGACTCTCTGAGAACGATTTGTCAACCAGTTTAAAGTCCAGCTGACAATATCAGGTGACAAACCTAGATTGTGCATTTTAGTAATGAGTTTTTCATGCAAGACTTTATCAAAAGCTCTATTAAAGTCCAAAAGAATTACATCAGTAGGGATACCCACATCTAGTAGAGTACTTATATTATTGTAAAAAGATATCAGATTGGTGGTGCAGGAATACTTGGGAGTAAACCCATGCTGATTTGAACCATAAATTCCTAATTTTTTACAATCTTGATCTATTAGAGACTTCATTACTCATTCCATAAATTTACCAGCCACTGAGGTCAGGCTAATTGGACAATAATTTTGCACAGAACCTCTATTGCCTTTTTTAAGTATGGGAGTAACTATTGCTGAACGCCAATCATTTGGTACAATGCTTTCTTGTAAGGATTTATTGAAAATAATTGACAAAGGGATAGAAATACTTATAGAGGTTTTGATTAGAAACCATGGATGAAAACCGTCTGGGCCCAGACTAGTATTTTTTTTTTAGTTTTTTGATAGCCTGTATAATGTCAGTTGGATAGAACCTATGATAATCGATGTGGTGAACTTTAAATGTACTAATAGGTGAATTTTGAGAGAAGACAGAACAAAAGTACTTATTAAAGAGATTTGAGGCTTCTATATCAGATAGCGAAGAGCCATTGGTTATAATGGGACCAATGGTCCTTGATACACCTTTTTTACTATTTATATAGGAGAAAAGCGATTTGTGACAGTCTTTTGTGTGAGCTAGTTTAAATTCTAGCTAATTTTTTTTACCAATTTAATAGAATTTTTAAGTTTTTCACAGATAGTCTATATTTATGTAATAGAGTAGTTTTAAATGGAACGGAACTATTCTTAAGTTTCCTAAAAAGTTAAATTTTTATTTTAATCTGACTTTTAATTGTCTTGTTGAACCAAGGGGGGATTTTTACTTTATTATTAGATTTCCTCTTAGATGGAATAAAGATATTTTCCAAATAATGTACAATGTTTTTAAAAAAGTCCCAAGCTTGTTGTGTTGTACAATTAAGAAGATTAAATTCTCAGTTTACGTTTTGTAAGTATTCATTGATTTTAGAAAAATTTGCTTTGTTATAATTTTTTGTATAGTATAACTTCCTTTGTGTAGTTTCCAACTGTTGAATTTCAAAAAGAATAGATGAATGATCACTGGTCCCAAGTGGATCCCAAATTTGTAAATTGCTAATTTGTTGCTCTATGTTAGTAAATAATAGATCCAAAATATTAGGACCTCGAGTGGGTTCAGTAACAAGTTGCTGTAATCCAGTACAAACTACCACATCTATTAGTCCTTTCTCAGCATAGGACTGTCCTGAGAATGAGTCCCAGTTAATATGAGGGAGGTTAAAGTCACCAAATATTACAGTATCTTGAGATTCTGAAAAATGTGTAATTTCTTTAAACATATCAGTTGTGTAATCTGAATTTGCAGATGGAGGTTGATAGATGTTACCAATAGTTATATAGGACTGCTCCTTCAATAAGATTTTAATCCATATACTTTCCAAAGGAAAGGGAGAACACACTTCAAAAGAAGGAATATAATTTCGTATGTACATACAAACTCCACTGCCTTGCTTATCTAATCTGTTTTTATGATATAACTTATAACCTGGAATTTCTATGGACCAAATTGAGGATGCGTCCCACCAAGTTTCAGCTACTCCCACCACACCTATATTTAAAGTTTTACATTTGGCTTCAAGTTCTGCTAATTCGAGTTGGTTTAAAGATCTTGCATTCAAAGCTAGCAATTTACATATGGTTGTAATAATATTTTGGTAAGTGTTCAGAGACTTGGGAATAGACCCATTCTCCCCCATTGTTTTTAGTTTAAACAACGATTTATAATTTTAGTGATACTTTTCCCCATAAGTGTACTACCCCTATGACTGAGATGTAAACCATCCCAGCAAAACAAGGAAGAACGATCTGAAAATGATTCCCAGTGGGTAATACAGGGTATATCCTGCTTAAAACACCACTTTCTCAGCCATTCATTTAGGGCTTTGATTTTCTGCATCATGGCAGATGTTGCTCTCGGGACAGGTAGAATTTCAGATATACATACACAGCATCCCCTATCAAGTAACAGGTTACATAATGCCACATAGTCCTGTTGTAACTGATTAAATGGGTTGTTGTTTATATCATTAACACCGGCATGTATGATAACCAGTGGATTTTCCCCCGCATTTTGTAAAATTTTAGGCATCATGGAGTAATGTCAGATACCCTGGCCCCACAGCAGCTAGAACAAGTGCGGTTGCTCTTGTCACTATTGCATACCGCCCTGTCAATGTGCTTAATGATTGACTCTGCCAGGACTAACACTTGTTTTGAGACAGTAGGGTTACAAGAATCAGAAACAGGTGATTGTTTAACACACTCTGGAGTGATTAACTTAATAGGTATTGATTTGGTAGCTTGAGACTTACTAGGACAAGTATTCATGGGCATTAACTCCTGATTGAAAAGTGTTTTTGAACCATTATTATCATCAGAGGGTGATGCACAGGATAAATCATGTAGCACTTCATTATTTGATACAGTCAATTGCTCAAACCTATTACGAGTTTCAATAGGGGCACTATTGTGTATTTGACCACCCCTCCTTTATTTAAGAGGCTTTGTGACAATGGTCCAGTCATCATTATCATGAGAAGAGGGTGGATAATCATCCACCTTATAAGAGGGGGCAGAGGCAACAGGTATACTAGTACTTTGGTAGTTCTGGACAAAAGAAGGCGAGTTGCCCATCATGACTGCCCTCCATATACATGGAACAGTAACCCAGTCCCTACCCAAACATCCATGTGTCTAGTTTGTTTTTGAAAGTTAAGACATTTGTTGAGTCAACTATATCTTGTGGTAAAGTGTTACACAATCTCGGTGTTCTGATTGTAAAGTAGTTAATTCTTTTGTTGCTTTTAGCCCTCATCACCTCTAATTGTTTATTGTGAAGTCTAGCAATGGTTTTTCTAGTAGAATATTTAATACCACATCATTTCATTTGCTCTTGGTTTCCAAGAATTTTAAATAGTTGTAATAGGTCACCTCTGGTACGTCTTTGTGTCAATGTATGTAATCCTGTTTTATTTAGTCGAGAATTGTAATCAAAGTTAGTTACATGTGGGATTTGCTTTGTAGCTCTATGTTGTATCTGTTCAATTCTATTGATATCTGATTTCAGGTAAGGATTCCAAAAGGGAGAACCATAATCCAAAAGGGGCCTTATGAGGGATCTGTAGAGGGACAAGAGACAATGTTCAGATCTAGTCACAAATGTTTTGGAAATTCTACGAATTGCATTTGTTTGATTTGCTATATTGGTACAGTGAGTTGAAGAAGTTAGTTTATCATTGATTACCATCCGTAAGTCTTTTTCTGCTTGTGATGTTCTAATAATAGTTTTGTTTAAGTAGTATGTTTGGACCGGATTATTTTTTCCAAGGTGTAGTACTGCGCATTTAGACAAGTTAAAGTACATTTTATTTGTTGATGCCCATTTTTTTACTGCCATTAAGTCTGCTTGAAGTCCATGTTTATCACTAAGATTGTTAGCCATTCCCCGAAGTTTGGTGTCATCCGCAAACTTTACTATTATATTACTGGGAGAGATAGTCATGTCACTTATGAATAAGTTAAACAAAGTAGGCCCGAGTACGGAGCCCTGTGGGACCCCACTGGTCATGTCTCTATCACCTGAAAGGGCATCATTTACCCTCACTCTCTGGGTTCTATTATTTAACCACTGATTTATCCAGGAGATTAGTGAAGTTGAGAATCCCATGTTGATAAGTTTATCTATTATTATGGAATGTGAAACTTTGTCGAATGCCTTACTATAGTCTAGTAAAATGACATCCATCTGTATGTTACAATCTAGGTTATAGCTAATGTAATTATAGAATGAAATTACGTTTTTAGTACACGAGTAGCCTGATTTAAACCCATGTTGATATATATCATTAATATTTAAAGTTAGCATTTAGTTTTCTACTTTGAGTTTGATAATTTTTTCCATTAATTTACAGGATATTGATGTTAAGCTAATAGGGCGGTAATTTTCAGTTTTAGAATGTGATCCTTTTTTATAAATGGGTGTGACTATGGCTGTATGCTAGTCACTGGGTACCACTGAGTCTTGAATAGATTTGTTGTAAATTATCGTTAGGGGTAAAAGAATAGTATTTTTTGTTTCCAGTAGAAATCTTGGCGATATATTATCTGGGCCTGGACTAGTGTTTTTTTTTAAGGTGTTTAAAACAGTCAAAGTGTCCTGTTCTGAGATCTTGTTTGCTTCAAGATTTGGTGTTACTGAAATAACTGATGAGGTTGTTTTTTGGGAAAAAACTGATGCAAAGTAATTATTTAATTCTGTTGCAGTTGTTTTATCAGATGATATTGTTTGTTTGTTAATTTTTAGTGGTCCAATTGGCTTGTTACAACCTTTTTTTGTATTGAGGTATGAGTATAAAGCTTTATGACAATCCTTTGTGTGAGCTATTTTAAATTTAAAGTTACGTTTGGCTATGATGATTTGTTTTTTTAATTTTTTGAGCATTTCCCTGTATGTTATTAGAATTGAGTTAACTTTAATTGGTGGGGCTTTTGAGTTTTGAAAAGAGTTTTTCTTTTTGTAATTAAGCGTCTTAATGTTTTGTTAAACCATTGTGGAATCTTTCCTTATTATTATATTTATTTTTACAGGTATGTATTTCTTTTCAAGTTGGGTTATTTTTTCTTTTAAGAAGTCCCATGCTTCATCAGTGTTTAGTGGAAGAAGGATCTGTTCCCAGTTGATTTCATTTAGGGAGTGATTTATTTGATCAAAATTAGTTTTGTGATATTGTTTTAGTTTAATATAGTACTAATATAGTACTAGCGGTTACAATTGTCTCTTCATCAGGAGGCACAGAAATGCTACCTAAATGTGAAGGAAATTGTTCATTAGAATGAAGTTGTTCATCTATAAGATCAATGTAACTTTCCAATTACCTAATATCAGTAGAAACTGGTTTAATATTAACCAGAAGCGCTATCTCTGCTTCAAGAGTAGTAATCAGATGGCAATTAGCACATACATACTCGCTCCCATACTTTCCCTCACTATACATCAAACATTGCATACACTTACTAAACTATTTTTCCATTATTAAAGGTGTATATTTACTTAGTAGAGATATGCTAAAATTATCTTATCCAAGTTTGTCTAATGCCAGCAGTTTCAGCGTGCCCAGCAGACACAGAAGACGCGCGTAAACACAAATGTAGCTTCTTTTAGTTAGCTGCTTTACGATCTACAAGCAAAGCTAGCAACAGGAAGTTGTAATTTGAGTCACCTGCTTTTATAGTGTCTAAGCCACACCCCCAATTTAGCTCTTTCTCCTTCTACTGGTTTAGCAAAGTAAGTTGATACAGTACCCTTCACAGCACAGAACACACACTGACTTTCTTTCTTTTCTTTCTTTTTTTAACCCTAAATAAGACCCCTTCTACTTCTAATAAAGTATCTGTCTTGCTTAATCTCAACAGACATTGACTCCTGCTGAGATATAATTGTTAAATTAATAAGAAAATGTAGCTTCTTTTAGTTAGCTGCTTTCTGCTCTACAAGCAAGGCTAGCAACAGGAAGTTATAATTTGAGTCACCTGCTTTTGTAGTGTCTAAGCCACACCCCAATTAAGCTCTATCTCCTCCTACTGGTTTAGCAAAGTAAGTTGATACAGTACCCTTCACAGCACAGAGCACACTCTGACTTTCTTTCTTTTCTTTCCTTTCTTTTTTTAACCCTAAATAAGACCCCTTCTACTTCTAATAAAGTATCTATCTTGCTTAATCTCAACAGACACTGACTCCTGCTGAGATATAAGTGTTAAATTAATAAGAAAATATAGCTTCTTTTACTTAGCTGCTTTCTGCTCTACAAGCAAGTGTAGCAACATATCTGTCACTAGTTGTATTTAGTGTACATATCCAGTACATTTCTCTGGTTTTGACTGCCTTGTTCCAATTGCCTCCTCTATTTGGAGGATTCACATGCTCAATTCCCCAAAATTTTAAAGAAGAAGGACTATGACCTGCTTCTGAGAAGTGGATAGCCACTGGTGACATTTGGTTTCTTAGCCTTATGTTGCTCTTATGTTCAGTGATACACTGCTTTAAAGGTCTTGTGGTCATGCCTACATGATGTTTGGAACATGGGCAGGTTAATAGGTAAATGACATGATCAGTGTCACAGGTGATGTTGCTGCTGATTTTGTATGTCTTATTACCATTAGGGTGTTTAAATTCAGTTTTTTTGGAAGTATTATTGTAGTGGCAACACCTTCCACGTGGTTGCATACCGGTAAGTAAAGGCCCCAATAGTAGTTGTCCAGTTTGTACAGTTCGGTTCTTTTGTTCTGACTGTACCAACCTGTCTTTAATGGTGTTAACTCTTTTGGAAGATATTATAAGTTTTTGCATTAAGTCAGTGATGCCCGTAGGTTTTAGTGTATCCCAATGTTTGTTTATGATCTGTTTAATAGGTTCAGTAAATCCTGAAAATATTAAGGCCAACACCAATCTATTGCCCGCAGCTGTATCTGTACATGTGTTAGAGTGTGGTTTATCTATTCTCTGTACTGCTTCATAGATTGTTCTATGGCCATAACCCCGGTTAGCAAACCTAGCAGACATTTCCTGGATTCCTTGTCTTTTCAGTCTAACACTTGTATAACTACCTTGCTGGCCATCTGAAAGATGCTTTCCAATACTGACCTCCCGTGACCTAGTATGACCTCCCACTATGTTCATTTATTAAGACCTTTAAAATGTATTTTTAAAGTAATGCCAACAAAAATACAATAAAAGGCAACTGATACAAGGTATAAAAAATAACATATATTGTAACAACTAGTACTGAATGTTTATTCCTGACCTGACACTGCATAATTGAATTGCTATACACATCTTTAAATATTTTTGAAAGACTTCTTGAATAATGAATTAATGATTATGACTCATGAGAGGCAACCAAGAACAAGTATTTAACATAGTTGTCAAAAACTAATGTATTTAGAATATTAGTATGGCATTTCACAAAGTGCTTTATCTTTTAAATTACGGCATCAATTTAAACAGACTACACAAGCTGAGGATAGCAATAGCAACTTGAATCCTTTTTTGAACATCTCTTAAGGCTTATTTTTTTTTAAAAACAGCAGTAGGTCAGGACCACATAAGTTCAGTCTTGGGGCGGAAAGCACCCTCTGTGCCTTTAAAAGCACCGAGGTGTGTTTATCTGCTTTGGCAACCTTGCCTGACACCAATTAGTCCTTTCCACCTTGTGACCATTGGTGTCAGCAAGTTCTGTTCTGCCCCTTGGCCTCAGCCTCTATATAAACTGCAGTGCTACAAAACACAGTGCAGCAGAGGATGCCCAAACACACAGCAGGCACTAGGAGGTAAGACTTTAAAACAACCTGAACTACTGAATGAGCACTATATAGAGAGATTTGGCTTGATACTGACTGGCACATTTTTTTGAAATGTAGGAAGAAAACCTGCATGTACTGCATAGACAGAGCCACACCTGAAATTGTGTGGAGGAGTAGTAAAACTAAGAGTGAGTACATTGTTGTATGTAATGCAGTCTAGCAATTAAACCAGCTAGAAAAACTTACTAAATATACAGTATTCCCCTGTTGTTTTCGCATTGGCTTACATACAGGTTAGGAAGTCAAAGGAGAGTGATGCAGTTCTTACAAACTTGTGAGTTCTCATGTTATTAGTAACTTGCTTTAGAACAAATATGGTTACAGGCTTTTCATAAAAAGCATTGTTTAAAACAGACATCATTGTGTTGCGCTTTCTTTATTATAGATGGGCACAACTGTAACTGTTAATTTCAAGTTCTGAGAATTCAAGAAAGGTTAGAGGCATATAATTATTGAATACACTCTGCCATAGTAGCACCACTGAATGTTTACTTTATGCAATTAAAACACTTCTTGAATTGAATTCCAGACAAGAAAAGTGCATTTAGACAGAGCATAATACCACTGACAGTGGTGAAACAGGAGAAAAAACTCAAAGGTTAGTCAGAACTGTTTATTTCATCAGTCTATACTCAAAATAAGAATTAAATGCTGAATATAGAACTTTCTATTTAAATACATAGGAAAAGGTCTGACTGCCTACAAGGAAAGACTGTACCGCCATATCGATTTAAGGTATGTGTGTTTTACAAATATGTAAACAAAGTGACAAATAAGATTTTAAATAAAATAGAATCTATACTGAGTTTCTTTAGTGTTGGGTGTTTAACGTTGTGTCCAGAAGGTATATTGGGAGGGGGGACATAAGACATAAAACTTCAGCCGATGTAACTGCTGCATAACCTTAATTCAATTTATTTTATGTATATAATGTTTATACAAAAGAACTCTGATCATGTTAGACCAGAAGAATGTAAAACATGAATCAGTGGTTCTAGGCATCTGCCACCTAGTCACATTAATTAAAATTACATAAACGAATTGTTGAAAAATGTCAAATAGAAATGATGTTTAGAATGTATAATCATCTAATAAAATATTTTACATATGTTTATAAATAGATCCTTCCCCTGAAGAAGCCTATTAAGGTGAAACGTTGGGGTACAAGGATTGTATTGGAAGAAAAAATAAGAAAAATAAAAAAAAAATGTTGAACTTTTACTAGGCGTGGCTGGCTACTTCTTTTCATTTACCTTTTATGACTGTCCGCCCACCTGCCCCCAACTGATAGACGCCACACTGGGAGGGAACCCACATTTTCTGGATTGTGATATTTAAGACATGTAACATGATTGGTCCTTACCTCCTGATGACGCACAAGGAAGTGCAAAACTGGTAGAGGTGCCACACAACTGCTGTTGTGCTTTTAGTGGCCTGATTTTATTTAGTTAATAAAGTATCGCTTTTGTAAGTTCCCTGAGGAGTGCTGGTAATTGTTTTGTTTTTTTTACTTACTAATGTTACCTATAAATGTCCTATTACAATTACTCTACAAAACACTGTGTGTGTGTGTGTGTGTGCGTGTGTGTGTCATTAGCCAACTCATAGGAAAAGAAAAACATCTCTACATTGCTTTGGACAGAAAAATAACTAAAAATCTTACCTTGCTTATTGTAAAAAAATGTCCCAACTTTTTTCAAGGGTTCCAAAAATATAATTCCTATTAAGTCTGATGATTCAGGAAAACAAATTACCATTTTACTACAGAATGAAAAGCAAATAAAATCCACTGAATGCATTCAGAAAATGTCTGCTGTGTATTAAGGCCAAGAAAATGCAAGTTACGGCTACTTGTTGGAAGAGCAAGTGCCTAATAAGTCTGTATATCTTACAGAATGAAGGTTTGGAGTCTAGATGCCTCTGTAGTCATGGCTTCATTAGAAGTAAAATGACTAGAGTCTGAAATCTTTGCTTCCAAATAGATTGTCATCATATTGCTAGTGTCCAGTAACCCAGACTGCTTTGAATATTGCTAAGCTTGTTGTGCATTCTTAATGAATTAGCTCTGGGAACGCGATGAGACCATTGGACATACATTTACATGTGAAAAGGTGCTTCTGTTATATCGTACACAGGGGTGGTTTTGTTAGCGAGCTGGGGAACCCCAATAAGCTCATCTTTTACATAATAGAATGAGACACGGATTTACATGTGAAAGGATACTTTAGTTAAATCATACACAGAGTGTCTTAGTAAACTGGGAATGCAGAGGCAGGTCTTGTATACATCTAAGTACATCTGTTAAGAGTGTGGGAGAGTAAAGCATGCTGTGATAAAACAGTATATCATCGGCTATACAACAGAATGGTACATATATTTACAGAGTAGGCATCTGGGAACAGGCTTTCAGAATCTTGCAAGTGAATGCACAATGATATGAGGAGAGGCTTGTCATTTGAAAGTTGCTCTCACAGTCTTGTATAAACCCCAGCATTGGGGCTTGATAACATAGTTTCCAGAGACTCAAGGAATCTCTTTTATAGAATTTGAGCAGATTATCCAAAACATTCAAGAAGATGGCCAGAACACCACATCTGAAGCTGATATTCCTGCAGAACAGGCCATCTCCCCGCTAAATGAAAAGACAGAAGTGAAGATGTCCATCGGGGCCCCCAAGCCCCACATTTGTGTCTTCTACAGGGTGTGACAAAGAATGCCCCACTCAGACCTTGTTAAGAGGAAGGATTCATGGTATGAAAAAGAATCCGGCTGCAAACTTTCGTGAGTCTGAAAAAGTTCAATCTGATACTCCTGCCCAAGAGCCACCACTGCCAGACCTTGAAGAGCACCTAGAGCGTGAATCTGATACCTTGAAAGATGTGGAAATGGAGCCCGAAAGAGACAGTGACCTGGAGGAAGCACCGCAGAGTAATACCGATACACAGCCAGAAGCATCATCTGAACAAGAATCAGATGATGGTGAAATTTCTACAATCAGCAAGCCGCAGGCTAAGGAGGAAGAAAAGGACATGAAAAAGCGTTGTTCAGCAGAGGTAAATCCTGCTACGCTTTCAAACATTAATGAAGATGTGTAAGGGGGTGGTGGTGGAGTCGGACGATATTCACTGCATAAGGGCAGAAAACCTCCCAGTGGTGCGGAGACTCAGAGAACACACACAGCTTAAGATTTCAGAAGTGGAAAATTACACTGCTTGTGGATTTGTGGGAAGTGATCAAGTGATTCTGAATTAAGAATGAAAACTCAAATCAGTTTAACTCTCCTAGAAGTCACAAAGTAGCAACTAAGAGTGGTAATGGACATGAGCACATGCAAACTGGAGTGTGGGAAGAAGTTACACCTAGTCTCCCACCTCTGTGGACACCCTCCTACTACTCTTTCACTCATTTGTTGCACTTACTAGGCTTCCTGTTCTTTCACCTCTCTAGACAGAACAATTTCCCCTTTTCCCCCCTCTGTCACCTCCTCCCTTACCACACCCCCTCTCTGCTCTTATCCACTGATTTCCCTCGTCCTTGGGCTTGCCAGGCCCTCTGGTCCCCACTCTCCCTTATCTTGCTATCCCTTCCCCCGCCCTCCTTTCCCCACCTGTCTCCCCTCTCCCACCTTAGCCTGCCTTTCTCTCTTTCTCTATGACAAGGCCTCTGGCTGACATATTTTCCTTTTCTATCTGGATACTGCACTTCTCCTCTCACCATACCTCTCCGTTCTTACTCTTCCCCCTTTCCCTGACTAACACTGTTTCCTCAGATGTACCTTATGACTTACTATGCTATCTTGTAACCTTGATTGTGTAGCACTGTTCCCACATATACGCTGTTTGACTTGCTATGCTCTCATGTGACCCTGATTGTTGTCTGTACCTCCCTGCTTTATTGTAACCCTTTCCTATGACATGGAACCATTGTAAATGAGCTGCCTCACACTCAAAGGTATTTGTAATCTGACATTTAATAAAAAAATAAAAGAAGGGACGCAGTCTCAGTGTTTGTCAAGAGATCAAAACTCCTCATTCCACAGGATTTTATGCAGAGAAGCAAAAACTAGTTAAAGTAAGTTCCTTGCGTGAAAGAAATACAGGTCTGACAAACTTGACACAATCAGTTTGAAGTGATTTCATTACTTATTTTACTCCCTACTTTACTTTGATATAATGCTTCTTCTGCCCGCCATGATGTTATTAAATACAGTCATTTAACTGTTAGAGATGATTTCCAGTTTAGGGAGCCTTTTTTTGAGTATTGTGCTGATGTTACTTGTATCCCAGACAACCTTTCATAGAACTAGATGGGGCTTCCCTTAACTATGTACTTCGAAAGGCAAGGGACTGTAGTTTATTGGTTTCTATAACTGACTAGTGACACAAAATGCATTGTCATTATTTTACATTTCTGTAATTGAGTAACTACTGACAAGTAAGAATGCTCATTATTTTACATATTTTTTAGCCCATAACACATTGTTTTTGCCTTGCAAGTACTCTTATCTTTTCAAAAGAAGTATACCTATCCAGTAACACATACATTAGATTTGTTTTAGTTGTACTGCACCAGGTAAACATAGACACATAGACCAAGATGGCAGAAAAACAATGGCAGTCCATCCAGGCTGCCAGTGGTTAGCTATTTAACTTCACGATCAGGATTTCATGCAAATGTACATATTAGTTTTTTAACATTTTTTTTCTTGAAAACTTCATTGTGTGGCAATCTTGATGGTATAAAATGGCAGCGAGCCATAATAAGTTATGATAAGCCCATTTGCTGGAGCGTGATCAAATTTTCATGCAAATGTACAAAAATTATGTGTTCATGGAATCATGCTTATAAGCAAATGTATATACTGGTATATTGTTGTATATGACAATCATTTATTGAGACACATTAGTTACCGACTTCAGTGCAATAGGAAGAGAATTTCATGCAAATGTAGTTTTTGGTGTCTTTGCATGAAATCTTGATTAGATGTTAATCTCAATGGCATAACATGGCAGTAAATCATAGTGATAGGTTAAAAATAATGAATTTGTGACATAGTTGTAGTTGGGATCAAATGTTCATGCAAATGTCCACAAAGTATTTTCTTGTAAATGTATTTATGGAATCGTGATTATATCCTAAACAGAATATTGATATATTGCTTAATATGAGAGCCATTCATTAAGAAATATAAATTACTGGCATTAATGCACTAGAGTTAGAATTTCATGCAAATGTACACGGTGGGGGTGTCTGCATGAAATCTTCATTGGGTGTCAATCTCAATGGTATAAAATGGCAGTGAACCATAATAATAAGTTATGATAAACATATTTGTGATACTGCTGTAGTTGGGATCAAACTTTCATGCAAATTTCTCTTTAACACTTGTTTCACATTTTTCCTTCATGTGTCACCTTATCAGAGTATACTGTCTACCATTTTTACAACACTCCTCTCTGCACCAAAGGAGTAACAATTTTACACAAATATCCTCATTTGTAGACCAATTTTGAAGCCAAACTTTAATCAGTCTAATTGCTCTTTGTGAGACTGGACCAGCTCTTGGGACAAGCAGGATCTTACAAATCATACCCCCTTACGCCCATCCTTTTACCACCGGCTCCTACCTTTGTAAAATCCTGCCTAATATCCTCATCAATCCTTCTACCAATGTCTGGTGTTTCTACATGTAGTACTGTAGCTGGGGTCCCTACCTGCCCCTTTTAGTATGTCCACAGTCCTACTCTTCAGGTGATCTGCTCTAACCCCTGGACAACAGCTTTCCATCCTGCTGTTTATCCTGCTTACAAACTGTTCCATCTAGGAAACTTTTGAAACTCTGACAACTACTAGCTTTCTAAGTGCCAAAGGCACTGTGCTCCTTTTCCCTCCTCCACTGTCTGCCTACTGCCTTCTTTCTCTTACATTACCGCTGCCAGAACCTCCGAGTTATTACTAAGACTCACGAGGAGATATTCTGTCCTTTGTCCACTTTTCTGCCTCCCTCGGGACTGTTCTCTACTCCACATTATACTCCTCCAACCTCCCAATACCTTTTCTCCCCCGATGACTTTGAGTTACACTTTACTTCATTCCATGTGCTTGTATAGTTAATGCCTCATCCTCTCCCAGCAGGCTCACTACGGATTGGTCCACAAAGTTTTTACAATCCATACTCTTGTGTACACTCCCTAGCCTAGCTTCTAGCACTGTAACTTCCATTCCAGCCTACTAACCAGGGTGCAACACACACACACACACACAATCTGCCTCCTCCTTCCACTCCCCCACCCACAAACAAAAAATGTGTTACACTTTTCCCAGCATGCCATCACTACAGTCATACTGGTGGCTAGTTTGTGTAACAGAAACATCACACAAAAGTCAAAATGATTGGTAGATTTGCTGATAAGCCTACTTTATGCTAGAAGATTGACTAGTGTGACAGTACCGACATAGTCAGGATGATGTTTAGTTTGCAGTATGTTGAAATAGGCTATTGTATCTGTCGAATTCCTAAACTCTGCTGTTGCCTTAATTTCACTAAGGATATTTAAAATCAGCATGCTACCCCTCACAGAAACTGTGATGTGTTTTCCCAAGAGAATGAAACACAATTCCACATAATTTCCTTAAACATTGAAGCCCTGATTATATGCAGTATCTCACAGTTCTAAAAACTGTGACAGTCAAACATGAAATAGCACAAAGGGTCCCTCTGTGGTGGGGACTCACACTTACACCTGAGGATGCTACCTCAGCCCAATTTCCCAGCTTGCTCATGCCCAGCAGCAGATATAATAATCATGGGGCTGAGCTTCATGTGGGGAAGGGCATGGGAGCCAGACAGTGCAAGTAAACTCTTCAGCATCGCACCTGACACCTAGCAGCAGGAAGAGACACATGTTCAATGTAGTTTTGGCAACATAATTAGTTAGCAGTTTCACAACCCCACTCAGCAGGTCAGGCCCTCTGCTCCCACAGAGCCAACCTCTGAGTGCAGTATTGTGAACAGGATAACAGAACAGGGTAACCCTCCTGTCTGTTTGTGGGTCTGAATCAACCTTTGGTCTCAAGTTCTGGAGGGATTCAAACTGTGAACCTCTTGCTAGCGTACCCAATGTACGGGCTCAGATAATTCTGCTCTTCATGGAAATGCCAGATATCTTTCACCTACAGGCACCTAACCAGGTGTACAAAATGAACTCTTAAAAACTCTATGAAAGACCTCAGATAAACTCTTACCTTTTCCCAGTTTGATATATCATTAAGCTATGCACAGTGTCAACTTTAACCATATATGCTTCACTTGTTAAAGAAAGAATTCTGAAGGCACACCAAGCAGTCTCTTTAAAATAGAGGTTTACTTTAAAATAGATAAAAATGTAAATACAGAACAATATATCACAATGCATACAATCATTTAAAAATGCAAATTCCTACCACCAGACAATTAGACTTATCTATTTAATGTATATCTTCTAACAGTGCTAGAGTAGATGTTTCTTCTTCAGAGTCGAAACATGTACGTCTCTAAAGGTCAGTCACAGCATAATTAAAAAACTGTCTTGAACCTGCCTTCTCCATGATATCATCCAGCTCCTCCTCTGTTTATTAAAAATCATATAACCAAGATGTCTAATCATTCAGAAGGTAAATTAAATAAGGTGACATCAGCAAAAACGCATTTCCCCATATGCCCCTTTGATCTGGTGTGTCTTCCTGCCCTTCACAGACATCAAAGACATTTATGACTTAGCACCAAAGTGACATAACCTGGTTTCTTCCCCTAAACGTCATAAAAGTTTATTATCTCTATCCTGCCAGCTGGCAGCTACAATTAAGCCAGATAAACAGGAGATCCTTAATTTATATCTCTTCTAGTCTTTAATTATTTCCTGGCTTTCAGGTTAACATCTTGTAGCAGAAACCTTAGGGGGGGGTATTCCAGGAGCACAGGATTTCTCATGACAGACAATCACACTACATTTTTATTTTACAAAAATCGTACAGCGATCAGAACCAGCTGTCCAAGTGTCACCATCCTCCCCACACAAACTGAATTTGGGGGCTCTATCCCCTGCATGGGATGAGCTTCTCAAATCAGTTCACTCTTCATAGACACAAGCAAACCCATCTGAATTCTGATTTTTCACTCCAGCCCTATGTAAGATTGTCATGTCATACCCTTGCAAAGCAAGACTCCATCTTAACAATCTACCACTGTGTTTTCCCATTTGCGTCAGCCAAACCAGGGGATTGTGGTCAGTGTGTACCACAAAATGCTGCCCATATAAGTATGACTCTACCTTCTTTAGGGCCCAAACTATGGCAAGACATTTCTTTTCCACAGCATAGTATACCTGCTCCCTGGAAAGTAACTTTTTGCTCAGGTACACCACCGGAAGATCTTTCCCTTGGCTGGATGTCTGACTCAGTACTGCCCCAATACCCATGTCTGAGGTGTCAGTCTGAACTATAAAGGGTTTGCTATAGTCAGGACTTGTCAAAACAGGAGCACTGCACAGTGCCTCCTTCAGTCTGGTAAAGGCTTTCTCATAGGCTGGGTCCCAGGTAATTTTCTTTGGCATCCTTTTCTTTAGCAGGTCAGATAGGGGAGCAGCCAGGGCACTGTAATTGGGTATAAATTTCCTATAGTACCCTGCTGTCCCTAGAAAACTCCTGACCTGCTTCTGCATTTCTGGTCTGAGTTGCACCTGGATCACCTCGATTTTTATTTGGTTAGGATGGAGCTGTCCCTAGCCTACCACATGCTGGAGGCATGCCACCTCTCCCATGGCCACCTGGCACTTCTCAGCTTTGACAGTGAGCCTGGCCCTCTGTATCCTGCTCAGCACTTCCCTAAGGTGGGACAGGTGTTCCTCCATGCTGGCACTAAAGATGGCAATGTCATCCAGGTACGCCACAGCATAGCCCTCAGCACCATTTAACACCTGGTTCACCAACCTTTGGAAAGTGGCCGGGACGTTCTTCATTCTGAAAGGCATTACTTTAAATTCAAATAAGCCTATTGGAGTGATGAAGGCTGACCACTCCCTAACTCTGTCAATCAACTCTACCTACCAAAACCCCTTGGTCAGCTCAACGGTCATAGGGTAGGTTACCCCTCCCAACTTGTCCAGGAGTTCATCCATCTGGGGCATCGTGTGGGCATCTGACTTTGTGACTGCATTCAGTCCATGACAGTCCACACAGAAATGAGTAGAGCCATTTGGCTTGGGCACAAGGACTACGGGTGAGGTCCAGGGACTGTGGGATCTCTGGATTACCCATAAATCCAGCATCTCCTCCACTTCACTCCTAATGTCCTTTTAGACAGCCCCTGACACCCGATATGCTGTCCGCCGTATGGGTGTCTGTGTCCCTGTCTCCACATCATGCATCACTAAGGGGGTTAGTCCAGGCTTGGCGCTAAACAATGGGGCAAAGTCTGCTAAAACCTCCCTTACTTCCTGGATTTTGTCCGGGGCCAGCTGGGGAGACAATTTAACTGCCTCCACAGAGGACTCCCTCTTACTTTCTTCCAGCAAGTCCAGAAGGGGGTCTCCTTTGTCCATCCCCTCCCCAGGACTACACACTGCAAACACCATGTCAGCCCTATTAGCATACGGCTTCATCATGTTGACATGGTACATCCTTTCTGTCTGTCTTCTGTCAGATAACTCTATAATATAGTTCATGTCATTTACCTTCCTAACTACTTTTAGTTTAGTTTAGTTTTTTTTGTTGTCCGGGTAAGTGCACTAGACAAATCCTGCCTATTTTCAGGCACGACCCGGGGGAGGGGGATACAGATGAATGCCAACTTTGTACGGTCCTCCCACTAAGCCTGCAGCTTGTCTTTCTGGACCGGAATAAGGTTCATGAATTCCTGACCCACCATGCACGAGTGAGCTCTGGCTCTGCGGTCATTCCACACTTTTTGTTTCTGTTGGGCAGCTGCCAGGTTACTCTGGGCTTTCCCCATAAGCTCCTTCAGCCTTTCCCTAAACCTAAGGACGTAATCCACTATGGAAGTTCCCTGGGTGACATGCTTGCCTTCCCAGTCCTCCCGGATCAAGTCTAGTGGCCCACATACCCAGTGTCCACATAAGAGTTTGAAGGGGGGAAAATCCTGTCAACTCTTGGGGCACCTCCCTGTATGCAAACAGGTGGGGAAGGTATTTCTCTCTGTCCCTCCCATGCTGTTCGGCAAATGCCCAGAGCACTGACTTCAGGGTACCAGTAAATCTTTCCACAAGCCCATTGGCTTATGGGTGATATAGTGTTGTGCATCTCTGCACCACCCCACACTTATCCCACAAACATTTCATCAGGTCCGACATGAAGGAACCCCCTCGATCGGTGATAACCTCCTGCAAAAACCCAACACGGGAGAAAATCCCAAGTAAGACCTCTGCCACTTTGTCTGTTCTCAGTGAGGATACAGCGACTGCCTCTGGGTACGGGGTTGCATAATCCACCACAGTCAGGATGAATCTCTTCCCGGAGGAGGTGGGGGTATTTAAAGGCCCCACAATATCCATTCTCACCCTCTGGAATGGCTCTTCCACTATGGGCAATGGAATCAGGGCGCTTGGGTTTTCTTGCCCGTCTTCCCTATTTCTTGGCACCGGTGACAAGACCTGCAATACTCCTTCACCTGCTGGGTGAAGTTGGACCAGTAGAAATTCTGGGCCAACCGCTGCATAGTACGCATGAAGATTCCCAGATTACCTGATAAGGGAATATCATGTGCAATCTTGAGCAACTGCTCACGATACCCCTGAGGAATGACAAGCTGCCTGCCTAGCACCCCTCCCTCTGTCTGCACAGCCTGAGTATACATAAGTCCATTCTCCCAATAAACCTTATGTTTGCCGTCACCTTCCTGTGCTCCTTCAGAGTCTGCCCAAGCCCTCAGCTTCTCTAGACTAGTGTCACTTCTCTGAGCAGCTGCAAACTCCTCACACATTCCCAAGACATGGGACAGGTCCCCTTCAGTCTCTGAACTAGGGCCCCTAGCACTAGCGTCAGGGCACTCAGGATCACTGTCATCCCTAACCCTCTGACAATGGGTCACCACTCCCTCTTCAGAGTAACCCTCTGTAGCTGTGTGGTTAACTGCTACTGGGGAATTTTCTACCCCCTTTTTATTAGTCTCCCCACCTGGAGACACAGGCTGGGGAACCAGCCTCCCAGTGGTTTCCATCATGGCTTCTGTGGGGTTCAGGGAACTACAATTTTCCCTGGTCACTTGGCTACGGGTAACTGCACACACCATCCCCTGTTGGAGACTGTTGCCAAGGATGACGTCCACTGCTAAAATTTTGGCTACAGCCACCTGTTGCACAATTCCCCGTTTCACCCCAGTCTAGAAGAACACTAGCGAGGGGCAGTGTTTTCTCCTCACCAGTAAAGTCTTGTACAGTGACATATTTATTGGGTATAAGCTGACCAGGCTGTACCAGATACCCCTTTACCAATGTCAGGGATGCCCCTGTGTCCCTTAACCCTTGTGTCTGTACACCATTCACCATGACTGGGTGCATGTGTTCCCTCATGTTACAGGGACACACACACAAACAACTCACTTCTTTCCTAGCTCTCGGTTGTGTATTGCTCACCCCTTTGGGACAATGTCTGGCAATATGCCCAGTTTCTTTACACGACCAACATTCATTTCTTTTCTCAGAGAAATCTTTTCTCCGAAACCTGGGGCTAATGTTTTGGTGGAGGCAGTGAGGGTTTTAGCTGCCCTGAAGGCACGCTTTTCCCTTTCTGTGCTGCCACCCCAACCCCCATTCACTCTCAGAGCAGGTCTGCTCTTGGCACAGCAGTCTGAGAGTTCAGCAGCCTCTTGCATTGTTTTGGGATCTCTGTCCTCCAGCCAGGTTTTTAGCTTTGCTGGGCATGCCCAGAAAAACAGTTCTAACAGAATCACATTTTCAATGTTATCTACAGTTTGCTTCAATTCCTTCCCACCAACATTTTAAAAACTGACATAGTTTCATGGCTAGTTCCTCATAGCTCATGTCAGGGCTTCTCCTGAGCTTACAGAATTTAGCTCTGTATGATTCAGCAGTTAATTCAAATTTCTTTAACAGTGCAGCTTGAAGTTTGCTGTAATCATTACTGTCCTCATTGTCCATTTGACCCAATGCTTCCTGAGCATTCCTGGTAAGTAGCGGGATAGCTGGATGTTCCAGGACTCCCTAGGAATTTTAGCATGAATACAAACTTTTTCAAAAGAATTTAAAAAGGCATCCATATCCTTCCCCTCTTTAAATCTGACTATCAATTTGGAATTCAATCTGTAACCCAGTTCTGTAGTCCCAGTTAAACCCAAGCCACTTACCTGCTCTGGTGCTGCTGGTTGGAGTCGTAGCTTCTCCAGTTCATGTTGCCTCTGGTGCTCACACTCCTCATGGTCCACCTCTCGCTGTTCACAGTCCCTCTTCTCCTCTGCAGCTCGCTGTTCTTGCTCCCTCTTCTCCTCTGCAGCTCGCTGTTCTTGCTCCCTTTTCTCCTCTGCAGCTCGCTGTTCTCACGCTGCCTCTCAGCGTTCTCACTCAGCCTCCCTCTGGAACTCCAGCTCCATTCTGCGCAACTTAATTTGCAGCCTGAATACTTCTGGATCCGGAATACTGGTGACCTTCCCCTGCTGCTGTGGCCCTTCGCTGGCACTGGCCCTGCTGCCCTCCTCATTGGATCTGGACACTGCACTGGCCACTAGCCCTTCCACCCTCAAGGTTCGATCCCTTACAGTCACTGTCTGTAACTCGATGCTCTGGGTATCCGCTACAATCAGGACATCCACTAGGTTCTGTTTGGTGGCTTTCACCTCATACAGGACTCCTCTGTCCCTGCCAACTGCTTTAAGTAGTCTACAGAGTGACCGCTGTAGTTGGAAGCCATCTTCTTCCCTAACTACGACTACTCTAACTAGCACTTTAGAGAAAAAAAAGAGAAAACAGGTAGGAACTTGACTGTAAGCCAAGTGATATAGTTCTGTTTCCTTTTAAAAATAAATCATTGCCTTTTATTGCAAGTGAACTGTACAGAATCAAGCTGACACACTGAACAATAAAAGCTTGTAATACCAAAATTATGCACACTGCTGCCAACTAATCAGTCACAAACCTCACTCAGCAGGTCAGGCCCTCTGCTCCCACAGTGCCAACCTCCAAGCACAGTATTGTGAACAGGGTAACAGAACAGGGTAACCCTCCTGTCTGTTTGTGGGTCTGAATCAACCCTTGGTCTCAAGTTCTGGAGGATTCAAACTGTGAACCTCTTGCTAACGTACCCAATGTACAGGCTCAGGTAATTCTGCTCTTCGTGGAAATGCCAGATATCTTTCGCCTATGAGCACCTAACCAGGTGTACAAAATGAACCCTTAAAAACTCTATGAAAGACCTCGGATAAACTCCTATCTTTTCCCAGTTTAGTATATCATTAAGCTATGCACAGTGTCAACTTTAACCATATATGCGTCACTTGTCAAAGAAAGAATTTCGAAGGCACACCAAGCAGTCTCTTTAAAATAGAGGTTTACTGTAAAATAGATAAAAATGTAAAATATGAATACAGAATAATATATCACAATGCATACAATCACTTAAAAGAATAAGGTTTAAAAAGTGCAAAATTCCTACCACCAGACAATTAGACTTGTATATCTAAGGTATATCTTCTAACAGTGCTAGAGTAGATGTTTCTTCTTCAGAGTCGAAACGTGTATGTCTCTAAAGGTCAGTCACAGCATAATTAAAAAAATGGTCTTGAACCTGCCTTCTCCATGATGTCACCCAGCTCCTCCTCTGTTTATTAAAAATAATACAACCAGGATGTCTTATCATTCAGAAGGTAAATTAAATAAGGTGACATCAGCAAAAACTCATTTCTCCATTTGCCCCTTTGATCTGGTGTGTGTTCCTGCCCTTCACAGACATTTATGATGTAGCACCAAAGTGAAATAACCTGGTTTCTTCCTCTAAATGTCATAAAAGTTTGTGATCTCTGTCCTGCCAGCTGGCAGCAACAATTAAGCCAGACAAACAGAAGATCCTTAATTAATGTCTCTTCTAGTCTTTAATTATCTTCTGGATTTCAGGTTAACATCTTGTAGCTGAAACCTTGAGGGGGGTATCCCAGGAGCACAGGATTTCTCATGACAGACAATCACACTACATTTTTATTTTACAAAAATCATACAGTGATTAGAACCAGCTGTCCAAGTGTCACAAACAGCACATTAAGGGCTTATTACAGAGGAGACTACCCTCATTAAAGAACCCTGATACTTGCATGAAACCTTGAAAAATGTAAAAACATAGAAGTTCACGGCAGAAGGAGACCGCTAGGTCCATCTAGTCTGCCCATTTGTTTTAAACCTATTTTGACACTCTAGTTGCCCTTTGTAGTCAGGGTGTACTTGTATCTATCCCATGTGTTCTTGAATCCCCCCATAGTATAGAGCAACACAACCTCTTAGGGCAGGCTGTTCCAAGCATCCACCACTCTTTCTCATGTTCTGACTCACCACTCATGTTACACATGTAACAGCTATCTAATTAACACATGTAAAAATGGCCTTAATAATACATGTAACACCCACAATACGCTTGTTCACACTGCATATTCTGAGTCAGTGCTGGTGGTGCACAGCGCCTAGATCGGTGCCCCTGTGCATATGTGAACGCCACCATTCTGCTATTTTCCACTTGTGTTCTGTTGTGCCCACCATCCCTGTTTTCTTGGGATCGTGCAGTGGAGTAGGAGTTTTGTACCAGTTTGCTCGTCTGTGTGAATGGCTAGCACCATTCAGTACATTGCCCAGTGTCACAGATCCACTATGGGACCGTGTTTTCTCAACTTACAGCCCTCTGTTTTTGAATAGAACTACTTGCCCCAATTCAGCTGTGCTTAAGGTACCTAAAACTACCTTTGGCTGAACTCAGGTTTGAAGACCCCCTCCACTGTAGTATTGTTGACTGCACCCCCCACCAAAACTCTCCTCAAAATGTCGGAACCTCTCTTGCAGCACCTGTAGCATTCTAGAGCTATGCTGTGTGAACATTGCTCCACAGCATTTCAGATCACTTGGATGCAACCATCTACACAGTGGCGATCCAATGTTCTCGCTGTGTGAATGAGCCTAAAATAAACCTCAAAACCTTTCACAAGTACAACTCCTGAAAACAAAAACACTGCACATTTTACTCACAAAACTGCCCTAGCCTAAACTCCTGTCATTCACCCAATAACTCCCTCTATCCTCCACAATCAAATTGCTGTGTCACAACACTCACACTTCTCACTCCGTGCTGCTCAGAATCTACTTTCTCAGCTACACACTGAATGCAACTTCTGACCATCCACTTGACCACAAACACCCACCACTCCAGGCTACCAACACCATAATTCTCCCCAGTGACATCTTGAAAATATACATGGAGGACAACCCAAGTCTGCCCCAGTGGTCTAAAAGTGGTGCATTATACGTGCTATGTAGTTTATCTTGGTCACAGACACAGGTCACTGCATCCTGAGGCAGGCCATTATGTAGGCAGCTGCCAAGAGGCAGTATACCTTGGCTAAGGAGGGTATATCCCAGTCCATAAGGTTTTATCCTGAATGATGAAGAAGGGACAAGGATAAAAACTAATACCCAAAAAGGGAGGACTGCCTGTATCACATCCCTTCTTATACATAGAAACATAGAAACACAGACGTTGACGGCAGATAAGGACTGCAAGGCCCATCAGTCTGCCCATTTCTTTTTCTACCTTATGAATGTGCCATTGGCCTTTCCTCTGCCAATGGCCTAGCCATTCATACTCATCTGTATTGCTCCCTTATGCCTATCCCATGCCTGTTTGAAGCCCTGCACTGAATTCATATCCACCACTTCCTGAGGTAGGCCGTTCCATGCATCCACCACCCTTTCTGTGAAAAAGAACTTCCTCACATTACCCCTTAATCGGCCTCCTTCTAATCTCATGCTGTGTCCTCTTGTCCTGCTATTTTTCTTATATTGAAACATATTAGACTCTTTCACCTTGTTAATGCCCTTAAGATGTTTGAATGTTTCAATCATATCACCTCTCTCCCTCCTTTGCTCTAGGGTATACATATTGAGCTAAGTTAATCTGTCCTCATATGTTTTCTGATGCAGTACATGCACCATTTTGGTTGCTCTTCTCTGGACTGCCTCAATTTGGTTAATGTCCTTGTGAAGGTGTGGCCTCCAGTACTACACGCAATACTCCAGATGGGGCCTAACCAGTGTTTTGTAAAGAGGGATTATTACCTCCCTCTTCTGACTTGTGATACACCTGCTAATACACCCCAACATCCCTCTAGCCTTTCCTACTGCTTTAGTGGTCTGCTTGGATGATGCAATCGTGCGTGCAAGGATGCACACATGCCTGTATGGGTGCTTGCTTATACACCATTACACTATAATAAAAAACATACATTATGGAAAAACACTAACAAACAGCACCCACATATAACACTACTGCACTACTGAATACCCTTCACTGTGAAACATCACTAAGCATACTAAAAAAATGCAAAATCCACAAATAATCACAAAAAAAGGTCTAACAATATGTAATATATAAACCAAAAGATGAGTATATACTGTGTGGTATAAATATACCGATCTCAGGTCTTGTCAGTGCTATGGGGATTATGAGCAGATTAGATCTATGCTTCTCACTTCACAGGCAAAGAACTTTTAGTGTAGCCCATGCTTCAGGGCTTTTGCATTGAAGTTCTTGAAACATTAACTAATTTATTATAAACTTTATATGGCATTTATATTGCATTATAAGCCTTGCACTACATGTCCTACAAGGAAAGACTTAGGGAACTGAATGTAACCCCTCAGTGGCACTAGCCCAAGGGCTACTATCCCTGCCTGTTTGACTACGGACGGGTTGGGGGCCTAGGTCCTATGACGGGTGCCTCCACCCAGAGGTCAGGGTTTGTAGTGGTTAGACTAGCTTGGTCACAGCCCTCTGGGACACTGAGACCCCCTTTTATTCCCTCTAGTGGCTCACACAGTACACCAGAGTTACAGCCCCAATACCCCACGTATACACACTGTTCACTCATATAGATACCACTTACCCTTGAGACTGATTCTGCAGCACGTCTCTGAGGACCCCCTGTAAAGTAAGGTTAAACAACATACACAGCAAAACACAATACTGTTTCCATAAGTACCAAAACCACAGACAGTATATAGTATAACAACAACAAATCTGATTTATTTAGGGGACAGTAACAAGGAGGGGGGCAATCAGGTTGATTTGGTTTGTAAATATTCCAATCACAGTATTGTGCACACATACAGGGTCTGAAAAGTCACATTCTGGGTACCCAGGTGGGGGAGCTAGCCAGGTCCGTTGCCTGTTTTTGGCCGGCAGGTGCCGATGGAGAGTGCCCTGTAGAAGAAAATATATGCACAACACCCAATTGTAATCCGGAGCCGGAGGGCTCAGTCCATGAAACAGGGAAACAATGAGAATTAGGTGACACACTTGTGATTGAAAACAAGCTGCAGGGGAATACCCCGATTTGTACTCACAACACCCAAGCTGAGGATCGGATGGAGAATGTCCCTCTGGATTGCCAAAAGAGCAGGGCATGAGGACAAGGTCCTTGTGACTGGACCCCACTGCAGTTGATAGCAAACAGATGTAGTCCGAATTAAGCCGGGGTTTACTTCCAGCTTCAGCACACAATTCACTATACAGGGGATTTGAAATAGCGATTCCCCACAAGCACTACGCACATTTATATGTAAAAGGAAAGTACTATACCAGGCAGGCTGCTCCTCGATCCCGATCGCAATTACTGCAAAATACCCGGGAGCACACACAGCAGCTTCAGTTCCTGACAGACCGATTGTGATTCAGCCATTTCTCCAGTCTTCTACAGGGTGAGCCTGGTTTCCACACTTCTAGTGCTTCTTTCTCCTCACAACTCAGATTCAGTCCAAACTGGCACTCACAAAGGCTGCAGACCGAAACTCAGGGCCTCACACGTGCTTCCCGCACGAAACTATACACCGCAGAAGCACACAGCTCCTTCTCTCTTCAATGCCACAACTGATCTGATCTTTCCAGTCACAGAGCAGGGCATTTCCTTTAGTTCCATACTATTCTGTTGGCTGATTCAGCTGTCACTCACAATAAGACTCCCTCTGTTGATAGAAAAAGCCGCCAATGTCAAAACTACATTTCCCAGAGTCACTGCCCATACAATCCCCTTGTGGCTGACTCAAAATTAAGAGTCCAAGTTCTGATTCGTCCACAGGCTCCATTTTAGGGAACCCTTAACCCAGTTGGCCCAGCACAGCAGTTTAGGTCCAAAATGGAGGGGTAACACACACAGAGTCCCAGCTGCAAGAAAGGCAGGTTAGACAAACTGCATTTTACTTAACACTCTAACTGGTTTCAGGCAAACAGTTACATCTTTCATTTAGGCTCCCTCTGCGCTCTTAGCGACTGCAGAAACGGAGTGATTTCTCCACAGCTCAGGTGGGATTCGAGCATTAAATACACAGTCCCCCCCCATACAAACTAATTAAGTCTGCAAGCAGACAGCTCTTAAAGAGACAGTACGCGGAGGCTCAAATAGCACTAACTTGGAACCACATTTAAACAGCTCAGACGCCGAACACCGCCCAGACTTGGAGCATTCAGGCAAGCTCCAGGAAGACTTTTGGGAACCCCCATTTGCAGGGGGGTTACATGAATATGCAGTGTCAGTGGCTCAGTAGGTAGCACACTCACATCTGAGGCCGGGCGATCAGAGGGTTGTGAGTTCAGTTCCCACATCTGGCACTTGGGTTAATATCCCAGTACTGACACTGTAGTGCAGCACAAGAGGGGTGCTGCACTTCTGAGGTGTCGTCTTTCGGATGAGACGTTAAACCGAGGCCCCATCTGCCTGGACTGGTGGTAGTTCAGGTGGATGTTAAAGATCCCATGGCACTCCTCGAAAAGAGTAAGGGAATTTCCCCGGTGTCCTGGCCAAATTTCCCTCATTCACTAAAAATGCCACCAACAGCTTAATCTGGTTCAAGGTCAGTTGGCATTCATCTGTATCCCCCTCCCCCGGGTCGTGCATGAAAATAGGCAGGATTTGTCTAGTGCACTTACCCGGTCAACAAAAAATAAATAAATATGTACTCCGTGGAGCAGTGAAAAGAGAGGAAGAGAGGACATGACTGAAACATTCAAGTACATAAAAGGCATTAACAAGGTACAGGCACGTGAACATTTTCACTTCAAGAAGGGCTCCAGGATCAGGGGACATGACCTCAGGCTGCAAGGAGGGAGGTTCTCTATTAACACCATTAAGTTTTTCTTCACAGAAAGAGTGGTGAATGCTTGGAGCAGCCTGCCTCAAGAGGTTGTGTTGCTCTATACTGTGGAGGGATTCAAGAATGCATGGGATAGATACAAGCATACTTGCATACTGTATGACTCTGAGCAAGTCACATATCTTCCCTGTGCTCCCAGGTTGCACCTGTAAACAAGCTTTCAGCTTAGTGTGTCTCACCTGGTTAAACAATTGGGGGGGGGAGACAAGTAAGCCCTGACTACAAAAGGCAACTAGAGTGTCAAAATAGGTCCAACACAAATGGGCAGACTAGATGGACCCAGCAGTTTCCTTCTGCCATGAACTTCTATGTTTCTACATTTTTCAAGGCTGCATGCAAGTATCAGGGTTCTTTAATGAGGGAAGTCTCCTCTGTACTAAGCCCTTAATATACTGCTAACTAATTATGTTGCCAAAACTACATTGAACATGTGTCTCTTCCTGCTGCCAGGTGTCAGGTGCGATGCTGAAGAGTTTACTTGCACTGTCTGGCTCCCATGCCCTTCCCCACATGAAGCTCAGCCCCATGATTACTATATCTGCTGCTGGGCATGAGGAAGCTGGGAAATTGGGCTGAGGTAGCATCCTCAGGTGTAAGTGTGAGTCCCCACCACAGAGGGACCCTTTGTGCTATTTCATGGTTGACTGTCACAGTTTTTAGAACTGCGAGATACTGCATATAACAAGGCTTCACTGTTTCAGGAAATTATGTGGAATTTTATTTCATTCTCTTGGGAAAACACATCACAGTTTCTGTGAGGGGTAGCATGCTGGTTTTAAATATCCTTAGTGAAATTAAGGCAACAGCAGAGTGTAAGAATTCGACAGATACAATAGCCTATTTCAACATACTGCAAACTAAACATCATCCTGACTATGTCGGTACTGTCGCACTGGTCAATCTTCTAGCATAAAGTAGGCTTATCAGCAAATCCGCCAATCATTTTGATTTTTGTGTGATGTTTCTGTTACACAAACTAGCCATCAGTATGACTGTAGTGATGGCATGCTGGGAAAAGTGTAATGAATTTTTTGTTTGTAGGTGGAGGAGTGGAAGGAGGAGGCAGATTGTGTGTGTGTGTGTGTGTGTGTGTGTGTGTTGCACCCTGGTTAGTAGGCTGGAATGGAAGTTACAGTGCTAGAAGCTAGGCTAGGGAGTGTACACAAGAGTATGGATTTTAAAAACTTTGTGGACCAATCCGTAGTGAGCCTGCTGGGAGAGGATGAGGCATTAACTATACAAGCACATGGAATGAAGTAAAGTGTAGCTCAAAGTCATTGGGGACAGAAAAGGTATTGGGAGGTTGGAGGAGTATAACATGGAGTGGAGTGGAGAACAGTCCCGAGGGAGGCAGAAAAGTGGACAAAGGACAGACTATCCCTTCTTGAGTCTTAGTAATAACTCGGAGGTTCTGGCAGTGGTAATGTAAGAGAAAGAAGGCAGAAGGCAGACAGTGGAGGAGGGAAAAGGAGCACAGTGCCTTTCGCACTTAGACAGCTAGTAGTTATCAGAGTTTCAAAAGTTTCCTAGATGGAACAGTTTGTAAGCAGGATAAACAGCAGGATGGAAAGCCGTTGTCCAGGGGTTAGAGCAGATCACCTGAAAAGTAGGACTGTGGACATACTAAAAAGGGCAGGTAGGGACCCCAGCCACAGTACTACATGTAGAAACACCAGACATTGGTAGAAGGATTGATGAGGATATTAAGCAGGATTTTACAGAGGTAGGCATCGGTGTTAAAAGGATGGGCGAAAGGGGGTATGATTTGTAAGATCCTGCTTGTCCCAAGAGCTGGTCCAGTCTCACAAAGAGCAATTAGACTGATTAAAGTTTGGCTTCAAAATTTGTCTACAAATGAGGATATTTGTGTAAAATTGTTACTCCTTTGGTGCAGAGAGGAGTGTTGTAAATTTGGTAGACAGTATACTCTGATAAGGTGACACATGAAGAAAAAATGTGAAACAAGTGTTAAAGAGAAATTTGCATGAAAGTTTGATCCCAACTACAGCAGTGTCACAAATATGTTTATCATAACTTATTATTATGGTTCACTGCCATTTTATACCATTGAGATTGTCACCCAATGAAGATTTCATGCAGACACCTTCGCCGTGTACATTTGCATGAAATTCTGACTCTAGTGCCAGTAATTTATATTTCTTAATGAATGGCTCTCATATTAAGCAATATATCAATATTCTCTTTAGGATATAATCACGATTCCATAAATACATTTACAAGAAAATACTTTGTGGACATTTGCATGAACATTTGATCCCAACTACAACTATGTCACAAATTCATTATTTTTAACCTATCACTATGATTTACTGCCATGTTAGGCCATTGAGATTAACATCTAATCAAGATTTCATGCAAAGACACCAAAAAGTACATTTGCATGAAATTCTGTTCCTATTGCACTGAAGTCGGTAACTAATGTGTCTCAATAAATGATTGTCATATACAACAATATACCAGTATTTACATTTGCATATAAGCATGATTCCATGAACACATTTATAAAATAATAATTCAAACAACATGAAGTCTTGCTATATTATGACTATTGCAGTTTGCTCCAGCCTTAGAACTGCTCCGGAGGTGAAAGAGTTAACTTCCATGCAGAGCATGGAGCTTAGAGTGCGAGCTCGGTTCAGAAGCTCTGTTTGGCTGGTTTCAAACTGAAACCGTCAGATTCTTTACTCTGCCTCACTGAACAGTTGCTCCGGAGATTCCTCCTGTTGCTCGGTTCATTTCTTCGGTTTAAAGCGCTATTTCTCGGTTTAATTTAACCTCGATTTCATTATTTTAACTGCAAAACCGATCGGTTCAGGCTCTGTCTTGGTAATCGTAAGTAACAGATAAGAGTTTTTTTCTGTGTGGAACTTATAAAGTATTATCGGTTCGGTTGAACCGATCGAGTTGTATTTAAATATAAGTTTAAAGCCTTTTAAGAGTGCGGTTCCCGGTTCTTATCGGTTCTAAAAAAATCGGATTTCATTACGTTTTTTTCCACGACCCGTGACATGGTTTGGAACCGATAAGGGTGTCTTGCCTGGCATTGCCATCAAAAGGGCAAGTTGGTTGGTTAGGCTGGCATCATGTCTGAGAAACCCAAAAGAAAAACCGGGCCCACTGGGTTTCAACACTGTAATGTCTGTGGGGAAGCCTTTGCCAAGGCTGACCCACACACTACATGTGTCTATTGTCTCGGGTTTGACCACCTCAATTCAGACTGCCAGATTTGTAAAAATTTACCTGCAGCCACCCTGGACAAGAGAGTGGGCAGGCTCAGGGAACGAGAGGCCAAAAAGTCCGCTGACCCGGATGGCCAGCCCGGTTCGGTGCCAACCGAACCGGAGGGAGTGCCCTCTGACCAGGGCGAGACTTCCTCGGGCAAACGAAAAGCTGGCTCTGAGGAGCCAGTTCCAGCAAAGAAATCTAAAAAATCAGCAGGTTTGGAGTCCAAAATTCCTTCTCCAACTGCTGCTGAGATAGCCAGGGCAATACAGATTGTCCAGTCCCTGTCCCCGGTTCCCTCCGAACCGCCACTGTCTGGCAAAAGGTCGGTTCAGTCGGTTCCAGTGGTTCAGGATTATGATATAGAAGAGTTCTATGAACCAGAGGAGGGGGATGAGGATTATGATCAGTGTGAATGTGACTTTGAAAGTCTGGATGTGCCCATTGAACGGACATCTCCCAGACAGACCTTCAGGTGAGTCTCCCCTAGGCTTTCTGAGTCCCCTCTCATTTTTGTTTTATAAAAAAGTTGCTGAGACCCTCCAGCTTCCCTTAGAGGAGGCTTTGGATGAGCAAGAGGAGCCTGACTATGTGGAGATGATGGATATCCCAGAGTCCAGGAGGTTGTCCATCCCTTTACATAAATCTTTTAGAAAATAAACAATAAAAATTTTAAAAGCTCCTAATTCTGTGCCTCCTGTGGATAAAAAGATGGACAGGAGATACACTTTGTCAGGTCCTGATACAGATTTTCTTTCACAGCAATGCAGTCATGTTGGGGTAGTTCAGGCTGCAGCTTGTGATAAAGCTAATATTCCACTGGTTTCACATCCTCCTGACAAGGATTCCAGGAAGATTGATGCCATGGCCAAAAAACAATACATGGCAGCATCCTTGGGACTCAGACAAGCTAACTATATGGCTTATGTTGCAAGATACCAGAAATCTAGATGGGATACTGTCATGGCCTTAGCCAAACAGGTCCCTGGCCAGCTCGCAAAGGAGCTGGAGCAGGTGGCTCTTGATGGTATTGAGGCATCTAAGGTGCAATTCCATGCTGCAGTGGATTCTAACGATGTATCCTCTAGAGTCATGGCTACATCTGTGGCTTTTCGGAGATTGGCCTGGCTCAGGTGTACTACTTTGTCACAGGATACCCAGTCTAAGGCTATGGATTTTCCTGTGGTGGGAAATTCTCTGTTTGGGGAGCAGACAGAGAATTATATGAAGAAAATGGATGAATATAGAACCACTTACAGAAGTGCACAAGCCAAGGAATGGCAGGCCACTCCTCAGAGGCAGCCCCCCAGGGGTAGGGGTAGGCCTTTTCACAGGCCTTTTTACCAGACTCAGGCCCCCTCCTCTTCAGCCTATGTACAGAGGGGGTTCTTCAGAGGGAGAGGCAGACGGGGTTCGAGCAGGCCTGCTCCCACCCCTCAGCCTAAAGCCCCTGCCAAACAGGCACCCTGATGGGATGCCCAGGGTCGGCTCTCCACTACCTGTGGGCAGGTTGGCTCACTGGTCCAGGACTGGCAGTCTTTAACTTCAGACAGGTGGGTCCTGGAAGTAGTGAGCCAGGGTCTGGTTCTCAGCTTCAATAAATTTCCAAAGATGAGAGCCAGATCTTTTCCACCTACAAACCCTTTAGAGACTCTTGCTTTGGAAACAGAAGTCTCAACCCTCCTGGCTCAGAGCTGTGGAAAGGTTTCTCCCCTTCACCAGGGCAAGGGTCTGTACTCCAGGTACTTCCTTACCCCAAAAAAGACAGGAGAGTGGCGGCCCATCCTGGATCTAAGATATCTAAACAAGCACCTTTTAAAGCCAAAGTTCAAAATGGTGACACTGGGAATGATTTTACCCTCCCTAAGGCCAGGAGACTGGCTAGCCTCCCTGGACCTCAAAGATGCCTACTTCCATGTTTTTAACAGAAGCTCCCATCGAAAGTACCTCAGATTCGAACTGCCCTCAGGCCATTATCAGTTCAGAGCAATGCCCTTCGGCCTCACTTCTGCCCCAAGGGTGTTCGTAAAGTGTCTGGCAGTAGCAGTCGCTCACCTAAGAAGGCAAAAGATTGCCATTTTTCCCTACCTGGACGACTGGCTCATTGTGGGTCAGTCTCCAGACCAGGTCAAATCACACCTGCTAGTTACCCAGCAGCTGCTTACCTCTCTGGGATTTCTTCTCAATCTTCCAAAGTCAGTTTTGGAACCTGTCCAGGTACTCACCTTTATAGGCGCAGAACTGGATACAAAGCAGGCCAGAGCCTTCCTTCCTTGGAAAGGGTAAGGACCTTAGTGGCCCTGGCGCCTCCTTCACTTGCAGGTCTCTTGACCAGCAAGGCATTTCCTGCAGCTCCTAGGGCACATGGCTGCCTCCACAGCTGTGGTGCAAGGAGCAAGATTTCAGATGAGGGACATTCAGTTCCATTTGAGAGCTTTCTGGTCTCAAGAAGAGATCCTCTATCCAAGTTAATCCCAGTGACTCGAACCCTGATCCAGGCCCTTCAGTGGTGGCAGGATCAGAGCAATCTGAGACAGGGGGTGCCTTTCATCCCTCTGTCCCATTCCTTGACCCTTACTACAGATGCATCCCTCTTGGGATGGGGAGCTCACATGGGCCCTCTCCACCCAGGGATTATGGTCCCTCAGGAATCTCTGCTCCACATCAATCTGTTGGAACTCAGAGCTGTTTTCTAGCACTTCAGGTTTTCTCTGCATCTGTTCAGAACAAGGTGGTACAGGTCAGAACAGACAACACCACTACAATGTGGTACATCAACAAACAAGGGGGCACTTGGTCTTCGGCCTTGTGCACCAAGGCGATGAAGTTGTGGTCTCTGGCTTACTCCTGAACACTTCCCTCATAGCAGTTCACCTCCCAGGCAAGGACAATGTCCTGGCAGATGCCCTCAGCAGGATTTCCCAGGGCCATCACAGAATGGTCACTGGATTCCTAGTACTGGGATAGTGTTTGCCAGATGGGGCATCCTCAGATAGATCTTTTCGCAGCCCCAGACAATTATCAACTTCCACTGTTTTGTTGCAGGCCCCCAGTGTTGGGCTCAGTTCCCCTGGATGCCTTTCTCCTCGATTGGGAAGGGAAGTTTCTTTATGCCTTTCCTCCCTTCCCTCTCCTGTTCAAAGTACTAGTCAAAATCAGGTCTCAGCCCTGCAAAATGATCCTGATTGCTCCAGACTGGGCCAGGCAGCCCTGGTACCCACTCCTTCTGTCCTTAGCAGTCCATGTTCCCCTGTGTCTCCCCAGGAACCACAATCTGTTAACCTGTGCTCAGGGGAGAGTTTGGTATCCGAATCTCAAATCCCTCAACCTCAAGGCTTGGCTCTTGAGCAGTTAGAGTTTGCTGATTTGCAACTTTCTCAAAGTGTTCTCGAAATCCTGAAGGCTGCTAGGAAGCCTTCCACCAGGGCTACCTATAATTCCAAGTGGAAAAGGTTTTCCATATGGTGTTCTGGGAAGCATGTTTCCCCAGAATCTGCTGATCTACCCACTGTATTGGACTACATGGTCTATCTTAATTCTTTGGGACTGAGACCAGCCACCCTGAAAGTGCACTTGGCTGCTGTCTCTGCCTTCATTTCAGCAGGGAAGCCCTCTTCTCTTTCTGCTCATCCTGTATTTTCCAAGTTTTTTAAAGGATTGCTTCACACCAATCCTCCATTCAGGGACCCTGCCCCGGCTTGGGATCTTAATGTATGCATTGCTCAGCTAATGCAACCCCCCTTTGAGCCTCTGTCTTCGGAAGAGCTTAAGTATTTGTCTTGGAAAACTGTATTTCTGGTAGCCATCACTTCTGCCAGGCGTATAAGTGAGTTACAGGCTTTATCAGTAGAAACTGACTTTATTTCCTTTCACAGGGATAAAGTGGTCCTCAGGACTAACAGGAAGTTTTTGCCTAAGGTGGTTTCAGATTTCCACCTTAACCAATCTATTTCACTTCCAGTGTTCTTCACTGACCATTCCTCCTCTGGTGAGAGGAGGTTGCACAGCTTAGATGTTAAGAGGGCCCTAAGTTACTACATAGAGCGTACCAAGGGTCACAGGTTTGATTCCCTCCAACTGTTTCTCACTTATGGTGAGGTTGGGAAAGGGAGACCTGCCACTAAGAGATCCATTGCCAGGTGGATCGTTTCTTGTATCCAATTTTGCTATCAAAAGCTGGGTAAGGTTCCCCCCTCAGGCCTGAGGGCTCACTCTACCAGAGGTACAGCTGCATCTCTAGCTGCTGCTAGAGACATCCCTCTCTTGGAGATATGTCAGGCAGCTACTTGGAAGACAGTACACACTTTCACCAAGCATTACTCCCTGGATATTCAGGCCAGGAGGGATGCTCGGTTTGGCACAGCCGTGCTTCAGAGCCTATTCCCTAAGTAGGTTCTGTCCTCCTCCTTGGAGGTACTGCTGGTAGTCTGCAATAGTCATAATATAGCAAGACTTCATGTTGTTTGAAGAAAAATTACTCACCTTAGTAATGTTGTTTCTTCTAATGGAGTCTTGCTATATTATGACCTCCCAACCTGCCCCTCTCAGAACTCCTACTTTGGGGTATGTGGGTAGTCCTCTGTTGGCATTTATTGATGCCCTCTTTCATGTTTGGGTGTTGTGTTTATTTAGTTATTCTATCTTAATTTTCTGGTCCACTGACTTGAGTCTTTGTGTTGGGACCAGCAAAATGTGTTAATATATTAGTGGCCAGTTGGCTAGTGTAGGTTACAGCTTCCACACAGAACCTTAGTGAGTTTTGCTCATAAAGATCTGGCGGTTTAGGTTTGAAACCAGCCAAACAGAGCTTCTGAACCGAGCTCGCGCTCTAAGCTCCATGCTCTGCATGGAAGTTAACTCTTTCACCTCCGGAGCAGTTCTAAGGCTGGGGCAAACTGCAATAGTCATAATATAGCAAGACTCCATTGGAAGAAACAACATTACTAAGGTGAGTAATTTTTTTCTTTTTGTACATCTGAATGAAATTTTGATCACGTTATAGCAGTATTACAAATGTGCTTATCTTAACTTATTATTATGGTTCGCTGCCATTTTATACCATCAAGACTGCCACACAATGAAGTTTTCAAGAAAAAAATATATAAAAAAACTAATCTGTACATTTGCATGAAGTTAAATAGCTAACCACTGGCAGACTGGATGGACTTTCATTGTTTTTCTGCCATCTTGGTCTATGTTTCTATGTTTACCTGGTGCAGTACAACTAAAACAAATCTAATGTATGTGTAACTGGATAGGTATACTTCTTTTGAAAAGATAAGAGTACTTGAAAGACAAAAAAAAATGTGTTATGGGCTAAAAATATGTAAAATAATGAGCATTCTTACTTGTTAGTAGTTACTCAATCACAGAAATGTAAAATAATGACAATGCATTTTGTGTCACTAGTCAGTTATAGAAACCAATAAACTACAGTCCCTTGCCTTTCGAAGTACATAGTTAAGGGAAGCCCCATCTAGTTCTATGAAAGGTTGTCTGGGATACAAGTAACATCAGCACAATACTCGAAAAAAGGCTCCCTAAACTGGAAATAATCTCTAACAGTTAAATGACTGTATTTAATAACATCATGGCGGGCAGAAGAAGCATTATATCAAAGTAAAGTAGGGAGTAAAATAAGTAATGAAATCACTTCAAACTGATTGTGTTAAGTTTGTCAGACCTGTATTTCTTTCATGCAAGGAACTTACTTTAACTAGTTTTTGCTTCTCTGCATAAAATCCTGTGGAATGAGGAGTTTTGATCTCTTGACAAACACTGAGACTGCGTCCCTTCTTCCCACACCCCAGTTTGCATGTGCCTGGGAAATAGTGCTCTCGTCCATTACCACTCATAGTTGCTACTTCATGACTTTTTGGAGAGTTAAACTGATTCGAGTTTTCATTCGTAATTCAGAATCACTTGATCACTTCCCACAAATCCAAAAGGACTGCAATTTTCCAGTTCTGAAATCTTAAACTGTGTGTCTTCTCTGAGTCTCTGCACCACTGGGAGATTTTCAGCCCTTCTGCAGTGAATACCGTCTGACTCCACCACCACCCCCTTACACATCTTCATTAATGTTTGAAAACGTACCAGAATTTACCTCTGCTGAACAAGGCTTTTTCATGTCCTTTTCTTCCTTCTAAGCCTGCGGCTTGCTGATTATAGGAATTTCACCATCATCTGATTCTTGTTCGGATGATGCTTCTGGCTGTGTATCGGTATCACTCTGTGGCGGCGCTTCCTCCAGGTCACTGTCTCTTTCGGGCTCCATTTCCACATCTTTCAAGGTATCAGATTCACACTCTAGGTGCTCTTCAAGGTCTGGCAGGGGTGGCTCTTGGGCAGGAGTATCAGATTTAACTTTTTCAGACTCACGAAAGTTTGCAGCCAGATTCTTTTTCATACCACGAATCCTTCCTCTCAACAAGGTCTGAGTGGGGCATTCTTTGTCACACCCTGTAGAAGACACAAATGTGGGGCTTGGGGGCCCCGATGGACATCTTCACTTCTGTCTTTTCATTTAGTGGGGAGATGGCCTGTTCTCCTGCAGGAATATCAGCTTCAGATGTGGTGTTCTGGACATCTTCTTGAATGTTTTGGATAATCTGCTCAAATTCTATAAAAGAGATTCCTTGAGTCTCTGGAAACTATGTTATCAAGCCCCAAACGCTGGGGTTTATACAAGACTGTGAGAGCAACTTTCAAATGGCAAGCCCTTCCTAATATCATTGTGCGTTCACTTGCAAGATTCTGAAAGCCTGTTCCCATATGCCTACTCTGTAAATGTATGTACCATTCTATTGTATAGCCGATTATATCATACTGTTTTATCACAGCATGCCTTAATCTCCCACACTCTTAACAGATATACTCTGATGTATGCAAGACCTGCCTCTGTGTTCCCAGTTTGCTAAGACCCCCTGTGTATGACTGAACAAAAGTATCCTTTCACATGTAAATCCGTGTCTGATTCTAATCTATAAAATATGAGCTTACTGGGCTTCCCCAGCTCGCTAACAAAACTACCCCCGTGTACGATATAACAGAAGCACCTTTTCACATGTAAATGTATGTCCAATGGTCTCATCGCATTCCCAGAGCTAATTCATTAAGAATGCACAACAAGCTTAGCAATATTCAAAGCAGTCTGGGTTACTGGACACTAGCAATATGATGACAATCTATTTGGAAGCAAAGATTTCGGACTCTAGTCATTTTACTTCTAGTGAAGCCATGACTACAGAGGCCTCTAGACTCCAAACCTTCATTCTGTAAGATATACAGACTTATTACGCACTTGATCTTCCAACGAGTAGCCACAACTTGCATTTTCCTTGGACTTAATACACAGCAGACATTTTCTGTATGCATTCAGTGGATTTTATTTGCTTTTCATTCTGTAGTAAAAGGACAATTTGTTTTCCTGAGTCATCAGACTTAATAGGAATTATATTTTTGCAACCCTTGACAAAAGTTGGGACATTTTTTTATAACAAACAAGGTGAGATTTTTAGTTATACTTCTGTCCAAAGCAATATAGAGATGTTTGTCTTTTTCTATGAGTTGGCCAATCTCACACACACATACACACACACACACAGTGTTTTTGTACATTAATTTTAATAGGACATTTATAGGTAACATTAGTAAGTTGTAATCATCTCTATTCACAAAATACGAACAGGGACAGAGTTCCATTGAGCTAAACTATTTTTCAAGGAGGTCACTTAATTACACTTTCCATGTTACACATATACAAGAAGAGGAGAGGAACATACCTAAACCAAACAATAGAAGCACTCTGGATGGGGGTGGCGGTTGATACCAGTCCGTTCAAAGAAGAAAGGGTCCTGAAAGAATTCCTAAAACTCAAGGTGGACAAGGCAATGGGGCCTGACAGGATTCACCCCAGAATTCTAAAAGAACTAGTGACACAACGGACTACCCTTTTTAACAAATCATGGGAGTACGGTATGGTACCTGAGGACTGGAGGAAGGCGGATCTGATTCCCCTTCACAAAAGTGGGAGCAAGGCAAAGGAAGGAAACTACAGATCTGTTAGTCTGACATCAGTGGTAGGGAAAGTGATGGAATCATTTCTGAAAGAAAGAAAGAAAGAAAGAATTGTTGAGTACCTAGAGGCCAGCTGGGCACAGGACCCAAAGCAGCATGGACTCACAGTGGGAAGGTCTTGTCAAACAAATCTAATAGATTTCTTTGACTAGGTGACCAAATTGTGGACAAGGGAGGGGCTATGGATATGATTTACCTAGACTTTAGCAAGGCATCTGACACAGTCACACACAAAAGATTAATAAACAAGTTAGCCAGCCAGAGAGTGGGTCCCAGGATGGTAACTTGGGTAAAAGGATGAGAATGGACTTGGCAAGGTTGTAGGAATGGTCAGACATATGGCAACTTAGATTCAATGCAAAGAAGTGCAAAGTAATGCACCTGGGAAATAAAAATCCAGGAGAAGAGTACACAATAGCAGGGGAGGTACTAACAACAACAATAATGAAACGGGATCTGGGTGTCATCATATCAAATGATCTAAAGGTGGGTAAGCAATGTGAGAAGTCAGTAAGGAGAGCCAGGGGGATACTGGGACGCATAGGAAGGGGCATCACAAGTAGAAAAAGGGAAGTGGTTATCCCTCTGTACAGACAGTTGATGTGACCCCATCTGGAGTACTGCGTGCAGTTTTGGAGACCTCATCTATGCAAGGACATAGACAGGATGGAAGCAGTCCAGAGGAGGGCAACTAAAATGGTGCAGGGTCTACATCAGAAACCATATGAAGAGAGACTGAGCGAGCTTAATATGTATACTTGATGAAAAGAAGGGATGGGGGACATGATAGAAACTTTTAAGTACCTCAAGGAATCAACAAAGTCCAGGAGAGTAGCATCTTTCAGAAAAGAGATGTGTTAGAACAAGGGGCACAATTTAAAGTTAGAGGGGATGGCTCAGGGTAATGTGAGAAATTATTTTTCACGGAGAGAGTGGCGGACGCATGGAACCGCCTTCCTGGAGAGGTTGTGGAGTGTAAAACAGTGGGGGAATTCAAACATGCATGGGACAGACATAAGGCAATTATAGTGGGGGGTTGCAGGAAGTAGGCTGTTGGTTAACTAGAATCTGTAGCTTATCCAATAGGTAGAAAAATGGGCAGACTGGGTGGGCCAAGTGGTCCTTATCTGCCGTCAAAGTCTATGTTTCTAAAGAAAAGGCTGGACAACAGGACACAGAGGGTAATAATAAACGAAGTCAATTGGCCCAGTGGCGTTGAGGGCTGAGATTATGGATGCCACACCTCGTGCCACACCGGCGAACCGGGTTCGGGAACAAGCCCGGGTCATTAGGGGTCAGTGGGGGGGAGAAGGATTGAGCATCCTAGTGACTGCTCCTTCTCCGGGAAGGGAGGGTTGGGAAAGCCGCAGCTTTGCCAACTCCTGGTGGCGGCTGGGGGTTGTTGCAGGCAGGCGGTTTACAACAGTGGGTTTGTGCGGGTGGCGTCTGGCATAGGAGTACGCCCGACAACATCGTTGGTGCCGCTGCATGCCGACGCTGGGGAACTAGGTAACCTAACTTGAGAAAAAACACCTCTTCATGCTATATGAAGGTCAGGTCTGGCAGTGCCACCCCACTCTAACCCTGGATGCTCCCCCTGGATATTGATCCCCCCCCCGCTTCCGCAGTGGTGGTCACGTACCCACTGTGGTGCAGCCGCTGTGTGGCCCGAAGGAAGGGGATGAGCTTGGGGCTTGAGAGGTGTGGGGGCTGTGAGACCAACTGGAGGAGGGGGAACCATCGATAACACCCCCTAGCCGCAAGAGGGAATAAAATATGTGCAAAAAATAAATAAATAAATAAATAAAATAGTAAACTGAGTCCACTCCAAAGAAAGGGGGTTACTAGTGGGGTACTGCAGGGTTCAGTATTGGGCCCGATCCTCTTTAATGTCTTTATAACTGACATTGTAGAGGGACTGGAAGGAAAAGTATGCCTGTTTGCAGATGACACAAGAAAAAATTACTCACCTTAGCAATTATGTTTCTTCTAGTGGAGTCTTGCTGAATTCTGACAATTGCAGTTAGCCCCAGCCTTTAAACTGCCCCAGAGAACATAGGGTTAACTTTTCTATGCATGGCATAGAATGTTCATCTCGAGCTCAGTTGAAGCCTCTGCCTGTTGTTATTCGAACTGCAACCGTCAGATCTTTACAAGCAAAACTCAATAGGTGTTCTGTGTGGAAATTTTAAAAATTTTTAACTAGTCAACCGGCAGAAAAATAATGTTTTGTGTCCTCAAAGGAAGACTCAAGTCAGGAAACCCAAAAACAAAAACCAATCAAATGAAATAACAATACACCCAAAGAGAACAGAGGGTGTAAAAAGGGGGCACCTCTAGGGTGCCAACACTGCGCCTGCCCACCCACATCCCAAAAATCTAGGTTCTGAGAGGGGAGGCGGGGGGAGGTCAGAATACAGCAAGACTCCACTAGAAGAAACATAATTACTAAGGTGAGCAATTTTTTCTTTAAACAACATGAAGACTTGCTGTATTCTGACAATTGCAGACTACCAAGCAATACCTCCATGGAGGAGGGACAGAACCTACTTTGGGAATAGGCTCTGAAGTACTGCTGTGCCAAACCGAGCATCACTCCTAGCCTGGATATCCAGAGAGTAATGCTTGGTAAAAGCATGGACTGTTTTCCAGGTGGCTGCTTGACAAATTTCTAAAAGAGGGACATCCCTGGCAGCAGCCAGGGAAGCAGCTATACCTCTTGTGGAATGAGCCCTCAGGCCTGAGGGTGGAGTTTTACCCAGTTTTTCATAGCAGAATTGTATGCAAGAAACAATTCACCTGGTAATAGATCTCTTGGTGGCAGGTTTGCCCTTTCCAACTTCTCCATAAGTAAGGAACAACTGGAGGGAGTCAAACCTGTGACCCTTGGTATGCTCTATGTAGTAGCTAAGGGCTCTTTTAACATCCAAACTGTGTAGCCTCCTCTCTCCCGAGGAAGAATGATCAGTGAAGAAAACAGGGAGAGATACAGACTGATTCAGGTGGAAATCTGAAACTACTTTAGGCAAGAACTTTCTGTTAGTTCTAAGGACCACTTTATCTCTATGAAAAGAGATGAAATCAGGTTCCACTGACAGGGCTTGCAATTCACTGATACGTCTAGCAGAAGTAATGGCTACCAAAAACACAGTTTTCCAAGTCAAGTACTTAAGCTCTGCTGAAGACAAAGGCTCAAAAGGGGGTTGCATAAGCTGAGCAATGCAAACATTAAGATCCCAAGCAGGAGCAGGATCCCTAAAGGGGATTGGTGTGAAGCAATCCCTTGAAAAACTTACAGAATACAGGATGGGATGACAGTGAGGAAGACTTGCCCACTGACAGGAAAGCAGAAACAGCTGCCAAGTGTACCTTGAGAGTAGGTGGTCTGAGACCTAGGCCATTGAGATGGACCATACAATCCAGAACCGTAGGCAATTCAGCAGAGTCTGGAGAAATATTCTTCTTAGAACACCAAATGCTGAATCTTTTCCATTTGGAGTTGTAAGTCTTTCTGGTGGAGGGCTTTTGAGAAGCCTTAAGGATATCCAGAACCCCTTGGGAAAGATGCAGATCTGCAAACTCTAGCTCTTCAAGAGCCAAGCCTTGAGATTGAGAGTGAAGATTGGGGTACCAAATCCTCCCCTGAGAGGATATTAACAGGTTGTAATTCCTGGGAAGAGACAGGGGAAGATGGACTGCTAGGGACAGCAACAAGGGATACCATGGCTGCCTGGCCCAGTCTGGAGCAATCAGAATCACTTTGCATGGTTGTGATCTTATCTTGAGTAACACTTTGAACAGGAGAGGAAGGGGGAGCATACAGAAATTTCCCTTCCCAGTTCAGAATCAGAGCATCCAGGGGGACTGAGCCCAAGACTAGGGGTCTGCAACAAAAAAGAGGAAGTTGGTGATTGTCTGGGGCTGCAAAAAGATCTATCTCTGGGGTGCCCCGTCTTGAGAAAATCACCTTCAACACCAGAGGATCTAGGACCCATTCATGATGGCCCTGGGGTATTCTGCTCAGTGCATCTGCTAGAACATTGTCCTTCCCTGGAAGGTGAACTGCTATCAGAGAGGTTTGCAGGGAATAAGCCAGGGACCACAACTTCATTGCTTCTGTGCACAAGGCCATAGACTGAGTGCCTCCTTGCTTGTTGATGTACCACATGGTGGTGGTGGTGTTGTCTGTTCTGATCTGAACCACCTTGTTCTGTACAGATTTGGAAAAAGCTTGCAGTGCCAGAAACACTGCTCTGAGTTCCAAGAGACTGATGTGTAGAAGAGATTCCTTAGGCGACCACAGTCCCTGGGTGGTAAGTTCCCCAAATGGGCTCCCCAGCCCAGCAGGGAAGCATCTGGGTGAGGACCACTGAATGAGACTGAGTGACAAACGGAACCCCTTGCCTCAAATTGTCCTGATCCTGCCACCACTGCAGGGCTTGGATCAGAGTTTGAGTCACTGAAATTAGTTTGGTAAGGGAATCCTTTCTTTGGGACCAAAAAGCTCTTAAGTGGAACTGAATGTCCCTCATTTGGAATCTTGTGCCTTGGACCACTGCTGTAGAAGCTGCCATGTGGCCCAGTAGCTGAAGGAAATGCCTTGCTGGTCCAGACACCTGAAGGCTGAATGAAGAGGCCAGTTCCATGAGGGCCCTTGCCCTTTCCAGGGGAAGGAAGGCTCTTGCTTTTACCGTATCCAGCTCTGCCCCATGAAGATGAGGAGCTGCACTGGTTTGAGAACTGACTTTGGTAGGTTGAGAAGAAATCCTAAAGAAGTGAGCACTTGCTGGGTCACTTGCAGGTGTGACTTGACTTGGTCTGGGGACTGGTCTACTATGAGCCAGTCATCCAAATATGGAAAAATGGAAATTTTTTGTCTTCTTAGGAAGGCAACAACTACTGCCAGGCACTTTGTGAAGACCCTTGGGGCTGAGGTTAGGCCAAAGGGCATTGCTCTGAACTGATAGTGGCCTGAGGGCAACTTGAACCTGAGGTACTTTCTGTGGGAGCACCTGATGGGAATGTGAAAGTAGGCATCTTTGAGGTCCAGGGAGGCTAGCTAGTCTCCTGGCCTTAGAGAGGGAAGGATAATTCCCAGAGTTATCATCTTGAACTTTGGCTTTAAAAGATGCTTGTTCAGGTATCTTAGGTCCAGGATGGGTCGCCACACTCCTGTCTTTTTGGGGGTTAGGAAGTACCTGGAGTACAATCCTTTGCCCCAGTGTAGGGTATGTACTCTCTCTATAGCTCTTAGAGCTAGGAGAGAAGAAACCTCTGCCTCTAGGGCAAAGGTTTCTGAGAGATTTGCAGGTGGAAAAGATCTGGCTCTCAGCTTGGGACATTTTTTGAAGCTGAGAACCAGACCCTGGCTTACTACTTCCAGGACCCACTTGTCTGATGTAAGAGACATCCAGTCCTGGACAAAGTAAGCCAGCCTGCCCCCTACTGGGATAGAAGAATCGACCCGGGCAGACCCATCAAGGTGTCTGCTTGGCAGAGGCTTTAGGTTGAGGGGTGGATGCAGGCCTGCTCATCCCCCTTCTGCCTCTCCCTCTGAAGAACCCCCTCAGTGAAAAGGAAGAAGAGGCCTGTGCTTGGTAAAAAGGCCTTTGGAAAGGCCTGCCCCTGCCCCTAGACTGCTGCCTTTGAGGAGTTGCTTGCCTTTCCTTGGCCTGAGCACTCCTGTAAGTGGTCCTATATTCATCCATTTTCTTCATGTAATTCTCTGTCTGCTCCCCAAACAGAGAATTACCCACTACAGGAAAATCCATGGCCCTAGCCTGGGTATCCTGTGAGAGGCTAGTACATCTGAGCCAAGCCATTCTCCGAAGAGCCACAGATGTAGCAATGACTCTTGATGATACATCATTGGAGTCTACAGCAGCATGAAATTGAACTTTCGATACCTCAATCCCATCTGCAGCCACCTCCTCCAGCTCCTTGGCAAGCTGTGGGGAAGCCTGTTTAGCCAGTGCCAGTACAGTGTTCAACGTGGACTTCTGGTACCTGACTGCATAGGCCATATAATTACCCTGCCTGAGTCCCAAGGATGATGCCATGTACTGCTTCTTTGCCATGGCATCAATCTTCCTGGAATCCTTGTCTGGGGGGTGTGATGCCAAGGGAATGCTTGCCTTATCTGACGCCGGTCACCTGACGTGGGGACGGTCCCTCACCAAGGACTGCTAGCTAGAACTTTTTCCGTGGGGTCCTACCGCCTGCCGACGTCAGTCCTATATGTAATTACCTACTGCAAGAGCCGTCTCAAAGTAAGATCTCTATCTGAGCCTGAAAGAGTATAACTCTTGTCCATTCTTCTGTCCACAGGAGGTATGGAATAGGGAGACTTCAGAATTGTTTGTGTCTGTTTCCCAAAAAGATTTGTGGAGGGGAATAGACAGTCTCCTGAACTCTGGGATGTCCATCATCTCTACATAGTCAGGCTCTTCCTGATCCTCCACTGCCTCCTCCATAGGAAGCTGGAGGGTATCAGCCACCTTTCTGTAAAACATGAAGTGTGAAGGGGACTCAGAAAGTCTAGGAGGAGAAACACCTGAAGGTCTGTCTGGGGAGATGTCCGGGTCAATAAGCACATCCAGACTTTCACCATCACCATAATCATCTTCCAACTCTCCTCCTTCCTCAAACTCCGGTTCATAAAATTCTTCCAGGGTATAATCTAGAACCGGGGGAACTGACCGAACCAAGCCCCTGCCAAAAGGTGCCGGATCAGTCGGAACCGATCAAAGCGATTCCACAATACTAATCGCTTTGGCTATTTCATCGGCGGTCGGAGTATGAGATTCTGGATCCGAACCGGTCGACTTGTCTTTTCTTTTTCTTTTTGTCGGAACCGATTCCTCAGAATCAGCTCTCCTTTTGCCCGAAGAAGTATCGCCCTGGTCAGAAGGCACTCCTTCTGGTTCTGGCCATCCGGGTCAGCGGACTTCTCGGCCTCCCTTTCCCTCAGTCTACCTAATCTCTTTTCCAGGGTAGATTTGGGAAAATGTTTGCAAATTTGGCAGTCTGAATCGAGGTGGTCAAACCCCAGACAATAAACACAGGTGGTGTGGGGATAGGCCTTAGCAAAGACCTCCCCACACACACTGCAGTGTTGAAACCCAGTGGGCCCGTTTTTTTTCTTGGGTTTCTCAGACATGGCCAACCTAACCAAACTTACCTTTTTTCCGGCAACTGCCAGGCAAGACTCCCCTATCAGTTCCTGACCGTGTCATGGGTCTTGGAAAAAAAGTACTAAAACCTGTTTTTTTAGAACCGATACGGACCGGTAACCACACACTAAAGTAAAGTGCAAATTTTACCTCAAAACTACACTTTTACAAGTTCCACACAGAAACAGAACAAAACCTATCTAGTACTCATGGTACCACAGACAGAGACTTGAACCAACTATGTGGAAACAATAATTTCGGTAGAAAAAACAACTGAAAACCGACACTTCAATTGACTTTGAACCGAGCAGCAGGAGAAATCTCCGGAGCGACTGTTCAGTGAGGCGGAGTAAAGAATTTGACAGTTGCAGTTCGAATAACAACAGGCAGAGGCTTCAACCAAGCTTGCGATGAACATTCTATGCCTTGCATAGAAAAGTTAACCCTATGTTCTCCGGGGCAGTTTAAAGGCTGGGGCTAACTGCAATTGTCAGAATACAGCAAGACTTCATGTTGTTTGAAAGATCTGCAACAGGGTTGATACACAAGGTGAGGGGCTGAAAGGATGAGAAGGGGCTTGGCAAAGTTGGAAGAATGGTCAAAGGTATGGCAGCTTAGATTCAGTGCAAAGAATTACAGAGAAATGCACCTGGGAAACAAAAATCCAGGGGAAGTGTACATAATGGGGGGGGGGGGGTTAACTAACAACAACAACAACAAGCATTTGTCAATGCCGAATGTTTGCTTGCTGGCATTGGCAGTGGTAGTGTAGAAGTTACAGAGCTGCGTAATAGGAATGGCAGTGAAGTATTGAACTGAAGCCAACCCCACCACCCTGCAGAGAGTGACAGGCATTGGGGTGTGCCTTTGGGTCGTCAGGCATAACGGCCATGCCATTTCACCACACCCCACCCTGCAGACACTGACAAGTGTCACAGTGTTCCTTGGGGTCTTTGGCCCTTATGCGCATCCCATTCCATTAGGAAATACGGTGAGATGGGTGCGATATAGGAGAATGGGGTGAATATTGGGGCTGAAGAGTCCAAGGCATACCTCGATGCCTCTCACTGGCTGCAGGGTGTGGAATGGTATGAGCATTACAGGCAAGAATCCCAAGTCACACCCCTGATGCCTGTCATTCTCTACAGGGTTGGGAGTTATGGTTGGAAACCCTAATACCTCAGGCATTCGTTGGTATTTTCACTCCAAATGTTCAACATGTTTTTTTGTGACCCCACCTCATGAACAGGGGGAATATCAGTTTGTTAGCCGAAAGCTGCTTATGCACAGCGACTACGGCATTTAGCACCACAGGTGCAAAAACATTCCGAACAGGATGTAAAAAATGACAGCTGTACTGTTCATGGGGAGGTGTAAAAAATGGCAATGTTGCAAATCTGCAGTAAAAATATTTAAAAAAATGGTGAAGTCACGAGCGTACATAGAAGCTGTGCAACGCACACCCGTAATATAATTAGGTTGGGGATTTTTTTACAGCAGATTGTCAACTCAGGCATTTTGGTGCCTCCGATCATGAACAGTGTCACTGTGGTTTTCTTTATCTGTCCCAAACAATGATTTCCCACAGCGACCACGCATCTCTGCGCTAAAAGTGTGAAAACACACTTCGGCCATGTTGTGAAAAATGACAGTTGTACTGTAAATAAGGAAGTGTGGAAAAATGCCACTGGTGAAAATCTGGACTTAAAATATTACAAAGTCATGAACTTACGAGAGTGCGTGGAAACTGCGCAATGCTCACTCGTAACACAGTCATTTTATGGACTTTTGTCACCAAATTTTCAACATAGCCATTTTAAGACCTCTGCTCATGAACAGTGTAACTGTGATTTTCTTAATCTGTCCCAAACATTGCTTTCGCACACCAACAGCACCATTTTGCGCTACATGTGCGACAACACATTTTGGGCGGCATATGAAAAATGGCAGCTGTGCTGTTCATAAGGAAGTGTAATAAAATGGCAATGTTGAAAATCTGGAGTGAAAATATTAAATTCACAAACTTATGAGCATGCATAGGAACTGCGCAACACACGCAGGTAAAACAGTCATTTTTAGGAATTTTTTCACCAAATTTTCAACATAGCCATTTTAAGACCTCTGCTCATGAACAGTGTCACTGTGATTTTCTTAATGTGTCCCTTACATTGATTTAGCATATGATCTAGCATTCGCGCTACATGGTGGAAACACATTTTGGGCAAGATGTGAAAAATGACAGCTGTAGTACTCATAAGAAGGTGTGGGTAAATGGCAATGTTGAAAATCTGGAGGAAAAATATTGAAAATTGTGAAATTTACGAAGCGTCAGAGGAACTGGCGCAATCGCATCGCCGTAAAAAGTCATTTTTAGAATTTTTCACCAAATTTTTAATATAGCCATTCTAAGACCTCTGCTCATGTACAGTGTCATTGTGGTTTTCTTAATTTGTCCTGCATTGATTTCAAGAGACCGACCGCGCCACTCAGCGCTACATGGGCGAAACACATTTTGGATGAGATGTGAAAAATGACAGCTGTAGTACTCATAAGAAGGTGTGGTAAAATGACAATGTTGAAAATCTGGAGTGAAAATATTGAAAATTACAACTTCGAGCGGATGCGAGGAACGTAAACATACGCAAAACAGTCATTTTAGGAATTTTTCACCAAATTTTCAACATAGCCATTCTAAGACCTCTGCTCATGAACAGTGTCACTGTGGTTTTCTTAATTTGTCCCATACATTGATTTCGCACACCGACTGCGCCATTGTGCGCTCATATGAGGAAACACGTTCTGTGAGATGTGAAAAATAACAGCTGTACTACTCATAAGAAGGTGTGGCAAAATGGCAATGTTGAAAATCTGGAGTGAAAATATTGAAAATTGGTGAGCTACGAGCCGCATGAGAACCGCGCAACGCACGTCAGAAACAGTCATTTTAAGAATTTTTTCACTAACTTTTCAACATAGCCATTTTAAGACCTCTGCTCATGAACAGTGTCACTGTGGCTTCTTAATTTGTCCTGCGACATTGGTTCTCATACACCGATCATGCCATTGTGCGCCATGGGCGGAAACACATTTTGGGTGAGATGTGAAAAATGACAGCCGTACTACCTATAAGAAGGTGTGGTAAAATGGCAATGTTGAAAATCTGGAGTGAAAATATTGAAAATTCGCCGAACTACAAGCGCGTAGGAACTGCTAGCATGCGCTCATAAAACAGTCATTTTTAGAATCTGTTTCACCAAATTTTCAAATAGGCTTCTTGAGAGCTCACCTTATGAACACTGGCAGTGTCGTTGTTAATCGGTCCCGAAGGTGATTTCGCGCAGTGACTGCGAAATCACTCTTCGGGCCCGATAACGCCATGACAGTGACAGCATTCATGAGAAGGGGTCCCAAAAACCCTATGTTGAAAATTTGGTGCAAAAATTCCAAAAAATGCCTGAGATATGCAACAAAGTTGAAAAAACCCCATCTAGCCCATTATACAGCTTACCGGCATTTCCTCAGTTCGCGGTCGGCTTTGAAGAGTGCAGACGTGTTCCCGGTCCACCAAAGATCATCGCGCCGGACACTAGAGGTAAGTATGGGGTGAGGGGTGTGGGAGGCAGGGTGCCAATGGGTGGGTGCAGGTTGTGGGGGGCAGAAGACTCGTGGGACCGTTTTGCTTTACAGGTTAAAAAAAAGACGACGATGAGGCGTTTACACACGGCTGGGTGGCCCAGCGTGGCAGAAGGACAGCTGGGGCATGGAGCCGACGGGATTGGGCACCCTGGCCGGCTATGAGATGGTTGCCACGCTGGGGGTGCTCCCAGCGCGGGCACCTTTGGGGGAGACAGCGAAGCCGACGGGATTGGGCACCCTGTCGGGCGATAGCATGGGGAGAGACAGTGAAGCTGGACGGGGATTGGGCACCCCGTGAGGCTAACTCGATCGAAGTTGCCACGCTGGGGTGGGCACCCAGCGTGGCATTTGGAAGGCTTGAGGGGGAGTACAGCACAGCCGATGGGGATTGGGCACCTCCGCCGGCCATATAGAGTGTGTGCGTAAAGGCACGCATGCGTGCGTGTGTGTGTGTGTGTGTAGGGGAGCTGCGATGAGCAGGCTGATATCTTATCGCTGCTCACTGAAGTGTAGCTCCCCTCTTCGACTGCATGCCAATGCATTTTGGAGCTTGTCACAGACAGCTCCAGCATGCATTGGCTTACAGGGGCCGCGCCTGCCAACACACTGACTGAACTGGAAGAGGGGTGACACACTTCCGAAATCTCGGATGATGGCACTATGTTTCTTGCACATGCGTGCAAGCAAACATAAAAATGGAAAGGGACCTGGGGGTAGTCATATCAAATGTCAAATAACGTGGCACGCACTGATTGGCCGAAATTTAACATTGGACAAGTTATATGTCCCTATACTACTAACGCAGGAAGAAATTTGTTGTATTCTGTTAGGCCCAACAGCCCAGCCCTTATTACATCCTGATAGGACAGATCTGCTACAATAAATTTAAAACAAAACTTATCCAGCTATTAATGTAAAGTCAAGCAGTGTGTGTCTATCAAAATAATGACTGCGAATAATTGATTTTTTTTGGTATCACCCAATGAGAAATTATTACAGTATTGTAGCCAAATACACATAAGGTGCACTGCCACTAACACTACCTATCTAACATTACTGTGGTACTGTCAATTTTCTCATTCGAGCCAGATGTGATATTGTTGAACAATAAGTAAAATAATATCCAAGCACTGAGTGATCTACTGTTCATTCATATATCACAAGGCCTCAAATCATGTTCAGCCTGTCGTGCTACTGTTCTCTGTGTCAACGACTCTAAGTACTATATGGCAGTGTTAGGCTGAATTGGTTGGACAGTGGCATCTATAATTGCTTTTTAATTGCATTTTTTTTCTCAGTCACGTCTGGATAAAAGTAACATGTATTTGTGTCATTTTTGATTTTTTGTACCAGGCTTGGTTGTTTGGATGCCGCCATATTAAACCGTTGTAGCTGCTGAATGATTAATAATTTTTTTCTTGTGCAGTTACTCTGATATGATGCTACCAGTAGTAATATGTGCTGTCACATTGCTAATTTTGATATGATGATGGCTGAAATGTTATGGTACAGTTGTACGGCAGTCTAAGAAGGTGAAGTCCATGTCCCAAATGTACAGTGTCCACTCACATCACATCACCTCAACTGCTGAACCAGCAGTGTCAACAAGACAGCCTGTGTGGTCTCCAAAGTGTCATATGGAATGAAGAATGACGATGATGGTTGTGAACCAGCCACCCACAAACTTTAGTCAAATCTTCAACACTCAACTTCTTCACAGCCTATCTATTAAAGCAGCCGTGCATCTTAATAGCTGGACACAGCAACAGCTGAGTTATGACAGTAATAGTTGCAACACTTGAAATCAGAGATTTTCTTTAACATCAATCTGATGACCTGCAAGAAAAGTACAGTTACGTAAGAACTTACCGTAACAGTAGATCTTTGAGAGAGGCTCTTGCAGTAGGTAATTACATATAGGACTGACGCCGGCAGGTGGCAGAACCCCACGGAAAAATTTCTAGCTAGCAGTCCCTGGCGAGGGACCGCCCCCACGTCAGGTGACCGGCATCAGGAGACGTCAGTATAAAGGGGTGGTCCCGGACGCCCGCCTTCCAGTTCTTTCCTGCCACAGGCTAAAAGAGGCCGGACGAGAGAGAAGCGGATATTTCCCTCAATGGAAAAGGAGCTGAAAAAGCCTAGGGGGGATGGAGGGCGGGAAGGTATTATCTACTGCAAGAGCCTCTCTCGAAGATCTACTGTTACGGTAAGTTCTTGCGTAACTGTACTATCTTACTTCGAGAGGGCTCTTGCAGTAGGTAATTACATATAGGACTGAATCCCAAGCAGTCTGGAACAAAGAGAGGCACCGGGAGGAGGAAAAGCACTCCCAAAGGTAGTTCTGATTGTGTAAGTCTCAAGATAGGAGGCCTTGTAAAACAGCCAGCCTCGAAGCCTGCTCTACAGTGAGAGGCAACATCCAAACTGTAGTGTTTCGTAAAGGTAAGGACAGAAGTCCAGGTGGCAGCAGCGCAGATGTCTGCCGCAGACACATTCTTGAAACAAGCAGCAGAGGCCACTACTCCTCTAGTGGAGTGGCCTCTGACTTGACCCAGGAGGGTCTTGTTGTATTTGTCATAACAGAAAGTGATGCAATGACCCAACCACTTAGACAGGCATTGCTTGGAAACAGCACTGCCTTCCCTTTTGTGAGCAAAAGAGACGAACAACTGATCAGTCTTTCTGAGGTCTTTCGTCCTGTTGGTGTAGTATCTCAGAATCCGGTGAACATCCATAGTATGGAGTAAATACTCCCCTTGATTAGAGTACTGCGTAAAAAAGGCAGGTAACTCTATGGACTGATTTAGGGTAGACTTGGCTACTACTTTAGGGAGAAACTTAGGATTCGTGCAAAGAGCAACTCGTTCCTTGTGAAAAATCAAGTACGGGATTTTACACATCAGGGCCTGGAGCTCGGAGATTCTCCGAGCCGAAGTAATGGCCACCAAGAAGAGAGTCTTCCATGAAAGGAACTTCAAATCTGCAGAAGCTGCAGGTTTGAAGGGAGGGAGAGTAAGTTTCTCGAGAACAAAGTTCAAGTCCCAAGGGGGAGCAGGAGTACAGATGGGGGGCCTCATATGGAGGACCCCTCTGAGAAAGATCTTGGAGACCTCCAGTTGAGCAAAAGCCTTGTCTGTGAAGGGAACATGATAGGCTGAAATGGCCACCATATGTACCTTCAGAGAGGAATGGCTGAGATCCAGATCAAACAGATGACGTAGATACTCCAGCAGAAGCCCTGATGAACAGGAGAAAGGTTCCACGTTCTTGGAAGCGGCCCAAATAGTGAATCTTTTCCACTTCATGGCATAAGTGGATCTAGTGGAGGGTTTTCCGGCCTCCGCTAAAATCTCTGCCACTTTGGGAGACACTCCAAAACGGGATTGGGCTAGGTCTGCAGGAGCCATGCATGCAGTTGAAGGGATTTGAGGCCTGGATGGACCAGAGTCCCCTGATCCTGGGTCAACAAACCTCGAGATAGAGGAAGAGGAAGAGGAGGATCCTCTGAATATTGTTGTAGAAGACAGAACCAGATTTGCCTGGGCTAGAAAGGAGCAATCAGAATCATTCTCGCTCCTTCTGAAGCTAGTTTCTGCAAGACTCGTGGGATAAGTGGAATTGGGGGAAAGGCATAGACAAATCTGTCCTTCCAGTCTAGAGACAGAGCGTTGCTCCAAAAAGCGCCTCGCTCTGGAACAAGCAAGCAGAAGATGGGAAGTTTTGCGTTAAGGGGGGATGCGAACAGGTCGACCTGTGGTGTTCCCCAAAGTCAGAAGATATTGTCTAGGACCCCTTGGTCCAGTTCCCACTCGTGAATCAGAGCAGAAAAGCAACTTAGTTTGTCTGCCAGGGTGTTGTCGACTCCCGGAACGTGAATTGCTGTGAGGTGAAGGTCGTGTTGTGTTGCCCAATCTCAAACCCTCATTGCCTCCCTGCATAGAGGGTAGGACCGAGTCCTCCCCTGCTTGTTGATGTATCACACCACGCACATGTTGACCATCTGGACGGCTAGGTGGCCGGGAAAGATGTATTGGTGAAGGGCTTGGAGAGCTTCAAACACTGCCTGAAGCTCGAGCACATTGATGTGGACAGCTTGTTCTAGCTTGGACCAGGAGCCCTGGGTCTGATGAGGGCTTAGATGGGCTCCCCAACCTTCGCCTGAGGCATCTGTGATTAGAGTCTGGGAGGGGGGAGGATGAAGGAAAGGAACTCCCCGAAACAGGTTCTCTCAAACCATCCACCACTGCAAGTCTCGCATCATCGGCGAAGAGATCAGAACTGAGTGATCTAGGTCATCCACTAGCTTATCCCATTGAAAGCTTAGAGTCCACTGAGAGACCCTCATGTGGAGTCGAGCGCGAGGTACCGTCAGGATAGCAGCCGCCATGAGCCAGAGAAGGCGAAGGACCGACCTCGCAGAGACCATCCTGTGGTCGGACAACAGACTTATTTGGGTCTGAAGGGTGGGCGCCCTGTCCGGAGGCAGGAAGGCCTTGCCCATGGTCGTATCGAGGATCGCCCCAATAAACTGTAGCCTCTGGGATGGGTCCAGATGAGACTTGGAATGGTTGATTGTAATACCCAGGCAGGCAAAAACCTGCTGGGTAAGGGAGAGGCAATGCAGGAGTTCCTCCCTGGATGAGGCCGCCAGGAGCCAGTCATCCAGGTACAGGAAAACCTGCACCCCCTTGGTACGCAGGTGGGCCGCCACCACTGCCAGGCATTTGCTAAATACCCGGGGGGCCAAGGATAGACCAAATGGGAGCGCCTTGAACTGGTAGCGGTCCCCCTGGAATGCAAAATGAAGGTATTTCCGATGAGATGGGCGAATGGGAATGTGCAGATAAGCATCCTGCATATCCAGAGCACAAAGCCATTGACCCGGCCGGAGGAGGGGCAGAAGGCTCTGCAAAGAGAGCATCCTGAACCTTTTGTACTCTACGTAAAGATTCAGGGAACTGAGATCCAAAATTGATCTGAGATCTCCTGTCTTCTTTGGGACCAGGAAGAAATGGGAATAGTAACCCGTCCCTTGCAGAAGAAGGGGGACAGGCTCTATCGCTTGCTTCTGCAGAAGAGCCGAGATTTCCTCCTGGACCAAGAGAAGATGTTCCCATGAATACTACGACTTACTAGAGGGGGGTGGCGGGGTGATTTCTCAAGAAACTCTATGGAGTGTCCTTCTGCTATGAGCTGGAGCACCCAAGAATCTGTGGTTATCCTCTCTCATTCCGGAAGGTGGAGTGAAAGCCTCCCTCCTACCGGTTCCTCCGGGGAGTCCCGAGGCAGTGGGAGAGGAAAGGAGTCAGGTGGTGTGGGGCAGCGCCGCAGCTGAAGCACCCGCTGCTTTTTGGGGCAGGGGGGGCTTGGCAGCTGCAGCGGCCCAGTGTTTTGTGACCCGCATTCCCTGGGGTTTCATCTTTGGCCGATTTGTCTGTGAAAGGGACGGCGCTGCTGCTGATGGGGACGGTACATGGAATCAACTGACTTCAGAGACGTCCCCTTCTCTTACAAATTGGTGATGATGTCCTTGACATCACCCCTGAAAAGCACCGACCCCCAGAAGGGTGCTTCCTGGATAGCAGATTGCACCTCCGGGACCAAGCCTGACACATGGAGCCAAGCATGATACCGTAGGCCTACAGTGAAATCTGTGCTCCGCCCAGCAGTGTCCACTGCATCGTATGTCACACGTAGCATGTGTCGACTGGCCGAATCAGCAGAGCGGACAAGATCAGCCAACTGCTGCTTGACTTGGGAGTCAGGCAAGGAGTCCAGTTTGGCTTCTGCCTGAGTCAGGATGGCCTTCTGGTAGTCCCCCATATGGCCAACATGGTTCAGGGCCCTGATCCCCAGTGTGGAGGAAGCGTAAATCTTTCTCCCATACTGGTCCAGAAGGCGTGATTCCTTATCAGGAGGTGACGAGCTAAGATGTTTGGGGTTCGCTGACCGGCCGTGAGCGGCGCTAATCACAACCGAGTCGGCACGAGGGTGAGAATCCAGGAAATCAACACCCTCTGGAGCCTGATATAGCCGGTTCGACTTCCTAGGAAGTGGGACAAAGGCCGACGGCTGCTGCCATATTATGGTAACAAGGTCGGCGTGAGGCTCTATCCAGGGTGGCACCAAGGTAGGAGCTGTCACAGGCAGATCCAGATGTTCAGTGAGTTTCAGACGCTGAGGATCTGGTTCCAGGGAGTGCCACTGATGAACCTCCTGGATTTTCCTAAGCAACTCTGTAAAAGAAGGATCCTCTGGAGGAGACTTCGGAGGAGTCCTTGGCCTGGGCTTCGACGGAGAGCGAGGCTCATCGTCTCTCTCTCGGAGCAACCGTCAGAAGAGTCCGAGGATGAAGAGGAGGATGAAGAAGAGAAAGACTCCCTTTCCCGACCCGGGGGAGGAACGGACCCCTTGGGAAGTCCCCGGGGAAGCATGTCCTGCCCTTCTCTGGATCCAGATGGAAGAACCCTGGAGTCCGGAGGTGGTGAGGGAGTGTGCCACCTCGGACGTACAGGAACCTGGGACGGCACCATCGCCGGAAGGCGGCTCTCGACCTCTTTGGTGAGCTGAGCCTTGGCCTCAGCCCACCATGAGGCCAGAGTCTCCTGCAGGTCCACCGGCGACCGCGAGGACAGTGGAGGAGGAGGAGGCGGTGGATAAGGATACGGGTAATAACCATATGGAGCGTATCCAAAACCCGGCTGCGGGTAGCCCGGCGTCAGGTATTGTGGCGTCGAGTACTGCGGCGTCGGGTACTGTGGCGCCGAATACTGTGGTCCCAGGTACACCAGCGTCGAATAGGACGGACGATACCTGGGAGCCAGGGGGGCTGCCGGAGCAGACGGCCCGGCCAAAGGCCTCACGGGCGGGTCCATAGTGGACAGCCCGGAGGGCGGAGGGCCTGATGGGAGCGGAATGTCTCCCAGAGTCGGTAAGGCCGACGTCAGGGCTGATGGTGGAGGCACTAGCACCGGAGGTACTGACGTCGGAGGGGCCGGCGTCAGAGCCGGCGTCCGGGGAGCCGATGCCAGGTCTGGCGCTCCAGGTAGAGGAAGGACTGACGGAGGCAAAAGATCCCCAGCTTCACCCGGGGACGGAGGGGAAAAGTCCACGGGGTCAGGTTGGGGAGACTCTGGTTCCCCAGACGGCAGCGAAGGCTGTGGGGAACCGGGTACGATGGATGTGGGGGTCCGTCGTCAGTTCCTTCACTGGCCAGACGTCGGACGAGCCGACGTGAGGCTTAGTGGCGAGCTCTCGTGGCGCCGGAGGAGCCGACATCCGACTTATGAGAGCCATCACCAGAGGCAGGCTGAGTAGAGTGATTGGCCTGGCCCGTGGTTGGAGGCCGCCGCCGCCCGGGAGGGTTGGACGCCCACTGCCCTTCCGGTGGACGCCAGAGGAGCTGACGCCCAGCATACCAGAGTTGCCTACAGTGGTAGGGCCGCGAGCCTGCGTCAACCAGGGCGGAGGCCTCCAACTGTCTGGAGGCGCCTGAAGGCCCGAGCACGAGCCAGATGGGCAGGCCGACGCCCTCGAAACCTCCGAGGCGCCGGGTTGAAGGATCTCCGGAGGATGATGTTACCTGCATCCCAGCACTCCCGAGGAGACGCAGAGGAGCCCTTGTCCCGGTGCCTCTCCTTCTCCTTCCGATGGCCTTCGGGGGAAGTGGACGCCTGCCTCAGTTTTTTGAGCTCCTTCTCCATAGAACTCATTTTCTTCATTAGAATATGGGCTTCCAGGGATTGCTGCCACCTTTTCCGGGTAGCCGCATTGAAACTGAGGCAGTGCTGGCACTTCTAGACCGGATGATCGGGGCCTAGGCAGAACAGGCACAGGGAGTGGCCGTCCTTGTGCGGTAGTTTGGCGCACTTATTCTTGTGCTCGGAGGGTGTAGGGGACAACATACACCAATGCTAGAACTGACGTTAGTTGAAAAAATAATGATTTTTCGGTAAAAAAACGACGAAGGTAGGGCTGACGAAGCATGAACTTTTCCTCGAGGCGCTGCACGAGCTAACGCCAGAAAGAACTGAAGAAGCGGCATCCGGGACCGCCTTTATACCGAAGTCTCCTGACGCCCGATCACCTGACATGGGGCGGTCCTCGCCAGGGACCTAGCTAGAAATTTTTCCGTGGGGTCCTGCCGGCATCAGTCCTATATGTAATTACCTACTACAAGAGCCCTCTCGAAGTAAGATCTTTTATTTTTAATTTATATTTTATGCCCCGGCTTAAATGTGTGTAGCAACTGCACAAACCCACGCCAGGATCGCCATCTTAGAAAGCGCCACTTTTAGCTGCTTAGACATGCACATTGAGATTTCTTTACCAATGCCAGCTGCATCCAGTCGATATGCCTGTTGATTATAGGCATGGTAACTTGCATGCAGGTGCCTGATCAGACAAGGGTGCGTTGCATGACAACAGGGTTGCATAACGTCCGGGGACTAATCTTCCTAGACCATGTTAATAGATAACTAACTAATAAGCCCTGTTTATCAAGAAGACTAACAATGGTAAACAGCAAAGACAAACTGCAGATCAATAACATGAAAAACCAAGACAGCAGTATACAGCAGGAAATTCACTTACAGTTGTCACGCTGTCACGGACAAGGAGCTTGCTCTGTGCTTGTTCATGCTTGGTGAGTCACATGGACGGGTGAGTCAGTCTGATTACTTCAACTTGTGTTTTCACAGATGATGATCGCGCCTTCACATCCTGCATCTCCATGAGTCCAACAGCACACCCAAGATAGAAAAAAAGATGCAACCTTTTATTCCCGATTTTTTTTAATAAAAAAATTATGGAAAAACATAGACAAGAAATGAATACAGCATTGGATCAGTTAAAACATTTTTATCTGAAAGCAATATTCCTTCTATTTTTGCAATGTTTAAATACTATAATAAATAAATACGGTAGCACACATGCCATGTACTTTTTTTATTCAAGGGTGAGGGACGGGGAAATCACAGATGGCAGGGTTTTGGAGGTTTTGAGCGCACTGAGGATGGACAAGGCACTAGGCCCAGATGGCATCCACTTCAGGGTACTGAAGGAGCTGGCAGAGTTCCTGGTGTACCTTTGGCAGATCTATTCAATGCCTCACTACACTCTGGGTGTGTACCTCAGGAATAGAGGATTGCTCATGTGGTGCCCCTCCACAAGAGCGGCCCCAAGGATGAACCAGGGAACTACAGACCGATGAGCCTCACATCCATCGTGGGTAAGCTGATGGACACTATCCTGAAGGAGAGGCTGGTGGCCCTCCTGGAGGCCAAAGGGCTACAGGACAGCAGTCAGCATGGCTTCATAAGTGGCAGATCCTACCAAACCAACCTGGTGGAGTTCTATGACTGGGTAACTAGGCAACTGGATGGGGACCATGCAGTAGATGTCCTGTACCTGGACTTCAGTAAGGCATTCAACTTGGTGCCACGTGGAAGTCTGGGAAGTAAGTTACAAGGCACAGGGACAGGTGCAAAGCTGGTGAGATGGGCAGGGAACTGGCTTCAGGGAAGGCAACAGAGGGTGGTGGTGGGTGGGGAGTTCTCATCCCCAAGGGTCGTGACAAGCTGTGTTCCGTAGAGCTTGGTGTTGGGACCACTGTTGTTTGGGATATTCATTGCAGACATATCATTGGGTATCAATAGCAAGACTAGGCTTGTTTACCGATGACACGAAGATGGGAGCGGTGGTGGATGACCTAGGGGGATGGCAGGGGTTGTAGGATGATCTGGCAAAGCTGGAAACCTGATCGGACACCTGACAACTGGGGTTCAATGGCAAAAAGTGCAAGGTGTTGCATTTTGGGGTGAAAAATCCAAGGAGGAGTTACCAGCTGGGAGAGTGCAGCTAACCAAGACAGAGGAAGAGAAGGATCTAGGGGTGCTCATTACAGGGTCAATATATGACTCGGCACAATGTAGGAAGGCAGCTGCAAAGGCCAACAAAATGCTGGGTTGCATTGCAAGGGGTATATCCTCGAGGAGGGGGGAGGTGATTCTGCCACTGTATAGATCAGGGGTGCACAATGTGTACCACGGGAGCCACAAATGGCCCCCACAGCAACTGTCTGTGGCCCCCGAGGACCTAGCATCTTCCACTTGCGGTCTTTATTTTTTTGTTGTTTTTAGTTTCAGTAACATGTTGATAAATAAACAAACAGATAAATGTATGTTTTGATTTGTTTTATGTGTACATTTAATAATGTCTTGCTGGACATTTGTCACCTTGGGCCATTTTACAGTGGCCTTCGGTCAGTGGCCCTTGGCCCTCAGCCTTGACTCAAGTCTTCAGTCTGGCCCTCCACAAAAAAAAAGTTAAGCACCACTGGTATAGATCATTAGTTAGACCGCACCTGGAATACTGTGTGCAGTACTAGTGCCCATATCTGAAGAGGGACAGTAGGTTACTGGAGGGGGAGCAGTGCAGGGCAACAAAGTTGATCCAGGGGCTGGGGACTTACCATACCAGAGAAAGCTAAGGGAGTTGAACATGTACTCACTGGAGGAGAGGAGGGACAGGGGGATATGACTGAAGCCTTCAAGTACAAGAAAGGAATAAACAAGACAGGTATGGGCTGTTCAAAGTAAGGAAGGGGAGGGACACCTGGGGCCATGATATGAGACTGGAGGGAAGAAGGTTCAGGAGGGAGATGAGGAGACAATTTTTACAGAGAGGGTGGCAGCTGGGTGGAATGCATTACTGGTGGAAGTGGTATCCAGTAGAACAGTGGTCTGCTTCAAAAGGGCTGTGAAAAGGCAAGGGAGGGTCACGGATGAGGAGGGAGGGAGGGGCAGCTGCAGGGGTGCTAGCTGCACATTCGAGCAGACTTGATAGACCTCTAGGCCTTTATCTGCTGGCAAATTTTAAATGTTTGTAAGTATTGAATACGAATCCAGCTTAACTACTACATTACATCTTGTATCATTAAGAAAAAATAAACAACAAGCGATGCAGCTAACCAGAACCTCTAATCTGGAATCTTAGGCCAGCATAGAAGCCAGTCAACACTGGCCACCACAAAACTAGCCACTAGTCAGTCAGCCACAAGAAAGCACCTGTAACCAGGACACTTGGGTGGCGCAGAAGCCAGTCAGTGCTGGTCCCCAAAACCACAGTCAGCAGCCAGCACATGTAACCCAGACTCTTGGGACAGCATAGAAGGTGGTCAAAGCTAGCTACCAGTTAGTCACCTGCCAGGCAGCATCTGTTACTTGTAATCTTTGTCCAGCATAACAGCTGGTCAGTGCCAACCAACAGAAACCAATCAGGCAGCCACCAGCCTGTACCCATAACCTGGACTCTTGGACCAGTGTAGAAGAGGGTTAATTCCAACCAGCAGAAACTAGCCAGCCAAATTCCTCCTCTAACCTGGACACTGGGACCAGCGTAGAAGCCAGTTAAGAGCCAGCCATCAGAAACTAGCCAGCTAGCCACTAGCCAACAAAAGCCATCCAGCCAAAGTCAGCAACCCAATCTTCTGTGCTAACATAAGACAGGTTTCCAACAGCTAGACAGCACCAAAGCTTCCTCCCACCAGCAACAAAGCATCTTCCTCCATCAGCGCAGATACCAGCAGAGCCATCATCAAAGCCTCCTCCAGCATTGTAGGATGTGAATCTGCTGTTAGTGCCCCCTAACTAAAACTGTCCTTTTTTGTCTCCCCATCCCGCAGGTAAAACCACTGACAGCGGTGACATCTCCTGCAGCACTAGGGTACTCCTAAGGCCTTTTTTATCCACTATAATAGAGAGTCTCTCAAACAATTAGCCAGCACACACAGGGTACTAATGTCCATTTCCTTTCACAGGTATGTCACGGCAGTTCTCCACGCAGTTAGTGCCCACTGACTAAATCGGTCTTTTTCTGCCTCACTGAGTCTGCCTCAGCCATTGCCAGTGTGGCACCAGCACCCAGCCTCCTCCAGCACAAAAGCACTGTCCTCCAGGACAAAGGCCTCCTCTTTCAGCACTGCAAGCCCAGTCTCTTGTGCCAGCACAGAGCCCGGCACAACCAACTAGCCTCCTCCGGCACTGCAGGATATACCCTGAAGGGCACCTTTGACCACTGTGATGGTGAGTGTCTCCAACAGTGAGGCAGTAGGCTGTGTTGCTAATATCCATTTCCCACCACAGGTATGTCATGGCAGTATGCCAAGCTATTAGTGCCCCCTGACTAAAACTGTCTTTTCCTCTCCCCTGGTGTCTCCGTCCTGCAGATATAACCACTGACAGTGATGACACCATACAGCCTCCTTCAGCAACAAAACTTCCTCCAGTGCCAGGGTACACCCGAAGCCTTATTCACCTGTTACCATGATGAGTATCTCACACTGTCAGCCAATGTACATAGGGTACCAATGTCCATTCCCCATACAGTTATGTCATAGCAGCACTCCAGGGTGCTGATGCACCCAAACTAAAACTGTCTTTTCCTGTTCCCTTGTGTGTCCATGTCCTGTAGATATAACCATTGCTGATCGGCACCAGCACCAAGCCTATTCCTAAACCAAGCCTCCTCCAGCACGAAAGCCTTCTCCTCCAGTACAACAACCCGGTCTCTTGTACCACAGTAGATCCTGGCAGAGCCAGTCAGCCTTCTTCAGCACTCCTGCGTGTATTCAGAATGGAGTCTTCTTCGTCTGCTGTGATGGTAACTCCCTCAAAAAATCGAGTCAGTGCAACAATGTATATAGCAAAGCAAGCAGGATGATGGGATGTATTGGGAGATGTACTGATAGCAGAAGGGAAGACGTAATACTTCCCCTGTATAGATCCTTATTGAGGTCACACCTGGAGTACTGCACCCAGTTCACCTCAGAAAAGATGAAATAAGCCAGAGACAGTGCAGTGCAGAGCAGAGTAACAAAAATTATTCAAGGCCAATAGGGCAGGCCCTATGAGGAGCACCTCAAGGCACTGAACATGTACTCGCTGGAGACCAGAAGGGAGAAGGCAGATATGCTAGAGACCTTCAAGGTCCTAAAACGAATTAACAAGGTAAACAGTTGGGAATCTATTTAGCTTGAATACTACCTCGCGGTCACATCGCATGAGTGGAAACTAACAAGAGGGAGGCTCAGGAGGGACCTGAGGAAGTATTATTTTACATTATAAAAAGGGTCTCAGAAATGCTGCAGTCTGATTGTCTGTTAGGATTCTGACAGCCTTATATTAATTAAGCAATACGGCAGGACAGCGTGTGCATCATTGCTGAATAACGTCACAACTAGGGTGCTTCCACCACCCAAGGTGTGACGTTATTCAGCGACGATAGCAATAATGCCAGTTTTGGATAAGATATGGTTAGCTAAATATACAGATGACTGCAAGGTTGGCGATCTTGCAACATCAATAAAAGATAAACAAATAATACAAACACAGCTTAATATACTTACAGACTGGGTGAAGCTATTCATATGCAATTTAATATAGATAAATGTAAAGTTATGCACTTGGGAAAGAACAACCCAGTCTGTAATTACAATCTAGGAAATACTATTCTGCAGTTTGTCTTTGAAGAGAAAGATCTTGGCACAATAATAACAAATGACCTAAACTTTGAGAAGAACACTATTTTTAAGGTCAGGAAGTGTCACAAGATTATAGGCCCCATACTGGCTAACATAAAAAGCAGAAAGCAGGAGGTTTTGATGCCATTATATTCTAGCCTGATACGTCCACATCTTGAGTACTGCTCTCAGTTCAATAAACCCCATACTATACGTGGCTGTAAATTGATAGAAGGAGTCCAGAGGAAGTATACTAAAAAGATAAAATATCCGGAATTTACCAACGATAGTAAAAGACACAGAATCTTAAACATATATTCAGCATGATATAGACAGCTCCATGGAGTCTTATGCCTTACATATAACGCAGTGAAAAATGACTACCTTGGGGCTACTATAGGCCTAACAGTGACCAATACTAAAAGTATAACTAGAAATAATGGATACAAAATTATAGGGGAGCCAATACGAAGATCAAGACAAAGTAACTTCTTCACACAGAGGATTGTTGGAGTCTGGAATAGCTTGTCAGCATATGTAGTATCAAGCCCAACTGTAGAAACCTTTAAGATTAGACTGGATTGGACTTCCGGTGTGATGGCTGCCCGTTAAGGAGTGTAGTGGAACCGTTCCCCTCCCAATCCTGCCTAATGCTATTTTAATCGCAACTAATAGCTTTTGCATTGGGCCCCAGAAGTAGCTGCCACAAATTTATCTCTCATCTACTGCAGATTGTTCAGAGTATGGACGTGGAGACGGAGAAGCAGCAACTTAAATACAACCCACCACCGATGCCTGGAAAGGACAAACACTCGAAATGGGCCAACGCCGATGAAGATGGAGCTACCCAGGTAACGGGCTCACCTGCTCTCACAGAAGCAACATTTTTGGAAGAACTCACCCCCATGAAGGAGACACTTCTCATGCTGGCTTCAGAATTTTGTGCCCTGAAGTCCTCTCTCGGACAGCTCACCACACGTACAACAGATAATGAAGTTCGCATCTCATCACTGGACGACTGGAGAGGCACGGTAGACTCCAAAATGGCCAATTTGCATCAATGCCTAAAGAAAACTGAGGGGCGACCGAAGACCTGTATACGCCCCACAAAAATAATTTAGTTGTCCTGGGCTTACCGGAAGGTGAAGAAGGAAGGCGCCCATTATCTTCGCTCTCAGAAGCTATGTGAAAGCTAGTGGACCTTCTTCAAATGGTCCCACATACGGAATTGAGCGAGCGCATTGATCGCTCAGGCCATTGCCCCCACCTGGATCTCCCCCAAGGCCGTTACTGTTTTGCATGCTTAACTTTTTGGATAAACAGCATGTCATCACTAAAGTGAAAGCGCTCCAGAAAATCCTATGGGACGGTAGGAAGCTACGCATTGCCCAAGACCTGCCCTATTCGGTTCGCCAGAAGCGTGCCACCCTGCACCCATTAGTCAACAAGTTAATTTCGGCTGGGATCGGTTATAGAGTTCGCTACCCTGCAACGTTGTAAGTTAATAAAACCGGCCAATAGAACGCCTTTGATACCCTGGAGTCTGCTGCAGAGGGTTTTAAGCACCTATTTCCTGACCTGTTCAAGTGATCTTAATGACTGTGGGGCAAGCTGAGCCATCCGGTAAAAATATCCTGGTCATGTTGTGAGTTTTCTGCATGGGACTTTTTGTCTTTTCAACTGATCTGTTTCCCCAACTATAGCAGTTTTTTTTTTCTTGTTTGTTGGATTAGTGGGGCTATGTTTGGAGCTCAGGACTTGGTTAGCGAACATTCATGGAGCCAAATTTTGCTCCTTTTGTGCAGTATACGACGACTTGTAGCATAATGCTGACATCTAGTGACATTGTGGCTGAACTGCAAGCTACTGAATTTTATTCCTTTCATGATTCTATATGCTGGTTTCTGAATTATATCAGCATGGAAACAAATACTCTATTGGTTCCCCATTAGTGTTGCTGTTTAATCATCTTAAAGGGGTGGGCTTCGTGAATCTTTCGTTTTGGCTGGGTTTGGTGCCCACTGGTTTATTTTAATTCAGGTACCCCGGCAGTAGTGGGGTTTCTTATTTCCAGTTGGAGAACCTCATTTTCAAGGTTGTCTTGGGCCATAAAAACATACTGCTGTTTTGTATTGGTTATGTTCATAGGGGGAGGGCACGGAGGGGAGATGAGAAACAGGTCGCATGGTCATCATCACACAACGTACATTGAGTGGTGAACAGTCATTAGGACTGGCGGAGAAAAACTTTTTTTTTCCACTCCAATTTACACAGGTTTGGGGTTTGGTTTTGGGGAAGGTGGGGAGGGGGATTAAGTTTCTTTTTTTCATTTTTCCAAAGCTGGGGGGTAATAGTTTTGAGATCAAGGGTGAGGGATGGGATACCCTTGGGAACAAATGGGTGTACTGTGTCTGGTCTTATAAATGATGCTATAAATCCATTGGTTAAATTCAGTCATACAGTTTGTCTAGGTAATGAAAATAGTCTCCTGGAATGTAAAAGGTGCCCGTTCAAGGGTGAAGCGACACCAGATACTGAAACATTTGAAGGTAATACAATGTCACATCATTTTTCTCTAGGAGACTCATCTTTTGGAAGCAGAGGGCAACTAATTCCGTAGGGAATTTGTTGGGCAGTGTTACGCTGCAGGAGACTCTTCCTCCCAAAGGGGGTAGCAGTATTATTTATCAGAGGGCTGTACTCCAAGAGTTACAGAAGATTTCAGATCCATCTGGCAGATTCCTCTTTATCAGAGGGATTCTAAATCACAGAGAGATGGTTTTAGGCACCATATATGGTCCCAACCGAGATTCCCTAAATTGTTTCTACCCTTTCCTTACTCTGGCTCTTAGTCATTTGCCAATTATCCTGGCAGGAGACTGGAACCTTGCCCCCCAATCAAAAGTTTGACCAGTCGTCTTATCGGGAGACTGGCCTATCTCCTGCCCAGCGTTCCATGAATGAGATGTTAGACTCCCTAGGTTTGTTTGATTCATGGCGCCTACTCAACCCTAATACCCGGGAATATACATTTTACTCTCCCTACCACAAATCATTCTCATGTATTGACTTCTTCGTAATCAACCAGGTAGTACTGCCAGGGCTAAAAGAGTGTGGTATTGCTCCTAGAGTACTCTCGGATCACTCTCTGATTTGGCTGGAAGGCAACATTGACCCAATTAACCAAAAAGATTCCATGTGGAAATTGAACTTACAGTTGTTTTCCTATGAGGAAATAATGGAACAAATTCAGGTAGTTATTAATCAATATATGGCACAAAATTCAGGTTCTATCCCAGCCTTTAACCAAATATGGTGTGCCCTAAAATGCATCCTTCGGGGGGAATTTATCAGGATTGCTAGCACTAGGAAACGCAAGCAAGAATCCACTTCTAAAGCTCTGTTGCAAGCTATCAAAGATTTGGAAATGAAACTATAAATGCAACCTTCTGAGTTGGACAGGGAGCGACTCGTGGCACTACAAGCCCAATATGAGGAGGTATTGAGAGAGACTGCAGAATATACACTATTTAAAACCCATGCTAGATATGTGGAACAGGGCGATAAGGAGAGCCATCTGTTAGCTCTCAGGCTCAGGAAACAAGAAGAATCATGCTTAATTACCTTGCTTTCCTCTTTGACAGGCAACAAATTATTAACTATTCCCAGAGACATTACCCATGAATTTGAACTGTTTTACCGGCAATTGTATAGCCCCCCAGAACAAGCCCCTACAGAACCGGAGATACAGTCCTATTTAAATAATATCCCTTTACCCATGTTTACTTCATCTCAACAACAACTCCTAGCCTCACCTATTACCCTGCAGGAGGTGGTTGAGGCCATTCGTTCATTACAGCTGGACAAAGCACCGGGTCCGGATGGGTTCCTGCCCAACTTTTACAAAAACTTTGAATCAGAATTAGCTCCCATTCTCCTTCAATTATTTCACTACATCTGTCTGGAAGGCATTACAGATTTCACCTTACTAGAAGCTACCGTAGTGGTCCTGCCAAAACCTAGGAAACCCAAAGATAGAATGACTAATTATCGCCCTATTTCATTAATGAACTATGATATAAAACTCTTCGCCAACATTCTCGCTGCTAGAATCTCAAAGGTGTGGGAGACCTTCCTTAGCTGTGAACAAATTGGTTTTGTGCAAGGTAGGTCCTCGCCAGATCATACCAGGAAGTTGGCACATATCTTTTCCGCGTCCAGGGCTACCAAGCTTCCCATGGCTCTTGTCTCCTTGGATGTGGAAAAGGCCTTTGACAGAGTTGGTTGGCCTTTTATTTTTTGGACTTTGGCCAAGTTTGGCTTCCCTGATACTTTTATTGATTGGATTAAAGTTCTATATACCAATCCAAGTGCCAGAATTTACTGTAATGGTGTTCTTTCCTTCACCTTTCCCCTGTGCTCTGGTACTAGACAGGGATGTTCTCTATCCCCCTTACTATTTAATTTATATTTAGAGCCTTTACTACAACAATTGAATGCTTCCCCCTCTGTGACAGGTATTGTCATTGGTCCATTCAACCTTAAGTTCTCTGCGTATGCGGACGATATCCTCCTCCATGTCACCAACCCAAAGAGCTCCATCTTGGCAGCTTTATCTATAATTGATAATTTCAGTCGGCTATCCAACTATAAGCTAAATTGGAACAAAACTGAAGTCATGCCCCTAAATTCCTATGTAAATAAATTGGACATTGAGGTATTAGATATGAATTGGACCAACCAGTTAAAATATCTAGGTTTTATATTATCTACCTCACATCTCTTTTGAAAAAGCTTAATCTCGATAACTCAATTCTTACCATTAAACAGGACCTGGACAGATGGTCCCCCCCCCTCCCCCATTTGTCCCTGCAAGGTTGGGTGAGTGTTATTAAAATGAACTGCTACCCAGATTATTTTATCCCCTTAATATGCTAAATTTACATCTCCCTTTAACCTGGTTTAAGAAACTCCATTCCATTATTTCTAGATTTCTGTGGCAAAGCAAACCTCCCTGTCAGTCATATGCATGACTTTGTGCCCCTAAAAACCTGGGGGGGGCTTAAATTACCTAATTTTTACTTTTATTATTTGGCCAGCCATATGACTAAGTATTTACGTTGGTCCTCTTCGCCCCCAGGTAATACTCATTCCTCATATGTTCCTCTTTGGTTACAGATAGAAAGGTACATGATAGAAAACCAAAAAATTACTCCCTTTAGTCTTTTTTATATTCTCCTCTGGAAATTGCTGGTCCCTTTACGACACAGTTATTTATACTTCCATCAAAATTCACAATCAATTTTGTAGATCACTTAAATATGAAAATCAGAAAGACATATCCCAACCACTTCTTGGCAACCTTAATTTACTCATTGGGGAACAGGTCCTTTCCTGTAGGATCTTAACTTCACTTGCACAGGTTAAGGTTAGGGACTTGCTTATAAAACGTAGACTGGCCTCCACCCTGGCATTGATTGAACAACTTCATACACCAAAGTACCACATCCTCTATATCTACCAAATCAGACATATGCTCATTCAGTGGTTTGGTCCTGGAGAGTGGCGGACCAATCAGGATGTAATATTATTGGAGTTACAGGCAGACGCCTGGCTGCCCCATGCAGTCTCCCAGATCGTATCATCCCTACTCACATTAAATTTTACAATTGGGGATCAGTTATTGTCTTGGGAAGATGTTCTTCCTTTTGATAATAATAATCGGACCAAGATATGGCAGAATGTATATAAATACACGGCTAATGATAGGTTGTGGCTTATACAATATTTTATTCTACATAACATATATTTCACCCTGGTTAAAATGTATGGCATGGGCATACTGCAAGATCAACTCTGTTTTAGATGTACACTGCAACCGGGTACACTTTTGCATATTCTTTGGGAATGCCCCAAAGTTACCCCTCTCTAGTCTCTCATTAAGACCAGGGCTGACCCACTATTGGGACTCCAAGAATTATTTACTCCTAATATTTGTATATTAGGGGACTATTCCACTATCTCTGTAAAGGAAAAGAAATATCACATTACTCTCATATCTCTCTCGGTGAAAAAGTTAGTCCTAAGACATTGGAAGGATCAACAGGTCTTATCATATCTGTAATGGACCAGGGAGTTGTTCTACAATCTAATGGTGCAGGGTCTGCACCAGAAGACATATGAAGAGAGACTTAAGGAGCTTAATATGTATAGCCTCGAGGAAAGGAGGAAGGGGGGGACATGATAGAAACTTTCAAGTACCTCAAGGGAATCAACAAAGTCCAAGAGGGTAGCATCTTTCAAAAAAAGAGGTGTGCAAGAACAAGGGGGCACAATTTGAAGATACATAGATACATAGACAGTGTCGGCAGATAAGGGCCTATGGCCCACCCAGTCTGCCCATTTAAGCTTGTAAGTTCAGTTTGTTTTCCTAGAAGTCTGTTGCCCCTTACCCCTGACCTCCAGAATTCCTTTATGTCTATCCCATGCATTCTTAAATCCCATGATTGTTTCAGCCCCCACCACTTCCTCTGGCAGGGTGTTCCACTTGTCCACCACCCATTCTGTGAAGAAATTCTTTCTCATGTTTCCTCTGAATCGTCCTCCCTCCCACTTCATCCCATACCCTCTTGTCCTGGAACATCTTTTTCGCTTAAAAATAGTGTTTTCCTGCACCCTGTTCCTCCCTGTAAGATACTTGTATGTCTCTATCATATCCCCTCTCTCCCTCCTCTCCTCCAGGGAGTACATGTTAAAAATTTCCCCTACTCTTTTCGATAAGCACCATGGGATCTTTAACATCCACCTGAACTACCACCAATCCAGGCAGATGGGGGTGGCTCAGAGGTAATTTAAGGCAGTATTTTTTCACAGAGAGGGTTGTGGATGCATGGAACAGTCTTCTGGAGGAGGTTGTGGAATCAAAAACAGTGGTGGAATTCAAGCATGCATGGGACAGTCATGAGGCAATTCTAGGGGTTGGGGGTAGGAAGAAGTAGGCTGCTGGTTTACTAGGATCTGCAGCTTATCCATTAGGTAGGGAAATGGGCAGACTGGGTGGGCCAAGCGGTCCTTATCTGCCATCAAATTCTATGTTTCTATGTTTCTAGAAAAGTCCATAGCCAGTATTAGAGGCCTGATGCCCCAATATCGAGCTAAGTGGGACAAGTTTTATACTCTCTGGTCCATTAACTATGATTACTGAGTGGGTTCCTATATCAGTTGCTCTCTGCTTCCTAACTCTCTACAAGTCTAGTTTTACTCTATACTTATCCCTTACCAGTTACGCTCATACCCTCTACTTAAGTGGTTGTATAATTTTCTAGGTACCATATGTTCCCAGAGGGGAGGACGAGAGGGATCTTATGGGTTAGGGGGTGGTGGGTTGTTTTTATTTTATTTAATTTTAGTGTATAAATATCATTTTCTTGTTCTTGTTTTTCCACTGACTATATGGACAACTCTATGTATTCTTGGATCCTGGTTACAATGTACTCGAAGGTTGTTACTGTAAGTAAATAAAGTTTAATAAATTAAAAAAAAAAGATTAGACTGGATTTATATATGGGAGACAAAAAAATATGAATTCCACCCATAATTAGGTGGCAAGTTCTTTAAAGGGCACCCAGCCTACTGAACGCATACAAAATCTATGAACCTATGAACTCTGGAGTGTCTTACTGCGATTATAATATGGCTATAAAACATCAGACAAGACCTTAATGATTAAGCAATAGACATAAGAAACAAATCAGAAGTTATAACTTTATTATAATTAATTTAAACATAACATAGAGATAAAATACTCCCTTCAAGAGCTTTACTGCATCCCTCCATTTTGCTTACACTGACTTTTTTAGAGCTGATTTTATTACTTTGAGCTTAGCAATACTTTTTATACTCCTGCTTTTATCTCATTTTTCACTTTGCAGAATTGAACACCTTAATATTGACAGTATAATTTAGTGTCCTTATAGAGATTACAGGAGTGAAGGCTGTCCTAACAAACAGAAAAATACAATTAAGCAATAAGGTATGACAGGGGTATGCACTGTGGTTGGATAGTGGCACACCTTGGGTGTGGCATGAGGCATCCCCTAGTACCTTCACTTCAGCCACCCGGGAAGTGCCATCACCCCACCACAATGCACACACTGGAATGTCTTACTGTGATTATAAAATGGGTCCAAGATTTTTTTGGGGTTGAAGAAATGCACCAAATCAAAAAGGAAAAATTGTTATGACTTTTTTAAAACAGTCCCAGCACATCACAGTGTTGACATGCCAACTCAGGTTTAAATATTATGTACAGCAACATTCATGTATTTTTAATTAGCTCTTAGACCCTCTAGTTTCCCCCCAACCTACACCCTTTTATCCATTCCCTCACCTTTCTTTCTTCTTCTTGATAATATTCCCTCTCATTTCTCCATCTTATTTTCTGTCTTGCCAACATTCAAGAGATGGAATGTAAGATGATAGAATGCAAGAATTCAAACCTCTGCTCAGTTCTGCTGGCAGAATGTTTACTCCCACTAGCACGTAACAGAAGGCTTCAGATGGAACCAGGGCTTTTGTTATATTAGTAACAGCTTAAACAACATAGATTTTCCTAGTAAGCAGGTGAGGATAGGAGGGGGATTTTTCATGGTCAGCAAAGAAACACCATAAATTACAATTTTAAGTACTGTAGTACTTAATTTTTTAAGTTATTTATGTGTCTGTAACAAGAGTATTATGAGGGCAAATAACATTTAATTCTTATGTTTATAAGCTGAATACTGTTTTATTTTTTGGGCCTAGTTTAAGATTTTAAGTGAATAAAGGTGACGGCCACATTTGTGATGGCAGTCAGAGATGGCTGGTACTATTGATTTTATTGTGAAGAGGCTACTGGACCTTCTTCCAGTGCTGGAATATCAGCACTGGGTTCCGAGCTCCTCAGCCAATCAGATTACTGAATTTGTTATAGCTATTTTATAATGCCTGTTCTGTCATGTACAGCTTGATCACCATGGCACATGAATTCTAACTGCTAGCATTCCATCCTCTAGCACTGCTGAATGACTGGAATGATGCATTCTGATTTTGAACTAGCATTCTTAAACTGTTGGTGGAAGAATTATTTTATTAAAAATATCCCTCTCAATCAGGAAAACATTCAAAAAGTGCACTTTTGATACTTTTCTTTTGGAATAATTTTTATAATAGCAATAAGGCACTCCCAGGAGTAAGATTAATAGTCAGGTAATCACACCCTATGGGCAATATGGCACTTGGCTGTGACTTGTGCCATATTACACACCTAGAGGGTGATTAACAGACTGTTGATCTAACTCCTGGTCATGCCTTATTATTTAAGAAAGGGTGGTGGAGTAATGGAATGGTCTGCCAGTCAAGGTGGTGGGTGAAAAAACTGTTTATGGGTTCAAGCATTGCTAGCACAGAATAAAGGGTATAGTGTTTGCTTGGGGCAGCAGAACATGGGAGGAGAAGGGGGAGGATGGGGAGGGCTGGGACCCTAGTGGGACAGTAGGTCTCAGGGTTAAATATGGAATTTGGGCAGACTAGATAGACCATTGGTCTTTTTCTGCCGTCATTGTCTATGTTTCTATGTTTCTATGATGAGTGTCTCAGATAGTAAGCCAGCATACATGGGGCAGTAATGACTGTTTCCCTCCACAGGTATTTCAGGACAGTTCTGCAGCCTGTTGATGAACCTTGACTAAAAGTGTCTTTTGCTGTCCTCTTGTGTCTCCATGTCCTGCATGTATAGTCACTGCCAGAAGTGTACCAGCAAAAAGCCTCCTCCAGCACCAAGCTTCCTCATGCAGGAACACCTCCTCCTCCAGCACCAAGCTTCCTCATGCAGGAACACCTCCTCCTCCAGCACCAAGCTTCCTCATGCAGGAACACCTCCTCCTCCAGCACCAAGCTTCCTCATGCAGGAACACCTCCTCCTCCAGCACCAAGCTTCCTCATGCAGGAACACCTCCTCCTCCAGCACCAAGCTTCCTCATGCAGGAACACCTCCTCCTCCAGTACCAAGCTTCCTCATGCAGGAACACTTCCTCTTCCAGCACCAAGCTTCCTCATGCAGGAACACCTCCTCTTCCAGCACCAAGCTTCCTCATGCAGGAACACCTCCTCCTCCAGCACCAAGCTTCCTCATGCAGGAACACCTCCTCCTCCAGCACCAAGCTTCCTCATGCAGGAACACCTCCTCTTCCAGCACCAAGCTTTCTCCAGTACAAAACCCAGTATCTTGTATCAGAGTAGATCCTAGGACAGCCAGCCAGCCTCCTCCAGCACTCTAGGGTGTACTCAGAATGTGGTTTTCTTTGTCTGCTGCCATGGTAGGTGTCTTAGACAGTGAGCCAGCATACACAGGGTACTAATGTCTGTTTCCCTCCACAGGTATTTCAAGGTAGTACTGCAGGCTATTGGTGCACCCAGACTAAAATATAGGTTACTTACCTGTAACCATAGTTCTAGGAGTGGTATACAGTCCACATCCGCATTCTGGCACTTCCAATGGAAGGATGAAATCAGTCAGCCATCTTTAAGCTAAGCTCTTCCCAGCCCTGGGTGGTATGTCCTCCGGCTCCACCCCATGACAACAGATTTATGCACACTGGAAGCAGGGATCTGTGTGCCACCTGCCAGGCAGGCAGGGTGGGTTGTGTGGATGTGAACTGTGTACTACTCCTAGAAAGTACAGTTATGTAAAAACTTACCTTAACAGTAGAACTTTGAGGCGTGTTCTCTTGCAGTAGGTAATACTTTTGGGTATCCAGCGGAGGTCATTGTGGTGCATGGCAACTCTTCTAGCAATTTTTCACCAGATACTGCCCACACATGACATCAGCTTCCTGTTTCCTATATAAGTGTGGGCGGTCCCTGGTATCCTGAGTTCCCCCACTGGATTCAGCTTAAAAGCGAGGAACGAGGGGAAGCCGAGGTACCAAAGGAGTCTCAACCCTAGTCACTGGACCAGAACTTGCTCTCTTAGAGAAGGAGAGGGATGGAGGGTGAGAACAAATCTACTATAAGAGAAACTCCTCAAAGATCTACTATTACGGTAAGTTTTTACATAACTGTACTATCTCATACAGAGTGGTCTCTTACAGTAGGTAATACTTTTGGGATTAATCCCAAGCAGTAATGCTTCGATGGGAGGACAGTCATGATAAAAGACCTTGTACGACTGCCCGGCCGAAGGCCGTCCTACGTCATGAGGCAATATCCAGATTGTAGTGCCTTGTGAATGTATGGATCATGGACCAGGTAGCTGCATTGCAGATATCTGAAATGGAGGCTCCCTTAAAGCAAGCCACAGTGGTGGCCATAGCTCTAGTGGAGTGGGCTTGGACAGGTCCAGGTAAAGGCTTGTTGTACTTCCTGTAACAAAATTAAATACAATGCGCCAACCAGGATGAAAGAGTACGTGTCACCACCGGGTGGCCATCGCGACCTGGGGCAAAAAAGACGAACAGTTGAAACGTCTTTCTAATCGATTGTGTCCAAACAGCATAGTAGTGTAGTATATGGTGGACACCTAGCGTATGTAGATGTTCACCCTGATTGGAGTAGTCTGGATAGTAGACAGGAAGCACCAAGGACTGATTTAAAGTATGTTCGGAGACTACTTTAGGAAGAAAGGAAGGGTTGGCATGAAGGACCACCCGGTCCTTGTGGAAAATCAAGTAAGATTCCCTACACATGAGGGCACAGAGCTTGGAAATATGTTGAGCGAAGTGACAGCTACTAGAAATAGGGTTTTCCATGAAAGAAAATTGAGGTCACAAGTGGCAGCCAGTTCAAGGCTCAAGGGTCAATTTTCTATCATAAAATTGAGATCCCACAGAGGAGTGGTTCTTCACATAGGAGATTTAATATGTAACATTCCTTTCAAAAACATCTTAGCTAGATGATGTTGGTACAGCAACTGGCCATCCAGAGGCTCATGGAAAGCGGAGCTGGCAGCCAGGTGGACTTTAATGGAAGAATAACTCAGACCGAACTCAGTGAGGTCAGGTAGTGCAGAACCTTCATCAGTGGACAAGAGTAAGGGTCCAAAGATCGCAAGGCTGACCATATGGAAAAGCGTTTCCATTTGGAATTGTATGTTGCTCTTGTTGCTGGCTTACGGGAGGCCAAGACAATATCGGCAACAGGAGAGAATACTTGTAAGTGAGTTATGAAAGCGTCCTCAGGAGCCAAGCATGAAGGTGTAGAGCCTTCAGGTTGGGGTGGAGGAGAGACCCATGACACTGAGTCAAGAGGTCTGGTCTGATCAGCAATGGGACAGGGTCCCGGACTGACAGTTGTGGGAGTAGGGGAAACCACGTCTGGCGTGGCCAGCTCCAACTGTAGTTTCAGTAGAGCCCATTGTAGGAGAGGGATGGGAGGGGAAGCATATAAGAAGAGACCTGTTCAGGGTTAGGACAGGGCATCTATAGATTGTTCCTTTCTGTTTGGGATAATGGAAAAATACCTGGGAAGACGGTAATTCTCTGGGGAGGCAAACAGATCCATCTGTGGAGTGCCCCATAAGCTGAAGATGTCTTGGAGCACTTGTTCGTGAAGTGTCCATTTGTGAGTTGTGGACTGGCGACTTAGCCGGTCGGCTAACTGGTTGCAATGTCTCGAAAGATGGACAGCTGTTAGCATCAATTGTTGCTATATGGCCTCTTGCCAAAGCATAAGGGTCTCTCTGCACAGGGTGCGAGACTTCGTACCCCCTTGCTTGTTGATGCAGAACAGTACTACAGTGTTGTCTGATCAGATCAGAAATGATCCTGGCTCGAGGTAGGGCCGGAATGCCTGGACGGCGAGATGGACCACTCTCATCTCTAAGAAATTGATATGAGACAGAAGGGGGAGAAGCAAGCCATTGGCCTTGGGTCTGATATGGACCAAAGTGTGCTCCCCAGCCAGGTAGGGAAACATCCGTGATCAATGTTTGCATTGGGGGAGGGAAATAGAAAGGCATTCCTTGATTCAGATTCGATTCTGATTGTCCACCATGTCAGGGAAGATTTCAGAGAGGGAGTGACCCCGATTTTGTCTTTGAACTGTCCTTTTTGGGGGACCATTGGTTCTGGAGGGTTCACTGGACAGGTCTCATGCGGAAATGTGCGTAGGCCACCACAGGGATGGCAGTGGACATGTGACCCAGAAGGTGCAGTATTCGTCTGGCTGTGACTATTTTCTGAGTCTGTATATCTAGCACCAGAGCTATAAGCATGTCCTGCTGGGCAGGCGGGAGGTAAGCCCTAGCTGTAACTGTATCTAGAACAGCTCCAATGTATTGGAGAGACTGTGTCAGATTTGGACTGGACTTTGGCCAACTGACACTGATTCCCAGATCTGCGAACAGTTTCAAGGTAGCATCTAGACAACTAAGCAGAGCTACTTTGGAGTCTGCTTTTATTAGCCAATCATCTTGATATGGAAAGATAAAGTGCCTTTCTCTTTGTAAGATTGCTGCTACCACCACCAGGCACTTGGGTGAACACTCCGGGGGCCGATGAGAGGCCAGAGGGGAGTGTTCGAAACTGGTATTTTTGACCCAGTAGGTGGAAGCGCAGAAATTTGTGGTGGGCAGGATGGATGGGAATATGAAGGTAGACATCCTTCATGCCTAGGGCGGAAAGCCAGTCACCCTGCTTTAGAATCGGCACGATGGCAGGTAGGGTGATCATGTGGAAGCATTTGTACTGAATGTAAAGATTCAGTTGTCTTCCATACGTTTGGGCACCAAAAAGAAGTGGGAGTAAAATCCCGTTTGATGTTCCAGAAGGGGCTCTGGCACAATGGTCTGTTTGGTCAAAAGGGCCATCAACTCCTCCTGTAGGATCGGTATATGATTTGGAGAATAATGAATCCTGCGTGGAGGGCAAGGGCATGGAGTGGAGAGAAACTCCAGAGTATGACCCTTCTATATAATCTGAAGTATCCAATTATCGGAAGTGATCGTTTGCCAGGCTTCCAGATGGTGGGCAAAATGACCACCCACAGCCTCCTAGGCCTCGTCGAGGAAGCAGGGGGGAAGCCCTAGTGGGTCACTGGGAGATGGGGGGGGGCGCAGCTCCACTTGCAGGGCAGGAGCGTGCACCCCGGGTGGTAGAGGTGTTGTCTCTGGTGGATTGAGCATGACCTCTGAAGCTGCCTTTATTATTACCTCTGTATCGTCCACCTCTTTTGGAATAAGAGGAGTATTGAGTATGGTAGGTTGTAGCTGGGGTGTGATACATGCCATGTACCGTATGAAGGGCTCTGCCTGATACTTGTAATTCATCCCGTAAGGTTTGAGTTCCTGGCCCGAACAGCTTGGACCTGTTAAAGGGGACATTAGCTACTTTATGTTGTATAGCAGGTGCAAAGCCTGAAACATTAAGCCAGGCATGGCGAAGCAAAGTCATACCAGTGGCTGATAGGCAGGCTGAGGTATCTACGGCATCATATCCCAACCTGAGACGGTGATGTGAGATAGAATTACTAGCTGTCACTGTAGCAAATAATTTATCTCCATCTTGTGAGGGAGGGAGTTTATTGATAAATTCAATGGTAGAGGACCCCAAGGTATGTTGATATTTGATCATATGACCCATATACAGTAGTAGCCACAGACATTGCCAGCTATTTCCAGATATTTCATGACAATTCTAAAGAGTTTCTCTCTGTTGCCCCTACTGTGGAAATGCAGAAAGCAGGAGATTTCTCTAGCAATATCACAGACATTTCAGGAAAAAGCTGGCAATGTCTGTGGCTACTACTGTAGTTCAAAATTCTGATATTCATGGCACCTGAGGAAACTACCTTTTTCCCCAGATAGTCAATTCTTCTGGATTCCTTATCAGGAGGTAAGGAACTCATGTGCTTGGGTTTTTTAGTACGGTCATGAGCGGCAGTAATGACCATAGAATCTGCCTCTGGAATACTAGACAGAGGGTAGGTCCAGAGGAGCCTGATATAGGCGATCTGCTTTGCGAGGAACAGCTGTAATTGCTGAAGGTTGATGCCAAGCAGCCAGCATGGCATTCTGGTAGGTAGGAATTAGTGCGGGAACCACTAATATTGGCTTCACAGATAATTCCAGGTATTCTGCCATATCCTTACGTTGTTTGTCATATTCAGTAGTGGAGAATCCCATGGCTTTTTGAATCTGAACCATCATGTCACTGAAGGATGGGTCATCTGGGGGAGAGGCTGCGGCAGGCAGAGGAAAGTCCTCATCCGGAGAAAAGATTTCCGAATAGGAGGATTCAGGATTAGGAAAATCCAGATCTGAAAACTCTTCATCCTCAAGATCACCAGTGAAATCAGGCAGTAATTCTTAATCATCTGACAGATAGTCCTCTATAAATGGAGGAGGAGACCAGGGTGGCATGGTATCCCTTTCACCATGAAATTGTTTAGGCGGAGGAGGGGGATGAGATCGAAACAGATCACCCAGCTCTTCAGAGGGCTGGGAATGCCGCATGGCATGCAAGATGTGTCAGACTACATTGGTAAGGTCCTGTTCCTGGGAAGGAGGGGAAACAAGGGGGTGATAGAGGGAATGGGATGGGTAGCATGAGCAGATCTTAAACCTGGTTAATAAAGACCAGGGTCCTGATCCCTGTCCACCTGACCCCTATATGAAGGCACCTGAGTAGGCAGAGGGACAGGCAATAAGGCATAAGCCACATGTTTCCCCTGAGGAATGCGAGTCTCGTCGATGAGCCCGCAGGGGAAAAAAAAGAGTTATTTTCACTCAAAATGTCAGATGCCGTCGACGGGAGAGGAGCCCCCGTCGACGAAGCAGCAGTATACTTGGCTGCATGCAAAGCACTGAAAAGCATCGTTGACCAGAGGGTATAAGCCTCCATTGATGGAGCAGTTCATGACTGAACTGCATTTTAAGCGCTGTCGACAAGAGGGTATGAGCCCCTGTCGACGAAGAAGCATTTAAAGGACGTCCTGTTGATGGAGGGACACCAGAAACGATGGCCGTCGACGGACGTCTAGGCAGGGAGTGAGAAAGGTTTCTCTTTCTCCTTCTCCTTTTTCTGCCTAGAATAAGAACCAGTGGAGGGGGAGCCCTAGGTATTGGCCCCCTGGTTCTCCAACAGAGAAATTTTCTGTTCCATCAAAAGTCTTTGAATTTCAAGCAACCGTCATCGATGAGTTGCCTGATTAAAGTCCTGACATAAGTTGCAGGAATTGGTGTCGTGTGTGGGTCCCAAACACCTTACACAAAGTGTGTGATTGTCAAAGCAGTATATCTTCCTACCACAACGGCAGGAATGAAATAAAGCTTGCAGGGTTTTATTTAACTCTAAAAATTGATTAGCGTTTTGCTCATAAAAGTGCTAAAGCTTTGTGAAAATTAATAGCTCTTGCCTCACTGTGTTTAACAAACACAGCACTTCTAGAAAATCTATATAAATACTTTCTGTACAGTTAGTATCGTCCCAAGGAAAAAACTGCTAATCAATTATTTAAAACCCTGAGCTTGTTTAGTTGAAGAATCAGTAGACATTCATTTTAGTTCCAAATTTCTCATTGATGACTGACTGCTACTCAGAAGTTGCATTAGCTGCTGCGCGAGCTGAAGATGGCGGGAAAATGAACTGAGGATACTAGGGACTGCCCACACTTAAATAGGAAACAGGAAGCTGATGTCATGTGTGGGCAGTCCCTGGTGAAAAACTGCTAGAAGAGATGCTGTGCACCACAGCGACCTCTGCTGGATACCCAAAAGTATTACCTACTGCAAGAAACCACTCTATGGAAGATCTATGGTTACACATGAGTAACCTATATTTGTAAGGTCATGGATACAGTTCACTATCCACACTCTGGCAGACTCTTAGTAGTTTTCAGGGAGGAGGGGGCATGGCATGCACCCCTATTTGACGAACAGAGATTGGAGAACTGAGACCCCAAAAGCAGCACCCCGATGAGAAATAATGTTAATTCTGTAATGGGAGATGAAGGTGTGTGCTTTCTTGCAGGTGACAGCCCTACAGATCTCATGTATGGGGATGTCTCTGGAGGCAGTGGTATATCTAGCAGAATGAGCTGTACACCCTCTGGGAAGCTCACTACCAGCCTACTTATAGCAGAGGTGGATGCAGGATGTTATCCACCTGCCAACCATCTGCTTTGCTGCCAGTCTACCAGGTGCAGCTTTAGTGTATGTCGCAAACAGCTGGCCAGCCTCCCCCCGCACTCCAGCCTTGCATTCCTTATAATAAGAGAGCACCCTCCGTAGGTTCATGGTATGGTGCCAGCAATCAGCTTCTGAGGTTAGTTAGTAAAGTATACCGGTAAGTTAATCACCTGGTTAAGATAAAACTCCAATGCAACCTTCAGGAGGAATTTCAGGTGGAGGTGAAGGGTGACCTTGATCTTGTGGAACACCAGATAAGGTAGACTCCACTGACAGCACCTGGAGCTCACTAATCATTCTGGCTGACGTGATGGCCACCAAGAAGGCCATCTTCCATGGCAGTTGTGACATCTCACACCTGTGCATAATCTCAAATGGCTTGTCCATGAGTATAGCCGCACCAGAAGTAGGTCCCAAGGTGGTGGTGATTCACGCACTGGGAAGGACAGAAGGTTTAGGTCTTAGAAAAACACCTGACCACCTTTTCCTGGGCCACTGTCTGCATACAAGGCCATACCCAGTATGCAGAGATGGCTGCCAGGTGCACCATGAGTATCGTTGCTCGTGGCCCCGCCTGCAAGAGGACTAAAGGTAGTCCAAGATGTTCACCACAGGGCAGATAGGGGGATCAACCTCCATGTCCTGGCACCAAATAGAGAACCTCTTCCATATGAAGGCATAACACCAGCAAGTCAACTCTTTTTGGGAGGCCAACATGACATGGAGCACTTCTTCCAAGAGACCCAAGGCCTGAACACTAGTCACCCAGGAACCATGCTGTGAGGTGCAGGGAGTGAAGGTCTGAGTGCACGACCTTCCCCTATTGTCTGGTCAGCAGGTCCGGGTAATGAGGCATCTGCCATGAGGGCCTGTTGCTAAGGCTGAAGACATCTAGATACCAAAACTGTCTGGGCCAGTCTGGAGTTATCCGGATCATCTGAGCTTTGTCCTTCTGGGACTTGACCACTGCCTTGTGGATCAAAGGGAAAGAAGGAAAAGTATACACACTGTACATAAGACCTGGGGTCCAGGGCCTTGCAAAGGTATCCCCCAACAGTGTTCCGGACTGTGGAGGGTGGGCACAAAACAGCCTCAGCTTTCTGTTCTCCAGGAGGCAAACAGATCCCCCAAAGGGGTGCTCCACTGGGAGAACAACCAGCGTACCACCTCGTGATGCAGGCACCAATTGTAAGACATCTCTCCTTCCTGGCTGAGAGCATCTGCCAGATTATTATTCACTCCCATGACATGGATCGCTAAAGAGATCTGCACCTAAACTGTGCATGTGGGTCCAAGTGCAGAGGGCCTTTCAACAGCGGAAGGGAGTGAGTTTTACCCTGCCTGTTCAGGTGAAACATGGTAGTGATGCTGTTCATCTGGACCTGCATGACCTGACTCTTGATCAGAGGAGTACATTCTGTGAGAGCCAGCTGTGCTGCACGGAGGTCCAGCAGGCTGATGTGGTGACAGGACTCTGAGGGAGACCAGAACCTATGGGCTCTGTGGGTTCCCAGGTGTGCTCCCCACCACACCAGATACTCATCCATCATGAGCATGACGTTCGGCTCTGGGTGGACAAACAAAATTCCTTCCACTACTGTAGATGTTGAGTGACGAGCCACTACTTGATGGCATCATGCATCAGCTGGGTCACTAAGGCCAGCTGGCCAAGGTGACCTAGGCACTGGGACCGCTAGTGGCCCAGCTCCCAATACAGGTGAACATCCACCAGCATGCCCAACAGACCACACTAGTGGTGGATGCCATGTACCTAGACAGCCTCAGGAAATCCCAAGCAGGGCATAAGTGCCCAACCTGACATGATTGGGCAAAGGAGGTAAGGTCCTGATCCCAGCACACGGGAAGATGGGCCTTGGCCTGAAGAGAGTCCAGTTCTGCTCAAACAAACTTGATAACCTATGAGGGAATCAGTTCGGCCAGCAGGCCCAAGTCTTTGCAAATCTGGAGGTCAAGATCCCTGCTATCAACCAGTCACCCAAGTAGGAATACACCGTGAAATGAAAATACAGGCTCTACATTCTTGGGGTATCAGCACCGCTCACCTATGGTTCGCAGTTCTAAGAATGTGCCTGAGACCACTCTTGCAACCATAAAAGTGGTCTTGGTGGCAGTACTAACATACAGCATTGGTGAGCTGGGGTGATTGTTTTTTTATGGTTGCGTGCAGTTTAATAAAATGAAAAGCTTTCAAAACAAAACATTCACTCCTGCTGGCTAGACCTAGACACATACCTAGAAAACAGAAAGTTTGGATTAGAAAGTTATTTAATCAAAGTCAGAATATCATGATCCTAACAAGGAAATTTCAAGCCTCCCCTCACAAAACATGGCAGGTAGTAAGGTAAACACTGAGGTACAGAGCTCAACAAAGGGCAGGACAGGGGTAAATGGAAAAATAGGCAAGGGCAATAAGAGCAGGGATGGGGGGGAATAAAGGCTAAAGCCAACATTTAATGGAGGGCAATGAGTACTAATGCCTGTAGTCTGGAAAACAAGCTTCCTGAGCTAGTAGCCCTGATGGAAGATGAAAAATTGGATATTGTGGCAGTCACGGAAACATGGTACATGGAGAACCATGACTGGGATGTCAACATACCGGGGTACACAGTCTACAGAAGGGACAGGGAGGGTAAAAGAGGAGGTGGAGTAGCTCTTTACGTAAGGGAAGGGATCAAAGCTACAGACCTAAAAAGTAAAGGGGAGGGACAAGAGGCACTCTGGGTCACCTTGGAGACAGGGAATGGCATCACAATCCGCACAGCAGTTGTATACAGACCCCCGTCTCAAGGGGAGGAAACGGACAAGAAAATGATGGAGGACATTCTCAAAATGGCTGAAAAGGGGGAGATACTGTTGATGGAGGACCTGAATACGCCAGATGTTAACTGGATGACATGTACTGCAGCCACATCCAAGAGCAGGGTCATTCTTGATGCCCTGCAGGGGGCAGGCCTTAGAAAGCTAGTGTTGGAACCCACTCGGGAGGGAGCAATACTAGACCTGGTATCTCAAATGGAGAGAGGATCACAAATTTAGAGTCAGTAGACATCTGGGAACAAGTGACCACTGCACAGTGTGCTTCACAATAAGCACAGCCATGGAGACAAGCCATACAAAAACAAGGATACTGGACTTTAGAAGGGCCAACTTTGGCAAAATGGGTGAATATCTGAGGAATGCACTAGCAAATGGCCAAAAAGGAGGGGTGGAAGAACAATGGAGAAAAATCAAAACTGCTATCATACAGGCAACAAGCCTTTGTGTGAAACAACTAAAGAAACCAAAGTGGAGTGAAAAACCACTATGGTTCTCAAAAGAGGTGGCAGGGAAGGTTAAGGAGAAAAAGGCTGCATTCAAAAAGTATAAGGAATCACAGGAGCAAGACAGAGAACTGTATCAATTAAAGCAGAAATAAGTGGGGAAGGCAGTCAGAATAGCAAAGGTCCAAACCGAGGAAAAAATAGCCAACTCAGTTAAGAAGGGGGATAAAACCTTCTATAGGTACATTAGGGAGCATAGAAAGGTTAAGGGAGGAATAGTGAAGATTAATAAAGGAGAGGGGGGTGGGCAGAGGAGACAGTGAAAAGGCAGAGATACTGAATGAATACTTTGCCAGTATTCACAAAAGAAGATGAGAAGGAGTTACCTAAACCAGACAATAGAAGCACTCTGGTAGGGGTTGACACCAGTCCATTTACAGAAGAAAGAGTCCTGAAAGAACTCCTAAAACTCAAGGTGGACAAAGCAATGGGGCCTGACAGGATTCACCCCAGAATCCTAAAAGAACTAAGGGAGGACCTAGTGACACCACTGACCACACTTTTTAACAAATCATGGGAGGATGGGGTGGTACCTGAGGACTGGAGGAGGGCAGATGTGATTCCCCTTCACAAAAGTGGGAGCAAGGCAGAAGCAGGAAACTACAGACTTGTAAGTTTGACCTCAGTGGTAGGGAAAATGATGGAATCACTTCTGAAAGAAAGAATTGTTGAGTACCTAGAGGCAAGCAGGGCACAGGACCCAAAGCAGCATGGATTTACAGCAAGAAGGTCATGTCAGACAAATCTAATTGATTTCTTTGACTGGGTGACCAAAGTAATAGACCAGGGAGGGGCTGTGGATATGGCCTACCTAGACTTTAGCAAGGCATTTGACACAGTCCCTCACAAAAGACTAATAATCAAGTTAGCCAGCCTGGGAGTGGGTTCTAGGGTGGTAGCCTGGGTAGCAAACTGACTGCACAACAGGACACAGAAGGTAATAGTGAATGGAACACATTCTGAAGAAAGGGGGTTAATAGTGGAGTACCTCAGGGCTTAGTACTGGGTCCAGTCCTCTTTAACATCTTTATAGGTGACATTGCAGAGGGTCTGGAGGGAAAGGTATGCCTCTTTGCAGATTACGCAAAGATCTGTAACATAGTTGATACACAAGGCGGGGTAGAAAGGATGAGAATGGACTTGGCAAGGTTGGAGGAATGGTCAGACATATGGCAACTTAGATTCAATGCAAAGAAGTGCAAAGGAATGCACCTGGGAAACAAAAACCCAGGAGAAGAGTACACAATAGCAGGGGAGGTACTAACAACAACAAAAATGGAAAGGGACTTGGGGGCAGATCATATCAGATGACCTAAAGGTGGGTAAGCAGTGAGGAAGTCAGTATGAGAGCCAGGGGATACTGGGATGCAGGGATGGGGCATCACAAGTAGAAAAAGGGAAGTGGTTAGCCCTCTGTACAGACAGTTGGTGAGACCCCATCTGGAATACTGTGTGCAGTTTTGGAGACCCCATCTACGCAAGGACATAGACAGGATGGAAGCAGTCCAGAGGAGGGCAACTAAAATGGTGCAGGGTCTGCATCAGAAACCGTATGAAGAGAGACCGAGAGAGCTTAATATGTATACCCTTGATGAAAGGAGGGACAGGGGGACATGATAGAAACTTTTAAGTACCTCAAGGGAATCAACAAAGTCCAGGAGGGTAGCATCTTTCAGAAAAAGAGATGTGTAAGAACAAGGGGGCACAATTTAAAGATAGAGGGGGGATGGCTCAGGGGTAATGTGAGGAATTTTTTTTTCACGAGAGTGGTGGATGCATGGAACCACCTTCCTGGGGAGGTTGTTGGGTCTAAAACAGTGGGGGAATTCAAACATGCATGGGACAGATATAAGGCAATTGTAGTGGGGGGTTGCAGCAAGTAGACTGTTGGTTAACTAGAATCTGCAGCTTATCCAATAGGAAGGGAAATGGGCAGACTGGGTGGGCCAAGTGGTCCTTATCTGCCGTCAAAGTCTATGTTTCTATGTTAAGAAATTGGGGTTTATGTGATAATGTCGAAAGCCTAAAGGCGATCACCGTTATTAAGAAGTCAAGAGTGGCAAAAAAAAATTTCGGCACTCTGACACCCGATGCACAGACAAAACAGCGTAGAACTTACTTTTTAATGTTTTATGTGGGGCTGTGCCCCCACCTACTAAGGATTTTCAACTCTAGGGGTGCATGTTGGGGGTGTGTGTGTGAAAACATTTAAAAAAAAAAAAGGTTTGGACCGAAGCAACAAAACACACCAGCGCCCAGACCTGAACCCAATACCCCTGCCAACCAGCACCGCCTAACCCACCCACCAAGCCACAAGGTCGGCTCTGCAACCCACCGCGCAACACCCTCACATTCCCTCCCACCCCTAGCTGTATGCTCCACTCCCCGTCGTGTACATAGCAAAAAGCCTGTCGCTATGTTGCTGACCCTCCATCTGGCTGCCCTACCCTATAGTAGCCCTGGACACATGCATGGGATTGGGTCGCCATTACTGTAGGCACCCAATCCCTAGCGCTCATATGTCGGGTTACCAGAAATTGCTATAGCAACAGTTTTTACTGTCTGAATCAAGGGTCCTGGATGCATCACTGTCACATCAAACAGGAGGGATTGCTAGAAAAAGAACAGCCATAAAAAATGCGAACACAGAGATCCCCAGGGGCTATAAAACTAGTAGGCAAATTAAAAAAAAATTCCTTACAGCAAACAAAGGGAAGGACACACTTGGACTACACCTACAAATCAAAACACTGCAATTTTTTTTTGTAAATTCTAGCTTAAGTTCCACTTTAAGATTACATAGCAGTTGCCTTGTTCTAATTTATGACATGGGTTCACAAAAGGAGGAAAGGTAATTGGGCAAGCACCATCACCTGACTGTGCATTAAATTCACTATTAAATGCACAGCTAGGGTGAGATGGCTATTCAGCAAGCTCCCTGGGCACAGCGGGACTTATTGGTGGGAACATTCAGCAGTGACAGGCAGCCATTAAAATATATACCTAAGCGAGAGGGACCCGCAGCAGTTTGCTGGCGGCCACCTGTCAGTGTTGCTCCCTAGTCCCCAGTTCTGTATGTGCATCCTAAAGAGAAGATTTGCCCAAGTAGCATTACCCATTATGTGATCCTATGTTGCAAAGTGCATTAGTCCGGGGTGAGGTGCCGTTGCAAGGCTCCTTCCTCCGTGAGTTCCCCAGCCCCCCGGCCCCATCAGCAACACTGAGAGTGAGAGACTCAGATGGGCATATATAGTTGAAAAGATGTGCATTGTACAAGCCCCCAACAGCCACACAAGGGAGAGAGTCAGAAAGACAGGGCAGAGAGGCAGACAGAGGCGGCCACCTGAAGGTAGTCACGGTGCCCCCCACCCGAGCACCGGTACATCATGGTGAGGCACAGACACAGCGAGTGACACCAAGATTGGGACGTCATCACTTTGTCAGGGAACATATTGTTGAGAGCTCCGACCAGCTGTCACTGTGGCTGCCTGAAGTGGAACTTACAATCTTGTGCAGTCCCCCCCCCATACAGCGTGTATCAGCAATGTTGTGGACAGTGAAAGCGGGACCTGAGTTGCACTTCACACGTCTTGAAGTGTCCCAGCAAGTTGTCAGTGCTTCTCTGCTCACCAGTATTTTGGAAAAAATCTTTCTGCAGGCGGCGTGACACAGATAAAGAGAGAGAGGGCCATACTGCTGCATCCACTCTTTTGCTAGTGGTTATGTCGGGGCTCCACTGTTCCCTCTCAGACTCTGCGATCCAGTTAGTGTGCTGTCTGTAGCAGCTAACCCCCTTCTGCTGCCCTCCCATGATGCACATTGTGGTGATCATGACCCTGGCTGCTTGCTGCTGTCCTGTCCTTCCCCTCGGTCTCTCAATACAGTTTTGTCAGAACATCAACACAGCTGAGTCCCGTTCCAGGTAATGGTATTCCTAGAAAGTGTGACAGAGCGAGAACCGAGAGAGTGAGATTATCGGTGGTTTTGCAGCCATCTCAGCGGGTCCGTAGACAGTAGCCAGAGTTTGTCGCGCTGGGCGGAAACTGTGTTCAGTGAGTAGCCATGTCCTGGTTTTGTGTTGGGTCAGTTGTGTTCTGCAGGTGCAATATACCTGTCTTTTGTAGTCCTCACATGTTGAACAGGACGGGGGGCGGGGAGACAGAGTGGGAGCACTTCACCACGGTGCTCTCCCTGATGCTGGTATATGTCCCTTCCCAATCGTCAGTGCCACACTAAGGGGCAGTGAGCAAGAGAGAGAGAGGGACAGCAGGAGACGTGGTGCTCATTGGTAGTAGTGTGTAGTGTCAGTTGTGGGAGAGATGGGGCAAAGTCCATCTCAGTATCTGTTGACAAAGAAACTGACAAGTAGTGCAAGTCATCCTAGCATATACCTCTGTGGGAAACGTCCATCTCAGTATGTGTGTTTTTATGTGGTTGGGGGAAGGGGCAGAGGCTGTTAGACAGAGGTCCTTTAGGCAGTAAACACCTGTTTCAGTTTCTGTGGCTGTATTTGGATTTCTAACAAAACCCATGTTATAAGTGCAATATCCCACTCCAGAGTGTTAGTTTATAGGCATGTAATGCACGCCTGGGGTGCTGTGAAGGGACTCGGCCTGTGGCCTCGTGCCTCACACCGTGTCCCAGGCATGCATTAAATGATAAACCCACACCATTTTGTGCATCACTGCTTACTTATGGCTGCTTTACATAGGACTATCTTTGGACCACTAAGACCTAGAGGTAAGCACAATACCTTGTTTGAAATAACTTTTCATGGCTTTTCAGACTTAAGGAGAACTGCACTTAACCTGAAAGTCATTTTCACCCTGGTTCACACACTTTTAATTTTCTATCTTTACTTGCCTTTTCACACATTTATTTCAGATTTCATTCAAATCCATTTAACTGGAGTTTCACAAGCTGCCTTCCCTGCTAGGTCTTATTGGGATTCTAGTAACCCCATGTAACAAGGGGGTTACACTAGTTAACCAACAGTCTACTTCTTCCTACCCCCCGACCAGAACTGCCTTATGTCTATCCCATGCATTCTTGAAACCCCCCACTGTTTTTGACCCCACGACCTCCTCAGGTTCAGTGCACTTCTCCTTTAAGAGTGCCTGCAAACTTTACTTCCCCATTTAAATTTATGCAACAGCCTTTTATGGCAGCTCCAGATGACTGCACAGATTGAGGTACATTCAGCAAAGTTGAAAAAAAAGGGTACTAAATCATAGCTGCGCAAAAACCCAAGGAGCATTGACCCATTTTAGAGGGCATGAGGAACACCTAAAGACTGTTCAAAGGAAGAATAGGAATTAAATCTACAGGGCATTTGTTTCAAAGCAGATCCTTTATGGGTCTGCCCCTCCCTACTACCAAAGCAGCCTTTAGGCTGCATTGTTCCACCATCCACTAGCTAGCCTAACACTGTCAGCTGGTTGGATGCAGTCGCATCCCAAATGAAGATACTTGCAGCAAAATTATGTCAGTTGCACATACTTCACTTTGTAGTTTTATTTTTGCCATGTATATTTTAGTTTGTATTCACTGGACTATTCCTGGGACTCACATGAAAATGACATGCTGCATATCAGGGTTGGAGTAATTTCTTTTTTTTTTTGTTTTGTTTTATTCTCGGTTTTTTGCAAGCCCTCTTACACCATGACCACACCTTCCTTCAGGGTCTCCCAAGGTCTCCACAGGGTCGGCAGAACTCCTGAGTTCCCGATAGGGACAGCCCCCATCCTGCCATGGTTTGCCCCCCAGGTGGGGAAGGAGGGAGTCCTGGCTTCCTCCCTACCTACATAAATTGTGTTGTGCTGTTTCCTCCAGGATACCAGGGTAGGTCCGCAGGGCTTGGCACCAGGACCTGTCATCAGGCACGGAAGTGGGATCCATTTTCCAGTTTCTCCCACCCACGAGGACAGCGACATTCAGGAAGGTCCAAAGAAACGTGTGCATGCCAAGATGTGCTGCTGTTCTGGACCGCAGTTGACATCATCCCCTCCTTTATGGCACTCCCAGCTGCACCTCCACCCATGCGCACCCAGGAGGCAGTATTACAGCAGGAGCAGCGACCCTCCCTCCCAGGAGGAGAAGAGCATTCCTAGGATGCTCACTCCTTCCCTCCCCCCAGCCGGCCATCTTACGACCCAGGATTGTTCCCAAACTCAGGCTATGGGCATCATAAGCGGTAGCTCTACCATTGTGCTGGCAAGCAGGCCTGGTTGGAGTAATTTCAAATAAATAAATAAACTGCCACAAATCAAAGCAACTGTCTCAGACCACCCACAACACCTGCAAATAAGCTACAGGCAGCAGCAGTGAATCAGTTTTTTTTCCTTGCCTCCCCTGCCCCCCGAACAGCCACTCCTTCGGGTCACCAATGGATCTCTGCCCACCAAGCCATCCCCCCCCATTGTCACTGTCTTTGTTGTGTCATGTCCCAGTTGACCCATCATATCCCTTCACCGGGGCCTCTCGGGACCCACAAGAGGGGAGATAGGGTCCCAATTGTCCACTTAGGTGCATACTGTATGATACTGAGTAAGTCACTTAACTTCCTTGTGCTCTCAGGTCACGTATGGAAACAAGCTTCAGCTTAGTGTGCTACTCCTGGTTAAACAATGTTCCCTTTCCATTTCCCAATTCTGTACTGGGTACATGGCGGGGGATCGGCCCAGAAGGCGGCTGCCAGGGCTGCATGGCATGAGGAAAACCAGGTGACCATCATCTGGTCAATCAAGCAGGCAATTTTCTCATTTTCTCCCTCCATCCCTCCCCCTACCACGTTACGGCCGCACGCACATAACGTCCTGGTAAGGACGCATGGTCACCCACACTGCCAATCCTGGTGGTCCCCTCTACTGGAGACCACCAGGAGAAACTCTAGAGCAGTGCAGGCTCACGCCCTTCCTCCCAGGGAGGAGAGTGTCTGAACAGATGCTCCTAACCCTCCCCGCCAGTCTCCACTCCTGCCATTCCGGGCGGGAATCTGGGTCGACAGCGTGCCATGCGATTCCCCATCACACGGCACCATGGAACCAGCTGGTGGCTCTTTTCTGATGCCGATGCAGACTGGTCTCCTCCTGCATCTGTGTCAGAGCCTCCTGAAAATCCTGTCCATTGTATGCTACCTTTAGCTGATCACATGCAGTCATCCTCATTATTATTCGATGTGTATAATTACTGATTGTATGCTATGATTTAATGTCCTAAGGAAACAACTTACATTTCAAATAAGCAGAACAATGGTAAAATATTTTCTTTTCCAAACTGCAAATTTGCCAGTTTTGTTTAATAACACTCTTTTTCATAGTCTCATTCAATGGTGCCAAGTCAACAACTACAGACATATCATCCAGAATTAGGGCAGATTTTATTGTGTAATCAACATTCTAGCTTCTGCCATTAAACTGTTTTCAAGCCTTTAAACCAGTATTTAAGTTTTTAATTAATCTTAGTGGTTTTTCTGTCTATATTCATTGAAATGGTCAAGTGGGGATCTTGGTGAACTCTGAGGTACTGAAATGAATGAATCCACAAAATGGAGCCTATGCAGTAACACACAGAAAAAGGGCACGTAACTGCTATATTGACAGTGTACAGTTACCTGCCGCACAGGCATTGAGAGTTGCATTCAGTTCGTGAACATGAGCGCAGGGCACGTGGATGCAGGACTGTACTAAACTGACATGCGTAGGGCCACACAGGGCAGGCAGCAGGCGGGTCTGCAGGCTCTGGCCATACCTCTTAACCCCGCCATATATGGGCATCTTCCCTGCACATAAACACGTAAGTGAATAGCACTATGGAGGACATGGGAAATACCCAGGGGGGGAACAGATGCGGCCATGGCATGCAGGCCGCCACCGGTGCCCAATCGGACCTAGTGTGGTCACATGTAACGTGTGGACCAGGCCCGACATGCAGCCAAGACCATGCCATCCTGTATGGGGCACAATCACTAAAGGCACTGGCTGAGACCAAGGCAAAGCTGTGGCATGACATATAGGCATCTGTCAATCTGGCTGGGCCAGAGATACGCACACTAGCTGCCATAAAACATAAATGGCATGACATGCAATCAAGCAGAAGCTGGCATCTTTCAAATGCCAACAGACCAGAAAGGGTGGAGGGCCGCCCATGCAGGGGTACAGCCTGTCACTCGTAGAAAGGATGATGGTAGACACCCTTGCCAACATGTCCCTGCATGGGGAGGAGGAAGGCAAAGGCACCCTGCTAGGTATGCATGGTAGTGCGGGGGGAGAAACACCAGAGACATGCTAACCACAGAGTGTTGCACCCTACAAACTCAAGAAATGGCTGCCCCCCCCCCAGATAAGGAAGATGCAGCCCCTGCCGAGGAAGACATGCGACAGAAGACAGAACAGACAGCCTATAGCAGAAGGATGTCACAGGTATGTGTCACCCTAGGCGTCCTGCTGTAGACCCCTAAATGTACACAGCAGTGGCACAGCATCTTTCCTTCCTCTCACCCTGACGTACTGCACAGCTGCCTCTGTGCACGCCACAGAAGGGGCATTTGTTGGAGGCCACATCCCCCCCTTCACATAGAGAAGGAAACCCAGGTAGATGAGGAGTGGATGGACACCCCCACCAACAGCCCACAATCAACCATCTCCCACGCAGATGACATGATGCTGTCCTACCCTGGGCTACCACCCAAGGATGTTCCACATGCCACAGATGTCACAGTGCACCAGCCACTTGTTGCAGGGCACATGAAATGGCCTCTCAGCACTGCCAGCAATACAAAGGACACAGGTGACCTGCACAGCATCAGTGGTCAGTGGAGAGCAGGTGGTTCAAGGGGGACCACACAACTATATCCAGACAGTGGGTACGAGGGCTAGTTAAGTCACAGAATACACAGGATGAGGAGGTCAGTCTCCCAGGGTATACTGCTCACATGCTACTTCCAAGGTACAGCAGATGGAATGTGATCATTTCCTGGCACTGAGGAATGTCATGGAGGCACTGAATAACTGACAATGGAGGTGAGGTGGATGCATAAAGGGATAGAATGGATAGAAGACCTGCTGGAGAGGCTGACACAGCACACAGTTAGCAGGTACAGGTAGTACCACAACAGCTACTGAGGCTACCCCAGTGTTCCTAATGCACCACACACCTGGCACCCCGTCTCCCTGTAGATTTGGAAAACAGTCAACTGCAACCAGAGGCAAACACACAGCCTGAGTGGCGGCACAGTGGAGGTGGCAAGGTGACAGTTGAGACATGTCACCTAGATGTACGTTCCTCGGGATGGGATGGCACTCAGGATATGTTATCATCAGCGTGCCACACTGTCATGCTAACCCCCTAACGGCTGAATGACACCTGCATGAGCCTGTGATGAGCCGCCCGGCCAGACATGGGCTCGGCACCCCTCCCCAGGGATGCTCACCTCCTCTATTGCCTAATCTGACACCCCTGTACATGCTGTAGCATAGGTAGCCAACGCCGATGCATGCCATATTTTCAGCATGGCACATGCGGTGAACACTCTTCATGCCTTCCCAGGGGCAAGCATCTTTGTGTTGCAGTCATATCCAAGCACTGGAACCTCATGTTCAGTTGCCCTGTTGTCTGTTCAGCCACTAACCATGTCTTCCTGTGGACCTTGTTGTAGGCCTCCGACTCTGTGCCCTGTGCCTACAAGAAGAATGTAATTAGGTATGGCCATATCGGATATCCGCTGTCACCTATGCAGCGGAAGAACAACGGCATTAGTACATCACAGGATTTCTGCTTACACATCAGGGCATCTGTATGGAGTACCTGTACCCACCTAATAGCCATCTAACCGTGGCATTGTGTGCACTGACTAGGGCACCAAGCCTTGATTTCTCAAAGATGTAGGCATCATGACAGGATCCAGGGTATTTGACACACACCTTAGTGACAATATCCGATGCATCTGAAACTATCTGGTAATTTATACCGTGGTATCCCTTGTGGTTCCAGTAGGACTTCTTGGCCACAGTCAGGACCAGGACCACCATATGCATGTAGTCCTTCTGGTCACACATCGATGCTCTGATAAAAGACAATGGTAGATCACCCCAAGGCCCAACAGGACACAACGGCCACACACTTAATGATGGCCTGGAGACTGCCTCAGTTTTTAATAGGCTATTCACTAACTTAGAAGAATACAAAACTAGTCACCCCCAAGGACCACGGGGCATCAATGTACTGAGAGGCAGAGCCCTGATAGACCGCACTTTCACCTAAGGTTGGTAAGGACAAAGGAACTTCTCCCCCTTCTGAAGTCATCAAAGCGAAATGCTCAGCAGGCCCGTATGGCCTTGACCCGAGGTTGCTCAGGGCAGCAGCAGCACCAGCCATAACTTTACTGATACACAAGGGGGGTCCTAGAGAGCCCATAGGCAACTATAAGCCTATCTATCTCTCTCTCTCTCTCTCCTATGTACCCTAGCCAAAATCCAGGAAAGGTTAGTCTACTGCCAGCTTAGAGACTACCTGGAGACTAACAAACTACTAGTGCATACACAGCATGGATTTAGACGAAAACATGGGACGGACACAGCCCTTATCAAGCTTACAGCTGACGTCCTTATGGCCATGGATAAGGGCACCCCCACTGGGGCGGTTTTTATAGACCTGACCAAGGCCTTTGATTTAGTAGACCATGACCTCCGATGAACAAACTGGGTAATCTTGGTCTTGACCAGCACTCCCTAACCTGGTTCAATAGTTTCCTGACCAAACGCTCCCAACAGGTCAAGTGGAGAGGTGCAATATCACAGCCACTCACCCTCAGGGATCCATACTGGGCCCTCTCCTATTCACACTATTTGTCAATGATCTGAATAAACACTGCAGAGGTTGCTTGTTGGTCCAGTACGCAGATGACGCAGTGATTTACCGATCCTCAAATACCACTGCAGAAGTGGGGGCTCACCTCCAATCTGATTTTGAAACACTGGAAGCCTGGCTCACAGAAAACAGGCTAATCCTAAATGCCACAAAAACAAAGGCTACGGTATTCGGCCCAAGAACTCTCGGGCAGGACAGAAACTCCCTACTCCCTATAGTCTCCTCATCAGGCACCACAACAGAGGTAGTGAAATCTTTAAAATACCTGAGCCTGACTTTGGACCAAGGCCTCACACTGAAGCCTCATGTCGATCAGATTACTAAGACGCTGCACCAAAAACATGATCTACTATACCACCTGAACACCCAGTTGATCCCTGAATTCAGGGTCACCATTGGAAACAGCATCCTCCTCCCAACCTTGACCTATGCTGCCTCGGTAATGCAGGGTATGGTAAAACAGGAGTACAATAGGATGCAAGTGTTATACAACAAGGTTGCCCGCTTTGCCACTTTGTCTCACAAGAGGAGGCATCACTGCAAAGTACTGGCCTTCCTTTATAGTGACCACCATACCATTGTCTTTGATCCAGAGTATGAATCTAGTAAAATAGTTAAAAACGTACAGGCGTATAACTACAATAAAGCTAACTTCGAGGCAATAAACAACTGCCTAAGAAATACCCCATGGGCAACAATCTTATCACCCTTAACCCTGGAAGATTCTTGGGTACTTGTTAAAGAAAAGATACTAGATGTAGAAAAAACGTATATTCCAACACGGACAAAATACAACAATAAAGGTAAAATTCCATCCTGATTAAACAATGCTATTTGTAATAAGATCAAACACAAGGAAAAACTATTCACTCATTTAAAAAAATGTACAGCAGATACAAAAGGACTTATACTAGGGCAATACGGAACTGCAGTTAAACAACTAAAAAGGATTATCAGAAAGGCAAAATGTAATCTCAAGTTCCGCATAGCCCACTCCAAGGATAATCACAAATCCCTATTTTCTTATCTTAACGGCAAAAAAGGCAGCAATAGACAGATTGGACCACTGACTAATGACACAAATATCATCTCATGTGATAACGAGACAGCCAATACATTCAACACCTATTTTGCACCAGTATTCTCAAAACAAACAGTTACATTTAATACTAGTACAATCATATCAGGCTCTACTGATAATAACTACATAACTACTTCTGATATAGTTCACCTGCTAAAAAACTTAAAACCAAATACTAGCTGCGGACCAGATGTAATTAATCCTATATTTCTGATTGAAACAGCTGAAAATATTGCCATATGCCATACTACTTTCCATCATTTTTAATAAATCCTTAGGGGAAAGAACTGTCCCAACTGATTGGGTAACCACCACAGTTGTGCCTATACTTAAAAAGGGTAATCGTTCCCTAGTGAGCAATTACCGCCCCATTAGTCTAACCTCCATTCCATGCAAAGTAATGGAAAAATTATCAAAGGCATATTACATGAAGAAATGCAACTTCTGGGCATTATTGACCACTCACAACATGGGTTCAAGCAAGGACATTCCTTGCACCACTAACTTAATAGCCTTCTACAATGTTATCAACCAAGAACTAGACAATACACTTCCCATGGATGTCATCCTTTTTTTTTTTTGTTAGTTGTTTAACCAGGAGTAGCACACTAAGCTGAAAGCTTTTTTACAGGTGCGACCTGGGAGCACAGGGAAGTTAAGTGACTTGCTTATGGTCACACAGTATGTAACTGGAAGCTGTGGGATTCAAACTCAGGTCTGGTCTGCTAGAGGTCACCAGATTTGCAGCTCAGAGCCTTAAACCACTGCGCTATACTGCCTCATCATCCTCCTAGATTATAGCAAAGCTTTTGATAAGGTTGTTCATAACATTCTCTAAGCTACGCTATTATACTTAGGTTTTTCTTGCAACATAATTAAATGGATTGATTGCTGGTTAACCAACAGAACCCAGCATGTTAGGATCAATGATGTGTATTCCAGTAATGTGGGTGTGACCAGTGGTGTGCCGCAGGGATCGGTATTGGGCCCAGTACTGTTTAACATCTTTATTTCAGACATGTAGATTAGCTCCAGGAACATACTTTCAAAATCTGCAGATGACACCAAATTAGGTGGTAGGGTGGACTCTGACAATAACATGAACATATTAGTAAATGACTTTTCAGTATTAGAGCACTGGGTACAGAAAAACGAAATGACATTTAACACAGACAAATGCTCTGTCCTCCACTTAGGTTCCAACAATCCCAAACAAACTTATAAACTTGACAATATTACAATTAAATCTTCCACATGTGAAAGAGATCTGGGTATCTTGCTAAACGATAGATTATCTTCCACTAATCACTGTAACCACTTAGCTAAAACCGCAAACTCCTTCTTGGTGGCCTGCGTGTCTGCCTCCACTATGGGGAATATGTGGTCCTGTACATGCAGGTCTAGGGCGTTGGTGACCTCGTGCAGTGCCCTGCTCGCAGAAGAGTGGCTGACATCCATGTCATCCCCTGATATACTCTGGAATGAAAAGGTGGCACAGTGTGCCACAGCACATAGCGCCTTCATCTTCACGTACATCACCCATGACCATTGTGTACTCAGGGCACATGGAGCTGGACCATGTCACACAGCCCTGCGATCATGGCATGGTCCAGACAAACGTGCTCGACACAGTGTGTGTCCTGCTGGATGCTGGTGTCCAACCATGAATTAAATACATGTGGACATGGCCTTGACTTGAATGCCTGCTCATGCTCCCTCATCCCATCCAGCAAGAAGAGATTCATTAAAAATCCAGGACACATTCTCTGTACCCCTATCTTGTGGCTGATTCTGGAAGTGCAGAATCCAGTTGCTCACACCATTGTTTGCTGTCCTCCACCCCTGCAGCATACGGGGCTTCTGCATGGCCATTCCTTTATTACCTGGTAACCGCTAAAGGGGCGTGTACCCAGCATGCCTGCAGGATGATGTGCCATGCACGGGCATCACCAGGCCATACCTAGACAGCTACTGTCATGGCGGAGATGTCAACAACAGCAGCAGACTCTGTTGGATGAGTGTGTACCCACAGGAGCAGTGGACAGTGTTAAAGCTCTGCTACCAAAAGACATCGGAAGGAGTGCCTATATTTATTTATTTAGTTTTTGTTGACTTGGTAAGTGCACTAGACAAATTCTGCCCATTTTCAGGCATGACCCAGGGAAGGGGGATACAGATGAATGCCAGCTGACCTTGAACCAGATAAGGCTGTTGGTGGTATTTTTAGTGAATGTGGGGGAAATTTGGCCAGGGCACCGGGGAAATTCCCTTACTCTTTTTTCTAAAAGTGCCATGGGATCTTTACCATCCACCTGAACAGGCAGATGGTACCTTGGTTTAATGTCTCATCCGAAAGACGGCACCTCAGGAGTGCAGCACCCCCCCTCATGCTGCACTATAGTGTCAGTATTGAGATATTAACCCAAGTGCCTGGTGTGGAGATAGAACCCACAGTCTTCTGATCTCCTGGCCTTAGAGGCGAGTGTGCTGCCTGCTGAGCCACTGACACTGATATGGGAGGTGAAGGAACCAGGACTGCTATGGTTCACCAAGGAGGTGGCTAGGAGGGTGAAGGAAAAGAGGAGAGCATTCAGAAAGTACAAAGATACACAGGGAAAGGAAGACAGGGAATCATACATGGAAAAACTGAAGGAAGCCGGTAAAGCAGTTAGGATGGCCAAAGCTAATACAGAAGAAAAGACAGACAGAAGGATTAGGAAAGGAGACGAGACCTTTTTTAGATACACAGTATTAGTGAAAAAAGAAAGACATGGGGAGAGATAGTAATGCTGAAAAGGGAGGGAGGAGGGTCTGCTGAGGAAGATCGGGAAAAGGCAGAAATCCTGAATAAGTATTTCTGCTCAATATTCACACAGGAAGGCGAGGACGAGGGACTGACACTGAGAGATAACGGGGTTCAGGGACAGGAAGCAAACATCAGCCCATTCACAGAGGAGAGTGTGTCAAAAAAAGGGCTTGAAAAACTAAAAATAGACAAAGCAATGGGACTGGATGGCATCCGCCCCAAAATACTAAAAGAGCTCAGAAATTAACTGGCAGTGCCACTGGCAGAATTATTCAATAAATCGTTGGAGACTGGGGTGGTCCCAGCAGATTGGAGAAGTGCAAATGTCATCCCAATCCACAAGAGTTGGAGTAGGGAGGAGATGGGAAATTATAAACTGGTCAGCTTAACCTCAGTAGTGGGGAAATTGATGGTTATTACTAGAGGAAAAAATTGTGGAGTTCCTGGAATCCAGTGAGCAGCAGGATCCAAAGCAGCATGGTTTCACAGCAGGTAGGTCCTGCCAGACAAACCTGGCAGAATTCTTCGATTGGGTAACCAGAGTGGTAGACCGGTGTGGCGGTGGATGTGGCCTACCTTGACTTTAGTAAGGCCTTTGACACCATCCCACATAGAAGACTAATAAATTGAGAGGGCTGGGAGTGGGGCACAGGGTACTGAATTGGGTTAGTAAATGGCTAAGTTCAAGTTTATTTCTCCAGGAAGACTCCACTGAGCAAGCTCATTTACAAGGAGGTCCTGCTTAGAATGGTACAATACAATGAATGCAATAAATGATAATGAACAACACGTAACAAAAGGAGCAACACAGCAAATATGGTCAAAATGCTTGTAAAATAAGAGACAGAGTGATACAAGAACCTTATAAAGTAAAAGACAGTGCAATACAAGTATTGTATGCAGAGGAAGTTAACATTCAACTAAATCTGTGATAGTACAATAAGAAGACATAAATTACAATAGACATAGGGAAAGGGGTGAGTTGGACCGGCAGCTAGGTCTGGTGAGTGAGTGAGGGGGGGGAGGATGGTGAAGAATTGGGGAGGGGGGTAAGTGCTGACTGCTGGGTAATGTTAGCATACAGGACAAGAAAGGCAAGCTACTCGTGATAGCAATATTCTTCCTTGAGGGAACATCTAAGTAGGTTTTTAGCCATGTTAGATGAGACCAGTTCTGCTAGTCTGAGGAAGGACTGCACTTTATTCCAAATGGAGGGGATGGCATGACTGATAGCGGCTTTGCCATAGCAGGTGTGAAATTTTGGTACATCTAATAGGATAATGGAATATTTTCTAATAAAGTAACAGCTGCATGAGCGGATATACAAAGATGAGCTCTAAAGGGGAAGTTTGTTCAAAAGTGATTTAAGTGCCCAGAGGCAGCTATGAAACATTCTTCTTGTGGTGAGGGACAACCAGCCTACAGCTTAATAGAGGGCACAGTGATGGGTCTTAGAAGGGGGCATTAAGTATGAAACAAATGGCCCTGTGAAAAAGGATATCTAATACATGCAGATAAGTAATTGAACAGCTGTTATATTAATGTCTGCATAGTCAAGAAGGGGGAGAAAAGTGGCTTGAACAAGTCTTTTTCTGACGTCAACAAGGAAGAGTGATTTATTCCCATAAAAAAAAGCCAAGCCTGATTTTCAATTTTTTGGTGAGGTTGTCAATATGAGCTATGAAGGACAGTTTATTGTCCAGCCAAATGCTTATTGCCTAGGTACTTAAATTTATCTACAACCTCTAATGAATCACCTAATAAGGTTGGCCATGAATGGGACTAAGGTACTTTGCATGGGCGGTAGGGTTAAAGAGGATGTGGGTAGAAAATACATTGCCTTTGTTTTGTTTGCATGTAGCAGTAGTTTGGATCCTAGTAGGTTCAGCTGGAGCTGGTTAAAATCAGATTGCAATTCAGAGACAACTGTCAAGAAGGGTTTTGAGAGGTAGAGGACAGTTTCATCTTCCAAAAAGTGTAATTTGGCTTTATGGATGTAATTGCTTAAGGAATTAATATACATAGAGAACAGGAGGGGGCCTAATATGGATCTTTGGGGGATGCCTCTCTATAGCAGCAAGGAGGAGGATAGTAACCCTTCTGACTTGATACATTGAGTTATACCTATGAGATTACTCGAGAACCAATTTACGGTAGTGTTATTGAGGCCGAAAGAGCTATGTTTCAGCAACAGAAGGTTGTGGTCCACTGAGTTGAACGCTTTGCTTAGGTCCAGGAATATGGCACCAGTCGAGTGTTTGTGATCTAAGGCAGTGAACCAATCATTTGTAACTTTCACTAGTGTGGATATCGTGCTGTGCTATTGCCTAAAGCCTGACTGAAGCGGGTTGACTAGGCTCTTGGATTCGAGGTGGTCTCTTAGCTGGGCGTTAATCAATTTTTCCAGAAGTTTAGATAAGACGGGTAGTATGGAAATGGGCCTGTAGTTGTTAAGGTCACTTGGGTTGCCAGATTTAAATAGGGGCAGTACATGACTGATTTTCCAAGTGGTAGGGACAGTAAATTGGGGCTGTTAGGTAGTAAAGTCCTAGTTTCAGAAAGTACAAGTCTATGTCATCAGCTCCAGCACTCTTTTTGGTGTCAACATTTTTTTAACAAGTCCTCTACCTGTTTGAATGTTATGGGGAAAGGCAGAATGAGTCCTGGGATTTGTACACATAGGTGAGTTATCTGGGGGAGAGGGACCCTGCAGCTTAGAGCCTGGGGATGAGTTGAAGGCTAGACCAGCTGTTGTGAAGTGTGAGTTAAAGTTTTTAAGGATTAAGCTTATTCTTTAACGGATTTAATGGTTCTCCAGATTTTTGATGGGTTGCCTTTAGCACCTTTCAGTGCATTAACACAGTAATTCCCTTTGGTAATCTTACCAACTTTCTGCATTATGTTTTGAAGGCCAACCAATCTTGAGGGGCTTTGGTATGTCCGGCCGTTGCCCAGAGCTTGTCGCGGTGGGTTAGGCCTTTTTTCAGTTCGCCAGTAAACTGGAAAGGGGGGGGGGGAGTCTTTTTTTAATTCTACATTTTGTAAGTGGGGCATGTTTGTTTATTAGATCCAGTAACGTGGTGGTGAAGAAGCCAACAGCCTCATTAATTGAATTCACTAGACAAAAGTTTTGACAATTAACGTTCCCAAGGCCAAACAGGTAGGACTCCGGTATCAATTTTTGGAAATTGCACTTTGTAACCAGTTTGGAACATGAGATTCGATTTTCCAAATTTCTCATGCAGACTACGATGTTGTGGTCACTTAGATCGTTAAAAAACACTACAGTATGTGAAATTTTATGAGGCCTATTTGTTAAGATAATATTGAAAGGAGTGTTACTAATTAAGCTAAGCTACTGGCTAAGCGGGAGGATGCAAAGAGTGGTAGTGAACGAATCTCAATCCATTGAGAGGAAGGAAACAAGCGGGGGACCCCAGGGATCGGTATTGGGGCCAGTCCTCTTTAATCCCTTCATAAGCGACATTTATTTATTTAATTTATTTTGTTTTTGTTGACCGGGAAAGGAGGACTAGACAGTTCTGCCTATTTTCAGCCTCGTCTCGGGGAAGGGAGGGATACAGATGGATACTGTCATCGAGGCACAGGTCAGGAAGCATAGGAAAACCAGCAGCAGTTGTAAAATGTGCAACAAGAGTTTTATTATTAATAACACTAAAATTAAAAAAATAAAATTGTTCAGAATAACTATTTACAATGGCAGTAGAAACATAGATAAACAGAGTCCTTTTGAGTTCTTCTTCTCAATTTCCAATCTCAGTCTCTGTCTCTCTCCTTTGCAAAACAATGCAGCTCTTTTTTATAAGTCTGTGCAGGAGCTCATTAAGAAAAACAGCATGCTTCTCACACAGTGTTCTTGTAAGTTTCCAATGTTCTTGTCAGTTTTAGCAAGTGCAGCAAAAAGAACATTGTGACCCAGAACTGACCTCTTGTTTACATCTTCTGCAAAAGGCTTAACAATTTAATTTTAGGTTAACCCCTTGAGTTCCAAATAGCTTTGCAATAATTTCAACAGTATATACAGTTTTAAACAAAGGGATCCCAGTATCACTTACATTTCCACTAAAAGATTCACATATATTTTTATACCAGCAGATATGCAAGGGGGGAGAAAAGACAGAACGGCAAGTGAGGGGGGGGGGAGAGAGACAGAGAATTGCAAGACTGCCGGGGTGATCAAGCCTAGGTCTTCAATGCCCTGATTTCATTTTATCATTGTCTGAACCCTTGCTTAATGTTGAACGTCTCTGTGCTCATGTAATGTATTTTTTTGTTGAATGTAACTGGGTGCTTGTGTAAACGGGCAGCAATGCTCACATACCTTTCCAGTATAAACAATGAAATGAAATGAAGTCCTAGGTCTCACGAGAAAATGTGGTTGCACAATCAGACAGAGAAGACACAGAAAAGGAGAGACTAGAACAGATCCTTGCATTTAAACTCTTTCTCCATAACAACTGGGACAGGGCCATATTCAACCCTGTCACATACCCCCCTCCTTAAGAGGGAACCTGTTTTACAAAAACAGGTTTCCAAAGCTTTCTAGTAATTCTCATCTAACATAAGCATGTAACTTTTACAGTTCTGTGCATATGCAGTATCCTTCTTTTCATAACAACAGTACAGCAAATAGTGAAGTTTAAACTCGCACATTTGTTTTTTCAGCCTTCAGAATTCTCAATTCCCGATCCATATCTAGACAGACAATCAGCACTGACATCCTCTTTCCCAGATTTGTGCAGCACTTTAAATTTAAATGGATGTAGTGCCAGGTACCACTGTGTTCATACTGGAGTTCATACTGGAGAAGTCAAGAAGGCCAAGCCCATATAGACCTCCCCCACAATTCAGTGGTGGTGACATAAGTCACCAACTTCTATAAGGAACTTATCCAATCTGTTTTTGAAAATCCCCACACTATCAGCATCCGCCACATCCTGCAGCAGTCTATTCCACATCCTAACTGCCCTACATTTAAAACCATTTCTTTTTAGTTCAGCTCTTACTGTTTCCTCTCTCAGTTGTTTATTATGTACTCTTAGGTGGTATAGCTTTACCACTGATTCCAGACCCAGTTCCAGTTTGAGATCTTCATCCCCCAGAATTTTATATAGTAACAGTAAGTCACCCCTCACCCTTCTATTCACCAATGGCCATAAATCCAATTTCTCCAATCTCTCCTCATACGATTTTCCTTGACCTCCAGCAATTAGTTTGGTAAACGATCTCTGGGACCTCTCCATTACCCTGATATCCTTAATAAGGAAGGGACAGAAAACGGTGGAACAATTATCCAATATGGGCCTAATTATTGTCCTATACAGAGGCAACAAAACCTCCCAACTCCATGATTGAACACCTCGTCTCATACAATTTATCAACTGCATGGCTTTTTTGATGCAATTTTACTTTGGGCACCACTTTTAAGATAATTTTGTACATACACTCCTAGATCTTTTTCACATGCTGACACCTTTAATTTTAGGCCCTGCATACTATAAGTCTGCTGTATATTATGCCTTCTAAAATGCATTATAATACATTTCTCCCTGTTAAAGGTCATCCCATTTTTATTTGCCCATTCCATTATATAGATCAAGTCCTGCCCAAATATTAATCTATCATCAAAAGTATGCAGTACTCCCCCCACCTTGACATCATCAGCAAATCTGTTTTGCCTATTTTTACTAAATATTTTCAAATCACTAATAACAATGCTAAACAGCAATGGTCCAAGCACTGAACCCTGGGGGACACCACTCACCACCCTTAGTGAATCAGACACATGGCCATGCAGTCTCACCTTTTGCAATCTATTTGTCAGCCACTGTTCAACCCATCTTACTATGGCTGAATCGGTCCCCATCTCAATAAGCCTGTCAATAATTTTACAATGTGGAACGGAGTCAAAAGCTCTACTAAAGTTAAGCATTACTATATCTACGTTCTTCCCTTCATCAATAAGCTTACTAATAAACTCATAGAAGGCCAGCAAATTTGTTTCACAAAATCTATTTACCACAAATCCATGCTGACTTCTATCCACTAAGTTTTTACCTCTCAAATAATCAGTAATAGTTTTACTCAGGATACCTTCAGTAATCTTTCCTATGACAGAGGTCAGGCTCACCGGTCTATAATTTGCCACCTCACTCCTTTTTCCCTTCTTATGAATAGGCACCACATATGCCAATTTCCACATCTCTAGCACCGCCCCCTCTGCCAGTGATTTTTGTCCCAACCTAGTCATAACTGTTGTTAGTATATCCTCTAACTCATTTAAAACATAGGGATGTATCCCAGCAAGTCCTGCCGCCTTTTCACCCTTTAGTCTCTTTATCCTACTAACTTTTTCTTTAGTTATTATTTTTTGGGGATCTAATATACTTTTTCCCAGATGCCCCATCTCTGCAACTCCATCATGTTTTTTATATACAGCTCCAAAGCATCTACTAAATTCATCTAACATCTCCTTAGGTTTTGAAGTCATAACCCCCTCAATATTTAAAGGACCAACCATACTACTGCCCCTCCTTTTGCTATTTATATATGCAAAAAAACTTTTGCTATTACCTTTGGCCATTGCTAATAATTCCAGATTCTTTTTTGCATGTTTTATTTCCTTCTTCAATTGTTTCAATACAGTCTTATACCTAGTTTGAGATACTGATGAACTTTGTTTCTTCATTCTCTGAAACAACACTTTCTTTTTCTTACATAATCTAATTATAGTTTTTGTAAGCCACTGTGTTTTTTTGCCTTTATGATTATATACACTCCTCTTAGGTATGTACTTCCCTATTAACTCATCTATTATACCTGAAAATAACTCCCAAGATTCTTCCATGCTGAGATCCTTCATTCCAGCCTCCCAATCAATACTACTCAATCTCTCTCTTAAAGCTACGTAATCCCCCCCATTGTATAAGAACTGCTCAGTTTTCCCCTTCACTACATTGGTTTCCCAAAGCATCTTAAACAGTATGGAATTGTGGTCACTTGTCCCCAGTTGTGGCTGAATCCTAATTTGCTTAATTACATAGGGAATGTTTCTTAAAATAACATCTAATATATTCCCCCTTGTAGCTTCCAGTATACACTGTTTCATACCTACTGCCATTATGTATTCCTGTACTCTACACTCTAAACTATTTCCTTCCATATATTCACCCCATTTAATGTTTGGCATATTTAAATCCCCTATTAGAACTAAATCAGTGCCTTCTGCCAAGCCAGTAACATATTCGAAGAAAACTTCAGTGTCCTCCATTTTTGTATCTGGTGCTCTATAAAAAATTGAGAGACTACATTTCTTCCCTTTTATACCCAACAGCTCAACAGTAACCATTTCAATACTCTGTACATTATAATGTTCATCTATGACCCTAACTTCTAATTCATCCCTAATGAATAATGCCACCCCCACCCCTTCTCCCATCTCTATTTTTATTAACCTATATCCAGGTATCTGGTGATGCCACAGGTTTTCATTTAACCACCAGGTTTCTACTACCCCGACAATGTCTGATTTATCTCTCCTCATTATCGTTTCCAATTCAGCCATACTAATTTCATTTAAACTTCTAGCGTTGCAAAACATTACCTTACTAGCTGACATCTTTTTTATATTTCTTTGACTTTGGGGTTTATTCTCTTTACGTTCCCTGGTCATCCCCTTCTCTTTCAGTTTAAACAGTTTTCTATCTCATTTCTTAATATGTGCCCCAAGATTCTACTGCCTCTATAATTTAGATGCAGCCCATCCTTACTATACAATTTGTCATTTTTTTTAATGTCCCCCAGTGTTTTATAAATTTATAGTCACTCTCCCCTGCCTATCTACTCATTCATTTGTTAAAGCAATTCTCTTTTTTTTATACACAGATGCCCTAGGTTCTGGAAGTAACTCAGAAATCATTATCTCACAACCTTTATTTACTAACTTTTGTACTAACTTATTATAATCCTTTTGCATTTCCAGTAAAGTTTTCTGCATGATATCATTTATACCCACATGAATCACTGCCAGTGGGTTTTCCCCTGCACCACTAAAAATATTGTCAACCATATCATAGAAATCCAATGCTACAGCTCCCGAGAAGCTAATAAGCATTCTATTTGCTTTATCTTTATTACAAATATATTGATCCATATGTTTTATTATAGAATCTCCTATAACAATGACTTGCCTAGGATTTTGTTTTCCCCCTTCTGTCTCCAAGATATCTTCCCCTGCCATTCCATTTGAATCAGTTAAATTCCTCAAGACACTATAACTATTTTCTACTGGAATTCCACTGATTGTATTTTCCTCAATATCATTAGCACTACCCTGTTCATCCTGCTCTCCCCTATCTCTATATATATCCTATGTACTTCCTACATCATTCCTTCTTAAAGATGCTGGCACTGGTCCAAGTGGGCTCACACCTCTACATTTTATCTTCACCCTACCTGAATCTCCCTTATTAACTTGATGACTTTCTTCTCCACACTCTCTTCATCTCCTTTTACCCTGTCCCTTTATTGCACTATCTGACTCACTTTTATTTAGGCTTGACAAGGTCCTTAACCTTACAGTTAACTCCATATGACTATCTTCCAGAACCTCTAGCCTTTATTTTATTTTTATTTTTTTATTTTAGACTTTGATAACCGGGTAAGGCCCACTAGACACAAGTGCCTGCTTTCAGGGGCGACCTGGAAGCACTGGGCAGTTAAGTGACTTGCTCAGAGTCACACAGTATGCAAGTGGAGGTTGTGAGAATCAAACTCAGGTCTGGTCTGCTGGATGTATCAAGTGTGTTCACACCTCGTTCCTCTAACCTCTACGCTATACTGCCAGCCCAATTTCCATAACCTTATTTATTTATTTATTTATTAGTACATCAGTTTACAACCTTTGAGCCAAAGGCTCATTTCCAAAGGTACCTCATCACATTGAGGACATACAGAACAGACTTTTTTTTTGGTTACAGCATACGAGTCACATAACTTAACAAGCACAGGTGGTTACATACATTTATACAGTTATACAGTTTAGTTACAATGATACAGTCTCACAGAAAAGAAAAAAACAGCTGGATAATAACAGTGGCAATAGGCAATGGGGTGAGGTTGTGTGTGGTGAGGTGTAGTGCTGCCCAGTGAGCTTTGTCAGGTACGAAGTGAGCTATGCCTCATTTAGAGACAGGAGCAGCTGCGAGTATTAAATAGTTGGCTCCGAAGTGCAGTTTTGAAGTTGGAGATTGTAGGAGCATCAGAGATGGGGGCAGGGAGTGAGTTATACCAGGATGGAGCTCTGTAGCAGAAGGACCTCTGTCCATGGGTGGTCCTGGATCTTGGACCAGTAGATTGGTCTTGCAGGAGGTTTGTGTAGTGACAGAGGGTTGGGTTTGGCGGATGGAGGCTGTAAACCTGGGAGGGGATAGCCCGAGAAGAGTTTTTTTCATGAGGAGGCAGGTTTGGTATCGTAGCCGTTTGTCTAGATTAAGCAGTTTTGCCTTGTCATAGAGCTGGCACATATGAGTGAGCCTGGGGGCACCAGTAATCAGCCTGCAGGCCTTATTTAGGGTGAGGCAAATTTTATTGAGGGCGGTAGTGTCAGCAGCACCGTATACTGGTAGGCCTTAGATAGGTTTGAGCTCAGTTCTCGATCTAACATGCATTTTTCACACTCAAACTTACTATAATCAACCCCCAATTCAGCCTCCTTATACAACAATGAAGCAGGCAAGATGCATATATCAGCTTCCTTGTTTCCATTCTCCCTTAATCAATTATTTACCAACAATCTCTTTTACCTTTACTTGCCCAACGATAATATCCTGTCTTCTTCTCCCCACTCCCTGTCAACACATAAGGAGATGCGGTAGTGTCATGCGCTGCCTCAATGTGCCACCTAGCACCGCACGTAATACTCCGACGGCCGCTGTGAGCGACAGACTTTATCTGCTGAAACCAGAAGTATTAGGGTTCTTACTCCTGCAGTGAAAAGCTGTGTACCTTTAAGTATTTAAAAATGCCCCACAGGTGTAGGGCTAACACTAAAACAAAAAAAAAAACACAAGCCCCTGCTTTCCGTAGTCCCCTCTGCCCTCGGCACACAGAGGGTATACAGTTGTTAATTACTAAGCTTTTCCCTCCAAGTTGTACCAGAGCCCCACAGGACTCCTCTACAATTAAGCACACACCAGCAGCACTCCATTTACTGCAGCCACTCTGTCTCACCACTTTTGGCGGTTACACAGCTCAGACTGCAGCTCCAAAGATGCCGCTGGCATGAATGTCGGACTTATCTGCCGAGACCCGGAAGTATCAGGGTTCTCGTTCCCTGCAGTGAACAGCTGTGTCTCTTTAAGTATTTAAATGTGCCCCATCCTTCATTGGTTAAGCCAACAAAGAGGATTGTGATCTGTTATAAGTACAAAGTAAGCTCCAGGTAAATAAAACTTAAGGGACTCCAAGGCCCACTTTGCTGCAAGGCATCCTTTTAAATGCTGGAGTACATTTTCTCTCTGTCGCGTAATTTCTTACTTAAGTATAGAATAGGATGTTCTTTCCCATCTATATGCTGACTCAAGACTGCGCCTAGGCCTACCTCTGATGCATCTGTCTGTAATAAAAATAGTTTCTCAAAGTCTGGGCTTCTTAAAACAGGGGCTGAACACAATGCAGCTTTAATGGCTCGAAATGCCTCATCACACTCTGGGGTCCATTTCACATTATTTGGGAACCGTTTCTTTGTGAGTTCAGTGAGGAGAGTAACTAACTCAGCAAAGCTGGGAACAAATCTCAGATAATAACCAGCTGGCCCTAAAAATGACCTGACGTGTTTCTTGGTTTCAGGGACACAGCTGTTAGCTAACCTCTGGCTTAACTTCTCCATTTCCCAAAACATAGCCCAAATATCTGGTTTCCTGCATGCCCAATGCACACTTGGTAGGATTAATTGTCAGACTTGACCTTTTTGATCGATTGGATAACTGCTTGTAGGTGTTCCAGGTGGCTTTTCCAGTCTGGACTGTACCTCACGACATCATCCAGGAATGCAGAACAATAACCAGTGTGAGGAGATAAAATTACATCCATGTACCGCTGGAGTGTAGCAGAGGTGCCATGTAAACCAAATGGCATGGTGGTGAACTGACAGAATCCTATAGGTGTGGCAAATGCAGTTTTGTCTCTGGATTCTTTAGCTAGGGGGATTTGCCAGTAACCTTTGGTGAGATCGAGGGTACTGATATATTTGGCACTCCCCAGTCTGTCTACCAAATCATCTACTCTGGGCATAGGATAACTGTCAAATTCTGACACTTGATTAGTTTCCTAAAATCAAGGCAGATTCTTACACCCCCTTCTTTTTTGTTTAAAATCACCATTGGTGATGACCAAGCACTTCTTGACTCTTCTATGATGCCCAATTCTTTCATTTTTTGTATTTCCTTAACCATGTCTGCTCTTAACCGCTCTGGTAATCTGTATGTCTTTTGTCTAATAGGGTGAGCATTCATTGTCACTATTGCATGCTCGACTCGTTTTGCTCGTCCTGGTACTGTGGTAAAAGTACTGTTAAATGTCTTACGCAAGTTAAAAATGTTTGTGTTTTGTTTGGAGGTTAAGGAAGCATTCACCTTTACAACATCAGCAGTAACAGTTTGTTCCAGTCTATCATAAGTTGCATCAATATCTTCTTTATCAGTTTCTGGTAAAACCAGCATAACAGCTTTTGGTGTCTTTTCAACCCATTTCTTGAGGAGGTTAGCATCGTATATCTTAGTGGGATTTTTCCTATTAGGGGTCTCAATCTCACAGTTAACTGTGCCAGTACATCTAAGCACTTTATAAGGCCCTTGCTACTTCAATAACAGTTTATTTTCTGTAGTGGGTAACAGTAGCAAGACCTTTTCACCTGGCTCAAAAACTTTTTCTTTTACCCCATGAGTCATAATACACCTTATGCTGGTTTGGCACCTCTGCCTGATTACTATGGGCAATTTCAACATATTTTGCCAGCTTCTTTCTTAGGGTACACATATAAGATGTTTTAGATTGCTTCTGATGAGAGTTATCTTCCCATGTTTCTTTTTTTACATCTAGTGGCCCTTTAGGTTGTCTACCATACAGCATTTCGAATGGTGAAAAACCTGCTGATACCTGTGGCACTTCTCTGTAAGCAAAAAGCAGGTAAGGTAAGTATTGGTCCCAGTCTTTCCCTTCCCCTTTTACAAACCTTTTTAACATGCATTTTAAGGTTTGCTTAAAACGCTCAACAAGACCGTCTGTATGAGGGTGATAAGGGTACTGAAGGAGCTGGCAGACGTCCTTGCAGGACCTTTGGCAGACCTATTTAATGCCTCACTACATTTGGGGTGTGTACCTCAGGACTGGAGGATGGCTCATGTGGTGTCCCTCCACAAGAGTGGCCCCAAGGATGAACCGGGAAACTACAGACCAGTGAGCCTCACATCCATCGTGGGTAAGCTAATGGAGACTATCCTGAAGGAGAGGCTGGTGGCCCTCCTAGAGGCCAAAGGACTACAGGACAGCAGACAGCATGGCTTCATACGTGGCAGATCCTGCCAAACCAACCTGGTAGAGTACTATGACTGGGTAACTAGGCAACTGGACAGGGACCATGCAGTGGATGTCCTGTATCTGGACTTCAGTAAGGCATTCGACTCAGTGCCCCATAGAAGGCTGGGAAGGAAGGTAGTAGGCACAGGGGCGGGTGCAAAGCTGGTGAGATGGGTAGGAAACTGGCTGCAGGGAAGGCAACAGAGGGTGGTGGTGGGTGGGAGCTCTCACACCCAGGGCAGTGACGAGCGGTGTTCCACAGGGCTCGTGTTGGGACCAGTGTTGTTTGGGATATTCATTGCAGACATATCATGGGACATCAAGAGCAAGATCAGTCTGTTTGCTGATGATACCAAGGTAGGCGGTGGTGGATGACCTAGGGGATGGCAGGGTTGCAGGATGATCTGGCAAAGCTTGAAACCTGGTCAGACACCTGGCAACTGAGCTAAATGCCAAAAAGTGCAAGGTGCTGCATTTTGGGATAGAACCAAGGAGGAGTTACTAGCTAGGGGGAGTGCAGTTAGCCCAGACAGGAGGAGAAGGATCTGGGTGTACTCATTACAGGGTCAATGAACAACTCGGCACAATGTAGGAAGGCAGCTGCAAAGGCCAACAAAATGCTGGGTTGTATTGCAAGGGTATATCCTCGAGGAGGAGAGGAGGTGATTCTGCCACTGTATAGGTCATTAGTTAGACCACACCTGGAGTACTGCGTGCAGTACTGGCGTCCATATCTGAAGAGGGACATTAAGTTACTGGAGGGGGTGCAGCGCAGAGCGACAAAGATAATCAAGGGGCTGGGGGACTTATCATACGAGAGGAGGTTGAAGGAGTTGAACATGTACTCACTGGAGGAGAGGAGAGACAGGGGTGACATGATTGAAACCTTTAAATACATGAAAGGAATAAACAAGACGGGTACAGAGGGGCTGTTCAAAGTATGGGAGGGAGGGCCACCAGGGGCCATGATATGAGACTGGAGCAAGGAAGGTTCAGAGAGATGAGGAGACACTTTTTTACAGAGAGGGTGGTGGCTTGGTGGAATGCATTACCTCGTCAAGTGGTATGCAGTAGAACAGTGGACTGCTTCAAACGAGGATGGGACAGGACAAGGGGGAGGGTTAATGAAGGGGAAGGGTGGAAGGGAGGGGCAGCTGCAGAATAAGGGGTGCTAGCTGCACATTCGAGCAGACTTGATAGACCTCTAGGGCTTTAGCTGCTGGCAAATTTCGTATGTTCGTAAGGGGAAATTCTTATGGTAGTGATACCTAGTAGTCGGTACAGCTCCTTCAGTAATGCAGCACCAAAATTACTAACCTGATCAGTAATAATCTCTTTTGGTATGCCCACCCTGCTGAAAGTTTTGGCAAGCTCTGCTGCAACTTTTGGGGCTGTGACAGTATGCATAAGAACAGCTTCTGGGTATCATGTAGCATAGTCACATACTACCAAAATGACTCGATTTCCCTTTTTACTTTTGTGTAAGCGGCCAACCACATCATTGCAATTCTATCAAAGGTAAGGGCATGTTATGACTGCAACTGTTTATCATAACCTTAGTATCAAATAATAATAAAAATAATAATAAGCAATAATGATAAACAATATTGTGGGTTTCGCGAGTTATGACCAACTAAGACCATCCAGTACTCATGTAGCATTTCAAAAACCTTTTAAAAAGGGAACAATGAAAAGGTAAACGTACAGCAGATCACGGGCTTCATAGACAACTTACATGCTACAAACAGCTTTCATGGCTATAAACAGCTTACGTGGCTATGGTCATCATGGAAGTCTTTCATAGGATCTGCTGCAGCTCCTCAGACCTTTTCGGAGTGGCCATTGCAAGGACACACACAGACCAGGGTCTCGGGCTGACATTATATACACTTTCTCCTTACATAAGGCTGAGATATCATCTTCAAAAATACTTCTAAAAAATGTCATCATAGCTACTTTGTCAAAAGAATTCCAGTAACTAAAGTAGGCATAATTCATAAGAAAAGGGTAGGTACACTTGTTACAATGCAATTTTGAAAATAGGCTGAACATCTTACGTCAACAAGCCATATTAACACACTGAAATCCTAGAGGCCCCAAACTGATAATAGGCCTCTCTCTACTTCTTACCTTATAGAAGTTGCAAGTCACAGTATTCTGCTACCTATAGATAAAGGTTGTTTTTGTCAAAAGACTGAAAAATAACTTGTTTTTCATCTAGTTCATCATGAGTAAGCACTTCTGTGTATGTCACGTTCTTTCTTGTAAGCCTAGCTTCCCTGGTCAGCATGACAGAACAGTGTTCCAATTTTTGTATCAGTTTCTTAATGTAGGCTTCTGTCTCCCTTCACAGTCAGTAATGTACAATTAGTTTTATAGAATATTGGGATATATTATTTCATTACTGGCACCAGGGGCACCTTGTCTTTTTCAGTCACTGGGGCTACTTTCAGACACTCAGCACAGGAAATGCAATAAATAGCTACATCTTCATGAATTCCAGGCCAGTAAAATCTGTATAGCCATCTGCCAAGGGTGTGATCCCTCCCCGAGTGACCAGCCATAGGACTATCATGTGCAATCTGTAACAACTCAGATATGTACTTATGTGGTATAACCAATTGTTCTATCTGTTCCTGTGTCTGAGGTTTAACTCAAACTCTGTACAGTAACCCATTACATTTTTTTAAACATAGGTTCACCCTGTTTTGGTTTCACCCCCAGCTGCTTAAAATAACCCTGGAGAGAAACATTGTTAGCTTTTTCTGAAAGAAAATCAATCAGTGATCAGTTTAGATTCAGCATTTTCATATGTCAGCCCCTTATGTCCATCAGTCTTTTGTTGCCACTGTTTCTTCAGGTGTTGTCTTTCTTTCCTGGACTTCTGGATTTTGAAGCTGTGCTCAAACAAGTCCGAATCAAAATCAGCAAAAGGAAAAGTGTCCCCACCATCTGAGATTTTCTTTGCCTGAGCTTTTGTCACCACAGCTGCTGAAACATCAGGATTTACTCCCTCCTTGATTAACTCAGTAAATCTTGGAAAGTAATTTCCAATAATCACAGGTACAGGTAACTTAGGTACTAACCCACTTTCATTTCGTGTGACACCCCTTAATAGTCAGAGTCACTTGGCTGGTGGGATAATATCGAGTGTCCCCATGGATGCAGATGACACCAGTACCTAGTCCTCGTGGACACTGTTTTCCCAGCACTTCAATATGTACTAGGGTCTGTCTGCTTCCCGAATCTATAAGTCCCTTCACAGTCTTAGTGCCCACCTTCACATCTATTAAGTACTTGCCCCAATTTGCTAAGAACAAATCTGCTCAAGCGTCACTCTTTTTGCTACAGCAATTTCTTGCAATATGACCTGGCTTATTACAGTTACAGGAAATAAAGTCTCTGGGCGTAGATTTGTTGCCCCCACCAGAGTTCTTATCAGACTTGGAGTTTAAATGGGAGAAAGAATGTCAACAGCTTGGCTGTTATCTCACTTCTGTGGCATCCTGTCTGGCCATTTGGTAGTCTTCAGCCAAAGAAAATGAAAATTATGTACCTACCGTAATTATGATCTTTCTGTGTATCTTCACCATTCATCACAGATGGGTATCTGCCGGAGGTCAGGGACCACGCGGGAGCTTTTTTTTTTAAGGGTAGGCGGGCAACACACTCGCGCCGCCGGGCTGACGCACTGTGTGGCGCCGCTGGTTGGCGTTAGGCTGTGTCCGACTCCACCTGCCTGCCAGTTTTGAGTCACCGGAGAGGAATGAGGAAGGAGTGGAGACAAGAGAGTCCAAGGGACAGAAAAAGGAAAAGATGTATGAACTAAAAGGAAAATAATGACTGAGAGGACAGAAAAGAAAGAGGTTAGAAACTAAAGGGGAATGGGAGGGACCCCAATCTCTGGGAGCAGAAGAAGGGGGTAGGGGGGTAAAGAATTTGAGAGAGAGGGGAGAAGGATAAGATATCCCGGACCCTGGTCTGCCTCCAGATTGTACAGGAACTGCAAGGAGTAGCAAAGCTTTTTGCCAGAATTCAAGGCACGGAATAACTGGCAAACACTCCAGATAAGCAGAGTCGGCTATTCTGGAAGAAGGACAGGATACAGGGATTCAGCATCCTCTCAAGGAAAGATTTTTGGTGAAAAAATTTTTTTTTTTTATTTTTTAGGAGAAATAGGTTGGATGGAAACAGGGAGGAGGAGAGAAGGAGGCAACTACTTCAACTCCCACCCCACAGGGGTGGAGTCAAGGTACTGGAGAAGGCGTGCCGCTCGAGCTATCCACTCTTCCTGGAAAAATACTCCCCTGTGTGTCCCTATTTTACCCCACTCCTAAGGAGGAGAGGGAGGGGGACCCAGAGACCGAGGCCCAAGGGGGATGGAGGGTGAGGTTGTGATGAATGGTGAAGATACACAGAAAGATCATAATTACAGTAGGTATGTAATTTTCTTATCTTATCTGTGTCAATCTTCACCATTCATCACAGATGGGTGAGTACCAAGCCTCCCCAAAGGGGTTTTTCTTTCACACCCTTAGGGACAAGGTCCCTTAGCCCTCAGTGGGTGACACACTAAGGGGGGGAACCTCAGGCCCTGGAGAGGCCCGGGAGTGGGGAGAGAGAGAGAGAGAGGGAGTCCCCCCGGAGGGGGAAGGAAGTTGCCCCGACAAGCGCTGTCTCACTCTTCAGGAGAAGAGGTAGGTTCCCTGGTGGGCGGAGTTAATCACCATTCGCCGGGCCAAGGGTGACAACCGGAAAGACGTAGCCATGCCATCCGCCTAGTGCAGATCGCTGTCCCTACAACCCTGGTAGCTACCTCGTTGGCATCATAGGATGCCCTCGCTTGGTGCCTTGCTAGCTCCAGGCCACGCGCAGAGTGTGCAATGGTTTGTCTGGTTTGCTCCATGTCAGGCAATGAGGCTAGGAGCTGACCTAGCCTGGACCACAAGAACCTGTCGTAGGCTGCATAGTGGGCTGATGTGCAGAGATAGAGAGAAGTAACCATGCCGAGTAGAAAGTCCTCCTACCCAAGAAATCAAAATCCAAGGAGTCTTGATCTATGGGCCGGTCACGGTAAAGGGTGCGAAGCCCATCAGGAGTATCCAACTGCGTCAATCCAGACTGTGGATGAGGCATGGAACCTGGAGACTCCGGGGGTGCGCAATACCTCTGGCTGAGATCCCTTGGGGGAGGAACTCCGGAGAAGGGCCTCTGCCAGGAACGCAATGACACCTCCCGAAAGGAAGCCGGCCTGGGCGGCACCACAAGGGTGGCCTCGCCAAAATCGTCTAGAAAGGCGTATGTCGAGTGTTCAGGATTTCTAATAGTGGAAGGAGTAAGGTGCAAATCCTCCAACATCCTCACGAGGAATCGCTGATACTCAGAAAGATCAGCAGCCGGAGAGATGTGGACAGAGGGTTCCTCTCCCGCTGAAGAGGGGGATGAGGAGCTGGAGGTCACCATCTGTTCAGTGGGTGGCTGCACGGGGGGGAGGTTGAAAAATCTGGCTGTCCATTGCCCTAATGTAAGCAGGGAAATGAGCAGCCACCGCTCTGAACTGCTCCCATGTGAGAGGCCCGCTAGGACCGAGGATGCCTGGGAGCGCAGGAGAGTGTGACAGAGGGATGAGGACAGAGCCAAGAAGAGATGTTGGCTGACCTCCGCCTGGGCTAAGGAGCAGACCGTGGGCACCCGCAGAAGAAGGTGCCCCGGAAGACCCCACAGCCGACAGCTGAACAACCACATCGGTCCTGCCTTGGCTGCGCCTGAAAGTATCCCCCCCGTGAGGCGACTGGGGCCGTATAGGTCCAGAAGATCGGTCCCCTACCTAAAAAGAATGGGACTCTCTCAAAGAGACCGAGGAGGAAGAGCGGAGATCCGCGCTACGGCTTCTCCCAGGGCCCGGGTGGACCCCAGAAAAAGGCAGACTCGGCGACCCCAAACCCCTCAACCCCTTGGAGTCTAAAAGAGCCCTCCTCTTCGAGAGGGCCAGCCTAGGTAGCTGGCATCTCTGGGCAGCCCCCAAAGGGGTTATCCAGGGTGCAGTACCTTCCCTCCCTGCAGGCGCTCCAATCGGCCCCAAAGTTGGGCTATCAAAGCACACCACTGGAGGGGGTACCACAACTGAGGGGCCAGTGAAACTGCCAAGACCAGGCTGCAGAGCTATGGTGGCCTGCACCACTGTCTGCTGGTCAGCACCCCTGACCCTAGTCTCAGTAGCCACCGACCTCACCTCAGAAGGGGGCTGACTCCGACTGGTCGAAGAGACTACCGTACTGCCCACCTCAACAGCCAACCCAGAGGGGTAAGACTGCACGTCCGACTCAGAGCTCGACTCCGTCTCCGAGGAGGAAGAGTCAGAGGCCCTGTGCCAAACCGTGAGAGGGAGGGAAGTGCCATCCTTACCACCAGGCCCAGAGACCACAGCTGTGCCCGAGTTGGTGCCAGCACCTCCCGCAGCCCCACGAGCAGAATCCGAGGGAGGCGCGGCCCCAGCCCAAGCCAGAGATCCAGAGCCAGGACCAGTCATGGCACCATCCAGTCCCACAGCACCGCGAGCAGCGCCGAGGATGGAGACAGCACCAACGACAGTCCCAGCGGCACCATCGGTGCCGCCGATGGTGCTGCCCAGCTCCCCGGTGCCGCGAACGGCGCTGAGGGCAGGGGCGGCCCCGAGGACAGCACCAAAGGCAGACACGGCGCCGAGCACAGCGCCACCTGGTTCCCCGGCACTGCGACTGGCACCAAGGGCAGGGGCGACACCAAAGACAGCACCGACTGAGGACACGGCGCCATGCTCAACCTCGGTGCTGAAGATGGCGCCAAGGCGAGACATGGAGAAGGACGGCATCGTAGTAGATCTCATGGCACCACTAGCAGTGTTGGCGCCGCGAACGGCTCCGACAGAGATCATGGCGCCGCGCAACAAGTCGGCGCCGACGGCCCCGTCAGGGCCAACGGCGCTGAGGCCTCCGATGGCACTGGCCGACGGTGTCGAGGACAGCACTGACCTGGGCCTTGTGAGCCGTGGAAGCGACACTGGGGGAGCCTTCACCCCCGAAGGGGCGAATGCCATGGCGGCGCCTCCCGCCCACTCCCAGGAAGGAGCAGGACGGGCCTCCTGCACCGCGGAAGAAGCCTCGGCAACGACTAGGCTACAAGTAGCCGAGGCTCCCTCCTCCTCGGTCCGGATAGAACCAGGAGAGGACCCAGAGGAAAGGCCGAGAGCGTGGCTTGCTCGCATGAAAGGCAGATCCGACCTCTCGAAAGTCGGGCGGAGCTCACCCCACTTTCCACGTAGCGTTGTTCGAGGACCCGCAGTCCATGGAGAAGCAGGGAGTCACACTAATCCATGTCGTGAAGCGGGCCAAGACACGAGAGACACCAGTCGTGCTGGTTGGTGACGGAGAAATTTTGATGAGGGCACCGTCACATGGGGGGGCCGACCCGTCTTGGAAGATTTCTTGCCCTCCGACCGAGACATGACCTACGGGGAAAAAAACAAAACAAAAACAGACTCGACGTCGCAAAAAAGAATAATAATGGAAAGATCTTACCGGGCGATGTCGAGTAAAGTAACACAGAACTGGCAGGAATCACCGACGGACTTCAGCACGATATACTGCGTAATGGTAGAACACTGCAAAGCAGGCCTCAAATCTCTACAGCTTCCACACGAGGTGACCTGTACGGCGAGAGACGAAGAACTGGCAGGCAGGCAGAGTCGACACAGTCTAATGGCCAACCCGCGAGAGCCATGCAGTGCGTCGACCTCGAGGGCAGCACCGATGGTGTGTCGGCTCCGCCTACCCTTAAAAAAAAAAGCTCCCCCGGGGTCCTGACCTCTGGCAGATACTCATCTGTGGTGAATGGTGAAGATTGACACAGATAAGATCAGCCTTTTCGTCACTTTCTGGTCGGTGTTCTTTTACCCAAAACTGCACATCTGTAGTCAGAATGTAGATGAATTGCTCCACTGCAAATGTGTTGATGATATGTGGGACTGTTTTGCCCTCTGGTTGGAGCCATTTTATCAGGATTTCTCTGAGTCGGGTGAAGGCTTCTCAAGGATTGTTGACAGAGTTGTACTTCAGAGACCGAAATCTCTGCCTATAGGTCTCTCCTGAGATGTTATACCTTTTCAGGATTTCACTTTTCACCAGGTCATGGTTTTCTGACTGTGCAGTGTCCATATTGTTGTAAGCAAGTTGGGCTTTCCCTGTCAGGTAAGGTACCAGTCTTATTGCCTATTGCTGCTTTGGCCACCCTTTCAGAAGTTGTCAGGTATGCTTCGATATCATCGGAGGGACACAACTTTGTAAGTTTAATGGATTTCAAGTTGCTTGTGTCCTGTTGCTCATCTGGATCTGTGCCAGATCCTCTGCCTTTGACAGCCTGCAAGGCATCCATACTGCATGCAGTTTTGGAGACCTCATCTACGCAAGGACATAGACAGGATGGAAGCAGTCCAGAGGAGGGCAACTAAAATGGTGCAGGGTCTACATCAGAAACCATATGACTAGAGACTGAGAGAGCTTAATATGTATACCTTGATAAAAGGAGGGACGGGGGGACATGATAGAAACTTTTAAGTACCTCAAGGTAATCAACAAAGTCCAGGAGGGTAGTATCTTTCAAAAGAGATGTGTAAGAACAGGGGGGCACAATTTAAAGTTAGAGGGATGGCTCAGGGTAATGTGAGGAAATCTTTTTCACGGAGAGAGAGTGGTGGACGCATGGAACTGCCTTCCTGGAGAGGTTGTGGGGTCTAAAACAGTGGGGGGAATTCAAACATGCATGGGACAGACATAAGGCAGTTATAGTGGGGGGTTGCAGGAAGTAGGCTGTTGGTTAACTAGAATCTGCAGCTTATCCACTAGGTAGGGAAATGGGCAGACTGGGTGGGCCAAGGGGTCCTTATCTGCCATTAAAGTCTATGTTTCTATGTTTCTATCCAGCCACCACTGCTCCTGTCGCTGCTGCTCTTATCTGCTGCTCCTGTCACTGCATCTCTTCTCTCCTCTGCTGCTCGAGTTGTTGCATTTCTTCTTTTCTCTGTTTACCTGTCTCTTTTTGTTGTATAGCCCACCATTTGAAAAAGGCAATCAGGCTTTCAGGTTCTGTCACTGCCTGTTCTTTTTCCATAACTGGTGCTGGCTGTACAGTCTCAGTTTGGACTTCTATCTCTGCTAGTTTAGCTGCCATTCTCCTGGTAACCACTCCTGGGCTTGCTGCTGCCGAATCTATACCTTTCTTCTATGTTTACCTAGTACCAGGTACCCACGCACAATACTACTGGATTGGAGTACGCATGGCGTAAATCCAACTGCTAACACCATCTGTCATCGAAGCACAGTTCAGTAAGCATAGGAAAACCACCAGCAGTTTTAAAATTCGCAACGAGAGTTTTATTATTAATAACCATAAAATAAAAAATTAAAAAACATTGTTCAGAACAACTATTTACAATGGCAGTAGAAACATCGAAAAACAGAGTCCTTCTGAGTTTTTCTTATCAATTTCCAATCTCAGTCTCTGTCTCTCCTTTGCAAAACATTGCAGCTCTTTTTTATAACTCTGCGACAGCGCTCGTTAAGAAAAGCAGCATGTTTCTCACTCAGTGTTCTTGTAAGTGTCCAGTGTTCTTGTCAGTTTCAGCAGGTGCAGCAAAAAGAACATTGTGACCCAGAACTGACCTATTGTTTATATCTTCTGCAAAAGGCTTAACAGTTGCATCTTAGGTTAACCCCTTTGAGTTCCAAATAGCTTTGCAATCATTTCAACAGTACAACTTTATACAGTTTTAAACAAAGGGATCCTAGTATCAATTACATTTCCACAAAAAGATTCACATATATTTTTATACTAGCAGATATGCGGGGGGGGGAGAGAAAACAAAGAAGAGCAAGTGAGGGTACAGAGATAGCGAGAGACAGAGAACTGTAAGATCGACAGGGTGATTAAGTCCTAGGTCTCATGAGAAAATTTGGTTGTGCAACCAGACAGAGAAGAGACAGAAATGGAGAGAATAGAACAGATCCTTGCATTTAAACTCTTTCTCCATAGCAACTGTGACAGGGCCATATTCAACCCTGTCACAGATACCAACTGACACTGAACCAGATTAAGCTGTTGATGGTATTTTTTAGTGAATGGGGGAAATTTGGCTAGAACAACGGGGAAATTCCCCTACTGTTTTCGAGAAGTGCCATGGAATTTTTAACATCCACCTGCACAACCAGAACAGGCAGATGGGACCTCAGTTTAACATCTCATCTGAAAGACAGCACCTCAGTAGTGCAGCACCTCACTCATGCTGCACTACAGTGACAGTACTGGGATTTAACCCAAGTGCCCTGTGTGGGCTACAACCCACAGCCTTCTGATCTTCCAGCCTCAGAGGTGAGTGTGCAACCTGCTGAGCCACTGACACTGCAACATTGCAGAGAGGTTGGAGAGGATAGTGTGTCTATTTGCAAATGACACAAAGATCTGCAAGAGGGCTAACACTCTGGAGGGGGTGGAAAGGATGAAAAGAGACCAGCGTAAACTAGAGGAATGGTCATGGGTGTGGCAGCTGAAATTTAATGCCAAAAAACTGTAAGATAATGCACATGGGGTGCAGGAATTCAGGTGAAAAATATTCAGTGGGGGGGGGATGCTGACAACCATCAAGCAGGAAAGGGACTTGGGGTAATTATAACAGATGACCTAAAAGTAGCCAGGCAGTGAGAGAAAGCGGTAAGAAAGGCAAGTGGCTCGTTGGGGTGCATAGGGAGGGGTATCTCCAGCAGGAAGCGGGAAGTGATGATGCCATTATACAGATCACTGGTGAGGCCTCATCTGGAGTACTGTGTACAGTTCTGGAGGCCGCACCTCAGAAAGGACATAAAAAAACTGGAGGCAGTCCAAAGGTAGGCAACAAAGATGATACAGGGCCTGCACCAGAAGCAATATGAGGATGGGCTTGCACACCTTGACATGTATTCACTGGAGAAGAGAAGGAGAGTGGAATACAATACAGACTTTTAATACCTCAAGAATTTTAATAGGACCGGGGAGAGCCTTCCAGAAAAGGAAATGCTCTAAAACATGGGTCATGATATGAGGCTAGAGGGAGGTAGAATCAGGGAATGCAGAAAATACTCTTCATTGAAAGGGTGGTGATGTCTGGAACAGCCTCCTAAGGAAGTGACAGGGTGCAAACATAAAGGCATTCAAAAATACGTGGATACTGTGATATAAATTCCCATATACAACAGAATAGGTAGACAAGGGGCATGGGGTGCAGGGATATTGGGCAGACTAGAATGGCCTGAAGGTCCTCATCTGCCATCAAATTCTATGTACTGATGTATGTATGCAACAGGTGAGGGGCACAGGGTGTGCATGACATGTGTGCTCTGTACTGTGTAACTGACCATGTTCCATTTGTGGTGTGCCCACAGGACTACCGTAGAAGCCCAGATTGCACAGTCCTGGAATGCTAGGACCTGTCTGATGGTGCGATGGCTCAGGTGGTGGCACAGTATTCGTGGTGGGACCTGCATGCCTCTTACTGGCTGTCTTGGCAGGTGGGCATGCAGGATGCCAACTATAAGGATGACATTGGGGGCTACTGGGCTTGCTGAGCCATCCAAGGTGGGGGACGGGGATGGTAGGGCCTGTGTACCCACTCAGTGAAGCAGTCACAATGCATGTACATCCAGTTCATGATTGTCCCCTGTATTCCTCTCATTCCAAGGTTTTCCTGGTCCACTGCACCACTTGGTTCTGGTCAAGAGAGGCTAGACAGCAACAATGTCCATGGGATTGAGTAAGGACTTCCAGGAGGAGCAATTAACTGTCTGTCTGTGCCCCTGAATGAACTATGTGGTCATAATTTTCCCCACTGTGGCTACTAGTGTGTGTGTGTGTGTGTGTGTGTATATATATATATATATATATATATATATATACACATATATATATTTATGTACATGTGTCTTATCAGGTAACAGGTGTTTGCGTGTTGTAACACATGTCTGTGACAGTATTAAACATTTATTTATGACATGCGCCCTGTGTCCATGTCATTATTCCGGTCAGCAGGTTCATGCCACTGTCTGTGACCACAGTGGCCACAGGTCTGAGTGACAATGAAGCAGGTACTGCTATGGGGCAGGTGTGAGGGGGAGCAGGTGTGGGGGAGAGTGTGAAGCCTACTGTGTGCATGCCATACTTGTACAGTGCCTAGGGTGGCATGTCCAGCTGTGTCTGGGGAGGGGGGTTGGTTCCCATGTCCCTTCCAGGTCACAGGTGTGCATGTGTGAATTTATTTTATTGATTTATTTATTGAAATGTTTCACCAGGAAGGCACACTGAACAAGTTGCTTGTCTCACGGTGTGATGGGGGGGGTTGAAAATGATGATATGAAAAACAGAGAATTACAAATAATAAAAGGTAAGAACAGTGACAATTAAGTTGGAGCATTTGGTTGATTATAATTCACAATTGGTGAGTGGTACAGACATCACAGTTTGAAAAAATTGATACAACCAGTGAGTGGTCACAGATCATGATATAGTAGACCAGACAGATCAGTAATGCAGCAGTATAAACATAGTGCCATGATGTTCCGAGTGCTATGCTGATAGGCAGTAAATAAGTGCTGATGAAGGAGTAGGGCAGGAGGAGACAATTACCATTGATAGGGTAGGGAGGGAGGGAGCTAAGTAGTGCTGTAAGGGAGTGGGAGGAGAGGGAGGAGGAGGGGGGAAGGGAAGACTGCCAAAACCTAGTTCCCCTTCAGGAAGTTGAGAACCCTGCAAGGAGGGCAAGGAGCTGGCAAGCAAGAACAATGTACAAAGGAAAATTAAGGATGCTAAAAGCAGACCACCAAAACCTATTTCCCTTTAGGATGCTAAGAACCCTGCAAGGGGGTCCAGGTGCTGGCAAGCAGGAACAGAATAAGAAGATTTTAGCAGGTACAGGTGGAAGAGAGGAAGTTGTGAAATGCATTACCAAGGGAATAGGTGGAAGAAGAGTAACGAATTTGTTGGGGGAGAGTGTTCCAGGTTTTAAGGAAGTGGTGGGAAAAGCCAGACTGGCCAATGAATGTAGATCAGCTGGGACCATCATGGCATGTGTCGCTAGAGCTCAGAGAATGGGAGGAGGAGGGGCGGGTAGAAAGGGAAGATAAGGGTAAGGAGGGAGTTCTCAATCCAGAATTTGGAGATCAGTTTGGCACAGCAGTAGAGTCACCGATTGGACAGTGGGGAAAGGCTAAGGCATGATAGAGGTCACAGTGATGAGTACTAGAGGGGGCAGCAAGGGCAAAGTGGAAGAAGGAGTTAAAGAGAGTCAAATTTGGTCAGGGAAGATTTGGGAGCAACATCATAGACTACATTGCAGTAGTCAAAAATGGGGAGTATCATCTTCTGAACAAGTTCACGCCTCACAGTCAGTGGGATGCAACTATGGTTCCTGTACAGGACACCAAGCTTGGGGAGTAGTTTCTTCAGGATGGCAGCGATGTGTACAGAGAAGCTGAGGTGTTGGTCCAGCCAATACCCAAGATATCTAAATGAGGATGTGTCCTCAAAGATTGTCCCATCTAGGGTGTGGAAGGAGGGCAGTCCAGAAAGCCTAGAGAGTCTCTGCCTGGTGCTGAAGGTCATAGAGGCTGTCTTCTTGCCGTTAAGGAAGAGCTGGTGTGAGGCAAACCAGAGCTGAATCTGGTTGAAGTCACGCTGTAAGCTGGCTTCCACAGCAGCAGGGTTATTGACAGAGCTGTACAAGACAGTATCATCGATGTACATATAGATGGAGGAGGTGGAGTAGGCTGTAGGAAGGTCACTGATGAAGATGGAGAAAAGCAGGAGAACTAGCACTGAGCCTGGGGGACACCAGTGCTGATAGGGAGTAGAGGGCAGGTAGAATCAGAGATTCGTACAGATTGAGTCCTTTTGGTGAGGTAAGATTTAAATCAGTTTATGGCAGATGAGACCAGGCCTGCTGCAGAGAGGGAACCAAGAAGGCGTGTGTGAGAAATAGTGTTGAATGCTGTGGCTAGGTCGACAAAGATGGCTGAAGTGATCAGGCCTTTGTCCATCCCAGTAAGGACGGAGCTGGTGAGCCTGATGAGGGAGGTGGTAGTGGAATGTTTCTTCCAAAAAACAGATTGGAATGAGGTGAAAAAGGAGGAATTAGAGAGAAAGGAGGAAAGTTGGGAGAGAATCAGAAGTTAGGGTAGGAAGGACAGAGAGATGGGGCGATAGTTGCCAGGAGCGGAGCAGTCACTGCTCTTGGGGAGAAGAAGGACAACAGCGTGTTTCCTGGAGGTAGAGACCTGAGCAGATGTAAAGGAGAGATTTAGAATTAAGGAAATAGGGCAGGCAATAGCAGGAGCAGAGAGGTAAAGAAGTTTAGGATCGAGATCATCCACTGAGGAACCTTTTGATGGGTTTAGGGAAAGCAGGGCACTTACAGCTTCAGTGGGGGAGATGGGGAGAAGGAGAAGGGAGGGAGTCAGATGCAGGATGGGGAGGTGAACAGGGGAGGGAGGAAGTGGGAAGGGAGTGAGCTTAGAAGAGACTTGGCACAAGATGTGTAGTAAGCATTAAATTCATTGGCCACCAAGCAGGGGTCTGATACCAGGGAATTGTCTATTTTGAGAACTGGGGGTGAGAAGGAGGGGAGAAAAGCGCATGGATCACCCACCAGAATTTGGAGGTGGGGTTGATATTTGTGAGGAAAGAGGATTTGAAATACTCAGACTTTGCCAATCTGGTAGCTTTGGCATCGGAGTTGCAGAGCATTCTGTACATGGTGTAGTCACTGGGGAGTGTAGATGTTTTGTGTTTTTTCCAGGCATGGTTGCACGCCCTTAGGCAGGCCAGTATTTCAGGGATAATCCAGGGGAGGTGTAACCCACAAACTCTAGTCTGCCTGAAGGGAGTGAATATGTTCCAGGTGGAGATAAGCTTATCCTTGAAGTAGGCGAAGGCATGGTCAACAGAGGGGCAGAAGACAGAGGGGCCCAGTCAGTGGAGGCAAGTTCAGACTTTAGTGGGGCAAGATCAAGGGATTTAAAGGAGCGAAGCTGAATAATTTTATGAGGGGGTTTGGGACGATGAATCTTGTGAACCAGGAAGAAGGGAATGCGGCCACTAAGGGCATCGAGGAGGATACCTGACTTGATGCGGTGAGGATTAGTGGTGAGTGCCCAGTCAAGCAGGGTTTTATTTTGAGTTTTATGATTTGGACGTGTGGGCTCAAGAATAAGCTGAGTGAGGTTGAGTGCAGCAATATCATTCCATATCTTACTCGACTTACAGTAGGTGACAATCAATTTAGGTTAAAGTCACCCAAAATGAACAGCTCACCTGACTGTGAAATGGAGGTAATGGAAGATATAAGTTCAGCCATGACTGAGGGGTGAGTACTAGGAAGGCAAGGCAATTGTATTTATAAAGTGCCCAATCCCAGAGGCTCTGGGCACCAAACATAAATAAGGACATACAGCAGTAAATTAAAACATAATAACATCCCATTTAAAACCATAACAAAATTACAATTCAATAAAATAGAGGATTCCAGAAGCCAATCTTCAGGGGACTGGCCAAAACTAAAGAAGGTATCAGCAGTCAAAGGCCAGGCTGAAGAGGTGGACCTTTAGCCTCCCCTTAAATACCTCAATTGAGGGAGCCTCCCAGATTGCAGGTGGAAGCGAGTTCCACAGGGTCGGCCCGGAGACGCTAAAAGCCCGATCTCCCGAGGTCTTGAGCCAAACCCTGGGAACATCCAGGATGTCCCTCGAGGAGGAGCAGAGGGAGCGAGCAGAGGACACCAGTGTCAGGAGCTCAGACAGGTAACCAGGACCCAGCCCATATAGGGCCTTAAAGGTGAGAAGACCCACCTTGAAAAGGACCCTCCACCCGACTGGCAGCCAGTGCAGAGTACTCAGGACTGGAGTCACATGACTGGACCTCTAAAGGCCCATCAGCAATTGGGCTGCTGCATTCTGCACTAGCTGCAGTCTGCGGAGGATCATGAGGGCACTGCCGAAGCAGCCCTCCCCCGAATCTCAGAACAAGCTCTGTGGACAATGAGGATGTCGTGAGGGCACTGCCAAAGCAGCCCTCCCTTGAATTTCAGAACAAGCTCCATGGCTCACAAGGAGGTTGTGATTGCACTGCCGAAGCAACACTCCCCTGAATTTCAGAACAAGCTCCATGGCCCCAAAGGAGGTCGTGAGGCACTGCGAAACCCTCCCGAATTTCAGAACAAGCTCCGTGACCCACGCGAGGTCATGAGGGCAGTGCTGAGCAGCCCTCAATGAATTTGAAACAAGTTCGCAGCCTGAGAAGTTGAGGGAGCTACCCAGATTTTATAACAAGCTCTGTGGCCCAGGAGGTCCTGAGGGCACTGCCAAGCAGCCCGCCCCTGAAATTCAGAACCACTCCACCACTCTTGACTGGATAATCTCTATTCGCCCTGACCGTGTCGCCAACGCAAGTGTGCACCCTGACTCACTCAGTGACCACTCCCCTGTTACTTGCAATTGGACCAACAAATTCCATGCCCCATTGCCTCTAACTATCTACAACAGAGTGCTAAGACGTGGCCACCTGGAATTCCTAAAACAACACTTGTGCTGTCAGGACTGGTCGCTACTTGACTCCTCTACAGACATGAATGTATCATTCCAAAATTTTATCACTATGTTCAATGCTGCCTGTGATGTTCACACACCCCTCAAGAAAATGAAGGTGCGCGGCACTGTTCATTCCTGGATTACTCCTGGGCTGATAGACAGCATAAAATGGAGGGACCACCTCTGGTACTGTGCTAAATCTTCTGGCAAGCTACAGGACTGGCAAGCCTATAAAGCTGCAAGAAACTCCTGCACTCTGAAAATCCATAAAGCAAGAAGCAATCACCGCAAGGAGCAACTAACCAATACCTGGGGTGACAGCAACAAATTCTGGGCAAATATCAATGATGTTCTGGGAAAAGACCCAAAAAAGGCTCCTGCGATATTAAACCTTGATGGTACCCCCATACTTGACCCACTAACAACAGCGAATACCTTTAATGATGCCTTCACTGACCTAAGTAGTGTGCTACCACAAGACTTCTTTGACAATACCACCTTAATGGCAGCACACCATCCTGAGACCAAGTCAAATCATCACCCACCCCCTTCTACTTTAAATGTGTCTCATGGGCCCAGGTCAGGAAACTACTAAACAATGTGCTGGACAAGTTCGGGCACAGTGGTGACTCTTTAGACCTCAAGCTAATCGCACTCACCACGGAGGAAGTACTTCCACCTATTACTAAATTACTTAACCTCTCTCTAACCCTCTCGCAGTTCCCACAGGTATGGAAAACAGCCATTGTTACCCCAGTTCACAAATCTGGAGACCGTGCACTACACAGCAACTATAGGCCTATATCAATCCTCCCACCCCTCTCTAAAATACTCAAACGTATTGTCACCAACCAACTTGTGGACTGCCTCGATAAATACTCCCTACCGTGTGAACAACAGCATGGCTTTTGGAAAGGGCACAGCACCACCACCGCACTCTTAGAATTCACCAGCTACGTCCAGCAATCTATTGACCAAGGCAGTCTTGTGGGTGCAGTCTTTATAGACTTATGTCAAGGTAGGATTGAGTTTACAACTGTTAGTACTCTACCTGGGGCAGGTATAGGGGATGTTCATAAATCGTTTGCCAGGATTATTGGACAATACCCTAAATCCAGTCACGGTACTACACATTGGTACAAATGATGTTGGAAAAAGGGCACTTCTGGATATTCAAAGGGACTTTGAGGCTGTTGGTGAGGACTTGATGGTACAGGAATGCCACATTATGATATCAGAAATTCTTCCCATCCCTCGAGATGGGGTAGCCAAACACAGGGACATTAGACAGCTTAATGGGTGGCTGAGAAGGTGGTGCCATAGGGAGGGTTTTGCATTTATCCACCACTGGGACACCTTTAGGGACCCAGGTTTATTTGGGATTGATGGGCTGCATCTTAATAGACATGGTACTAGACTACTAGCTAGGGAAATACAACAACAGGTAGTGAACCATTTAAACTAGGTACCAAGGGGGTAGGGGGTAGTCACCTAGCTTCCCAGGCATCAGGAGGTATCCCCAAATATCTTACGAAGATTAATGTATGTCAGGACTGGAAATGCTTGTCCCTTAATGCCAGGAGCCTTACAAACAAATTTGAAGAACTAGTTTGTCTGCTTAATACAGATAAAGTCCAGATATGTGCCATAACTGAGACCTGGTGGACATCTGAGGATACCTGGGACCATCATATACCGGGATTTGATCTATATCACATGGATAGATTAAGTAAAAAAGGTGGAGGGGTAGCACTGTATGTATCTGATACAAGAAAATCAGTAGCTATTGAAGTTCCCCGAATACCAGGAATTGAACATCTGTGGATTAAGATATTGCCACTAGATGGCCCAAATATCACAATTGGGGTTATGTATCGACCATCCTCAATTTCCCCCCAAAACGATGAGGCTGTTCTTAATTTCTTGAACTCATTAGAGTCTACTGAAAGTATTATTCTTTGAGATGACTTTAATCTGCCTGGCACCAATTGGTCAAAACAAATAGCAGGGACACCAAATGAGTTAAGATACCTGGACTCTCTTTTATTAGCAGGTTTGGATCAACACATAGGGAGTAGCACAAGGGGGGATAACACATTAGACCTTGTATTAAGTAATTTAGGGGACTCGATTAAACATTATAGTGTTACCTCACCACTTGGTTCAAGTGATCATTGTATGATTAGCTTTGAACTTAAGGGAATACACACTATGATTTTTGGTTCAACCGAGGTTCGGAACTTTAACAAGGCCAATTTCAATAAAATGAGGATGGAACTCATGGAGTGGGGTTGGCAGAAAGAGTTTGAAAATAGAACATTAAAGGATAACTGGGCTATCTTGGAGAAAAATATTGTAGGTTTGGTAAATAAGTATGTTCCACTTAGGAAGAAATATAATGGAATAGGTAAAATTCCCTCATGGCTATCCCCTAGAATTAGAAGATTGATTAAAAGGAAAAAAAAGAGCTTATAATAAAGCCAGGAAAAGTGAGAGTGCAAAAAATTGAGTTGTGTACAATAAACTGTTAAAAAAAATTAAAAAAGCAATTAATCAGGCAACGTGAAAATATGAGTTAAATCTGGTCACAAGAGTTAAGGATAATCACAAATCTTTCTTTACTTATATTAATAACAAAAAGGAGGATGTAAAACTACTGTGGGCCTATTAAGGACCAGGCTTGGGATTTACTTGATGACAACCAGGCTATAGCAGGGCATTTTAATACTTATTTTTCATCGGTCTTTAATGACAAATCTGAAAGTACTAGGGACCATTAGTATAATGCAGGTTATAGAACTGTTTTGAATAAAGGGGATATTGAGGACAGATTGATGCACCTGGACCCAAATACATCTCAGGGACCAGATGGGATCCATCCTAGAGTCCTTAAGGAGCTGGCAATAGTATTGGCAGCACCCATAACAGTATTGTTCCAAACATCACTGGATAGAGGGGAGGTGATAGAGGTCTGGCGTAAAGCAAATGTCATCCCTATCCATAAAAAGGGGTCAAAACAGGAACTGAGTAACTATAGACCTGTAAGCTTGACCACTGTTTTGGGGAAAATGTTGGAAACTATTATTAAGGACTAAATAGTGGAGTTCATGAACTTGGCAGGGGACTGTGATAATGCACAACATGGCTTTAGGAAGGGTTTATCATGTCAGACAAATCTCCTGGAGTTTTATGAGGATGTGAGTAGGGCCTTGGATGAGGGCACCTCTGTGGACATAGTGTTTTTGGACTTTTCCAAGGAATCTGATAAGGTCCCACATGGGGGATTGGTGGATGCCTTAACAGAACACAAAATACCTGGGTATATTACATGTTGGGTAAAAGCATGGTTGAGTGATAGAAAGCAGAGGGTTTGTTTAAAGGGAGTATATTCTGATTGGTTAGGTGTGGAAAATGGAGTTCCCCAGGGATCAGTGCTGGGGCCTTGTTTGTTTAATATATATATATATATATATATATATACACTCACTGACTGGTGGAGGGGATGTTTGGGAAACCAAATTTTCAGATGACACCAAGATTGGTACTAGTATCAAAAATAGTGAGGATGTAATGAAACTACAGGAAGCTTTATTTAAAATGGAAAGATGGGCGAGGGATTATAAGTTATCTTTTAACACCAATAAATGTGCAGTTATGCACTTTGGGAAAAATAACATAAAAGCTGATTATGTTCTAAATAGACATCTGCTGGGGAAGGTAATTGAAGAAAGAGATCTGGGTGTTAAAGTGACTAATGATCTCAAGTTCCATCAACACTGTAGCCAGGTGATAAGGACCGTTACTAGTATTCTTATTAATATTAAGAAGCATATTAAGAGTAGGAAGAGGGAGGTGATTGTGCCTCTGTATGGTTCACTGGTGAGGCCACATTTGGAGTACTGTGCCCAGTTCTGGTCACCAGGGTTTAGGAAAAATGTCAAGCCACTGGAAATGGTTCAGAGAAGGGCAACAAGGTTGATGGCAGATGTTAGGGACCAAGATTACAAAGACAAGGAAGAGTTGGGGATATTCACACTGGAGTATAGGCAATTGAGAGGAGACTTGTGTATGGTATATAGATCGCTTAAAGACATCAACTTAAGGGAGAAACTGGGATTTACACTTAGGGATCAGTATTATGGCACTAGGACACACTCATGGCAGTTGAAGGGGCAACATTTTAAAACAATAAAAAGAAAACATTGGTTTAGTGTTAGGGTAATTCCAGTCTGGAACAACTTGCCTGAAGAGGTGGTTGCTAGTAAGACCATGCTTGAGTTCAAGAGGGAACTGGACAAATATTGAGTAGCGAACAAAATAGGGAGCTACCATAACTAGGGCCTAAGTGAGCACAATGGACGAAAGTCTTCTCTGCTCTGTAATTACCTATGATACCTATGATGAAACAGGGCCTTCGACACGGTTCATCACCAACTCCTCCTTAAACAACTCTCACAAACTGGTTTCTCACCTGATACACTGCCCTGGTTTAGAAGCTATCTTGGGGACAGATCTCAACATGTGAAGATTTCCAATGCTATCTCTGACCAGAAGCCTGTTCGGTCCAGGGTACCCCAGGGCTCAATCCTGGGTCCACTCCTTTTCAGCATCTTCCTTAACAATCTACTGACTGACTGCCACTAGCGAACACTGCTCTCAGAGATGATCCTGTCATTTGCAAGCCACCCTGACCCTTACCTCCTTGAAAGTAACCTTCAAAGGGCTTCACGGACGTTGAGCACTGGTTCCTCAACCATAAACTAGTACTAAACTACAAGTAGACAAAAGTACTTTTGTTCTCCTCAGCTCGCAGTTGACATAAAGAGCATGCTCTTACCATCCAAAATTCCCAAGGTGACCCCCTTGAACAAATACAGCACTTCAAGCACCTAGGAGTTACCCTTGATAGACACCTCACCTATTCACTGTACATCGAAAATGTTGCCAGAGCCATCAATACCAGGATTGGGCTCCTGTACTGACTGAGAAAGCCTCTAGCACCTGAAGCCCTAAATCTTGCTGTCCACAGTTCGGTGCTTTCCTTAATCAACTATGGCCTTGTCATTTACGGAACTGCTTCCACCACTGCACTCAAAAGGCTCACTGTGGCACTAAACAAGGCCTGCAGACTCCTAATTGGTGCACCACGTCTCACCCACACCTGCGATGTCTATATGCAGGCTTGGTGGCTCAACTTGCATGGGAGAATTAAATACCACACCTGCTTACTTGCCAAAAAGATTCTCCTTGGACTCATGCCTTCGGGATCAGGATGCTTACTTCACAAATCCCCCAAAACCCAATATATACGTACCTCATCTTCCACACTCCTACTAGTCCCAATGTGCCGGACCACCTAATACCAACACTCCTTTTGTATCAAAGCACCATATTGGTTAAATGGCCTCCACAATGGTTTGGCTAACCTTACTAGTGTTGGTGAATTTAAACTCAAACTTCGTCAGCACATCCTAACTGAAAACTCCTGTGATTGCACCACTTAACATCCTTGTCCCTCTTCCCGGGGCCTCACCCCCCCCCCAACCGTTCTTCCACTGTTCTCTCTACTTGTCTGCCCTCTCACTCTCCTCTCCCTTCCTGCCCTCCCAACTCCCCCTCTTTTTCTCCCCCCCAACTGTCTTCCTTGCTTTGCGTCCCTTACTATCCTAGCTGCTACTTGACAATGCCGCCTGGTTGCTCTCCCCTTCCCTGATATGGCTCCCCTCCTATTTCCCTCCTCTTCTCACTCCCTGCCTTGAATCACATGCTAAACTAATGTGTATTTATTTGCTGTTCTGTTATTCTGTATTTTGTAATACAAATTGCTTAACTATTTGTGAAACCAGTCTGTTTTCCATTATAGATCTGTGCCTCCCTTACTGACATGGAACCTTTGTAAATGAGCTGCTTGGTGCTCAAAGGTATTTGTAATCCTAGATTGAATAAATAAATAAATAAAAACAAAGTACAGACGGCATTACGACTCGAGATGTGACTCTCTTGTGATTCAAATGTAATGCTATTTTTATTCGAATCAGGACTCAGTTTAAAATACATATTTTAGTAAGGTGGCTTCCTCTGTGCCCAATAAGGGTGCTTTTCCTGATTCTATAATTAATGAGGAAAATAGGGTTTCTGAGTATGGGTGTCTTGGCACATTCAGCTTCAAACCCATCACACCTGAAGAGGTGAGAACTGGATTGTTGGGATAAATATAGCCAATGCAATTGGCTTTGAAGGGATCCCTGCCAGATTACTGAGGTATGCTGCTCCCTGTATAGCTGAACCTTTAACTTATATCTTTAATCTATCCTGTTCTTGTAGTGAATTTCCTGAGGGTTGGAAGGTCGCAAGAGTAAAACCTTTCTTTAAGTCTGGTGATGGGGTGAGCTGGGCAATTATAGGCCCATCTCGCTCCTACAACAGATTTCTAAGATTGTTGAGAGAATAATCTCTAACCAATTAAGGAAGTTCTTGGATCGGGTAGGAAGATGACCATGTATCAATCTGGTTTTCGACCTTTACACAGTACTCAAACTGCTTTAGTTAAAGTGGTCAACGATCCCCAGCTGAGCCTGGACAGGAGGGATATGGTTTTAGCTGTGTTTATAGATCTTTCTAAGGCATTTGATACCTTGAATCATTGTGTACTCCTGTACAGGCTCAGCTGGATAGGTTTGTCAACTCAGGCTGTAAATTGGTTTTCTTCCTATCTGAATTCAAGGAAGCAGTTTGTAGAAATTGGTCCATTTAAGTCTAAGTTAATGAATATTACTTCTTGTGTCCCACAAGGGTTGATTTTAGGGTCCTTATTATTTAATATTTATATTAACGAGCCTAAAGTCGATTTTCCTGACAAAAATACCATATGTACGCTGATGATACTATATTGTATGTTAAGGGTCAGACTTTGGATCAAGTTGGGCTTAAACTTCAGTTGGCTTTTGATTAAAAACATTTTTATGAACATTGTTTGATTTTGAATCCTAAGAAAACCGAGGTCCTCCTATTTAGAAACAAAAAAATGAAAGATTTAAATTCAGGTCTGAATATCCGGACCCTAGATGGCCAAGATATAAAGGAAGAAGCCCAATATAAACATTTAGGGCTATGGCTAGAATGTAATATGACCTGGTCTTATCACATAGAAAATATGTTATTGGGACTTAACAGGAAGCTGGGGGCTCTTTATAGATTTAAACATTTTATGTCTAGGGATGTTCAACTAAATGTAGTTAACTTGCTGTTAATGCCTGTCCTAGACTATGGGGATATTTTATATGGAGGAGCCACTGCTATATTATTGAATAAGCTGGATATAATGTCTCACAAATTGGCACATTTTGTTCTGGAGGTACCCCACAGAACTCATAGATGTTTGTTATGTAATAGCTTGAATTGGCCTAAACCCTTGGCCCATAGGAACTTACATCTCCTTAAATTTATATATAAAATCCATAAAAAATGTGGTCCCTTTTTAGATCTCTGACATGTTTCCTATAAGTATAGTAAAAGATTATATGAAGACAGCTTACGGTTTACAATATTTTATTATTAAATGTAATTTAAACATAGGTGGGTCATCTGTCTCCTATAGGGGGGAGCTGTACTGTGGAATAAAATTCCAGTAGGGCTATGTGAATCAAATCGAACTATATGTATCCCTCATTTGAATGATTGGTGTTTATGCTGGTCTGATGGCTTCTCTCAGTGTATTGAATGTGATGCCTGTTGACTATGTTCTTACAGTAGCTCCAGATTTAATACTGGAGTACTTATAAGTGTTAATGCTACTATACTGTGGGACAGGCAGTTTAACTTAATTTGACTAGGTTTTAGCTCTAGATTTATTTATTACTGGCAGTACGCATTTTGTAACTCATAAAGTGCATGCTGTGACAAACGGAGCTACTTGTTAAAAGTTGCTAAACTCTGGGTCAGGAATTGAAATTTTCATCAACTAAATTTAGCTTCAGTTAGGCAGTAAGCATTTAGTAACACATTCAAAAGCTACTTTAAAGTACATGCTGTGCTGACTGCTGAATTGAGCTCCTCTCAAGCTAGACTTGCTTGTAGAGCGGAGGGCAGCTGACTAAAGGAGGCTACATCTTCTTACTGATTTGGCACTTGTATCTCAGCAGGAGCTGGTGTCTGTTGAGATTGAGCAAGACAGATGCTTTGTTGGAGGTGGAAGGGGTCTTATTTAGGGTTGAAAAAAGAAAGAGAAGAAAGAGGGTCAGTGTGTGTTCTGTGCTGTGAAGGGTACTGTATCAACGTACTTTGCTAAACCAGTAGGAGGAGAGAGAGCTTAACTGGGGGTGTGGCTTGGACACTGTAAAAGCAGGTGACACAGGTTGCAGCTTCCTGTTGCTGGCCTTGCTTGTGGGGCGGAGGGCGGCTGGCTGGGGGAGGCTACATTTTCTTATTGATTTGGCACTTGTGTCTCGGCGGGAGTCAGTGTCTGTTGAGATTGAGCAACACAGATGCTTTGTTGGAAGTGGAAGGGGTCTTATTTGGGGTTGAAGGGAAGCGAGAAAGGAGGGAAGGTTGGTGTGTGTTCTGTGCTGTGAAGGGTGCTGTGTCGACTTGCTTTGCTAGACCAGTAGAAGGAGAGAGAGCTAAATTGGGGGTGTGGCTAAGACACTGTGGAAGCGGGTGACTCAGGTTGTGGCTTCCTGTTGCTTGCCTTGCTTGTGGATCAGAAAGCAGCTAACTAAAAGAAGCTATATTTGCGTTTACGTGTGTCTTCTGTGTCCGCTGGGCACGCTGCAACTGCTGGCATAGACAAACTTGGATAAGATAATTTTAGCATATCCTCTACTTAGCAAATATACACCTTTAATAATGGAAAAAGAATTTAGTATGTATATGCAATGTTTGATGTATAGTGAGGGAAAGTATGGGAGCGAGTATGTATGTGCTAATTGCCATCTGATTACTACTCTTGAAGCAGAGATAGTGTTTCTGCTTAATATTAAACCAGTTTCTACTGATATTAGGGAACTGGAAAGTTACATTGATCTAATGGATGAACAACTTCATTCTAATGAACAATTTCCTTCACATTTAGGTAGCATTTATATGCCTCCTGATGAGGAGACAATTGTAACGACTAGTACTAGTATACCTGTTCCCTCTGCCCCCTCTTATAAGGTGGATGATTATCCGCCCTCTTCTCATGATAATGATGGCTGGACCATTGTCACAAAGCCTCTTAAAAAAAGGAGGGGCGGTCAAATACACAGTAGTGCCCCTACTGAAACTCGTAATAGGTTTGAGCAATTGACTGTATCAAACAATGAAGTGCTACGTGATTTATCCTGTGCATCACCCTCTGTTGATAATAATGGTTCAAAAACACTTTTCAATCAGGAGTTAATGCCCATGAATACTTGTCCTAGTAAGTCTCAAGCTACCAAATCAATACCTATTAAGTTAATCGCTCCAGAGTGTGTTAAACAATCACCCATTTCTGATTCTTGTACCCCTACTGTCTCAAAACAAGTGTTAGTCCTGGGAGATTCAATCATTAAGCACATTGACAGGGCAATATGCAATAGTGACGAGAGCAACCGCACTTGTTCTAGCTTCCGTGGGGCCAGGGTATCTGACATTACCTCCATGATGCCTAAAATTTTACAAAATGCGGGGGAAAATCCACTGGTTATCATACATGCTGATGTTAATGATATAAACAACACCCCATTTAATCAGTTACAACAGGACAATGTGGCATTATGTAACGTGTTACTTGATAGGGGATGCTGTGTATGTATATCTGAAATTCTACCTGTCCCGAGAGCAACATCTACCATGACGCAGAAAATCAAAGCCCTAAATGAATGGCTGAGAAGAAAAAATTACTCACCTTAGTAATGTTGTTTCTTCTAATGGAGTCTTGCTGTATTCTGACATATTGCAGTGATGTCCAACCTTTGAACTGCCCCAGAGACGAAAGAGTTAACTTTCCATGCCAGACATGGAAAGCTGAGCTCGAGCTTGGTTGAGACTCTGTCTGTTGCTGTTTGAAGTTAAACCATCAGATCTTTACGAGCTAAACTCACTGGGTGCCCTGTGTGGAAACTGTAAACTTACACTAGCCAACTGGCTACTAAATATAATAAAAAGATTTTTTGGTCCCAAAACAAAGACTCAAGTCAGGAAACCCAAAAAATAAAACAAAACACAACACCCACACACCCAAACTAAAGGGGTGAGAAAAGAAGGGTTGGGGGCACCTCCTGAGTGCCAACACTGCCACTGCTCACCCACATCCCAAAACCAAGGTTCTGAGAGGGGAGGCAGGGGGGGATCAGAATACAGCAAGACTGCATTAGAAGAAACAACATTACTAAGGTGAGTAATTTTTCTTCAAACAACATGAAGTCTTGCTATATTCTGACATACTGCAGACTACCAAGCAGTACCTCCATGGAGGAGGGACAGAACCTACTTAGGAAACAGGCTCTGAAGCACTGCTGTGCTAAACCGAGCATCACTCCTAGCCTGGCTATCCAGAGAGTAATGCTTGGTAAAAGTGTGTACTGTTTTTCAAGTGGCTGCTTGACAAATCTCTAAGATAGGAATATCCCTGGCAGCAGCCAGGGAAGCAGCTGTACCTCTGGTAGAGTGAGCCCTCAGGCCTCAGGGTGGGATCCTACCTAGTTTTTCATAGCAAAACTGAATGCAAGAAACAATCCACCTGGCAAAAGATCTCTTAATGGCAGGTTTTTCCTTACCAACCTCACCATAAGTGAGGAACAGTTGGAGGGAGTCAAACCTGTGACCCTTGGTGTGCTCTATGTAGTAGCTAAGGTCCTTTTCACATCCAAACTGTGCAGCCTCCTCTCCCCAGAGGAGGAATGGTCAGTGAAGAAAACAGGAAGGGACACAGACTGGTTAAGGTGGAAATCTGAAACCACCTTAGGCAAAAACTTCCTATTAGGCCTGAGGACCACCTTATCTCTATGGAAAGAGATAAAATCAGGCTCCACTGACAGGGCCTGTAACTCACTTATGCATCTGGCAGAAGTGATGGCCACCAAGAAAACAGTTTTCCAAGTCAAGTACTTAAGCTCTGCTGAGGACAAAGGCTCAAAGGGGTTGCATAAGCTGAGCAATGCAAACATTAAGGTCCCAAGCAGGGGCAGGGTCCCTGAAGGGAGGATTGGTGTGAAGTAATCCATTGAAAAATTTAGAAAATACAGGATGAGCTGAAAGGGAAGAGTGTTTGCCTGCTGAAAGGAAGGCAGAGACAGCTGCCAGATGCACTCTTAGTGTAGCTGGTCTGAGTCCCAAACTATTAAGATGAACCATGTAGTCCAGGACTGTCGGCAGGCCAGCAGACTCTGGAGAAATGTGCTTGCCAGAGCACCATATAGAAAATCTTTTCCACTCAGAGTTGTAAGTGTTTCTGGTGGAAGGCTTACGAGAAGCCTTCAAGATATCCAGAACACCTTGAGAGCGGTGTAAATCAGCAAACTCTAACTCTTCATGAGCCAGGCCTTGAGGTTGAGAGATTTGAGATTCGGATACCAAACCCTCCCCATAGCACATGTTAACAGGTTGTAATTCCTGGGAAGAGACAGGGTAAGGTGGACTGCTAAGGACAACAAGAGAGGGTACCAGGGCTGTCTGGCCCAGTCTGGAGCAATCAGAATCACCTTGCAGGGTTGAGACCTGATTTTGACTAACACCTTGAACAGGAGAGGGAAGGGGGGAAAGGCATACAGGAACTTCCCTTTCCAATTGAGAACTAGGGCATCCAGGGGGACTGAGCCCAACACTGGGGGCCTGCAGCAATAGAGAGAAAGTTGGTGATTGTCTGGGGCTGCAAAAAGATCTATCTGTGGAGTGCTCCATCTGGAGAAGATCACCTTCAAAACCAGGGGATCCAGGGACCATTCGTGATGGCCTTGAGATATTCTGCTGAGAGCATCTGCCAGGACATTGTCTTTGCCTGGGAGGTGTACTGCTGTAAGAGAGGTGTTCAGGGAATAGGCCAGAGACCATAACTTAATTGCCTCTGTGCACAAGGCCGTAGACCGAGTGCCCCCTTGCTTGTTGATATACCACATTGTGGTGGTATTGCCTGTCCGATCTGAACTACTTTGTTCTGAACAGACTTGGAAAAAGCTGAAGTGCTAGAAACACTGCTCTGAGTTCTAATAGACTGATGTGAAGCAGAGATTCCTGAGGAGACCACAACCCTTGGGTGGTCAGGTCCCCAAGTGGGCTCCCCAGCCCAAGAGGAGGCATCTGTAGTAAGGATTAGAGAATGAGACTGAGTGACAAAAGGAACTCCCTGTCTTAGATTGTCCTGATCCTGCCACCACTGTAATGCCTGGATCAGGGTTTGAGTGACTGGAATCAGTTTGGTCAGAGGGTCCTTTTTCTGAGACCAGAAGGCTCTCAAGTGGAACTGAATGTCCCTCACCTGAAATCTTGCTCCCTGCACCACTGCCGTAGAAGCAGCCATGTGCCCCAGTAGCTGCAGAAAATGCCTTGCTGGTCGAGACACCTGGAGGGTGAATGAAGAGGCCAGAGAGATAAGGGTCCTTGCCCTGTCCAGGGGAAGGAAGGCTCTTGCCCTTACTGTATCTAGCTCTGCCCCTATGAAGGTGAGGAGCTGTACAGGCTCTAGAACTGACTTTGAAAGATTCAGAAGGAAACCTAGAGAAGTGAGCAGTTGCTGAGTTATCTGTAGGTGTAACTTGACTTGGTCTGGAGACTATGAGCCAGTCATCCAGGTATGGAAAGATGGAGATCCTTTTTCTCCTTAGGAAGGCAACTACTACTGCCAGGCATTTTGTGAACACCCTTGGAGCAGAGGTTAGGCCGAAGGGCATTGCTCTGAATTGGTAATGACCTGAGGGCAGCTCAAACCTGAGGTACTTTCGGTGGGAGCTTCTGATGAGAATATGGAAATAGGCATCCTTGAGGTCCAGGGAGACTAGCCAGTCACCTGGCCTTAGAGAGGGTAGAATTATTCCCAGAGTCACCATTTTGAACTTTGGCTTTAAAAGGTGCTTGTTTAAATATCTGAGATCCAGGATGGGCCGCCATTCTCCTGTCTTTTTGGGGGTCAGGAAGTACCTGGAGTACAATCCTTTCCCTTTGTGTAGGGGTGGAACCCTCTCTATGGCTCTCAGAGCCAAGAGGGAAGAGAGACCTCTGCCTCTAGTGCAAGTGCCTCTGAAGAATTTGCAGGTGGAAAGGATCTGGTTCTCATCTTTGGAAATTTTTTGAAGCTGAGAACCAGTCCCTGGCTTACTACTTCCAGGACCCATTTGTCTGATGTTAAAGACATCCAGTCCTGGACAAAGTAAGCCAGCCTGCCCCCTACAGGTGGTGGAGAATCGGCCCTGGCAACCCCATCAGGGTGCCTGTTTGGCACGGGCTTTAGGCTGAGGGGTGGGAGCAGGCCTGCTTGTAACCCGTCTGCCTCTCCCTCTGAAGAATCCCCTATGAGCATAAGCAGAAGAGGAGGCCTGGGCTTGGTAGAAAGGCATATGAAAAGGCCTGCCCCTGCCCCTGGAATGCTGCCTCTGGGGAGTGGCTTGCCTTTCCCTGGCCTGAGTACTCCTATAGGTGGTCCTGCATTCATCCATTTTCTTCATGTAGTTCTCTGTTTGCTCCCCAAACAGAGAATTACCCACAACAGGAAAATCCAAGGCCTTAGTCTGGGTATCCTGAGACAGGCTAGTACATCTGAGCCAAGCCATCCTACGAAGGGCCACAGATGTAGCCATGACTCTAGAAGAAACATCACTGGAGTCCACTGCAGCATGGAATTGCACCTTGGATGCCTCAATACCATCCGCAGCCACCTGCTCCAGCTCCTTGGCAAGCTGGCCAGGGACCTGTTTAGCTAAAAGCCATTACAGTGTCCCATCTAGATTTCTGATATCTAGCTGTATAGGCCATATAATTAGCCTGCCTGAGTCCCAAGGATGCTGCCATGTACTGTTTCTTTGCCATGGCATCAATCCTCCTGGAGTCCTTATCTGGGGGGTGTGAAGCCAAGGGTATATTTGCCTTATCACATGCAGCAGCCTGCACTACCCCAACATGGCTGCATTGCTGGGTAAGGAACTCTGTATCTGAGCCTGAGAGAGTATACCTCTTGTCCATTCTCTTGTCCACAGAAGGTATAGAATTAGGAGTCTTTAAAATTTTTATTGTCTGTTTCCCAAAGGACTTATGAAGGGGAATAGATAGCCTCCTGGACTCTGGGATATCCATCATTTCAACATAGTCAGGCTCCTCATGGTCGTCCACAGCTTCTTCCATAGGAAGCTGAAGAGTTTCAGCCACTTTTTTGTAGAACATAAAATGGGAAGGGGACTCAGAAAGCCTAGGAGGAGAAACCCCTGAAGGTCTGTCTGGGGAGACGTCCGGGTCAATAGGCACATCCAGACTTTTGTAATCTCCATCACTATCCTCATACTGTCCTTCCTCCTCCTCCGGTTCATAAAAATCTTCTAAATTATATCTGGAACCGGGGGAACCGACCGAACCGAGCCCCTTCCTGATGGTGCTGGTTCGGTCGGAACCAGGGTTAGCGACTGAACAAACCTTATCGCTTTGGCTATTTCATCAGCGGTCGGAGAAAGAATTTGTGGATCCGCACCGGCTGATTTATCTCTTCTTTTTCTTTTAACCGGAACCGACTCCTCGGAGTCAGTTCTCCTTTTGCCCAAAGAAGTTTCGCCCCCTGGTCAGAGGGCACTCCTTCTGGTTTGGTTGGAACTGAACCGGCTGGCCATCCGGTCAGCGGACTTCTTGACCTCCCTTTCCCTAAGCCTACCAACTCTCTTTTCCAGGGTAGCTACAGGAAAATTCTTGCAAATCTGGCAGTCTGAATTGAGGTGGTCAAACCCCAGACAATAAACACAGGTGGTGTGGGGATCAACCTTAGCAAAGACTTCCCCACACACACTACAGTGTTGAAACCCAGTGGGCCCGGTTTTTCTTTTGGGTTTCTCAGACATGGCCAGTCCTAACAAAACATACCCTTTTTTCGGCAATCCGCCAGGCAAGACACCCTTATCGGTTCCTGACCGTGTTACGGGTCGTGGAAAAAAACGTAATGAAATCCGTTTTTCTTAGAACCGATAAGGACCGGTTACCACACTCTAAAAGTAGAATAAACTTTTTTTGAACAACCTGATCGGTTCAAACCGAACCGATCCCACGTTTACAAGTTCCACACAGAAGAACAAGAAAATAAACCTATCTAGTACTCACGATACCATAGACAGAGACTGAACCGACAGGTTAACGGATTAAATTCGGTCGAAAACTGAGAAAAATGGCACTTTAACCGACAAACTTGAACCGAGCAAAGAAGAAATCTTCAGAGCGACTGTTCAGTGAGGCGGAGTAAAGAATCTGATGGTTTAACTTCAAACAGCAACAGACCGAGTCTCAACCAAGCTCAAGTTCAGCATTCCATGCCTGGCATGGAAAGTTAACTCTTTCATCTCTGGGGCAGTTCAAAGGCTGGACATCACTGCAATATGTCAGAATACAGCAAGACTTCATGTTGTTTGAAAGTGGTGTTTTAAGCAGGATATACCCTGTATTACCCACTGGGAATCATTTTCAGATTGTTCTTCCTTGTTTTGCTGGGACAGTTTACATCTCAGTCGTAGGGGTAGTACACTTATGGGGAAAAGTATCGCTAAAATCATAAATCATTGTTTAACCTAAAAACAATGGGGGAGAATGGGTCTATTCCCAAGTCTCTGAATACTTACCAAAATGTTATTACAACTAAATGTAAATCCCTAGGTTTGAATGCAAGATCTTTAAACCAAGTCAAATTAGCAGAACTCGAAGCCAAATGTAAAATTTTAAATATAGGTGTGGTAGAAGTAACTGAAACTTGGTGGGACGCATCCTCAATTTGGTCCAGAGAAATTCCAGGTTGTAAGTTATATCATAAAAACAGATTAGATAAGCAAGGCGGTGGAGTTTGTATGTACATACAAAATGATATTCCTTCTTTTGAAGTGTGTTCTCCCTTTCCTTTGGAAAGTATATGGGTTAAAATATTATTGAAGGAGCAGTCCTATATAACTATTGGTAACATCTATCAACCTCCATCTGCAAATTCAGATTATACAACTGATATGTTTAAAGAAATTACACATTTTTCAGAATCTCAAGATACTGTAATATTTGGTGACTTTAACCTCCCTCATATTAACTGAGACCCATTCTCAGGACAGTCCTATGCCGAGAAAGGACTAATAGATGTGGTAGTTACAGTAGTACTGGATTACAACAACTTGTTACTCGAGGTCCTAATATTTTGGATCTATTATTTACTAACATAGAGCAACAAAATACCAATTTACAAATTTGGGATCCACTTGGGACCAGTGATCATTCCTCTATTCTTTCTGAAATTCAACAGTTTAAAACTACACAAAGGAAGTTATACTATAAAAAAAATTATAACAAAGCAAATTTTTCTAAAATCAAAGAATACTTACAAAACATAAACTGGGAATCTAATCTTCTTAATTGTACAACACAACAAGCTTGAGACTTTTTTAAAAACATTGTACATTATTTGGAAAATACCTTTATTCCATCTAAGAGGAAATTTAATAATAAAGGAAAAATTCCCCCTTGGTTCAACAAGACAATTAAAAATCAGATTAAAATAAAAATTAAACTTTTTTAGGAAACATAAGAATAGTTATGTTCCATTTAAAACTACTCTATTACATAAATAAAGACTATCTGTGAAAAACGTAAACAAATCTATTAAGTTAGCAAAAAATAAGCTAGAATTTAAACTAGCTCACACAAAAGACTGTCACAAATCTCTTTTCTTCTATATAAATAGTAAAAAAATGTGTATCAAGGACCATTGGTCCCATTATAACCAATGGCTCTTCTCTATCTGATATAGAAACCTCAAATCTCTTTAATAAGTACTTTTGTTCTGTCTTCTCTCAAAAATCACCTATTAGTACATTTAAAGTTCACCACATAGATTATCATAGGTTCTATCCAGGCTATCAAAAAACAAAAAAAAATACTAGTCCGGGCCCAGACGGTATTCAACCATGGTTTCTGATCAAAACCTCTATTAATATTTCTATACCTTTGTCAATTATTTTCAATAAATCCTAACAAGAAAGCATTGTACCAAATGATTGGCGTTCAACAATAGTTACTGCCATATTTAAAAAAGGCAATAGAGGTTCTGTGCAAAAGTATCGTCCAATTAGCCTGACCTCAGTGGCTGGTAAATTAATGGAACGAGTAATGAAGTCTCCAATAGATCAAGATTGTAAAAAATTAGGAATTTATGATTCAAATCAGCAGGGGTTTACTCCCAAGTATTCCTGCACTACCAATCTGATATCTTTTTACAATAATATAAGTACTGTACTAGATGTGGGTATCCCTACTGATGTAATTCTTTTGGACTTTAGTAGAGCTTTCGATAAAGTCTCACATGAAAAACTCATTACTAAAATGCACAATCTAGGTTTGTCACCTGATATTGTCAACTGGACTTTAAACTGGTTGACAAATCCTTCTCAGAGAGTCAGAATTAATGATATCTTGTCTGATTCGGGTAGTGTGACAAGTGGTGTACCACAGGGGCGGTCTTGGGACCAACATTGTTTAACCTCTTTATCAGTGATTTACAAACAGGGCCAAATAACTTCACAGTTAAATTTGCAGATGATACTAAATTGGGGGGCAAGGTTAATAATCAAGAAAATATTTCTGCATTAAAGAAGGATTTGGAAAAATTAACACTTTGGGCAAATGAAAATCATATGCAGTTTAATCAAGACAAATGTTTAGTAGTGCATTTCGGTGTAAATAATCCAAAAACGATATATCATATAAACGGACTACCACTTCACTCATCAAATTGTGAAAAAGATTTAGGGATATATGTTAATAATAAACTTACATCACATGATCACTGTGTTAGAACTGCTTGCATGACCAACAGACTTTTGAGGCAAATAAAACACACTTTTGTTAATCGCACTGAACAATGCCGTATTCCATTGTATAGGGCATACATTAGACTGTATCTAGACTATGGCTCCCTTTCTGGAATCCAAACCAAAAAAAAGACATAGCAATTTTTGAGCAGGTTTAAAGGAGTGTAACTAGAATGACTCCAAGATTAACAAACTTGGATTATCAGAACAGATTAAAAGCTACTGGTCTCTTCTCTCTTCAAACTAGAAGATTAAGAGGTGATATGCTTATGGTTTTTAATTTAATAAATTCACCAGATCAAATGGAAAAATGTGGTCTAACACTCTACAAAATGAGACATGTTCTGAGACTGCATAATAAACAGCTTGAAGTAAAAACTTATAAAACCAGCAAAAGGGGAAACTTTTTTCCAAGAAGAGCATCAATTGTATGGAACACCTTGCCACAAGAATTGGTAGAGGCAACTAGTGCCACTGTCTTTAAAAACAAATTAGATGTTTGGTTGAGGAATAATAGATAAATAATGTCCCACATAGTGTGGGGAACAGTCTCGATGGGCTCTGGCCTTCTTCTGTTCTTTCATACCAAGTAATACCAAGTAAGTAAGTAATAAAAAGTAAATTTAGCTTCAGTTAGGCAGTAAGCATTTAGTAACACATTCTAAAGCTACTTTAAAGTGCATGCTGTGCTGACTGCTGAATTGTGCTCCTCCCAAAGGGTCTTCCAATTGGTAAACAAATTACCTTTACCCTGCTTGTAGGTCACCTCTTAAAATTCTGTCTCCTTAAAATACTGTCTCCACAGCTCCGTGGCCCACAAGGAGGTCATGAGGGCACTGTTGAAGCAGCCCACCCCTGAATTTCAGAACAAGATATGGACAGTGTTCCGACTCAAGATGTGGCTCTCTTATGATTGCCAAGCCGACGCTTCGCATCAGCTGCCCCACCACCACCCTTGTTTTTGGCGGACATTTACTTTTATACTGTCTCTCACATGTAGGTTTGGGCCAGTCATCTTTCCCATTAGAAGCCAATATTCTTTCACCACTAGAGGCTGCCACTGTTTTCCAACTTACAGGATATCCCTCACAGGTATTTCCACCATGTTTCCTCTCTACATCACCCATCTTGCTCTGCTGTTCTCTCTAATGACACTCCCCCCTCCAATTCCCCCCACGGAGCTGATTCAAAATGTCACAGCTTACAAAATGCCCACTTGGCAGACACCCTCTTGCACTCCCCACACTGGGCTGTACCAGACGTTGGCGGTGCTTATGTGGCTGGTCGGCCCTTCAATCCTGCCGCGCTTCTTCTATGCTGGCCTCATAGCCCTAAACTTTACCACACTGTATCCACCCAGTGTTGGCGGCCATCCAAGGTCCACTACCCGCAAACCTCAGAGCTCCATGCCCTATTTCAAATTCCTAGTGATCCTCCTGCTGCTACTTTCCAGGGACATTGAGACAAATCCTGGGCCATCTACCACCCCACATACAGGGCCATCTACTACCCCCCTCAATCTACCTCAAGGCCTAAAACTGATGCATTTGCTGCAGCCAACTATCACCTTCCTAAAATCCGACATCCTAATTATCTCTGAAACCTGACTCAAGCCCCACAACACGGATTCTGAAATCTCTATCCCAGGCTACTCCACTATTAGGCACGACTGACCAGACAACAAGAGGGAAGGTGGAATAGCCATGTATATCTCTTCTGCCATCCAGTTCACCCCTATCAATTTACCAAAACTCCCTCACCCAATAGACGCACTATTAATCAAACTCTCCCTCTGCCATACTACTCCATTATTCATAGCAGGGTCTTACTGCCCCCTAAATCCACAATACCGGTTATCCTGGAACACCTGGACTCCCTGAAATCCCTCGCCTAGAGTGGCAAGCTCCATATCCTGGGGGATTTTCATTTAAACTGGCTATCCAACACCACCTCCAAGTTCCATAACCAAGTTGCTGTACTAAACCTGTCACAACTGATTGCTAAACCCACTCGACTGAACAAGAAGTCAAAAAACACTCCCTTCTGGACTGGCCCTCCCTCACCTTCCACCAGTATTGCATATGTGCCTCAGGCACCCTATCTCACTCACTAAGTGATCACCATATGATTTACTTAATCCACAAAATTTTACAGCACAAAGCCCCCCCCCCGGACCATTCTCTCAAGGTCATTCAAATCCCTGGACCTTGCCTCACTCCTAAACACCCTGACAGCCACAGATTGGTCTCCCATCCACAGGGCCTCTTCTATCAATGACGTGTGGCTCTATTTCAAACTCAAGTTGTTAGCTGCATGGGACATCCATGCACCTCTCAGATGGTCTCGGGTGAGGGGTGCTCACTTGCCGTGGATCACTGCTTACATCATGTCCCTCATCAGAGCCAGAGACCAGGCATGGAAGTCTTTCAAGGACTCAAGTTCCCCTGTCGACCACACAAAATACCGATCCTTACACAACACCTGCACTAGGCAAATCAGGCAGGATAAGGCATCTTACTTTAAATCTTCCTTCAAGGTTAACATAAACCAACCATCAAAATTCTGGAAAGTGGTCAAAGCCCTCTTCTCCCCACCCTCTCAGCCCCCCTCACCTGTGTTGAATGTAGGCGGTACTGCAGTAACAGAACCACTAGCAGTAGCACCCAAATTTAATTCCTATTTTACAAGTTGCACCTTGGCACTGCTGTCTTCACTCCCCCCTTTCCAGACCAAATCCCCTGCCACAGCCACCCCACACAAGCCCCTTCTCCTTCTGCCAAGTTTCACCCTCATAGCTTTTAAAAGCCTTGATCTCCCTAAACCTAACAAAGGCAAATGCCCCACCTGGCTGGATTCCAAGATTCTCTACTTAGCCGCTCCTGCAATTGCCGCCCCCAGCTGATCTCTACAACTTCTCCTTTTCTCTAGCTTCAGTTCCCTCAGAATGGAAACACGCTACTGTCATCCCACTCCCAAAGGGAAGTGACTCCTCTGTCCCCAGCAACTACCTTCCTATTTCCCTCTCCCCCATTCTAGCGAAGCTTCAAGAGAACCTAGTTCTCTCCCAACTCTCCTCCTTTCTCAGCTCCTCCTTCTTCTTCTCACCCTATCAGTCTGGCTTCAGATAGTCCCACTCCACAGCCACCTCACTCCTGTGGAACACAGATTGCATTTTGGATGGCATGGACAAGGGTCACATCACCTCCACTATTTTTGTTGACCTGGCCAAGGCATTCAACATGGTTTCTCCTGCTCTCCTGCTAGATAAGCTCTCCATTGCTGGGCTATCTGCCAAGGCCACCAGTTGGTTCCACTCCTAAATAGTAAATCAATCCCAATCCATCAGAATCACTGGTTCCACCTCGCCCTCCCTCCCAGTTACTCAGAGTCCCCCAAGGCTCAGTCCTCGACCTAATCCTATTTTCCATCTTCCTAAACAACCTGCCCACCACCTGCCCACACACATCCATACACATGTATGCGGACAACATGTTCTTGTATGCTTCTGTCCCTTCAATTGCTGATGTAGCGACCAAGTTGCAGCAGGACTTCAATGAAGTCCAGCTCTGGTTACATGCAAACCAGCTATTCCTCAATGCCAAGAAGACTGTCTCCATGACCTTTGGCATGAGGCAGAGACTCTCTTGGCTTAAAACCACCCCCTCCTTCCACACCCTGGATGGGACTACTCTGGAGGCTTGCCCCTACTTTAGATATCTCGGGGTCTGGCTGGAAATGCATCTCAACTATTCTGTACACATCGATGCCATCCACAAAACATTTCACCCTAAACTGGGTGCTCTCTCTACCACAAACGTGGTTGCATCCCCCTGCCAGCTCATAGGGCACTCGTACAGAAAATGATTCTCTCCATCTTCGACTATGGGGATGTAGTTTACAGTGCCACTCCCAAGTCAAACCTTGCCAGACTGGACCCCCTTTTCCACTCTTTCTGCAGATTCGCCACTGACAGCCCGCCCTCCTCACACCACTGTGACCTCTATCGGTCTCTGAATCTGCCTGCGCTCCATGACCATCGACAGGCCCACTGGACCAAGCTCACAGCAAAGTACTGGTCCCAGTCCTTGCCTCTGTACCATGAGGCTGTGCTCATGGCCCATACTCCTCCTGCATATTCCCTGAGAAATGCTGACACCCGCCTCCTGTCTGTGCCACGTATGTCCTTGTCGTCAGGACAAGTAGCTTTCAGACACCGCATGCGCAAATAATGGAGCTCCCTCCCTGCAAGCGCCCAGCTAATGCCCCATCCCAGAACCTCAATCGCCTCATTTCTCACACCATGTGCGTGTGGCGAGTAGGGCCCCAAAACACTATATTCACTCCAGCCTTGCACCAGCTTACTGACAAGTTTGACACTAATCCTGTTCCTGGATTATTTTCCTCAACTACCGTCTCTCAAGTGCTGCTATTAATTAATTAGTGTATTTAACAATTTAACATATTTTTAGCTTAGCTATGTTTTGTACCTACCTCCATATATTGTGTTGCAATATTGTACTTTTATGTATTTTATGGCTGTCTCTATGTTCTCCCTCCCCAAGACGCAACTGGAATTGAGCAGTACTATGCTCAGTGTGCCCTCCTGGTAAAACTTTTAAATAAATAAATAAATAATCTGGATAATGTTCCGCAAGTAGTAGAAACAACTGCTGACTACAGCTGGCACCTGATCTTCAAAGGTCAATCTGCAATCAAGGATCACACCCAGATTTCGCACACTCGGAGAAACCACCAAAGGAGCAGACCCCAGAACAAGTTCAGAATCAGCCCCGGGTGGCAACCCATCATGCCCATGACCAGGTTCAATCACCAGCACCTCAGTCTTAGCCGGGTTGAGTCTCAGCCAGCTGGAAGCCATCCAGTCATTGATTTTAGCCAGACAGCTGTTAAGCATGTCGACCGCTCCCGATATTCTGGGTGCAAAAGACAAATACAGCTGGGTGTCATCTGCATAGCAGTGAAAGTCCACACTGTATTGTCAAATGGTCTCGCCCAGTGGCAGCATGTACACTGCAAACAACATCAGCGACAAGACTGAGCCCTGAGGTACTCCGCAAGACATTAGGGAGGAGGAGAAATTCCCCATCACCACCCGCTGCACTCAGTCCAAGAGATAGGACTCGAACCATTTAATGACAGTGCCAGCGAGTCCACAAAACTCACAGAGTTGAACAAGAAGCATGACGTGATCCACAGTGTCAAAAGCTAAAGAGAGAGAGAGAGATCGAGGAGCACAAGAACTGATCTGTCTCCTCTATCTCCAGCCCTGAGCAGATCATTAAGCACTCTCACTAGAGCAGTTTCAGTGCTATGTCTGGCCAGAACATCCGACTGGAAAGGCTCATAGAGATCTGAAGACACCAGGTAATCCTCAAGCTGATGTGCCACCGGTTTCTCGACAACCTTTCTCAAAAACGGCAGGATGCAGATCGGACGGTAATTTGCCAGGACATCTGGGTCAAGGGAAGATTCCTTTAGAAGGGGCTTCACCAGTGCTTCTTTCAAAGCAACTAGGAAAACCCCCTCCACCATCGAGCACCTGGCAATCCTGACGAACACCGGGCCAATGGCATGGACAAATCCCATTAAGAAATGCATCAGTGCCAGGTTCAGTTCGCAAAAGGTGTGCTTCAGCTCCAAGATCACCTTAGTCACTTCAGACACCTCCACTGGCCTAAACTCCTCCCAGGCAGACAGAGTGCCTCTGAAACTCCCAACCTGATTACTGCGAGGCAAAAGTCTCCCTGGCTGAATCCCCGACTGGATGGCCGACGCTCTGTCAGAGAAAAACAGAGCAAACTCTTCACAAAAAGTGGTTGAAAAAGCTTTTTTCGTCTGGAGACAGGCAGGATGTAAAAGCGTGCTACGGTCTGAAATAGCTGAGATGGTCTGTTTCTCCCCGCAGCAATTTCCCTGGACAGAAATTCTGCCTTCTTATGGGAAATTGCCCCCGGTACTCAGCATAGTGAGAACATAGGACCAGCCTGTCGGTCTCCAGCCAGGTCTTCCACCAGCAATGCTCCAACTTCTGACCCCTGATTTTCATCATCTTGAGATCTCCATGAAACCAAGGGGATCTCAAGTGAAAGGATCTGGGTCATATACGGACTGGTGTGATGGCATCTACAGCTTCAGTAACCACCCTATTATAGGTGGCCACAGCCTCTCTAGTGCCAATCGCACATGCTGCATCAACCTTAGAGAGGTCAGCTAATGCCAATAGTCCCTCTGGGTCAACACCCCTTAAGGGGCGATAGCTGACCATCTCCACAGGGGAGGGACTTTCAGAGGGGTTCCCGAAGATGAACTCCATGGTGCAATGGTCAAACCACACGACGTGACCAATCTTGAGGTTGTCAGTCTCAAGACCCAGCTGGAACACCAGATCGAGTGTGTGGGTAGCAGCAGCAACTGCTTGTGACAGGCCCAGTGACTGCATCAACTGGAGGAGTCGTAACCAAAAGCTGGCAGTTCGTCATCGACCCAGGCACTGAAGTCCCCCAGGATTAAACACCTGGTTGACAACGATGTCCGCTACCTCCTGCAGGAATTCTCCTCCTGCTCCTGGGGGTGGTAAATGAGGAGAATCCTGCAACCTACACCTGTACCCCCATGCACGGCGACACGCTCAAAGGATTGGGTACTACCAACTAGGTGCACCGAGAAGCCTAGACTGGATCAAAAACAATGGCCACTCCCCCACCCCCGAGATCCTTTCTCGGACAATGCACCACAGTATACCCAGCAGAAAGAACGGCCTCAAAAACAGGGCCCACATCATCACCCAGCCAAGTCTTTGTGATGCAAGCCAGATCGGCAGAAGAAATCAAGTCAACAAAAATGGTGATCTTGTTCCTCATCGACCTGACATTGCAAAGCACTGCCAGAAGAGGATTAGAGGACACAACCGGTCCTCTAGCTACCTGCCCACTCGGTCCGGTGGGAGCCCTGGGTACAGAGATCAAACACATTGGGCCTCTCCCTAGGCTCTGTTTACGCCTAGGGCATCTCCTGCACCGTACAGCCTCAATACTGCTCACCGTCCCCTCCTCAGCTGCCCTCTGTACTCTATGAACCAAATGCCTCCTAGTAATACTGACCTCCCTATACCGCCTCACTGCAATACCAGAAACTGGGAGGTTGGTAAAGGGTCGAAGGTCATGGAGCTGTGAGGCAGCATAGGTAATACAGGGAAAGCCACGGCACCAGCACATCTCTTACCTGGCAAGACCAGTCCCACGACAGCACTAGATGGTAGTATAAGGGTGCAACTGCAAAAGGAAACACTCAGATTTACAATCACACTCACCACACACACACCACTACATACCCAACAACCACACAAATAAACACAAAAAGTTGAAATACTAACCCCCCAATCCAGTCACATACCCTATAACTCCATCCCACCCTCCCACAAAAAATTATAAATACCTCCCTACAAATAATACTACCCACCCAAAACAATCCCCAAACCAAGAAATATCCCCCCAAAAGACTACTATTTAGTGCATAGGAAAACAGAAAAACAGGAGTGCCGATATGACTATTATGCTGCCTGGAAGGCAGCAGTCCACAGTTTTAAAAGCAATATAACTAGAATACAAATTGGAGGTTTATAATCCAAGTAAATTAAAAAAGGTGAGAATTAAGCCTTCTCTCACAGGGCCCAAAATCCAAATCACAATGGGGAAGACTTTAACCCCCTTGTCCAAAACTGAGTTAAAGTAAAAGAATATCTCCAAGAAGACCAGGTCCAAGAAGTCTCTCACACTTCACGGCCCCGACAGCTGGTCACTCCAATAAACAGCAATCCCATAGAGGAGAGAGATAAACCAGCACAGGACCTAACTGAGGCCAAAAGTCCAAGCAAACACCCCCACCGAAAGCAGAATGCCACTGATAAAGACAAAGAATCCACTCACTGGATTGCATCGAAGGAAACATTCACCCCCCTCACGGATGGCCGTACTGCCGACCCGAAAGTGAACAAATGGTATTCAGCGTTCCTCCCCGAGAAGCACTGCTGGCTACACCATTCAACACAGCAGCTGGCCTCCACAATCTGGAAGATCTTTCAGACATCAGAACATCCCCCTCCAGGGAGCACCTCACCACAATCTCCAGCCGGGCTGAAACCACTAAATGGGAGGAAGGCTCCGCTCCACTCAGAAGCGTATCGTGGAAATATCCAGACTCCTCCAGTCAACTCAGGGAAATAAAGCAATCACAGGGAGATCCCAGTCATTCAATCTTCATCCACCAACCAGGTAATCAGGAGCAGCAGGCAAAAATAATGGCAATTTCATACCGCTAAGGGAGAATAAGGAAAAGAATACCAGTACTCGAAACTAACTAAGAAATAAGAAATCTGACTCCTGATGCTATCACACTAAAAAACCCACTAACCAACTGTTAGAAACCCTACTCCTCTTGCCCCACCTAAAAAAAATTAAAATTTATGTCAACTCCGGATGATAACAAGCTCCGGAGAAGTACAAATAACCAAATTCTTTATCCTGTGTAAAATGTAGCAAAAAAGGAAATAAAAAAGCATGGGAGGCAAGCAAAAATGCCGGGCTTCAATAAGAGCGTCTGCAAGCGACTGCTCAGCGTGCAGCCATCTTGCTCCTCACCTGGAGTGACCAGTGACAATAGGTGTCAGCTATGAAAATTGAGACAGTGAAAGGGAAAGTAATATGGGTAACTAGGGCCTCATAAGTTGCTGGGACAGAAGATTATAGAACAGTAGTAGACTGCAATGTAAAACTGGATGTACATGGCTACTCCCCCGTCCTGTCCTACACAGTCTTGCCTGGAGAGGGAGTAGCCAGGAACAGCGATGGAGTTGTCAGGGATTTTGCTTGTGAACCATGTCAGTTAAGAGTCTGGATGAGGTCAGTTTTTCGTAGCAGGCTGCAGATGTTCAGGTGAATAAGTTTCAGCCCATTAGGGATAACCGAGGAGGCCGGGGAGTAGGGTGCAATTGAGTTAGGGGTGACAGCCGAAGAAGATAATGATGGAGGGATAGGGTTAGGGTGGATATTTTCTGATGATAAAAGGAGGATGGCTAGGATGAGATAATGTAGTTTAGGACATTTGTATTGTAGCTTGGAGTTTGGGGAGACTGAGGAAGATGGAGGGAATGAAGAGAAGGTGATAGTGAGATGAAGATAGGCAAAGTAATTAGGAAGAGGAAAAAAGAGAGGCAGGAGGGAGGAAGGAAAGTATGACTAGAATTCAAAAGGGGCACAAGGAGTAATTGCAAGGATGAATAAAGCAGCAGAGAGAGTAGGAGGGTGGGGAGTAACAGAAGGCGTAAAGGGAGAGGGAGGGATGAGGATCAAGACCAGGAAGGGAAAAAGTAAGAAAAAGGGGAAGGGAGGAGAAAAGAAGTAAGTGGTTGCCATTATTGAGGAGGGAGGGAGGTAGGAGCTTCACTGTGCATGAAACAAATGTTGAACTGGATGCGACCTAGCAATAATGTACAATTTGGCAGGTAGGCTGAGATAAAAAAAAAGAGAGAGCTTGCCAAGGTTACAAGGAGAATACACAAAAGGGTTTGATGTATCAGTAGCTAAACAGTGAGTGACAGTGGAAGCCAGGGAGCAGCTAGTGCAGAGCAGCCCTCTAGAAGCAGGATTGTATAATCTGCAAATGCAAATCTAGGGATTTAGTAATTCACAACCACTAGTCATGTGACCGAACGGGACTATATAAGAAATAGCCCACACAGGGTGGGGGTCTGGTGGGACCTAGCAAATAGGTGGAATAACAGTCTGATAAAGTGTGTATGTGTGGGGGGAATTTAGCAGACAAAAACAAAGAATGGAGAGCTAAATCGGGGGGGTGTCACAGACCAAGGGAAGGCACCAGCAAGGTCTGGAGCCGACAGAAACAAAAGGTGCCTAAAATGGTGGGGGTGGCAGGAAAAACAGAACTTAGTAATTAGGCTTTAAACACAAGAATCCACAGAAATTACAATCCCTATCAAATGGCTCTAAACAACTGTGGCTCTAAGCAATAATAAAATAAAATGACTCTAAGCAGAGAGAAAAATTAATGCAGCTTCCAGTAACAAGTCTAGTACAACAGCTGATTCATGAAAAGAAAATCAGACTCATACTCGAGAGTTTCACATGAAAAGCAAATTGCTAAATGTATTACTTCCAGGAACGTCAACAACTAAAGCTCCTGCGCTTCGACACTAATCTGGGTCTTCCTAAGGGAGCATGTCTAAAGTGCAATAGACTAGTGACACACAGATATCATTCATTTAAAGTGACAAGCACCAAGTGTGATATAGAAATTAATTAACAATTCAAAAAGAAGTAAAAAACATTTCATAAACATTTAAGGACATTGTATGTAAACAGCTATGTTAATCCAAATTGCCAAAATATTAAAAAGTTACATCAGGTACATCCAATTGTCACAAATGCACTCCAGGGTTCAGGCCCTCTGCTCCCACAGTGTCCAACCTCAAAGTGCATTATGTGAACAGGAGACAAATCGGGTAACCCTCCTGTTTGTTTTGGGTTCAATCAACTTCCAGTCTCGAGTCCTGAGGTCAAATATGAACCCTTTTCCGCTAGCACACCCAGGTAACCGGTCCAAATATCATACCCTCTTCAGGGACAGCAGTGCATTACGTAACCCAGCAGGCACACAACCTGGTTCACAATCCCCCTTCTGACTCAATTGAGACCTAGGTACGTCCTTACCTTGGTGCATATGGTGACACACTATGAGCACTTTAACAGTACTGTCAGAATTATCAACACTGTCACAGCATTCACACTCAAAATGAGAAAATGGCTCAGGCTGGATTTCAAGGAAAACAGAGTTTACTAGAATTAAAAATAGTAAATAAAATACAAAACACAGAACATATAACATTAATGGTACAGTCATAAAAATAAACGGACAATTGTACACAAACCACCTTATACAGAACATCTAATCCTACCCCAATTGCAGTTGGTAAATAGTGGTGCTGAAATTACCCAATTTTGGTAGAAGTGCTTCTTACGAGTCCAGAACACAAGTGTCTCTTGAAAGTTCAAACACAAGTATGCCTTGTTCTCTCAGCAACTTGACAATATCATGAGGGGAAAAGGATCCCACCCAGCTTGTGAGGTCACAGCTTTGCTGTCATGCTGGCTGTGAGGTCACTCTCATTCCTGCATACTGAATTAGTCACATGCATCTGCACATTGCTAAACATCCCACTTAAAAAAAATATGTACTTTTTTTTTTTAATTAGTGAGCCACAGACCATGAATTATGACAGGACAGAATTACTCCTCTGATCTTCAGAAGAACATCCTGCAAGACACTTCTCTTAGCTATGTGAAGATTTTCACAGGTAACTGTCAGAGTTTGCTTTCCTCCTGATCGGTCGTAAAATGCAGTCTGTTATGGCCAATTTCCTAGGTTCAAAGCAGAGGTTGTTTTACAACTGGTTACAACCTGGTGTATAGCTGCTACTACAGGCTTCTGACAGGTAGATGTCAAAAGGAAGCCCTTAATTAGTTTATCCACTAGGTCAGGGACAGGGCAGATCCTTCCCTTCTCTGTTTTAAAATCCCATGTTCCATGAAGCTTTGCTGCTTGGCCTGTTTTTCTAAGCAGAAGTCTAAACATATAGTTATCTCAAAAATATAATACAAATAATAACAAGCAGATGGCTATTGTTTTGCGTAGCAGGCTGCAGATGTTCAGGTGAATAAGTTTCAGCCCATTAGAGATAACCGAGGAGGCCGGGGAGTAGGGTGCAATTGAGTTGGGGTGACAGCCGAAGAAGATAATGATGGAGGGCTAGGGTTAGGGTGCATATTTTCTGATGAGAGAAGGAGGATGGCTAGGATGAGAGAATGTAGTTTAGGACATTTGTATTGTAGCTTGGAGTTTAGGGGATGTGGAAGATGGAGGGGATGGAGAGAAAGAGATAGTGAGACAAAGATAGGCAAAGTAACTAGGAAGAGGAAAAAGAGAGGCAGGAGGGAGGAAGGAATGTATGACCAGCATTTGAAAGGGGCAGAAGGAGTAATTGCAAGGATGAATGAAACAGCAGGAAGAGTAGGGGGAGGGGAGTAACAGAGGGTGTAATGGGAGAGGGAGAGAAGAGGATCAGGACCAGGAGGGGAGGAAGTAAGAAAAGGGTGAGGGAGGGGGAAAGAAGAAAGTAGTTGCCATTACTGAGGAGGGAGGTAGGAGCTTCACTGTACACGAAACAAATGTTGAACTGCATGCGAGCTAGCAGTAATGTACAATTTGGTAGGTAGGCTGAGATAAAAAAAAGAGAGCTTGCCAAGGTTACAAGGAGAATACACAAAAGGGTTAGATGTATCAGTAGCTAAACAGTGAGTGACAGTGGGAGCCAGGGAGAAGCTAATGCACAGCAGCCCTCTAGAGGCAGGATTGTATAATCTGCTAATACAAATCTAGGGATTTAGTAATTCACAACCACTAGTCATGTGACCAAACGGGACTATATAAGAAATAGCCCACATAGGGTGGGGGACTGGGTGGGACTTAGCAAATAGGAGGAATAACAGCCAAGTCCAGGGTTCAGATTTTAAAATTGGAAAGCCGCTCTTCAGTGTGCAGCAGTAGCACTAGGCAGGAGTTGTCCTATGAGAAGAGCACCTAAAACCCAACAGGGACCAATGAGGGCTCTTCCAGGAAAAGGTGCCGTTCTTTCAAAAAAGAAATTAAGAGAAACGAGCTGAGCTGCAGGCAGACAGATCCACGGACCATACCTGGGTTCAGCTACCCAGAGGGTACACGCTCCTCTCTTGCCCACCAGAGGGGAGGCAGGTAGGCTTCCAAGCTTTGGACTGCGGTTGTGCCTAGACAGGCTAGTGGACGCCTGAGGAGAGGGACAAAGAGGGGATAAATTAAATAGTCTGGTAAAGTGTGTGTGTGTGGGGGGGGTTAACCGTGGAAAGGGAAATTTAGTAGACAAAAGGAAAGAATGGAGAGCTAAATCAGAGGGCAGGTCACAGACCAAGGCAAGGTGCCAGCAAGTTCTGGATAGGACAGAAAACAAAAGGTGCTTAAAACGGGGGTGGGGTGGCAGGAAAAAACAGAACTTAGTAATTAGGCTCTAAACGTAAGAATCCACAGAAATTACAATCTTTATCAAATGGCTCTAAACAATTGTGTCTCTAGGCAATAATAAAATAAAATGGCTCTAAGAGAGAAAAATTAATGCTGCTTCCAGTAGCAAGTCTAGTACAACAGTTGATTCATGAAAAGAAAATCAGACTCATGCTCCAGAGTTTCAAATGAAAAGCAAACTGCTAAATTTATTACTTGCAGGAATGTCTAGCACAACCAAAACTCCTGTGTTTTGACCCTAGTCTGGGTCTTCCTCAGGGAGCATGTCTAAAGTGCAATAGACTAGTGACACACAAATACCATTCATTTAAAGTGACAAGAACCAAGTGTGATATAGAAATTAATTAGCAATTCAAAAAAACATAAAAAAACATTTCATAAACATTTAGAAACATTGTGTGTCAGCAGCTATGTTAATCCAAATTGCCAAAATATTAATAAGTTACATCAGGTATATCTAACAACTTAAATTCATCGTATATTCAAGTTAGTACTGATTGGCTAATGGATTTTACATTCAGCTTTAGGAGGCATTATATTACCACTTTTAAATCAGAAATTTTCTGATAAGTACTTTCAAATCTATGTCATGCCACAATGTATGCCCACACAGCATGAAAAAGTCCAACACTTCCTTAGATGGAGATTTATTTCCCATAACAGGTCATCTTTAGAATGAACTTGTATATCGTTCATAACCTCCCTCTTCCCTCCCCCTTCCTTTTTTCTCAGAGTAAATTCAAATACTGTATATACAACATTGTATAGAGACAGAGCATAGCCATGGTACAATGGTGTAACATTTTGTTTCTTATTTATTTCCACTACCTAACTTCCTATTCCTCTGAAAATCCCCCCAACGAATCCCTATGTTCTGCTTGGAGGCAATTACTCTCCTGTCTTTTGAAGCTCCTTAATTTACTAGATAAACATGACCTTTTCCTGAAATGGTGAAAAAGAATTAGTCCAGATCACTTTACCTTTTATTTTTTGTAATCTTGCTGGCTTGACCTCTGGACATGATATCTGACCTCCTACTATAATAAGATAGCTTGATCAAATAAATTTATCCAATATCATGGCATGACATAGATTTGAAAGTACTTGTCAGAAAACGTCTGATTTAAAAATGGTAATATAATGCCTCCTCAAGCTGAATGTAAAATCCATAAGCCAATCAGTACTAACTGAATATATTTTTATTTATTTAACAAATCGGAAAGACCTTTAAGCCAAGGGCTCTTTTACAGAGGTTCCACATCAAGAATATGATGAGCCGGCCCGGAGGTGCAGAGGGCTGAGGTGCTGGCGCCTTACCTCAACCCGACGCCGGCACCCGGGTTCGAACGGACCGGTCCTGGGGTCGGCAGGGGACGGAGAGGATTGAGCGCCCTATGATTGCTTCTCCCAGGGGTGGGTTAGGTCATGCCTCGCTCTGTAGTGGCCCCGTGAGACCGAGAAACCACAAGAAGCAGCGCGACGCCAGGGAATCCAGAGAAAGCGGAAAATGGCTCGAGCGACCGGATGACGCCTGTGACCCCCCGCATCCATGGAACCCCCGAAGAGCCAGGGGAGTACCTAATCCCAGCAGCATCAGGGCCAAGAGCAAGCATGCCTGAAGGCAATTTCCCTCCGGAAGGAGGGGACCCGTCCGACGAAGGGTTATGTCGGGCTACCCTGGTCAGCTGCGATCTGGGATTGGGGGAAGCTGGCATCGGGGAGGGTTCGGAATGGAGACACGGGGGGGTAAGTCCTTGGCAGAAGGCCTGAAGGAGAGGCCGGTCAGACGTAGGGGGGCGATAAAATAAATAATGCAAAAAAAAAAAAGAATATGATGAATGTACAATAAGTTATTGGATGCACCTGATGTAACTTATTAATATTTTGGCAATTTGAATTAACATAGCGGCTTACACACAATAATCCTAAATGTTTATGAAATGTTTTTTATTTCTTTTTGAATTGTTAATTTCCATATCACACTTGGTGCTTGTCACTTTAAATGAATGATATTTGTGTGTCACTAGTCTATTGCACTTTAGACATGCTCCCTTAGGAAGACCTGGATTAGGGTCGAAGCACAGGAGTTTTGGTTGTGCTAGGCATTGCTGCAAGTAATAAATTTAGCAGTTTGCTCTTCATTTGAAACTCTCGAGTGTGAGTTTGATTTTCTTTTCTTGCAACATAAGCTGGCAGCTTGCTTACATGCACCGCAACTTTGGTACGCACTTTTTGCTTTTTTGCTGTTGATTCATGAAGGAGGCTCAAATGAAATATTTTATCACACAGAGACAGGAGTACACACGGGGGTGACAGAGTGAATGCTGTTTTCATAGCTATCCCACGCAGTCTACTCTGACTATGCAGTACCGTTTGTGACCATACGTGGCGCTGCAGGTTTTCAGCAGCAGAGATCCATTAGGACCCTGTCCATTCCCAATACAGTCATGCTGTATGTCTTGCACACTACTGTGCCCCTCACGTCAGCCCTGCATGCAGGCAGGTTACAGCAGCCCTCCACCTGGCGTAATGCTGAACCCTCAGTCCCACATGCCTCTGCAATGTGATGCGCTTCATGCATGCGCGTCTGTGTTTTCAGCACACAGCATTACATGGCCTGGCCCATGCATAGTGCTGCTGCTGCACAGCTATACGTGGCCTGCATTTGCGCACTCGTACACTCACTAATTGCATGCTGTGTGGCTATGAAATGTGGGATGTATGCACATATGTGCACTTGTTGCACACCACGCATTGGCAACTACACGATAGTGCATAGGCCCCAACCTGAATTTTGTCTACCTGAAGCAATTACCAGCACTATGAATCTTGCACTCAGATTGAGAGTGAAAAAGCATGCCACATTACTTAATGTGTCCCTGCGGTTTTATTAAGAAACCTAAAGAGGTTGTTTTGCAGGCATACTGTACCTCTGCATTCCTCAGTTGCTGAAATTGTTTCACAGTTGGAAAATCAGGACTTCCTAGATTCTTCCACTGCAGGTAAGGGTTGCTCTGCTTGTTGTCTAAGTAATATGTCACATATACAATCTCTGCAGAAAGTACACACAATAATAAATGCACACAGTTACATTGGCATTGTATTTCTAACTTGGGCTACATAACATGACACATTTAGCACGGATGCATTTACATCCTTGAAAATCCTCTGCAAACCACACAGACAATGCAGAGAATTCAGTCAAAATGGATTGGAGAGTTAGGGAAGCCTACCTTGTATTCCCGATTCCAATGCATTCTAATTATGATAAAGAATTTACTTCAAATCGTTTTATTATCAATAGGTCAAATAATTGGATTTGTAAAATTAAACAGATATATACACTTTCAATAGTTTCTTAACCTAAGTGCTGTTGTAGAGTATATTTGTCCTATCACAAGGTGATAAGATGGGGTATACTGGGAAACTGGCACTAAAGCCATTGCAGCAACACAGCAAAGAAAAAAATATTTTAATTCAATTATGAATTTAAAAACATGACAACTAAAACGTTAAAATACCATTCCAAAGATCCAATGCAAAATACTGTAAATGTTAATGATTCTGATGAATTTAAGGAATGTGTAGTATTTTGTAAGTGTCGGCATGCCTCACTCACCCTGCCGTGCTGGAATGTGGGTAATGTTAACTGTCACATCATCAATGCTGCATGATGTCCGGCTGTCATCACTGTTATAAATCAGTATGGTGGACTGCCAGTTATCCGGGCCATAAAACGTTGCAGAATCATGGATACTAGCCAACACTCCTAAGGTACTGTTGTAGTCCACAGGTGTGCCATCGATAAAAACATCAGTGGAAATCTGCTTTTCACCTTCACAAGCAAGAAAGCAAACATTTTTTTATGAATATCAAGTTAAAGAATATTCTTTCATGAAGAGGTATAATCCTATTCAATAATGGTGAAGTGTATATTTCTCTGTAAATTAATGGTGCCAGTAAACAAATGTTGATGTATATGATCTCCTTTTAATAAAGCAGAGTTGAAAAAAGAATATTCTTTACTGTGGTACTTCATTTTTGTGTTTGCTTGCGCGCATGCACACCGCGCATGTGAAAGAAATATCTTGGGACAGTACGACATTTTAGAGGTGTGTGAGTTTCTGCCCAATGCAGTTGATGCTTTATGGGGCTCTTACCTCAGGCACCAAAGAATCGGCAAGCTGTCTATGACAGTAGTTTGAGAGAAGCAGTCTTTACTTGAAAGGAAAGTACCACTCCAATCAGGGATGGTTACGAGTTGACGCTTTATGGAGCTCGTCCCTCAGGCACCAATGAATCGGCGAGCTGTCAATGACAGCAGTTTGAGAGAGAGGACCGCACTTTCTACTGCTGCAATGAGGCACAGTTTCTTCATTGCAGCAGGACCTTCCCCCTTCATCACAACCAGGCACACAGACATACCTGCTCTCAGTTGGCAGCAGCTGACAAGACTCTGGCCATGCACAGTAATGCGCATGGCCAGAGTTCCGGTTCTTGTTGGCTCCTGCCACTGAGCACCTTGTTTGTTCAGTGTGCCCTTCCATTTCAATAAACAAATAAATGAGGGGTGGTACAGCTTTCCACACTGGTGGCTCCTGCCGCCCGCCACGCACTCCCTGGAAAGCTGACATCGGGGTGCCCAATCCCTGTGTCGGCATGTATCCCCCCCTCTCATTAATGTGACACACTGGGAGCCCACCCCAGTGTGCCAAAATATTTTTTTATTTAAGCTTCCAACACCAGGATGTCCACTCCTGGTGTCAGATGACCCCCCCACCTGAATATTTCAAGTGCGGACATCGGTTTGCCCTATCCCTGGTCGGCATGCCCCCCCACACACATACACAGACACACACACACACACTACTGTGGCACACTGGGAGCTCACCCCAGTGTGCCTAAATATTTTTGGTAACCTGTAAAATAAAGAAAACCACCCTCAACGTCTTTTTTCCCCTGTGAAAAATAAAATGGTCCCTCATCGTCTCCCCATTCTCCCCTCCCCAACCCCACCCTCCCTCTGCAAACCCCACTCCCCTTACCCCCTTACCCCACACTACCTCCGGAGGTCAGGAGCAGTGATCTTCTATGGACTGGACACGCTCTGCAGTCTTCAAAGCCGACTGGCAAACTGAAGAAAATGATGCAAGCTGTATAATGGGAGTCAACGGGGGGTTCAACTTAGGTTGATATCTCAGCCATTTTTAGGAATTTTCACCCATATTTTTAACATGGGGTTCTTGGGACCCACCTCATGAACACTGTCACTGTCATTTTGTTACTCAGTTCAAAAAGGTTATTTCGATTGCGGCGTGGAATCACCTTTCAAGACTAATGAAATGATAGTGCCACTGTTCATGAGGTGGGGTCCCAAAAAACCCATGCTGCAAATCTGGTGAAAAAATTCCAAAAAATGACTGCATTACGAGCATGCGTGGCACAGTTTCCATGCACTCTGGTAACTTCGCCAATTTTTAATATGATTTTCAACATTGACATTTTTTCACAGCTCCTTATGAACAGTACAACTGTCATTTTTCACATCCTGCCCAAAATGCGTTTTCGCACCTGTGGGGCAGAATGACGCAGTCACTGTGGGAAATCATCTTCCGGGACAGATTAACAAAATCACAGTTCATGACAGGAGGTCCCAAAATGCCCATGTTGAAAATTTGGTGAAAACATTCAAAACAAATGATTGCATTACAGGCATGCGTTGCACAGTTTCTATACACGCTCGTAACTTCACCAATTTTTCATATTTTCACTCCAGATTTTTAACATTTTGAACAGTACAGCTGTCATTTTTCACATCCTGCCCAAAATGCGTTTTTGCACCTGTGGCACCATATGCCGCAGTCACTGTGTGAAATCACCTTTCAGGATTGAGTAACGAAATTATAATGCAACTGTTCATGAGGTGGGGTCCCAAAATGCCCATGTTGCAAATCTGGAGCAAAAATACCAACAAACGCCTGGGGCATTAGGGTTTCCAACTGTAATGCCCCACCCTACAGAGACTGACAGGCGTCGGGGATGTGACTTGGGGTTTTGGCCGTAATGCTCATGCCATTCCACCTCACCCCCCACCCTGCAGCCAGTGGCAGGCACTGATGTGTGCCTTGGGGTCTTCAGTCCTAACGTTCAACCCATTCTCTTCTACTGCACCCATCTCAGCTTATTTCCTTATGGAATGGGGTGAACGTAAGGGCCGAAGACCCAAAGACACACCACAACACCTGTCAGTGTCTGCAGGGTGGAGTGAGGTGGAATGGCGTGAGTGTTATGGCCAACGACCCAAAGGCACACCCCCCAAATGCCTGTCAGTCACTGCAGGGTGGAGGTGGGGTTTGACGTAGTTTAATACTTTACTGGTGTTCCTATTTTGCATCTCTCTAACTCTTGCACTACTAATCCCAATACCAGCAAGCGAACATTCAGCATTGACAAATGCTTGTTTATCTTGAATTTATCAAATTGCTTACAACCTGGCAAGTCATCACATGTTACAGTATAGCATTTCAGTGCTAGATGGATTTGGGTCTGAACTGACTAGTTACATCAATACTGTTATATTATTTGCCCTTCTGTTACCCTCTTCAACACCTGGAACTAAGTACATTGTGACTCTGCCTTCTGAACCAAAATGTTTCAATGAATAAACATGGACCATGTCCCTGCCTCCTCCTGCCCCCCTTTCCCTGTTTCTAGCTGCTCCTTTCCTCCCTTCCCCTGACCCACCACCTGTGGCCTTACTGCTCCTCCTGAGTCACAGTTGCTTAATTCCTTACGTGTAGCATTGCCTCGACTCCCACCATTTTGTTTTGTATCTTAGGCTATTTTTCCTTTACCACCAGCTGACTTTTGGATACAATATTGGCTCTTTTGGTACAGTTTCACCTCCCACCAGAGTATTGTGCTACATTTATCCACTGATTTTTTATATTGAAGACTGGTTCTTTTATTTATGTGTAGTCCCCACTCAATTGGTGGGCTACTGTAATGTACTATGGGCTACCTAACATGTTTCAGAAAGTAAAGGATTAATGGTCTGCTACTGCCCCTTGCAGTGCAGCTAGAACCAGCTACAGGAAAATGGAAGAGAAGCTTAGTAAGTCAGCAGGAGACAGTGAATAATCCTCCAGCTAGTTCTGCCAAGAGTAGCAAAAACAGAGCAGCAGCAACCAATCTCATCCTGAGGGCTGGGCAAGGGTAAAGAACATACAAAAGAGCTGCATGCTCACGGCATACTGCAATTGGTGCCAGTGAGAAAAAACAAGCAGAGCAGGAACACAGGAACACCGCACTCGGTGAAGAATGACATCACATTATCTGCACTAGGGTATTTACAAGCCCTTCAGTGCTGTAGTAGCCACGCCCCCTGACAAAGGGTCATGTTTATACCTGAAGTGCAGGAGGTTCTGTGCTGCTTTTGGTAGTGGAATAAATAAAGGTTACTCACCTGTAACAGGAGTTCTAGGAGTGGTATATGTTGTTCATCCACACTTTGTGGCAGGTTCCTTGCCGCTTTAATTCTTGCCGGAAGGTCTTCAAGCTGGCTCCTCCCACCCACCCGGGTGGTAAAACCCTCGACTCCACCCCATGACACCAGATCTACCCCACTGGAAGCCAGGTTGCGTGTCAAAGCCGGGAAGGTCGGGTGGGTCGTGTGGATGAACAATATATACCACTCCTAGAACTCCTGTTACAGGTGAGTAACCTGTATTTCTAGGGACGTGGATATGTTGTTGAATCCACACTGTCTGGCAGACTCCTAGCAGTTCTCTGGGAGAAGGAGGCAAGGCACGCACCCCCTACTTAGGGAATAAGGACTGGAGAACCGAGGTCCCAAAACCAGCATCCCGGCGTGACTCTAGGTCAATGTGGTAATGGGAAATAAAGGTGTGTGCTGACTTCCAGGTAGCAGCCCAGTAGATTTCATGGATAGGGACGTCCCTAGAAGCAGCCACTGAAGCAGAGGTATGGCGGGTAGAATAAGCTTTTATCCCTTTGGGAGGCTCCATGCCCGCCAACCTATAGCAGATATCTATGCAGGAGGTGACCCACCTGCTTATCGTCCACTTGGCTGCAGGTCTGCCAGGTGCAGCATCAGCATAGGTAACAAACAGCTGGCGAACCTCTCCCCGAACATCAGCCGTCCGCTCCCTGTAATAAGCAAGCGCTCTTCTAGGGTCCAAAGTATGGAGCCTATATTCGGCCTCCGGGGTGTAACTGGGGTAGAACACTGGCAGAGTCAACACCTGGTTATGGTGAAACTCCAACACCACCTTTGGAAGGAATTTCGGGTGGGGGCAAAGGACAACCTTGTCCCTGTGGAAGACCAGATAAGCAGACTCGATGGAAAGCGCCTGAAGCTCTCCCATCCTTCTGGCTGACATTATAGCCACCAAGAAGGCGGTCTTCCACGACAGGTGTGAGAAAATCGCACCTGTGCATCGGTTTGAATGGCTTGCCCTTGAGCTTAGCCAGTACCAGCAGTAGATCCCATGGAGGTGAAGGTTCTTGCACCAGAGGGGATATGTGATCAAGGCCTTTGAAAAAGCACCTGACCACCTTCTCCTGGCCACTGACTGCTTGCCAGCCTGTGCCCGGTAAGCAGAGAATGCTGCCAGGTGCACCCTGAGGGTCGTCAACCGAAGCCCTAGCTGAGAAAGGGACCACAGGTAGTCCAAAATACTAGCCAAGGGACAGGAAGAGGGGTCCAACCCCTTGTTCTGATACCAAATGGAGAATCTCCTCCATTTGAAGGCATTGCATTTTCTAGTCAACTCCTTACAGGACACTTCAACGACATTGAGGACCTCGTTGGAAAGACACAAGGCCTGGAACTCTAGCCACTTAGGAACCAGGCTGTCAGGTGCAGGGATAGAAGGTCCGGATGGAGAACCTTCCCCCTTGTCTACTGAGATCAGGTCTGGGTGGGCTGTAAGCCGCCTCGGGAGCCTGGAGCTGAGGCTGAGAAAATCTGGGTGAGGCCAGTCTAGGGCTACCAGAATCACCTGCGCCATGTCCCTCTTCACCTTGAAAAGCACCTTGTGGATCAAGGGAAATGGAGGGATGGCGTAGAAGAGGCCTGGGGTCCACAGCCTCGAGAAGGAATCCCCCTGCAGTGAGCCCTGCTGAAGGGGGCGGGTATGAAACAGCCTCAGCTTCACATTCTCCCTGGAGGCGAACAGGTCCACCTGAGGGGTGCCCCAATGGGAGAACAGTTCTTGCACTACCTCTGGTAGGAGTGACCACTCGTGAGATGCAGCGCCTATCCGGCTGAAGGCATCGGCCAGACTGTTGGAGGCTCCTGCCACATGGATGGCCAGGAGATCTGCCTCCAGGCTCATCACAAGAGACCAGATGCGGAGAGCTTCCTTGCACAGAGGCAAGGAGTGCATCCCGCCCTGACAGTTGAGGTAGTACATGGTCGTGGTGTTGTCCATCTGGACCTGAACCACCTGACCCCGTACAAACAGAGCGAAGGCGGTGAGGGCAAGTCGAACCGCTCAAAGCTCCAGCAGGCTGATGTGGCATCGAGACTCGTGAGGGGACCAGAGGCCGTGGGCCTGAAACTCCCCCAGATGGGCACCGCAACCCATTGGAGAGGCATCGGTCTTTAGCGTGACCGTCAGCTCGGGGCGGACAAATGGGATACCCTCCTGCAGATGAGCTGGGACGAGCCACCACTGCAGGCCATCCCATATCTCCTGGGTCACTGTCACTGGCTGATCCAGAGGACTGGAGCACTGTGACCACTGGCTGGCCAGCCCCCACTGTAGGGGACGCATATGTCAGCGGGCCCAGTGGACCACGCTGGTGCAGGCAGCCATGAGGCCCAGAAGGTGCAGGAAGTCCTGGGCAGGACGAAATTGCCCAACCAGAAATGATTGGGCAAAGGAGGAAAGGACCTCAGCCCTGTCTGCTGGGAGCTGAGCTCTGGCTCGAAGAGAGTCGAGCTCTGCCCCAACGAACTGAATCACCTGCGATGGCACGAGTTCTGATTTGGCCTCGTTGATGAGGAGTGTATCTCTGAGAGCAGACCTGGAGGGCCAGATCCCTGGACTGCTCCACCTCCAACCTGGAGGGGGCTGCAATCAGCCAGTCATCCAGGTAAGGGTATACCCGGACCCCTCAGCACCACAGAAATGCTGTCACCACTGCCATGCATTTGGTGAAGACGCTGGGAGCTGGAGAGAGGCTGAAGGGCATGGCCCGGAACTCGTAAAGAGATCCCTCTGCTCTGAAGTGGAGGAATCGCTGATGAGATGGACGGATTGGGATGTGAAAGAACATGTCCTGGAGATCCAGAGAGCAGAACCACATGCCTAATTCCAAGGATGGAATGATCTGAGCCAGAGTGACCATCCTGAAGGTGCGTGGCCTTAGGAACTTGTTCAGGTCGTGCAAGTCGAGAATGGGGCACCAGTCCCCCCGTCCACTTTGGGACCAGGAAGTACCTGGACACAAACCTGGGTCTGGAGGAGGGTCCGCTACCTCGCTGATCACCTCCTTCTGAAGGAGCAGGGCAATGTCGGCTCGACGAGCCGACAGAGAGACTTCAGGGGGCAATGGCTCGATAGGGAGGGGACTGCTCGAACTCCAGAGGCAGACCCCTGCTGACCACTTCTAGCAGCCAGCGGTCCATGGTAATAGCGGACCAGGCGGAAAGGAAGTGGCGGAGCCAACCCCCCACGGGGGGAACCCAGGGAGGAGTGACGAGGCCGGGGGCGACACCCCTCAAACCGTCACTGGGCAGGCTTGGAAGAAGGGCTGGCCAAGGGGCCTCCTGGATCCTTCCCTCCAGGTTTCCTACTAGAGGAAGTGGCAGACTTGGCCTTAGGGCGCCAAATGTGAGCCTGCTGGCCCTCTTGCTGGTGCTGCTGGGCCAGACGTGCCGCAGGAGCGGAAGGGTGAAGGGGCTTACGCTGCTGCTGGCGGCCTTTGTCCTTCTGGGCAGACGTGACCGAGTCCAAGGTGGCACTGGACTTCTCGATCCTCTGGAGATGGCCTTCCACCCCTGGCCTGAACAAGTCAGTGCCCAGGAAGAGAACGTCTGCCAGCTTGTGCTGGGTGTTCGCCGTGAAGGTGGAGATCTGCAGCCAAGCTCTGTGGCGCATGGCTACTGCGGCCACTACTGACCGGGTACAAGAGTCACCGATGTCCAAAGAAGTTTGGAGCTGCTGCTTAGCCACCGCCCTTCCCTGATCCTGCACTTGCTTGACCGTCGTCTGAAGGTCAAATGGGAGATGGGGAATCACCTCATCCAGGGAACCCATAAGGGAGTGTGAGAAATGTGCCATCAGTACAGCCGAGCTAGCCTGTTGAAGGCCTAGGGAGGAAGCAGCGTAAACCTTCTGCCCCAAATAATCCAGCTTTTTGGATTCTTTATTGTGCGGTTTGTCCACATCCCTAGCGTTCCCGGAATGCCGGAAAACACTGTCAATCACCAGCCCCTCCACAGAGGGGTGCTCCGAGAAACCGGAGAGTGAACTAGTGGGGACCGCATACTTGCGAGTCATCCTGGCCGAAGGCGTGGGACAAGATGCAGGCCGCAGCCACAACTCCAGGGCCAGGCCAACAATGACTTCGGCCTCCATAGAGGAATCTCCATGATCCAGTATCTCCGTGAGGGGATACCTGGCCCGTTTCTGAATGGGTTCGAGCTGTGGACTCTGAGATGAGTTGAAGTATACCCAAGAACGAGGATGGGCTCTCATCCATCGACTGACCCCTGCAGATTCCAGGTCAATGGGCCTGGAGTACAGGGAGGAGTCGTCGTCAGACTCCGAGGAGTCTGCAAACAGCTGCCGAGCGCCTGAGCCACCCTCCACCTGCCGAGGTCGATTAGGAGTGAGGGTGACCGACAACCTGTGGAGCAAGCCCTGACCCAACCGAGAATCCTTGGTTGGGGCCCCAGTCTTCGGTTGAGGAGGCGGTGTTTCCACCACAATGGGCAGAGCAGACAGTTTCGGATGAACAACCGGTGCCAGGGTCGGCTCCTAGACAACTACAAGGGTTTGCTTCGGTCGCTCCGGTGACAGCCACTTAATGGCCGGAGAAGGCGATGGAGTCAGCTTGTTACCGGTCAACAAAAGTTGCTGCCACATCATGTCCTCATAGCGCCAGCGTAACTTACGTTGGAGCCTACCTCTGAAGAGGACAAAGAGGACGAGCGGTGACGTTGCTTTCCATGGTGCCGAGACCGCCGATGTCAGCAGGACCTACTTGTCCTGGAAGAGGACCGAGACCTTTGCGGTCACCGTGGGTGGGTCAAAGAGGGGACGGGGGAAACACACTCATCCCTTGGTTCAGGGTCCTTGACAAGGGACTTCGGCACAGGAGGCACAGGCAAGTCCTCGGCTACCACCGGAAGAACCGGTGAAGAAGGGTTGTCGGCTTCTCCAGTTGACAAACCGTCCAATGGGTCGAGAAAAATCTCGACGCGTCGGCGGATGTCTCGACCGCTGACCTGACAGGGACACCAGTGAAGCCACCGTTTTAGCACAACCCCACTGAAGTCGAGAGCCGACAGTCCGGTGAAGGGGATCTCTCCCGCTCCCATGAACGTCGACGGTGGGACTTACTTTTTGGTTCTTTTTTCTTGGACCTACTGGTATGTCCTGATGGCCCTTCTCCCTTGGTGGAGAGGGACTGGCAAAGCTCCTTAAAAGAAGCAGTGTAGGAGCAGCCCAAGGAGAGCAGGATAAATGCCACAGCCAAGGAGGAAGATGAAGCGGCCTGGGCTGCCTCCTCAAGGGCGATCAACTGCTCCAGCTGATCCCACGGAGCATGCAGCTGCGGACACCACCCAACGGGCCTCCTTCAACTTCATTGGCGGGTACCATTCCCCGGGACGCCTAAGTTGTAGTCTGGCAGCGTGGTCCTCTAAAACCAAAGCCGAGAAGGACTTGCACAGATCACAGGCCTGTGGATCAGGGGCAAGACCCAGGCAGTAAATGCACGTGGAGTACGGATCAGTCCGGGACATCTTCTGCCCGCAAGAGCACCGACGGAAGCCAGGAGTAGATTTGTCCATCGCAGCCGTGAGGGAAGATGAAGACTGTAGTCTAGTAAACTTTTAAATAATTTTCGGAAAACTCAAAGAGTTTGGATCCAGGCCTAAAACGCGAGCGCTAAGGAGGGAACCTGAGCTTCCAAGCGGCAATGAAGATCTGGCGTCATGGGGAAGAGCCGAGAGTTTTACCACCCGGGTGGGTGGGAGGAGCCAGCTTGAAGACCTTCCGGCAAGAATTAAAGCGGCAAGGAACCTGCCACAAAGCGAGGACTGAACAACATATCCACATCCCTAGAACCAAATAATCTATGAGTCTTCACTAATTTCAGCTGATTTGAAGTTCCTGACCGAGTGCAGTGTTCCTGTGTTTCTACTGGGTAGGGTAAGCCTGTTGCGCCTGGATGTGTTGGCAGGGGTTTACCTATAGAGCTTCGACAGTGCTAGCATCGACATCCCCTACAGCGATGGCTGCAATACCGACTGTCAGCACTGTAGCCACGGGGATGTTGGTGCACACAACCGGGGGACTAGGCCACAAAAAAAAAACCCACACCCCTCGGTTTCTTGGATTCTAACTCCGAGTCGGAGTTGGACTTGGGGGGGGGGGCAAACACCCAGCGAGGCAGCCCCGATCACCGCACAGACCATCACAGCGACGGGTGGGTTTTGCCCAATTCCTGTCGCTATGATGGTCTTCGCAGTGCCAGAGTCACTGCGGTGACAGCATACCGTTGGCAGGGCTCCTGGTTTGGGATGCGGCACAGACAATAGTTGAAATCCTGGTTCCAGAGGTCCTCCTCTAGAAGTATTGTGGAAAAGCAGGCGGCAGATAAGAACAGCAGAGAGAAGAGAATCAGAACCAAGAAGCTGCACTGTGACTGTGATAGACTGAAACTGCAGTGAGTGCGAGAAAGAGACCCAGAAGCATACTAGAAGCCTTCATGTAAAAAGGTATTAAACGACAATAATATCAACAAGGGACCTCAGAGAAAGTCAGGGATATGACAGAGCCAAGAGGATCATTTCAGAGCCTGAGTAAAACTGTATGGTGCAAAAGCAGTATTTGGTGCACTCACCTAAGGGCCAGTAACCAAGGTAAGGTGCTGAACTGTAAGCAAAAATAAAGATCTCAGCATAAGCCAGAGTTACAGGGCAACAGCATTTGAGACAATTTAACAGCTGAAGTGAATTAAGCAAAAGGACCCATAATTAATCCTTCCAAGATTAAAACTGCAGAAATGTAAAAAAAAAGCCCAGAGAGAGCACAGCATCCAGATTTAACCCCAAGTGCATGGAGGGAGTGTTCCATAGGCCAGTCGAACTGTCAGTGGGGGAGTCAAGGAAAAATCCTGAGCCAAAACCATTATGTCTCTCCGGTTTGGTGGTGGTGGGGTCACACATGTGCTGAGCATTCTGACCAACACTGTACCTGTTGCAAGTGGTTTCATATAGCTCGTCTGCACAGAGAAGCTGGTGACTAATGGAAGAAATTACAGTTATGTAAGAGCTTACCATAACAGTAGATCTTCAAGAGAAGCTCCTGCAGTAGGTCTTCACACATAGGACTGCCCCCTGTGGCATCAGAACAGCACGGCAAACTTCTAGCTAGCAATCATTAGTGGGGGACCACCCCCGGTGTCACCTGATCGAGCATCAATGTGACAGTATATAGGGGGTGGTCCCCACGCCCTCCCTCCAGTTCTCCTGCCATAGACCTCCGAAGAGGATACAGGATAAAGGAGTAAAAAAACAACTCCTTAGGCCCCAGGCTCTGGAAATGAAGCCTTGGTAAAGGAAAATAGGATAAAATAACAGGAGCTAGGGGAAGATGGGTGGGAAATCTAGGCCTACTGCAGGAACCTTTCTCGAAGATCTACTGCTTCGGTAAGTTCTTACTTAACTGTCATATCTTACTTCGAGAGGGTTTCTGCAGTAGGTCTTCACACACAGGACTGAATACCAAGCAGTCAAAAATAATGAAAGAGACAGAGACAAAGTTCTGGGAGGAAGGAGCACCTGCCAACTAGAAGCCTACTTAGGAAAGAAGGCCTTGCAGAATGGTGAGGCCGAAACTGGTTCTACGTCTAGAGGAATGTCCAGACTGTAATGCTTTGTGACTGTATGGGCAGAGGACCAAGTGGCCACTGCGCAAATATCTGCAGTGGACACACTCCTGAGAAAGGCCATTGAAGCAGCCATGCCCTGAGTAGAATGGCCTTTCACCTCCCCTGGAAGGGGATTCTCGTACTTGTGGTAAATGTACGAGATGCAATTAGCTAACCATTTTGACAAACCCTGTTTGGAGATGGCCTTGCCCTGACATTTGGGAGCAAAAGGTCACAAACAACTGGTCAGACTTTCGAGCCTCTTTGGTCCTAGAGATGAAATATCTCAGAATCCTGTGCACATCTGAAGTGTGCAAGAGGTAGTCCCACCTGTTGGAATACTGTGGGTAAAATACCGGCAGTTCAACATTCTAGTTCAGAGTAAATTCTGAAACAATGTTCGGAAGAAAGGAAGGGTTAGTCCTCAGAGCTACCCAGTCTCTGTGGAACATCAAATAAGGCTACTTGCAGACAAGGGCCTGAAGCTCTGAAATCCTTCGAGCTGAAGTTATAGCAACCAAAAAGAGCGCTTTCCAGGACAAACAACGAATGTTGCAACTTGCTGCCGGCTCAAAAGGGGGGCAAAGTAAGTTTTTTCTAAAATAAAATTTAAATCTCGGGGGGAACCAGATTCCAGACTGGAGGCTTAAGGTGGAGTATCCCCTTAAGAAAGGTTCTGGAGACCTCCAACTGAGCAAGGATTTTGCTCCTCACCAGAAGGTGGTAGGCGGAAACCGCAGATAAGTGGACCTTCAGAGAGGAATAACCGAGGCCTGAATCAGACAGATGCAAGAGGTACTCAAGGACCTGGGGAGCCGAGCAAGTGAATGGATCCAGGCTCCTGGCCGTGGCCCACAGAGAGAGAATCTTTTCCACTTCATAGCATACGTGAATCTGGTAGAGGGTTTCCTAGCCTCTACTAGAACCTGCGTGACTCGAGAAGAGATGCCATAACGACAGACAGCTATGCCCAAAGGTGCCACGCATGTAGGTGGAGAGACTTGAGGCTCAGGTGCATCAGGCTGCCCTACTCCTGAGACAGAAGGTCGTGGGAGAGAGGAATAGGTACTGGGGGTTCCACAGTCAGCTTTTGCAGCAGAGGGAACCAGATCGGCTGAGGCCAAAATGGGGCTATGAGGATCATGCGAGTCCCCTCTGCCCATAGCTTCAGCAGAATCTTCTGCAAAACTGAAAAGGGAGGGAAGCATACAGAAATCTCCCTGTCCAGGACACAAAAAACACCACGCCAGGGAATGAGTGAGCAAAAGCTGGGAAGTTTTGCACTGAATGGGGACGCAAAGAGGTCTTTCTCTGGTTGATCCCATTGGAGGAAGAGGTCTTCCACCACTTCCTGCTTTAGCTCCCACTCGTGAGCCCACGCAATTGTGCGGCTGAGACTGTCCACCAGGATGTTACTCACCCCTGGAACGTGGACCACTAACAAAGACAGGCCATGCTGGACTGCCCAATACCACACCCGCATTGCCTCCCTGCAAAGGGAGTACGATCGGGTGCCTCCCTGCTTGTTGCTATACCAGACTGTAGCTGTGTTGTCGGTCCGGAACAATGGTTTTCCCAGTATCAAGGAGGACTGGAATGCTTGGAGAGCACAGAGCACCGCCATCATCTCCAGAATATTGATATGTAGATGTTCCTCTAGTGGAGAACACGTCCCCTGAGTTTGATGGTCTCCCAGGTGTGCACCCTATCCCTGGCCTGAGGCATCCATCATCAGGGTCATGGAGGGGTTGGGGGGGTGGAACGGGATCCCCAATGAAAGGCTGGAAAGATCCTGCCACCAGAGGAGATCCCTCTTCGGGCTGCTGGAGACTAAGACCATGATGTCGATGTTATCCAGACACTGGTCCCACTGGACCTGGAGGGACCACTGGGTCACCCTTATGTGTAGTCTGGGCAAAGGGACTGTGGGTATGGCAGCCTCAATTAGACCCAACAGGCGGAGGACACAACATGCCTTGGTCTGCCGAGAGGAGGATAACAACACTGCTTGTTGCATCAGAGTTTCTGCCCTGTCCGTAGGCAAGAAGACCCTACCCTAACCTGTGTCCAACACTGCTCTAATAAACTGGAGCCACTAGGAGGGTGAAAGTTGGGACTTGGGAACATTTACAGTGATGCGAAGTCTGGAGAACAGGTCCAAGGTGGAGGAAAGAGAATCCCTCAGACTGTCCTGAAATGGTGCTGACAGCAGCCAGTCATCCAGGTAAGGGAACACATAAATCCCCTTGCAGTGCAAGGCCGCAGCCACCACTGCTAGGCACTTGCTAAAAACCCATGGTGCCAAAGAGAGGCCAAATGGTAGGGCCATGAACTGATAATGGTTCTCCTGAAAGGAGAATCTCAGAAAGTGGTGGTGGGCATGTAGGATAGGGATATGCAGGTAAGCATCCTGCATATCCAGGAAGCACAGCCATTGGTTCTGTTGGAGCAGGGGTAAGAGTCCCTGGAATGTCAACATACAGAATCTCTTGTATTATACAAACAGATTGAGTAGGCTGAGAGCCAGAATTGGTCTCAGATCTCCCGGTCTTTTTGGGAACTAGGAAGAAATGGGAGTAATATCCCCTTCCTATTTGCTCTGGCAGAACTGACTCTATGGCTGATTTCTGAAGTAAAGCCTGGATCTCCTGATGGATAAGGCTTAGATGGCCTGACAGGTAGTAGACCTGCCCAATGGGTTGTCCAGGGGGTCTGTCCAAGAACTTGATTGCGTGTCGTCTTGCTACTGTACTAACTGTAGGACCCAAGCATCTTCGGTTATCATCTTTCACCCTTCCAGGTGGAGGGCAAACCTTCCCCCACTGGTTCCTCGGAAGATATAGGAGGAGGAGGGGGAACCCCCTCACGTCAGGAGTGTTGCATTTCCGCTTCCGGCATTTTTTTGGGATTTTGCCTGAGGGATCTGGGAGCCAGAACCGGTGGCGCAGTGCTTACTCTGTCACCTACCTTGGTTCCGCCTGTTCCACCTCTTCTGAGGACAATGAAAGGACTGCTTTGGTTTTTGTCCCAAGTGGTACATAGAGCGGATGTCCTTAAGTGACCTACCGCTCTCCTGTAGCTCCATGATAATGTCCTTTGTGTCTCCCCCAAACAGGATGTGGCCCCTGAAGGGGATGTCCAGTAGTGTGCTCCGGACAGCCTGCTCCAGTCCCACAAGATGGAGCCAAGCCAGGCGCCTCAAGCAAACACCCATAGCAGTGTAATGGGCCACTGAATCGACCATATCATAAGTGGCCCTTAAGGCATGGCGGCAAGAAGACTTATTCAGTCTTACCTTCTCCATGAGCCGATTTCTGAGGTCCTCATCTGGAATCTCCTGCAAGTCCTTCTCCAAGTAGGATAAAGCCTACTTCTGGAAGGGCACCATATGGGCTACATAGTTTAATGACCAGATGGCGCAGGTCGATGAAGCACAGACTTTGCATCCATATTGATCCATTTGTTTGGATTATTTATCCAGAGGAGAAGCACTCAGATGTTTCAGCTGTGACGACCTGTCATGGGCCGCAGTGATAACCATGGAGTCGGCCTTTGGTTGATTGGTCAGATGACCAACCCCTTCCGGGGGGTGATATGTTCTATCCACTTTTTTGGAGACAGACAGAATAGAGGACAGCTGTTGTCAAATTGTTGAGGTAAGATCCTCATGTGGCCCCATTAATGGGGGAATAGGGAGGGGCTCTGCGCTAGTGAGGTCTAGGCGCTTTGTCAGACATTTCCTCTTGGGGTCCAACCCCTGAGAAGCCCAGCCACAGGCCTGCTTGATGGACCTTAGGAGTTCCGTGATTGGTGGGTCATCCAGTGAAGACGTCAGGGACTCCTTAGGCTGGGATTCAATGGGGGAGTGAGGTTCCAAGTGACCAACGGACTCGGAGTCCGAATCAGAGTTGGAGGACTCCAGCCTGCTGGGCAGAGGTGTAATGTCTGGGACTGTCTCCATCACCCTTGCTTCTGGGGGGGGGGGCTCCAAAGAATGCCCACCCAAACCCCTATCAGACACCCAGCCCAGAGGGGGAAGGGCTCCTGGTAATGATCCTATGGGTCGCAGTGGGAACTGCGACCATATGGGGTTGTCCCAGTTCCTGCAGGAGCTGGGATTTAGCATCCTGCCTCCAAGCCAGAATAGTAGTGGGTGGTTCCAGGTGGGAAGGGGGTGGAGGAGGAGGAGACAGAGTGGGTGGTGGAGGCTGGTGCCCTGGGTACCCTGTAGAGTAGGAAGGGTAGCCAGGAGGCTGGTATCAATAGTGGTATGGTTGGTGTCCCTGATAGTAGTGACCCTGCGTCAGAGCTTGTGGCGGGTACCCCTGTGATGGCCCCCCTGGCATCGGGTAATATGGAAACTGAGGTGGCAGATAGCCAGGAAAGTGACCAGAAGAACCCAATGGAGGAGAGGCAGCGGGTCCAGAGATAGGCGGTGCCGAGAGACCACTGGGTCGGGTAGGGTCTGTCGGCAGACCTGGGGTTTCTATTGGGACCCCGGAAGGGTCAGAAGGTGGCACTGGCGTCAGAGCAGGAAAGCCCTGGTCCATGTCGGGAATAAGAATATGGACTGGGGAGTGGCCCGGCGTCGGGGTATGAAAGTGATCTGACGTCTAATCTGAGGAAGGCGAGGGAGACAAAGGGATAGATAGCCCCATTGCCTGATCCAGCCTGAAGGCTAGAGTCTCAGAGAGAGTGCCCGACACAGGAGCAGTTACACTTTATTCCCTGGCCAGGGAAAACAAGGCGTCAGGCAGGGTCAGTGAATTCCATGGAGGGGAATCCTCACAGGATGAAGGAGGGCCTGGAGGCTCGCCCTGCACAATGTTGGAGACCACAGGGGTATCCGACGGGAAGGCACCCACCGAGTGGTTGTCGGACAAGCCGGCGACCAACTTATCAGTAGAGACCTAGCAGCCATCAGAGGAGCCGACATCCGACTTATAGGCAGTGGTTGTGCCCACAACAGCTGGGGAGCTGGAGTGAGGCGGAGAGCCCAAGGCCGTGCTCCCGATGGCAGAACCGGGCTGGAGACTTAGTAGCTGAGCCTTCGACAGGACCCAAAGTGTCCTCCAGAGAGGAATCCTCTGATTGCCCACTGACCAAGGCCAGAGGGGGAGAAGGCGTCTGATCCGCCTGAATGGATGGAGACCCTTGAGGTAGAGTACTCAGCAATGTGGAGGCCTCACCTGCTGTTGTGTCATCTGTCTGAAAACGATGGGATGGAGAATGATCCCGTTCCCAGCGCTCCTCCTTCTCCTTTCACTTTTTCTCGGGAGTGGGTGAAGAAGCACGTTCCCTCAGCTCCTGGAGCTCTTTTGCCATCGATGAAAGGCAATGCTTTAAATGGTGAGCATCGAGGGCCTTCTGGCATCGGGTGCGCATGGCCTGGTTAAAAGACTGGTAGATCTCACAATCTGCCACCCGGTGTTTGGGGCCCATGAAAAGAATGCAGTGGGAGTGGTCATCCCCATGCAGGATTTGGGTGCCGCACTGCAAGCACTTTTTCTTTATTTTATGTGAAGACATATACGAAGATGAAAAGGGCCAAAAAACTTGTATGTTTAGGAAAAGAAATGGCGAATGACTGAGCTAGTTCACTGCAAGGTTTCGACAAGCTCAGGTCAACGGCGGGAAAGAACTGAAGGGGCAGGTGTGGGGACCGCTCCTATAGAGTGTAACGCTGACGCTCGATCAGGTGACACTGGGGGCTGTCCCCCGCTATGATTGCTAGCTAGAAGTTTGCCGTGCGGTCCTGAAGTCAAAGGGCGCAGTTCTATGTGTGAAGACCTACTGCAGGAACCCTCTCGAAGTAAGATCACAAGTTATGGGTCTTATCATGACTGAAATGTTTAACATCAGGCCCCTGAGTGCAAAAAGGATGGCAACTGAGATCTACAAAACCCTAAAGGGCACTGGTACAGTAATCCAACAGTTATACAGAAGCAACCTGCCTGAGGTAACACCAAGTAATGTCTTCCCGAATATCTGGTGTTCAAATATACCCTCTTCTGCTGACTTGAAGAACTTTGTGTGAACAATGAATTTTACAAGAAGTTAGTCTGAGGCTTATTAACTAGGTAGGTGCCCCCACAGTTCCACCAAAACTTACTAAGACCCCTGCTCGGTCCCTTCCCATGGTGAAGGGGCCCCATAGTCCCCAACTGCCAGAGGTCTGTGTGACATGTTAGGTGCACTGTTTATTCTGCTGCACTCCCCTTTTCTATCTATAACCCCTCACCCAGGTCACCCCAGGAAACAAGTTTTGGCTCAGTGTGCCTTTCCTAGTTAACAAAGGAGAAATTCCTTCATACCTACCGTAATTTCATTTTCTGTTAGCTCCAACATTGTCAGTGGGTAACTAATACATATGGGTAATGTGTACCCTTATCAGGGGTAGTGGTACAACCTAAAACTGTGAACAGCATGGAACCCTGGGCACATGAAGATTCCAAAGAGCAAGGACTCTACAGTGACCTCTGTCCTCATAGTACCCATACAGTCATATGTAAGCCACATCTACAAAGTGCCTAAGGTATATTATTCCCTCTTTTGTAGTAGCATCAACACATCATATGCACAAAATGCTTTTTTTCTTGAGAAAATAAATCATAACTGATGACCTACCTCACTCTGAGAGAGACCAATCATGGAGGGAAGGTAGACTCAGACAGGTGCAGAAGCAGGGATTCCCTTACAGCAGTTCTACCTGAATCCCCCTTGGAGTGCACAGACAGGGCTCCTTTCTCTGCTTACTAGGTTAACTAGGTTTTTTTTATGAAAAAAGAAGGCAGAGGCCCATCCAGATTTTCCCACACACACAGTGGGTAAATTAGAGCATACAATTCTGGGTTAACCAATTATCGAGACCCTTTTTAAAGACATCTACACTAGAAGCGTTGACCAAATCCTGCGGTAGTTTATTCCATTGTCTCGGTGCCCTAACTAAAAATAAATTTAATCTCTGACTGGTTTTAGCTTTTGGAACAATAAGTTGCTTGTTATGGTGTCCTGGTACAGTTTGCCTTACAGTTAAATTGAGTCCACATTGGTTCATAAGCTCTTGATCTTTCATCAATTTGTAGACTAAGAGCAGGTCCCCTCTAGTTCTTCTGTGTTGTAAAGAATTTAGAACTGTGATCTGAAGTCTAGTATGACGGGGCTGTGTCGTAGTCTTGGGACCATCTTGGTAGTCCGTCTTTGGATCCTCTCAAGCCGGTTTATGTCTCCCTTTAAATAAGGGCTCCAAAGGGGAGATCCATAATCAATGAGTGGTCTGATGCATGCCCTGTAGAGTGGTATTAGACACTGTTTGGCTTTTGTAACAAATGAGCATTGAATTTGTCTAATTAACCCATTAGAAGTATTAGCTATTTTTAGACAATGATCTGTAGATGACAGTCTAGAATTTACCAGTATTCCCAGATCCTGTTCTTTATTTGTGGATTTAATTAAATTATTATTTATGTAATACTTTTTTTGTGGGTTATGTGACCCAAAATGTAAGACCACACATTTATCAATGTTTTTATTTATTTATTTGAATTTTATTAACCGGGTAAGACCACTGAGACAATAAAAGTCCCTTTTTCAGGATTGACCCGGGGTCACATGTTACATAGCAGAACAACAAGTATCACAGAGCAGAAAATTACATTTCATAGCAGTACAACAAGTATCACAGAGCAGAGCATTACATTTCATAGCAGAACAAGTGTCACAGAGCAGTACAGTGTATAGATAGTAAATGCAAGACATCTGTGAAGCATCATCAATTCCATGTACAATTGTTATATATACCAATATATTACATTGTATATATTACATTTTATAGTATCACAACAGGTATCACAGAGCAGTACAGTGTACAGACAGTAAATGCAAGACATCTGTGAAGCATCATCAATTCCATGTACAACTGGTATATATATATATTTGTAACACGGCATTATTCAAGGCTCTACGAGGGTGCCCCGCGATAGGCGCAACACCGTCATGTGGTGCAGGACCAACACGGCATTGTGAGCCGATAATGCCGTGTTGCTGTGCTGGGAAGCGTGTTCACGAGTCCAACACGGCATTATTTCTCATAATGCCGTGTTGCTCTTGCGCGTTCCCGAGCTCAACACGGCATTATTTCTCATACTGCCGTGTTGCTCCTGTAGTGGCCACGGCAGCCAGAGAGCGGCAAGTAGCGCTGTGGCGGGCGGTGGGTATCCCTGCAGACGGGGTATAGAGGGTTGAAGCAGGTGGAGTGGGACGGGCGTGTGGAGGGGGTACAGTTACTGATGACACAGAGAGGCAGAGACAGGGAGAGCGTCGCAGTTACTGTACTTAGAACGCACATGGATGTGGAGTTTGCTTTATGCGCACCACTGAGTGTTGAGGAGTGGAGCAATATACAGTTTCATAACGCGATGGAGGGCTCTAGGAGTGAAACAGGAGATGGAGGAAAGGTTGTGGAGGGGCGAGCAGAGGTGGTCCCATGTAAGAGAGCTGCTAAGTTGAGGCATGTGAGCAGCGGCTGCTACAGTAATGATGACCTGGAGAGCATACAGGGTGAAGTGGAGAGCAGTGGTGCAGACAGCTGCCAGAGTCAAAGACATGCTGAGATTTCACAAAAAGAGCTCGATCAGTTGGAGAGCAGAAAAGTGGAGCAAAACACTATGAAAAACACGCAGCGGGCGTGTAATGTGTTTTCTGACTGGCTGAGAGCTAAAGACATTTCACTAGACATAGGGACAGTTTCAGTTGACAGCCTCAGCAGTATTCTGAGGGAGTTTTACGGGTCTGTGAGGGCAGAGGATGGGGAGCAGCACAGTATCAGCTCATTCTGTGGCTTGAGCCGGTTAAACCGTATATCAACAGCGCTCAGGTCAGAAGAAATATTAATATCATCAGTGACCCAGGCTGTCAGGGCAGCAAACAACGCCTTTGTTGCTGTTGTAGAAGCAATATAGGAGACAGGGGAAAGACACTGCCAGGCACCATCCACCAATCAGAGACGAGGACTTGCACAGAATAAGAGACCCTGACCGCCTGAACCCTGAAACTGCCCAGGGCCTTGTCAAGCGGCTGTGGTTTGAGCTACAGCTGGGGCTCGCAAGAAGAGGCCGCGAGGGCTTAAGGGAGCTCACACAGAGATCCTTTGAGGTTGCGCAGGATGAAATGGGCCATGAGTATGTGACGTTGTCATTTAATGAGGCCACAAAAACCATGGGCGGGCAGAAGAAAGCAACAGAGAGGCACTGAGAGGTGTGCTCTACTCACAGGGAGAGTCTAGGGACTGTCCAGTTGCACTCTTCAAAGAGTACATCAGCCTCTGCATCTCTGCACCTGCATTCTACCTACACCCCATTAAACAACCACAGACGCTGCTTGACCAAAAGGAGGTGTGGTACTCCAGGCAGCCGATGGGAAGAAATTTTCTTGGGGAAATGATGGCAAAGATATCGGAGGATGCAGGGCTGAGCAGGCGTTATACAAATCACAGTGTCAGAGTACTGCTGTCCAGATGTTGTCACAGCGCAGTGCCCACGTGAGATCATGTCTGTGACAGGGCACAGGTCTGAAGCAGTATTCACAACTATTGGGCACCCACACAACAAGACAGGGAGAGATGGTCAAGCATCCTGTCTGTCCCGCAGCCGAGGTGTCCACAGCCAGTCGGTCCCCTATGCAGCATGAGTAACCAGCCAACCACTTCTCACAGCCAGTTGCACCGCACTGTGGACAACATAGATGACACACTGATACTGCAGTACTGCTTCACCGGTCCACAGAGAGATCACAGTGGGACCACAGAGCGGAGGTCAGCAGAGCACGGAGGAGGAGATAGTGCATCCCACAGTGATAGAGGTGATGACAGGGGCATAGGATACAGTAGATGGGAGCCAGAGAGCAGCATGACTCGTGGCACACAGAGCAAGACACACCCAGGCAGCACTGACCAACATCAGTGGCAATGCAGGGGCACAGACAACCCTGCTCCTGCCGCCACCAGTGGAGCACACCAGCAGCAGGTACCGGAGAATCCACGGAAGCGTTTGCCAGAGGAGAGTGGAAGAGACCGTGAGGCAGCAGCAGCAGGCTACACATCGAGCCGCCCGGAACCACAGCAGCAGAGAGAGTCAGGAAGCAGTGCAGCGGGGCTCGCAAGAGGAGCACCAGCATCCGGCTATGGGTTCAGCTGCCAGAACTTCACCGTCCACGGGACTGTAATTTTTAATTATGGTGTCACCCCAAGTCAGGCATACCCCACTGGACAGAAGGAGTAAGGTATGAGGCGACGGAAAGGGTGCGGGCAAAGGAACGGCGCGCTGGAAGAAGCACACCACGTGACGTACCCGGTATGCAAATAAGCCGCTGGAGAGCGGAGCACAGCTGACGAGAACGAGAACTGGAGACCTCCAAGTTAGGCTGTGAGGCGAACAGCCGCTCCGTAGGACGGGACAGTTTAGTACAATACCAGACTTACAAGACTGTCCTTGTGCAGCCATACGTGTTTTGAAACACATCGGTATGTAAGAGAGTACTGTAATTGCACGGCATAGTAAGAATAAAGTTTATAAAGATTGCCTCAGTCTCCGGCGCGTTTTTTCTTCATGACTCTGTACTCTACTTGCCCTAGTATACATCGCGCTTGTCCATAGTACAGACATCAGCATCGGCCTCTACTGGTGATTAATGCCCGCTGCGGTGAACCGGGTCACTGGCAACAACGCTCAGCGGGTATTAATCCCCGTAGAGGCCTCCTCTGCCGGTGATTAATGCTTACATATATATATATATGTGTGTGTGTGTATATATACATATATATATATATATATGTATGGTATACAGCCATATCGAGCTATACCCAGACATAGATGCTACGTAACCTGGGTGCTAGAACAAGTGGGAAGGAGCATAGTGCTATAAATGTACAAAGGGAGAGTGTTAGCTGGAAGGGAAGAGGAGTGGGATAGAGAGGCAGGGACTGTAGAGGTAGAGGTGCATCAGCGAGAACAGGAGCAGGAGGAGGAGACAAGGGAGGCATATAGGTTGGACTTAAATGGAGGAAGAGCGGTACTGTTCAGGACACATAGAGGAAGAGAGTTCCAGCTAGAGATAGCAGCAAATGAGAAGGACCTCCAAGTGTAGGTTAGGCGCAGCTTGGATATTTCCAGGAGGGGAAGGGATGCTGAGCGAAGGGTGCGGGGAGTTTGTTTTAAGCATGTTAAACTCCATTTTGTTTTCTAGTGCCCATTTCTCAATAAGTTGAAGATCTAGTTTAAGGGAATCAGAGTCTTGAGAATTATCCACAATACCCCCCAATTTAGAATCATCGGCAAACTTGGATAACCAGTTTTTGGGGCCTATTTTCATATCACTTGTATAAATGTTGAACAAAATGGGGCCAAGAACTGAGCCCTGTGGTACCCCACTAGTAACTGCACCAAGGTTTGAAACACAGTCATTTATTATGACTCTCTGGGTCCTATTTGTCAACCATGCATTAATCCAGTTTATTAGACAGTAGGAAAACCTAATGTTTCCATTTTTTTGATTAGATTCCCATGGGGGACCTTATCGAAGGCTTTACTATAGTTGAGCAGAATGACATCCATCTGCTGTTTGTTGTCTAGACCTAGACTAATATTATTATAAAATCCTAACAGATTAGTAGTGCAAGAGTGACCAGTTCTAAACCAGCGTTGAGTGCTGTCTTTTATATTTAATTCCCTCATTTCTTCTATTAGAAATGTTTTTATTATTTTTCCATAATTTTGCAAATGATTGATGTAAGACTTATAGGGTGGAAATTCTGAACGCTTGATCTGCTACCTTTCTTATGTATAGGAGTTACAGATGCCATTAACCAGTCAGCAGGGATTTCGGCTGACTGTAGAGATTTATTAAATACTATTTTTAAAGGGATTGATATTACTTCAGCAGTTTCAATAAGGAATCAGGCAGTGATTTGGTCAGGCCCTGGACTAATGGTTTTCTTTAAAGATTTCAAAAATGGAATGATGTCAGAAGCAATAATGTTGTGGTTTTTAGTAAAGTCAGAACATGTCCTTAAATCCACCTTTGGGAAATAATTTTTTTTGTTGAAAAAACCGAACAGAAGTAGGTATTAAAGAGATTAGCAATGTCAATATCAGACTGCACAGTGTTGCCATTGTTAGTAAGTGGTCCTATCTTTCTGGAATTTCCCTTTTTATTGTTCAAGTAGGAAAAAAGTGATTTGTAGCCATCTTTGGCATGGGACAACTTGAATTCTGTTTTCATTTTGGCTTTCTTCATCAAGTTTTTTTTAGGTTCTGTAAAGTTTTCCTATCTCTACATAAAAGTATGCTATTTTCACTCGGTTGACTATTTTTGAGTTTTTTAAACAAGTTCTCCATTTTTTTGATTTGCAATTTAATTGTTTTATTTAACCATATAAGTACCTGCCCTTTTTGTTATATTTCTTTTTTGGGGGGAACACGGTAATCCTCTAGGTGATTTGTTATAGTTTTTAATTTAATCCATGCCTCATTTGTTGTAAGTCCTTGAAGAGATTTATTCCACTGGATAGTTTTTAATTTCTTGATAATGCTCTTGAAGCCAGCTGCATCATAGTTCCTATATGCTGATTCCTTTTTAAGACTATGATGTTCCCCCAATTAATTTGAACAAGGCTTAATAGTGGTTGCTATTTCCCAATGGATCTAATATCTGAATATTAGTCAGTTTATGGCTTAAATTTGAAATAAGGAGACTGAGGATGTTACTGCCTCTAGTAGGGGAGGAATTTAGCTGTGACAAGCCCTGTTTTGTTAACATAGCCAAGAAATCAAGGTCAAGTTTGCTACTGCTTGAGTTTGAAGACCAATCTATATGGGGCATGTTAAAGTCTCCCATAATTATTACGTCCCTATGCTCAGAAAAATGTATAATATCATTTAGCAATGCATCTCTGTAAGTAGCGTCCGATCACAGTATCATAGTATCATCATAGTAGTCACAAAGCATATATAGACTTTCGTCCTTGTCTGCTTGCCATAAAGTGTATTAGAAACAAGGGGGCCAATTAACAGACTATAGACTTGGTTCTACTGTAATCATCTAGTCTTATTTTAAAAATATCTAAAGTTGGACTATTAACTATCTCATGGGGGAGAGAATTCTACCCAGATACCACCCTCTGAAGATGAAGGGGGTATATAACAATTTCCAATTATAATTTTTTTTATTTAGTTGTTTAACCAGGAGTAGCACACTAAGCTGAAAGCTTTTTTACAGGTGCGACCTGCTAGCACAAGGAAGTTAAGTGATTTGCTCAGGGTCACACAGTATGTAAGTGGAAGCTGTGGGATTCAAACCCAAGTCTGGTCTGCTGGATGTCACCAGAGTTGCAGCTCAGAGTCTGAAACCACTGCGCTATACTGCCTCCCAATTTGAGAAAGACCTTTAAATTGTACTACCACCCAAATACTTCTGGTATTATTTTGGGACTGGATTTCATAGGAGGGGATATCTTTTCTTACATAAATACAGACCCCTCCGCTTTTTTTATCAACTCTATTTTTATGATAGAGTTCATAGCCCAGTATTTGTTGACTCCATACAGTGTTTGAATCCCACCAGGTTTCTGTTATTCCTATGATACCTAGATTTGGTAATTTACTTTTTGCATAATTCCATCAGTTTGGTAAGATTTAATGATCGTGCATTCAGTGACAAGATGTTAGATGATCTTTTAAGTTGATTATTGTGCTATGTAAGAGATATGGGTGTTTCCCCATTCTCCCCCTCTGTATTTAGTTTAAATGATTATTGATGATATTTAATAAGGATTTCTCCAACATGGTACTGCCTCTTCTACTGAGATGCAGTCTGTCTCAACTATACCAAGGGGTTTTGTCGACAAAGTTCTCCCAGTGTGCAAAACAAGGAATATTTTGTGCGATGCACCATTTTCGCAACCATTCATTTACTCTTTTGATTCTTGAAATTACAAACTGAGTAGCTCTAGGGACTGATAAAATCTCCTTTGCCTTAGTGTTTGCGCTCTGAGGTTCTTTGTCTTTTAACTTGTTTTTTGTTTTAATTGGGATCACCACAACATTACCCAGACAGACCATCTTAGGGTAGCTGGTTCATTCCACTGGCGTGTCAAACAGATGAGGCACACTGAGGAGTCCTGGTAGGATGAAACATGTGTCTGTGTCTTCTTTTGGCACCCTTTGCAAACTGTGTGAGAGGCCTTTTGGCACCATGCATTTCTGCTTAAAGTTGAACCAGCATAATATTCTGTGGTGATGTGCATATGCAGCCCATGATGCTTTGTGTTACGAGGGCATGTGTGATTTTGTATTTCTTTGAAACTTGGCTTCCCGGCCAATGCCCTTTGGGGTAACTTTTGCCTTAGTGTTTGCGCCCTGAGGTTCTTTGTCTCTGAGAAACAGAGTATACACCCTTTTTCTGTAAGCAGATTGCTGAGTGCAATATACATAGATACATAGATACATAGACAGTGTCGGCAGATAAGGGCCTATGGCCCACCCAGTCTGCCCATTTGAGCTTGTAAGTTCAGTTTATGTTTTCCTAGAAGTCTGTTGCCCCTTACCCCTGACGTCCAGAATTCCTTTATGTCTATCCCATGCATTCTTAAATCCCGTGATTGTTTCAGCCCCCACCACATCCTCTGGCAGGGTGTTCCACTTGTCCACCACCCGTTCTGTGAAGAAATTCTTCCTCATGTTTCCTCTGAATCGTCCTCCTCCAACTTCATCCCATGCCTCTAGTCCTGGAACATCTTTTTCGCTTAAAAATAGTGTATTCCTGCACCCTGTTCCTCCTTGTGAGATACTTGTATGTCTCTATCATATCCCCCCTCTCCCTCCTCTCCTCCATGGAGTACATATTCAGTTCCTTCAACCTGTCTTCATAGGACTTGTGATGCAATCCATGCACCATCTTTGTTGCACTCCTCTGAACCTTCTCTACCCTGTCTATGTCCGTGTCTTGTATAGCGGAATTATGACCTCCCTTTTCCTGCTGGTGATGCCCCTGCCTATACATCCCAGCATCCTATTTGCTTTACCTGCTGCCTTGTCACACTGTTTCCCTACCTTGAGGTCATCAGAGATGATAACCCCAAGATCCCTTTCCTGCGTGGTGCATGCTATATCCTCACCCCCAACTGATATATTGTGCCAGGGTTTTGTGCCCCATATGCATTATCTTGCACTTCTTCGCACTGAATTTCAACTGCCAAACCCCTGACCATTCTTCAAGTTTCTGCAGGTCCCTTCTCGTTCTGTCTACACCCTCTGGTGTGTCTACTCTGTTACAGAGCTTTGTGTCATCAGCGAACAGTGAAATTCTGCCTGCTAGGTCCTGTGCAATGTCACTGATGAAGATGTTGAATAGGACCGGTCCCAGCACTGATCCCTGTGGTACCCCACTGGTCACTCTTCCCTCTGTGGAGTGACAGCCATTTACCACCACCGTCTGTGTCCTGCCACCCAGCCAGTTACCTACCCACCACGCTACTGTCCTGCCCACACCCATATTCCCCAGTTTGTGTAATAGTCTTCTATGTGGCACAGTGTCAAAGGCCTTGCTGAAGTCCAGATAGGCCATGTCCACTGCCCTCCCCTGATCCACCACCCTAGTCACCCAGTCAAAAAATTCAACGAGGTTGGTCTGACATGACCTCCCCCTGGTGAAACCATGCTGCCTTGGGTCCTGTAGTCCATTGACAACCAGATGTTCCACCAATCTCTCCTTCAGTAGTGCTTCCATGATCTTCCCCACTACCGAGGTGAGGCTGACTGGTCTGTAGTTCCCTGCTTCCTCTTTGTTCCCGCTTTTGTATAAGGGGACTACATCTGCTGTCCTCCAGTCTTTGGGTACCTCCCCTGTTTCCAGTGATCGGCTAAACAGGATAGCCAGAGGTTCAGCCACCACCTCTCTTAGTTCTTTAAGGACCCTGGGGTGCACCCCATCTGGCCCCATTGCTTTATCAACTCTTATTACTTCCAGTTCCTTCAGGACCCTTTCTCGTGTAAAGGGACTTGTGTCCATTTCTGCACCATTCTCACCCCTTGTACTTCCTTCAGACCCATTACCCTCCTCTTCCTCAGTAAAGACTGAGCAGAAATACCTGTTCAATATGTCAGCTTTACTGTTGTCATCCTCCACGCGGCCCCCATCCTCCCCCTTCAGTCTCACTATCCCTCCCTTTGTCTTTCTTTTTTCACTTATGTACCTGTAAAAGGTTTTGTCCCCTCTACCCACTGATTTTGCAATGTGTTCTTCTGTCTGAGCTTTGGCTTCCCTTACTGACCTCCCTGCCTCCCTTTGCTTCTCCTGGTACTTCTCCCTATCCCCTTCTGCCTGTGTCTTTTTGTATTGCCCGAATGCAATCTTTTTGGCTTTCACTTTCTTTGCTACCTCTTTGAAAACCATAATGGTCTCTCTTCTTTTCCTTTTGCTAACCTGCTTAATGCATAATTCTGTTGTTCTTGTAATCCCCATTTTAAATACTGTCCACTGTTCCTCAACCCCTGATTCCTGTCCCATTCCCTTAATGCCTCTTTCAAGTATCTCCCCATTTTCCCAAAGTCTGCCCCCTAAAATCCAGGATCGTGTTTTTGTGTGGTTTGGTTCTGCTCTTTCTGTGATTTCAAACCACAATGACTGGTGGTCACTGTTCCCCAGGTGCTCCCCACTGTTACCCCCATCACACTGTCCCTGTTTGTGAGCACAGGGTCCAGTATTGCCTTCTGCTGAGTTGGTTCCATGACCAGTTGCTTGAGGAAGGCACCCTGAAGGAGTCCAGGATAAATCTGCTCTAGTTGATGCTACTGCTGGGATGCTCCAGTCCACGTCTGGAATATTGAAGTCTCCAACCAGTACTACCTCACTCTTGTCTGCCATCCTTTGGATGGCTAGCATCAACTCCCTATCTGTTTCTTCCTCCTGGGCTGGTGGTCTATAGACCACACCTGTGCGGATGGCTGTTCCCATTTCCTTTCCAGCTTAACCCACAGTATCTCTCCCCATTTTGTTCCTCCTGGATCTCTGTGGCCTTATGTCATTTTCACATACAGTGCCACCTCCTCCCTTCCTGCCTGCTCTGTCTCTTCTGAATATGTTGTAGCCAGGTATGGCCATCTCCCAGTCGTGGTTATCATTACACCAGGTTTCAGTGATGGCCACAATGTCCAGGTCTGACTGCACCATGACAGCCTCCAGATCTTCCATCTTGTTGCTAAGGCTCCTGGCATTTGCACACATGGCTTCCATGATTTGACCTCCTAGACTATTTCACTGTTCTACTCAGCCCCTTCCTTGGTTGTCCTTTATACCTGGTTCTCCTTGCTGTCTGCCCTTCTGCTGAATTTTGCCCCTTTCTGCCTATCCACCTCTTGGGCACTAATCTCCATCTTTTGCACACTGCTTTGCAGAGATAGCCACTCCTCTGGTTCACTTGTTCCACTGCTAGCTGTGGGGGGTGAGCAAGTAGGTACCCTCCTTGCTGGCCTGCCACCCCCTTTGCTAGTTTAAATGCTTGTCAATGTAGCATTTAAACTTATCATTGAGTGCTTGGATTCCCCTCCAGGATGGATGCAGGCCGTCAGGCTTGAACAAACCTCCATCCCTCCAGGTGGGTCCCCAGTCACCAATGAATCCAAACCCTTCCTCACAGCACCAGTTCTTCAACCATGAGTTAAAGTTCCTGGTGCATGCACTGCTATGCTCTCCCTTGCCTCTCACAGGTAGTACTTCTGAGAAAGTGACAGAAGTAGCTACTTGCTTGAGACCTCTCCCCAGTTTCCTAAACTCTTTCTGAACTTCCTTTGGCTCCCCATTTGCCAGGTCATTAGTACCTAGGTGGATAATGACATCCAGCTCACCCTCCCGTCTTGCCTTCCCAGTGATCCCCAGGATCTTCCTTCCATCCCTCCATGCCGTGGCACCTGGTAGGCACCTCACCTCCCTGTCCTCCCCCTCCTGTGTTCCTAGCTGGATCCCTTTATGATGGAGTCCCCCACCAGGATTCGCATCCTCCTCCTCTGGGGTCCACTGCTTTCCCCGCTGAGGTCACCTCCTTGGCTAACCTCCACATCCTTTCCTTCCACTTCTCTGGGTACCTCTAGTTGGTTGTCCTCGTTTGCCAGTGTGGCATATGAGTTCTTGAGTGGAACAGGATCTGGGATGTGCCTCTGCCTGACCGCCTAATCCTCCCTGGAGCCCACTGTCATCCAAGTGCTCCTCGTTCTCGGCATCCTTTGAGGCAGTTGCATTGGACTGGGTGGTCTCTGGATAGGGGTGATGGTACTCCTGACCCAGTTTACTTCGCTCTGAGTCTGGCTACCTCATCCCTCAGTCTAGAGAATGCATGCAGAATGGGGCAGCACCTCAGTGTCCAGAAGGTCTGCCTGAATATGGCTGCCCCACAGCCACTGCATTGCACCACTCCCACATTATACTGCAATTCCACTACTTGTCTGCTACTGAAGCTCTCCTAGTTCCCTTTTATTAATTTACTGTCCTAAAATCCTGCCACTGATCCTCAGATAATTTTCTTTAAAAAAAGAAACCAATAAATAAATAAATGAGTCAACACACTTGTCGTGCTGAGGTGGGCTTCTTCCTCTTATGCTCCTCCTACTTCACACCCCTTACTATACCCGTGTTTAGCTCCTGTCAATCAGATTTAACAGGGCATATAATTAAGAGTTGGGGAAGGGGAGGGGAGGCGAAAATTTGCAGCAATTAAAGACAGCACAGAATTACACCACCACTATGTTTTAAATTTTCAACAACCCAAAAACAATTATAAGTAAAGACAACAAAGAAAGTACAGTGTCACTTAAAGCCCACAATCTAAGTTTAAAAGAAAAATAGCAATTACCAGTTACTCTAAAGCACTGAATTGAATATGTTTCCTTCCTTCCCCTTCTGGCTTCTTCTGAGAAAATAGTTATGTTTCAGTTTACTAAAACTAGTGCTTTGTATATTGTTTGTACCAGCATGGATAATAACTAAGGGATTTAAACCTGGATTTTGTAAAACATTAGGAATAATAGCAGTAATATCAGATACCCTAGCACCCCTAAAACTAGAACAGGTATGACTAACCTTGTCTGGATTACAGATTGTCCTGTCTATGTGTCTAATTATTGAGTCACCCAAAACAAATATCTGCTTCTGATGTAGTCTCTCATTGGATGTAAAAAGAGTTGGATTATGTTTTGTGCAGGAGCTTGTAGGACTAGGGTCAGATGACATATGGGACTCTGGTGATGATTTAGTACTCATGTCCTCAGCAAGGACTGGATTAGGTTTAGCTGCTGAAGAAGGACTGGTTGGTCTGAAAGCTAGAGCACTTTGTTCTTGTTGTTACATCTATGTTGGTCCATTAAAAGGTATCAAATAATTTGCTTCTGGATCTATTCTTGCAAGGACCAATACGGCAACTACTAAATCTAGATTTCAAGGACTGGATTAGATAATTTTGCAGTTTCCTGCAAACCACACAAAGTAGAGATATCTGAGTCAATAGTCAGGGCTTGAGTCTCTTGATTAACTAGTGATACAAATCTGTTTTGTAAAGAAATCTGAAAGGGGTGATGGGTTTGACCCCCTCTGCGTTTAGTTTTGGTTTTAGTAACCAAAGCCCAATATTCTATAGGAGATTGAGACTGATTTTCTTCTGGTTTCTGAAAGGGGATAGATAACTTCATTTTGGGTGGGGGTGAGACTAGGAGAGATATAATGTTAAACAACATCATGAATAAAGTTTTCTAAGATTTCAATGTCTGTACAGATTGTTTCCCTGTCTAAGAGACTAGCTATCTGCTCCTGTAAAATATTTATTAATAAGCACTTGTCACAAGTAAAATCATTGTCTGGATTTCCCTGACAAAACATTAAGCAAAGGCTACATTGTTTTATAGGACCATCCATTTTTCTGGGATACTTGATCAAACAGATGTAAGATCTTACTTACTGCATACGACAGCAATTTATATGCTCAGTTCCCCAGTGTCCCCAGCGGGCACAGCAGACATGCGTGTCTCTGCACGCGTCTCTGCACACCGCACGCCCTGCTCCACTCGCAGCAGGCTCTCAGATATAGTGGCAGCTATCCTGGAAGTGAACCACAAGGGTCATGAGTAAAGTTTTAAAACTAGCAAAATGCCCCAATTACACACATCTTTGGTAAATACCAGTGCTGGCTTTACAAGAGTATGCTGTCAGGTTAATCTGCAGAATTACTAAAATAAACAGAACAAGCACTACAGCTCACAGGCTACAGGCAGTCTCTCTTCCTGGTTACCATGATAGCAACCAGGGCTCACAAGTCAACATTACACAACGTTTCATAAAAAGTGTATATTAAAATAAAATAAGCAAAAAAAAATTATATTAAATTGGCAAAAAATAAGCTAGAATTTAAACTAGCTCACACAAAAGACTGTCACAAATCTCTTTTCTCCTATATAAATAGTAAAAAAGGTGTATCAAGGACCATTGGTCCCATTATAACCAATGGATCTTCGCTATCTGATATAGAAACCTCAAATCTCTTTAATAAGTACTTTTGTTCTGTCTTCTCTCAAAAATCATCTATTAGTACATTTATAGTTCACCACGTAGATTATCATAGGTTCTATCCAACTGACATTATACAGGCTATCAAAAAACTAAAAAAAAATACTAGTCCGGGCCCAGACTGTATTCATCCATGGTTTCTGATCAAAACCTCTATAAATATTTCTATACCTTTGTCAATTATTTTCAATAAATCCTTACAAGAAAGCATTGTACCAAATGATTGGCGTTCAGCAATAGTTACTCCCCTATCTAAAAAAGGCAATAGAGGTTCTGTGCAAAAGTATCGTCCAATTAGCCTGACCTCAGTGGCTGGTAAATTAATGGAACGAGTAATGAAGTCTCTAATAGATCAAGATTGTAAAAAATTAGGAATTTATGATTCAAATCAGCAGGGGTTTACTCCCAAGTATTCCTGCACCAATCTGATATCTTTTTACAATAATATACGTACTCTACTAGATGTGGGTATCTGTACTGATGTAATTCTTTTGGACTTTAGTAGAGCTTTTGATAAAGTCTCACATGAAAAACTCATTACTAAAATGCACAATCTAGGTTTGTCACCTGATATTGTCAACTGGACTTTGAACTGGTTGACAAATCGTTCTCAGAGAGTCAGAATTAATGATATCTTGTCTGATTCGGGTAGTGTAACAAGTGGTGTACCACAGGGGTCGGTCTTGGGACCAACATTGTTTAACCTCTTTATCAGTGATTTACAAACAGGGCCAAATAACTTCATAGTTGAATTTACAGACAATACTAAATTGGAGGCAAGGTTAATAATCAAGAAAATATTTCTGCATTAAAGAAGGATTTGGAAAAATTAACACTTTGGGCAAATGAAAATCATATGCAGTTTAATCAAGACAAATGTTTAGTAGTGCATTTCGGTGTAAATAATCCAAAAATGATATATCATATAAACAGACTACCACTTCACTCATCAAATTGTGAAAAAGATTTAGGGATATATGTTAATAATAAACTTACATCAAATGATCACTGTGTTAGAACTGCTTGCATGACCAACAGACTTTTGAGGCAAATAAAACGCACTTTTGTTAATCGCACTGAACAATGCCGTATTCCATTGTATAGGGCATACATTAGACCGTATCTAGACTATGGCTCCCCTTTCTGGAATCCAAACCAAAAAAAAGACAAAGCAATTCTTGAAAAGGTTCAAAGGAGAGTAACTAGAATGATTCCAAGATTAACAAACGTGGATTATCAGAACAGATTAAAAGCTACTTCTCTCTTCAAACTAGAAGAGTAAGAGGTGATATGCTTATGGTTTTTAATTTAATAAATTCACCAGATCTAATGGAAAAATGTGGTCTAACACTCTCCAAAATGAGACATGTTCCGAGACTGCATAATAAACAGCTTGAAGTAAAAACTTATAAAACCAGAAAAAGGGGAAACTTTTTTCCAATAAGAGCATCCATTGTATGGAACACCTTGCCACAAGAATTGGTAGAGGCAACTAGTGCCACTGTCTTTAAAAACAAATTAGATGTTTGGTTGAGGGATAATATAGAGGATAATGTATGGTCCTCTATCGTTAACCGGTCAGTTAACAGTCGAGAGGTTGCCAGGGCGACCATGTAAACCTCGAGAGCGGAGCTCGAGAGGTTTACGTCGCCATGGCAACCTTGAGACAGTTAAAATTGACCGGTTGCTGATAGAGGGACCATACATTATTTTTTATAGTGTATGGTCTCACTATCAAAAATTAAGCGGCTTACATTTTTAAAAGTCACCGCCATGCTCCTTCAATTCTTCCCGTCGGTTTCCCTTCAGTTGGTTCCCCGTCGAAAAAAGCACCACATCGCGAGACTACTGCTGTTAGTTAATCCTATCGGTGTGACGAGGATCGAGAGGTTAACAAATATATCTACGTCACATCGATAGGTTAACAACCTTAGGAAATGATGATTTCCTAAGGTTAACAGCGTTCTAACATACATTATAGATAAATAATGTCCCACATAGTGTAGGGAACAGTCTTGATGGGCTCTGGCCTTCTTCTGTTCTTTCATACCAAGTAATAATTGGGAAGCAAAACGTGAGATTGCTCAAAGGAAAGTCCATAAGTGGAAACAGTGGAACATGATGAAAGGGAAAATAATTTATTTGTTAAAAACCTTTATTGTCCAAGTTTTTTTATATATAGCATATATATTTCCTGTTCCACAGAACATGCAGACTAAGTTATTGGGGCTCTTTCAATTATTATGGGGAAGTAAATTAAGCCCAGTAAAAAGGGGATTACCTATAGAGCTATAAAGGAGTGGGGTTTGAATATGTTACAACCAATAGTGTTTTTTAAGAGTTTCTTTTTTGTAACAAATATAGCACCATTGTTGAGAGGAGAAAAGTGTACTTGGTTTACCTTTACACAGCATTGGTGTGTGCCACTAATTAGAACTATTGGAAAGAAAGGCAACATAGCTAAACAAAAAATATGGCCTGAATATATGGAAATTAGTAGAAAGTATCTCACTGTATGGAAAGTACCCACAGATTCATTGATTAGGAAAAACAGAAAACAATTGTATTTGGAAATAATGGGGAAAATTTGTTATGAAAAACCTGTGTTCAAGGTAGAAGAGGAGATTAAGATAAACGACATTTTAGCAGTTACATTAGAGAAAAGAACCCCACCAAAAATGTAGGAGACAGTGTGGTTATGCAGTCACAGTAAATTAAGCATCAGAGGAAATCATAAACAAAAGAAAATGGAAGAAAGAATGTGTGGGGAATGGGATTGTGGGATGAAAGAAGAAACTATGCAGCATTTGTATTTTGATTGCACATTTATTAAACCATTCTGGGATTTATTAGCTACTATCTGGGGGATGGACTGTTTCAGCAAAATAACATATAATTCCTTGATATATGGTCAGTCATCTAAAGAATGGGAAGAATTTAATAAAAGCACGGTGTATCTGATATTTGGAGTTTTGAAATGGGTGATATGGCAATGTAGGTGTCAGAGATTTTTGCAGAAGAATGAACAGACTATACAGGACTTGTTATTTAAATTTCAGGATGAGATTGATAAAATACTTTAAGAAGAATGTGTTAAATTTGGAGAAAAAAGAGCGAGAGAGATATGGAAAAATGTTACTGGTATAGGCTGAATATGTTTTGTTTTAGATGTATCTGAAATGTTAAGATCTGATTATTATGTATGTTTTTGTTTCTTCTAATAAAAATGCCCCTACTCTTTTCGAGAAGTGCCATGGGATCTTTAACATCCATCTGAACTACCACCAGCACAGGCAGATGGGACCTCAGTTTAATGTCTCATCCAAAGGATGGCACCTCAGGAGTGCAGCACCCCCACATGCTGCACTACAGTGTCAGTATTGGGATATTAACCCAACTGCCTGGTGTGGGGACGGAACCCACAGCCTTCTAATCTCCCGGCCTCAGAGGTGAGTGTGCTACCTGCTGAGCCACTGACACTGCTCCAACAGTTTTAACAATCTCCTCCTCCTCTCAGGAGCTAGGCCACCAGCTTCATCACTTCTGGGTTGGATGCAGAATGGGTCATTGGGAGTGAAGGTCCCCTTCCCTCAGAGTGGAAGCCAGAACGGCATGTATTGAGCTAGATTCACTAGGTCTGGGAACCATGGCCTTCCTGGCCACTCATGTGCTAGCAGAAGAAAATTTCCCTTTTTTTTCTTCCCCTATCTTCTATTTATGCACCCTACCTGGAACTCTCACAGACTACTCCTGCAGGCCTGACACCGCTCGACCGCCCACCTGGTCCCCATCTCCTCAGAGGGCAGGCTGTCCCCCACCATCCCCCTGCCAGCAGACACCCCAGCTCTGAGTCCCCTGGGGTAAGGCCGCCTCCACTCCAGCGCTCTATCTAGAATTGAGTGTGCCAGCCAAGGCAGTGGAGGAGTGGGGGGGGGCATAGACGGGGCCCAGTGTTGGGCATGTGGCGACGTGGCTCGGAGGACAGCTGTCGCCTATCCAGGATCGGGAGATTTTTTCAGGCTTGTGTGTTTCCCCTAGGAGCCAAGGCGTGCAATGATGCCAGCATGGCTGTGCTGTAGGCATCTGCCATGCTCCTCCCCTAACTGCTCTGTGTGGTAGCTGTGCCCCCAGTCTCCACCAGGGGTCACTACTGCACCAGTGAGACCCTGGATCCTTCCCCAGGGAGAGGAGGGCAGTCCATCGGATGCGCAGTCCTACTCCCCCCCCGCCTGAACTTGTTCCCGAATGCAGGTCACCAGTGTGGCGCAAGGTGTGGCATCCAGCGCCTCAACCCTCAGCACCACTGGGCCAGCCTCAAAAATTTCCTTTTGAGTGTCTTCTTTTGTGGATGACCTTGAGGAGGAGCGGCAGAGGAGGGAACATATATGCTATGAAGAAATCCCATGTCTGGGACAGACCATCCACCGCTTCTGCCTGTGGACACCAGTATCTACTGAAGAACCTCAGTACCTGAGTATTTTGACTTGAGGCAAATAGTTTGATCTAAGGCCAACTGAACTTTCTTTAAAGAAGGTCAAACACTTCTAGATTCAACATCCATTACCCGGGATGGATAGTCTCTCAACTCAGCCAATTGGCCTGGATGTTCAGTTCTCCTGCCATAAGAACTGCTGAAAGAGATAGAAGGTTCTCCTCTGCCCACAGCAGCACTTTGGTTGCTTCCCCTAGCATCTCCTTGCTTGTTTATGTACACCACTGCTGTGGCATTGTCCAACCTTACTTTTATGGCTTTTGATCATACCAGATTGTAAAATTAAAGAGTAAGCTGTACTGCCCTTATCTCTAATACATTTATCTGTAGCTGTTGCTCCTGTGGAGTCCAAATGCCCTGAACTTGGACATGGTCCAGGACTGTGCCCCAGCCCAACAGGCTGGCATCAGTTGTCAAGATCAGTTCCGATGGAATCTCTAAGAGGGAACCCTTGCTGAGGGTTTCAGGACTCTCCCAACAAGTCAGTGACTGACTGACTGTGGGAGTGCGATTAGGGCTTAGTAGTCCTCTGAGGCCGGATTCCTGGTTGCTAGCACTCCATTCTGAAAAGCCTACAAGTGCAAGCATGCCCACATCAGTCCCAGAATTCGGAGCAGACTGTGAGTAGAGGCTGACGACTGGTTTTTCAACCACTGAAACTTTTGTCTCAGGGTCTCCTTTCTGGCTGAGGAGAGGACAACTTTCCCTTCATCTGTCCTGAATATTGCTCCCAAGTGTTCCAGACTCTGTGCGGGGTTGAGGGAGCTCTTCCATCAACTGACTGCCCAACCATGGGTCTCCAGCACCTCCAGGGTCATGGCCATGGATTTTCTCACCATCTGGACAGATGGCACTCAGATGAGTAAGTCACCCAGGTAGGGATATATATGATGTCCCTCCTGTCTCAGTTTAGCCACATGTACTGTAAGGACCTTCGAGAACATCCTCGGTACTGTTGCCAACCCAAAGGGTAATGCTCTGTACTGGAAGTGCTGGCCCTGAATCACGAACCTCAGAAACCTGTGGTGAGACTGATGAATGGGAATGTGGAGATATGCAGCCCTCAGGTCTATGGATGCCAGATAATCCCCAGTCTGGATAGCCCCAAGCTTTTCCCCCACTAATAAACTCCCTAGACACAAGAGGTAGAGAACCTAAGTAGAGGCAGAAGGGAGGGTCCATTGCTGCTCAGAGACACTGGGAAGGGAAAAACAAGAGAAAAGTTAGCGCCTTACCTTTTAACTGACTGCCCCCCCCAACAACACAGGACTAAGTCACTTACTAGAGGCACCAAAATAGTGGGTTCAGAGACCTGAAATAAACATCCTGAATAAAGGCAGGGTTCATGGTCCCCAGTCCATGAAGAAATGGCACTGGAAGATGAGGGAAAAACTCAGCAGGTTAGTCAGTTTGAAAGCCGCAGCTTAACAGGGATGATTTCTAAATTTGTAAGATGCTCCCTGTCACCAGGCAGCCCCCAACCTTCTCCACAGTTGCATATTTTATCAAAAATAATACAATTTTAAAGACTGAAGTGACTGACAGAGGGGTGGGGGTATGTTAACACACAACCACGGGAGATTTTTGATCCGTCTTTTGAGACCCCTTTTGGTGAAAGAGACACCACCATGGGGAGAGGCACGGGTTGATCTGATGGGGGGGTAGCAGCCATAATGTATAAGGATTACTGTTTGGTTGGGGAGCAGGTGGTGACTTGGGGGGCAGTACCGGAATATGGAGCGGGGCAGGCATACCACGGCTAACTTTGTCAACTTTTGGGTGGGCCGGGTGGTCTCTGTCAGATTGCTCTCTGGATCCATGGGAGTCCACATCTGTTGCTGAGTGGCGCTGCTTGAGAGATCTGCTGCAGAGCTATTCATGGTCACAGCTGCACAGCACCCAGCCTGCCCTCAAGCATGCTGGGGCATTGACTCCGGGGACTGGTGCGGTGCCCAAGGTGAGGCCTTATTGGGGACATACATGCGGGATGAAATATCTGGTGTATATATATGTCTGGTGTACATATATATATTTATATATGGCCTTATGTAAAGGAGTAACCAGTTGAGACCTTCTGAACAAGTGCAGAATCTGGCCATAGTGCTTGACAGTGAGCTGAGGCTTAAGACACAGGTGTCAGCCATTGTCAAGTCCTCTTTTTACCATCTGAGGAATACAGCCCGGATAAAACACCTTGTTCCGCTCAATGACCTCCCTGTGTTGGTTCACACCTTTGTATCTTCGTGTCTTGACTACTGTAATGCTCTATATCTAGGGTTACCGGCGGTGGATCTCCTTCACCTGCAGCTGGTGCAGAATGCTGCAGCCAGGTTGTTGAATGGGTTACCAGAAACTTGCCATATCACACCTGTGCTGCGCGAATTACACTGGCTGGCAGTGCGATGGAGGATCACCTTCAAGGTCACGTTGCTGACCTATAAGACCCTACATGGACAGGGACCCGGCTACTTGCAAGATCTCCTTTGGCCGTACTGCCCTCTCCACTCCACCAACGAGGGATTGCCAGAGATTCCCAGGGTTCATCTTCAGTCATCTGAGGCCAGAGCTTTTTCTTTTGTGGCCCCAACCCTATGGAATTCTCTACCTCATCGGATCACAGAGTGCCTGTCCACTGTGTCTTTTAAAGCCTCATTGAAAAGTTATTTATTTGAATTCATTTTTTGAAGACAACACTTGTCTATTCTGCTGCCTCTTAAATGTTTTTTATTTGTATTTATTATTGGATGTTTGATGTTATATTTGTCATGTATCTGAGCTTTGGTATTCTGAAAAGCGCATTATAAATAAATATTGATTTGTTTTGATATATATATATATTTATTTATTGAAATTGTTTCACCAGGAAAAGCACACTGAGCAAGAACTGCTCGTCTCCAGGTGCAACCTGGGGGGAGGGGTACAGTGGGGAAGAGGACAAGGGTAGTCCAGGTCCTGACATATATACATATAATTACAATACAGTTGAAAACATTTGACAGAAATAGTTGGGCGTGGATGACAATTTACCTTTACTTACAGTATAGTGGCAATTACATGGGGAAGACATGCTTTATACCTTGAAAACATATAATTAGATAATACAGCTGCATATGTTTGACAGGAATAGGTGAGTGTGAATTAATGCAGATACGCTAATAGTCGAGAGTAACAGTTACAATGAGGAAATCCAGCTAAGGTATTGGGTTATATAATGAGATAGGGGTAAGTACACGCTAGCTAGCTCAAAAGTTGGGCTCAAGTGCAGTAGTTGGGTGTGGTTGGTGAAGTAGCACCATTGGGCCTACTGGGAGAAGAAATATAGGAGTGTTTGAGGTAGTAAGATTGGAAAGTTAGCTGCAGGAGCAGTTTACTGAGCAGTGGTTGACAAGGGCATAGGATAGTGAGCGGATAGAGGAAGAGTGGCGAATTTCATAGGGGAAAGAGTTACAGCGTTGAGGGAAGCGGTGAAAGAAGGCGGACTGGCCAGCTTGGGTCTGACGTCTGGGGACTAACATTACAGGGCTTCGAAAGATATATATGCCTAATTATTTTTCTCTTTTCCCTTCTGATGTTGGTTCCCCATTTGAAATATACACCACAGCTTCATGTCAGCCTTAGTGTGGACATAGCTGCACTGGTTTGTAGCCTAGATGATGGAACTCAAATACCATCTAGATCCCGTTTCCCACCTACAGCATTAAGACACACTCAAACTGGAACCACCATATGGTGGACTGGATGGGCCTCCCCCTACCCCTGCTCCACAGAGCATAGATGGGACCCAATGCAAATTTACAAAAAAAGAGGGGGGGGGAGAAGTGGAGAGGGATGATGACATGGCTGTGGGCCCCCCTCACCTCTCTCTCCTCCCTCATATCAGGGACCACATGACGAGATATGCCCAACCGCAGTACTTTGAAATGACACTTGCCCACCTATGGCCAAGCATTGGGGCTTTGCCCTTGCTCACCATCCACCTCTGATGCCCCAGTGGGACCATCTGGAGCCAAGACATCCAAGCAAGCAGACTCACACTGCCGAATGGGAGGGGGAATGGAGAGTCCCCCTCCCCCTTTCAATATCAGAAATGGCAGAGGGACAGGGGACCTAGATAAGGTTTAAAATGTCCTCCCAAGGTGACGCGCTACTTTTTTCTTTATTTTTTTTTTTATCCTCGCCCCTACTGGTCCCATGTCCACAGAGACAGACACACTTCCCTTCCCATGGATCTCTATTTTTAGTAGGGCAGTAATGCTCCCCAGGAGGGCAAGGTGGACAGACGCCATAATGACGACTCCAACTCTGACATGTCCACCCTACATAGGGTGGATCTGTATAGGTACCCTGGGTGGACAGTGAATTCAGCCCAAACTTTGGAAGTCACACAGTTGAGTTTAAATATACAAAGTTGTCCAACTGTTAAAACACAGTATCTGGAAGATTTTGCTAAGAAAACTAGATACGACCCCCACTTTGTTGTAGCCCCAGTTGGGTGTACCCGCAAATGTATATGGGTTTTAAGGCAATTATTCTAAGCTGGTTAAAGATAGCAGGTTTTGTAAACAACTAGCACAGGACCCTGCATTCCAAAATTAATTTTCTTATGTTTTCTAAAAAAAAAAAAAAAAAAGAGAGACACACACACACGGAAAATGTGGTTACAGTGGTTTATTGCACAGGCACTCATCTATACTGAAATAAATCAAGGTGATTATGAAACAGGAAGAATCTGGCCAGATAGGTCACAGCACAGAACCTTAGGGATACAGGTCACCAAGCAGAGGAAAAACTTGAGATGGACTGCACACCAGGGTTTGACTCTGCTGATGAAGGGCACTTACGAGGCCCTGTTCCCCTGCACTCCTGTAAGGATAATTGTAATCTGGAAAAGAAACCAAAACAAAAACGAAGTATGGTTCAGTAAGCATTTTCTCCCAAAACATCAACGGCTTGCATAACCCCATCAAAAGATCCAGACTGATGTAATACATCAATCGTCATCCTGCAGATGTGTATTATCTACAGGAGACACACCTCTCCGCAGCTGGACATGGGGGGGGGCAGATACAGAGTAATAGCATCAGCACACCCCAGTGGTAGGAAGAGAGGAGTAGCTGTCTTGATCCCGACCAAAACACCAATTGAAGTTGAAAAAAAAAATATATATTCAGACACGCAGGACCGTTAAGTCACAGTTCAGGGACATCTTTACCAGCAGGAAGTGACACTGGTGAGTCTCTACCTTCCCACAGGGATGGATCCCACAGCAGTGTGTGATTTCCTGATCCATTGTCTGGAGCTTATGCAAGGTCAGCTGATCCTGGAGGGGGGACCTACATGTAGTCATCTCCCCAGAGCTAGATACCACAACCCTCAAGGCACATAGATATATTAAGGAAAATGTTAAACACTTAGGTCTGGTGGACATATGGAGACGGCTTTTCCTGACCCAGCGGGCGTATACCTACCTATCTCCCAGATTTAAGTCATACTCAAGGATTGACTATTTTTTCACAACTATAGAACATTTCACAAAAGTAAGGGACCTTAGCTACGGCCCAAGAATCCTCTCCAACCACCACTCTTTAACTTTAAAATTGGACTTAGGCAAATAAAGAAGCATCTTATTCTGGAGGCTAAACCTCTCCGTTAAAAGATAAGCAGTTCTGCGACCTTATAGCAGCATGTGTCCAGTTTTGGAGACTTCATTTAAAAAAAGACATAAACCACCTAGAAACAGTACAAAGGAGGGCTACAAAGATGGTACAGGATCTACATCAAGAGCCGTTCGAAAACAGACTAAAAGAACTACAGTTATAGTCAATGGAACAAAGGAGGGACAGAGGAAATATGACAGAAATCTTTAAATACATTAAGAGACTAAACTCAGTGCATAAGGAAGGCCTCTTCCACTCATACGAGACTGCTCGCATCAGAGGGCACTGCATGCAGCTAAAGGGAGGTAGGTTCAAAAGCAACACTAGGAAGTTCTTCACAGAATGGGTTGTGGCCCCCTGGAATAGTCTGCCGCAAGACATGGCGGAGTCTAAGACAGTCAGGGAGTTCAAGTTAGCATGGGATAGGTGCTGTGGAAACCTGACAAGAAAGAATTTGATGGGTGGGGGGTAGCAAGAAAAAAGGGCAGACTAGATGGACCAAAACGTCCCCATCTGCAGTCACTTTTCTTGCATACTTGGATAATAAGAAAAAAGAAATAGAAAAACAGTATAATACACTTATGAAGAACTTCACCACGAATCAAGTTTTATACAATAAAAATGACCGGGAGGTAGACAGAAAAATAAAAGAAATTAAAGTACAGCTACAGAAGATAATGGATCTTAAAGTACAGCAAGCATTAGCTTTTCTGCTATATACTTCATACGAAGAAGGATCAATAGGAACCAGAAATCGAGCCCATAAAGTTAAAGCCCGAAAAATGGAGACCAGCATATTGAAACTAACAGACCCTAACATAAAACAAGTTACGCACAATGACCCACAAAAGCAAAACATCTTTTATAATTTTGATCAACAGCTGTACAAAACATCGACTCCCCTCCCAACGGACAAATATCAGTCTTTCCTGACCAATCTACAACTTCCTAAATTATCAGAATTGCAAAAAAATAGGCTGTTAGAACCAATACCTCAACTGGAAATAGCAACCCAGATAAAAAATTCCAAAACTTTTAAGTGCCCTGGGCCAGATGGCTACCCAGTCAACAAAAATTTCAGAACATACGGTCGTCTTAATTAGGAATGCTTATGTTGAGGTAACTGAAGCCCCCCGCAGAATTATGCCACGATATCAACAACACTAAAGCCGGACAAAACACAGCAATGCCCCACTTTATACCGACCAATATCCATCCTGAATGTGGATTATAAAAGTTTTATGGCCATTATGGCAAAAAGACTAGTAAATATGTTACCTGGATTGATAAACCCAGATCAATCGGGGTTCATCTGTCAAAGAAATACCACGGACAACATTCGAAGGGCACTGCCGCTACTAGAAAGGCAAATCCCCTCGGCATTCATCAATTGGGATGCCGAGAAGGCATTCGACAGGGTCTCCTAGGAATATCTCTGTTGAGGCCCTGTTGGTCTTTGACTTCCCCCTCACAATATTTAAAGTGGCTTGTCCATATATACATCTTCCCAGGCATATATATGAATTAATAGTACATTATCCCTACCAATTCACCTCCAGCGAGGTACAAAGCAGGGTTGCCCACTAACGCCACTTCTGTTGCACTCTATATAGAGCTGCTTGCACAGGCAATACAACGAGACCCAAAGGTGGAGGGCATACAGGTAGGACAGCAGAACCACAAGCTTATGCTCTATGCCAGTGATGTCCTCTTAACTCTTGCTAGTCTGGAGCAATCAATTCCGGCGATACGACACATACTAACCTCATTTGGGAAAATTGCTGGTTTCAAATTACACCTGAAAAAGACCGAGGTCAGACTCAATTCGTATACCCCATCACAAATTTTGAAGGACACATATAAAATTAAATGGCGCTCCATTAAAATAAAATACCTAGGAATAATAATCCCTCAGAACCTCTCTAACTTAAACATGGTAAACTATAAGCTGTTGACTAATCAAATACAAACAGACCTGGACAGATGAACTCTTCTCCTGCTTTCCTTCTTTGCAAGGGTAGAAATACTCTGAACGAATGCACTCTCATGGCTACTTTACCTGTTTAAAACACTTCCAACTTTCCCCTCATCCACCTACTTCACATCGTGGCAGAAAATGATTTCCAGATTTATATGGGCGGACCAAAGACCACAAATTAGAATAACTATTTTACAACTCCCTCCCAGTCAAGAGGGAGTTAACCTGCTAAATTTGAAGGAATAAGGCAGGGCAGTCCATATGTGCATAGCTTTCCTATGGCTATCCCACAAGTTAATGTGATCTGGAAGCAGACTGAATTTCACTTTAAACAGCATCCACGACATAGACCATATCCTATTGTCCACACTCTGCTCTACCCTGCCGTTGAGGAACTTTACTCCCTTAATTCATAATACACTGCAAGCGTGGAACATAATCAAAAAACACTTAGCATTCCCGGAGATATTCTATAACTGCAGAGTTCTAGAATCCAATAAAGAATTAATGTCTGCGAGAACAGACCTAGTGTTCCAACTATAGGGACAGCTGGGCCTATCTTATATTTATCAATTTTTAGATCATTATGTCGTCCACCCTTTTGATAAACTACAAAAAACATACAACCTAATGGGTAGGGACCTTTTGAGGTACCTATCGATTCGAACGTATTTATTACATAAATGTAAACTCCTGACCAAACTACCCCCCAACTCCCACTACTCATGACAATGATAATAGACATCCAGAGAGGATCACAGTGGGGGCATCTCATAGTGAATTCATTTAAAGCACTTCAACAACACGTGGGAGATTCTACCAAAACAATTCTGGAAAATCTGAACAAAGAGCTGAACACAAACATAGAATATGAAACATGGCTCAATTATTCCATTCGAGCATTAAAGATTACATCCACCACCCAAGGGAGAGAGAGTTGACATGGAAGGTGGGATACAGATACTTTAGAACCCCAGTGATATTAGCAGAATATATGCCCAGCAGGTATGGTGAGTGCTGGAGGAACTGTGGGTCAGCCTCCGCTGACCAGAGCCACGTTTTTTGGTCATGCCAAAACTACAAACATTCTGGGAGCAAATACTCTTACAAATAAGAGACATTAGAGAGAACCCCCTAAATCTAACCCTACAAGTAGCTTTGATTTCAGTCCCTCCAAGTGGGCTCAGACTATCGTCCTGCTCTCCCATTTGACTATACTCACTAGTGGCAAAAAAAAAAAAAACAATAACAAAAAACTGGATGGAGACAGACCCTCCCACCATGACCAACAGAAGAAAAACTATGAACAAAATATATTACATGGAAACATTTATGGCTGGGATCTGGGACAAGGAGGACCAACATAGAAATAAATAGCAGAAGGGGTACTCTATGTCTCAGACTTCTGCCCAGATTTTATACTATAAGAGGATAAATAGCAGTTACGTAAGAACTTACCATTACAGCAGATCTTTGAGAGTGGTTCCTGCAGTAGGTCTTCACAAGTAGCACCCCTGGTGTCACGACCACATGGCAAAATTCTAGTAATCATCAGCGTCAGGTGACGGACGTCAGCTTGACTATAAATGGGGGCGGTCCCCCGCCCGCCCTCCAGTTCTTCTGCCGGAGACCTCTAAAGAGGAAGCAGAAAAAAGGAGTGGAAACTCCTAGGATCCTGTGCCCTGGATGAGACAAAGTCCTGGGAAGGCAATAAAGAGGACAAAAACACAGCAGCTGGGGGAAGGTGGGTGGGAAATCTAGACCTACTGCAGGAATCTCACTCGAAGATCTACTGTTACAGTAAGTTCTTACGTGCTATATCTTACTTCGAGAGGGTTCCTGCAGTTGGCCTTCACAAGCAGGACTGAATATCAAGCAGTCAACTAAAAAGGAGGAGTCGGAGATGAGGTTCCGGGAGGAGGAAACTGTCTGCCAACTACAGGTCACTCATGACAGAAGACCTTGCAGGACTGCTACACTGAAGCCAGCTCTGCACCTAGAAGCAATGTCCAGACTGTAATGTTTAGTGAAGGTGTGGACAGAGGACCAAGTGGCCACTGCACATATGTCTGCAGTGAACACGTTCTTGAAAAAGGCAGTGGAAGTGGCCACTCCCCTAGTTGAGTGGCCCTTAACCATCTCAGGAAGGGGCTTTTAGTATTTCTGGTAAATATAATGAATACAATTTGCCAGCCACCTAGACAGAGTATGTTTAGAAATAGCCTTGAGCTGGCACTGGGGAGCAAAGGCTACAAAAAGTTGGTTCAACTTGCGAACCTCCTTAGTCCTTGAGACATAATATCTCAGAATCCTGTGCACGTCAAGGGTGTGCAGGAGATACTCCCCCCTATTGGAATGTTCAGGATAGAATACCGGCAGTTCAACATTCAGGTTCAGAGTGAGTTCTGAAACCACCTTTGGAAGAAAAGAGGGATTGGTCCGCAGAGTCACCCAGTCTCTGTGGAAAATCAAGCAAGACTCTCTACAAACTGGAGCCTGAAGCTCTGAAACTGTTCGAATGAAAGTGATAGCAACTACAAAGAGCATTTTCCATGCTAAAAAATGCATATCGCTACTTGCTGCCAGCTCAAAAGGGGCCAAAGTAAGCTTTTCTAAAATAAAATTCAGATCCCTGGGGGGAACAGGATTCCGGACCGGAGGTTTGAGATGAAGGACCCCCTTCAAAAAGGTTCTGGAAACATCTAGCTGAGCTAGTGTTTTGCCTTCCACCAGAAGGTGGTAGGCTGAAACTGCAGAGATGAACCTTCAGGGAGGAATAACTGAGGCCCAACTCTGACAGGTGCAAGAGGAAATCTAAAACCTGGGAAGCTGAGCAAGAAAAAGGGTCTAGGCCTTTAGCTGTTGCCCAGATGGAAAATCTCTTCCACTTCATGGCATACGTGGATGTAGTAGAGGGTTTTCTGGCCTCCACTAAAACCTGAGCAACTCTGGAAGAGATAACATAGTGAGAAACTGCTAAGTCCACAGGTGCCATGCATGAAGGTGGAGAGATTTGAGGCTCGGGTCTACCAGGGTGCCCTGATCCTGGGACAGAAGGTCGTGATAGACAGGAAGAGGTACTGGGGGTTCCAGTGTTAACTGCTGTAGTAGAGGGGACCAAATCTGCCAAGGCCAAAGTGGGGCAATGAGGATCATGTGCACCCCCTCTGCTTGAAACTTCAGCAGAACCTTCTGAAGGCTAGGAAAGGGAGGAAAGCATATAGAAATTTCCCTGTCCAGGATAGAGACAGTGCATCTTGCCAAAAAGCACCACACCCAGAAACAAGCGAGCAAAAGCTGGGTAGTTTTGCATTGAATGGGCCGGCGACAAGGTCTATGTCTGGCTGACCCCACTGAAGAAACAGATCTTCTACTACTGCCTGCTTTGGTTCCCACTTGTGAGCCCTGGTGACTGATCAGCTGAGACTGTCTGCCAGAATGTTGTGAACGCCTGGCACATGGACTGCTGTCAAGGATAGGCCATGTTGAACAGCCCAGTATCACACCTGCATCACTTCTCTGCAAAGGGAGTAAGACTGGGTGCCTCCCTATTTGTTGATGTACCAGACAGTGGCCATGTTATCTGTCTGGATGAGTAGTGTTCCCAGAATCAAGAGGGCCTGAAGAGCACTGAGTACTGCTCTTGTCTCCAGAATATTGGTATGAAGGTTCTCCTCCATGGGCGACCAAGTGCCCCATGTCCAATGGTCTCCCAAGTGTACTCCCCATCCCAGGTTCAAGGCATCGGATGTGAGAATCATGGAGGTAAATGGAGAGTGGAAAGGGACACCCAACGAAAGGTTGGAGATGTCCTGCCACCAAAGGAGATCCCTCTGAAGGCTGTTGGAACCTAGGATCTTCTGGTCCATGTCTTCCATGCACTGATCCTACTGGACTCATAGAGACCATTGGGTCACCTTCATGTGCAGTCTGGCTAGAGGGACTGTGGGTATGACAGCCGCCATCGGACCCAACAGTCTCAAGACCAAATGCACTGTGGTCCAATGAGATGAAGCCACCAGTGCAGCTTGTAAGATTAGAGTCTCTGCTCTGTTGATTGGAAGGAAGGCCTTGCTCTGGACCATGTCCTGCACCACTCCAATGAATTGGAGGTGCTGGGAGGGTAGCAGCTGGGACTTGGGGTAACAAGACTGAGATGCCGAGACTGGAGAAAAGGTCCAAGGTATAGGAAAGGGATTCCTTCAGTCTGTCCAGGGAGGAGGCTGAAATAGCCAATCATCCAGGTATGGGAACACATAGATGCCCCTGCAGCATAAGAATGCCACTACCACCACTAGGCACTTGGTGAAACTCGAGGTGCCGAACAGAGGCTGAATGGAAGGGCTCTCAACTGGAAATGCTCCTCCTGGAAGAAGAATCTCATAAAGCGGTGGTGGGAAGGAAGAATAGGGATATGTAGGTAGGCATCCTGCATATCCAGGGAACACAGCCAAGCGTTTGGTTGTACCAGGAGTAATAGTACCTGTAGGGTCAACATACGGAACCTCTTGTATTCCACGAAGAGGCTGAGCATGCTGAGATCTAGGATGAGCCTGAGATCTCTTGTCTTTTTGGCAACCAGGAAGAAGTGGGAGTAAAATCCCCTTCTTGTCTGTTCTAGTGGAACCCGTTCTATGGCTGATTTCTGCAGCAGAGCTTGAATTTCCTGTAGGACCAGAGATTGTTGGCCTGACGGGTAATGAGACCTGCCTGGAGGATTGGTAGGTGGCCTCTCCAGGAACTCTATCACATGACCTCTTGCAATGAGTTGGAGAACCCATGCATCTGCGGTTACGGCCTTCCACCCTGCCAGGTGGAGACCGAATCTTCCCCCCACCGGTTCCTCCATGGGGATGGGAGGTAACGAGAGGGGGGGGTTGAGAGTCAGGATGCAGAGAGGAGGGTCATTTCCCCCCCAGTGGTGGTTCTGGGGAACTTGGCCTGGGGGATTTGAGTGCCACAGCCCCAGGAGCGATGCTTGGTGTGGCATCTGCCCTGGTACTGTTCCATTTCCATTGGTGTCGAAAAGGCTGCCGGGGTTTCTGACCCAAGCGATACAAGGAATGGACATCTTTCAGAGAGTTGCCGCTCTCTTGCAACTCCATAATAATGTCCTTGGCATCGCCACCAAACAGAACTGGACACCTGAAGGGAGTGTCCAGAAGGGAACATCCTGTGCCAACCCTGCCAGACGAAGCCAAGCAAGGCACCTGAGACAGATGCCCATAGCCACACCATGTGCTACCGAGTCGACCGAGTCATAGGTTGCACGAAGGGCATGGCGGCAGGACAATTTGTTCAGCCTTATCTTGTCCAGGAGCTTCTTCCTGAGGTGTTCATCAGGTACCTCCTGAAAGTCCTTTTCCAGAATGGACAGAGACGATTTCTGGAAAGCCACCATGTGGGCCACATAATTCAAGGAGCGAATGGTGCAAGTAGAGAAGGTGTAAACCTTGTGGTCATATTGGTCCATTTACTTCAACTCCTTGTCTGGAGAGAAGGCACTGAGGTGTTTAGGTTGTGCTGACCTATTGTGAGCTGCAGTAATCACAATAGAGTCAGCCTAGAGTTGAGTAGTAAGGTGTGAAACCCCTTCCAGGGATGGTAGGTCCTATCGGCCTTTTTTGACACGGCAGGAATGGACGACGGCTGCTGCCAGATTGTGGAAGTGAGATCTTCATGCGACTCCGTCCAAGGGGGCAATGGGGAGGGGTCCGCATTAACCAAGTCCAAATGTTCTGCCAGTCTTCTGCGTTTGGGGTCCAATTCTTGGGAAGCCCACCCACAGGACTTTTAAATGGACCGGAGAAGCACAGCAAAGGATGGGTCATCTGGAGGGATTCAGAGGACTCTTTCAGCAGGGGCTCAAAGGGTGAGTGAGGCTCTGCTTGGTTCCCCGCATCTGAGTCCTCATCTGAGTCAGATGATTCCAGCCTACTATTTAAGGAAGCATCTGGAACCAACTCCAGAAGCCTGTGTTCCGTAATGCCAGACGGCAGAGCACCCAAGCCTCTGTCCAAAGCTCTGCTGGAAGGTGCGGGGCTACCAGGTAGCACCCTGTGAGGTGGTGTGGCCCTGACCACCAGCTGAGATTGACCTAATTCCTGCAACAGCTGTGACTTAGTGTCCTTCCACCAGGCCGGGATGGGTTCTTGTTCTGGCTGCAGGGGTGAAAGAGGAGGGGGTGGAGGATATCCTGGATACTCCACAGAGTATGAAGGGTAACTAGGAGGTTGGTCCCAGTAAGAGTACTGATAGCCTTGATAGTGAAGGGCCTGACCCGGCACTGGGTAACCCAGTGTCAGAGGAGGATAGCCCAGCGTCAGGCCCCCCGGCGTTGGATACTGCAGGAACTGCGGTGTGTAGCTGAGATGGTACCCTGTCAGAGCCGATGGGGGAGGAACGTAAGGCCCAGCCAGAGGCAGCGCCGAGGAACCACTCGGGAACGGGTCCATTGGTGGATTTGGGGGAGACCCCTGAAGGCCCAGGGGGATTAAGATCCATACTGCCCCTAAGAATGTCCAGCAAGGGATCTGGCATTGGGTGAAGTTCTGTTGGCGGAACAGAGGCTGACGAGGGAGGCAAGTCCAGGAAAGCCCCTGTCGATGGGTCTGTCTGGAGGGTATCTGAAGGGAGAGGATGTTGGAGACCAGGCCCAAAAAGGTCAGAAAAGGACAGCGAATCCCTGGAGGGAGAGCCCTGGTAGGATGAAGAGGGCCCTTCGAGCTCACTCTGCCCAGCATTGGGGTCCTCAAGGGAGTCCAACGGGAAAGTATTCACCACGCGGTCGCCAGGTAGGCCAGTGGCCGACTTAGAGGTGATGGCCTGGTGGGCATCGGAGGAGCCGACAACCAGCTTACAGACCGTGGCTAGGCTAACAGAATCTGGAAGGCTGGAGTCAGGCTGATCGACCTGGGCCAGGTGCCTGGCAATGGAGCTGGAGGGCGACTTATCGGCCAAGCTAACAGCAAGAACTGCAACTGTTTCCTCTGGAAAGGAGACCCCTGACTACCCGCTGACCTCGGCGGGTGGGGGGACAAGGGATCCAGTCTGCCAGAGCAGACAAAGGCCCAGGAGGTGAGGTACTCACGGGGGTGGAGGCCCCACCCAAGATGGCGTCTGCTGTCTGGATAGATTTCCTCTGGGGAGAGCAGCTCTGCTCCCAGCATCTCTCCTTCTCCTTCTTCTTCTTTTCCAGGGCCGGCGATGACAAGCTTTCCCTCAGCTCCGGGAGCTCTTTTTCCATCAATGCCAGTCTTAGTGTCAATAAATGGGCATTGAGGGTCCTCTGGTGACGAGTGCACGTGGCCTGGTTGAAGGCCTGGCAGACGGAACACTCTGCAGTCTTTTGCTTAAGCCCCAGGCAGAGGATGCAATGGGAATGGTCGTCCCCATGTGGAATCTGCGCACCGCACTTGGAGTACTTTTTCTTGGGCCGACGAGATGACATGTACCACTGTGAGGAAGGAAACAACGTTAGATTACTACTAGAAATACGCTGAAAATGGTGGGCAACTGAAGCGTGGCTCAGTTGGTAGCACATCCGCCTCTGGACCAGAAGGTCATGGGTTCTCATCCCACACCAGGATTGGACTTGCACCTAAAAATCGCTGGCATCCGAGTGCAGTATTGGGGGGTGCTGTACTGCTGGGGTGTGCCATCCTTCGGATGAGACGTTAAACCGAGGTCCCTTCTGTCCATCCTGGTGTTGTTCTGGTGGGTGTCCAGGTGGAAGTAAAAGAACCCAGGGCATTCTTTGCAAAGAGCAGGGAACATTCCCAGTGTCCTGGCCAACATTCCCCTTTCCATAAACTGGTTCATGCAATTATCCAGGCTGTGTGTGGGTGATGATGTGCGATATGGTCGCCACCACACATTCAGTCACTTCACTACCAGTCTAGCATTGCTTGTAAAAGTGCTTTGGGATACTGTGTATGAAAAGCGCTATATGAATGCTGATCTTTCTTCTTCTTCTTCTTCTACCGTGAGGTCCGACAATTCAGGTCGATGGCGGGAAAGAACTAGAGGGCAGGTGGGGGACCACCCCCATTTATAGTCAAGCTGATGTCCGTCACCTGACACTGGTGGTGGTCCCCGCTGATGATTGCTAGCTACAATTTTGTTGTGCAGTCCTGATGCCAGGGGGCACAGTCCTACTTGTGAAGACCTACTGCAGGAACTCTCTCAAAGTAAGATCTAAAAAACTGAAATGGACACTGGAGGATGAGGGGGAACAAACAACAAAACCAAACCAGATAAGGGTTAAAATGGTGGGGTAACCAGGAGGCCATGGATGAGGAGGCAGCAAGTACAATACAGATAATGGAAGAAAATCATTGTTAGGGATCTGGGGGGGGGAGGCAGGGGGACGGTGCCGTGGGTCTCCTGCAGAAGGGGGGCTCTTCTCAGTGACTCCGCTGAGCTGGGAGGTAGATCTCCAGGTTTTAAATGAAGCCTACCCCAAAAAGCACAAAAAGCAAAATGTAGAAAGCATGACGATCATCAGAACACCTACAGAAGGTCAGAGTTAAGAATTATTAATAACCTGTGATGAAATATGAGACTTGACGTATAAAATGGATATGTGAAACTGACTACTGTAACCATGCGATGATCAGAAGTATGTAAAATGTATCTAAACTGTCTCAATAAAAAAGTTAAAATACAAAAAGAATTATATCATTTTCTTCAGAGGGAATCTTCCCAAAGTGCCTGCTCTTTGGAATCTTCATGCGCCCAGGGTTCTATGCTGTTTACAGCTTTGGGCTGTACCACTACCCCTAGTAGGGTGCACAGTACCCATATGTATAAATTACCCACTGATGATGTGGAGCGCTATAGAAAAGTTAAATTATACATACATAAATAAATGGCTTTTTCACTAACAATGAAACACAACTTCCAGTGACAGTAAGGAACTGGTTGATTTGAGGTGCCCAGAGCTGGGTGGCCATCAGCCAGGAGTTTCTGAGTGAAAGTCCCTATAGCAGTATTGCGTTCTGCACATTAACTGAGCTGACTCTGCAGTGTCATTTAATATGTGTGAACCCAATGTCCAAAATAAGGTGGGAAATCTTGTAAGTTCAGAGTCAACTTAGAAAGTCTCTGTCCCAAGGCAGAACCTCACCCACTGGTGAGCTGCAAAGATTAAGAGGAGTCATGGGGCTCCTAAGGAGGTGTAGCAGGTACAAGACAAACACAGGGATGATCCTAAGGTTCTGATTCATATCTGTGGTCAGGATCAAATCTGTCTTACAGTGCCAACCAGCAGAGTGGTCAGGGACTGTGTTCTCCTTGTGTACTGTAACTATATATGTTTAGTAAACATGGAAACAACTAAAAACTTTGCAGTGTGACTTTTTACTGTTCTGACAGAAAGGGGGAAAAAGAGCCGAGTGCACCTAGGAATGAGAATCAAGTGAAGTGTTTCAGTTTTTGATGTTGCAGGGAACCCTCTGGTGAGCACTGCTACCTTACCCCTAGAAATGGAAGGTATCCCTGGGGTATGCACAACTCCACTGATGCCAAGATAGGGTTATCATATGGTGTCAGCCATCAGCCGAAAGAAATAACTGACAGCAGTCACAGTTGAGTATGCTGGAGGACCGCATGACATACTGTAGGTCCAGGCATTGCACTTCCATTACACACCGGGTGAGCAGGAAGATGGAATATCCCAGAGTTGCACGGTGGCAAGATGCACATATTGTGCCAGTGTCCACCTGTTCTATCCACAAACTCAATCCATCTCTCTCCTTCTACTCTCTTAAGATGTAAGGTTATGCTATCATGTTCCTCTGAGTACCGCTCCCAGCTTTCAGTGTCCCTCCATGCTATCTCCACATATAACTAAGAGACAGCCGAATAGCATGATGCAGGAACCCTCTCCAGTTAGATACTAAATACGACCCCGCAGTCTCTGTTGCTGGTTTCCCAGGCAATTGGCACAAATTTAGGCCATCAAAGTGCTACGCATTCCCCTACTGTAATGAATCTAACCTATTTATTTATTTATTTATTGATAACCAGGTGATGTGGACTGAAACCTAGGTCTCTTTTCCAGCCATGACCTGAGGGAACAAGGAATAGTACCTTATACCAGCATGAACAGTTATAGATATAAGGGCAGCAGTGTAAGCACACAGGCAACTTAAATATACCCTCTAGCATAATAAATCTTGCCTTCCACTCCTGGTCCACCACAAGATCCTTCCCAAAATGATATTGCCGGTGTTTTGACAACATGGATTGGGTTTATGGTGCAGCCTTCAAGTCCACCTTAGCAAGACTGGACTCTCCTTTTAACTCATTCTGTCACTTAATTTTTAACACTCTTTCCCCTCAACCCCACCAGAACACATAATTAGAGCTGCACTTAACTAGCACAGCCTAACTGACGGAAGAAATGCAGGGAAGGAGACTTCAGGTTGCTGCCACCATTCTGTCACCAATCAATAGAGGAAGCTCAAGAGGAGGACAGGACTGGACCTAATTACAGGTGGTGGGGGGGGCAAGATTGGGGAGTGACAAGATATTTATTTAAAATAAAGTTCATCTGTATGTAGGAGGGTACAAGTTACTATGGCACCAGATGGTGCTAGTCCTCCAGGGCCTACCGTAGGGCTTTAGGGAAAGTTTGAAGCCCTCTTTCCCAAACTGAGTTGGAGGACACTATGATGGTAGTGACTGTTTGCGGGGGGGGGGGCATTGGGAAGGTTTTGTTTTGCAGGAAGGGTGTTTATTTGGGGTGGGAGGGCCAGACAGTGACACTGAATGAATATTACAGTAACTCCAGTCAAGTCCATCTGGAGTAGACAAAGGAGAGATAGATATACTAAAGTTCATACTAAGGAGTTGAAGGAGCTAGGAGGCTTAGAGGCACATGGTTGCTCCTTGTAATGTAATAATAAATTTTAGCACCTAAAAGGATTAATTTATCAAGGCGGCGCTTGAATGCTAGTTTCAAACTACTGGTAATAACCTCAACAGGAAGTGTATTCCAGGGGTTCACAGTTCTTGAAGTAAAAAAATATTTTTGTGCCATCAGATTAAATTTTCTACCATATAACTGTAGGGGGTGACCTCCTGCGTTGTATGTGTCGTTTTTAAATTCAAATCTCAATACAGTTAACAAGTACGAGTCCTGAATGATGTCGAACATAAAAAGGAGATCACCCCTAAGACACCGAGTGGTTAATGACATAAGATCCAAGAACTTAATTCTTGATTCATAAGAGACATTATATAAACCTGTGATGTGTTTGGTGTATTTCATTTGTACTTTTCCAATAAACTGATATCTGATTTCCTAAATGGGCACCATAGTTGTAAAGCATACTCTAAGTGTGGGCAAATATATGCTCTGTATAGAGGCATCATCACTTTACTATCCCTAGATTTTATAGTTCTTCTGATTGACCAGGTAACACTGTTAGCCTTGAGTATAACCTCATTTATCTGAGTAGCTGAAAGAAAATCCTCAGATATATTGATCCCTAGATCTTTTTCATTGGAAGTAGTTGTTAGTATTTTGCCATCTAATTTATATGTGGAAAATGGATTATTTGGTCCCAAATGTATGACCTTACATTTGTCGGGATTCAGTTTCATCTCCCACTTAGTAACCCACTGTGTGATAATATTAATATCTTTCTGAATAGTAGCTGTCTGCTCAGAATTTAAACAGGGCCCTCCGATTTTTACATCATCGGCATATTTTGTAGCTGAAGAAAAGCAGTTATTAGTTAAATCCACTATAAAAGCTTGAAAAAGACGCAGGCCAAGCACTGAGCCCCGCGAGACCCCGCTGGTGACCTTACTGATGTCTGAAAGCTGACCAGTAATCAGAACACATTGTGTCCTGTGTGTTAACCAGTTGGAAATCCAGTTAACCATATCCTTATTAATATTTATTTTAGATAGGGGATATGACATGGCCTGACTGCAGATATCGTATTTATCTGTATAAGAGGTCAATGATATAATAATATCGCAGGAGTGGAAAATGACGATAAATGTGATATCTTCAGTCATGTCATGTCATGCCATGCTTGGTTTATAAAGACAGGTGTTTTGGAGTAAATTTGATAGGTGTTAAAAATGTGCTTGTGAGTTTCATACGTTTTAAAAAAAATCTGTACTACCTTTATGCCTGTTATAGGGCTTGTTGTTACTAGTAGTATTATTTGAAGGATGCATTCTCCTTTAAAGGGAAACAGTCATCTACGGGATTTCTTAATGTCTGAAAGACCATGAAAAGCTAATTTGAGTGAGCCATTGTGTTCATCTGTGAGTCTTTGCAGTTCAGAGTTATTTATATGTAAATCAGCCTGTAATTAAGGGATGGGGCAGTCATGTGTTCAGGGGTGTGCAAATCTCATTTCGCCGTGTCCGGGGCAAGTAAAATTTCTTTGAAGGGCAAGTACAAAAAGAGAGCTAATTTCATTGTAACGAATAGTGGAGCAAGTGAAAATTCAGCTAGTGTCATGCCTGGGCAAGTCCTAAAAATTTTGATTTGCACACCCCTGCCATGTGTTTTAGGCTCCTGACAGGAAATTATGTCACCGAGGGTCTTGGCCCTTCTTTGACTGTAGATAATCCAAAAGGTTAAACAGGAAATCATCTGTTTTATTAAGGTGTTTTAAGGTATTATTACCACACTTGGTACATTTATAATAGTTGTTTTGTATGTGCATTAAAACTAGTGAGTTATCACCTTTACATTTCAAACTGTTAGTAAAAATAATCCATCTTCAGGATTGCTTTAAACTCTAGGTTATACTGCCAGCTGATCATCAAAAACTACACATCTCACTGACCCAGTGGTGCTGAGGGTTGAGGTGCTGGACGCCATACCTCGTGTCACGCCGGCAACACGTTGTTCAAGAATAAGCATGAGCCGCCGGGGGTCGGCAGGGAGGAGAAGGGTTGAGCATCCAAAGGACAGCTCTCCTTCTCCAGGGAGGGAGATTTTGGTTGTTGGCGCTAGCCTGGCCCCTAGCGGTGGCTAGGGGCTGGCACACCAATGTCACAACATGGGGGGTCTGGAGCGATGCGGACACTTGGCGGCGTGCAAAAGAGCGTGGGCAGCGCCGTCACAGGCATCATTGCACATGCCATCCCGGCAAGCAAGGAAATCATGCACCACACAGGATGATGGGAAGAGCTCGCAGGCCTCGCACCCAGTGAGCCACGGCACAGGAACACTTGATCTGGTCTCAGAGGGGAGGGGCCCCCCTCCGACCCCACGGAGGGGTAAGCCCTGGAGCCACAACCATGCCGGCTGGTGGATGCCGGGGTGACGAGGCTGGGACTGCCCCCCAGATTGTCAGGGCTGTGGGGGCAGGAGAATAAACAATCTCACAAAAAAAAAACCTACACATCTCAAGGCTGGCTCTGTGGTGCCAACAGGTATTGGGGCTCCATATCAGGATTTCTAAACCTTGGCTGTGTTCATGTCAGTACAGATTTCCAGGGCTGCCACAGCACCAATTTTTGTCTTTTCCTGATCCCTCTCTTACAGCCTTTTCTCTTACAATTATTTGGATGTACAGCCTAGAGGTTAAAGCAAAGAGCTGTGAACAAGATTCATATATCCAGTAGAATGGGTTTTGATTCCAATATGCTTTACTTATATATTGTGTGATAGAGCAAGTCACAACCTCCCTGTGCTGCCAAAACACACCCAGGAACAAGCAGTAGCTCAGTGTGCCTTCCCTGGACAAAAACAGTAAGACAGTAAAAACAATCTGAGCATGTGTTAAGATTCTGAAAATATTATGCTCATTCTATCCAGATTTGACTTGAAAAGAAAAAAGAGGACACAATTACTTGTTTATTAATTGCAAAACACTTACTGTAGATGGATAACCTTGTTAAAATATGCATAACCTGGGGGTGTGTGGCTAATGCGATACGTGGCAGGTGTGTGTTAGCTCAGCTCCTCAGGGCACTACAGTAAATAAGTCCATTTCATGGACCGAAATCATTCTGGACTGGCACCCCTAACAGCAGACTACTTAATATTGTCGATGGCAATGGAAAAACAGAAAATAAAGCAATTAAAATGAACTTCTGACCCTGTAGAACAGCTGAGAGAACAGCCCCTCGGGCCTGAAGCACGCACCAGAATGCTGGCCGAAAGGAGGGGGATTCCTGCGATGTCTGACCAAGAGCGGTCACTGGTGGGAATACCTACCACCCTTGCTAACATGCAATCGGAGATGAAAGCGGGCTTTACTAACCTCACCACTCAAATAACACATCTCCAAAATGTAGTGACAAGTTTATTCAAAACCACCGCCTCCCATTCCTCTCATCTGTCAGGGCTGGAGCAGAGGGTAAACAATTTGAAGGATTTTCTGAGCACGGTTTCTGGAGAGCGCAACTGACTGAAGGAGCACCTGGAGGACCTCATGGCACAGGTGGACAACCAAGAAAATAGATTGCAGAGACTGAATCTTAGAATTGTTGGTCTCCCTGAAGGGGTGGAGGGTAAAAACCCAGAACATGGCTTGCAGACATGGCTGGTTGAGCATCTGAAATTAAAACCTGAGGCTCTGAGTTTGAGATAGAGAGAGCTCATAGGGTTGGCCCCCTCTGAAACCTGGGGACTGCCCACATCACTGCTTAATAAAATACTTAAGGTACACTGATGAAAGAATTTATGCTACGGGCTGTAAAGGCACAGGGGCCCATTCAGGTGAGCAATGGCAAAGTGTATATTTTACAAGACTACAGCCATAAGATGCAGGAAAAAAGACAGAAATTTAACACAGTCAAATCGAAGCTGTACTCACTGGGCTGGCCTTTCGCTTTTTGTATCCTGCGAAAGTGGGAGTGGATCATCCTGGGCACCCCCTAGATTTTTCCCTTTGTTCAGAGCATTTCAAGTGGGGAGGTAGTTTTTTTTTTACCACCTTATTTTACAGACTTTACTCGCTAAAGCAGGCTCCAATGGCCAGTTAACTGGTGACTTTCCTAGCTAATGCAGTTCTAAGCTGGGGCAGTATTAACTAAGGAACATGCTGCAGAACCTTTGTCGCGGACCCACAAGGTGTTTTACCGTTGCTGGACATTACATTGATTGCTGTGTAGTGGCTGTTTGTGTCTGCTGTGAATGCTTGAATGTTTCAATGTTTTCCTATTATGTTTGGGATACAATCATTCTGGTTATCCCCACTATATGGGGGAGGGGTGGAGGTAGCCAATGCGACCCTACCTTCCCTCTATATTCTTTATAAGTTCACAAACTGGGCATAATTATCTACGAATTTTTTAAGAAGTGCCCTCAGTCCTTCCACAATGTTATTCTTCATTCTTCGAGTGCTCACCACTATTTGTTTGAAGGGGATGCTAAACTGGGGAATCGAGCACCCAGTTGATGGGGGTGGCGGGTGGGCTGTTCTCTACAGTGTTTTGGACTCTCCAGGTCCAGGAGGGTTTGGGGTTGTTCTGTTGTTTCATGTTGTTGTTAAATGAGTTTGGGGGAGAGAGGGGACTGGGAGGGGAAGGGGAAGTTCGGGAAAAATTAAACATATATACTGGTGGATCAGAAGAGGTAGACTTATGCAAAAGAACCACAGTAACACTTGAAGAATTAGCTGGAGCCCAATTCCAGCGTTTAAATGACTGTGGGGAACTACTGGGTATGGCTAATGCTATTAAAGTAGCCACTTGGAATGTTAAAGGCAGGGCCCCATGTTTACTGCGGCAAAGTGGACCTACATTCTGCGGCACGACCTCATACTTTCATGCAGAACAACTGCTGATTCTGCGGCCACTTTGCGGCAGATAAATTGTGGTTAAACAGCATACCTTCAAGGGGATTAAGTCTTAGTTTATGCTTTGACTGACTTCGTGCAACCACTCCTCTACACTAAAAATGGTACAGCAGGCCATTTAACAGTATGTCGTCTTCTTATCACAAATATTAAACTGCAATAGCCCAAACCTGGTATTCTCTTTTAAGGACATTTCCCTCCCACCCTGAATTTGAAGGCTCATCTGTTCTTCTGGAAATTGGTGGCTTTTGCTGTTTTCCTACGTTATAATTGGAGGAGAACATAAACACTCAGCTAAAACTACACAAAAGGCAAAACCCGCTTGGATTTCTTCTGGTTTATATTTACAGGTAGTAGAAATAATGAGTGACTCCAAATTGAAAGCCATTTCATTTTTTTTCCAATTTTGGTCAACATTCTTTTAGATTATAATTTTTTTAAACTAGGAATACCACAACTGTCTTGCAGCAAAAATGTTGAGTGCAGTGTGCAAATCTGTGTGTTGGGGTGGGGGGGGGAGTAATAGTGATGGAAGGTGTAATTGCAGTGTCTGTAGGATTTGTTGACTCCTGATTTTTCTTCTAGGGAACACACTAAAAAATGCAAGCAAGTCATTCTTATTAAACTGGAGTAACCTTGGTTAGCATGTTTTCTCCCAGCAACTCAGGGGGTGGTGGTGTTCTTCAGTCACTGATCCTCATTTCACTCATATATAGCAGCAATCAATACAATTCTCCATTCTGATTTTTTTCCTCATTTGCTCACCCCAGTTCTAGTATGCCTAGGTCCCCAACTCTACTGCAGCTGAGCAACTTGACCCTCCTTAAGAATTGAGCTTGATGCCACCATTTACGCTGCAGGTTCAAATCTGCCAAGAAATTACTCTCACACTTCACAAATCAAAACTATGATCGATGTCCATCAGTGGGAACCGAGTCCTCTGTTAAGTCTGCTGCCAGCAACATGTTTCTGCAATCAGCTCCTCCTCTGATACCTGCCACCACACCGAGATCGATTCCACCTCCACGGACACCACTGAATCTTCTCACTTCTTGACTACTGCTCGCCTACCAGTTCTTCCTTCCAAAATTCATCTTCCAGGGATTCAGCATGCACTGTGAGCAGCCTCACAATGAAAAATTAACATGGCTGAGCTAGCCACACCTACACAGCAGCAAATCATAACTGCTGTGGAACCTATCAAGCTCTGCTACTCTTGCGTCAGAGCCCCCCCTCCCACAATACTGGCTGGATGGAGTTATGTAACAAGTGCCAGCACGAATGAAGATGCCACACGGCCACTAGCTTTTTGGCTTTGTAGTGGGCAGTATCAGTTTGTTGCCCCTTCTAATGAGTATGTATGCCATGGCATGCTTAACATATCAGTAGCTATGCCCGTGCCTTGTGTCATCGTATAGCACAGTTAGCATTTCTGCAGCCATAAGACTGGTTTTCCCAATTTCTGAGGCCAGTACTGATTTCTGCGGTCAGCCCTGATTTCTGCAGCCACTGCTGCAACCGCAGAATCGCAGAAAACACAGGGCCCTGGTTAAAGACCTAAAATCAGTCGTTAGGAGGAGACGCATATCCTCAGAGGTGAAGAAGTCTAAATGGCAGGCTACACTCTTACAGGAGACCCATATGACTAATGTGGAGGCTCTTAGAACTAGTGAAAGTCTGGGCCGGACTTGGGTGACTTCATGTTTTTCGGCTAAGGCCAGAGAAACAGCCATTTGGTTTCCCCGAGGGGTGCAAGTCACTATCCTGGACTGGGTGGGGGACTCTGTGGGCAGATATGTTTTGGCATGGGTGGTACTGGTGGGAGTGGGTATGATTTCTTTGGGGTCAGTTTATGCCCCGAATGTAGAGGACCCTGAGTTTTTCCAGCAGCTTGCCATAAACATGACCTCCCTACCAGGTCCATGGATAATAGGAGGTAACTTCAACTGCATTTTAGACAGCTCCAACCCGGCTCCCATTCCTTTGTCAAAAAATGCAAAAGCCCTACGGGAGGTAGAAGCTGAGTTCAGATGGGTGGATATATAGCAACATCTAAACCCCACTGGCTAAGAGTACAGTTTTTTCTCTCATGCCCACCATTCCTATGCCCGTTTGGAGAGATTAGTGGTTAGCCCCTCTCTCATCTCCTCAATGCACTCAGTCACCTATTCTCCCATTTTATTGACTGACCAAGCCTCTCTAACTATGGTACTATCGACAGTGGGTCCCCCATGCCCCGCCCATGGCAACTCAACCCCTTACTTCTTAAGAACCACCTGTTCACTGCCTTCATGAATAACACCATACGAGAATTTCTGTTCCACAGTAAGAGGGGAGACACTTCCCATGGCTGTCGATTAGAGGCCCTGAAGGCCTACATCTGCCCAAAATAAAAAGGTATCAGAGAAAGAGTTGACACAACTGTATATAAAGATTGCTGCCTGTGAGGAAGCCGACGTGTGTAGGCCAAGGCCGGCACTGAACATAGTGATGGAAAAACTAAAATGCGCTTCAATGCACTGAGTAGTGCACATATTGAGCGTTCAATCCTGTTGACACAGGCTGGGACTTACTCTGATGGGGACAGAGGGGGCAAGTTCCTGTCATGGCAGCTACATCGAAGAGACGGTGAGAGGACCATTGGCCAAATTCAGGTTGGTAACAGAGTGTTAACCTCAGACTCCTCCTCTATAGGAGCTGCATTTGGATCTTTCTACAACACTCTACACATCAGAGGTGGCCCCATCACCACAACAAATGAACGATTTTTTGGGGAAGGTCTCAGTGCCATCTCTTAACCCCGAAGAGTCTGAGAAGCTTAACACACCTATAACCCAGGGAGAGATACAACAAGCAGTTAAGGCACTGACAGGTGGGAAGGCACCCGGCCTAGATGGGTTTGTCTTATCGCCCATTCTCACTGTTAACAGCAGATTATAAGATCCTGGATAAGACCCTCGCTACCCGTTTTGACCCCTTGCTCCCTTCCTTGGTTCACACTGACCAGGCAGGTCTTGTGCAGGGTCACCAAGGTAAGCACAATATCTGCAGAACCCTTAATATGCTTGGGGAAGATGTGGACGCGACATGGGCAGCCATTCTTGCTCTTGATGCCAAGAAGGCTTTTGACTGCGTGGAGTGGGGGTACATGTTTGAGACCTTGGGGCACATGGGCTTGGGAATATGGTTTATTGGCTGGGTGAGGGTGTTGAATTATTTCCCTATGGCCCAGATAGTGGTCAATGGAGACCTTACACTCCCTCTTCGATTTGAGTTGTGGCATGTGACAGGGCTGTTCACTGTCCCGTCTGCTGTATGTTCTCTCCCTAGAGCCACTGGCTGCTGCCATTTGAGGTGACCCAGGTATTCGGGGTTTCTGGGGAGGGAGCAGTGAACACAAAGTGGCTTTGTATGCAGATGACCTCCTGTTATATTTGCAAGACCCGGCTCATGATCTACTAGTGATCCACTCTCTTTTAAGAAAGTACAGTTCGCTTTCCAGGCATAAAGTGAACTGGACCAAGAGTAAGCTCCTACTCATAGGCAGGATGGACAGGCCCCAGCTCATCTCTAATTTAGAGGGACTACAGTTGGTGGACAGACTGAAATATTTGGGGACTATATCTTGGCAAAATTAAGCTCCCTGTACGTGATCAATTTTAAACCTCTGCTCTCCAAAATAGCGGAAGACTGTGAGAGATGGAAATTGCTACCCATTTCCTTGATTGGGCATGCTAACTCAGTAAAAATGATTATCTTACCTAGGTACCTGTACCTGTATCAATCCTTGCTTATATGGGTCCCTATGTCCCACTTCAGACACCTCAACTCACTGTCCATAAATTTTTGTGGAGAGGCAAGTCAGCCGGAATTAAACGGGGCATCCTCCAGCTGCCGGCCACATGGGGGGGGGGGGTCTGGCCTTCCAAATTTCCTCTTTTATTATTGGGCGTTACAGCTGGCATTTTTACCGGCAGGGAGGGCTGTGCCAAAACCCTCATGTCTGTTGAAGGAGGAAGAGGAAATGGAGGGTGGTTTCATGTCTGAGACCCTTTCCAGGTCCCTGTGAGACCCCACCCATCGGGTGCCATCCAATCCCTTTGTTGCCATCACCCTAAAGGTACTGTACACAAACAGATTAGCCACACTTCTGCCCCCTCACCCTATACTGACCTAATTACTGTAGTACAACGCAGGGGCTCTTGTACAGTCCAGCTGCATCAGAGACTGTTGAGGTGGAGACGTCTGGGCCTCCGAACTGTGGATCAACTATATCACGGGGGGAGAATGTTAGATTTTTATCAATGCACCAGACATGGCACTTCAACCTGGGGAATTTTTTTGTTTTCTTTATAACATGGAGCAGTCTGGGAGACTCACTGGACTCTGCTGATGGATGGGCTAGACCTTCTCCTTTTGAGGAGGAACTTTATACACCACAGCCAGGAAGTAAATCCTTGAAAGACCCTACTGTCGAACTCTGCTGGGGAGGGATGACACTGCCACAGCTGCAGTGCAGGCTAAATGGGAGCGAGACCTAGAGGTCCGAATTAACTCAACCACTTGGAAACTGGCTATAAAGCATGCACTTACAAGCTCACAAAGCAATAAGTTAAGGCAAATGCACCTAAACTTCATGCATCTGGTTTACATTACTCCTGAACGACTTCACTCCATTAAAGCAGAGAATTCCGGTGAGTGTCCCAAGTGTGCTTCGGCAAATGGAAATTTTCTTCATCTAGCCCTAACCTGCCCAAAGGTGACTGCTTTCTGGTATGAAATGCATAGGATAATGTGTGGGGTTTTGGGTTATGCCCCCTCCAAGTCACCCCTGGAGTTGCTGCTTGGAGCTGACCAAGCACACCCATGAGGAAGGGTCGTGGAACCACTGTGGTCGCTTGCTTTAGTCACAGGTAAGAAAACCATAGCCCAAGCGTGGATGTCTCCTAATGCACCTTCCATCCAACAGTGGGCTAACAACTTAAGGTCATGCATGACTTTGGAGACGATACAATTAACAGCCAATGAGCTGTATGAGACCTTTCTATCCACATGGAGGCCTCCGATAGAGGCGATTGAGGGTGACCTTTTTCCCACTTAGTGAAATGCTGTGACTTTTGGGTGTTGTTCCCTTCCCGGCTCCCTGAGGCATGTAAGTTCCACCCTCTTTCACCCCCACCCCACCCCAGACTGGTTTATTTATTTATTTGCTTTTGTTAACCAGGTTAGCACACTAGGCAGCATGTGCCTATTTTCAGGTGTGACCCAGGAGGTTACAGAGTACTGGATAGGAGGTACAATACAGGGACAGGGTACAATCAGGCCCACGTGCAAGTGGGTGGAACAGCAATAAGGTACCATGTCATTACATAGTATGGTAAGGTATACAGCAAGCAAGATATAAATCGGCAGTAGTGAGGTGGGTAAGCACCAGGAAAACATAGCAAGATAAGGTATACAGCAAACAAGATAAAAATCGGGTAACCAGGGTAACACAGTAAGGTAAGGTATACAGCAAGCAAGTTATAAATTGGCAGTAGGGGGGAGGGTGAGTGCCAGGAAACACCCATGACAAGGAGTACAACAATATCCATGACTTTTCGTGGGTGCCTATCTTTAGAGAGAAACGCTACCCTCCATGAGCAGCTAGAGGTGGAAAGTGCTAGCCAGGGTCGCGCCCCCCCCCCGCCCCAGGAGGGCTGAGTGCGATAGTGCAGGTAAGCATCATAGATTAGTCACGGGCAGTGAACCAACCCACAGTCACCCTAGAGTATCCTGAGGAGGAGGGGATGTTTCTGGAGCTATGAAGCACAAAGACAGGCAGCTGCGGATTTGAGGAAGTTCCAGAATGAGGTTTTGAAGCAGTGATGGGAGGGAGATGAATGTACAAGTGCAGGAAGGGAGTTCCACAGCCTAGGCGTGCAGGCTGAGAAGGCCCAGTCGCCAGTGAGAGTGTAGGTCTTAGGAACCAGGCGGACCTGAGTAGTGTCAGATCGTAGGTTGTAGGCAAGGGTGTCATGCTTGAGGGGGAGGGCTAGTGCAGGAGGAGTGGATGTTCTGACTATGTTGTCAACAAAGTTGCCCAGGACAAACGCACAGTGTTTTTCTGGGGGGAGCCATTCCAGCCTGGAGTATAGCTCACAATGATGTGTGAGGTGAGGAGCGGAGAGGGCGAAGCGGCAGATGTTGTTGTATGCCGTATCTCACTTAGCTAGGCTACAGTTCGGGACTGAGCAAAGACTACGAGCCCGTAGCAAAGTGTGGGCAGGAGTATCCCCCTGGCTATGGCGAGATGAGCTGCTGGGGTGAGGCAATCTTTAGCCCCGTATGCAAGTCCAAGCTTCCCGTTAGTGGCCATACAGACATTTCTAAGGTGCACTGTAAGATCCAGCTGCAGATCGAGGGTAACGCCTAGGTACTTCACGGCAACAGGGACTGGCAGGGGGGTGCTATTAGCCCCATAAATCTTTAGGGGTGTGGGGCAGGCATTGGTTTTGGCCGAAGACCCGAAGAGCATGGCCAGGGTCTTATCCAGGTTGATGGTGAGCTTGTGATCCACCAGCCAGTTCTGGATACTTGAGAAGTCAAAGTTCAGGCGCGTGTTTATGCTAGACATGTCTGGAGAACTGTACAATAAGACAAGGCCATCCCCGTATAGGGTTATGTGCCCGTGGGCAGCAACGGTGGGCAGTCCACTGATGTACAGGGAAAACAGAATGGGTTTGAGGACGGATCCCTGGCGGACCCGGAAGGTGACAGGGGAAAGGGCATGGTTGAAGCAAGAATATTGCTGCCTTCCCCCAAGGTAGTCAGAGAACCATGCAAGGGCTCAGTTGGAGAATCCAATGGACTGTAGAGTGGAATGGAGGATGGAGTGGTCAACACGATCGAAGGCCTTAGAGAGGTCCATGAAGATGGCACCGGTCAGTTTGCCTTGGTCAGTGGCTATCCGGATCTCCGAGGTAACTACGGCAAGCACTGTCGATGTGCTATACCCCTTCCTAAAGCCATGCTGGGCTAGGGAGAGAACTGCATACTCCTGAAGGTAGTGGGAGAGTTGAGAGGCAACAGCCTTTTCTAGGAGCTTACTGACTGCCGAAAGTATGGCGATGGGGCAGTAATTTTTCATATCCTGGGGTCTCCTTGCTTGTGCACAGGGACAATCTTGGCAACTTTCCAAATGTCAGGTATGATCCCCGAGATAAGTGAGGCATTAAATATGTGGGCAACTGGCCAGGAGAGGGGCCCCCAAGCTCAGCAGTTTTGGCTCGAGGCTGTCGTGACCAGCACCCATGTGATGGGAGAGCCCAGCAAGGAGTGCCCTGATCTCCCCAACTGAGATTCTTTTGAGGTAGAAAGGAGGCCGGGAGGGGGGGAGCCCATCAGTCTGTGTAGGTGCAGCAGGTCGGGACGATGACAAGGCAGCCAGGTTAGTGAACATGACGTTGAAAGCAGAGGCAATAGTGTGGGGATTATTGCAGTTAGACCCCCTAATATTGACGTTGGGGGTCATTTCCTTGGCAAACCCACCGACCAGGTTTTTGACATTTTGCCAGAAAGGGTTATAGGCTGTAGGAAGCAGGGTGGATTTGCAAAATTCGCTCTTAGCAGCTCGTATGGCACTCTTGCAGGAGTTTCTGAGCCACCGGTACTCGATGAGATCATTAATGTTGCGTGAGATTTTATATTTCACCCACCATTTGTCTCTCAGCTTCATGAGGGAGAAGAGTCCCCCATGTAGCCACTTAGTGACCATGCCCCTCACCCTCCTTTTAGTGAGGGGTGCATGCCTGTTTTGCAGTGGTGCAAAAATGGCTAGGAACTGATCTAGGGCTGCAACGGGGTCACTAGTAGCCGTGACCCTAGACCAGTCTGCACAGCAGAGGTCACTGAGGAAATCCTTTAGACTGAGCTTGCTGAAGTCCCTCATCTGGATCACCCTGCAGGGGACTTTGTGCGAGGAGGTGCCCCATATGCAGTAGATAAGCGAGTGGTCCGAGATGGCGTCGGGGAGAGTTCCCGAGTGGACAATTCTGTCTAATCGGTTGCAAAGGACCCAGTCAATAAGTGAGCCTTTGTCCCCCTGGGAGGAGGTCCTGGTGGGCCCTGTAATGCTCTGGCTAAGCGCAAGGCCCGACAGGAGAGGTTCAAATACACTGGTATTTGGACCCAGCCAGTTGAGGTTTAGGTCCCCCAGGATAAGTAGCTCGCTTGAGCCCACCTTTGCTTTAAGGAGGTCAAGTAGGGCGGAGGCCTTGGACCCCCACCCATCGGAGGGTTGTAGGCACAAATAATGTGCACCTTTTTCATGTTTCCAAGGAGGAGGAGTGAGTGGAGGAACTCACATACTGGAGGTTCGTGAGGTGAGTGAGGTACAGCGGAAACATTTAGGTGCACTCGAAAGTAAAGGAGCACGCCCCCGCTTACTGCCTGCCCTATCATGCCGTATGAGGCTGTAACCCGGAAGGGCACACGCGGAGTCGGGTAGACTAGGTCTCAGCCATGTTTCCGTAATATACAGTATGTCTGGCTTGTAGTGGGCTGCCCAGGCTGTGAGTTCTGCTAGGTTTTGTAGGATGCCCCGGATACTGAGGTGCGCAATTCTGAGGCCTTTAGCAGATAACCAGTCCGTGGGGGGCTTGAAAGGGTATAGGGTGTGCTGAGAACCTTGACTGCTGGTTACGTTACCTGACAGTGCCAGAGGTGCCATGGTCACTGCTTTGTTGGGCAGTAGGAGTGCACAAGGTGCCCACAGCGGAGTAGTTCCCAAGTGGCGAGGCAAGGGTAGCTGGCTGCAGCAAGAGAGTGGTCGTCTTAGCCAGGTGCTGGCTAACCGGAAGCTTTAACTTTAGTGGGCAAATAGGGGTTCTGCCTGGGAGACAGGTCTGGGGGTAGTCTGACCTGAGGGTACCCATATTAGTATTAGCGGAGACCAGGGGGCAGGGCAATTGAATGGGTACTTGACTTCAAATCAATATGGCAAAGATAGACTCAGATTATCCCTCTTGGGGCTAATAGGATAGATGAAGCAGGCAGATTAAAGCTGAGAGACCTCTAGTAGTCAGAATGTATAGCCTGCAAATGGTAAAGTGGACTGATTGGTTTTCGCGCACCATGTGATCTTAGTTATAATAGGCGGTAACGACCATGGGTGGTGGTGGGGGTGGTGGGGCAGCTGGCAAAGCCAGCAGGGCCAGTCCTGCATGGATCTCCTGGGCAGCACACAGCTGAGCTCAAGCGTGGTACAGATACAAATCGAGCCGAGTGGCGTTTTCGCGATACAGGCAAGGTCTCTCTTGAATCTCTGTCACACAGCGTTTTAAGCTACCACAGTCCCTCAACGCTAATTAGCTTGGTTTTGCTTGATCGTGCTTTTACCTGGCAGCGTGGTTGAGTGGGGTTGGGGGAGGGCTGGAAACGTGTTGCCCTCGCGACCTCCTGGTCGGGACCCCCCTACTGGCACCGCTGGACGAGAAGGATCTATGTAGGGTTACCACCTTTTAAGAAGCTCACAGTGGGACATTTCTTACGGAAACAGGATTTTTCGCAGGACAATATGTCATCTCGACCAATGCAATAGACATGCTTTCTCTAAATAATCAGAATTAAGACTATGTGTTGTAGTTTTTAGTTGTTTCTTGTGCTTTTTATTATTTTAAGGTATTTTAGTTACGGTATTTTAGTTTTTTGCAACATTTAGAGGAAAATCAGAAAATATTTTTTCTACTATAATGTCAGGACATTTAGTATTTTTCATGTTTTTCTGCAGGACACAGCTGCCCAAATTAGGACTGTCCTGCAAAAATAGGGACAGGTGGTAACCCTAGATCTGTGGGGAAAGAAGAGCGCAGGTAAGACAATTTATAGAAAGGCAGGAGGGCGGGGGCTAGGAAGGGGAGCTAAGCTGGGGGGGGGGGGTGCTTTAGATCACAGCAGAGAAACACCCCGAGCAGCTGTAATACTGAGCTGCAGCAGGCCACAGAACCCCAGAAGAGCAATCAAATACAGTTTAACATGTAACTTTAGGAGTTTCAAAAATACTAAGCAGTATACAGTAGCAGAGACCTGGTCACGTTTATAAGAAAAAAGGCAGTGATTTTTACAAAAAACAGTGATTTTACAAAATGAAATCAGCTTAGCAGGTTGCTTTAAAAGCTGCCATGCCGCAATCAAATTCAGTTTAAAGATACAAGGAATAGGAACAGGCGATGTGGGGTGAGAGCCCCTTAATTCAAGCAGACAAACGGCTCTTAAGACACACACTGGATCCTGCTCAGATGGAGGGAAGAGACTATTTGAATTTACAGTGAAAAAACTATCTCCACGTGTGGGGTAAATAAAACCTTTAAACATCCAGTCCTGCACGGAGCTCCTGGGCAGCACGCAGCTGAGCTCAAGCGTGGTACAGATATAAATCAAGCCGAGTGGCGTTTTCGCGATACAGGCAAGGTCTCTCTTGAATCTCTGTCCCACAGCGATTTAAGCTACCACAGTCCCTCAACGCTAATTAGCTTGGTTTCGCTTGATCGTGCTTTTACCTGGCAGCGTGGTCGAGTGGGAGTGGGGGAGGGCTAGAAACGTGTTGCCCTCTCGACCTCCTGGTCAGGACCCCCCTACTGGAACCGCTGGATGAAAAGGATCTGGCAGCGTGGTCGGGTGGCGGTGAGGGAGGGCTGGAAACGTGTTGCCCTCGCGACCTCCTGGTCAGGACCCCTACTGGAACTGCTGGATGAAAAGGATCTGGCAACATGGTCGGGTGGGGGGTGGGGAGGGCTGGAAACATGTTGCCCTCATGACTTCCTGGTCGGACCCCCTATTGGTACTGCTGGGCAAAAGGATCTGGCAGTGGTCGGGTGGGGTGGGGAGGGGCTGGAAGCGTGTTGCTCTCGTGACCTCCTGGTCGAGACCCCCTACTGGAACCACTGGGCCGAAAAGGATCTGGCAGCATGGTCGGGTGGGGTGGGGAGGGCTGGAAACATGTTGCCTCACGACCTCCGTCGGGACCCCCTACTGGAACCGCTGGACGAAAGGATCTGGCAGGTGGTCGGGTGGGGGTGGGGAGGGCTGAAACGTGTTGCCCTCGCAACCTCTTGGTCGGACCCCTACTGGAACCGCTGGATGAAAAGGATCTGGCAGCGTGGTCGGGTGGGGTGGGAGGCTGAAGCGTGTTGCTCGCGACCTCCTGGTCGGGACCCCTACTGGAACCGCTGGATGAAAAGGATCTGGCAGCGTGGTCGGGTGGGGATGGGGGAGGGCTGGAAACGTGTTGCCCTCGCAACCTCTTGGTCGGGACCCCCCTACTGGAACCGCTGGATGAAAAGGATCTGGCAGCGTGGTCGGGTGGGGGTGGGGAGAGCTGGAACGTGTTGCTCTCGCGACCTCCTGGTCGGACCCTCTACTGGAACCGCTGGATGAAAAGGATCTGGCAGCGTGGTCGTGGTGGGGTGGGAGGGCTGGAACGTGTTGCCTCGCAACTCCTTGGTCGGACCCCTCACTGGAACCGCTGGATGAAAAGGATCTGTAGCGTGGTCGGGTGGGGATGGGGAAGGGCTGGAAACGTGTTGCCCTCGCAACCTCTTGGTCGGGACCCCCCTACTGGAACCGCTGGATGAAAAGGATCTGGCAGCGTGGTCGGGTGGGGGTGGGGGAGGGCTGGAAACGTGTTGCCCTCACGACCTCCTGGTCGAGACCCCCCTACTGGAACCGCTGGACGAAAAGGATTTGGCAGTGTGGTCGGGTGGGGTTGGGGGAGGGCTGGAAACGTGTTGCCCTCACGACCTCCTGGTCGGGACCCCCCTACTGGAACCGCTGGACGAAAAGGATCTGTGATTCTGAAAATAGTATGCTCTTTCTAACCAGATTTGACTTGAAAGAAAAAATAGGACACAATTACTTGTTTATTAATTTGCAAAAACACATAGATGGGCAACATTATTAAAACATGCATAACCTGAAATGCATTATTGAATCATAGAAATATAGAATGGCTGGTTAAGACTGCAATCACGGAAGCTTCATTCCAAATGGAAGTGGCTGTGTTCTTGTCATCTTTTTAAAAAAATGAGAGTAATCCAAGTAGCATACCTGTAACCCAAATAGAAATGTCAACTTGTGTGTATAAGTATCTAACAATTTTTTATCTCTTTATAGTGTCCTTAAACCAGCATATATATGTGAATTGTATGCATGTTATTTTACACTTGTTAAATTTTAATAAAAACATTCAACAAAAAAAACATGAATAACCTGAAATGCATTATTAAAAGAGTAACTTACTTCTTTTGATGAAGTTAAAAGTATAACAGTTTTGTACTGAAATACTTCGGATGGAATGGGATTTTCTACTGTAACAATGCCAGAATTCTATTGGATTATTTTTAGGAACAGTTTGAAATGTAAAGGTGATAAATCACTAGTTTCAATGTACATACAAAACAATTATTATAATTGTATAAAGTGTAGGGCTATGCCAACGGACCATGACTTTCCGGAATGCCATTCCCACTGTGATGTAAAAAGAAGAAAGAAAAAAGACAAAAACAACAACACAAAAGAAAAGAAAAAAAATAAGGGAGAGACAGGCATAAGTGCTGCACTAACTGAACTGTGCTGAAAGGGGAAAAAATGATCATCATTCATTAAATAAAATAATACATGGGTGGGTGGGTGTAGAAACAGAATTTTACACACACCCTCAGTGTGGAATGCATTTATAAACCCCTCAGGCTGTGCCCTCGAGGTTTATGTAGCACCCCACACCTCGTGTGTGTGCAAATTTCTGGTTACACACACTCAACCATATATTACTCTATATTTCAATAATGCATTTCAGGTTATGCATGTTTCAACAATGTTGCCCATCTATGTGTTTTTGCAAATTAATAAACAAGAAATTGTGTCCTATTTTTTCTTTCAAGTCAAATCTGGTTAGAAAGAGCATACTATTTTCAGAATCATAACACATTCTCAGATTGTTATTACTGTCTTTGCCCAGGAAAGGCAAATCGAACTATAGCTTGTTCCTGGGTGTGTTTTGGGAGCACAGGGAGGTTAAGTGACTTGCTCTGGACACACAATATACAAGTAAAGCATATTGGAATCAAAACCCATTCTACTGGATGTACAAAGCTTGTTCACAGCTCTTTGCTTTAACCTCTAGGCTGTATTGCCAGATAATAATCAAAAATGACACATTTCAAGGATGGCCCCATGATGCCAGGCCAGCAGGTACATAGCCACATGTGCATCTTGTAGGCCTGAGTTCACACACGAAATTGTAAGAGAAAAGGCTTTAAGAGAGGGAACAGGAAAAGATAAAAATTGGTGTTGTGGCAGCCCCGGAAATCTGTACTAACATGAACACAGCCATGGTTTAGAAATCCTGATATGGGGCCCCAATACCTGTTGGCACCACAGAGCACGCCTTGAGATGTGTAGTTTTTGATGATCAGCTGGCAGTATAGCCTAGAAGTCAAAGCAATCCTGAAGATGGATTATTTTACTAACAGTTTGAAATGTAAAGGTGATAACTCACTAGTTTCAATGCACATGCAAAACAATTATTATAAATGTAGAATGGGTTGTAAAAACACCTTAAAACACACTTAATAAAATAGATGATTTCCTATTTAACTTTTTGGATTATCTACAGCCAAAGGAGGGTCAAGATCCTCAGTGACATCATTTCCTGTCAGGAGCCTAAAACACATGCCCCAGCCCTTAATTACAGGCTGATTTACATATGAATAACTCTGAACTGCAAAGACTCACAGGTAAACATAATGGGTTCACTTAAATTTGCTTTTTATGGGCTTTCAGGCATTAAGAAATCCTTTAGATGACAGTTCCCCTTTAAGAGGTGTACTATAAATTGGGCTAGCAATCCTTTGTTGTCAATGCCCCCTGACAATGACCCCCTGTGGATGAAGCACTAGGGCTGCTCTGTGATCTGTGTATTTTGGTTCAGAATGAAATCTGATGTGTTACTCACCTACCCAACACATGCTTCTTGAGTCCAGTGAACTAGGACAAAGTGGTACAAAGAATATCACTATTACGTAATGTACCATGAAACAATATTTACCTCTTTTCATGTTCAGAGAGATTTCACTTTCTATCTGGTCAGTTATTTCAAAAAATATGTTGTATAAAAAAAGGAATTATGCAATTCCTTTTGTGCCATCAGATAGTACTGTTCTCTGAACCATTCAAACCCTGCAGATGGGATTCATGTATTCCTAACTACAACCTGTTGCATGGCTGGGGAAATGTTATCCAGGGACGGGAGCAATCCTCTATTCTTAAAGGTGCTAAGGAACAATTCTTTTATGCCTTTAAAGGCCCTCCTGTCTTTCTTTCTTTCTGTACCTGTCATATATATTATTTCTTTTTAACTGGTCCTGTACCCCCTCTGCTCCGGCGTAGTGTGTATATTGCCTTCAGGCTGGATTTACCGGCCCTCAAGGAGCTACAGGTGAAGGGGGTATTTTACCATTATTTGTTGCCCCTTTCTCTTTTGTTGTGCCCCCATCCCCCCAGGGACACCAGCGCACGGGACGAGGTTCCTGATATAAGCACACACCCTTGTGTGATTGTGTGATACGTAATTTGGAGTACCTCCCTGTGTCCCAAGTGTTCTGCCACCCATACACCTACAGGTGGCAGTAGTGCTGTGGGATGTGGTTCCCTCCATCTGGGAGAGAGTCAACTGGGACAGTCGATCCTCCCCCCCTCCCCCTGGCTGGCCCCTGATTAAACAGGCTCATTCCTAAACCCAAGTCACTGATGTTGTGAGCCATAAGTCCTACCCCTGTACCAATGGGCTGGCACCCATCACATATTAAAGCAATAATGACCACATAGCCAGTCATTTCCTGGAGATTAATGACCGGCTGAGGGGGGTCTGAGGCGCAGTGAGGTCATTATTATGAATACAAGTCTAATCACGTTGCAGACAGGGAAAGACGTCTTTTTTTTTTTAAAAGCATTCACAAACGCACATGCCACTCTGACCTGTACCAGACATTTCTAAGGGATTAACGCCCAGTATAGAATGCCAATCAGAGTGCACATTTGTCTCATGAATAATAATTAGACTTATAATCTGAAGTTGTGACCTTTTTTGTTAAATTAGTAGTCATTTTTTCCCATTTGTAACTACCTGAAATTTTGCTCTTCTTTGTAGCTACTCCTCTGTTTTCATATTACTTGGACATTCTATGACAGCTAGTTGCAGCATTCAGGCCATTCATAGATACATAGATAGATAGATACATAGACAGTGTCAGCAGATAAGGGCCTATGGCCCACCCAGTCTGCCCATTTAAGTTTCTAAGTTCAGTTTATGTTTTCCAAGAAGTCTGTTGCCCCTTACCCCTGACCTCCAGAATTCCTTTATGTCTATCCCATGCATTCTTAAATCCTGTGATTGTTTCAGCCCCCACCACTTCCTCTGGCAGGGTGTTCCACTTGTCCACCACCCATTCTGTGAAGAAATTCTTCCTCACATTTCCTCTGAATCGTCCTCCCTCCAACTTCATCCCATGCCCTTTAGTCCTGGAACATCTTTTTCGCTTAAAAATAGTGCATTCCTGCACCCTGTTCTTCCCTGTAAGATACTTGTATGTCTCTATCATATCCCCTCTCTCCTTCCTCTCCTCCAGGGAGTACATGTTCAGTGCCTTCAACCTGTCCTCATAGGACTTGTGATGCAATCCATGCACCATCTTTGTTGCCCTCCTCTGAACCTTCTCTACCCTGTCTCATGTCCTTATGTAGGTAAGGTCTCCAGAACTGCACAGTGTACTCCAGGTGCGGCCTCACTAGTGTCTTGTATAGTGGAATTATGACCTCCTTTTCCTGCTGGTGATGCCCCTGCATCCCAGCATCCTATTTGCTTTACCTGCTGCCTTGTCACACTGTTTCTGCCTTGAGGTCATCAGAGATGATTACCCCAAGATCCCTTTCCTGCTTGGTGCATGCTATATCCTCACCCCCAACTGATATATTGTGCCAGGGTTTTTGTGCCCCATATGCATTATCTTGCACTTTCTTGCATTGAATTTCAACTGCCAAACCCCTGACCATTCTTCAAGTTTCTGCAGGTCCCTTCTCATTCTGTCTACACCCTCTGGTGTGTCTACTCTGTTACAGAGCTTTGTGTCATCAGCGAACAGTGAAATTCTGCCTTCTAGGTCCTGCTCAATGTCACTGATGAAGATATTGAATAGTACCGGTCCCAGCACTGATCCCTGTGGTACCCCACTGGTCACTCTTCCCTCTGTGGAGTGACAGCATTTACTTACCACCACCTTTGTGTCCTGCTGCCCAGCCAGTTACCTACCCACCACACTACTGTCCTGCCCACACCCATATTCCCCAGTTTGTGCAATAGTCTTCTATGTGGCACAGTGCCAAAGGCTTGCTGAAGTCCAGATAGGCCATGTCCACTGCCCTCCCTGATCCACCTCCCTAGGCACCCAGTCAAAAAATTCAATGAGGTTGGTCTGACATGACCTCCCCCTGGTGAAACCATGCTGCCTTGGGTCCTGTAGTCCATTGACAACCAGATGTTCCACCAATCTCTCCTTCAGTAGTGCTTCCATGATCTTCCCCACTACCAAGGTGAGGCTGACTGGTCTGTAGTTCCCTGCTTCCTCTTTGTTCCCACCTTTGTATAAGGGGACTACATCTGCTATCCTGCAGTCTTTGGGTACCTCCCCTGTTTCTAGTGATCGGCTAAACAGGATAGCAAGAGGTTCAGCCACCACCTCTCTTAGTTCTTTAAGGACCAGGATACGTGTTTTTGTGTGGTTTGGTTCTGCTCTTTCTGTGATTTCAAACCACAGTGACTGGTGGTCACTGTTCCCCAGGTGCTCCCCCACTCTTAACCCCATCACACTGTCCCTGTTTGTGAGCACAAGGTCCAGTATTGCCTTCTGCCGAGTTGGTTCCATGACCAGTTGCTTTAGGAAGGCACCCTGAAGGGAGTCCAGGAAAAATCTGCTCCTAGTTGATGCTGCTGCTGGGATGCTCCTGTCCACGTCTGGAATATTGAAGTCTCCAACCAGTACTACCTCACCCTTGTCTGCCATCCTCTGGATGGCTAGCATCAGCTCCCTATCTGTTTCTTCCTCCTGGGCTGGTGGTCTATAGACCATACCTGTGCGGATGGCTGGCCCCATTTTCCTTTCCAGCTTAACCACAGTATCTCTCCCCCATTTTGTTCCTCCTGGATCTCTGTGGCCCTTACATCATTTTTCACATACAGTGCCACTCCTCCTCCCTTCCTGCCTGCCCTGTCTCTTCTGAATATGTTGTAGCCAGGTATGGCCAACTCCCAGTCAGTAATGGTGGATGATATTGAATGGTACAACTGAAGTCTAGAATGACCAGGAAATATGAAAAGCAAGACCAGTAGGTGCTGAGGGGCAGGTAATACCATGTAGAGTTGCGGACACAACAAAGGTAGAGTCTTAATATATCAAAAAATGGTCAAAGAATCTAAGAATACATGACTGACATGGACAGGAAAACAAGAAGGCATTTGTCAGAATGATAGCCATTATTTCCTATCTTGTTTAAGAAAAGTACCAGATGATCCTTTACTTTCACTTGGACAGCTACTGAAGATGGGCAGATAAGACGTATGGCATCACATGTGCAGCTGTATCTATGAACACTTTAAACAGACATTTATCCAGATTAAGCACTGAAGTGGAAAATACATATTTAGATGTCCTGTACCCCTGGCTGTGGATGTTCTGGTTTCAGTACACCTTGCCAGTATACTAAATGTGCATGGAGCCTAGTATCTTTGATGTACAATTTAGGGCTATGAAAACAGAAATAGTTTACCAAAGACAGCACGATCATTTCAAAGTTTGAAATGTTCTCTGGTGCATGCCTAGGAGACTTTAACTGAGGCCGATACTGTACAGGTAATGGGAAGTCCATCATTTACCACAGATAGGTTCAGAGATGGACTGGCAGTCATCAAGCCAGACAAAGCATAGGGACCCGATGGATTGCATCCAAGAGTACTAAAAGAATTAGCAGAAGAGATAGCACAGGCACACTTATTCAACAGATCACTGGGTACAGGAGTTCTTCCAAGGGACTGGAAGGTGGTGAACATTGTGCCACTTCACAAGGGGGGAGTAGGGAGAGGTGAGGAATTACAGACCAATTAGCCTCACTTCTGTAGTAGGAAAACTAATGGAAACCTTGATTAAGCAAGACCTCATGCAATACCTAGAGCAGAATGACACCAAACAACATGGATTCGTGGCAGGAAGGTTGTGCCAGACAAATCTAATCACGTTTTTCGAATGGGTGACAAGAAAATTGGATACGGGACATGCAGTGGACCTTCTCTATTTTGATTTCAGCAAGGCATTTGATTCTGTACCACACAAGCGCTTAATCACCGGAAACAGAGGAGAATTATAGAAGTCTGACGGCAAAAAAGGACCATACCGGCCCATCTAGTCTGCCTTTTTTTTCCCTCTACACCTCCCTGCCAGCCCCTACCCTCCCCCCGATGCTCAGCCCCATATGCTTGTCCCATGCCCTCTTGAATTCTTCCACCGATTTAGCCCCCACCACTTCGTCTAGTAGTCTGTTCCAGGGCTCCACCACCCTCTCCATGAAGAAACCCCCTCTCACATTGCCCCTGTATATTTTTTCTTGCAGTCTGAAGCTGTGCCCTCTAGTTTTGACCCCCTCCTTCCTCTTAAGTAAGCCCTCTTCTCCCACTTTATTGAGCCCCTTTACATATTTAAAAGTTTCAATCACATCTCCCCTTTCCCTCCTTGTCTCCAGCGTGTACAGATCCAGCTCCTTACACCTCTGCTCGTATGACTTTCTCTGCACACCCTGCACCATCTTGGTTGCCCTTCTCTGAACCCTCTCAGACACATGTATATCTTTGCAGAGATGTGGCCTCCAGAACTGAACCTCATACTCCAGGTGCGGCCTCACCATGGCTTTATAAAGGGGCATCATTACCTCCCTCTTTCTGTTAGTAATGCCCCTGTCTATGCATGCCAACATTCCATTGGCATTTCCTACCGCCTGGCTACATTGGATTCCTACCTTAAGGTTTGAGGAGACTATGATCCCTGGATCCCTCTCCTATTCTGTTAAATCCCTCTCCTGTTCTGTTACTTTAATTTCCTCCCCACCTAGGGTGTACCCTGCTCTTATGTTCCTACTCCCCAAGTGCATCACAGCACACTTCTTGGCATTAAATTTCAGTTGCCACCTCTCAGACCATTTTTCAAGCATCTTTAAGTCCTCCCTGATGTCCTCCACCCCCCCCCCCGGGGTGTCCACCCTATTGCATATTTTCATAGCATCAGCAAATATGCACACCTTCCCCCTCAAACCCTCAGCAATATCACTAATGTAGATGTTGAAGAGAAGCAGACCCAAAACTGACCCATGACCCAAAGATTGGAGGACAGCAGATGTAGTCCCCTTAAACAAAAGCAGGAACAAAGAGGAAGCAGGGAACTACAGACCAGTCAGCCTGACCTCAGTTGTGGGGAACATCATGGAAGCACTACTGAAGGAGAGGTTGGTGGAACATCTGGTCGCCAATGGACTACAGGACCCAAGACAGCATGGTTTAACCATTGAGAGGTCATGCCAGACCACCTCACTGAATTTTCTGACTGGGTGACTAGGGAGGTGGATCAGGGGAGGGCAGTGGACGTGGCTTATCTGGACTTCAGCAAGGCCTTTGACACTGTGCCACATAGATGGCTATTAAACAAACTGGGGAATATGGGAGTGGGCAGGACAGTAGTGCAGCAGATGGGTAATTGGCTGGGTGGCAGGACACAGGGTGATGGTAAATGGCTGTCACTCCACAGAGGGAAGAGTGACCAGCGGGGTACCACAGGGATCAGTGCTGGGACCGGTTCTATTCAACGTCTTCATCAGTGACATTGCACAGTTCCTAGAAAGCAGAATTTCCCTGTTCATTGATGACACGAAGCTCTGTGACAGAGTGGACATGCCAGAGGATGTAGACAGAATGAGGAGGGACCTGCAGAAGCTTGAAGAATCTTCAAGGGTTTGGCAGTTGAAATTCAACACAAAGAAGTGCAAGATAATGCATATGGGGCACAAAAACCCTGGAACAACATATCAGTTGTGGGGTGAGGATATAGCATTCACCAAGCAGGAAATGGACCCTGGGGTTATCATCTCTGATGACCTCAAGGTAGGGAAACAGTGTTACAAGGCAGCAGGTAAAGCAAATAGGATTCTGGGATGCATATGCAGGGGCATCACCAGCAGGAAAAGGGAGGTCATAATTCCACCATACAAGACACTAGTGAGGTCCCACCTGGAGTACAGTGTACAGTTTTGGAGACCTTACCTACATAAGGACATAGAAGGGGTAGAGAAGGTTCAGAGGAGGGCAACAAAAATGGTACAGGCATTGCATCACAAGCCCTATGAGGACAGGCTGAAGGACATAAATATGTACTCCCTGGAGGAGAGGAGGGAGAGAGGGGATATGATAGAGGCATACAAGTACCTTACAGGGAGGAACAGGGTTCAGGAATACACTATTTTCTAGTGAAAAAGATGTTCCAGGACTAGAGGGCATGGGATGAAGTTGGAGGGAGGGCGATTCAGAGGAAATGAGAGGAAGAATTTCTTCACAGAAAGGGTCTTGGACAAGTGGAACACCCTGACAGAGGAAGTGGTGGGGACTGAAACAATCACAGGATTTAAGAATACATGGGATAGACATAAGGGAATAAGGGAAGGGGTCAGGGGTAAGGGACAACAGACTTCTAGAAAAATGTAAAGGGAACCTACAAGCTCAAATGGGCAGACAGGGTGGTCCATAAGCCCTTATCTGCCAACAGTGTGTATGCATCTATGATGAGGAAGCTGGGGGAAACAGGGGATGCAAAATGTATAGTCAGATGAGTGGGCAACTGGCTCACAGATTGGAGTCAAAGGGTAGTGATAAACGAGGTGAGGTCAACCGTGGGTGCGTTTACTAGTGAGGTTCCACAGGGATCTGTGTTGGGTCCTATTCTCTTTAACATATTCATCAGTGACATTGGCAGTGGTATCCAGGGTAAGCTAGCCCAGTACGCAGATGATCCCAAACTTGAAGGGCGGGTGGACACTCTTGAAGGTGTTAGGGACCTACAAGAAGACCTCAAAAAATTGGAAAGGTGGTCAAATCTGTGGCAGCTGAAATTCAATGCAAAAAAAGTGCAAAGTGATGCATCTCGGTAAAGGGAACCCGGGGACGAAATACTGGCTCAATGGGGTTAAACTGAGTGCCTTGCAGAAAGAGAGGGACCTGTGGGTCATTATTACAGACACCATGAAGCAAATGAGCCTATGGAATAAAGCACATAGCAGGGTGAACAAAATGGATGTATATGCAGGGGGATTGATAGAAGGAAGAGGGAAGTGATCATCTTCATCTACCGAACCATGGTTAGACCACAATGTGACAGGGTTGAACAGGACCCTGTCTCAGTTGTTATGGAAAGTTTGAATGCAGGGATCTGTTCTGTTCTTTCCTTTCCTGTCTCTTGGTTGCGCAACCACATTTTTGTGTGAGACCTAGGACTTGATCACCCCAACAGTCTCTCAATTATTTGCCTCTTACTGTCTCTCAGTCTTCCCTTGTTCTTTCTGTCTTTCCCTCCCTTGCATATCTGCTGGCATAAAAATATATGCAGATCATTATGTGGAAATGTAACTAATATTGGGATCCCTTTGTTTAGAAATTGTATAGTGTTACTGTTAAATGCATATAATTATAGTTTGAGATGATTGCAAAAAGCTATTGGGAACTCAAGGGGTCAACCTGAAATGCAATTGTTAAGCCTTTTGCAGAAGCTGTGGAAAAGGGGCCTCAGTTCTGGGACATTGTGTTCTTGCTTGCACATGCTTGAAATATACAGGAACATTTTGGGAAAAAACAGGATGCTTGTTAAGAAGTGGGGTTGCAAGGACTTATAAAAACAAAGCTACAATTTCTTGCAGGACACACAGAGATTGAAGGGAAACTCAGATGGATCTTCTCTACTTATTCTGCCTTTGTAAATAGTTATACAGAACAAGTTTATTTTTTTATGTTACTGCTAGTACAAATAAATACTTTTTGTGAATTCTACAACTGCTCCTGGTTTTCCCATGCTTCCTGACCTGTGCCTCGAGGACACACACCTAGAGTACTTGTTCAGTTTTGGAGGCGGTATTTGAAGAAGAATAGGGACAGGTTGGAATCACTGCAGATGAGAGGGACAAAGATGATCCAGGGTCTACAGGGACTCCCTTATAAGAAATGGCTAGCAGTACTGAATATGTATTCGCTGGAAACCAGGAGGGAGAGGGGCAACATGATAGAAACATTTAAGTTCCTAAAAGGCATAAACAAAGTGCCAGACACTGAGGAGCTGTTCCCTAGTGGTCATCAACACAACAAAAAGAGGGCATGAATGTAAGCTGAGGGGGGAGTTTCAGGAGGGATCTAAGGAAATATGAATTCACAGAAAGAGTACTAGAGCCATGGAATAGTCTGCTGGCGGAGGTATTGGGGGGCAGAGACTGTGACAAGTTTCAAGCATAGGTGGGACAGAACTAGAGCACAACTTTGTGCCATTAAAGCAAATATATAGCAAATTAGGGCAGGAGTAGCCCCCCAGGACAACTGCTAGGCCCTGGCCACCTCATGGTCAGACTCAATGGACCCTGGGTCTCCATATGGCACTGTTTTTCTGTGTTTCTATATTTCCACATTGGACTCAATGTTTAACGGAGGTAGGAAACGTGCAAGAAATGATTACTTTTACTGTGTGAGTGCTAATTTTTAATGCACTTTTTATTTTAATGGGACATTTTTTACATTTATTTTTGTTGCTGCATTTTCACCAATGATAGCCCAGCTGTGATGTGGTATCTCATTTTCATTGGGGTCCAACTTTTACCAATGTGTACAGCTGGTCAGACTGAAGCAGTGACTTGTTGTAGGTCACACAACATGTAAGTGTCTCTCTAGGTTTACTAGGTTGTTATATGAAAAAAGCAGGTTGAGGCCCATCTAGATTTCCCCCCACAACTGTGTGGGTAATTTTACATTATTTGGTTGTGGTTTAACCAACAATCAAGACCCTTCTTGAATGACTCCATCACCACAATCGACCAGTTCCTGTGGCAATACATACCAGAGTTTTGGTGCCCGCACTGAGAAAAAATTTAGTCGGAGATTAGTCCTTGCTCTGGGGACTGTAAGTTGTTAATTGTGGCATCAAGAAACTGTGCAGCTGGTAGGATTCAAACCTAGATCTCATGGCTCTTTTAGTTCCCCAAGCCTGTGCTTTTGCCACACTAAACCATGCTACCTTTCAAAAATAATGAAATAAAATGTTAATTGGAATTTAAGAAGCAAATTCTAAAAGATATGTCTCTCTTTATAGATAAAGCAGTTACTGTAGGTGATCATTTATATCCTTATTAATCCATTTTACTCACCCTGGTAAAAAGATGGCAGTAATCTGTTTTTGTGATGGACTAGGACCAATTACAACACCACATGACAAAGTGAATGTGAGCACAACTACCCTAGTCACCTGGAACCCAGCCGTGCATTCGTTAATTTAAGCTCCCTGTTTGACCTTTGCAGTGCCCTTCTTTATATCCTAGTCATGACGAGGATTAGAAATTCAGTATGTGAGCCACACAGATGCTGCTTACTTATAGGATTATTACAGGAACACTGCAGTCAACAAGAAACTGTGACTGCTGCAACACTGACCAACTTGCATCTCTTACCATTATCTGTAAATCATCTGAATGTGTTTCCCATTCCTGTACGTTTAAGCAGCACAGTGGTCTGTGCACTTCTACAGGGATAGTACAAGTGAAGAAGTGACAGAAGGGTGATATCAACAAAGCTGCCTGTTCTGTTTGGGGTTGTGACAGAAATGGGAAGGAAAGAGTTAATGGTTTGGATTCTGTAGATGCCTTTTTTTTAGCAGTGTGAAAAAAATACACTGAGGCTGAAATCCTCCAGCAGCAACCAGCTTGTGGAATTCCTAGCTGCTAGATAAGAGCTGGGTCATAAATCTCGAGTGGACATCTCCAGACACACACAGACCTTGCAGACACGGACACAGGGCAGTTTGAATGGATTGGATCATTCAAATATAAACTTAAGGTGAAAAGGGAATATAATTGGTCACCAATAGGTGTTCACTCTGATTGGGACAATTAAATAGATACATGTTAGTTGGTTGTGCATTTAAGGAGAATAGGAATGACATAGTCTCCATAGACTATATAAGCTTCTGTAAGACAGAGAACTTTCTTTGCCCTGGAAGCTGTGAGGGGAAACATAAGCTTGGAGCCTACCTGGTATGTCCGTGGGAGCTGGCAGTTAGAACAGGGTCCAGTGTCTCTTGTAAGGACAGGGAAGGGTAAGTTTAGTGATAGTATATTTCAGTAATAGCCTTCTTCTTTTGCCATCTGTTGTTTAAAAACATTTGTTTACTTTCCTGTATGAGTGTTATTCTCTTGTGTTGTAAATACATTTCCTGTAAATGCTCATTGCACTTTCTGTTAAGTAAAAGCTATTTATTTGCTCAACAGTTGTGTCTCTGATGTCATTTTTCTAAGGTAAGATTTGGTTTTCCACTGGCTAGGGTAAACTCTGTGTAGCATCCGCCACCTGAAAGAGACACACTACCAGACTTTAACTTGTGCAATTGCATGGTGATTATTCAAGTTTGTACACTTGAAAGAGGTGCCGAAGGAAGTCCGATCACTGAGGACACACCTCTAAAAGCTGTTTCAGCCCAGAGGAGAGGTGGGTTGTCACATATTGGTTGGCAGTGGTGGGATGATGATAGCGGACTGCGTAGCACACTGATACAGAGTTTGCCAGTGGAACAGTTACCTTAGCATTGCAAAACAGGATATACAAGAGGATACATTTGTACAACAGTTTTATTTGTTTCTAGATAGCACAGTATAGTGTAGCAGTAGAGAATGAGCTCCACGGAGTATGACTCACTTACTGTGCCACAGCTTGTTGAAAGGTGCCAGGAAAAGGGGATTCAGCCTGAAAGTCTGAAGCAGAAGAAAAAGGCAGATCTCATAGCTACTCTCTTGGCACATGATCTGAAGCAGACAGTCGTTGGGGGTGAGTCAGGAACTGAGGCAGGCCCCCAAATCAGCTTGAGGCACTGCGACTGCAGCTATTGCTGCAAGACAAGGCATTGGAGGCGAAAAGACTGGATGCTGAAGCAGAAGCAAGAAGGTTGGAAGCAGAGAAAGAACTTGAAGAAAAGAGACTGGCAGACAGAGAGAAAGAACGTGAAGACAGAGAGAAAGAACGACAGCATGAACTCCAGAGACAACAGCACGAGAAGGAGATGATGACCTCCGCAGTCAGCAAACCGTGAGTAATGGTGGAGTGAGTTACCTCATGAAGCCAAAATGAATTCTAAATTGTTCCCTCAGTTTAAAGAGGAGATGACCTGATTTATTTTAAGGTCATTTGAGAGAGTATGTAATCAATTACAATTAAATAAGGCTTCCTGGTCAACTTATCTCACACCCTTGCTGACGGGAGAGCGTTGAATGCATTTGCTAAAATGAGTAATGAAGACTATGCTGATTATGATAAAGTAAAACAGTGTTGTTGAAACGTTTTGAATTAACTCCTGAGGCTTATAGAAGAAAATTTAGGGAGTTAAAGAAAAGCCCAGAAGACAGTTATGCAGAACTGCAGGTTAAACTGTATACTTAACTTGATAGGTGGATGGAGGGGGCTAAAGCAACTACTGTGGAACTGATTAAAGATGTATTGGTGAGAGAACAATTCCTTAAAATTGTACCTGAGGACATGCGTGTATGGCTCATAGACAGGGCATGCGCCTCTTCCACAGAGGTGGCAGGAAGCGCTGACGAGTATCTGTCTAGCCGGCCACACACACAACGTAAGTCTTATGGTATGGGGGCAGCACATGGGTATAAGGGATCCCATGGGGGGCAGCCCAAAGGAAACCAGCCTGCACCTGAGCCCAAAGTAGAGCCCTCTGGTTCTAAGGGGACTCAAGAAATAGGTCCCAAGAAATGTCATATTTGCAATCAAGTGGGACACTTGAGATATAACTGCCCTCAGAAACTGGTTAAGGGGCAGAGATATTGGGGCAGGGGTGATCAAAAGGGCACTGGTGTGTTTGTAGGGTGTGTCCAGTCTGAAGAACCACTCTCCTCTGATGAGAATCTGCGTCCCATTACAGTTAATGGAATAGTAACACAGGGACTATGGGACACAGGTGCTAACATCTCCCTGGTAAGGCAAGATCTCATTCGGGCAGAGCAGATCATGCCTGGGAAATACTCCAAGGTTCGGGCATTCACAGGGCCACCAGTCCCACTACCAATGGCTAGAGTCTTCCTGAGCTGGGAAGGGGGCCATGTAGAAAAGGAGGTGGGAGTTGTAGAGGACCTACCTGTAAGTATGATTGTGGGGAAGGATTTGGACCCCAGTAAAAAACTGGTGTGTGTTGTAACTCGTAGTCAGGCACAAGGGCAAGCTTCTGAGGGGGAAGAGGGGTTGACTCTGGGTGGTCCAGCCACACCCTCAGCAGCTGAGGAAGTGTCCAGCACAGGGCAGGGGCTGGCTAGAAGCTGCAGTCCAGAACCCCAGTCACAAATAGAGGAACCCACAGGACTTCCTTCAGAAGGGGCACTGGGAAGGGTCAGACGAGGGCAGCTGAGTGCTGCACAGCGAACTGACCCTACCCTAGAAAAACTGAGGGAAATAGCTCATAGGGCTGAGCATTCTCAGGGGTAAAGAGTCCATTTACTGGGATAATGGGCTGTTGTACAGAGAATGTACAACAGAGGAAGGGCTAGCTGGTGAGGTACTCACAGCTGGTGAATCTAAGGTTCACCGTCAGCAGCTTTTGGCCGTTGCGCGATATCCCTTTTCAGGGCACTTGGGAGTGAAGTACCAAAAAGCGCCACCAACAATTTCTTCTGGCCTGGTATTGGCAAGGATGTGGCAAATTATTGCCGACTTGGTCCACAGTGCCAGCCAGAGGAAAATGGGGACAAGGCCAAGGCAGCTTTGGTGCCCCTGCCCATTATTGATGAACCCTTCAAGAGGGTAGCAGTGGACATAGTGGCCATTGAGCACCCCAAGTCGCACTGGCAGTGTGTCATCCCAGTAAGTTGTAGACTATGCCACTAGATACCAGAGGCAGTGGCCCTAACATCCTTCTGAGGCAGGACCAGTGGCAGATGCACTGTCGGAAATATTTAGCCGGTGGGCTTTCCCAGAGATACTGTCAGACCGGGGTGCCAATTTTATGTCAGGATTAATGAGTAGTTTGTGGAGAAGTGTGGGTTAAAGCAGCTCAAAACCTCCCATACCATCCCCAAGCTAATGGTCTAGTGGAGCGATTTAATTCCAACCCTTAAGACCATGCTAAGGACTTTTGCTGACCAGCATAAGAGAGACTGGGACAAATATTTGCCTCATCTCCTATTTGCATACAGGAAGTCCCACAGGAGTCCACAGGGTTCTCACCTTCGAGCTCCTGTTTGGTCATAGGGGCGGGGCCACTAGATTTGATTCGGGACCAATGGGAGGGTGACCGTGCCTCCCAAGGGAGTCTGTTGTGGAGTATGTCCTGAACTTCAGGACCCACCTTAGGGAGCTCATGGGGTTTGCTCAGGAGCACCTGGCCACTGCACAACAGCGGCAGAAAGTCTGGTATGACCGTGGGGCCCGAGCCAGAGAATATGAGGTGGGACAGCGAGTGATGGCACTCATCCCTGTCCGACAGAATAAGTTACAGGCAGCATGGGAGGGGCCATTCTCCATTGTCCAAAAGGTTAGTGACGTCAATTACATGATAGAGCTCCCGGACAGGAGATGCAAACGAAAGGTGTATCATGTTAACATGCTGAAGCCCTACCATGACAGAGAGGAAATGGTCCTCGCTGTATGCAGTGCTCCAGAGGAGGAAACTGAGGTAGATCCACTGGTGGACCTACTTGGGAGGCCAGGGTGCATCCTCTGTGGACAGCCTTCACCTCTCGGAACAGCTGACACCAGCCCAGGTGCAAGAAATTAGGGGGTGCTGAGAGAATTTGAAGACATGTTCACAGGGAAACCAGGGTACACCACGATGGCAGAGCACCATGTGGATACAGGGACCCAGGATCCTGAAACAGTCCTCTACAGGGTACCTGAGCATGTTAAGCAGACTGTGAAAGAGGAGTTCAAAGAGATGCTGGAACTGGGGGTAATCCAGGAATCTAGTAGCCCTGGGCATCACCGTGGTACTGATCCCAAAGGGATGGCACCACCACGATTCTGCGTGGACTACGGGCTTAACAGCTGCACGAGGTCTGATGCTTATCCCATGCCAAGAACAGATGAGACCCTGGGGTGACTGGGGGAGCCAAGTATTTGACCACAATAGACCTAACAAAGGGCTATTGGCAGGTACCTCTGACCTCTGCGCCAGGGAAAGATCAGCGTTGTTACTCCATTTGGTTTATATGAATTTAAGGTAATGCTATTCGAATGAAGAATGCACCTGCAACCTTTCAACGGCTTGTAGATCGGATTCTGTCTGGGGTAGGTGAGTTTGCATTGGCTTATATGGATGATATAGCCATATATAGCCAGACCTGGGATGAGACATCAAGAATGTGCGATGTGTTCCACAGGTTAAAGAAGGCAGGTCTGACAGTCAAGGCAGAGAAGTGCCAGATAGGTATGGCAGAAGTATCCTACCTTGGGCACCGGGTGGGTAGTGGCCACATCCGCCCGAGCCTGCCAAGGTTGATGCCATCCTGGCCTGGCCTACTCCTACCACAAAGAAACAGGTCAGGGCATTTTAGGACTGCAGGGTACTATCAAGGTTTGTTCTCGCTATAGCGATCTGGCTAAGCCCCTGACAGACCTAACCAAGAAGGAAAGCCAGATGCAGTGAAGTGGTCAGAAGGCTGTGAGGTTGCTTTCAGGAGCTAAAGAAGGCCTTAAGCAGCCCAGCTGTATTGGCTAGCCCCAATTATAGTTTAAAGTTTATGGTCCATGTGGATGCCTCAGATCATGGGCTGGGGGCTGTGCTGAGCCAAGTTACTCAGCAGGGGAGGAGCACCCAGTTGTACCTCAGCGAAGGCTTTGCCCAGAGAGGAGGCATACGCCACAATTGAGAAGGAATGCTTGGGAATAGTGTGGGCCCTTCAGAAGCTGCAGCCTTACCTATATGGGAGAGAATTTACTGTGGTCACAGATCATAATCCCCTGATTTGGCTTCATAGGTCCAGTGGACAAAATGGTAAACTACTACGTTGGAGTTTGGTACTGCAGGCATACAACATGACCATACAGCATCGCAGTGGCAAACAAAATGCAAATGCAGATGGGCTATCTAGGCAGGGCTAATGGCCTGGCTGGATACTTTTGGGCACTTCCCAGTAATTGCATGAACGGCTGTGTCACTTGGGGTAGCCCAAGGGACACGCCTTCATTATCTGGGGGAGATGTGACAGAAATGGGAAGGAAAGAGTTAATGGTTTGGATTCTGTAGATGCCTTTTTTTCAGTGTGAAAAAAATACACTGAGGCTGAAATCCTCCAGCAGCAACCAGCTTGTGGAATTCCTAGCTGCTAGATAAGAGCTGGGTCATAAATCTCGAGTGGACATCTCCAGACACACACAGACCTTGCAGACACAGACACAGGGCAGTTTGAATGGATTGGATCATTCAAATATAAACTTAAGGTGAAAGGGAATATAATTGGTCACCAATAGGTGTTCACTCTGATTGGGACAATTAAATAGAACATGTTAGTTGGTTGGTGCATTTAAGGGAGAATAGGAATGACCTAGTCTCCATAGACTATATAAGCTTCTGTAAGACAGAGAACTTTCTCTTGCCCTGGAAGCTGTGAGGGGAAACATAAGCTTGAGCCTACCTGGTATGTCCGTGGAGCTGGCAGCTAGAACAGGGTCCAGTGTCTCTTGTAAGGACAGGGAAGGTAAGTTTAGTGATAGTATATTTCAGTAATAGCCTTCTTTTGCCATCTGTTGTTTAAAACATTTGTTTACTTTTCCTGTATGAGTGTTATTCTTTGTGTTGTAAATACATTTCCTGTAAATGCTCATTGCACTTTCTGTTAAGTAAAAGCTATTTATTTGCTCAACAGTTGTGTCTCTGATGTCATTTTTCTAAGGTAAGATTTGGTTTTCCACTGGCTAGGGTAAACTCTGTGTAGCATCCGCCACCTGAAAGAGACACACTACCAGACTTTAACTTGTGCAATTGCACGTGTGATTATTCAAGTTTGTACACTTGAAAGAGGTGCCGGAAGGAAAGTCCGGCTGGTGGCAGCGAAAACCCGAGGACACACACCTCTCTAAAAGCTGTTTCAGCCCAGAGGGAGAGGTGGGTTGTCACAGGGGTGGCCATGTATTTCAAGGCCCTTTAATAACTGCAGTCTTAAATTTAGTAACTAGAGCATACTTTCTGCACTCCTCCAGAGTTAAACCACAGTAAGGAAATAAAGGATGGACAAATGGGTTCAAAAAGCACCTATCCCCCTCTCTCCAGCTTGGACAATTCTATAGATATTTGTCTGCCTAAAAATACTGATGTTTGCACAAGCATTCAAGCATTCAAGACCTCTTGAGTCACCTGAATTCAAATGGTTTATTCAACTGTTTATCTGTTACTGTTCTAATATGCTTGTGTTTTATATGTATTTACCATATGTGTGTATTACTATCTGTAATTTATTCTATGTTTATTATGATTTTATCAGTGGTAAAGTGCTCAGAGCTTTTCGGACAGGCACTATACAAATAAAGTTGGACTGGACTGAAGAACCATACCTTCTCTTGTGAAAATCAATCACACAGACTAGGGTTTATCAGAAAATTCTATGTTTACATTGTATACCATTCATCTGCAAAATCACAAAATATAACATTACATTCCATTTCTGACTTAAAAAGAGGCAACCAAATTTACAGTAGTATGGACAGGCTTTCCTACGGTACACTACTACTTTGTTAAAATGACAAATTTCTTGGAAGTGTCAGTCTCTCATGCGCAACATTACTGCTGCAACTGTATACAAAAAGAGATCCTGTAAGTCAAATTAATGCTCAAAGAACAGTTACTTACCGTAACAGTACATCTTTGAAAGACTCTCCTCCATTGAGCCACACCATGGAACTGTAAGCTGTCAGCGTCAGGACCACCTAGAAACTTTTTGCAGGCTAAGGCCACCCACACTGACATGCCTTGTTGGCACTTATATACCATAGGTGCTCTCAGCATGCCTCAGTTCCCCACTGTAGACAAGCTCGGAGGATCAACAGATCGGCATGGACCAAAGCAAACAGGACCAAGCCAGGCACACAGGAGAGGATAAGGAGTAGAGAGATCATAGGAGGCATCACAGGAGAACCAGCGTGCACAAGCAGGCAGGATGATCACCTGTCACCCAACAAGGTGGGAAGGTGGGAGGGAGAGCTGTGGTTCAATGGAGGGGATTCTCTTGAAGATCCAGTGTTATGGTACATAATTATCATATCTTCTTTGAGGATATCTCTGTTATTGTTCCACATCATGGAATGATTCCCAAGCAGTACCAAGTACAGAGGGATGATGGCAAGACCTAATGCTCCAGAGCAAGGAAGCCTAGCAGAACACTGAGACCAAAGCTGGCATGTCTATGAGAGAGGATGTCCAGAATTTAGTGATTAGTGAATGTATGAACAGTACTCCAAGTGGCAGCAGCACAAATGTCAACAGCGGACACATTCTGAAAAGAAGTCAGATGCTGCAACCCCTTGGATGGAATGAGCATGAAGAGGAGCAGAAAACTGGTTACTGCGCATCTGGCAACAAAAGGTAATGCAACTAGCCAGAATCAGTAAGCCCATTATTTTGACAGTTGACAGGATTTCTATGGTCCTTAGTATGATCCAGGTACCAATGCAGCATCCTACAGACGTCCACCATATGTAAATGATGCTCGCCACTATCCGTGGGTGAGGTAAAGTACACAGGAAGGTCTACTGTCTGATTTAGTGTTCTCTCAGACACAAACTTTGGAAGAAAATGAGGAATAGTATGTCATATGACCCTATCCTTGTGAAAAATAATCAGAGCCTGTAACTCTGAGATGTATCTAGCAGATATTACAGCCACTAGAAACACTGTTTTCCAAGAGGGAACTGCATCTCACAAGCAGCCGCAGGCTCAAAGTGAGGCACAGTGAGGGTCTCTAAGACTACATTAAAATCCAACACTGGAACTAGATCTCAGATTGGGGGTGCAAAAGGAGGATGCCCCTTAGAAATCTTCAGAAAACCTACAACTGGGCCACTGTCTTACCCTCAGATGGCACATGAAATGCTGAGAAAGCGGCCATGTAGACCTTTACCAAGGAATGCCCTAGTTCTGAATCCTTGAGTGACAGTAGACAGTCCAGAATTTTAGGGCCTGGACATGTAAAGGGATTCAGCACACACCCAGTACACCATATCATATAATGTTTCCATTTTTGTGAATATGTCTACCAGGTAGTCAGCTTTCTAGCCACCAAAAGCACATCAGCCACCACCGGGGAAACCCCAAGTTGGTAGAGGCCTATGTCCTCAGGAGCCATGCGTGAAGGTGCAGGGATTACAGATCCAAGTGTACCAGAGCACCCTGTTCCTGTGTAAAAAGTCCAGCTTACAAGGGGAGCAGGACAGGAGGTTCCACAGCCAACTGCTGGAGAAGCGGAAACCAAATTTGTCTGGGCCAGTGAGAAACCACCAGAATCAGGGTATTATGTTTGGCCTGCAATTTCATCAGCACCCTTTGCATGACAGGGAACAGCAGAAAAGCACACAGAAACCTCCCTTTACAAGACAGGGATAAAGTGTCTCACCCAAAAACTCAACACTCTGGAGCTGTCGAGCAGAAATGCGACAGTTTTGAGTAGAATGGAGACGCAAACAGGTCTAAGTCTGGATGACCCCAGTTTTTGGATATGCCATCCACGATGGAGTCCAAGAGTTCCCAGTCATGGCAGAGCACACTGGATCGACTGAGGTGATCCATATGTGCATTGAGGGTCCTGGGGAGGATCACTGCTGATGGAAATATGTCATATTCCACTGGCCAGTGACAAAATCTCACTGCTTCTCTGCAGAATGTGTATGAATGTACTCCGCCTTATTGATTAATGTAGTACATCAGCAGCATACTGTCTGTGCAAATAAATAGCTGATTCCCAGGAAGGAGGGCAGCAAAGGCCATTAGGCCATGTAGAACAGCCATCATCTCCAGAGTGCTGCAGTGAAGCACCATATCCAGAGGGCCCCACTGGCCCTGGGTGCTGAAAGGACCCAGAAGAGCCACCCCAACCCACTGCTGAGGTTTTTGTAGTTACAACCAGCAGGGAGAACAGCCACCAGAACAGCAACCCTTTCTCCAGATTGGAGCTGTCCAGCCACCAGAGTTGGGAATGCCAGAGAGGAGGAGTTGTATGGGGTGCTCCAACTCATCTGAGTGCTGAGCTCACTGCACCTTGAGAAACTACTGTAGGATTCTTATACGGAGGCGGGCCACCAAAACTGTCATGATGACAGCAGCCATTAGACTGATCTTTCCTAACAGATAGCGGACTGACACGAAGTCAGATGCCTGGCAGTTGAAGTCCAACACCAAAAAGTGCAAGGTCCTGCACTTAGGCAAGGGAAACCCCAAGGTGGGATACTACTTGGGAGGGGAGCAGCTGGCATGCACCAACCAGGAGCGAGACACAGGAGTCATGTCATATCAGATGACTTAAAGGTGGGGAAGCAGTGCAAAAAGGCGGAAAGGCCAGTGGTATGCTGGGCTACATAGGGAGGGGAATCACGAATCACAGAATGGAGTTGTTGCTGCCACTTTACAGGGCACTGGTGTGCCCCCACCTGGAGTACTGGGTACAGTTCTGGAGGCCAGACCTTAGGAAAGACATCAATAGGATTGAGACAGTGCATAGGAGAGACACAAAAATTATTTAGAGACTGCATCAAATGACATAAGAGGATAGGCTGAGGGAGCTCAACATGTACTCCCTGGACCGGGGGCATGATTGATATATTCATGTATATCAAGGGTATAAATAAGGTAGGGATACAGGAGCTCCTTCAGGAGAAGAAAAGCATCAGCACTAGAGGACATGATATGAGGCTCAAAGGTGGGCAATTCAGGAGCAATGTTAGGAAGTTCTTCACTGAGCAGGTAGTCGACCCATGGAACTGCCTTCCCGGGAAGTGGTGGAGGCCAAAATGGTAAATGGGTTAAAAAATACCTGGAACAGGAACAAAGGTATAATTTCTTCACAGAAAGGATAGAGTGAGGGTAGTTACCCCTATCGGGCCAACTCGATGGATCTTGCGGTCCCCTTCTGCCATCAGTTTCTATGTTTCTGTGCAGTCATTGAAGGGCACCAGTGGCGCCTGTGCCATTAGTGCTATGGTATGGTCCGACAGAGATGTCTGACCAAAACCCATGTCAAGAATGGCTCTGATTTACTGGAGTTGTTGGCAGGGGTAAGGACTGACTTTGGCTCATTGACCAATATGCCTAGTTGGTCAAGTACTTGCCTGTTCCAAAACACTTTACACTATCGCATCCTGCAACAAGGCTTTTAATAGCTGATCATCTATATAAGGGAAGACACACAGAGCCACTGCTACCATTGCAAATACTTCGGTACAGACAAGCAGTGCAGAGCATAAGCCAAGGGGCAAAACACAAAACTGGTAGTGAGAGCCCTGAAGCATGACATGCAGATACTTTCTGTGAGAATTCTTGATTGTTACATGAAGATAAGCATTCTTCTTGTCCAGTGTGACCATCCAGTCCCTTTTTAACAGTAGGGGTAACAAGGACTAGAGGGACACCATTAGGAACTTCTTGCATTCTATGTACAAATTCAGGTTCCTTAGGTCTAGCACTGGCCATAAATCCCCAGTCCACTTTGGAACCTGAAAGTACAGGGAGTAAAAACATTGATTTATTTCTACTGCCAGGACTAACTCCACTTGAACCTCTTCCAGCAGAAGGACAAGATGTCCTGGAAGGTACCGGTTTGACAATGGACTAACTGGAGGAACAGTAAGGAGCTCTAGGACATGTCCTTGCTGAACCGCCTCCAGAAGCCAAACGTCTGTAGTTATCGCCCTCCTTTTTTCTATGAAGAGAGAGATACAGCCTCCCACCAAAACCTCTTGAGGCAGTGAGGGCAGAGGCAAGGGAGGAGAGTCAGAATGCCCCTGGGGCAGCAGGGGTGCCGGAAATGGTCTGTCAGTTTGTAAATCTAGCATGGGCACCAGAGGGTAGGTTTGTGGCCTGGGAGGTAGAGGGCTGAGGCCTCTGTGATCCAGGCTGGGGCCTCTGGAGTAACCTCTGTCAGATCAGGAACAGGACCTACAAAAAAAATCATGACCCCGTCATCTGAGTTTGGGGTTCAAAGTATGCAGGGCCCTGAGAGTGAGGTCTACAACTGTGGGAGAATTCAAGAACACATGGGACAGACATAAGGCAATATTTGTGGGGGGTAGGAAGAAATAGGCTATAGTGTATGGTGGAACGCTGTTCAGCATGGAAATTCATGCTCCCAACAGCGTTGTTGTGCTTGCCTCAGTGTGTCACGATGTTGTTGTGCTGCACCGGTACGTCACCCGGTGCAGCACAACAACATTGAACGTGGTCACGCATGCGCAATTGAGCGGGCCACGCGGTGAGGAAGTAAGTGGCGCCATGAAACAGAAAATGACAGCTGCCAAAGTAAGCATTTTTTTCCTAAGCGACCTGTTTGGGGGATCAAGTAGTGCCACATATGGTTGCCCATACACTAAAAGATTGTGTATGAGCAACCATACACAAACAAGGCGGTTGTACGATCTTGAGGTTTCCGTGGTAACGGACCTCTCGAGCTGTGCTCTCGAGGTCTCTGGTTACCAAGGAAACCTCTTGATCACAACTGCCTTGTTGTGTATGCTTGCTCATACACATTTGTAATATAAGGGTCCTCTATGATCCCAAAAACAGGATCGAAGAGGGGGTTGTACGGAAATGGGAAGGTGTATTAAAATATGAATATGTGTATATACTGTATTTTAGGAGCCATGATGAGAGACTGTAAGTGCACGTAAGCACAGGTCAGGCTACAAATGTTTTAAGACCGAATTGGAGCTCACCAGTGTTCCAGTTGAAGTGACCAGCTCATTTGAATGTGCTGTAGTAGCAGGTGCAGGCTATAGAATAGCTCTCATCTATCGTCTACCCGGAGATGGGAAGCAATTCCTTAAGGAAGTAGATCACATCGAGCATGGTGACGGAGTCGCCCAGGTTGATGGCCCTCGGCAACTTCAATGCCTGGATCGATGACAAACCCTCGCAATTTGGACAACACTTCCTCCAGTTGATGAATTCACTGGGCCTAACACAGGTGGTTACCACTGCTACTCATAAATGTGGTCATTCCCCTGACCTGGTTTTCCTCCTGGGGATCGAGGCCTCTGACGTGGGGGTGGAACCAGTCGGTTGGTCGGATCACTACACGGTGAGGTTCAATTCTGACATCCCCCCTTGTAGGCCGACCCCTGTGGAGATGGTCAAGTTCCAACCTTTACAGAATGTTACATCCAATGGCCTAACAGCGGTCCTTGACCTATCAGAACTTCCTGTGGATTGCAAGGATCCTGAAGCCTTGGTCTTGGCATATAATAATGCCATCACCCTGCCTCTGGATACCATTGCACCAGTGCGCAAGTCTGCCTCTCTCTCCACCCTCAGGCTCCGTGATTTGATGGAGCCTTGAGGAGCTGTGGTACTAGGTCGCAGGTTAGAACGTTGTTGGTGGAAATCCATCCTGGATGCCGACCACCTTGGACTGCTAGAACATTTTCAGTTCTACCAGTCAGAAATTTCCCATAAGAAGGCAGAGTTCCTGTCCAGAGAAATTTCTGCCACCCAAAATTGACCAGCTCAGCTCTTCAGAACTGTGGACAGGTTGTGCAACCCAACCTGTTTGCAGCTCCGAAGAGCTTTTTCACAATTGCAGTGTGATGAGCTTGCTCGGTTCTTTGCTGATAAAGTGGCTGACATCAGGTCGGAAATCCTTGCGACACATTCTATGCGAGTTGCAGAGGATCAGGTTTTGGTCACAGTCCCTCCATTCTCCTGGAGTACCTTCGACCGTCCGGAAGTCGTGGATGTTATGCGGATTGCCCAGGGGATGCGCCCTACATGCTGTCATTTAGACCCGGGCCCGACATCCCTGATTATGGGTTGTAGTGATCTTATTGGCCCGGTTCTGGCACAGATAATCTGGTGCTCCCTTGTTTAAACCTGTTCCTTGAAAGAGGCAGTGGTGACACCATTGTTGAAGAAAGCTTCTTTGGACCCAGATTCTCTTGCTAACTACAGGCCTATCTCGAACCTTCCCTTTTTGGGGAAGGTGATCGAGAAAGTAGTGGCTGCTCAACTGGAGAACCATTTGACCATCCATAGCATCTACGAACCTCTCCAATCTGGTTTCCGGAAGAGGCATAGTACTGAGACTGCACTGGTTTGGGTGCTCAATGATCTCTTGATGGCGAGGGACCAGATAAAATGGTCCATTTCGGTACTTTTAGATCTGTCATCAGCTTTTGACACCGTTGACCATGGGGTGCTGATTGAGCGCCTGAGCTCTATCTGTGGACTCTCTGGGTTGGTCTACAGATAGTTTACATCGTACCTCACTGAAAGAACTCAGAGGGTTGTGTCGGGGTTTTTTTCCTCTGATCCAATCCTGCTGTCGTGTGGGGTTCCTCAGGGCTCAGTGTTGACCCCCATGTTGTCTGCAGTGTATATGCTTCCCCTCGGAGACATTGTAATATGGTATGGGCTGAGGTTTCATTGCTATGCCGATGATACCCAGCTCTACCTGTCTTTTGCTCCCGACCAGGAAGGAGCAGTCTCGGTATTTAATAACTGCCTCTATGAAATCCAAGATTGGATGAAGTCCAGTTGGTTAAAGTTGAACCCTGGGAAGACGGAGGTGATGGTTTTGGATCCAGGCCACCGGATAGGGGGCTGGGGGCAGGCTGCTCCCTAGGATTGTTCCTGGGAGATGCTGAGTTCCAGACCTCTGAACAGGTGCGAGAGCTGGGGGTGTTGTTGGACGCGGGACTGACACTTCGAGCGCAGGTGTCGGAAGTCGTAAAGTCATCTTTTTACCATCTAAGAAACATCTCCAGGATCGAGCACCTTGTTCCGTCCATGGAGCTGCCTATATTGATCCATGCCTTTGTGACCTCACGCTTAGATTACTGCAACTCAATTTACTTTGGGCTACCGGGGGTTGATATCTGTCGCTTGCAGCTGGTGCAGAACTCAGCAGCACGGTTGTTGATGGGGATTTCAAGATCTGCCCATATTACACTGGTGCTGCAGGAACTGCACTGGCTGCCGGTCCAGTGGCGGATCTCCTTCAAAGTCTGGTTACTGACATACAAAGCCGTACGCGGACTGGGCCCTGACTACCTGAAAGAGCTCCTGGTCCCTTATCATCCTGAGCGACCACTTTGCTCGGCTGACGAGGGGTTGCTAGAGATTCCGAGGGTGACTTTAAAATCAATGGGAGCTTGGGCATTTATGTTCGTGGCCCCGACCCTCTGGAATTCTCTACCCCATCGGATCATGGAGTGAGCGACTGTGGGGGGATTCAAACAGGCCTTAAAAACTTTTCTGTGGAATAAGGATTATAGTGAAGATGTTGGCTGACATGTGTATTTATTGAACGTGATGCTGTTTTTATATGTTTTAACTGTTCTGACTGTTATGCCCCTTGGTTTTGAAAGGCATACTATAAATAAATTATTATTATTATGACTGTAGTCACGTACTCGAGGAACCAGACTGTAGCTATCTGATGGCTTGGAAAGCTAACTTGTAATTATCTAAGGTGAATGTGTAACCATTGCATGTAAGCGCAAGTCAGGGGCTGGAAGGTCAGGCTGCAAAACTAGCCTGTAATTATGGTGGCCACTCCCACTGACCATTCACAAAGTGGGCTGCAAATGGAAAGGTACTGTAGGAAGAGGGAAGAAGAATGTGCACTCCTGCAGAGCATGATCAGACCATATATGGTGACCTACTGCTCATGCTGACCTGCAATTATGTGTAGCCTAACTGGTTTTGTAATGTGCTGAGAGGAACTGTATATAAGCTTTGTAAATCTGCACTGTTTGGGGACAGTACTCCAAGGAAGCTACACAGAGGAAAGTGTGGTTCCGTGCCTAATAAAATCTTACCAGACTCAGTGACTGCCTTGTCTCTGTCTCTTGTTGGGAAATCCTTTCAGCAGGTTTATTAGGAGTCCCTTGTCTTAACCTCACAGCAATCCTCTATGTTAGTTAAATAGGATCTGCAGCTTATCCTGTAGGTAGAGAAATGGGCAGACTAGATGAGCCAAGCGGTTCTTATCTGCCGTCAAAGTCTATGTTTCTATGAGAGTCATTCTTGAGGTCTGCAGATCCCTCAAAGTATTTTCAACATCATTAACAAATAACTGCTCATCTCTGAAGGCAGCATTAATTACAGATTGTTGTACATCAGAGGAAAAAAACAGCCAGGAAGTAGCCCTGGCAGCAGCATCGGATGCATAATAGGCTGATCTGATAAGATGCTTACCGGCCTCTTGGCCAGTAGCAGTTTTTTGCTAAGCCAGTATTTTGTCCTGGCCATCAGGCAATTTTTCAGCCAGAGTGGCCATAGTCTTCCAAAGCCAAGTTGGATATTTAATCATATATGCCTGATAGTTTGCAATTCTTAGGCACAGGGTAGCTGAGGAAAAAATCCTAGCATCCAACTTCCATGACTCCTTGTCAGGAGGCAGGGAACTCAAGTGTTTTGATACTTTAGATCTGTCATGAGCTGCCATTATTACCACAGAGTCTGTTTCAAGCTGTGATGAATACCTAATATGGGTTAGCAGTAGGGGGCAGGGTATGGTTTATCCACCTTCCTGGGAACAGCAAGCAGCTGTGCAGATCTATGCCAGGTAGCCAATGTAGCACCCTCTAGAGCTGAGTGCACTGGAGGGATAATCACTGTAGAAGAGGCTGAAACCTCCAAGAACTCAAAAGATTTCTCTTGGATGAATCCTCTTCATCAGCCTGGAACCCCAATTTGGCCTGTACATCTTTAAGGAAGGCCTGAAATGAGGCATTGTTGTGGGGGGGGGAGGGGTCAAGTGTGATCTCCATGCTCCCTTCAGAGCAGGAGGATAGGGTGGATCTTGATTCAACCACAACTATATTCTCATCTTCTTCTTCCATAGCCTCCTCCTCTTCTTCCATATATTCTGGATTATACTGCAGCTCATCATTGATGTCCACTATAATAGGCATAGACTTGAGAGTAAGAGGAAAAACAGGAGGAGGAGTCAATGATGGGCATCCCCTCGACAGCGGCCTGTCTGAGCCTGGAATTGAAGCAGGGGCGGACCATGAAAGCGATGACAGGAAAAACACTGACAGCCCAGCCAGAAGCACCGATGGTGCAGGGATCAACTGCAGCATCAATATGCGCTGAAACAGCTCTGACATTGTTTGGTACAATGCCTGCAAGCTGATGGTGCTCAAAGAGGGGTCATTGACTGCTGAAACAGCAACAGGACAGTGCCTGATGCCAGAATAGGCTGCAAGTCCCCAACTGGGGAGGATAAGCGGACGCTGGCCCTTGACCATGGTGTCTGTAAGACAGTCGGGGAACAGCAGGACCCATGGCCATAGTCAGCGTCCCATCTTTTTCAACCGACTTACCCCATCTAAGTGGTGAATGGGAACAGTCAGGAGAAGCTTATATTTCCTTTCTGCACTTCTCTTTGTATGTGTGGCGGTGTTTATCCACTGACTTTCCAGAGTTGTCTTTTTTTCTTTGATGAACCAGTACTGGCTGCCTTCAATCGTGAAGACTGACGAGCTGACGGTGATCCGGGAACAGCAACGAGTGATAACAGAGAAGCTGCCTTCACCGCACCCTGCTTCTCTTCCTACGACGTCTTTTGGTTGCCTGCTTAAAGCCTAGGCAGATTGTGCACACTGTAACCTTCTGGTTTGTACCAAGGCAACGGATACAGAGTGGTCATTGTCTTTATAAAATATTTTTTTTTCGTAAACTTTATTTAAAAGCCAGCAATATATCACTGTGCATCATTAGAACAGTAAGAGTAGACCAATAATGTTTCCACATGGGACTTCCAAGATTTCTGCAATAACAGAGTATTACTGTCTACAGTAGATAAAATATACAAGCTACTGTCTATAAATTTGAATGTCACTGCAGTGACAATAGTGGGACAGCTATTCTCTGTCCGTGACGTAAAATATATATAACATAACAAAGAGAAGTAAGTATACAGCGAAAGAAGAATACTTGCAAAAGTTTGACTGCATTCTTCAGCTGTGGTGGATCAACGAGCGGTTGACAGTAGGAGAAAGAACTGAGGCATGCTGGGGATGCCAACATTACATAGCTGCCAACAAGGCACTTCAACGTTGCCAGCCCCAACCTCTAAAAAATTTGTGGGTGGTCCTAATGCCAATGGCTTACAGTTCCGTGATGTGGAGGGAGATATCCTAGAAGAAGATAGAAGAGTTACATAAGAACTTAACATAACAGCAGATCTTCAAGGGGATCTCAGTCATCAGGTCCCACAGATGAAACTTCACCATCGGTGAAGCAGGATCCACACAGGAGATTTTCAGCAGTACAACTGGGGCTGCCCACGCCGATGTCGTCTGTCAATGTCACCAACCCTATAAAGGCATGAGCAGCACCACTCCCTCCTCAGTTCTTTCCCCCGGACACAAAGGGAGCATAGCTCAAGCCATGAGGGACTGAGGAGACAGAGAGAGTTGCCCAGGCCCATATGAAAGGCTAGATACACCAGATATCCAGTTCTAAGAGAGAGAAAGAGACAGAGACCCCCCAAAAAGGGGGATGGTGGGAGAAGAAGGTAGACCTAATGACAGAGATCCCCTCAACTATCTACTGTTATAGTAAGTCCTTATGTAACTGTTTCATCTTCTTCGGGGGTAGCTCAGTCATCTGGTTCCTCAGATGGAATGAGTCCCAAGCAGTTACATAAGCATAGAAACCATCTGGGAGGAAGGCCATCCCTAAGCTTAAGACAGGAGGCCCTTCAGCACAGCCCAGCCAAAACCTGCACGGGCTCTTGAGGCAATGTCCAGACTGTAGTGCTTAGTGAAGATATGGAGGGTACACTCCAGGAGAAAGCTGCGCAAATATCAGTGGCAGAGACCCCTCAAAAACAGGCCACAGAGGTAGCCATGCCTCTTGTAGAATTAGCTCTCACTGCCCCTGGCAACTCTTTGCCATACATATTGTAGCAGAACACAATGCAATTTGCCAACCATTTAGACAAACATTGTTTAGAAACCTGAACACTCTCTCTGACTGGGGCAAAAGAAACAAAAAGCTACTTCCACTTTCTGCACTCCTTAGTCCAGAGCAGATAATACTTCAAAGCACAGTGCTCATCTAACTTATGGAACAGTGCTTCGCCTGGTTTGGCACGCTCAGGAAAATGAACAGGAAGGTGGATGGATGGATTGGTTCTGGATAAACTAAGACACCACCTTAGGGAGAAACTTAGGAATCATGCACAAAGAAAAAATTAAATGAGGTTCCCCACACTCGAGGGCCTGAAGCTCGGAAATCCTTTGAGCAGAAAAAATAGCAATAAAAAATAATGCTTTTTAAGAAAGGAAGTGTAACTCACAAGTCGCGGCTGGCTCAAAAGAGGACAGGGTCAATTTTTCCAAAACAAAATTCAAATCCCAAGCTAGGACAGAAGAACGGATTGGAGGTTTCAGATGCAGGATGCCCCTAAAAGAAGGCACGGGAGACATCCAGCTGAGCATCGGTGCAATCATCCACAGATTCATGGAAGGCCAAAATGGCCAAAAGGTATGCCCTGAGGGAAGAGCACTGAAGACCTGAATCCGACAGTGATATAGGTAGTCCAGAATCTGACTCACTGGACAAGTGAAAGGGTACAGATTATGTTTGGCAGCCCAGATGGCAAAGCTCTTCCACTTCATGGCATAAGCGGCTCGAGTGGAGGGCTTCTGAGCGGCCACTAGCACATCCGCCACCCTATGGGAAACCCCAAATCTGGCGATAGCTACATCTTCAGAAGCCAAGCATGCAGATGGAGGGACTTGAGGTTGGGATGTACCAGGGTCCCCTAAGCCTATGTCAGCAGATTCCTGCAGAGGGGGAGAGAGACCAGAGGTTCCTCCGTTAGCTGCTGTAGTAACAGGAACCATATCTGTTGCAGCCAGAATGGAGCTACCAGGATCATGCTGGCCCTCTCCATCTGCAGTTTAATTAGCACCCTCTAAATCAGAGGAAATGGAGGGAAGGTGTAAAGGAACCTCCCGCTCCATGAGAGGGACAACATGTCTTGCAAGAAAACTCCAGGCCCAGGATCTAGCGAGCAGAAACTGGGCAATTTTGCGTTGAGTGAGGACGCAAAAAGGTCCAACTCTGGATGATCCCATCTGCTGAACAGATCTTCTGCAACAGATGAAAGAAGCTCCCATTCGTGCATGCTGGACTGGAGCCATCTGACGCTGTCCGCTAAAGAGTTTAGCACTCCTAGGATGTGAACACCAAGACAGTTAGACCATGGTCTAACACCCAGTACCACACTCTCATGGCTTCCCTGCACAGGGGATACGAATGTGTCCTCCCTCCCCCGCTTGTTGATGTAATACATGACACTGAAGCTGTCAGACTGAATCAACAGCTGACCTGGGAGGAGATGGTTCTGAAAGGCCTGCATGGCATACAGGACTGCCCGCATCTCCAGGACATTGATATGCAGGGAGGTTTCAAGCTGGGACCAAGAGCCATAGGTTGGAAAGGGATCCAGATGAGCTCCCCAGCCCAAACTGGAAGCATCTGTGGTGAGGATCTGCTGGGGGGAGGAGATCTGGAAGGGGACCCCTTGCAGTAGGTTCAGGGGGTCATCCACCACTGAAGTACCTTGCAGACTGAGGAGAAGACCAGCACTAACTGATCTAATTCATCAGTGTACTGGTCCCATTGTACTCGAAGAGTCCACTGGAGGATGTGCACTAGGAGCCTGGCCAGTGGAACAGTGGGGATAGCCACAGGCATCAATCCCAACAGCCTCAAGTACACTCTTGCAGGGACATAATGGCTCCGGGAGACCTTCTGAGCCTGGGCAATAAGGCACTCTGCTGGCAAGGGGGAGGCTAAGAACCTCCGTATCAGGGACTTCAATGCTTGGCTGAAGAACTGGTGCAGAGAGAAGGGTTTCGGCTTCTTTGGGGACTGTGGACCCACCTGGAGGAATGTGGACCTGTACAAGAGCGACGGCTTACATCCATCCAGGGAGGGGACCGTTCTCCTCAGTGAATGGTTTACATGCTTCATTGGCAAGCATTTAAACTAGCTGGGGGAGGGGCAGAAGGAAGCAGGGAGAATCAAACTGTCCACCCCTACAAGATAGTGCATTCAACATGGGAGGACCACAAATACAGGTTACTCACCTGTAACAGGAGTTCTAGGAATGGTATATGCTGTTCATCCACACTTACTGGCAGGTTCCTTGCCGCTTTAAATCTTGCTGGAAGGTCTTCAAGCTGGCTCCTCCCACCCACCCAGGTGGTAAAACTCTCAGCTCTGCCCCATGATGCCAGATCTAGCCCACTGGAAGCCAGATTGTGCGTCGAAGCCGGGGAGGTCGGGTGGGTTGTGTGGATGAACAACATATACCATTCCTAGAACTCCTGTTACAGGTGAGTAACCTGTATTTCTAGGGACATGGATATGTTGTTCTATCCACTCTTACTGGCAGACTCCTAGCAGTTCTCCAGGAGGAGGAAGGCAAGGCGCATACCCCCTACTTAGGGATAAGGACTGGAGAACCGAGGTCCCAAAACCAGCATCCCGCCGTGACTCAAGATCGATGTGGTAGTGGGTAATGAAGGTGTGTGCTGACTTCCAGGTAGCAGCCCTACAGATTTCCTGGACAGGGACGTCCCTGGAAGCAGCCACCAAAGCAGCGGTATGGCGGGTAGAATGAGCTCTAACCCTCTGGGAGGCTCCATGCCCGCCAACCTATAGCAGAGATCTATGCAGGAGGTGACCCACCTGCCTGCCTATCATCCGCTTGGCTGCAGGTCTGCCAGGCGTGGCTTCAGCGTAGGTGACAAACAGCTGGCGAGCCTCTCCACCTTCCCCTGGTTGACTGAGATCAGGTCCGGGCGGGCTGGAAGCTGCCTCGGGAGCCTGGAGCTAAGGCTGAGGAGATATGGACACCAGAACTGGCAGGGCCAGTCTGGGGCTACCAGAATCACCTGCACCTTGTCCCTCCTCATCTTGAGAAACACCTTGTGGATCAAGGGAAATGGGGGAAAGGCGTAGAAGTGGCCCGGGGTCCACGGCCTCGAGAAGGCATCCCCCTGCAGCCAGCCCCTGCTGAGGGGGCGAGCACGAACAGCCTCAGCTTCTGCATTCTCCTGAGGCAAACAGGTCCACCTGAGGTGTGCCCCAGTGGGAGAACAGATCATGTACTACCTCCAGCAGGAGAAACCACTCGTGAGATGCAGCACCTATCCAGCTTAGGGCATCGGCCAGAGTGTTGGAGGCTCCCACCACATGGATGGCCAGGAGATCCGCCTCCAGTCTGCTCACAAGGGACCAAGTGTGGAGAGCTTCCTTGCATAGGGGCAAGGAGTGCGTCCCGCCCTGGCAGTTTAGGTAGTACATGGTCATGGAATTGTCCATCTGGACCTGGACCACTTGATCCCGTACAAATGGAGCGAAGGCAGTGAGGGCTAGTCGGACCGCTCGAAGCTCCAGCAGGTTGATGTGACATCGAGATTCCTGAGGGGACCAGAGGCCATGTGCTCTGTGCTCCCCCAGATGGGCACCCCACCCCATCCCATCAGAGAGGCATCGGTCGTTAGAATGACCGTTGGCTTGGGGCAGACAAACGGGATGCCCTCCTACAGATGAGCTGGAACGATCCACCACTGGAGAGCATTCTACATCTCCTGGGTCACCGCCACTGGCTGGTCCAGAGGACCGGAGCACTGTGACCATTGGTGGGCCAGCCCCCACTGAAGGGGATGCATGTGCCATCAGGCCAACTGGACCACGCTGGTGCAGGACACCATGAAGCCCAGGAGGTGTGGGAAGTCCCGGGCAGGGCGCAATTGCCCAACCAGAAATGGTTGGGCAAAGGAGGAGAGAACCTCGGCCCTGTCCGCCGGGAGCCGTGCTCTGGCTCAAAGAGTCAAGCTCTGCCCCGATGAATTGAATCACCTGCATTGGCACGAGTTCCAATTTGGCCTCGTTGATGAGGAGGCCAATCTGAGAGCAGACCGGGAGTGTCAGATCCCTGGACCGCTCCACCTCCAGCCTGGAGGGGGCTGCAATCAGCCAGTCGTCCATGTAAGGGTACACCCGGACCCTTCAGCACCGCAGAAATGCTGTCACCACTGCCATGCATTTGGTGAAGACCCTGGGAGCTGGAGAGAGGCCAAAGGGCGTGGCCCGGAACTCGTAAAGGGACCCCTCCACTCTGAAGCAAAGGAATCGCTGGTGAGAAGGACGGATTGGGACATGAAAGAGGTCCAGAGAACAGAACCACATGCCTCGTTCCAAGGATGGAATGATCTGTGCCAGAGTGACCATCCTGAAGGTTCGAGACCTTAGGAACTTGTTCAGGTCGTGTAGGTCTAGAATGGGGCGCCAGCCCCCCGTCCGTTTTGGGACCAGGAAATACCTGGACACAAACCCTGGGTCTGGTGGAGGATCTGCTACCTCAATGATCACCTCCTTTTGGAGGAGCAGAGCAATGTCAGTGGAACAAGCCGACAGAGAGGCTGCGGACCCCACAGCCCCCCATGGGGCGATGGCCCGATAGGGTGGGACCTGCTCGAATTCCAGAGGCAGACCTTTCCCTACCACTTCCAACACCCAGCGGTCCACGGTGATAGTGGACCAGGTGGAAAAGAAGTGGTGGAGCCATCCCCCCCCACGGGGGGAACCCAGGGGGGAGTGACAAGGCTGGGGTGACACCGTCAACCCATCACTGGGCAGGCTTGGAGGAAGGACCAGCCGAGGGACGCCTGGGCCTTTTCCTCCCGGGTTTCCTGCTGGAGGAAGCGCAGGCTTGGCTTTGGGGTGCTGCGCGCCTGCAGGCCCTGATGCTGGTAGTTGCTGGGCCGGACGTGCGGAGGGGCAGAAGGTCGAAGGGCTTATGCTGCTGCTGGCGGGCCTTTTGTCCTTCTGGGCAGACACTGACCGAGTCCATGGTGGTATTGGACTTTCGATCCTCTGCAGGACTCCTCCACCCGACCGAACAAGTCGGTACCCAAGAAGGGAACGTCTGCCAGCTTTTTCTGGGTATCCGCCATGAAGGTGGATATCCACAGCCAAGCTCTGCGGCACATGGCCACTGTGGCCGCTACTGACCGGGCACAAGAGTCTCCAATGTCGAGAGCAGTTTGGAGCTGTTGCTTTGCCGCCGCCCTTCCCTGATCCTGCACCTGCTTGACCGTAGTCTGGAGGTCAGCCGAGAGATGAGGAATCACCTCATCCAGGGAGCCCAAAAGTGCGTGGGAAAAGTGTGCCATCAGTACGGCTGAACTGGCATGACGAAGGCCTAAGGAGGACGCAGCGTAAACCTTACACCCGGAGTAGTCCAGTTTCTTGGACTCTTTAGCCAGTGGCTTGTCCACGTCCCGAGCGTTTCCAGAGTGCTGGAAAACACTGTCGGTCACCAACCCCTCCGCAGAGGGGTGCTCCGAGAATCCGGAGAGTGAGCTGGTGGGAACAGCATACTTCCTGGCCATCCTAGCCGAGGGAGCTGGACAAGAAGCAGGCCACTGCCATAGCTCCAGGACCGGGCCAACAATGGCTTCGGCCACAGGAAAGGCCTCCGAAGGAGAATCCCTCTCAGTCCAGTATCTCCGTGAGGGGATACTTGGCCCGCTTTGACACGGGTTCGAGCTTCATCCCAGTAGATTCTGAGATGAGCCGAAGTAATCCCATGAACGAGAATAGGCTCTTGTCCACCGACTGTCCCCCAGAGGACTCCAGGTCGAGAGGCCTGGAGAACAGAGAAGAGTCATCGTCAGATTCAGAGGTATCTGCAAACAGCTGCCGAGGGCCTGAGCCACCCTCCACCTACCGAGGGCAATCGGGAGTGAGGGTGACCGACAACCGATGGGGCAACCCATGAACCGACCGAGAATCCTTGGTCAGAGCCCCAGCTTTTGGTTGTGGAGGTGGGGGTTCCACCACGATGGGTGGTGCAGCTGGTTTTGGCCAAACAACCGGCACCAGCTTCGGCTCCTCGATGACCACGAGGGTTTGTTTCGGCCGCTCAGGTGACAGCCACTTAATGGCCAGGGAAGGCGACGGAGTCAGCTTGTTTCCGGACAAAAGGAGCTGCTGCCACATCAGATCCTCACAGTGCCGACGCAACTTGCGCCGGAGCCTATCCTCTGAGGAGGACGAGGATGAGCGGCGCCGCCGCTTCCCTCAGTGCCGAGACTGAGACCGCCGATGTCAGCTGGATCGACTGGACCGAGAGGAGGTCCGAGACAGAGATCCTCGGTGTTTCCGAGGGTGGGTCTGGGAGAGAGCGGGGCAAACCCGTTCTTCCCCCAGCTCAGGGACCTTAACTGAGGACTCCGGCACAGGAGGCACAGGTAAGTCCTCGGTTTCCACCGGGGGAACTGGTGAAGAATGGTTGTCGGCTTCTCCAGTCGACAGCCCATCTGACGGGTCGAGAAAAATCTCGACTGCATCAACAGGTGTCTCGGCTGGCTGACCTGACGGGGACACCATGAAGCCAGCGGCCTTAGCCACAACCTCGAAGTAGAGTGTCGACTATCTGGGGAAGGGGACCTTTCCCACTCCCACAAACGTAGACGGTGGGACTTACCTTTTGAGTCCTTTTTCTTGGACCGAGAGGAGTGTCCCGATGGCCCCTCTCCTTTAGTAGAGAGGGATTGACAAAGCTCCTTAAATGAAGCTGAGTAGGAGGAGCCCAAGGAGAGTGGGATAAATGCCGCGACCAAGGAAGAAGAAGATGCAGCCTGGGCCTCCTCCTCCTCGAGGGCGATCATTTGCTCGAGTTGCTCAGCCGAGCCCACCACCACGGACACTGCCCAATGGGCCTCCTTTGACTTAACTGGAGTAATACGTCTCTCGGGGTGCCCAAGTTGATGTCTGGCAGCATGGTCTTCGAGAACGTTGACCGAAAAGGACTTGCACAATTCGCAGGCCTGCAGATTGTGTTCGAGGCCAAGACAGTAAACGCACGTGGAGTGTGGATCGGTCCAAGACATCTTCTGCCCACAAGGGCACCGCCGAAATCTGAGAGTCGATTTGTCCATCGCAGCTGCAAGGGAAAAAGAAGACCGAAGTCTTTTAAATTTTAGAATGAGTTTCGGATGAACCGACAAGTTAGGATCCAGGCCTAAAACGCAGAGCGCTAAGGAGGGAACCTGAGCTTCCAAGCAGTAAGGAAGATCTGGCGCCATGGGGCAGAGCCGAGAGTTTTACCACCCGGGTGGGTGGGAGGAGCCAGCTTGAAGACCTTCTGGCAAGATTTAAAGCAGCAAGGAACCTGCCAGAAAGTATGGATAGAACATATCCATGTCCCTAGAAAGTTATGGTATCACCAGAGGCAACTAAACTCATAAAGGGGGGAACAGTGGAGGACAGGAGGAAGGGGGCTAAAAATAGGAGGGACAAATGGAAGAGACAAACAGCCAAAAGGGAGATGATAGAAGGAGCAATGGCAAAACATGGAAGGCCATGTATACTAATGCCCACAGCCTATGAAAAAAATCCCAGACCTGGTGGCCTTGATGGCAGAGGCTGGCCTGGACATTGTAGCTCTTACGGAGATGTGGTACACTAGAAACCATGACTGGGATGTAGCAATACCAGGTTATATTCTGTTTAGGAGAGACACAGAGGGTAAAAAGGGAGCGGGGATGGCTCTTTACGTGGGAGGGGTACTATAGGTCACCCTTGCGATGGACAATGGCACAGCTATTCGCACGGGTGTGATACATAAATCTCCAGTACAGGGGAAGGAGGTAAACAGGGTTCTAGTGGAATCCATCCACATGATGGCAGTTAAAGGGGAAGTGCTGCTGGTTGGTCATTTCAATCTACCAGATGTGGACTGGGGCATCCGAGCTGCTTCCTCAGCAAGGAGCAGGGACATCCTGTACTCCATGCAAGGGGCAGGCCTCAGGCAGCTAGTGCTAGAGTCCACCCAGGAGGGTGCAATTTTGGACCTGGTATTCACCAACAGGGACAGAATTGCGGATGTCAGGGTGGGCGGACACCTGGGGTCCAGTGATCATCGCACGGTGTGGTTCAGTATGAGTACAGTGGCAGAGTCTAGCCAGACAAAGGCAAGGGTCCTAGATTTCAGGAGGGCAGACTTTACTAAGACGTGGATATGTCTCAAGAATTTCCTGACATCGAGGGATGAATGGGGGGGGGCGGGAGTTGAAGAGCAGTGGGCCTATCTTAAAGGAGCCATAGTGGAGGTGACAAACCTTTGCATTAGGCAAGTAGACAAGAGCAAGAGAAACAAAAAAACATTATGGTTCTTAAAGGAAGTGACCAGGAAGGTAAGGGAGAAAATGATGGCTTTCAAGAAATACAAAGAAACAAAAGAAGGAGGAGGACAGAGTAGAGTACCTGGATAAACAGAGGGAGGCAGGGAAAACAGTCAGGAGTGCAAAGGTGCAAACGGAGGAAAAAATAGCATAGGAGGTACAGAAAGGAGACAAGATTTTTTTATAGGTACATTAGTGAAAGGAGGAAAAATTGGTGGGATTCTAAGGCTTAAAGGGGAAGAAGGGAAGTGTGTGGAAGAGGACCTGGAAAAAACATCAGTACTAAACAAACATTTTTGTTCTGTATTCACAGAATAAGGAGAAGGTGAGAGACCATAGTTAGGCAAGTTGAGCAAACATGAGAGGGAGGTGGACACCAGTCCATTTACAGAAGAGAGATTCCTAAAGGAACTTACAAAACTGAAAGTGGACAAGACAATGGGACCAGATGGGATACATGCTAGAATATTAAGGGAACCACGAGAAGTGCTGGCAGCACCACTGGCAGCCCTGTTCAACAAGTCACTCGACACTGGAGTGGTGCCAGAGGACTGGAGGAGGGCAGATGTACTCCCTCTTCACAAAAGTGGGAGTAGGGAGGAGGAGGAGGCTGGAAACTACAGACCAGTCAGTCTCACCTCAACAGTGGGGATAATTATGGAATCACTACTTAAACAATTGATTGTGGAACACCTTGAATCCAGCGGAGCACAGGATCTGAGACAGCATGGATTCACAGTGGAACGGTCATATAGAACAAATCTGATTGATTTCTTTGACTGGGTGACTAGGGAAGTGGATCAGGGGGAGCGGTGGATGGGGCCTCCCTTGATTTCAGTAAGGGATTCGAAACCGTTCCACACAGAAGACTTGTGAATAAGCTGGGAAGCCTGGGAGTGGGTCACAAGGTGATAAACTGGGTTAGGCACTGGCTGAGTGACAGAAGACAGGGTGATAGTAAATGGAGCTCAATTTGAGGAAAGGAGAGTGACCAGTGAGGTGCCTCAGGGATCAGTTCTGGGGCCAGTCCTGTTCAATATCTTCATAAGTGACATTACGGATGGCCTGGAATAGGGTTGTCAGAACTAGTTCGGTAAAGATTCGAACCCTCCTCGAACCCTGGTGTTCGAGTTCTAACTTAGAACTCGAACACTGAACGGTTCGCAAAAGGGTTCGAATCACCGCGAGACGCAAGACGACGTGGGGTCGAGTAAGCAACGCGAGCTGCGGGATCTGTGGGGGTATTAAAGAGATGCGCCACGAGGAGGAGCCATTTGACTGAGGATCATCGAGAGAGAGGCAGCAGCAGCAGGCAGCACCAGCAGCCCACTAAACTGTAGCAAAGCAGTTAGCTGGCCCGCTACTTTTTGTCCAGCAGTCGTGGGCTACTTTCCTGTGAGACCGGAAGAGAACAAGAAAAGAAGCTAAAAATCGGGGGAACTGGGAGAGGGAGGGAGTACTAGGGCCGTTCAGGACAGAAGGAGGGAATCGGACTCTGAGGATTAATCAAGATTGGGGGAGTGGGGAATAGGGAGGGATTGATGAGAGACCAATATCGGAGGAGGACTGAGGAGGACCGAGAGAAAAGAACCTTTGTGAAGTGTGATTATTTGAAACTGCAGCACACTGCACACCCAGCAGCTGCCAGCAACAAGCATACAAGGGGCAAAAAAGGCAAATAAATCTGATAAATCTAAATAAGTCTGAACCCTAGTGTGTGTGTCAGAGAGAAGCCCAGTGTGTGCCCCTTGACTGCACTGTACTGTACCCTACCCAGTGTGTGTTACAGAGAGAGAGCCCTGTGGCCAGTTGTGTGGTGGCATTAACTCACATGACAGAAACGTAGGGGGCAAAAAAGGCAATAAATCTTTCTGAACCCTAGTGTGTGTGTGTGTCACAGAGAGAAGCCTAGTGTGTGTGTGACTGTACCCTACCCAGTGTGTGTTACAGAGAGAAGCCCAGTGGCCAGTTGTGTGGTGGCATTAACCTTACATGACAGAAACGAGGGGGAAAAAAAAGGCAATAAATCTTTTCTGAACCCTAGTGTGTGTGTGTGTCACAGAGAGAAGCCCAGTGTGTGTGTACTGTACCCTACCCAGTGTGTGTTACAGAGAGAAGCCCAGTGGCCAGTTGTGTGGTGGCATTAACTTACATGACAGAAACGTAGGGGCAAAAAAAGGCAACAAATCTCTAGTTTCTGGAACCCTAGTGTGTGTGTGTGTGTCACAGAGAGAGAAGCCCAGTGTGTGCATACTGTACCCTACCCAGTGTGTGTTACAGAGAGAAGCCCAGTGGCCAGTTGTGTGGTGGCATTAACCTTACATGACAGAAACGAGGGGGCAAAAAAGGCAAATAAATCTTTCTGAACCCTAGTGTGTGTGTGGTATTAACTCCATATGACAGAAACGAGAAATATAATCTCATTCCCTGGTTTGCGATGTGACTGGTCTCCTGTGGTCGGTCAGCCCATCACCCTGCTGCTGTGTGCCCTTGACTGCACTGTACCCTACCCAGTGTGTGTGTTACCGAGAGAAGCCCAGTGGCCAGTTGTGTGGTGGCATTAACCTACATGACAGAAACGTAGAAATAATTCTCATTCCCTGGTTTATGGTGTGACTCTGCTCCTGTGGTCAGTCAGCCCATCACCCTGCTGCTGTGTGCCTTTGACTGCACTGTACCCTACCCAGTGTGTGTTACTGAGAAGCTTCAGTGGCCAGTTGTGTGGTGGCATTAACCTTTACATGACAGAAACGGGGGCAAAAAAGGCAAATAAATCTTTCTGAACCCTAGTGTGTGTGTGGCATTAACCTTACATGACAGAAACGAAATATAATTCTCGTCTCTGGTTTGTGATAGGACTGGCTCTGTGGTCGGTCAGCCCATCACCCTGCTGCTGTGTGTCTTTGACTGCACTGTACCCTACCCAGTGTGTGTGTTACTGAGAGAAGCCCAGTGGCCAGTTGTGTGGTGGCATTAACTTATATGACAGAAACGAGAAATATAATTCTCATTCCTGGTTTCATGACGTGACTCCATCTCCTGTGGTCAGTCAGCCCATCACCCTGCTGCTGTGTGCTCCTTGACTGCACTGTACCCTACCCAGTGTGTGTTAGCTGAGAGAAGCCCAGTGGCCAGTTGTGTGGTGGCATTAACCTTACATGACAGAAACGTAGGGGCAAAAAGGCAAATAAATCTTTCTGAACCCTAGTATGTGTGTGTGGCATTAACCTTTACATGACAGAAACGTAGAAATATAATTCTCATTCCTGGTTTATGTGAGCAGACTCCGTTTCCTGTGGTCGGTCAGCCCATCACCCTGCTGCTGTGTGCCTTTGACTGCACTGTACCCTACCCAGTGTGTGTGTGTTACCGAGAAGCCCAGTGGCCAGTTGTGTGGTGGCATTAACCTTACATGACAGAAATGTAGAAATATAATTCTCATTCCCTGGTTTATGATGTGACTGGCCTCCTGTGGTCAGTCAGCCCATCACCCTGCTGCTGTGTGCCTTTGACTGCACTGTACCCTACCCAGTGTGTGTTACTTGAGAGAAGCCCAGTGGCCAGTTGTGTGGTGGCATTAACCTTACATGACAGAAACGTAGGGGCAAAAAGGCAAATAAATCTTTCTAACCCTAGTGTGTGTGTGTGGCATTAACCTTACATGACAGAAACGAGAAATATAATTCTCATTCCCTGGTTTATGATGTGACTGGTTTCTGTGGTCGGGTCAGCCCATCACCTGCTGCTGTGTGCCTTTGACTGCACTGTACCCTACACAGTGTGTGTGTTACCAGAGAAGCCCAGTGGCCAGTTGTGTGGTGGCATTAACCTTACATGACAGAAACGTAGAAATATAATTCTCATTCCTGGGTTGCGATGTGACCGCTCTCCTGTGGTCAGCCCATCACCCTGCTGCTGTGCCCTTTGATTGCTATGTGTTTGCCTGCCCAGCAGCCCAATCATTCTGTAAGCCTTGAACCTGGGATCTTTAGTTGCAAACTGTCATATTCTTCAATTACTTTCAGTCCATGATTACAGTGTCACAACCAAAATAAAATTTTGGAGTTGTAGCCAGCGATTACAGATCACATTGCTTTGTTACACAGGAATTGTTTGGGTGTTGGTGTGTTCACTGCAGTATACTGGACTGGTAGTACTGGTACTTACTGTCTGTTGTGGCTGACACCAACATAGATGAAGCATTTAGTGCTGGTGTTGGAGCAGGTGTTGGTGGTAGTGGTAATCCTCAGGTGCTAACAGAAATAACCAAAATGTTTCACGTGATAAAATTCAACAAACAGCAAAAGAGCAACAGTGAAGTGTGGTAAGGGGGACCTTTAAGAAAACCTGTACAGCTGCTGGGGTCACTACGGAGAGGCACCATAAGGTATGCCATTCATGCCGCTATTATCCCTGTGACTAGCAGCAATCAATGCAAGTGACAGTGAGTCCTCTCTGACTCAGACAGTAGCTCTTTGTCTCAGTCCCACACTGTTGTGTCTCGTGACAAATCATTACTCTCAACAAAGTGAAATGAGCAAGTCTGCTGACAATGAATCAGGTAGTGCACTTGCAAATACATCCAGCACTGTTGGCAATGAAAGGACATATCCATTGAATCCACCACTTCTGTGTTGGCCAGCAATGAAAATCCATCAGAGTCTTCTGTCCACTCTTCTAGCACCAAGGAGCATGTCCCAGGTTCTGTTAGGACAGGTGAAAGACACAAACAGTCTTTAGCTATCTTCCTAGCACTCGAACAAAATCTGTCACATCTGAGGTGTGGAATTATTTCTCAGTCAGTAAAACTGATCCATGCAGAGCAATTTGTTCCCTGTGTAAACAGAGTGTAAGCCGTGTAAAGTTGTGTCATGCCTTGGTACTACAGCTCTTAAACGCCATCTGAAAAAGCATTCGGTTTTGCTTGATCATCCAAAACCAAAACCCATGTCCTCCATCTTCCAGACCGACGCGGAGAAGGGGTCAGGATCAGGAATCTGAAATGGATACTGAATTGTCTGAACTTGATGCAGGCAGAACCACTGCCAGCCCTAGGATCACTGTTACCACCAATGCCAGCACCATTAGTACCAGTTGCACATCCAGTGATGGCACTGAATGTATAAGTCCTAGTCCACCATCTCTAGCGCCCATCTGCCCATCAAGCACGGTGTATAATAAACCAGCAGGGACATGTTGCAAACAGCTAACACTGTCTCAGGCATTTGAAAGGAAGAACATATTACTAGAAATCATCCAAAGACCCTTCATCTTAATCACCGATTGGTGAATTGTTAGCCGGAGCCCTTCTCCCATACTTTCGGTAGATCATGAGGATTTAGGAGCTCATGACATTAGCAGAGCCTCGCTACAATGTTCTCATCGAAGGTACTTTTCCTATGTTGAAATACCAAACATTTATCAGGCTTTAAAAGCGACAGTGATGCTTGCACTTAAAACTGCAGAGGGTGGGGTTATTCATGTCACAAACAGATATGTGACCAGCACCAAAACATAGATTACATGTCCCTACCGCCATTGGGTCACGCTTTCTTGTGCTTCTAAAACAAAGACACCCTAAAAGATTGCGCTGCTGCATATAAAGAAGTTTGGGCAAAGTCATACTGCTGCAAACATCTTGCAGGAACTAAATGACCTCCTTGACGAATGGGTTTATTCTCACGTCTAAAATGTGGCTTCAGTAAGTGACAATGGAGCCAACATCTTAAAAGCAATAGGATGGAGGATTTCTGCATGCTTCTTGCTTTGTACATTGCTTACACTTAATTGTCACAGGATTTCAGCAACGAAACACAAGTGGATGGTATGATTGCTGTTTGCAAAAAATTGTGACTCACTTTTCACATTCAACTAAGGCTATACGGACATTGTCCTAACTGCAAAAACACAAGCTGCCCCAGCAAAAGCTGATTCAAAATGTTTCCACTGCTGGAACTCAATGCTTTATATGCTGCAGCGCTCTGAGCAAAAAGCAAGCTGTACATGAGTACTGCTCCAATCATTATTGGAGATGGCATTATGCTGTCTGTGCTGCAGTGGAAATTAATGGAGACAGTGTGCTGTATCCTAGCTCCTTTTGAGACAGCTACAAGGGACATGTCTTCTGAAGGTGCATCTGTGAGTCAGGTTATCCCACTCATAATGCTCATTTCACATCATCTTAGTGTTCTAAATCTACAAATAGAAAAGACAGATCTAGCGAGACAACATGTCGCCTATATCATGGGACTCTCAGAAGAGAATGAGCTGGAAGCCTTCAAACCACACGACAAATTAGTTGCAATGACGTAAATCAAGACACTACATCCTTGCAACTCTTAGATCCCTAGGTTCAGGCTATACATCTTCCAAAAACAGATGATATAGAGCAGTACAAATGTATGTTGCTAGATGAGCTGCAGCACTCACAGGAGTCAAACACAGACACAATACAGTATCATCAGGTTGTCATCACCACAACATGCAGGTTCATCTTCACAAAGGGATACAGAACTGGAAAAGTCACCAAACATTAACAGTAGTTGTTCCACAACTGCCACTTCTTCAGCCCTTAGTAGCAAGCTAAATTGTGGCAAAACCTTTCCCAAATTGCTGCCATACCAGCTGCTTCTGCTGATTCCTCTCTGAGCGTGTCTCTGTCCAACATGGTAGACAGTTACCTGCAAGAACTGCCTATTCCTATTGATGCATGCCCTTTGAATACTGGAGATCAAAAAAGTCAATTTGGACAGAGCTGTATGATGAAGCTGTAAATATCTTGGTTGTCCTGCAACAAGTGTTCTTCAGAATGCATGTTTAGTACAGTTGGCAATATTGTGACAGACACCAGAAATAGGTTGCTGCCAGAAAATGTACACACGTAACTTTATTAAGTTAATAAGTCAAGATTTTCAGATCCCCTACAAGAGTATACAAACTGATCCTGAAGTGATTGATGTTGTGGATGTTGATGGTGATGATGACAACTCAGATGGTGGTGGCTGGTAAAATACTGTGTGGGACGGAGTCTCTGCACCAAAAGGAAACTTTTACAGACTGTGATGACTTTGGTTGTCATCTTCTCCTTCTCGATCTACTACCTTGGACTATATATCCTCAAAACTTTCACCATTTCATGGCAAACTGCTTTGTAGCTAGGGTCTAAACTAAAGTCAACAAGTTTTATATACAGGGCAATTTTTAACATCAGTGGGAACAGGGCCCAATTTGTATAAAAGGGACACTGTCACGTCAATCTTTCTGTATCATATTATTTATAGTTAAAGTGCAAACATATATTTTTGATTTACCTTCTGTGACTTTGTGGTGCATCAGCATGGCTGGGACAGGAGATGGTCTATTTTTCAATTTTAAAGAGGACAAAACAATGAGTTCTAATTGGTAGCTGTTTATTATTTTTTCAATTTACAGAAATGTTAGCCATAAACAAAAATGGATGCTAGTACATGGGTAAGGGTTGTGGGGTTGGTTTTAACATGGGTGTGGGTGGCATGGGTGCTACAGCACAGATGAGGGTGGTGGAAGAAAAGTGGAATGGGTGATGGGGTGAAAGGTGGGTGTTGTTTTAGTTCTTTCATTTACAGATTCGTGGATCAGCTGGGGATGGTGAGGAAAAAATGATGACAGACCGAACCTACTGTACACATATATATATATTCTTATTAAATACATTGCAAACTGCTGCCACCTAGCACAATTGTCCTGTCCCTTTAAAAAGAATAAAGGAATCAGAAATAAAAGAAAAATCTGCATCAGCAGTTTTCACAGAATGTGACGCATCATAGTGTTTTTGCTTTATAAGTAGTGATAATTTGATACATAATGGGGTTGACAGACGCTGTCCCTTAAACATCACATGCCAACTGCTGCAGCTACATAAATGTTCCTTAGTAAATTAGTATGTGGTGAGGAAACCACTGTTTTTATTTATGTGACTGAAATACAGATTTTATTGAAGTATCAGCTGCAAAAATGCATCATCTTAGAATTTTTTGTATATATTACTTCAATTTGCCAACAAAAATGTTGGTATATGTATGCATTACCTTAGAAAATTCAGATGCATTTTGCCAGGCACAATGACTGGCATATTTTTTATTAAGAATGAAGATTATACATCAACATTTCAAATATAGTATTGTGCGCTTTAATCGATATCGTTAGTAGAACTTATGTAGGATAAAATAGTTTAAACAGACAAAAGGACCTTTTGTCTGTTTAAACTGTTTTGTCCTGCATGATGCTTTCTGTACTGTGATTGTATCAGCTAAAAACGCATAATACAGTATATTTTTGGAAGTGTTGGTGCTGTGTCTTTTTGTTCTTGGTGCTCAGCTTTTCACACAGGCACAACTTAGGATTGGAGCAGCCTTCTTGTGGTTTCTGCAAATATTTTTTTTATTCCAATGTCTTGACTGAATATGTTATGACATAATATGTTTTGTAACAGTTCCACATGTTGCTGCTGTAGTACTTGGCTTGACTTTGTTATAAAAGCTTTCTTTTAAACATAGCGGCCCAGATATTCAAACTGCGCCAGTCTGAGGCGCAAGCCTCTGCGCTGCTCAAAATAGTTGCGCAGGGGTGTGGCCGGGGTGATATTCAAAGGAGTTGCGCTGTTGAGCAACTCCTTTGAATATCACCCCCGAGCCACAGCACTTGCGCATGGCGCAGTGGAACTTGCGCTACCGCAAGTTGCCAGAGTTGAGCATTAAACTTGCGGTGGCGCAAGTACCATTGCGCCATGCTCAAATTTCCGATATTCAAAAGGCAGACATGCAAATGGGGCCATAATTTATGCATTAGGCGGGGGCCATTTGCATCTATTTATGTCTCCTTTTGCATGCTATTTGTATGTAGGTGCGCCGATCCCGAGGACTTGCTCCTGGTCACCCCGCCAGGCAGCAGCCGCCGGGGACTCACATGACAATGCAGCCCGAACAAGGGCATCACAGTTACGACACCCACACACATCTCCCACAGCCCGATCGCTGGCAGAACCTCATGAACCCCTCAGTGCCCGATCGCAGGCAGAATCAACCTCCCCAACCCGATAACTCCCTGGTGGTCCAGTGATTCCAGAAGTCTCGATCGCTGGCAGAATGTCACAGCAACTCCCCCAAACATCTCCCTGGTGTCTCAGTGCTCACCCACCCACGAAGCCCTCCACCCCACTCCCCGCAGCCGGCGGGCGACAGCATCCCACCCGCAAATCTGGACTGTCATGTACGGCAAATCTGGACTGTCATGCACGGTATGGGCTGCACGCCCATTGGCTGTAGCTCTGCACCAATGGGCGTGCAGCCCTACCGGACAGTCAGTCGGCGGGCGGCGGGCGGCAGGCGGTGGATGCTGTCGCCCGCCGCCGCGGGGGAGCGGGTGGAGGCTTCGTGGTGGGGGGACACTAGACACCAGGGAGATGTTTGGGGGAGTTGTAGACATTCTGCCCGCGATCGGCTTTACGGTCCACTGGACCACCAGGGAGTTATTCGGGTTGGGGGAGGGTTACATTCTGCCCGCGATCGGGCACTGGGGGTTCACAGGTTCTGCCCGCGATCGGGCACTGGGGGTTCTATACAGGTTCTGCCCGCGATCGGGCTGTGGGAGATGTGGGGGGGACATGACGTGTTCTGCCCGCGATCGGGCTGTGGGAGATGTGTGGGGGTTCATGTACCTGTACTGCCCGCGATTGGGCTGGTGGGGGCACAGGGACCGAGTTGGGGCCAGCCAGATGGCAGCTGCTGTGTTGCGCCTGCAATGCAGCAGCTCACCTGTGGGTGGCCCTCAACTTAAGCCTTTTTTTGGCTCAAGCTTGTGCGGGCGCAGGTTGGGTGTTACATCTCGCGCAACCCGGATGCAATATCTGGCTGCGAGGTTATGCATGGATCCTCCCTCCTGTTGAGCATGCATTCATTTGCATTGTTCTCTTCATGCGCAACCTGTTGCCAGTGGCGTAACTGCCTCCTGCTGAATATCACAGAATGGCGCATTTTGGACTTGCGCATGCGCAACCCTGTTGCGCATGGCGCAACCCTTTTGAATATCTGGGCCAGCAACTTTTGATTCACTCATTTAAAACAGAAAGCAGCAAATAGCTGAAATTAGGTAATATCAGTTATTTTTTCTCCTAATTCATGACGATGAGTATATATAGCTGAGTACATAAATGGCTAATGTGCCTCTTTCTTTCACTAAGGAACTATGATGCAGGTGCAGCAGGAAAACTTTTAACATATGGGTGGGTGGGTGGGCCTGTTACGTATTAAGTTGCTGACTTTAGCAAACAGAAGAAACTATAGATAAACCTAGTTGTATTCCTATCAATGTCACACAAGATAATTTCTCTACCCCTTATTTTGAACAGTTTTTCCTTTACATGTATTTTATTACTATCTTTGTTACTGGCAGCACAATAAAAAAATAGGGTTCGAGTTCTAAAAAGTTCTAAAAAAGATTAGAACACTAGAACTTTTTCAAAAGTTCTAGACTAGAACTAGAACCCAGAACTTCAGAGGGTTCTGACAACCCTAGCCTGGAAGTGAAGGTGTGCTTCTTTGCGGATGACACTAAGATCTGCAACAGGGTGGACACTCCAGGAGTGGTGGAAAAAATGAGGAGGGACCTAGGTAAACTGGTCATAGTTATGGTTATAGTGTCAGCGGCTCAGTAGGTAGCACAGTCGCCTCTGAGGCCGGGAGATCGGAGGGCTGAGGGTTCAGTTCCCACATCTGGCACTTGGGTTAATATCCCAATACTGACACTGTAGTGCAGTATGAGAGGGGTGCTGCAGTTCTGAGGTGCCGTCTTTCGGATGAGACATTAAACCAAGGTCCCATCTGGTGGATGCTAAAGATCCCATGGCACTTATCGAAAAGAGTAGGGGAATTTCCAGTTGTTTAACCAGGTGAGACACACTAAGCTGATAGCTTTTTTACAGGTGCAACCTGGGAGCACAGAGAAGTTAAGTGACTTGCTCAGGGTCACACAGTATATGCAAGTGGGGGCTGTGGGATTCAAACCCAGGTCTCCAGATTTGCAGCTCAGAGCTATAAACCACTGCACTATACTGCCTACTGTGTCCTGGCCAAATTTCCCTCATTCACTAAAAATACCACCAAAAGCTTAATCTGGTTCAGTTTCAGTGGCTTACCATCTGCATCCCCCCTCCCCCCTCCCAGTCACCCCTGAAAAAGGGACTTCTAGGCCCGGTGTGCTTACCAGGACAACAAAAATTCAACAAACAACAACAACTGGAGGAATGGTCTAGAGTGTGGCAGCTGAGATTCAATCCGAAAAAGTGCAAAATCATGCATGAGGGGCGCAAGAACCCAGAAGAGGAATACATGATTTGGGAGGGGGGGGGATTGAAACTGACAGTCACCAAACAGGAAAGAGATTTGGGGCTGATCATATCTGATGACCTAAAGGTGGCCAAACAATGTGCCAAGGCTGTGGGGGAGAGCCAGTGGGTTGCTGGGGTGCATAGGGAGAGGTCTCACAAGCAGAAGAAAAGAGGTGGTGATGCCACTGTACAGATCATTGGCGAGGCTTCATTCGGAGTACTGTGTCCAGTTCTAGAGGCCATATCTCCATAAGGACATAGATAGGAAGGAGGCAGTTCTAGGAAGGGCAGCAAAGATGGTGCAGGGCCTGCACCAAAAGTCACATGAAGAGAGACTGGGAGACTGCAATATGTATACCCTGGAGGAGAGAGAGACAGGAGAGAGATGACAAACCTACAAATATCTAATGGGCATAAATAGGGTACTGAAGGGTAGCATCTTTCAGAAAAGGAGATGTTCAGTAACGAGGGAGCATGATATGAGGTTGGGAAAGGGGTAAACTAAGGGGTAACGTGAGGAAGTATTTCTTCACGGAATGGGTGGTGGTTGCACTGAATAGACTCCCATGGGAGGTGGTGGGGGCAAACACAGTGGGGGAATTCAAAAATGCATGGGACAGGCATAGAGGAACCCTAGCAATAGGAATGAGAAGATAAAGCCAGAGATCAAGGAGGGTCTGCAGTTTTTGCAGTAGGTAGGGAAACTTGGCAGACTGGATGGGCCTTGCGGTCCTCATCTGCCGTCAACTTGTATGTGTCTAGCTTCTATGTTTCTGTTCTGAGGCAGGAAGGCCTGTCCATACACCAAGTCTAGAACTGCCCCTATATACTGCAGTCTTTGGGACAGGACTGGGACCAACTTGGGAAAGTTAACCATAATGCCCAGGGAGAGAAACAGCTGAAGTTATCTCTCCAGAGTCCGCAGGAGCTGTTCCCTGGACGTGGCCTTCAGGAACCAATCATCCAGATAGGGGAAAAACATACAGTCCCTCCCTTCTGACAGCTGCAGCTATCACTGCCAAGCATTTGGTAAAGACCCATGGTTTAGAGGACAAGCCAAAGGGGAATTGGTAATGCTCACCCTGGAAAAGAAACTAAAGTAATCTCCTGTGGGGTGGAAACACTAACATGTGCAGGTATGTGTCCTGCATGTCCAAAGAACACAGCCAGTCACCCTGCTTGAGAAGGGGCAGCAAGCCTGGCAGAGTTACCATTCAAAATCTCTTGTACTGGACATACAGATTGAGGTCCTTGAGGTCTAAGATGGGCATCAGGTCTCCAGTTCTTTTGGAGACCGGGAAAAACCTGGAGTAAAATTCCGTGTTTCTTTGGCACCTGGACATTGGCTCAATGGCCTTTTTACACAGAAGGTACCTCCTCCCAGAGAACCGACAGGTGGGCCAGGGAGTAGGTGGAGGGCACTGGAGGAGTCTCTGAGGCCGTCTCGATAAGCTCCAGAGAGTGACCCCTATGATTTGAAGAATCCAGGCATCTGACATGATGGTTCTCCATTGATTGAGATAGAGGGAGAACCAACCTCTGACCGGAAGAGTGGGGTGTGGCAAGGAGTCAAGCGGAGGTGGATCCAGCCTCTGGGACTGATCCATCACCCCAGGGCGCTTGGTCACAATTCCGGCAAAGGAGGGGGTGGGCAAGGCAGCAGAGGCTCTGCATTTGTCTTGAGGCCAATAGGTTGCTCTGGGTTTGTGGGACACCTTGCAAAAGGGAGGGTGCTGTCTGCTCTTTGATTGTATATGACAGAGCGAATGGACCAACTTGATAGCCCTGCCAGATGCCTGCAGCTCATTTATGATGTCCTGCACATCTGAAGTGAACAACTTGGAGCCATTAAAAGGGTCATTAAGCACCTTTTGTTGAACATCAACAGAAATAGCCAAGATCCTCAGCCAGGAATATCTACAAAAGTAAATGCTGGTGGCAGCAGCCCTGGCACCGGTGTCCAAGATATCATAAAGGGCCCGCAAGAGGTGCTTGCTAATATCCTTAGCATTTTGCAGGCACTCAAGAACTTCTTGCTTTTGGGTACAATCAGGAAAGGCTTGGGCTGTGGCCTTGCCCTTCTTCCAAAGGGTATTCTAGTACTTGACCATGTGAGAATGGTAAGTCACAATCCTCAGCCCAAGGGTGGATGAGGCATAGACACTCTTGCTCCAGAGATCAGTCCTATGGGATTCTCTGTTGGGGGGGACTAAGGTGCTTGGGCACCTTGAACCTATCCGGGGCTGCCTTTATAACCACAGAATCTGGCTCTGGTATGGCAGCGTAGTGAGGAAGACCCTGAGGGGCATGACATAACTTATTAGCCCTGCAGGGCATGGCTGGCACCATATCAGGCCTGTGCCAGGTTACAGTTATGGCATTCCTTACAGCAGGAAGGATAGGAGGAATGACTTTAGGAGGAGACTCTGGAATTTCTAGGATATCCACCAGATCTCGCCTGGTGGCATCCTCCTTCTCAGTACGAAGTCCATTGCTGAGGACAGCTGCTTCATAACATTGAAGAAAGTAGGGTCCTCTGGAGGAGATCTAGGAGTATGCTTGACAGAGTCCTCGCTAACTGAGGAAGCTGTGTATCTCTCAGAGGAGAGGGGCTCCTGTTCATCGGGTACGATGAGATCAGGATGGTTCTCCTCCTCAGCATTGACCTGTTCCAATTCTAGGTCTGATGACTGAGCTACTGAAGATGGCCTATGGGGAGCAGCTCACAGAGGCCAAAGTGGTGTCAACGGTGGCAGTGCCGTCGATGACGCAGGGGATGCAGGCCAATAACTGTAGTGAATTTGGTCAAAAATGTTGTTGAGGTTGATGACAGTGAATGGCTGTGCTGATGTGAGGGGGGTCGACGGCACAGGAAGCCATGACCCTCCAGAAGGGCCCAGAGAGCCTGAAGAGCTCACAGCCCGAGGACCTGGGAAAGCATCAGGCCTGGACGGGAGGGCCGTCGATGATGGTCGCATCATCAATAAAGAGGGGGACAAGAACCCAGAGGTTGACAGCCAGTCACCTTGCACGTCAGGCGGAGCTGCTGTCAGTAGCGGTCTGGTAGGGACAGAGAACTGGACAGCAGGCTTAGGCATTGGTGCAGCCACAGCTGACAGAGTACCCCTGGATGATGAGGAGAGGCCATCGGGGAGTGGGACTGCCACCGAGGGGGTGCGGTCCCAATCTCAGTCCTTTTTATGACTTATCCCCAAGGACCTGACTCGGGCCTTAGTGGCCTGGGAGCTCAATGACCCTGCCGGCGACTGGGAAGGATGGACTGCGGAGGACCTCTGCCCAGAACCGGCTACCTATTGCTCCATGAAGAATTTTTTAAGAGCCTTTTTGCATTGCCTGTGGGTGGTTTGATTAAATTTCTGGCAGAGCTCACAGTCTGAGATGTCATGGTCAGGCCCAAGACAATAGACACAAGGTGTATGTTCATCTGAAGAGGCAATCTTCTTTCCGCAGCGGCAGCGACGGAAGAGAAAAGTTGAAGGATTAACTCTCGACATAAACAAATTAAAGGAATCTCTTTAGGAAAAGAGATTCGAAAAAATGAAGTAAAGAGAAGCCGTAGGGGAAAAATGGCATGAAACAACGTTGGAGCTTCCGCGGAGACCCATGCGATCAAGTCGACGGTGGGAAAGAACTGAGGAGGAAGCGGGAACACTCACGCCTTTATAGGATTGGTGATGTCGAGAGACAACATCAGCATGGGTGGCCCCAGTTGTACTGCTGAAAATCTTCCATGTGGATTCTGCTTCACCAGTGGTGAAATTCCATATGTGGGACCTGATGACTGAGATACCCCTGAAGAAGATCAATGATTGAGATACCCCCGAAGATCAATATTTACCATTTTAAAAAAGTGTTGAAAAGTGTACCTAGTAATGCAAGCAGGCCCATCACTGTCAGCACAGGTTTTCTCACCATCTGCACATGACGTGGCTTGGTGTTGTTCATCTGGAATCGTGCAGTCAGCGTTCGTTGTGTGAAGTAGTGTGGGTAATAGTTCATGAATGCATTGTCGTTGCTCAGTAGTGTGTAATTGACGGTGTTGTTGGGACTGGAAATGAGCAGGTTCTGATGTTGTGCAATCACCTGAGAACACAGAGAAACACATCATCTTCAGTGACATTTCCTAGGCTTTATCAAATGTTAAGTACAAGTTGCACAAGCTGAACTGGATATTCATATGGCTTAATCAACTGCTGTTCTTTGTAAAAGTTTTGGGGCTTTAATTTTATACATTTCTTGGGTGATTCTTTGTTATGTAGCTGTTTTATACAGCTGTGCAGAATGTGGAATTCTTCTGGAATAAAATTCTACTTACGAAATGCTTTTTGGAATGTCTAGGTGAAATCCACATAGTCTCAAAATCCTTTCTACGTAAACCGTTGAATAATTTTCCATCAATTATGTAAAGTGTGGAATAATTTTCTGCAGATTGTGGAAAACAGAGTCTGTGGTTCATGCAACATCCCACTTTTGAAATTTCAGAATTCCACTACTGACAGAATGCCATGGAATTCTGTTCCATAGGAATTAGACAAGCCTGCACAGCACTACTGATTTATGGGTTATGAAGTGCAGTGCTCAGTGTGTCTTGGATTAGTGCTGTTTAAATCAAGCTGGATCGGCCTGTCTAGTACATACAAAGGTCATACTTCATTTTATAGACCTGTACTGAAGACTAAAGAGCTAGAGTACTACAACAGGTTCACCATTTTTCAGCTGATGGCTAATGACACACAGTAACCATCTGCCTATTTAGCTATTCACCAGGTGTTTAAATATGTTCAAATTTTTAAGTCACTTCCTTTGGACTAAGAGTTTTCATACAGCCCTCCTCCCAGTTCTTTCCATGGTCATCATGACATGGAAGCCATCCCTCTATCCATGATAATGTTTTGGAAGTAGGAAGTGAGTGGGCCAAAACAGGGGCACACTATTACGGAGCTCTAGGCCAGTGAGTGGGCCGAGACAGGGGCACACTATTGCGGAGCTCTGGGCCAGTGAGTGGGCCGAGACAGGGGCACACTATTGCGGAGCTCTGGGCCCAGTGAGTGGGCGAGACAGGGCACACTGTTGGAACTCTGGGCCAGTGGTGGGCGAGACAGGGGCACACTATTGCGGAGCTCTGGGCCAGTGAGTGGGCCGAGACAGGGGCACACTATTGCGGAGCTCTGGGCCAGTGAGTGGGCCGAGACAGGGGCACACTATTGCGGAGCTCTGGGCCAGTGAGTGGGCCGAGACAGGGGCACACTATTGCGGAGCTCTGGGCCAGTGGTGAGGCCGAGACAGGGCACACTATTACGGAGCTCTGGGCCAGTGAGTGGGCCGAGACAGGGGCACACTATTACGGGAGCTCTGGGGCCAGTGAGTGGGCCGAGACAGGGCACACTATTACGGAGCTCTGGGCCAGTGAGTGGGCCGAGACAGGGGCACACTATTACGGAGCTCTGGGCCAGTGAGTGGGCCAAGACAGGGGCACACTATTACGGAGCTCTGGGCCAGTGAGTGGGCCGAGACAGGGGCACACTATTACGGAGCTCTGGGCCAGTTATTTACTTGCTCTTTCAGGAAAACACAGTGATGCACTCTAGAGTTTTACTGTATAACACAGTTGCCAATTAGACTGGATACCTGTTCACTGCTCCCTCATTTATCCACCCCCCCTTATCTGTCCTCCTTGCTTACCAACCATGTGAGCTCCTGTCCTTTTTTCCAGTAATGTTATCTAGCCACTTAACGTAACCTCAATTATCCAGCATCCTCTTTTATTCACCACAATTTAAGATGTGCAGAGGTTGGCAAATAAGTGGGATCACTGTACACAGTAAGGCCCATACTGTGAGGCAATGGGTAGCTACTAGTACATTAGGCACCTACAAAGCAGAAGATCAGGAACCTTTAAAGCTCGCTTAACAATGGCTCACACTAAAGAATGACTGTTAATGTGACTGAACAATGTGGCTTGTATTTTGTAATCTATGCTTGTGAATCATCTATGTATTTTAATGTAAACTGTATTGTTTTGTCTCGGTACTAGTCACAAGAGTAAACTGGCAAGTTGCTCATCTGCTTACACTTATAAACCGTTTATTTTTATTACTCCACCCCAATGAGAGAGGCCACAACACATGAAGACCTTTTATATAACCAAAAGGTCTAACGCACTGGGGTCTCAGAATGCAGTAGCATTCTACATTCCACCTTTTTATTCAGTTGTTTAAGCCATTAGTTTATATCTGACAGCCAAAAAATGACTAAAAAGGTACAGAGGATAACTTTTAATATACATGTTCCAAGATGCTTCCTGCTTTTATTTTAATGTTTTGTTTTTTTTCATTGTAAATGCGGGTGCTAAATAAATAAATAATATTGCCAGAAGGTTTCAAATAAGTGAAAATCGGCAATCATTCACAGCACAAATATGACTTCATAAGAAAGGTGTTCCACCTGTCCTTTGACAGCCTGTTTCATTTAATCTAGTGAGTCCAACACTGGTTCCGGATTGTCGCCGAGGCACAGGTCAGGAAGCACAGGAAAAACCCAGGAGCAGTTGTAAAAATCACCAAAACTTTATTTATTGTAGCAGTAACATAAAAAAAAAACCTTGTTCATGATAACTATCTACACAAGCAAAAATAAAATCTTTCTTGTAATCTTCCTCTTGTTCTTCCAAAAACAAATCTCTTATCTAAATCACTGCAGCTCAGCTCTTTTATGGAAGCCTTTTCCACCCCATCCTTAGCAAGCATCCTGTTTTTGCAGAATGTTCTGTCCTAAGTATCAGGAGCTGCTTAAAGTCATGTCAAAATACCATTAATATACATTTCACCAGTAACACTAAATATTTTCTAAACAAAAGTGATCCCATTATCAGTTTCATTCCAAACATTGATTTGCATATATTTTTATATTAGCTGATACAGATATGCAAGTGAGGGAAAAACAGCAAGAGAAAACTGAGAGATAGAGAGAGACAAAGAATTGTGAGACTGTTCGGGGTGATTAAGTATGAGGTCTCACAGGAAAATCTGGTCACCCAACCAGAAAGAGAAGAGACAGAAAAGGAAAGCTTAGATCCTTGCACTTAAACATATTCTCCACATCAAATGGGACAGGCTCCTATTCTACCCTGTCACATATACCCCCCCTCCTTGAGAGGGAACCTGTTTTGTAAAAATAGGTTTCCAACACTTTCTATTCTCTAATAACATTTGTTGCTTTCAGACATTAAACACATGTGCATCCCTTTTTACGTTTGCTTGCGCAAGGAACGTCTTGCAACAGTATGACTTTTGGAGGTGTGTGACCCTTCTCCCCAATGCAGTGCTCAGTGTAGCAGGCACGACCCTATCAGACCAATACACACCGAGATGTGTATGACAGCAGTTCGGCTGTGTTGGTCTTCACTTCTGATAAAAGGTCCGCTGCAATTAGCGGTGGTAGTGTGTATGCAATTAGCATACAACGTCAGCCGAACTGCTGTCATGCACAGCTCGGCATCAAATCCCTCCCGCTTCCTCCCTCTGCTAATATCCTCCCCCTCCCTCCTTACTGTTCTCTCTGGCCCCCACCTTGTGTGCCAAGGGGGGTGCCCAATCCCCCTCGGCTCATGCACCCCCCCAGCACACTGTGTGGCTGACGAGGGTGCCCAATCCCCCATCAGCTGCAGCCCCCCCCAAAAAAAACCCCAACCAGTTGCCACTCTGGGAGCTCATCAGCGTGCTCATGCTCCCCACAGACTGTTGGCAGCGTGGGGTACTTCGATCCCGGCGGCTCCAGTCCTCCCCAACTTGTAGGTGGCATGCTGGAAGTCCACCCCAACATACCAACAGCATCCTTTTTTTTTTTAAATCCTGTGAAACGAGAAACAGTCCCTTGGTGAGTCCCTCGCCCCCACCAACCCACGCCCACCCTCTGTACACCCACCTCCCACACCCCCCTCATCCCATACTTACCTCCGGAGCCCGGCGCGACCTCGTGGACCAGGAACACGCCTGCAGTCTTCAAAGCTAACCATGAACTGAGGAAATGCCGTAAGCTGTATAATGACATAAATAGGGGTTTTCCAACTTAGGTGCATATCTCAGCCATTATTTTTACTTTCGGTACCAAATTTTCAACATGGGGTTCTTGACACCCCTTCTCATGAATTCAGTCACTGTCGTGACATTATTTTGTCCCAAAAGGTGATTTCGTGGTTACTGCGCGGAATCACCTTTCGGGACCGATTAACAAAACGACAGTGTCAGTGTTCATGAGGTGGGCTCTCAAAAAGCCTATGTTGCAAATTTGGTTAAACAATCCCAAAAAATGACTGTTTTACGTAGTTTCCACGCACACTTGTAAGTTCGCGAATTTGTAATATTTTCACTCCAGATTTTCAACATAGGCATATTTTCACACCTCCTTATGAAGAGTGCAGCTGTCATTTTTCACATCCTGGCCAAAATGTGTTTTTGAGCTTCTGGCGCAAAATAGTGCGATTGCTGATGGAAAACAGTGTTCGCTACAGAGTAAGACAATCACAGTGACACTGTTCATGAGCAGAGGTCCTAAAATGCCTATGTTGAAAATTTGGTGACAAAAGTCCATAAATAGCTGTGTTACGAGTGTGCATTGCACAGTTTCTACGCACACTCGTAAGTTTGTGAATTTGCAATATTTCCACTATAGATTTTCAACACTGTCATTTCCCCACATCCCCATTTGACCAGTACAGCTGATATTTTTCACATCTTGGCCGAAGTGTGTTTTTGCACTTCCAGCGTAGAATAGCACGGTTGCTGTGGGAAATAATGTTCGGTATAGAGTAAGAAAATCACAGTGATACTGTTTATGAACAGACATCCTAAAATTCCTATGTTGAAAATTCGGTGCAAAAATTCCAAAAAATGACTGTTTTACGAGTGTGCATTGTGCAGTTTCCATGCGCACTTGTAACTTATTTTAATTTTTTTATTTATTTAGTTTTTGTTGACCGGGTAAGTGCACTAGACAAATCCTGCCTATTTTCAGGCACGACCCGAGAGAGGGGGATACAGATGAATGCCAACTGACCTTGAACCAGATTAAGCTGTTGATGGTATTTTTAGTGAATGAGGGAAATTTGGCCAGGACACCAGGGAAATTCCCCTACTCTGGGGACGGGTGGCGCTGTCCGTCCGTTAGCAGAGATGGCGGAACTCAGTCGGTCGGAGATGGTGCCTGAGGAAGGATGTGTGCTTACTGAGCAGGAGATTTGCTCCGGGCTTGGAGCTCGGGAAGTTTCTACAGTTGAGGAGGCGCTGGATACAGGGGCTGTATGTGATGACGGTAATTCCCTGTCTATCTTCAATACTGTGGATACTGACTCTTGCTTGGATATGGATACTTCTGCTGAGATATTGTTGCAGGAAGAATTGGTTAAAAAGAAAGTGCACTTAATGGATTTGATTAATACGGCCGAAAAGGACTTTCATATTTGTCAAATGGAATTGGAGGCTGAGCGCAATAAACGTAAACGTTCCCAGACTAGTCCATTTCAGTCTGGAGGGAAATGCTTTGAGCAACACCATGCTACGCCTTCTCCTGGAAGGTCTTTGATACCTGATAATATTGGTCGGGATACTGTTTCTGAGTTGTCTTGCACTTTACCATTATGGTCTCCGGGAGAGGCTCTCACTCAGGCGGGCTGGAAGTGGGCGGGTGACAGGTGGATCCCGGACCCGCTTATTCCTATTCCTGGCAGTACACATCAGCATACTGTGGATGCACGGTTTACAGTGACTGGTCCGAAGTCTAAGTCCCGATGGTCATTGTTGCGGATGCAAATCCAGGGTGAGGCTGTTGTTTTTCAGGCGCCAGACGCTGGTGAAGCCCCTCACTCCTTCGTCTGCTTTCACCGGTCACTGTCCTCTCACGGAACTTTCGCATCTACATCAAAGTTGGTGGGCCTCCCATCGTAAGCTGTTCGCCTGCTCAAGATCCAAATGGCATTGAACATTCTTCTGTGAGTACTGTAAAGCCCGCCAAAATTGGCGTTTCTTCGTATGCAGGCTTATTTAGGAAACCTGCCAAATTTGCGAAACGCAGGTTTTTAGTACGGCTAAGATATTGTGGAACTGCCCCAGAGACTCCTGATAGACTTTGGGTGGGGAAAACGCTGCTCCTTGGCTCAATGGGTTTTTCCCCAGCTGAGGTCTATGCCCTTATCCATCCTCCTGGTAAACGTAACTATGACATTAGTTTCTGTTCTGTGGTTTCCCTTGATAAATTTTGGAGGCTGTATTATGACTTGAAAAACCATGCTGATTGGAAAGATTTTCAGGCCATTCCGATTACCAAACCTACAGTCAAGACTGTGACCATTCTTTTTCGGAACGAAGGCGTGAATGTCGCAAACATTCTTTTTTGGTTGGAGAAAAGGTGTCGGTTCAAGATAAGCCTAAACCTATTATGGATGGGAATGGTTTTTGGACTGGGGGTTGGACTATTCGTGTACAATTACGACAATCTGATGAGGGCATTCAGAATTTGCAGAGTTCTTTTTTTGGGGGGAGGGATAGGGGTATCATATTTTATGTGGGTCAACCTAAAAGCTGTTTTAAGTGTGGTTCCTTAACTCACTTGAACACATCTTGTACTCAGATTAAATGCTTTCAATGTGGTACATTAGGTCATTCGATTGCTGACTGTGTGGCCCCACCGTATGCAATTTATGTAATGAGGTTGATCACTCCTTTTCAGAATGTCCTTGGAATAATATTGATGTGGATGAGTCTTCTGATCAGGAATATTTTATATCTCAAGATAGAGCAGTTCATATGAGGAACGAAGGTTCTTTTACAGAAGATTTATTTGGGGGGAAAAGGAGAGGTAGAGGTAAGGGTGGGTTGCATGCGGGTGTAAGGCACGTCGATCCTTCTACAACCCATGATTTAGTGCAGTCTAAGAAAGTTCCTTCTGATTTAGTGTCTGCTGAGTCGAATGGTGTCTCTCCCTCAGAACCCCTGCTAGATCATATCCGGGGGGAGAAAGAAACACCTTTTGTTACCCTCTGGGGTCTCCCCAAAGGGTTTCTATCTTACAGAGCCCTGGTCAGCTTACTTTATCATCGGATGCTGTGTTCCCTGATGACCGAGATCGCGAATCTTTTCGAGACCTTGATGCTAATTTACCATCAGCACGTGAAAGGTAAAGAGGGAGAATGCACCCCTGTTTCTCCTTTACCTTTGGGTAATCGTTTTTCTGTGCTTGCATCATGGGAGGATCAAGTAGATACGGCACAGCCATTGATGGATTTGCCTCCTGTTCTCTTTTCTCCTATGATGGCGTCGTCTTGTCCTGTACAGGTTTCTGTACGTGACTTGCCGGCTGCCAGGAAGCATGTTACTCGATCAAGTAATAAATTGTTTAAACCTCCTTGACCCTTCTCCATTATCGATTGTTTCTTTAAATGTCAATAGTTTAAAATCTCGCAGAAGGCGCTTCTTCGACTTTTGGTATTCTCTCTAGTTTGCATTATGATATTTTTCTTTTACAGGATACGGCGTTTGTCTACTTTACTTGATACCTCCAGTGCTATTAGAGACTGGGGGTAAAATTGCTTTGGTCCTTTGGGGAAGAGACATGTAGTGGGATAGGGATTTGTTTTGCAACTTCTGATGTTCGGCTGTTGCGTTTGGTGGATATAGAACCGGTAGGGCTTTATTGGTGGATGTCATTGTCGTGATTTTCCTTGCAGACTGATTTCTATATATGGTCCCGGATGAAAGCCCTCAGAATTTCTTTGCTGAAAAAGGTTCAGCCCTATTTGTATACTGGTAGGCAATTATTTTTTGGTGGGGACTTTAATATAAATTTTCTGCATAAGACTGATGTTGGGAAGCAATATTGCGATAAGATTTGTTTAAAATCAATTCTTTCACTAGCGGGTTTAAAAGATTCTCACTCATCTGGTCATGCTAAGAGAAGGCCTACCTTTTTTAAGGGGAGCTTATCCTCACGTATTGATTTTCTTTTTGTTAAAAAGGATTTGTTTATACCCCATTTACTTTATGTCCCCATTGAATCTTCTGATCATGTTATGATCGGTATTCAACTAGATACTCCTTTTTGCAGAACGAAAGGTCCGGGTTTTTGGAAGCTTAATGTTTCCCTTTTATGTGCTCCTGAAGTATTGCAAGATTTAGCTGTTATTATTAGTGACCGTGTTACAACGATAGTTTTACATGATGATTTGGTTAGTTGGTGGGAGGATTTTAAAGGGTGTTTGATTGGGTATTTTCAGGCGAAAGGCAGGTTAAGATCTGAAACGAATCAGGCTGCATATTTCTCCTTACGGAAATCTTTGCAGTCCTTGATTTCTACACAGACTGATTTGGGTACTGACTTATCTAAAGATATTGCATGTGTCAAACAACAGATGGTTCAGTTTCAGTATAGTAGGATGACCTCCCTGATACAGGAACAGTCCTTTGGGACACATGGTAAATCTGCTCAAGTGAACCCTTTCCTGGCATGCAGGGAGCGGATTGATAAAAGACTTTTTACGGAGTTGCAAGATATGGATCATAAGATACTTAAAGATAATGTGAGCATTATGGATTTTTTGAATAAACATGTGGATCGGTGTTTTGGGGAACCTGGTCTAGATTTTGATTGTGTGTTACAAGTTTTGAGGGCGGCTGACCTTCCTAGGTTGGAACACGGGGACCAGGTTTCGATGGTTCAGGCCTTCACTAAGCTGGAATTAGAGAATGTTATTATTTCCCTTAAGGATGAGATATCTCCTGGTTCTGATGGGCTGCCTGGAGAATTATATAAAGTTTTATGGCGCTTAATGCCTGATGTGTTGTTAGCATTATATAATACTCTGATTTCAGAGGTACTTTTACCCTCACAGATGTATGAAGGTTTATTGATTTTTTTATTTAAAAAAGGGGATCATTCTGATATTGGGAATTGGAGACCCCTAACATTGTTGAATGTTGATTTTAAGATTTTTTCCAAACTTCTTGGTAATCGGTTGTCATTGATTATGCCTACCTTGATTAGTGAATTTCAATTTTGTGCTGTTCCAGGAGGAAGATTTTTGATGCTTTGATTTATATCAGGAAATTATGGACTTCGTATCTCAGGTGGTTTGGATGGTTATTTAGTGAGTTTGGACCAAGCTAAGGCTTTTGATGGGTGACACATGATTATTTATGGAATGTTTGAGAGCCTTTGGTATTCCGGATGTTTTTGTGCAATGGGTTCAGCTATGTTACGCTTTGGCGTATGTGATCCCATTGGATAATGGTTGGAGGGGTGGGATGCATAGGGTAATGAAAGGGGTCCGGCAGGGGTGCCCGCTTAGCCCTCTTTTGTATGTTTTTGCCCTTGATCCTTTGCTACGTATTATTCACAGGTCCCCCTTGATTCCTGCTATTTGCTTGGATGAGGGTTTTTTTTTTAAAGTTATAGCTTACGCGGACGATTTGTGCCTTTTGTTGCCTGATATTGCATCTATGTCGACGGCTTGTAGGATTTTTACTGAATTGGGCAAAGTTATGGGTGCTCGTATCAATACATCGAAAACTCAATGTATTCCTATTTCTGGTTTACCCGAGTTTTCTTTTAAGGTAGGCGATATTATAATTGGAAATAAACCCTGTAAAATTTGAGGTATATATTTTGGTGGCCGGGATAGTGTGGTGGATAATTGGTCATTAGCATTGCAGGCTGGTAATTCTAAGGTACAATGTTGGAATAGAAACACTTTGTCTAAGAAGAAACGGGTGTTTCTTATTAAGTCATATTTAGTTCCGATTTTTCTTTACCTTAGTGATGTTTATTTACTTCCTAAATCTTTGGAGGTGGCTCTGATGAGATTTTTTTTTTGTGGGATTTGGGGTAGTCGCTTGAACCCCATCAAACGTAATATTTTGTATTTGGATTATAAAGCTGAGGGTTTGAGAATGTTGAACCCGATTTTTTTATTTAATTTTTTTAATTCAAATGTAGTACCTGTAGTTAGGAATGTTTCAAGATTTGGAGCCTACTTGTTTCTGGGTTACATAAGGTGTTTTACAGGAATGGAAACATGCATATTTTGTGCATAAGAATAAAAGATGCCCCCGACTGTCAGAACGATGGTGTGGGATTTTTGATAAAATCAAGAGTTGGGATATTAGCTGGGGGACCGTATTGAGATTTCCTAGGAAGACTCTGTATACATTTATCTTGGGAATTTTTTTATGATAATCCTTTTTTGTTGCTATCTGAAACTGTACAGTTACATATTTCTAGATACATTGTAAACCCCCGTATACCTTTGCACATGTGGGATGTTGTTTGGTTAGGTATCCATGGTAGGATTAATGTTAAGAGTAACCAAAACACAAATCTCTGTCTGAACGTTTTTGTCCGAGAGTTTCATGTGCATCTATATTGGAAACTATGGATCATCTATATTTTCACTGTACATTTGCAATGGAATTTTGGGATATTGTTAAGCACGTTGAAGCCTGATTTTATACTTCCACCTTCCAGTGAGAGCCTTTATTATGGTTCCTTCACACCAGTGGGATTGGCGGGTGTTAATGATACCTTGCAAGTATTACACTCCTTTTTTCTGTATTGGATATGGATTTGTAGGTGCAGATTAGTATTGCAACAAAAATTTATTCTTCCTCTTACTTTAGTTTATATGGTGGAAACTGCAATTAGTAAACTGAGATTTGTGGAGAAATCTCGATTTTCTCACACCCAGTGGGAGGCTTTTTGGGGTTCCTTTGCTTATATTCCTTGATATGTATGTTATTTTGGGTTGATATGAAGTATTTAGGCTTTTTTTTTTTTTTTTTGTGATGTTGCAATATGATTTAGCTATTGTTGCTATGGTATGAATTGTACTTAATTTTGTTTTAGGTTTTTTTGCATGGCAAAATATTTATTTATGTGCTTATTTTTTCTTTTTTATGCTTTTGTATGATATAATACAATATTATATAGGATTTGTTATACTTTTAATTAAATTCCCCCTACTCTTTTCGTAGGGGGGGCTGGTTATATTTCCTTTTTTGTATTTTGGGGTTTTTGTATGAATTAATACATATGTATGTTTTTTGAATTCTCCTTTTTCTGTTTTGTATTATGTAATGATGGATGTAATATAATTTGTTGTGTTTTCAATAAAATTCCCCTACTCTTTTCGATAAGTGCCATGGGATCTTTAACATCCACCTGAACTACCACCAATCCAGGCAGGTGGGACCTTAGTTTAACGTCTCATCCAAAAGATGGCACCTCAGAAGTGTAGCACCCCTCTCATGCTGCACTGCAGTGTCAGTACTGGGATATTAACCCAAGTGCCAGATGTGGAAACTCAACCCACAGCTCTCTGATCTCCCAGCCTCAGAGGTGAGTGTGCTACCTACTAAGCCACTGACACTGACTTCGCAAATCTGTCATATTTTCACATCAGATTTTCAACATTTGCATTTTCCCACACCTCCTTATGAGCAGTACAGCGGTCATTTTTTACATCCTGGCTGAAATATTGTTTCACACTTCCAGCGCAGAATAGTGTGGTCGCTGTGGGAAATCAGTGTTAGATACATAGTAAGAAAATCATAGTGACACTGTTAATGACCAGAGGTGACAAAATGTCTATGTGAAAATCTGGTGAAATAATGTCACTGAATGACTGTGTTACAAGCGCAGGTTGCGTAGTTTCCACACAGGCTCGTACCCTTGAGCATGTCCAGGGCGTTAGGGTTCCTAAAACAGACACTTAACAAGTATGAGGGTAAAATGTTGATCAGATTCAAGAGGAGTTGCAGAGAGGTACTCTGTTTGGATATGGATGCTAAAGGGCCATGGATACAACTTGGGGGGGGGGGTGCATAAATGCCAAATACCAATGCACATACCTGCAAGCGAATGTTCAGCATTGACAAAGGCTTGTTTTTAACAGTACAGCAAAAAGTACAGTTCAAACTCATTCATTTGTTTTTATTTTTTTCAACCTTCAGAACCCTTAATTCCTGATCCATATCTTGACAGAAAATCAGCATTGCTAGTCTCTTTACCAGATTTGTGAATCACAGAGAATTTAAATGGCTGCAGTGCCAGGTACCACTGTGTGATTCTGGAATTTTTATCTTTCATCTGGTTAAGCCATCAGAGAGGATTGTGATCAGTTACAAGAACAAATTCAGTTCCTAGCAAATAAAATTTAAGGGACTCCATGGACCGCTTTGCTGCTAGGCACTCCTTTTCAGTAGTGGAGTACCTTTTCTCTCTGCCATGCATTTCCTACCTATGTACAGAATAAGATGTTCTTTCCCATCAATATTTTGACTTAGGACAGCACCTAGGCCTACCTCAGATGCATCTGTTTGTAGTAGAAATGGTTTCTCAAAGTCTGGGCTTCTTAAAACAGGGGCTGAACATAATGCAGCCTTTATGGCTTGAAAAGCCTCATTACACTCTGGGGTCCATTTCACATTATTTAGGAACCGTTTTTTTCATGAGTTCAGTAAGGGGAGTAGCTAACTCAGCAAAATTGGGAATAAATCTCCGATAATAACCAGCTAGCTCTAAAAATGACCTGACATGTTTGTTTTAGGGACAGGGCTGTTAGCTACAGTTTCTATTTTTATAAGTCTCTGGCTTAACTTCTCCATTTCCCAACACATAGCCCAAATATCTAGTTTCCTGCATGCACAATGCACATTTAGTAGGACTAATAGTCAGACCTGCATTTTTGATAGCTTGGATAACTGCTCGTAGGTGTTCTAGGTGGGTTTCCCAGTCTGGACTGTACACCACAACATCATCCAGGTACGCAGCACAATAACCAGTGTGAGGGGATAAAATTACATCCATGTACTGCTGGAATGTAGCTGGCGCACCATGTACACCAAAAGGCATGGTGGTGAACTGATAGAATCCTATAGGGGTGGCAAATGTAGTTTTATCCCTGGATTCTTTAGCTAAAGGTTATTTGCCAGTAACCCTCATTGAGATCGAGGGTACTGATATACTTTGCACTCCCCAATCTGTCTACCAAATCATCTATCCTGGGCATAGGATAACTGTCAAATTCTGATACTTGATTAAGTTTCCTGAAATCAAGGCAGATTCTAACACTCCCTTCTTTTTTGTTTACAATTACCATAGGAGATGACCAAGCACTCCTCGACTCCTCTATGATACCCAATTCTTTCATTTTCTGCATTTCCTTAACCACATCAGCTCTTAACTGCTCTGGTAACCTGTATGACTTTTGCCTACTAGGACGAGCTTTCTTTGTCACGATTACGTGCTCAACCCCTTTTGCTCGGCCTGGTACCATAGAAAAAATACTGTTAAATGTCTTTAGCACATTACAAATGTCTGCAGTTTGTTCTGAGATTAAGGAAACATTCACCTTTACAGCATCAGGATTTACAGTTTGTTCCAGTCTATCCTAAGCTACATCAATATCCTCCTTATCAGTTTCTGGTAAAAGCAGCAAGGCAGCTTTTGGCATTTTCTCAACCCATTCCTTGAAGAGGTTAGCATGGTACATCTGTGTAGGATTTTTTCTGTCAGGAGTCTCAGTCTCATAGTTAACAGTGCCAGTACGTCTAAGAACTTTATAAGGCCCTTGCCACTTCATTAACAGCTTATTTTCTGTTGTGGGTAACAGTAGCAAAACCTTTTCACCTGGCTCAAAAACTTTATCTTTTACCCCATGGTCAATATGCCTTCTGCTGGTTTTGAGCCTCTTCCTGATTACTATAGGCAATTTCAACATATTTTGCCAGCTTCTTTCTTAGGGCACACATATAAGAAGATATAGATTGTTTCTGAGGGAGGTTATCTTCCCACGTTTCTTTTATCACATCCAATGGCCCTCTTGGCTGCCTACCATACAGTATTTCAAATGCCAAAACCCTGTTGATGCTTGTGGCACTTCTTCTGTAAGCAAAAAATAGGTAAGGCAAGTATTGGTCCCAATCTTTCCCTTCCCCTTTTACAAACCTTTTTAACATGTGTTTTAGGGTTTGGTTAAAATGCTTAACAAGACCATCTGTCTGAGGGTGATGGGGGAGGTTCTTATGGTAATGATATCTAGTAGTCTGTACAGCTCCTTAAGTAATGCAGCACCAAAATTACTACCCTGATCAGTAATAATTTCTTTCGGTATGACCACTCTGCTGAAAATTTTGGCAAGCTCTGCTGCAACTTTTGGGGCTGTAACAGTACGCATTGGAAATGTTTCTGGGTATCATGTAGCATAGTCGCATACTACCAGGATAAATCTATTGCCCTTCTTACTTTTGACTAAAGGACCAACCACATCCATTGCAATTCTCTCAAAATGCACATCTATCAAAGGTAGGGGCACCTTGTCTTTTCTAGTGACTGGGGGCTACTTTCTGACACTCAGCACAGGAATTACAATAGGTAGCAATATCTTCATGAATTCCAGGCCAGTAAAATCTGTACAGCAATCTGGCAAGGGTGTGATCCCTCCCTGAGTGACCAGCCAAAGGACTATCATGTGCTATCTGTAATAACTCTGTTCTATACTTCTGTGGTATAACCAAGTGTTCTGTCTGTTCCTGTACCTGAGGTTTAACCCAAACTCTGTACAGTAACCCACTACATTTTTTAAACGTTGGTCCACCCTGTTTTGGTTTTATCCCCAGTTGCTTAAAATAACCCTGGAGAGAAACATCGTTAGCTTATTCTGAAAGAAAATCACAATCAGTTATCAATTTAGTTTTAGCATTTTCATATTCATATTATTCTTTATGTCCATCAGTCATTTGTTGTCACAGTTTCTTCATGCTTCGTCTTTCTTTCCTGGATTTCCGGATCTTGGAGCAGTGCTCAAACAAGTCTGAATCAAAAACTTTTGACAGGAAAAGTGTCCCCACTGTCTGAAATTTTCATTGCCTGAGCTCTTGTCACCACATCTGTTGAAACATCAGGATTTACTCTGTCTTTGATCAACTCAGTAAATCCTGGAAAGTCATTTCCAATGATCACAGGTATAGGTTACTTACATACTACCCCCACTTTCATTTGGTGCAAGTCACTTGGGTGGTATGATAGTATCAAGTGTCCTCGTGGATGCAGATGACACCAGTACCTGGTCCCTTTACACAGTGTTTTCCCAGCACTTTAACATGCACTAGGATCTGTTTGCTTCCTGAATCAATGAGTCCCTTCACAGTCTTATCCCCCACCTTCACATCTGTTAAGTACTTGCCCCAATTTGCCAAGGACAGATCTGCTCCAGTGTCACTCTCCTTACTACGACAGTTTCTTGCAAAATTGCTTGGCTTATTACAGTTATAGCAGATAATGCCTTTAGGCACAAATTTGTTACACCCACCAGAGTTCTTGTCAGGCTTGGAATTTAAATGGGAAAAAGAGTGTCTTACCAGCGCTTGGCTGTTACCTCACTGCTGTGGCATCTCTCTGGCCATTTGGTAGTCCTTAGCCAAAGAAACAGCTTTTTCCCCATTCTCTGGTTGGTATTCCTTTACCCACAGCTGCACATCTGTAGGCAAGATGTTAATGAATTGCTGCTCCATGGCAAACGTGTCAATAATCTGTAGGACTGTTTTGCTCTCTGGTTGGATCCATTTTATCAGGAGTTCTCTGAGTCAGGTGAAGGCTTCTCGAGGATTGTCGACAGAGTTGTATCTCAGAGATCAAAATCTCTGCCTGAAGGTCTCTCTGGAGATGTTGTACCTTTTCAGGATTTTGCTTTTCACCAGTGTAACCCCTAGGAGGCACTATCCCAAGGGTTACTACCCCTGCCTGCTTGGCTAGTAGCAGGTTAAGGGGCCTGGGTAATGAAATGGGTGCCTCCACCCGGAGGTCAGGGTTGTTAGTGGTCAACCTAACCTGGCCACAGCCCTCTGGGACACTGTAACCCCCCTGTAAAACAAAGTTAAGCACAGAAACTAACAACAGTACAATACTTTTGGCACAAACTGGAACCACAGTCAGGGTAGAACAAACTGCAATATTATTACTACGCTAACAGATGATCAGCAAACAAGTGCATCTTCTAACAGAGCTCCCTCTCAGATTAATTATGACTGCAATCCAGGCAGCTCTTAAAGAGATAGTACACAGAGGCTATACAGGCACTGTCTGGCAATACATTTAAACTGCTAAAATGCAGGACACCAGCCTGGCAGTGAGCATTTAAGCAAGCTCAAGGAAGACTTTTCGGGAACCCCCATTTGTAGGGGGGGTTACACCCTTCCCTGCCTGGAGAAAACTTGGTGTCCGCATCAAGTCTGTACCATCATGCATCAGTTAACATAAACTTATTACTTTACTATACATATTCACTACACTTCACAATACTATATTCATAATGACAATGCTTATGCATGTTTCATACATGTGATACTGATTCCACTATGATTAACATACTTGTAACATCACAATACTGATTCGTGTTATAACTTCCTGTACATTAAACAATGTAGGAGGGGGCCCTTCCCTATCAGCTAACTTGGGGCTGGATGGGGCAGGGGCACCATACTGAGAAGGAAGAACAATCAACCTGGAATTGGCCATTAAGCTCAGTTTGGGTAGTGAGCTCTGAGAAGTATAATCACCTTTGTGAGCCACACTGAGAGGCAAATCCACTGGCCTCCCAGAAGAATCATAACTGAAGTGCAATACTAGCTTGACAGCTCGGCCAGTCTTTCTGGGGGGAACAGCCACAGTTCCTGTACTTTCAACACTAACTTTGGAGCTTTTGTCAGTCGTGAGGGGTGCCTCTGCATGGATGGGAATGTCCAAACTGGGAGCACTGTCGACTCCGCTCCTTGCTCTGTAGGCTCTGTCTCCACAACACTTGGCTCATTTAGAGAAGGTTCTGGCACAGTTAGGCTTTGCAGCACTGAACGAGGGCTGTCAACACTCTCACACTGTTCTTCAGGTTCTGGTGGGTCACCAGGGAGACTCAGACCATCAGCCCCTTCTTCAGGCAATTCACACAGTTCCACAAAACACAGAGAGTGTGCAACCTCAGACGTGATGCTTTGCACCTCACTTTCAGGGAGCATTGGCTCCAAGGACAAAGCTAGGGGGTTAGGCAGTCCAGGAGGCCCAGCTTCATCCCTATTATTAGTTATAGGGTTACCTCGAAACAGCTGACTCAATTTATAGGAGGGGTAATAGGCATTGTCACACTCACTATCGTCAGAGGTGGACTAACAGTCACTATCATTCTGGGCCTGCTGCAGGGGAAACCTTAACTCTGTAAGTACTGGGGTAGGTTGACTCTGTCTCTTTTTTGCAGCAGAACGAGGCACCAGCCCACAGCAGGCAAAGTCTGCTGGCTCAGCTTCAATAATAACTTGGCCGATAGGCAGCAAGTGGTTACGGTGAATGGTCTTGACAGCTTTGGAGTTATTCTCCAGGAGTACCTTGTATACTGGTAGATCATCCAACTTTCCAACTACTACATGAGGAAGATGGTGCCATCTATCAGCAATTTTGCTCTTGCCATGTAGTCCCAAATTGCGTAACAACACACGGTCTCCGGGCCATAGCTCTTGAGCCTTTACTTTCTTGTCACGCCTCTCTTTGTTGGCGAGATTTCTTTCAGCGGCCATTGTCTGGGCAAGTTGATATGCATGATTCAATTGAGCTTTCAGTTTCTGTACATACTGCAAGTAGTTTTCAACTCAGCCCCATCTGGAGAGACTCCAGAACAGACATCAACTGGCAGGCGGGCCTCCCTCCCAAACATGAGGCGGTAGAGGGAGAACCCAGTAGCGTAATTTTTGGTGCAACTGTAAACACGTACCAAGGTGCTAATCTGCCGACTCCACTTATGCTGGTCTTTTGGGTGGAGGGTGCCCAGCATGCCTAGAAGGGTGTGGTTAAAACATTCTGGTTGAGGGTCCCCCTGCGGGTGACAGCGGGTGGTTCTTGACTTCCGCACCCCCCCACAAAGAGAGCATTTCTTTGATTAGCCAACTTTCAAAGTCTTTGTCTTGGTCAGAGTGGATCCGCTGGGGGGCACCATAGTGGACAAATAAATTTTCCACTAGCACCTTGGCCACGGTAGAGGTCTTTTGATCTTTAGTTGGAAAAGCTTGTGCATACCATGTGAAATGATCGGTAATCACTAACACATTGCCAATATTCCGCTGATTAGGTTCTAAACACAAAACGTCTATGCAGACCAGTTCCATGGGGGTGCTGGTAGTAATATTGACTGGGGGGGGCAGCCCTCTGAGGCAGGGCTTTCCTTTGCAGGCAATGACTGCAGGTCTTTACATGGTGCTCAACATCGACCCCCATCTTGGGCCAGTAGAGTCGAGATCATAAAAGGTCAAGAGTTCTGTCAATACCGAGGTGCCCCATGTGATTGTGGAGTGACCTCAGTACCAAATCTTTAAAGGCTGTGGGCAGGACCCACTGCTGCTTGTCTACTCGACCGCTGCGATCCACTGTCTCTCTGTATAACAACTGATTTTATGACTTCAACCTGGGAAACAATAGGGTAGTTCTCAAGTCAGGGGAACGCAACTGGGACACATCTTTCCCCGCACACAGGGCTTCAAGTGCTGGCTGAATCATAGGATCTTGGGATTGAGCCCACTGGATACTGTCATTGTCAAATTGAGGTAGTGCACTAATATCTAGAGCAGAGAAATGGCAATAGGCAGCCGGTATGCAGGTATCAGGAGGCCCCAAGCAATCTGCTAAACAGTCCACTGTGTCCATAGATATCTGTTCATCTCTATCAAACTTTTGGCACAATACTCGGAAGTCAGGTTCAGACAACCTGACCCAATCACTCTTGGAGACTGGCCTTTGTAAAAGGGCATCAGCATCAATATGGTTCAGTCCTGGCCTGCATTCAACAGCATAATCATAGGTTGATAAAGCAGAGAGGCACTGGTGCCCTTAGCTGAAGTCTGTACATAGGTTAACAGGTTATTGTCGGTCTTCACCAATATCTTTGCCCCATAGAGGTACTCATGAAACTGGTCAACAATGGCCCATTTTAGGGCAAGGAACTCCAGCATGTGCACAAGATAGTTTCGTTCTGATGGGGTCAAGCTCCTGCTGGCAAAAGCCACTGGCCTCAAACCATCCTCATGGTCCTGATACAGCACAGCTTCTAGGCCCTGCAGACTAGCATTGGTATGCAGCACATAGGGCTTAGTAAGGTCAGCAAAGGCGAGGATGGGGGCGTGGGTGAGCTGGTATATGACTTCGTGGAAGGCTGCTTCACATTCGGGTGTCCAGTGGGGCCCAAAAGGTTCACCTGTTCGAAAGTATACTTTCTCGGGTTCTTTGACAGCCCCTTTCTCGTATTTACGGTTGGTAGAGGGGTAACTCTGGGTGAGATTCAGGAGCAGGGGAATCACCCTGGAATAGTCTTTTATGAACCTGCGGTAGTAGCCACAGAACTCCAGGAAACATTGTAGTTCTTTCTAGTTATGGGGCTAGGGCCAAGTAGTCAGTGACTTGACCTTACTGTAATCAGTCTCTATCCCTTCTGCAGATACTATGTGCCCCACATACTTCACGGAGGTTTGAAAAAACTGGCACTTGTCAATGGACAGCTTGAGGCCGAAGTCTTCCAATCGGTCTAGGACTTTAAACAGTCAGGTCTCATGCTCCTCTAATGTGCGTCCAAACACAATGACATCATCTAGGTATACTTGGCATTCCAGCAAGTTCATATCTCCCACCGCAAGTTTCATTAATCGCTGAAAGGTGGCCAGGGCACCTGAAATCCCCTGTGACATTCTCAGGAATTCATAGAACCCCAAAGGACAGATAAGGTGGTTTTCTCACGGTCCTCCATAGCCATCAGAATCTGGTAATATCCGCTGCGAAGCTCCAATATTGAGAACCATTTGCTCCCATTCAAGCAATCCAGGGCATCTTGTATACGAGGCATGGTGTATTGATCTGGGATGGTCCGCTGGTTCAAGGTTCAATAATCAACATACATCCTCACCAACCTATTCTTCTTATGCACAACCACAATGGGAGAGGCATATGGGCTCCTTGATTCCTGTATCACGCCAGCAGCGAGCATTTCCTGCAGGTGTTTCCTCACATCATCTATGTCCGCTGGGGCGAGGTGTCAGGATCTCTCTTGAAATGGCCAGTCATCATGCATGCATATATGATGCTCTGCACCCTGGACACACCCCACGTCCCAGTCTTTTAATGAAAACACTTGGTCTCTCTGGGCGAGTTTCTTGCTAATCATAGCCTTCCATTCAGCTGGCAACAAGGAATCACCAAAATCAAATAAGTCCAAGGTCACTCTCTCCTTTTGGCCAGAGTATTTGTTATTGGGTAATACTGCAGTGTCTGCACAGTGTACTGTAGCTAGAGTGCACCCTCTGTTCACCCGGACCTCCCGATCTGACACATTTCAAATTTGGACCATCACTCATCGTACATAGCCATGGGCACGGGCAGGCAAGATGCTGGGTTTACCCAATAATCTTTCTGGCAACTTCCCATTACCTGGTGCATCCAACATTTATATTTTGTTCTTTACATTTCCCTTTAGGCGGACTTCTCCATGGACTGTGCACTGGGCGTTGGGGGCCAATACCAAGGAGTCAGGTTCCTTTTTCCACACTATCCCCAATGGCTCACCTGGGTCCTCTTCATTGGGTTTCTGTTGTAAGTCATATGCCCTTTTTACTAAGGCTGGAATTCTTAGGGCCTGTCCAGTCAGTTGCCCCATTTCTCATGGCAGAGTTGTGCTAGTCTCCCAAACATGTGGGCGTTTGTTCCAATTAACAGAGGAACCCCATCATACAGTCCGTTGGGGGGACACCCTAGGGCCAGTATCACTACTGTACTTGCTCCTCTATGCCAATTACAATTGCAGGATGAGACAACCAGAAGCAGACATATCTTAGGTAGGGATAAGAAGTGTCGCTCCGCCCCCACACATGTAGACCTTCCAGGGATTGTAATGGCATGTCAGATAAGTGTTCGTCATACCAGTCCTGAAATACAATGGTCACTTGTGACCCACTGTCAAGCACTGCCCGAGTAGAAATACCATTCACAGCCACAGTACTCTTCATTGAAGGTGCCACTATTTTGGACCAGTCTGGAGGGACAACAGCAGGGACCTGGACAGACTATTTAGCCACAGAGGGGTTTGAGTTAGGATGGCCGAGGCCTTCACTGTGGTAATTTCGTGCACCCCTTGACCACTGACTCGTTTCCCGAAGCTCTCCTTGAAGCTGGTTCACCACTTTCTCTAAGTCCTTCTGAGATTGGCATTCCCTCTTCATATGGCCATCCTTGCTGCAATTGTGACAAATGACAGGCTCTTGGGGCATCCTTGGGGAAAACATAGCAGGGGATGCTGGAGCATTGATGGGAGATTGTGATCTGACTTCTGCTGGTAGTGCATCGTGTCTCAAAAGTTCCTTTAGGGTGGCAGTCAATTCCTTGAGTTCAGCTGAGAAGCCAGCCTCAGTAGAGGATGCCTGAGGGTGCACTCCCACCCCCATAACAGTCACATCCTGACAGAGGCCAGGGTCTCTTGTCAGCAGGGCATACCTCAGTGAACGCACCTGGCTGTACTTTTCTGACTTCCTTCAACAACTCCCCCCCCCCCACCGTTTAGCCCATGGCGGGACACTAATAGTGGTCTCCATTTCGGAAGGGCCTCCTGGTGCCATGATCACTTGGGCTGCACTCACTCCATAATTACAATCTCCCTCTTCACCTTCTACCTCCCGGAGTTCTTTTATCAAGTCACAGTAGTCAGGTGGGTTACCTCTCCTGTCCTGGTGCCTTAACTGGATGATCTGCAGTTTAGAATGCTTGGCATGTTGCAGTATGTGTCCCAATCTCACATGGTTCAAATCACTGACAGGTACCCCCACCTTTCCGGTAAGCTTTCTGCAGAGCTCTTTCTAGGTGAGTAACATACACAGACAAACTTTCCCCCTTCCATTGTTTGGTACCTTGGAATTTCCACATCAAAGTCTCCCTGACTCAATGCTCCCAAAATTGCCTTTAAGTACAGACAGGTACTTCTGAGTAGATGCATCAGGGTTCGTGGACCTCAAAAATTTAATGGCTTCTAGGGTGGGGCCCCTCAAACTTTTTATGATTCTTTTCCGCTTCTCAGCCTCCGCACACTTCCACTCAGGTACCAAGGGGCAACATAGCTGATCCAGGTCTCCCAGTCGTCATCCTCCTCGGGATGGGAAGGGTGCCCGAGAAGATTCTCAGCCTTCAGTAGGAGTCGTGACTAATGGTGGTTAGAGATATAGGGGCTAGCATTGGCATGGGCACAGAAGGTGGGGCAGTAACAGGTGCTGGAGTGGGAGGGGGTGTTGGGGAAGGAACACCCCCAGGTGGCAGGAATAGTTTCTTAAAGTCCTCTATGGTTTTCCCTTCCTGCAGCAACAACTTAGCAAATTTCTCCTCAAAAGTCTCAGATAATGGTGGGAGCTCATCCTCCCCAGGGTCTTTTCTGTCTTTTGTTATCACTCTCCAGGTGGCTAGGACCCCTTCTGAGACAACAGTTTGTGGCACTTTAGAGCTGTCCACAAGGTCACTACACTCTACCAAGGCTATGAAAGTCTGGGCAATCAAATCAGCCTGTCGACCCACTACCACAGATTTTTTTAAACATTCAACTTTGGAGAGTGCTCCTTCTACAGTGTCCTTACTGGTACCCAGGGGAATATCCAGTATAAGCAGAGCATTTTAGGGGTTGATCTCCTGCCCAGTACACCACCCCACCAACTGGTGTACAGCCATTTCTACTGCAGTAGCCATTAATCTTTAACAATAATTCATAATTTTGGGCCACTAGAAGGCACAAAATCCCAGAGGTGAGCCTCCAAGATGTAACCCCTAGGTGGCTACTACCCCTGCCTGCTTGGCTAGTAGCAGGTTAAGGGGCCTGTGTAATGAAATGGGTGCCTCCACCCGGAGGTCAGGGTTGTTAGTGGTCAAGCTAACATGGGCACAGCCCTCCGGGACACTGTAACCCCCCTGTAAAACAAGGTTAAGCACAGCAAATAGCAACAGTACAATACTTTTGGCGCAAACTGGAACCACAGTCAGGTTAGAACTAACTGCAGTATTATTACTACTCTAACAAATGATCAGCAAACAAGTACATCTTCTAACAGAGCTCCCTCTCAGATTAATTATGTCTACAATCCAGGCAGCTCCTCAAGAGACATTACACAGCGGCTATACAGGCACTCTCTGGCAACACATTTAAACTGCTAAAACGCAGGACACCAGCCTGGCAGTGAGCATTTAAGTAAGCTCAAGGAAGACTTTTCGGGAACCCCCATTTGAAGGGGGGGGTTACACCAGGTCATAGTTTTGTGACTGTGTAGTGCCCGTACTGCTGTAGGCAAGCTGGGCTTTTCCTGTCAGGCAGGGTACCAGTCTGATTGTCCATTGCTGCTTTGGCCACTGGCAGGCTGTGGCAACTCTTTCAAAGGTTGTCAGGTATGCCTCAATATCATCCGAGGGACACAACTTTGTAAGTTTCGTGGCCTTTAAGTTGTTTGCAATTTGTTGCTCATCTGGGTCTCTGCCAGATCCTCTGCCTTTGATAGCTTGCAGGGCATCCGGCCATCGCTGCTCCTGTCACTGCATCTCTTCTCTCATCTGCTATTCCTGTCGCTGCATCTCTTCTCTCCTCTGCGCTTCTAAACGCTGAATCTCTTTTTCTCTCAGTCTCTTTTTATTGTACAGCCCACCATTTGAAAAAGTCCATCAAGCTTTCAGGTTCTGTCACTGCCTGTTCTTTTTCCATGACTTGTGTTGGCTGTACAATCTCAGACCGGACTTCTGTTGCAGCTAATTTGACTGCCATTCTCCTGGTAACCACTCCTGGACTTGCTGCTGCAGAATCCCTATCTTCCTCTGTGCTTCCCTGGTACTAGGTCCAGTACCCACGCACAAATCTCCTGTCTTACGGTATGCATGACTTAAATCCCACTGCTAACACCTTCTGTCATCAAGGCACAGGTCAGGAAGCATAGGAAAAACCCAGGAGCAGGTGTAAAAATCATCAAAACTTTATTGTAGCAGTAACATAAAAAAATATAAACTTATTCATAAGAACTATGTACAGAGGCAAAATAAAATCTTTCTTGTAATCCTCCTCTTGTTCTTCCAAAAATAAATCTCTATCTCACCCATTGCAGCTCAGCTCAGCTCTTTTATGAAAGTCTTTTCCACCTCCATCCTTAGCAAGCATCCTGTTTTTGCAGAATGTTCTGCCCTCGTAAGTATCAGGAGCTGCTAGAACAGTGAGCTTCCTGAGGCCCCTCCTGCTCTTGCAAAAGGCTCAAGCATTTGCACTCAAGTAACCTCTTTTTTTAAAGTCATGTCAAATACCATTAATATACATTTCACCAGTAATACTAAATATTTTCTAAACAAAAGTGATCCCATTATCAGTTTCATTCCATGCATTGATTTGCATATATTTTTATATTAGCTGATATAGACATGCAAGGGAGGGAAAAAAGACAGCAAGAGAAAACTGAGAGACCGAGAGAGACAAAGAATTGTAAGACTATTCGGGTTGATCAAGTCCGAGGTCTCACAGGAAAATTTGGTTGCGCAACCAGACAGAGAAGAGAAAGAAAAGAAAAGCTTAGATCCTTGCATTTAAACACATTCTCCATAACAAATGATAGGAGTCCTATTCTACCATTACACGGATTACATTACTAACTTGCACTATTCTACAATTTATGGGGATTTCGGAATTTCTATGGCTTTTTCCTTGTTTTTTTACTTTCTGGTTTTTGACAGCTTTCGACAGTTACATCCACGTTTAGCAATTACTGCACATTACTTTTAGACAGGGAGTTGTTCCATGATAAATGAGGCAGGGATGCTTTAAAATATGTTTTTTTTTAAAAAGAAATGCTTAATAAATGCCAAATAGAATGTCCGGGATGTCCCTTGTCTAAACAAGAGTGACATCTCGAGACACCTTTGCATTCCAGAACTGCTCATCTTTGCATGTCTCGAGATGACACTCTTGATTAGCCAAAGACATCTCAAATATCCTATTTATCTACAGTATAAAACATAAAACAAACTTTTTGGGGGGTTACTGTTGAAATGGTTCTTTAGTTAGTCTGTGTCATGTCCAGTCACCAAAATCCTACTTTTATTTGACATTTTTAAGATTAACTTTCAGAGATGCAAGCATTTCCACATTTTCCAGTGTTGTATGTTTTCTCTTCAGTTACTAAGCCAACTGCATTAACCAATTCTATCAAAGTACACACTTGTTGCAGGCTACCTTTGTAAGTCAAGACAGACCAAGAGATTTTTTTCTTTGGTCATCGGTACTGAAACAAATCCTTTGATGGACCTATTGTTCCATCTGTAAGATAACTTGATATCACAGAAGCAGTGGACTACCCTTGATCAGGCACTTCTTGCATGGTTTACAAACCACAATGGCTGAAAAACCTCTCCACATATTACATTTATTTTCTTTAGCAGGAGACTATACTTTGGGCAATTTCTGCAAAATAGGCAGGGGAGAAGGAGGGAAGGGGGTTCAAGGAGAAAATTGTATCTGCTGTGACTGGCAGTTTCTGGTGGCAGCTGAGCAACCCTTAGGCAAGGCTGTAGCAGTATGGCTCGGATATTGTGTTTTGATTGCAGTCTTTTGTTGTACCATTTATCATCAGGGCTGTACTTTTGTCATGGTAAAGTTTGGAGATTGATACTGTCATGGTCAGAATGACAAAAGTCATGGAAATCATAGTGAAAGTCGTAAAAAGTCATGGATCCATTTGACTGAAAATCTCAAACACCATTGTGTTTTCATTCAAAATGTCGAAACTAATGGTGTTGTCATGGAAGATGGCAAAAATTGCGGGGTTTTCACAATAAATGGAAAAATGGTGTCCATGACTTCCATGAGAAAGCTATTGTTCAATCGCTCCCTCATGGCCTCAGCTTTAGATGCTACTAGATATACTGTTTTTGATGTGATATTTATGGCTGTTATTTTGACCTTTTTTTTTTTTATTTATTTAAAGTTACTGTATTTTATAAAGTGTTCTGAGCCCCAGGGAATTAGTGCTTGAGAAATAAAAACCTGTACTACCACTTTATGACATGTCTATGGCTTCAGTATCATCACAAGTGATAATGTACTGTATCTGGCCTATACTATGTTTTGTCTCAGAAATGGATTTTTGTGAATTTACTTTCTGTTTATCTCTCCTTAGCCAGCTGCAGTCCTTCTCTAAACTTCTGGCTGCCCCAACCCTGCCATCTCCTAGGACTTAACCTTCCACCAGCACGAAGGCCCCATGGTATAACCTCCCCATAGTTGGGTTGGACCAGTTCCCTCAGATCAGCTTCTGTGGTGCTCCCAGCATGAGCCTAGGTTAGTTGGGGTTGCAGGCCACCCAGAGCCATTACAATGTGCAGTGGCATTTTCTTGTAATTTTCCTCCTCCCACCATGCAAGGCTTGCACACCCATCCAGCCAATCGACTGCCCCAAATTCCCTGACTGCCATCTGTACCACCACCTGTGGGTACTCAGGTGACAGTTGTGTGGTGGGAGGGTCCCACTTACCTCTCTGAAGGAGGAGAAAGTCCTGTGGGATGCTCAATCCTCCTCCCCCAGCTGGCCCTCCAACGGTTGAGGCTCGTTTCCGAATCTGTGTTGTGAGAGAGTGCTGGGAAGACTAGGTGGGCCAAGCAGTCCTTATCTGACGTCAAAGTCTATGTTTCTGTGTTTCTATGAGATAGCACTAACACTGTGCCAGCTGGCTTCAGAAACTGATTTTGAAGAAATACTGGGTTTAGGCTTTAGCCATACTCACATATGTCAAGAGTAACAACTTCCAACTATGAGTGCTGTGAGCACTTAGTCCATCAGATCCCAGTACACAAAGGGGAGGGGGCAAGGCTTTTTTTTATTCTGTTCTTATTTTCTGTTTTTTTTTATTAATACCTCCTTGAGTCATGGACAGGTGCCTCCTGTCAGATCACAGAGTCTTTGCAAACCATCCTGCATCTGGGTCCCATGCTCAGCTGCCCCTGGTACCCCAACCAGTTGCTCCCTGTGGGGGGGAGGGGTCCTGCCATTTTAATGTCTCAGCAGGCACAGTTCCTAAATCTGGCCAGTGGCTGCTAAGCAGCTGAGTCTCTGAAGCATTTCCTGAAGTGGGAGTGGGCAGAGCGTAGGTCCTTCACTGGTCGAGGGGGCAGTCTGGATGTTATTTGACTAATTAATGGCTATTTTCCTGGTTTTAACTCACCATGAGAGCATGTGGTGAGATGTTGTTAGCTGCTTTCATGCCTGCCTCACTAATGCTCATCCCAACTGATAGCTGCAGCTGCATAGCTACCTAGGAGGCAGCACTGTAATGACAGGCACAACCCTTCCTCCCCAGAGAAGAGTGTCCTGAGGGCCACTCAGTCCTCTTCTCCCCTGCTAGCATTCCTGCTATCCAGGATTGGTCCCAAACCCAGATCACCGGTATCATGAGCACTAACACTGGGCAACTGGAAAAGGCTTTTCTTTGTTACTAAGATTGTATTTTTGCACCTATCATCCCTGGCCCTGCGATATCTGGCTGCCAGATCCATCTCTTACATTCTCACTGGTTACCCACCACTTACCCAGAACCACACGTGGTGGTGGTGCTGTGCTGGTGGTGGTGGATGGCCTGCCATGTAATCATTCATTAGCCTGCTAGAGTGCCGGATCAGACTGGGGCATTTTCCTCTGCAGCGCACAGACACAGAATGACACGCACACATGCATGTGGCAGCAAACATGTATGTATGGCATCTGGTTGCAGCCCCTTCCCTGTTTATGGCACCACCAGACCTTTACCAGGTGGCAGTCAAACAGTGGGATGCAAGGTCTCCCACCCTGAGAGAGAGGAGCTGTTCCTGGGATGCTCGATCCTCCATTCCCCAGCTGGTCTCTGATGACCCAAGCTCTTCCATGAACCCAGGCCACAGGTGTTGTGAGCAGTGGTCCTACCACTATGCTGATGGGCCAGCTAGGAAATGCTTTTTAAACTTAATTTGTTTTTAACCTTTTTTTAGTTCAAATAATGAATATTTAAATAACTGGGACCCAAAATATTCAGCAGAAGGTATTCTCATACCCCTACATGCTCTTTTTCTGTTCATTCCCTGGTTTGTAGATTGTTGTTCCCCCCACACCACTTTGAAACACTTGAGACATTTTTGGATGAGTTGGTCCAATATAGTTGGAAAGACCTGAACTATTTAGGTTCGAGGGGGTTCATTTTTAGGGCTGCAGGTAGGCGGAGCCTGCAACCCTATTGCATCAGCTCTAAAAATGAGCTACAGGATTCAGACCATGGAAAACTTCCTTTGGAGTTTCCGAATGATCCTTCCACCTCTTTGCAGTCCTTCAATTTAACCTTTGCAGTGCTGCAGACCAAACATCTATCCAGAGCTCAATCAAATAGATTCATTCTAGTACTTTTGGCAGCCTAGGGATTAAGTAACAAATGCTCTGGAGAATCACCTCTCCTCCTCAACCTTGTAGTGCTCAGTGAGTGCAAGAAATACATTTTTTCTTTTGAATCCAACTTGATAAACAGCATTTTTAGAGCTACTGCAAGAGGGCTTCATATAGCCATCTTGCTGTCTGTAGCTGGAAAAATGAAGTACCATGGAACACATTTTGGGAGTTTTCAGTGTATCCTTCTACCCTGCCTGCAGTATACAGCACTGTTTCTAGAGCCCCTTAAATAACTGTGCTCTTAAAAGAGCTTTAGGCAGTAATGGCTGTAACTTCTATTGAAACACATTCATCATTTCAAGGGCAAGTAAGATAAATAGCTATGGAACAGCTAACACCCATAAACAATGAAAATATTCCTTTTTTTTTTTTTTTAGTTGTTTAACCAGGAGTAGCACACTAAGCTGAAAGCTTTTTTACAGGAGCGACTTGGGAGCACAGGGAAGTTAAATGACTTGCTCAGGGTCACACAGTATGCAAGTGGAAGCTGTGGGATTCAAACCTAGGTCTGGTCTGCTGGATATCACCAGATTTGCAGCTCAGAGCCTTAAACCACTGCACTATACTGCCTCTATTTTCAGTGGCACTTCTTTTCTAGCATTCAAGCATATTTACCTGATTCTGTACTATATGTATTGATTTCCTGCAAAATGTGTCTTTAAAACAAAGATATTTATAATAATTAGATAGTTAATGTAGTTGTGTGCCTTCTCTGGTATTTTAATGAGTCCAACTCCCCCTGTTCTCAGATTACCTTGCAATACATTTGATTCATAACCTTTGATTATGCTGGTCATTAATCTTCAGCCTTCTTGTGTGCTCTTATATACATAAACGTTGACATTTTATTTTTTTCTTCAGTACCATAAAGGCATTGTGTTTTTGCAGTTTTTTTTGCAAATTCCTCACCTCTTTCATTTAATTTTTCTGTCCAATGTCCACCTCCACATTTACATTTTTTATTTCTATTTGATCAAGTTTCACAGCATGTAACGCTAGCAACAGTGGCAGCTCCAGCTTCCTTTGGTTACCAGGGCACTGGTTAGGCACTACAGTTAGAAGCCAGGGCATCTACTGAAACTGGAATGGCAAGCATATGTGCATATTCATGCTTGCTTCTTGGGAGTATTTGAACTTATGATGAATGTTATGTTTCTAAAAATAAAAAGGCACATTCCATTTTATTTTTTCACAGGGGGATGACCCTGCTTCTCCTGTCTTGGGAGTGAGGGTACGGATGGCCTGGCTTCTCTTGGGTTGGGATGGATGGCTCTGCTTCTCCTGGCTCAGGAAGGGGGGAATGGTCCTGCCCCTGCTTTTTCTAGCAGGAGAAGCTGGGCCACATGACCCAGAAGATAGGGCCACCCCCAAGCCAGGAAATGCAGGGCCACCCCTAAGCTAGAGAAACAGGGAGATACCTCTTCCCCAAGCCAAAGAAGCAGGACCATCCTCACCCCCCAAAGCGAGGAGAATCAGGGCCTCTAGCCAGGAAAAGCAAAGCTTTCACCCCCAGGGGCAGGAGAAGTAAAGTTTTCCCCATCACCCGAACAAGAAGAAATGGCCATCCCAACCCTTTATAGCAGATATCCTCAATGGATTGGCCACCCGCAGTGGCAGGCCAGGTGATAGAGGGCCATGCATTCTCTCTCTTTTGAGTCTCTCCCCTCCTCTCCCCACAGTACTGAGACATTTTCAAATAAACCCATCCACTTACCTTAACGAAAAGGCACAAGCAGTCAGAACCCTGTCACTCTGGTTCTGCAGGCAGTTTCTTTCTTGGCTGTTTTTGCTGCTAGCAGGATTTTTACTTGAGGGTCTTGCACATTTGTGTACTTACCACTTGTACATCAAATAAAAAGCAGTGTTATTCCATAGTCAGCAGCAAAACCTTAACCCGCTTAATAGAAAAGCACATGGGAATTCAAAGACTGAATACTAAAAACAACAAAAGTGCAGTAGTGCAGTGAATATCAGGGAGCAATGCTATGCCATACTCGGGCAAAAACAACTAATGTTTCACTCCAGAAGCTGAGTTTTATCAGAGTTAGTAACTTAATGCAGAAATGCCCTTATATTATCTGGCACTAGGTCTGAATAGCACATGTATGAACAGCGCTGTCAATAACAGCGCCTTCCATACAGCACTAAGCAGAACAGTAGCAGGAACAAATGCGGCAAGTAAAGGCAATGCCACTAGTAGCAGTTACAAAGCACCCTGATGACTGCTACCAGTCCAAACACTTATTTTAGTGGGGGCTCTGCCCCCAACCCCTTAAAGATCAAATGCACATGTTCCATAAAAAGCTTGAATCCCCTTGAATACACATCCCTTGTCATGATTAGTGTTTCCTGAAAATATGATGCAGTTTAAGTTTTGCAGTTTTCTTTAAATCAGCATCTGTTAATGTGCTCTGCAGTAACTGAAAACAGTGAAGAAACGGTGAAGATGTTTCTGTTCCGGTTAGTGAACAATGACATCACACCTGTCCTACCTGCTGCTTCTGCAATTAAGTCCCTAATTAACTAAATAAGCTGTTGTAGTCCCTAGTTAGAGCAGTCTGTAGAGCTGTTTTCACTCAGAGTTTGTTACTAACCCATCTGGTTTGTGTTACACAGAAACACAGAATTTGATGGCAGATAAGGGCCGTATGGCCCACCTAGTCTGTCCATTTTCCTACCTAATGGATAAGCTGCAGATACTAGTTAACCAACAACCTACTTCCTCCTACCCCCCATTAGAATTGCCTTATGTCTGTCCCATGCATTCTTGAATTCCCCCACTGTTTTTGACTCCATGACCTCCTCAGGAAGGCTGTTCCATGCATCCACAACCCTCTCCATGAAAAAATACTTCCTCACATTACCTCTGAGCCATCCTCTCTCTATCTACAAATTGCGCCTCCTTGTTCTTGCACATCTCTTTTTCTGAAAAATGCTACCCTCTTGGACTTTGTTGATTCCCTTGAGGTACTTGAAAGTTTCTATCATATCCCCCCACTCTCTCCTTTCCTCGAGGGTATACATATTAAGCTCATTTAGTCTCTCTCCATATGTCTTCTGGTGCAGACCCTGCACCATTTTGGTTGCCCTCCTCTGGACAGCCTCCACCCTATGTCTTTTCGGAGATGGGGTCTCCAGAACTGCACGCAGTACTCCAGATGGGGTCTCATCAACTGTCTGTACAGAGGGATAACAACTTCCTGTTTTCTACTGGTGATGCCTTTCCCTATGCATCCCAGTATCCCCCCAGCACTCCTTACTGCCTTCTCACATTGCTTGCTCACCTTTAGGTCATCTGATATAACTACCCCCAGGTCCCTTTCCATTTTTGTTGTTGTCAGTATCTCACCCCCCATTGTGTACTCTTTCCCTGGGTTTTTGTTTCCCAGGTGCATTACTTTCCACTTCTTTGCAGTGAATCTAAGTTGCCATACATTTGACCATTCCTCCAACTGTGCCAATTCCCTTCTCATCCTTTCGATCCCACCTTGTGTATCAACCCTGTTGCAGATCTTTGTGTCGTCTGCAAAGAGACATAGTTTTCTTTCCAGTACCTCTGCAATGTCACTTATAAAGACATTTCAAAGGACCTGACCCAGTACTGAACCCTGTGGTACACCACTAGTAAAGTACAGTTACGTAAGAACTTACCATAAAAGTAGATCTTCGAGAACAGCTCTTGCAGCAGGTTACACCATTAGGACTGAAGCCGGCAGGCACCAGGACCCCACGGAAAAATTCTAGCTAGCAGTATCCAGTGGGGGACCGCCCCCGACGTCAGCCTCTCCCCGACGTCAGGCATCACATAAAAGGGGGTGGTCCCACAGCATCCCCAGTTCTCTCGCCGGAGACTCCCGGCACAAAGGTGACATCTGAAGGGGAGACCGAGGATCCGCTTCCAAAGGAAAGTTTGTAGTAGGCGTCGAAAGACGGAGTAGCTTAGAAACTAGGTCAGAAGACTCAACCTCCAGGTGGGGAAGGTGGGAGGGAAACTACCTGCTGAAAGAGCTGTTCTCGAAGATCCACTGTTACGGTAAGTTCTTACGTAACTGTACTATCTTACTTCGAGAAACAGCACTTGCAGCAGGTTACACCATTAGGATTGATTCCCAAGCAGTAAGGGAAGAATTTGTTATCAGGAGGAGGATAGGAGCGATGTCTCAGACTTTAGGACAAAAGTCCTTGAAGAACTGCTAAGCCGAAACCAGCTCTACGTCTAGAGGCAATATCCAAACTGTAGTGTACAGTGCTCCAGGTTGCTGCAGGACAGATGGCTGAAGTGGAGACATTTTTGAGCGCAGCGAAGGAGGTAGCCACCCCTCTTGTAGAATGACCTTTTACCAGTCCCAGTAAAGGTTTGTTGCGCTTCTGGTAACAGAACATAATGCACTTTACGAGCCATCGAGACAGCGACTGTTTGGAGACAGGAGCACTGGGCGTTCTCTGTGTGTAGGAAACAAAGAGCTGGTCTGACTTGCGATGTGCCTTGGTTCTGGTCAGATAATATCTGAGACACCTATGCACATCCAGAGTGTGCAACAGGGCTTCCCCCCATTATAGTGATTTGGGTAATACACTGGCAGGTCTATATCCTGGTTGAGTGTGACCGCCAAAACCACCTTGGGAAGGAACTTAGGATTTGTTCTTAAGGACACCCTGTCCTTGTGAAAAACCAAATAAGGATCCTTGCACATAAGTGCATGAAGCTCAGAAATTCTTCTGGCAGAAGTAACAGCAACTAAAAGGAGCATCTTCCAAGCAAGGAGACGCAGCTCGCAATCTGCGGCTGGTTCAAAAGGGGGCAGCGTGAGCTGCTCTGGAACAAAAGGAAGATCCCAAGGTGGAACCGGGTCTTTGATGGGATGTCTCAAGTGCAGGATGCTGTGCAAAGAGGCACGAGAAGCCTCTAGTTGAGCTAGAGACCTGTGACCTATCAGAGAATGGTATGCCAAAATGGCGCATAGGTGAACCTTAATGGAGGAGTAGGCAAGACCTGCCTCATAGAGGGATAGGAGGAAGTCTAAAACAGACTTCGCAGAACAATCCAATGGGGTCAATCCGCGAGCTTGTGCCCAAATACAAAATCTGCGCCACTTCATGGCATAAGTGGCATGAGTGGAGGGTCTTCTGGCTGCTACCAGAACGTCCGCAACTTCCTGAGAGACCCCGTATCTCAGGACTGCTATGTCCTTAGGAGTCAGACATGCAGGTTCAGAGACTGAAGATCCGGATGGACCAAGGAGCCTGCCTTCTGGGACAGAAGATGAAAGCTGAATGGCAGAGGAACCGAAGGTTCCTGGGCCAGCTGATGTAAGAGAGGGAACCAAATTTGCCTGAGCCAAAAGGGCGCTACTAGAATAAGATGCACTCACTCTTGTCGGAGCTTCAATAGAACCCTCTAGATCAAAGGGAAGGGCGGGAAAGCATAGAGGAACCTGCCCGTCCAAGAGAGGGACAACGCGTCTCACCAGAAAATACCAGGCCCTGGATCTAACGAGCAGAAATTGGGCAGTTTTGCGTTGGATGGGGATGCAAAGAGGTCTAATTCTGGTGTCCCCCATCTGTAGAACAGGTCCTCTGTGACTTCCTGAAGCAGTTCCCATTCACGGACTCTGGCCTGTGATCAGCTCAGACTGTCAGCGATAGTGTTGTCCACTCTGGGAACATGCACTGCAATGATATCTGTGCCGTGTTGCAGTACCCTATGTCGTTTGTGATCCGGACTGGATGCTGCAGATGATCTTGCTTTTGGTCCCATTGTGCCCTCAACGTCCACTGGGCGACCCGCATATGGAGTCGAGCTAGGGGAATCGTTGCAATGGCAGCTGCCATGTGTCTGACCAGGAAAAGGACGGTCCGGGCCGGTACCGTCTTCTTTTCCTTTATATCTCTTATGAGGGATCTGATGCATTCCGCCCTGTCCTGAGGAAGGAATGCCCTTCACTGAGTGGTGTCCAGAGCTGCTCCTATGAACTGCAAGTTCTGAGACGGGACAAGGTGCAACTTCTCCTGATTGATGGTGATGCCCAGCGTTAAGAAGAGGGAACAGGTATCCTGAATCGTGGAAATCAGGGTGTCCCATGAGGGTGCCATGAGAAGCCAGTCATCTAGACTGAAACACATAGTGTCCCCGTCTCCTGAGAGCTGCTGCCATGACTGGCATACACTTCGTGAATACTCCAGGTGCCGAAGACAGCCCGAAAGGGAGGGCTCGGAACTGGTAGTGGCATTCCAGAAACTCGAAATGCAGAACTTTCTGGTGTGTTCAAGCGATTGGGAGATGTAGGTAAGCATCCTGCATGTCCAGTGACGCCAGTCAAGTGCCCTCTTTGAGCATGGGAATGAGACCCAGCAGGGTCACCATGCGGAAGCGCTTGTACAACACAAATATGTTGAAGTCGCTGAGATCCAAGATCGGGTGCAGGTCCCCTATTTTCTCTGGGACCAGGAAGAAGTGAGAATAGTAACCTTTTCCTCTCTGGTTCGGTGGAACATACTCTATGGCCTCCTTGTTGAGGAGGGCCAAGATCTCCTGCTGGATAAGCAGGGCATGCTGAACCAAGTAACGTGAGAGCAGGGGAGGTCTGGATGGTGGGTGGTCAAGGACCTCTACAGAGTGACCTCATTCGACCAACTGCAACACCCACCGGTCGAAGGTTATCCTCTGCCATCCTGAAAGGTGATGAGAGAAGTGACCCCCGACCTTCTCGACCCTTTGATCCAGAGGAGGGGCAGGGTCCTGGAAGGAGTCATGCTGTGGTGATATTGGACCTCTCGGGCTGGGCTGCTTTGGGATGCTTTGAGCCCTGGCCGGAGGGGAATCTGGCTTCATTTTTGTGACCAAAGTTGCCCCTGGGTTGCTGGCCGGAACGTGGCTGCTGCTGTTGTTGGCGGCTGCGAAAATGGTTCTGGTTCCTATGAAAGGAATCAGACTTAGGTTTGTACATGGCCTGTACAGTCCTGACTGCCTTCCCAGTGTCCTGTAGTCTGGTGATGACTCTCGGATTGCTCACCGAACAGGACCACTCCATTATAAGGGACGTCCAGGATGTTCTTCTAAACTTCCGGGGTAAATCCGGAGACTCTCACCCACGAGTGTCTCTGGAAACAAACAACTGTGGCTGCTCCCCTGGCTGCCGAATCCGCTGAATGGTATGCGGCTCGGAGAACCTGGGTCCCCACGTCTGACCCAGTTTGAAGGAGGTTAAGCAGTTCCCCCTTCTTTTTGCCATCTGGAAAGTCTTTTAGAAGGTACTGGCCCTGTTCCCAAAGGGCATTCTGAAACTGCACCATGTGCGTCAGATAGTTTACAGACCTAATTGAGCAGGTAGCAGCCACATACATGCATCTTCCCATAGAATCTAATTGCTTAGATTCCTGGTCCAGAGGCAGGGCACTCAAATGCTGAGACCGCTGGAACCTATCACGAGATGCAATGATGACCAGGGAGTCGGCCAGGGGTTGTTACATCAAATACAGGTCCTTTGTGGGAGCCCTGTAGAGGTGGTTAGCCTTCTTTGGAACAGCCAGTGTGGAATACAGATGCTTCCAAGCTGCCTTGGTGACGTCCATAAAGGCGTCCACCAAAGGCAGGACCACCACAGGCTTCGGGTCTTTCTGCCTGAGGTAACGGGCAAGGCGTTGTCTCTTGGGGTCTAAGTCTTCTGTCTCCCATCCCATATTTTCCTGGATGTGCCTTATGATTTCTGAAAAGGAGGGATCATCTGGAGATGACCTTGGAAGGTCCCGTGGGTCTGGTGATGGGGGACTGAAGGGAGCTGGAGACCTGGAGGTGTCGGACGTATCCGGTCTGGAGTCATCTCCCAGTGAGTGGCATCTGCCCCGGGTCGCTTTGGGCTCGGGGACCCTGAGGGAGAGCGTGATGGGCATTTTATGCCTCTCGATCGGCCCCGAGGAGGTGGAGTTGGCTCCTTGGGGGTCGGGGGTCTTGAACCTTCAGCGCCCCGAGGAGGAGGAGGAGGAGGTGGCTGAGGCTTAGGGGGAACCATGTCCGTCCTTATGGTTTCCCACCAGAAGGTGAACAGTTCTTTCACCTCCTGAATATTCATACCCGATGACGGTCCCAGTGTCAGTGTGGGTCTGTCGCCAGGGTCGGGCGTCGGGTCCTGGGGAACCACCGGGTCCAGCAACAGCTCCCTGGGCAGGCCAGCATCTTCTGTGTTGCCCATCTGGTCATCTGACGGCACAGCAGCCTCTTCACCTGATGACCCCTGATGTCCGGTGTCCACCGGCGTCAGTACTACTGTCGTCAAGGTAGTCTGTTTTAAGGGCGCTGGGTCGGACTCCTTCTTGGTCTCTGACGTCCGCTTAAGCGACATCAGCTCTGCAGTCTTCCTTTCAGAGACCTTCGGAGGTTGGGAGACAGACCTGATGTCAGAGTCCCGGCGTCGGTCAGATGCACTGCCCGATTTGGAGGAAGAATTTTTGTGCCTGTCTGAAGAATCAGGCTTGGAGGCGTTCGATGCCTGAGTGGTCTTGAGCAGGTGTAAGGAGGCTGAGGAGCCCCCTGAAGACCTTAACTTAACAGGGGGAGGTTGGGAGCGAGCCCGGGAAGGAGATCTGTCAGACTGTGTAGAGCTGGAGCTGGCCCTGGACTCAGAGGCCCAGCTGGGGGATCTCGCCCTATCTGAGTCCTGATGCTCGTCCCGGTGTTTCCCTGACTTGTGGGAAGATTCACCTTTGGAGGAAGGTCTTTTCTCCATTTTCTTCAATTTCTCCTCAAGGAGGAATCCCTGAAGGGCCTTTTGGTGGCAGATCCGGGTTCTGCTATTGAATTGCTGGCAGAATGAGCAGGCCTGGGTGTCATGTTCCAGGCCTTGGCACCTGACACAAGCCAAATGATGGTCTGCAAAAGGGATCTGCTTGCCGCAGGCACACTTAGAGGGATGTCCTTCGAGAGATGGGGTAGAAGAAGCAGACATGGATTGAGATTTTTGGAGGATAAAGATTTCAAGGGTTGTTTCATTAATGCAGGTGTCCATGAGGCCGATGCTGGCGAGTCGACAGCAGGAAAAGAACTGGGGATGCTGGGGGACCACTCCCTTTTATGTGATGCCTGATAGGGAGGGGCCGACGTCAGGGGTGGTTCCCCGCTGGATACTGCTAGCTAAAATTTTTCTGTGGGGTCCTGGCACCTGCCGGCTTCAGTCCTAATGGTGTAACAGAGTTGATGCACAAGGTGGGGTGGAAAGGATGAGAAGGGACTTGGCAAGGTTAGAGGAATGGTCAAATGTATGGCAGCTCAGATTTAATGCTAAGAAGTGCAAGGTAATGCACCTGGGAAACAAAAACCCAGGGGAAGAGTACACAATGGGGGGTGAGATACTAACAACAACAAAAATGGAAAGGGACCTGGGGGTAGTCATATCAGATGACTTAAAGGTGGGCAAGCAATGTGAGAGGGCAGTAAGGAGGGCTGGGGTGATACTGGGATGCATAGGGAGAGGCATCCCCTGTAGAAAACAGGAAGTTGTTATCCCTCTGTACAGACAGCTGGTGAGAGCCCATCTGGAGTACTGTGTGCAGTTCTGGAGACCCAATCTCCGCAAGGACGTAGACAAGATGGAAGCTGTCCAGAGGAGGGCAACTAAAATAGTGCAGGGTCTGCACCGGAAGACATATGAAGAGAGTGTAAAAGAGCTTAATATGTATAGCCTCGAGGAAAGGAGGGAGAGGGGGGACATGACAGAAACTTTCAAGTACCTCAAGGGAATCAACAAAGTCCAAGAGGGTAGCATCTTTCAAAAAAAGAGGTGTGCAAGAACAAGGGGGCACAATTTGAAAATAGAGGGGGAGCTCAGAGGTAATGTAAGGAAGTATTTTTTCACAGAGAGGGTTGTGGATGCATGGAACGGCCTTCCGGAGGAGGTTGTGGAGTCAAAAACAATGGTTGAATTCAAGCATGCATGGGACAGCCATAAGGCAATTCTAGGGGGTGGGGGTAGAAAGAAGTAGGCTGCTAGTTAACTAGAATCTGCAGCTTATCCATTAGGTAGGGAAATGGGCAGACTGGGTGGGCCAAGCGGTCCTTATCTGCCGTCAAATTCTATGTTTCTATGTTTATGTTTCTATGTAACCTGCTGCAAGAGCTGTTTCTCGAAGTAAGAGCCCCCCTTTCTTCACTGTGGACTCCATTTACTATTACCCTCTGTGTCCTGTTGTCCAGCCAGTGTTTTACCCAGGCTACCAACCTGGGACCCACTCCCAGGCTGGCTAATTTGTTTATTAATCTTTTGTGCGGGACTGTGTCAAATGCCTTGCTAAAGTCTAGGTAGGCCATGTCCACAGCCCCTCCCTGGTCTACTACTTTGGTCACCCAGTCAAAGAAATTGATTAGATTTGTCTGACATGACCTTCCTGCTGTGAATCCATGCTGACTTGGGTGCTGTGCCCCACTGACCTCTAGGTACTCAACAGTTCTTTCCTTCAGAAGTGATTCCATCATTTCCCTACCACTGAGGTCAAATTGATAGGTCTGTAGTTTCCTGCCTCTGTCTTGTTTAGAGAGATATGCTTAAAATCTATCTTTCTCTCCTCATAAAAAGCTGATCACTTGGGTTCAGTGCTGAATTGAAGTGGTATGAATGAATCTGTGAGAAATAACAGTTTCTGTGTAACAGCTCTCAGTTCTCTGTTATCAAAACTCTGCATTCTATTCGGTCTGTATAATGGATATAAAATAAACGACATTCCACTAATTCATAGAAGCAGCATGCATTTAATGTAGCCTCAATAAATATGTTCATGTAATAATTTAGTTTTAATGTCAGATTGACAAATGTGTGTTTGCTGCACTCTGCTATTTCAGCAACGTGTACTGTATGAACTCATAAAATTAAATTCTTAGAGGGTTTCTGTGTGAAAATGCATCATGTATGTGTATAACTAGAAATACTATATGGCATCCTGATGCCCCTATCTCCTGCCTAGCAGTTTAGGCAGCAGCTCTCTGCTTTCCCCTTTCCCCTGCCCCAAAAGCCCCCTGTCTCCTACCCCCATTTGAGGCTGATGCAGCCCACTGCCCACTGTTTTCTCCACACAGTCAGGGCTGCTGCACCCTGCTACCTCCTGCACAAACAGTTGAGGCTGCTGCACCCTGCTACCCTCTGTCCCCCACCCTATCACACAAAATGAAAGTATTTTTTGTTTTTTCTTTCGAGTATTTTCGGCAGTGCACCAAAGGATGTGACTCTAGTGGCAGGGAGCAGCATGGTGCAACAACTCTAACTGTGGACGCAAGAGGCTCTATGGTACAACAGGGGACAATGGTGTCAGGGGACAGACAGCAGCATGATGCAGAAACCTTGACTGTGGTGCAGGACACAGTGGGGCATCAGGGTACAGCAACCCTGACTGTGTGCCGGGGTGCATGTGGTGCAGCAGCCCTACCCATTTGGGGCAATGGAAGTGGGTAGTAGGGTGCAGCAAAAGCCCCACCTTTGGTGGCCTGGGGCAGCATGGTGCAGCAGCCCAAACCGTGGAGACAGAGGCCCTGGGACTCTAGAGCTTAGCAGTGCACATCAGCCCTGTCTGTGGGGACAGGAAAAGTGCGCAACAGAGTGCATTGGAGCTGAATGTGTGGATGGAGGATAGAAGGAAGCAGTGTGCAGCAACCTCAACTGAGAGGCAGAAGATATGAGCATCAGGATGCCATATAATATTTCTAGTTATACATATACATGATGTATTTCCACATTGAAAACCTCAAAGAACTGAATTTTAGGAGTTCATACAGTACATGTTCCTGAAATAGCAGTGTGGTAGACACACATTTTTCAATATTTATTGAGACTACATTAAATACACGCTGCTTGTATGAATTAATGGAATGTAGTTTATTTTATATCCATTAAACAACCCAGTGTTATCTAGTTAGAATAGAATGCAGAGTTGTGATGACAGAGAACTGAGAGCTGTGATTCAGAAAATGTTATTTCTCACAGATTCATTCATACCACTTAAATTCAGCACTGAACCCCAAATGATCAACTTTTTATGAGAAAAGTAAGATCGATTTTAAGTATATCTCTCTAAATACAAACCAGATGGGTTAGTGACAAACTCTGAGTAAAAACAATTAGCTCTACAGACTGCTCTAACTAGGGACTGCAACAGCTTATTTAGCAATCAGGGACTTAATTGCAGAAGCAGCAGGCAGGACAGGTATGCTGTCACTGCTCACTGACAGGGACAGAAACATATTCACTGTTTCTTCAGTTTTCAGCTACTGCAGAACACATTAACAGATGCCAATTTAAAGAAAACCACAAAACCAAACACAGCATGATATTTTCACGGAACACTACTCATGACAGAAGGATGTGAATTCAAGTGAATTCAAGCTTTTTATGAAATAGGTGTGCATTTGATCTTTAAATTTATCAACTCTGAGTTGGAGTTGGATTACAGGAGAAAAACAAGATTTTGAATGCCAGGATTAGAACCCCGATCTCCACCACCAATGTGGCCACGCAGCTCCATGTCTCAGTCCTCTCTGCCATGGGAGCAGCTCAGCCCCCATTTCTGATTTCCTAGCCCTTGTCTTCTTCATAGTACAATGGACAGCGACCTGGGTAATGCTTACTGCACAGCACTGTTTAATCCCCGTCTTTGTCTATGGTATGTCATTTGGACATTGCTGTTTTTTCCTTTAGCTATACTTGTAGCACTATTGTAAATGGTTATTATATTATCCACCACCAGTGATGTGCACAAATAAAAAATTTAAAACAACAAATATGATGCATCCTCAGGATATGAGGAGGCACTTATAAAATTACAACCGGCAGTTAAGATAATGAAAAGTATATCAAACCTGGTTTAAACAACCCAGAAGGCATATTTTCTCAGTTGGTCAGTGCATGTAATTATATAAAAAGCTTTACATATAAACTACAATATCAGAAAATATAAACCGTACAGAAATCCATGTTGTGGTTGTTGGAGTGAAGCAATGAGGATATAAAACTGACAGGTATTCATTTATATTCCTTGGATTACAGACATATAAGGGGGCTCTCTGCCTGGTATACATGGCAGTGAAAGATGACTTGATATGCAAAAGTACAGGAATAAGTAGGAAAGCAATAAGGAACAAGAGCACATAATCTGCAGATATGGGGGGGGGGATATACCTATTACTGCCCAAAGTTCTAAATGGTTTAATCAGAGAGTGATATCACGCTGGAACAGCTTACCTCATTGGGCAGTGAACAGTGACTCACTGATCTCTTTTAAAGGAGCACTTGATAGATATATGGGAGATGACAAATGGAGGTACTACCACTGGTAAGTGATGAGTTGTTAATGGGTCCAGTGACCTGAAAGACTCGTAATCAACCTATGAACCTATGCTCAATCCTGTCAATACCACTGAGAATGGGAAGACTGAGCTCATGTCCCATCTTAGCCTGCTGTTCCACAGGGACAAGCAAAAGGATGAGGAGCACCTACATATGCAGAAAGCACCAGGACCACAAATATTATTCAAAGTTATTTATTTAACTACAGTGCATAGTGTACCCACACATAGTGAGCATAAAAAAGTGGTGGCTGAGGCTTTCTGCAACTAACATTTCTCCTGATCCCTGCCAGGCTTCATCACAGCGATTCACTCTGATGATGCCTGGCAGGGGCCAGGAGAAGCATAACTTTCAGAGCGGCTCAGCTGTCACTTTTATATGCTCACTATGTGTGGGTGCACTATGCACTTTAGTTAAATAAAGGACTTTGAATAGTATTTTTGCAGTCCTGGTACTTTCTGCATATGTGAGTGCTCCTCATCCTTTTGCCTGTTTCAGTTTTTTCATTGCTGAGCACCATATTACTTGTCCCGCCACTCCAAATCCATTTTGCTTTGTTCCACAGAGAAAAGATGGTAAGAACTACAAGTAAACATAAATGTGGATATTATCTGTTAGATCCTTCCAGGTATTCCTGTTTTGAAAATGCAGTTTCCCCTTAATAGTGGTATCCAAACAGAAAGCCCATCAGCAAATTTATTTTTATTTTTAGTACTAAACACATTCGGCAGGATTCACGAACGCCGGGGGGGAAGGTCCCGTAGCTGTGGGAAAACCTTGGCGCTAGCGGGTTTCCACCACGGAAGCCGCAGGTCGCCCACAGCCGCGGAGCCCACTAAGGTGGAGCCGGAGTACCACCACTCCACAGATTACGGCAGCTTGCGGGTACTGTTGCCAGGGACAGCACCGCACCTGCGGGAGGTTGCTATGGGCAGTGGCACCTGCTGTAGCACCCTCCACAACTGCTGTAGTTGTGGATCAGCCGCTCCACAGCTGTGGCGATTTTCGGAGCACAACTGGGGTTGCGGAGTGGGACTTAGTCCCAAATCACTTCGTGAATCCTGCCCATTCTCTTCACTGCCACAGTAAATGTAAACACTGGAAGAACTATGAAGAAACTGACAGAGGGGAGCTTACAAAGGATGTCAGTTGGCATTTTATGTGACTGTATAAATATGCAGAACTAAATGCTACATAAATTCAATGCGACTAAGCAAGTGGGGGGGATTTGTCAATGCAAAAAGGGGGCTTGGTTTGCACTCAGGAGTGAGAAGGTCAGTTTTCCTATGTGAGACAGTGACCCACAAGGTGAAAAAGTTGGGGTTACTGAAAAAATGATGGATCATAATGGTCTACATAGCTCATTTTCTTAAAGCAGCAGTTCTGTCATTAAAGAAGAAAAAAGGTGGGTCAGAATTGAGAACCATCGGACATTTCTCACAATCCCCCACTCAAAACTGAATACGGACGCAATTTAACTTGGTGCACTATAACACCACACCAAAGAATTCAGCATCTATGCCAAGCTGGTGTTTCTCAGCTTGACATACAGTATGTGTTCGCAAACAAAACCATGGCACCCCGTAATCACTATGCAAGAAATCCTTTACTCTTCTTCAAAAAGTGCTCCAGTGCTCAAATTCAAAGCAAGCAGTTGCCCCACAGATTGGACACACCTCGACCAGTTTCATAACGTAGCGTGCATCTTCAGGACATATGTGTTGCATTCTTTCGGTAGGATCTTTATACAGAATAGTACCATAACAAATTTTCTTCACCTTATCCTCACTTCCATCTAAATGTACCCTAACCCCCTTTCTGCCCTGGTGTCATTATATTTAGGGCTTAAGTAAAGCTGTATACAAATGTCCTCCCTGTAGACCAAGTTAAACTTTTTCAATGCCAAAAGAAAGACTAGCAGTGCATTAACTGGCTTTGAATGAATGTAATCTGGGGTGGGATTATATCTTGCACAGTCTTGTGTTCTATGATTCTAGTATGTTCATCTAGTAAAGGTGATGGGAAACAGTTTTTAGACCTCTAGATGCTCTCTAGTTGTTCTTTTATTAGCTACCCACTATTCTAATATGTGTTTGACCTTTTTTGATTAATGAATAATCTATCTTTTGTTGACTTTGTAACTATCCTGAATCCCTTTGTGTTCAGCAGTTGCTGCTCTCTGTTTTCATACGGCCTGAACATTCTATGACATCAGAAACACACATTCTAGGCCATTCAGATGAATAGCATGGAATGGGAGTTTGTGATGTCACATAATGTCTTAGAAATATGAACATCAAGATCAGTAGCTGGTGAGGAGAGTGGAATTCAATGCATGCCTGAAGACACCCCAAAGCTAGATTATTTATTGACCAAAAGATCATCAAAGCATATCAGAATACATAACTGGCATGGAAAGGAAGATGGAAGGGCAGTTAGCTATGTAAAACTAATTTCCTATCTCCTTTAAAACTGCAGTGCAGCAATCTGGTGAAAAGTTTGACCTATGCTATTTTATGCCATTTTAGATTGCCACTTACCTTCTGACTTGTATGATACCCTTCTTTCCACAGTTTTAATCTGCTTTACTACTTTTTTCATGTCTGAAATAATAACAGGAGCACTACTTTTAACCCTTGCTGTGCTATAGATTGATATATCACTAAAATTCTTATGCATTCTAATTATTTCAGCAGCCTAAGGGTAAATATAGTGTGGACCAGATCTTCATCAGTATTTTCAGCTGATTCTGTCCATCTGTTATTTATATATCACTTCTTTTGTAACTAAACTTAACTATTATGCATCAGGCAATGCTCTCTGACCATACAGAACAACAGGTGTTCAAAAACAGTTACAACTACTGAAGAAAGCCTGGTCTAAGCCATATTAAAATGATTGCTTCTTTCATTATTTCAGACATGAAAAAAAGTACTCATGCAGACTCAAATTGTGGAAAGAAGGGTATCATATAAGTCAGGAGGTAAGTGGCACTCTAAAATAGCATAAAAATGTATAGGTCAAATTTTTCTCCAGATTGTTGCAGTGCTGCTTTAAATTATGAGAGTGTGTTGAATTTTGCAAATGTAGACTCATAACTTTGGTAATATTCAGTATTTTTACCACAACATAGCCATTTTGGTACAGTGACTCATTAGTGTAACAGCTGTCATTTTTCAACTCTTGCCCAAAATGTGTGTTTGCAGCCCAAAAGTTGATTTTGCAATCCCTGCATGACATCACCTTTAGGCCAGGAGTTGAACATTTTCTCTGCCCTTCTTTATTAGGCAAGTTCATCACAAGGCTGTGTTGAAAATTAGGCGTAAAAATATTTACAAAAAAACTATTTTTAATATTTTTAACCCACCTTCCTCTCCTGCAGCCCTATCGGCTCTGGCCAGAGTTGTTTGACAAAGCAGTTCACCCATGCCTGGTTGTTAACTTGTGTCTGATGTGCAGAGAAACCAATGACAGCAGTGAAAGGCCTTTGCTGCAGTGGTCTCTGTACCATCATTCTACTCATTCCTCCAGTCTACCCAGCTGTGGAAACAGATAAAAGCAGGGTACCCTGGAAATGAGATGTTGCATCTCAGCTGGGTTATCCTGGATAAATAAATTCATAATAAGTGTTAAAATTTCAAGCCTATGTATTAATAAATAGGTGTTAAGTTGAAAACATTGTTTGTCATATAAATTTAATATTATAGAAAAATACCAGAGTGAGAACCATCCAGGTCAGTCAGGTCGGGGGGGGGGTTCAGCACTAGCCGCTACGTCACGTGCATCAGTGCGTAACAGGCAGGCACAGCACCTCCGTTTTTGGTACCTTTTACCCGCCTATCTTGTGGGGGTGAGTTGGGAGGACAGACTGTTGAGTTGAGTGGGGGCGAGTGGCTGGGTATGTAATGTTTTGTGGAGTCTCTACCATCCAAGAACCACTGAGAATGGAGTCTGCCAGCCAGTCCAGTCCAGCTCAGCAGCACCAGAGCGCTAGAAGTCTCAGAGTGGGTGGCAGGGGCCTTGAGTCTACCTCGATGCTGTGGACAGTGGAGTAGGCAAGCAGCTAAGGCAGCACTAGCACAGTGACATTCAGATGTGGGTCAGTGGCTGAATGGCATTCTGGGTCAGGTGAGGTGGCACGGCATTCTGCTGGGCATGTTTCCAAGATGTGCAGCTTGCGGTGCAGCCTGGCAGCCGACATTCTGTGGATGAGTCATGAGGCGGGCCTCTGGTCTGCTGCTTTGTCTGCTGGTCGTGACTCAGTTGGAGGCCAAGGATGGATATTTGCAGTCTTTCATCCTGCAATGAATGGTGGACGTGAATCGATGACTGTGCAAGGGCCTGGGAGAGTTGAGTTGGAGAGGACTCTGAAGACATGGACGGCAGCAACATCGTCATGTCAGCAAGCACTATAGCATCAAGCATCATTCACAGGCATAGCAAGCAAAAAGGTAAGGATCAGCAGAAACTCCCCAACTTGTACTTATTTATCTTTTGGTTTTTAACTTAAAAGTTGCTCCTCCTCCTTTTTACTTCGGCATTTAATTATCTGGATTTCTTTTATGCTGATCCTGCCCTGCAGCACAGTATACTAAAAAGCCTGTCCTTGCAGAGAATTCTGATTAATGCTACAAATAACTACTGTCTGAAATGTGTGGAATATAAACACTCAACATGTGGGACATGTGCCCACTAGCTCTCATACTGTGGGACACAGCTCAGAAATGGACATACTGTACAAGCTCAGAACACTGTGGAAACAAGTGCTTTTTTAAGTGTCAAATGTTCTGGAATGTTATGAATTTCTGCTTTCAGGTCCGAGTTAACAGCACCTTTTCCATGTGGGGGGGATGTGGGACAGAACACTTTTAAGGGTTAAAATGAGGGACATCCCTTGTAATATGGAAGAGATGAGAGGTACTTATGTGGTGGCACCACAGTCATCTACTTGTCTCTACCCTCTGCACATGCTTTCGCCCACCATAGACCCTCCAGCCTCTAAATCCTGGCCGCCATGTCTCTACCTACTGCTGCCCTTCTCTCCTCCATCTCTCCTCGCAACCTGGCCTCCTGCCTTCTTCCTTTCTAGCCTTGTCCTTGCCCTTCCCTAGGCTCACATCCCCTCCCACCTCTACTCCTCTCTCTCAGTTTCCTACTTCTCTCTCCTCTATATCCGTGCCTTTCTGGTCGACAGTATAGCACATATACCCTGGTCTCGATCATGGCTCTTTTCTCTAAACTAGCACTCTTGTACGCCTTAGGACCTTTAGTCCTGTGGTTGCTCACAATTTGACTCTATTGTGTTCCTAGTTAAGGCAATGTTTAAAGGCACTTTTACTGTATTTTGTAAAATGTTTGTAATGATATCTCCCATTTTGTATCCTGAATATTGCTGAACTGGCACTTGCATCTCTCTTCCTTTTGTCCCAACTGTATTTCTATCTTACTGGTAATTGTATTTCTACCCGTACCCGCTGTATCACCAACTGTTGTACTGCTTCAAACTGTTTATTTGTACCCTCCCGGGTCATGCTGAAAATAGGTATTGATATGCCTAGTGCACTTACCCAGTTACCAAACGCAAATAAATAAATAAGTAAACAACCTTTAAAGAGACACCAGGATTTTAAACATATCTTGAATGTGCTGATTGCTTTACAGCTCTTGGTGACAGCTTCTGAACTATTCATCTTTACTACATACCCCCCTCCCCAAATTTTTTACTCATAATTGTTTTTACAAGCAAATTGAGAACTAACTTGAATGAATAATTTATGGTACACTGGGGGACTCCAGATATGTGAATGTGAATCGTGCTTCTGTGTTTTCGCCTATGTATCTAGTAATGGTATTTGGTTTTTATTTTCCTGTTTATAAGCAGCTGCAGCACAATCTTTGAGGGCAGGGCAATGTGGTGGGGGTGCGGGGTGGGGTTATGCAGTGTGGGAGGCCCGTGGTCACTACTGTGCACAGGGTCCATGACAAGGTAAATAAAGCCCTGGTGTGATGAACAACAATTTATTTCTCTACAGCTTCTTTCATACAAACATATCCCCAAACATCTCACAGGAGTAGAGAAAATACAGACTCAAAAACTTACACTATAACAAATAATGAAATGTCACTAAAAGAGAAAAAAAAGCATTCTACAGTTAAGTGCCAAAAATAATGGAGAACACATGGTGTTTCAGTGAGATCTGAAAAGCCGAGGAGACTCAAGTAGTCAGATCAAGGTAGGAAGGCTGTTCTGTATAACAGGTGCGGCAGATAGCAATGATCTATCCAAGCGATAGAGGATAGTTTGGTGATTGGAACCGAAAGGAGAAGAGTGTCAAGGGGATGTAGAAAATGAGAGGAAGAAAAAAAGATGATTGAGATCAGTGAGGTAGAAAGAAAGTTTTGAAGTCACTGTTACGATGACACAGCAACAGGTATTAAATTCTAAGCAATTATTATAAAAATAGAATAATAGGTAGCCAGTAGTGTGCAACAAGGCTGTTTTCCCATTGAGGGAACCTTGGGATGTCATAAACTACGGGAGTGAAGCTGGGGTGCTCTATGGTGTCACAAGGATCCCCAAAATGGGAAATCCACCTTGTTGAGCTTCATTTGATCAGTTGGTATTTTTCTATAGTGCAGGGCTGGCCACCGACTTAAAAACGGAGCACCAGTTTCTCTCAGTTTCAAGCACTGAAAGTGAAAATTTCATTTGAAAAGGTTTTATGGCCGAAATCTGACTTTTGTGGGCTGTTGTGCCATCAGTCTTATCTCATTACCATGGTACAGCAGTAGTCTTTTTTTTTTTTTATAGTTTTTTTTTTTTTTGCCCCTGAGACTGATCAGTCCTTTCTGCCCTAGGCCATCCCCAACAGGCATCCAGCCTCCCCCAGTACTTAATGGCCATGTTCCCCCAGGGCTTGCCCTGTGGTGGGGCCAGGAGTGAGAGGGCCATCCCCCCCCCGCATCACTATCCAGTTGGGCTGGGAGCACCAGTTGGCAGCACAGTTCAGAGATGAGCCAGGCCTCATCCGCCAGCTGTTTTCTCTGTTTTCCTACCCTCAGCTGGCAACATCACAGCAGCACTGCAGCAGTGCGGCAAGTCCCCCTACCCAGAAGGAGAGCAGTCCATCACATGCTCTGTCCCCCCCCCAGCCAACCTCCAGCAACTCGAATCCACTCTCAAACGTAGGCTGCTGGTGTGGTTGGAGGTGTGGCATCCAGCACCTCAAGTCTCTGTGCCGGCTGTGATACAGCAGTATTCTTACATCAGAACAATGTTAAAGCAGTCCTGTAAAATAACCATTTCCCTATGGGAAAAGTGACCAGTAGTGGTGCTCAGATAGTGCATTTGAGGAGCTAACTGTCCTCCAATGGATAGTTATAGGATAGTCTCCAAATCCAATATATATCCTACCAAATTCAGATTTTGGATCAGAGGTCAGATTCTAGACATAAAGTCAGATTCTTTAGATACGGGGTTGGATTCTTCTGATCTGAGGTAAGACCACTGGATCCAAGGTCAGATCCACATGTCAGATGTATGGATCAACCATCAGACCCATGCATCTGACCATAGGCTTAAAGGATGTGAGTATTCTGTCCACATCCATCAGATCAATGCATGGGGTCAGATGTTGTTGGATCGATCTTGGGATGTCATCACTATTCGAGGGCATCCAAAATCTGACATTTTTATCACTATCCAATGGTATCTGACTGGGTGAGATAGTATCTGTGACTAGCCTACATGTGCACTTGGCCATCTACTGTTCAACCCTCGGTTATAGCCTTAAACAAGACCTGGCTTGATCCCTCAGTTTCTGATACAGAAGTAAACTTCCCAAACTACTCCACTTTTAGGTAAGGTAGGAACAGACACGGAGGTGGGGCTGTTCTATTTGTCCATTCATATATTTCATGTTACTTAATCAAGTCTGACACCCTTGAGGTCAAATTAATTTGGTTTTTGTCTCCTTAGATTTGTCTAGGAAGAAATGCCTTGTGGGTTGCTGTACTGTCCACCAAGATTTAGAACAAGTACATTTACAGGTCTCACAACCCTGAAAAATTCCCAATGGGATTTTGGTTAACTACCTTTGAGCAACTTTAATGATCATTGGCAAGGCAGTAAAGGCTTGAGATTTAAACAAACGTTACCCCCTTTAGGCCAGCATCAACTTGTAAATTATTTTGCTCAGACTGATCCTGTCCATTTGTTATCTACCATGCTTGACTTCATTCTTCTTTCTCCTGACATCCCTGCTTTGCAATCTGGCTGCCTGGGTAACATTTTTAGCAAACAATTCTATGATGTTATGCACATTAAATCTTTTGCATCCAAAATGTTCCCCTAAAACTGTAAAATTTCAGTGTTTCTGAAATTTTAATACTGAGGCTTTTATTTCGGACTCAAACCCGGTCCCTTTGGGTACCCTTTTATCTTGTTCTGATGTCAATGATGCACAGGATTTCTTTTTTAAACAGTTTAAGAGTTTGTAACATGCATGCTCCTTTTGTTGTAAAAAGAATAAGAGTGAGGCATGTTCCTTGGGTCACCTCGTTTATCGTTTCTCAAAGCATTGTGTTAAATTACATAAAAAAGCAAAAAAAAAACTGAACACATCTGAATCTTGGAATTTGTTTTCAGAAATACTGAATTTCCCTTATTTGCCAATCCAAGGCATCTTATTTTAAAGCAAACCTGGGAGCCTCAAGGAACAAGCCTACAAAATATGGGAGTTCAGTAGACTCAATTTGGAGAATGGATTCAGAATCTCCTTCCCCCTAGTTTATCTTGTGGTGGAATTACCACCTACAGTATGCAAAAGATTGTATTTGCAAGTTGTTGAACTTTTTTTTTTTTTTAATGATGCCCCACTGACTTTGGTGTTGGATTTTTCATTTTCAATAACTAAGCCTCTTGAAAAATGTCCTTTTAACAGACCTAGCTTCTTTTTTAGGAAGATTTAATGTGCTGAAGTGGTCAACTTATTAAACATCTTAAAAAGCAGATTCCGCAAAGGGCCTTGACAATCTAGACGATGTTCTGTTAAAACTAAGTATCAATATGCTGGTTCCACCCGACTTGTGTATTTAACTTATCCTTGTCTACCTAGTCCTTCTCCTCTGCTTGGAAACATCCCATGGTAATTGTAAGGGAAAAGAGGAGCAGGGAGGGAGGGGAACACAGATGTAGTGATAGAGAAGGATAGAGTGAGGGAGGGGCTGCTGGCATTCAAGATGGACAAATCACCAGGCCCAGACACAGTACATCCAAAGGTACTAAAGGAACTCGCTGAGGAGCTGTCAGAGCCACTGGCAGATCTATTTAATAGTTCACTAGAGTCAGACGTGGTACAGCAGGACTGAAGAACAGCACACGTAGTGCCCCTCCACAAAAGTGGTCCCAAGGATGACCCAGGGAATTACAGACCAGTCAGTCTTACCTCCATTGTAGGCAAGCTCATGGAGACCATACTAAAGGAAAGGGTGGTGGAATATCTAGAGGAGCATGGTCTCCAGGATGCGAGGCAGCATGGGTTCATGGGGGGGGGAGATTGTGTCAAACAAATCTGATTGACTTCTTTGACTGTGTCACTAAGACAGCAGACAGGGGCAAGCGGCAGACAGCCACTATCTTGATTTCAGCCAGGCCTTTGACTCTGTGCCCCACAAAAGGTTGATCAGGAAGTTAGTGGATCTTGGGTTGGGGAAAAGATGGCCAGATGGGTGGAAAACTGGCTGAGGGACAGAACCCAGAGGGTGGTTGTGGGGGTAGTTATTTGGTGCCAGAAAGGTAACCAATGGGGTCCCACAGGGCTCTGTGCTGGGGCTGGTGTTGTTCAATGTCGTCATCAATGACATTGGGGATGTCATTAAGGCCAAAATGTGCCTATTCGCAGAAGACACCAAGCTCTACGGGAGAGTGGAGACAGCTGAAGGGATACAGGACATACAGCAAGATCTGGAAAAGCTGGGGAGGTGGTCCAGGATCTGGCAGCTTGGCTTCAATGACAAAACATGCAAAGTCATGCATATTGGAGCCAAGAATCCTAGGACAGAGTACTACCTGGGTGGAGTCCGAGTATCTGCATCAAAGGAGGAGAAGGATCTGGGAGTGATGATCACTAGTGACCTGAAGCACTCCACGCAGTGCAAGAAAGCAGCAGCAAAGGCAAACAAGATGCTGGGATGCATATCTAGGGGGATCAGTAGTAGGAGAGAGGAGGTTCTACCTCCCTTGTACAGGTAAGGCCGCATCTAGAGTATGGAGTTCAGTACTGGTGCCCACACCTCAAAAGGGACATTAACCTGCTGGAGAAAGTCCAGAGGAGGGCTACAAAGATGATAGTGGGTCAGCAGGGTAAGACATACGAGGGGAGGTTGAGAGCACTGAACCTGTACTCACTGGAAGACAGAAGAGAGAGAGAGAGGGGGGACAGGATTGGGACCTTCAATTACTTGAAAGGGAAAAATAAGGTTGATAAGGAGAGTCTTTTTAAGCTGTGTGGCAACCATAACATGAGGGGGCACAGTCTTAGGCTGGAGGGTGGCAGATTTAGGCAGGAGATCAGGAAGCACTTCTTCACAGAGAGGGTGGTGGTCACTTGGAATGCACTGCCGGAAGAGGTTATCTCATTGAAGACAGTGGGCAGCTTTAAGAGAGGCTGGGATAGGCATAAGGAGAAGTTAAGGATCATGGGTAGGGAGGTTTGGAGGAGGGGGATGGGAGGGCAAGGACATTAGCTCAAGCTGTGGACCCTGCAGTATGGGCAGACTTGATAGACCAAATGGCCTTCTTCTGCTGTCTTCTTCGTATGTTCATTTGTTTGTATGCAATCCCTCTCAACAAAGATGACTCCAAGTCAGTGGCAGATAATTATCATCCCACCTCTCTTTTGCCCATTATTTGAAAATTCTTGGAAAGAACACAGATAAATTATTATTTAGAAGCACACTAAATTCTTTCAATTCATCAGTTTGGTTTCCAACTTTAATTTTCAACCCAAACTGTTCTAATTTATTTTCATGATCTTGTTTTGGGTGCCTTAGATTCTGGTTGCTTTGTGGGTTCTGCGGTTATAGACCTTTCTAAAGCATTTGATTAATCATTCTTTACTTCTTTCTCCTCTTCCTTATTATGTTTTTTTCTCTAAATGTTATTAATTTGTTTTCTTCTTACTCACAACTTGTTTTCTGGGATGGGTGCCTTTCTTCTCCTCTTTCTGTCACTACTGAGGCTCCACAGGGTTCTATTCCTGGTCCTATTTTGTTCAGTTTATTTGTCAGTCCTCAGCCCTCTGCCATTTACAGTTGTTCAGTGTGTCTCTATGCAGATGATGCTGTCCTCTTCTCTGCTCAGTAATCAGTTACTACTTCATCCAAAACACTACAACACATTTTCGATAATTTGGTAAACTGTTTTTTTTAGATATTTTTCTGATTTTCAACAGAAAAAGAAACAAGCATTTGTCAATGCCGAATGTTTGCTTGCTGGCATTGGCATTGGCATTGGCATTGGTGGGGTGTGCCTTTGGGTCATCAGGCATAACGGCCACGCCATTTCACCACACCATACCCTGCAGACACCGACAAGTGTCATGGTGTGCCTTGGGTCTTTGACCCTCATGCTCACCCCATTCCATCAGGAACTACGGTGAGATGGGTGCAGTACAGGAGAATGGGGTGAACTTTGGGGCCGAAGAGTCCAAGGCACACCTCGATGCCTCTCGTTGGCTGCAGGGTGTGGGGGGGTGGAATAGTATGAGCATTACAGGCGACAATCCCAAGTCACACCCCTGATGCCTGTCAGTCTCTACAGGGTGGGACGTTATGGTCGGAAAACCCTAACGCCTCAGGCGTTCATTAGTATTTTCACTCCAAATTTTCAATATGGTTTTTTTTTGTGAACCCCACCTTATAAAAGGAAGCACTATCAGTTCGGTAGCCGAAAGCTGATTTTGCACAGTGACTACAGCACTTGGCACCACAGGGGCGAAAACACATTTTGAACAGGATGTGAAAAATGACAGCTGTACAGTTCATGGGGAGGTGTAAAAAATGGCAATGTTGAAATCTGCAGTGAAAATAGTAAAAAAACTGGTGAAGTCACAAGCGTGCGTAGAAAGTGTGCAACGCACACCCTTAATGTTATTAGTTTGGGAATTTTTTTTTATAGCAGATTGTCAACACAGGCATTTTGGGATCTCCGCTCATGAACAGTGTCACTGTCATTTTCTTAATCTATCCCGAACAGTGATTTCCCACAGCGACCATGCATTTCTTCGCAGAAAGTGTGAAAACACATTTCGGCCATGCTGTGAAAAATTACAGCAGTACTGTTCATAAGGAAGTGTGGAAAAATGCTACTGGTGAAAATCTGGACTGAAAATATTACAAATTCATGAACTTACGAGGGTGCGTGGAAACAGCGCAATGCTCGCATGTAACACAGTCATTTTATGGACTTTTGTCACCAAATTTTCAACATAGCCATTTTAAGACCTCTGCTCATGAACGGTGTCACTGTGATTTTCTTAATCTGTCTCAAACATTGATTTCACACACCGAATGCGCCATTGTGCACTACATGTGCGGAAACACATTTTGGGGGAGAAGTGAAGAATAACAGCTGCACTGCTCATAAGGAGGTGTGGTAAAATAGCAATGTTGAAAATCTAAAGTGCAAATATTAAAAATTCGCAAATTTACGAGTGAGCGTAGGAACTGCGCAACACACGCTCACAAAACAGTCATTTCTGGGAATTTTTTATCCAGATTTTCAACATAGCCATTTTAAGACCTCTGCTCATAAACAGTGTCACTGTGATTTTCTTAATCTGTCCCAAACATTGATTTCGCACACCGACTGTGCCATTATGCACTACATGCGTGGAAACACATTTTGGGGGAGATGTGAAAAATGACAGCTGTACTGCTCATAAGGAGGTGTGGTAAAATGGCAATGTTGAAAATCTGGAGTGCAAATATTAAAAATATGCGAACTTACGAGTGTGCGTAGGAACTGCTCAACACACACTCGTAAAACAGTCATTTTTGATAATTTTTTCATCAAATTTTCAATATAGCCATTTTAAGAGCTCTGCTCATGAACAGTGTCACTGAGATTTTCTTAATCTGTCCCAAACATTGATTTCGCACACCGACTGCGCCATTGTGTGCTACATGCGTGGAAACACATTTTGGGCAAGATGTGAAAAATGACAGCTGTACTGCTCATAAGGACGTGTGGTAAAATGGAAATGCTGAAAATCTGGAGTGCAAATATTAAAAATTTGCGAACTTATGAGCGTGCGTAGGAACTGCGCAACGCATGCTCGTAAAACAGTCATTTTTGGAAATTGTTTCCCCAAATTTTCAACATAGGGTTTTTCGGGGCCTACCTCATGAACTGTGACACTGTTGTTTCGTACATCGGTCCCGAAAGGTGGTTTCACACAGTGACCGCGAAATCACCTTTCGGGACTGAATAATAAAATGAAGTGGGGTCCCAAAAACCCCATGTTGAAAATCTGGTGAAAAAATTTCAAAAAATGCCCGCGATATGCATCAAAGTTGAAAAAAAAAATGTATTCCATTATACAGATTACCGGCATTTCCTCAGTTCGCGGTCGGCTTTGAAGAGTGCAGACATGTTCCCGGTTCACCAAAAATCGTCGCGCCGGACTCCGGAGGTAAGTATGGGGTGAGGGTGTCTGTGAGAAGGCTGCGCAGGTGGCTGCGTGGTGGTGTGGAAGTAAAGACAATCAGCAAGGGACAGTTTTTTTTCTAGGTTTTATTTTACTTATAGGAAGACGACACGGGACATTTGCCATCCTGGGTGGGCTCCCAGCGTGGCAGCTGGAGATTTTTTGTGGGGGCAGCACAGCTGACAGGGGTTAGGCACTCCGTCGGCCATGAGGTTTTCCATGCTGGGTGGCTCCCAGCGTGGCACCTTAAAGGCTGTTTTGGAGGGCACTGGAGCCGATGGGGGGATTGGGCCCCTGCCGCCATACTGTGTGTGTGTGGGGGTCAGGTGCACGAGCACGCTGGGGTGGCCCCAGTGTGCTACTTGTTGGGGGGGGAGCTGTCTATGACAGCTCTTGCAGTGCAGTGCCGACGTGGAGGCACTTTACATACTGCCGACAGCAGCAGTATGCAAATTGCCTACATGCTGTCGCTTGTTCTTTCAACTGTACGCCGCTGCATTTGCAAAAGCTATCATAGACAGCTCTTACATTCATTGGTGTGGTGGGGCCGCGCCTGCAAAAGGCAGCAGGGCACTGGAAGTAGGGAGGCACACCTACGAATTCTTGTATGGTGGCACTATGCTTCTTGCGAATGCGCGCAAGCAAACATAAAAATTATGTTATTTGTCTTACAGCAAACTTCAGCTAATCCAAACTCCCCCTTTACTATTTCTTTAAACAATTCTCAGCTGGAAAAAGTCACCAAACTTAAATACCTGGGGTTTACTTTGGTCCTCCTCCTCTACTTTTACCACATCAAAAAAGTTACTTCCAAAATGTGGTCTTGTCTGGGCCATTCAAAATGAGCCAAGCACTGCCTAACTGTATTTGACAGAAATCACTTAGACACACAAGCAATTCCACCAATCCAGGATTCTTGGGATACCATCTATAGTCATGCTTCCGAGTTTGCTTTAGCGCCTCTAAATGTAAGTTATTATCAACTGTTATGGTTCATTTGAAAAGCAAAAGGGGTTGCATATTTATTTATTTATTGAAAAGTTTCACTAGAAAGGCACACCTAACAACAAGTTGCTTGTCTCACGGTGCGTCCTGGGGGAAAGGTTAGGGGGAGACAATATACAGAGTAAGATCCATGAGAATGAACAAACAATGCAAACAAAACATTACATCATTGAGAATGGTACAAATCAATACATACAGTGAAGGTTACATACATAAAATGTACAGCTGAAACAATACGTAAGATATAGTCAAAGTTGCAGAAGTAGCGTGGCACATGAACAGTACAAAAAATGTTTAAGTGCGATTGGGTTTAGCAAGTGCTAGAGAGCTGCTAGCACATGAAGACACAGTAGCAGCCAAACAGTCAAACAATGAATCTGAGCAGAGATAAAACTAGGTATGACTAGGCATATCACTGTTAACTACCTGAGAGACTAAACTATTTATCCCTACTCCTCCAGGAGAGAACTAAACTGGTTTTCTTGGGTCCACAAGGTCATTTAGTTCGTTTTTGTTGACCAGGAAAGAAGGGCTAGACAAGTCTGCCTATTTTCAGCCTCATCCTGGGGAAGGGGCGTGACACAGATGGTAACCAACTGAAACTGAACTAGATTAAGCTGTTGGTGGTATTTTTAGTGAATAGGAGAAACTTGGCCAGGACTCCGGGAAAATTCCCCTACTCTTTTCGTGAAGTGTCTTGGGATCTTTAACGTCCACCAGAACAAACAGACGGGACATCGGTTTAACGTCTCATCCAAAAGATGGCACCTCACGAGTGCAGCATCCCCCTCATGGTGCAACACAGTGTCAGTACTGAGATTTTACCCCAAGTGCCTGGTGTTCGGCTTGAACCCACACCCTTCCGATACTTGTTTTCCTATCTGAATAACAAAAAAGGGGAATAATAGATATATGGGACCACTACTAATTGAAAACTCTATTATATCCTCCAACAAGGAAATCACCGATGCCTTTAATGAGAAATTTTGTTCGGTCTTCTCAAAAAAAAGTGAACCCTAAGTTCGATTTGCATAAAGATAGTACTTCTATAGTTTATTCAGCTACAGAAGCTGATACACTTAAGGCCTTGCATTCACTAAAAAAGACATCAAGTTCCGGACCTGACAATATTAATCCTAGATTTCTGCTGGAAACAGCCGAGGCTATAGCAACGCCCTTAGCCCTTATCTTTAATAAATCACTCCATCAAAATTTCATTCCCGATGATTGGTCCAATGCTACGCTTATACTGGCGATTTTTAAAAAAGGCAATCATTCAAAACCTGAAAACTATCGTCCCATAAGTTTAACATCAGTTGTATGTAAGTTAATGGAGAAAATTAATAAAGATATTATGGAAATAGAAATTATCTCCAGCGATATTATCAACCATAAATAGCACGGATTCAGGCAGGGGTATTCTTGTACAACTAATTTGGTATCCTTTTATGACTATATAAGTGAGGGACTTGATTCTGGTAAACCTATGGATGTAATCCTGCTTGATTATAGCAGGGCCTTTGACAAGATGCCACATGATAAATTTATAGGAAAATGGGATTTTCCTAGATGTTAGTTAAATGTGTTACCTGTTCGTTGTCCAATAGATGACAACAGGTTAGAATAAATGGTATTCTGTCTGATATGGGGGAATGGGACCAGCGGGGTTCCTCAGGGTTCGGTCCTTGGATAGACTTTCTCATTCTATCCTATTGTCACTAAGAATGTTCAGGTACCCTCTGCCTGCTGCTAGAACACCTGTGTGCCTGAATGGGTTTTAGATCTGCAGCATTCATACAAACACACTGTGCTTAAACCTACATATCTTAAAAAACACACATCCAAATTTAAAACTGTAAAAAGAAAAGTTTTTCAAGACAAAAAAGGTTTTGAAAATGAGTAAGGTTTGGTAATGCCTATTTAACTGGATTTAATGTTGTGTAAGGTTGTTTTCATATTTTAATACATTCTGATGATTTTATCTAAATATAATTATGCTCTGTTTACTTTTGTAACCCCTCACCCCTGCCTTTTTACCAAAACGACAGGTGGCATGCTGTTGGCGCTGGCAGCAATACCCTGTGGGGACCTGGGTTCGGGGAGGATGAGGTTACCTGGCACAAGGGGACCTAGGTTTGGCTACTCTGCACAGGGGCACCCAAGTAAATCTGAACACAGGAAGCAATAACTGTAATGTCTAGAACCAGGAATGGGATTTTCAGTGTGGCTTTTATTCACAACTAGCTGAACACAACAAAGCATAGATGGACCCCCACGGAGACTCGTTTACTGATAATGCAGATTAGAGACTACATGGCGGTCCACTTGAAGAATGAACCAATTCTACTGTTTTCAGGCTCTGGACCCACCAGGCACATACAGTCTCGGACTTCACGCCATTGCACATTAGGCCCGACCGGCCCGGCCCTGCCGGCCACTTGACTGACGGTCCACTGGAAGTATGAACCTATTTTACTTGTTGTGGCTCCCCACACCACTTAGAGTCTGCGACTCCTAGAGAGATTTCCCATTTGCTTCTTCTGACTCCCATCTCACAAAGAGAATTTTCTTTACTCTTGTTGTGGCTCCCCACACCACTTAGAGTCTGCAACTCCTAGAGAGATTTTCCCATTTGCGACCTACATCTGGGTACTTCCCTCATCACTGGCCAAGCGCATGAGGCAAGTAGCAATCACAGCAGAACTGAGAGGTGGGACCTGGTTACTAAAGATGGGGGTGTTCCCACCTCCAGCTCCCCAGCCCATACCCGCCATTTCCTGGACAAACTGAAACTTAACTGTAGATTAAACGGTGGATGAACTGTCGCACCTTCTACAAGATTACCTGAATTCACAGCACTTTAGCTTTTGACACTACTCCATTTGTTTGTCCTAGTACTATAGGCCTCCCAAATAGTAGTCCAAATCCCAGATTTCTTCACATTTCCCAGGCTGAAGAAACACATTTTTTGCCCTCTCATATTAGAGCAAACACTCACCCTTTTGTTGCAGGTGCCCCACAGGCGAAGTACAACTCTTTACACTTTTCAAGCACAAACCGAAACTGTAAAAGGCAGCTCTCTTTCTTCAGTAGAAATTAGGGGATTGCCCCTAGAATCTACATGGGGATACTTTACTTCCTCTACTCCCCCCCCCCCGGAGGGAGGAGGGCACTGAGACCCGGACAGCGGTCTCCACCACTTGAAACTGGCTACTGAACTCCTTCTCTTTCAGAAGGTAAACAGGAACTGACTTTGAAAACTCCCGTTCTATCTCACTCCCTCTGCTGCAGATTCCAATGTGGCTTATGCAGCTGCGACAGTTCTACTGGTGATGTCATCTCTCAGTCTCAGCTGAGACTGAGAACAGAGTGAGACAGTGTGAAACCCATTTAACTGGAGTTTCACAAGCTGCCTTCCCTGCCTACCACTAGGTCTTACTGGGATTCTAGTAACCCTGGGTAACAAGGGGTTACACTCGCCCTTGACCAGGAAAATGACTGTCCCCAGTCATTATGCACCCGGCCTTAGGCCATCCCACCCTATGTGCTACCTGCGGAGGGGTGATCAGGCCCCTCCCACCATGTGCAAGCACAGGCAGGCAACACTAAGGGCCTAGAGGCTCGTAGCTGACATATCAGCCTCTACACTATCCACTTACTATGGACACCCAGTGGCTCTGGTAGAACCATCCAGAGCATAGCCCTGATAGATCAGTACTGCAGTCCCTACAGCCGTTCAGGACCACAGCCTGTCTATCCCCCCTAACCCTCTAGGGAAAACCTATCTGCCTCTAACATAATATTCCCAAAACAAAAAAAAAACCCCGGGGACCTCCCCGACCTTGGGCAACCTGCAACCACACCATTAAAATACCACATTAATACTTCCTCCCTACCCCCACAACCACACCTGTGGAAGGAAAAGGTTAATACAGCAATAACCATAACAATAACACCACAGTACTTTAAATTTCTACACAATAAAGCACTGACGAGGAACTCCGATGAGCCCCTCCTCCTCTTCTTGTCTTCTCTTCTGTCTTCCCAGGAACACCTGTAAGAAAAAGAAAGACAAAACACACTCCTAATCTGCATACACAGTCTACCTAAAACCCTTACCATACAAAACACTGCAAAATCCCAAAAAGATTTTTTTTAGAAAAAGGTAAAAACAGTATTTACATTAGAAAACAATGACATTATTTACAATACACATTTGGGGGATGGAGTGCCCTAAAAGTCCCAACTAATGACCACAAGGCCCGAAGGCTAGTCCAATAAAGAGTCTCTCCTGGGCCGGAGCCCGGTGAAGCACAGTTCTAACAGGCCAAAGTCCCGAAGGGGAGAGTCTTTTGGACAGTTCACACATTTTTTGAAGTCTGTAGTGTAGGGTGTGTACTGCAATGTCAAAAAGATAGGAAAGTTTCAGACTTACCAGCCATTTGTAGTACAAGACTCTGCACGAACCTGCACCCTGCCGAAGACTCTCCCTGGCAGCATTTCTTCTGATACAGCTGGGCGGACATCTTCCAGGACCACAGGAGGGCACATCTGGAAACAGCAGGGCTGATGTCATCAATGGAGATGGAACCTTAACAGGAACAAAAAGAAAAACAGCTGGTCCGACATCATCCAATTACCAGGCGATGAACAGGAAACAGCTGGGCTGGTGTCTTCTCTGGATCTGAAGTCATCTGGTGGGCCAGTGGATGGTTGCTGGACAGGACAGTACACTGTAGACTGATGAATGTGGAGCACCTGAATCCTGGTTATTCATATTGGCGGATCAATAAGGGCACTTCACAGTCTGATGTGGCAGTATTGACTACCACTGCTCGGCTCTCCATTTTGTAGGCACGGGCTTAATTGCTGGGAGGTCCTTGCACTGAGGCCAATAGTACCGGGGGTCAGGGGCTTGAATTATTACCCCGTCTGGGCGCACATAACCCACACAGTGGGAGATTTCACGTCCCTCTCCATCCACTATTCTCTCTGTCCATAACCAGTGTCCTGCCTCTTCCACTGCGCGATACTTTTCGTGGAACAGTCTATTCTTACATGCTGGTTGGCCCCAGGATGCACATTTTTCATTGCTTCATCCCAGATCCAGAATTTCCTGCAGTCCTCAATCTCCTCCCAGACTTTCCGAGGAAAGGTAGGAAAGGTCATACCATAGATCTCATTTGCCTTTCTACGAACCAGTCTCTCCTCTTTACTTGCTGTGGTTCTTTCTGAGACCGCTGGCCTGGCTTGGGGGTGGCCAGTCCTGGTTCTGCCAGCTTCGCATTCTCAAGGAAATTAGAAATGGATCCCTGACTTCCTCCTGTAAAGCCAGGGCAGTGGCATCACCACCTTCTTCAATACATTCCTCCGAGGCAAGATCTTGAGGCTGTGTACCCGTTCCTTCTTCACAAGGTCACATAGGTTCCCCCGCATCTTCCTCTTCATTGAGGATCTGAGCCCAGGAGTGAGCAGTCGTTTTCACCCCCGAGACTATCCATTCATCACTAGGCGCGGAGGTCGACCCCTCCCATTCAAAGGCCTCCCGCATCTCATCTTCATCTAAGAGACTCGGGCTAGGCCCCCCCCACCCAGGGGTCTATTGATGCTTTATCCGAACTTTCTTTCTGAGATTCAGCATCCAAAACTTCAACTTCTGGTTCAGTCTCTAACTCTGCACCCTCTAGCTTTGTGCCACACTCCCCTGAGGGACCTTCCTCCACAGGCTCCACCTGGTGCTGTGTGCTGCCAACTGCAGATTCCTGAATTTTTGTCCATGTGGGGGCCAAACGAATTGGAGGCGCTTTATACAAGCCATATTTTTGTAGGCATCCAGCACAGTGAGGAATCATGAAGACGTCCCTTCCAGCACTCAAGCATATTTGGCATACACGCACTGGATAATTAGGAATCGCCACATCAGGAGGCAGTTGCCCTCCATAGCACCACTTTTCAATATCTCTCAGTCTATTTACTGCTGCTGTTACTGCAACCCGGGCATGATCTGGGTAACGAGCTGGTCCTGAGGCCATAACTGCAGAAAAATAAACAAACGTTCACTGTAACTGAAAGTCCCTCTTTAATGAACACACTCTGTAGCTTTAAAATGGCTCCTCTGCTGCTGTGTTTACTTTACTACCCCACCCTGTAATGGCGGCGGCAGCACTCCTGTGCATCAACATTTAGAATCTGGGTCAAGCCACTGCGCACCCGATTTACACAAGCTACTAATAACTTTTACTCAAACTGCACAACTTGCTCTGTTCTGACTTTATACACATTTACAGGATTCACCTTGGACTTTCCACAAGCTGGTAGCATTCATTTAATTCACAGTCCCTTAAAAGCTTCAGATTTTAGCACAGGATTGCCTGCTTCTACTAGTGTTGCATTTTGCTACAACCCACAGTCTCTCTCTGGCTGCAAACTTTAAACTGAGGCTCATTTCACTTCCATGCACACATTCAATGGCTTTACAGACTTGCACTTGCTGGCAGGACTTCACACAGTCGTTACTTGCAAAGCGACTACACTGCTGCACACACATTTTATATGGCATTACTGAAAATCACTGTTTGAGCAGTTTTATGAAGGTTTACTCACTGTTATTAGTAGCAACTTGCTGCGATGGGGTAAAACGGCCTGCAGCCAGTTCTTGAAGGCCTTGGAACACAAACGGGTGGGCAGTCTTAGCGATCGTCGTTTTAACCACCAAATTCGCTATTTTCACAATCAATTTGTGGGTTGAGCCCGATTTTAAACTCAAAAGACAATTTTTTGAATGTTTACAACGCTTTGCACACTCCGCGACGCTCCTCCACTGCCAGTACACGCACTACACTCTGTCTCCCTCTCGAATGCTGAGGCAGTCTCTGAAGAGCTGGCTGAGGGGCGGGACTAATTGCAACCTGATCAACCACACGACGCCATGCAAATGAGCCTCTTCTTCCTCGCGAGGGCTCCTCTCCTCATGGCGATCGTCGAGCAGACAAATTTAAACTGTAGAATGCACTTTTTTTTTTTTCTTTCAACTGACTCCACGGCGGGAGCCCATTTCAACCATGTAACATTGCCATTAACTCTGCAGTCTCTCCGTTTACACAGAAAGCATTTCCAACTTCCAGGGCATAATTTCTCTGTTGCTACCCCTAGTTTTCCACACTTTCATTCACAGAATTAATTTTAAAAGCATTTCAAACGTCCAGGGCATAATTTCTCTGTTGCTACCCCTAGTTTTCCACACTTTCCTTTACAGAATTCATTTTAAAAGCATTTCAAACGTCCAGGGCATAATTTCTCTGTTGCTACCCCTAGTTTTCCACACTTTCCTTCACAGAATTCATTTTAAAAGCATGACAAAAACGCTGTAAGCAATTTTGATGCAGGACAAGGGCACACTCTTTGGCTTTACAGCTCCTTGGTAAACAGTTGGCATTTTTTAAACAGCAGCACAAGATTCACAGCACACAGCAACACACTAGGGAAACTGCTTCCGCTTTTTGGGCTACCCACTGCCAGATAGCCAAAACGCTAGCCCCCTTGTCCAAGCACCTTCCTTCCCAAACAAATCCAAAGCGGTGCCTCCATTTTTGTAACCCCTCACCCCTGCCTTTTTACCAAAACGACAGGTGGCATGCTGTTGGCGCTGGCAGCAATACCTGTTGGGGACCTGGGTTCGGGGAGGATGAGGTTACCTGGCACAAGGGGACCTAGGTTTGGCTACCTGCACAGGGGCACCCAAGTAAATCCGAACACAGGAAGCAATAACTGTAATGTCCAGAACCAGGAATGGGATTTTTCAGTGTGGCTTTTATTCACAACTAGCTGAACACAACAAAGCATAGATGGACCCCCACGGGGCTACGTTTACTGATAATGCAGATTAGAGACTACATGGCGGTCCACTTGAAGAATGAACCAGTTCTACTGTTTTCAGGCTCTGGACCCACCAGGTACACAGCCCGGACTTGCACGCGCTTTGGGTACACAGCCCGACTGGCCCGGCTCCCCTGCCGAACACTTGACTGACGGTCCACTGGAAGAATGAACCCATTTTACTTGTTGTGGCTCCCCACACCACTTAGAGTCTGTGACTCCTAGAGAGATTTCCCATTTGCTTCTTCTGACTCCCATCTCACAAAGAGAATTTTCTTTACCCTTGTTGTGGCTCCCCACACCACTTAGAGTCTGCAACTCCTAGAGAGATTTTCCCATTTGCGACCCACGTCTGGGTACTTCACTCATCACTGGCCAAGCGCATGAGGCAAGTAGAAATCACAGCAGAACTGTAGAGGTGGACTGGTTACTAAAGATGGGGGGTGTTCCCACCTCCAGCTCCCCCAGCCCACACCTGGCCATTTCTCTGGACAAACTGAAACTTCGAACTGTAGAGTAAACGGTGGATGAACTGTCGCACCCCCTCTACAAGATTACTTGAATTCACACAGCACTTTAGCTTTTGACACTACTCCATTTGTTTGTCCTAGTACTATAGGCCTCCCAAATAGTAGTCCAAATCCCAGATTTCTTCAAATTTCCCAGGCTGAAGAAACACATTTTTTGCCCTCTCATATTAGAGCAAACACTCACCCTTTTGTTGCAGGTGCCCCAAAGTCGAAGTACAACTCTTTCCACTTTTCAAGCACAAACCGAAACTGTAAAAGGCAGCTTTCTTTCTTCAGCAGAAATTAGGGGATTGGCCCTGGAATCTACATGGGGATACTTTACTTCCTCTACTCCCGAGGGAGGAGGGCACTGAGACCCGGACAGCGGTCTCCACCACTTGAAACTGGCTACTGAACTCCTTCTCTTTCAGAAGGTAAATAGGAACTGACTTTGAAAACTCCCAAGGTTCTGTCTCACTCCCTCTGCTGCAGATTCCAATGTGGTTTATGCAGCTGCGACAGTTCTATTGGTGATGTCATCCCTCAGTCTCAGCTGAGACTGAGAACAGAGTGAGACAGTGTGAAACCCATTTAACTGGAGTTGCACAAGCTGTCTTCCCTGCCTACCACTAGGTCTTACTGGGATTCTAGTAACCCCGGGTAACAAGGGGGTTACACTTAGTCATGCAAAAATATTAAATTTCTCTAAAATTGTTGATTACATTTGTTAAAAATGTACAATAAACATCTGTCATTGTCTAAATATAAATTTAGCAAGTTTTTTACCATTTTTTTAGTCAGAAATCAATATCTGAATCTCTTGTTATTACAGTTTGAGTTTTTTGTTCCACTCCACTGGTTGGAATTTTTGCAGTGTTTAATTCTTCTTACCCACTGATTTTAGTTTATGAATATGATTGTCATTTTTTTTGTTTTTCCCCTAGTTTAGTAAGAACACATTTACACATTACCTTAGAAGAACATATCAGGAAGTGATGCAGGAAGGAAGGGCTTTGTGAGGTCAAGTGATGTAAATAGGAAGAACACTTCCAGTGTAGGTCAGTGAGCTGACACAGGAAATGGATACATTTGTTAGTGCTGGAGGTCGCTCTATGATTAATTGCATATGTGCTGTAGTTAAAATGTGTAATTTCATTGAAATAAACTATTTTATTTTTGTAATAAAATCCCATAATAAGTATAGGAAACTGTATGTTATTTGTGCTGTTTGCTTTATCATACTGTAAATGAAGCATGATGGTGTTCATGTAAAGGTTCACAGTCTTTCAGTAAACATCATGTTACATAAATCTGTGTATTATTTAATTTCCTGGCATAGTTTATTTTTTGGGGATGTATTATGGGATGGTTTAAGGTGAGGGAATGACTGTATGATGAAGCACTGTGTGTTAGTGGCGGGGGGGGCTGCATTCATAATACAGGCTCAGATGCACTTCATATGTTCTAGGGAAATGAGAGGGGCTGTATGCATGTAATAATGGTGCTAACAGACACTGTAGATACATTATGGGTATATGTATAGGACGATGAAATTGCTGAAAAAGCACTGGTAATTTGGGGTATACTGTGTCATGGGGAAGGGGGGTGCCTGTACCAAGGAATGATGCTCATAGGCACTGTAGTCATTTTGCGTCATGAATTGGCACCCGTCCTTGGGGTATACTCAGTTGTAGGGAAGCAGGGGGGGCTGCCTGCACCTGGTAATGGTGTTCATATGCCATGCAGAAACATTGTGGGTACACATACAGGGTGATGACCAGGTCCACTGGAAAACTGTGCCCGCAATTTTTTTTCGGAATCCACAATTTCCACCATTCTCTGCAAAAACTGACATGTTCTGCAATTTCTTGCAATTTTTGAGTTTTTATATATGCTCTCAATATACTGACAATTTTGCATGCAGACTTGGGTTTGGCTGAAACAATGCGGTGCAAGGTAGAGCAAGGGTTTTATGTGACTGATTTCGTTTGAATCTATGTCTTGTTTGGTTTCAAAATCCACAGGCCAAGCATAAGTACACTTAAACACTTAACATTTGTTTTTTCTTGAAGCAGTCTATCAGAAAACGTTTTGTTGACACATAGACTGAAACAAAAGATGGGAGAAAATGTGCAAATTATCCCACTCACTTAAATGGTGTGCTAACTATGAAGCCTTTTTGTAAGTGGCAGGGCAAGTTATTCCTTGTGAGCATACTTTCATTCAGACTAGTTTTGATTCAAACAGCTGAGGATTTTTGGATGACCCTGACGATTTTAAACTTGAATAAGCTAGTTGCTAACAGTGATCTCACTCTTAGCAACTACCCCCGAGATGTTCACATGCAGAGACTACAATAAAAACCTGACTAAAGTCTAAAAACTAGCTTATAAAACACAAAATGTATCTGAACATTTATCTTTAACTAAACAAAATCATTGCAGCCAGAGTAAAACAAAGGTAAATTACAGGGTCCCCGACTACTGTATGATGCAGTAAAAATATATTGGTATTTTGTTGTTTTTTTTTACATTTTTTGGTAACCATCTAAGGCCCACTAGGCGCAAGTGCCTGTTTTCAGGTACAACCCAGGAGCACTGAGGAGGTTACGTGACTTGTTCAGAATAACACAGTATGCAAGTGGAGGTTGTGGGAATCAAACCCAGGTCTGCTAGATGTCGTCAGCTCATTCACAGCTTGTTACTCTTACCTCTAGATTATACTGCCAGCCCCAATAACCTCCAGATTTAATGTTTAAATATGTGATTTCAAAAATAGTGTACTGTACCTACAGTACAAATTATGGCCATTAAACACTTTAACAATATTTTACTAAAACTCAATTATTCACCATTCTGCTTATTTTTTCTTGTACCAAAGTGGATGAATAGCTGGCACAGCACTGTAAACAGTGTTGATTAGGCTTCATTATTCTACAGCCAGAAACAAAACAATATTTCTTCTGACGTTATTTAATATTTATTTGCTGTGGCTCACTTTATAGAGTCTATTTAGCACCATATGAGGCAGATGTTTTTAAATTTTGGAAGATAGGCAACGCTTATGATAGCTTATCAGTTTAGTGTTCTTATTAGGAACATAAACTTTTCTTTATGTTTTAAACATGTTCAGGTGTCAATGTAGTCATTTAGCAATTTATACCGACTAATATATGCTGCTGAAAACATTAAAAGATTTATTGTGAAGCACTCAGGTCTATAGCAGAACCCCTGCAATTTCCCACAATTTTTGCAAAATGCTCCGCAATTTGGGGTAACTTTTCCTCAAGTTTCCAGTGGCCCTGGTGATGACATGGGCACCTGTAAAGGTTGTGTACTATGTGCTGTGTCACATGGTTTGCCTGCATACACATGTGATATGTTGCAACATTCAGTATGGCGCACTGTGTGGGTGGGAAGGAGTGTGGGTATGCCTGCACCATGGAGTGATGCTCACTGCTGCACATGTGTACTGTGTGCTATGTTTCATTTGAATGGACTGTATAAGTCATACACTGGCACTGATCACATCACAGTGCATCAGAGGTAAGGGCTGGTCAGAAGCATTATGAGCACAAGGGACTAAAGTGGTTGTGGAGTGATTCGAATTTGAATAGAACATTACAGTGCATCTGAGGGTAGTGTTGGAATGAATCTTGATGTGCACAATGGACTACACCATGGTGACTGAGGAGGGATCCATATCAGTAATGCACATCACAGAGTGTCAGAGATAAAGGTTGGACTGAAGACTGATGAACAGATGGACTAAATCAGTGACTCTGGTGGGATTTGAACCTGAACAGCACTTTACAGTGCGGTAGAGGTTGGGGCTGGACTGACACCAGATCAGTCAATGGACAACACCATTGGCTCTGGAGGGATCTGAACCTGAAATACACTTCACTGTTCACTACAGTTTGGGGCTCGAGGAATGCATGATAAGGAGATAGATTTTACAAGTGTCTGTGGAGGGATTTGAGCCTGAGATTTTACAAGTGGCTGTGGAGGGATTTGAGCCTGAAGAATACTTTACAGTGCATCAGAGATTGGGGCTGAACTGATGTCATATGAATCAGTGGGCTACACCAGTGGATGTGGAGGGTTTTGAACATCAAATGCACTTCACAGTGCATTATGGGATTGGTCTGGACTGATACATTGGAAGTAGATGGACAACACCATCAGCTGTGGAGGGATCTTAACCTGAAATGCACGTCACTGTTCACTACAGTTTGGGGCTCGACTGACACATGATAAGGAGACACATCTTACAAGTGGCTGTGGAGGGATTTGAACCTGAAGAATACTTTACAGTGCATCACAGATTGGGGCTAAACTGATGTCATATGAATTGATGGACTACATCAGTGGATGTGGAGGGTTTTGAACATGAAATGCACTTCACAGTGCATTATGGGATTGGTCTGGACTGATGCATGGTAAGTCGATGGACAACACCATCAGTTGAGGAGGGATCTGAACCTGAAATGCACTTCACTGTTCACTACAGTTTGGGGCTCGACTGATGCACGGTAAGGAGCTAGATCTTACAAGTGGTTGTGGAGGATTTTAACCTGAAGAACACTTTACAGTGCATCAGAGGTTGAGTCTGGACTGATGTCATATGAGTCGATGGACAACACCAGTGACTGTGGAGGATTCAAAACTGATTTGGCCTTTACAATGCATCAGAGATTGGGGCTGGACTGATGCCAGATAAGTTGAAGGCAACACCATTATTTTTTCATTTTAAACAATCAGCAACTGCGTATTAGGGAGAAAACTCAAGTGCAGAGCATGAGACAAACATGCTACTGACCCTAACCCGCTTATCATCCATAACGCAGGGAGCAACATGCCACATAGATTTTAACATAGCCATAATCCGAACATAAACTCTTTAATAGGAGGCAGTATAGCGTAGTGGTCTAAGGCTCTGAGCTGCAAATCTGGTGACATCCAGCAGACCAGACCTGGGTTTGAATCCCACAGCTTCCACTTGCATACTGTGTGACCCTGAGCAAGTCACTTAACCTCCTTGTGCTCCCAGGTCGCTCCTATAAAAAAAAAAGCTTTCAGCTTAGTGTGTTATACCTGGTTAAACAACTAAATAAAAAGTAACAAAAGGTGCTGAATTCATGTGACCTCCTCTAGTACATGCACAAGAAACACTCTCTCCCATCAGGAATGCCAGCCGGATCCATAAGATGTGATCACACCGGATGACCAGAAATTATCCCAAAATGAACAAAGTAACAACTATGAAAACTTTTATCATAAATAAAAATAAAAACAAATAAAGTAAATACAGATTACAAATCGAGGTTTTGGCACCAAAATGAAGTGAGTATTTTAGGATAAGAGCAGCACCTCCATCTTGAAACTAAGTTTCCGGTCACCATGCTCTTCCTGCACCAGTGTGTGCTCTGACTGGTTAATGGAAATAGTGACGTGTACAGTAAGCATAGAGCAAGCATGGCAACAGTGAGGATCAACATGACCAAATGGTGACGCACTACAGAGCTAGGGCAGGTGCAGGTGAGGGCTGTGACCCCTAACTGACACATCAAAAAAAAAAAAATCACTGTACACTCCAGAGCCCAGAGAGCCACTTTCCCTCCAGTGATGGTTGTAAAAAAATACGAGTCCTTGCTTGAATGCTAAATAAGGATTTAGTCTAACGTTTCAGACACACACATTGAATAGAATAGTGGAAGGCACAACAAAAGATCTGCGTGCAGGTTCCCTGGTGCTTCGACAACTAAGGCTTCATCAGGGGGATGGTGCCTGCATCTAAGACAATCCCTTTATACCAATTAAATTCAGAATTGATGATGTCAGAAAATCCGACCAATCACAGAGCTCGATTTTTAAATACAGAAATATTCAGCTCATTTAGTGGTATAAATGGAATAATGGTTATAACAATCATGGTATCAGTGACAACATGTTATTGTAGAAAAATACCCCAAAAGACAAAAAAATACACCAAAGTGGTGACGGCCAATCGGATTGCTCGAATAAAAAAAAATATAAGTTATGAAATTAATTATAGTGTCAACCAGATCAGCAACATGTTACACTAAAACAAGATGATTTGTTGTTACAATACAAACTAATGGCAGAATGAACATAATACATTTTTCACAGCACATGCAAAAAGTAGTAAATTTATTTATTTATGTATTAAGGCTTGTTTTCTCAAAAATAGCCAATGGGAACGCATATTATATTAGGTAAAATCAGCAAGGGTACGATGGCCCTATTAGCTGGTACAACTCAATTCATCAAATGTAAACAAATGCTTGAGCTGCACCAAGAGAAAGATATGGACGCCAATTGGCGTCATCAGGCACTACAGCACATGATTTAGGACGCCATATGGCGTCATCAGGAAAAAGCGGTATGTTTTATTATGATGCCATATGGCGTCATCAGGAAGGAATGAGTTTTTAATGCATTTATTAGTGATATGCAGGTTAACACAGGTACTCTCCTTTCAAAGTTTGCCGATGATACCAAGTTGGGGGGAGCAGTAAACACAATCACCAATAGGTCCATACTCAGCAATAACTTGAGAATTATCGAGAAATGGTATGATGATGATGATGCTTAATCTGGACAAATGCATAGTATTGCACTTTGGCAAAAATAACCTCCGTCAAACCCATGTTCTAAATGATACCCCTCTTAAACTCTCAGTGAATGAACGGGACCTTGGGGTTATTGTCAATAATAAACTGTCTTCATCTGACCAATGCTTTAGGGTTGCTAAAACATCCAATGCACTGCTCACTCACATTAAACGTACATTTGTCTCAAGGACTGAGGAATGTATTATGCCTCTTTATAGAACCCATGTAAAACCCTATTCTGATTATAGGTCCCCATTTTGGAACCCTTATCTGAAGCAAGATATAGACAGGATTGAGAGGATTCAGAGGGGGGCAACTAAAATTGTTCCCCGATTAGCTAACAGTGACTATTATGTTAGATTGCAGGAAACAGGGCTCCACTCCCTTCAAACCAGGTGAACCAGAGACAATATGCTCTTTATGTTTAAAATCCATAATTCCCAAGACCTAATGCAGCAGTGTGGTTTACAATTTTCTCAGAGAAAACTTGTTCCATGACTCCATAACACACTGTGATTTTCTTAATATGTCCTGAACACTGATTTCCCTCAACGACCGCGCATTTCTGCCCCGGAAGTTCGAAAACGCATTTCATCCAGGGTGTGAAAAATTACAGCTGTACTGTTCATAAGGAGGTGTGGAAAAGTGCCAGTGTTGAAAATCTATGCTGAAAATATTACAAATTCGTGAACTTACGAGGGTGAGTGGAAACTGGGCAATGCACGCTCGTAACACAGTTATTTTATGGACTTTTGTCACCAAATTTTCAACATAGCCATTGTAAGAGCTCTGCTCATGAACAGTGTCACTGTGATTTTCTTAATCTGTCCCAAACATTGATTTCACACACCGACCGCGCCATTGTGTGCTACATGCACAAAAACACATTTTGGGCAAGATGTGAAAAATTACAGCTGTACTGCTCACAAGGAGGTGTGGTAAAATGGCAATGTTGAAAATATGGAGTGAAAATAGTAAAAATTCTCAAAGTTACAAGTGTGTTTTGGGGGGTCTACCTCATGAACTGTGACACTGCCATTTCGTTACTCAGTCCAGAAAGGTGGTTCCGCACAGTGACCTCGAAATCACCTTTCGGGACCGAATAACAAAATGACAGTTGCTGAGTTTATGAGGTGGGGTCCCAAGAACCCCATGTTGAAAATTTGGTAAAAACATTCCCCAAAATGGCTGAGATATGCACCAAAGCTGAAAAAAAAAACATTTATGTCATTATACAGCTTACCCGCATTTCCTCAGTTCGCGGTCGGCTTTGAAGAGTGCAGACATGTTCCCGGTCCACTGAAGGTCATCGTGCCGGCCTCCGGAGGTAAGTATGGGGGTGTGTGTGTGGGGAGATGGGGTACACAGAGGGTGGGCGCGGGTTGGGGAGGGGGCAAGAGAGTCAACGAGGGACCGTTTTCTTTTGTTCTTGGTTACTTGGTGTTAAGGACAAAAGAACGCCAAGGTCCATCAAGATTGTCCCCACATTGTGGGATATTGCACCCCGGAATGATTTAGCTAAAAAGCTTGTTGTCCAGATGTATTTTAAATGTAGTTAGATTGGAACAATCCACTTGGTATTTTTTTTTTATAAAGACGACGTGAGACTTTTGCCACACTGGGGTGGGCTCCCAGCATGGCACCTGGAAGTTTGTTGGGGGGACAGTAAAGCCAACGGGGGATTGGGCACCACAGTGGGTCACAGACTTTTGCAAAGCTGGGGTGGGCTCCCAGCGTGGCACCTGGAAGTTTGCTTTTGGGGAAGTGGAGCTGATGGGGACTGGGCACCCCATCGGTCATACAGTATCTTGGGGGTGGAGGAGGCGCATGAGCATACTGGGTTGGGCTCCCAGCGTGCTACCTAGGTGTTCTTGGGGGTACTGGATCAGGCGGGGATCAGTAGCGAACTGTCTATGACAGTTCAGATGCAGTGCTGACGTGTAGGCAATTTGCATACTCCCAACAGCAGTATGCAAACTGCCTGCCGACGGCAATATGCAAATTGCCTACACATGTTACCACCACTGACTGTAGTGGTGGTTTTCTCAGAACTGTATGGCACTGCATCTAAACGGCTGTCATAGACGGCTCGGACATTCACTGGTGTGGTGCAGTGCGGCCGTGCCTGCAAAATGGAGCAGGGTATTGGAAGTGGGGGTGGCACACCTACGAAAACTCGTATGGTGGCACTATGTTTCTTGCACATGCATGCAAGCAAACATAAACATGGCTTTGTAAGCCAGCCTGTCTGTGCATTGGTAAGGTTACCACCTGCAATGCTGGTGACCTATGTTCTGAAGCCTAGGTTGCCAGAGACTGACCAGGGGACAGATGACTGAGTGTGCCAGAAGATGCTCTCCTCCTCCTTCAGGCAGGGAGGGAGGGCAGAAAGTTCCTCTTTGCTACCACTACCTGGATATTTTCATGTGGCGGTGCAGCAGGAGATGCTTTGGAAGGAAGGGGGTCCATTTACGCAGGGTGCACACAGGCATACTCTCCATGGGTGCACCCTCAGATCAATAGCAACATCCTAGGACACTGGCATGGGCAAAATCAAAGGGAGAAAAACTGGCTCAGCTGTAAAAGCATAAAGTCCCTCCCCCGTTGCAGGCCTCACACTGCTGACCATCGTGTCCATCTTCCCTGTGATTCAGACCCTGGAAGGCAAAGGAGGAAAAGAAGCCCCTGCCAGTGGTAGCGCAATGTCTGAAGGGGAAGGGGGTAAATCCTGGAGCTAGCAGGTGATGGGGCTGAGGAAGGGGGGCGGTCCAAAGGCAGCAGGCCAGCCAAGGGGATGAAAACCTCTATGGGAAAAAAGGTGCAATTCTTAGTCCCCAAATATTCAGGTTTGTTACAGCATATCTCTTTGCAGGTGATTTTGTTGGTTCTCTGTTGAAAATTATTATAGAATATACATATATATTTTTTTTTTTTTTGCAGCCCCATCCCGCGCGACCAACTGGCCAGCCGGTCCAGGGCTTACTCGAGAGCTAGCGAGGACCCCCAATCCCAACCAGAGGCTGGATTCAAGGGACCAATGCCGTGGCTGGCCGGGAGTGGAGCCTGCAAGGTGCCCTCCATCACACTGCTGCGACAAGTGGAGTTTTCTGTTTCCTTCCCCTAGGGGTCAGGGCATGCAATGACGCCTGTGGAGTGGAGCACGCACGCGTCCGCACGTACCCCCTTCCAAGCGTCTGCCCCAACTCCTCCCCTGTGTACAGCGTGGTAGCTGTGACCTCTAGCCTCCGGTAAGGGGCAACCAGGCTCCGACAACTGGGAACCCCCCTCCCCATAGAAGGAGAGCAGTCCTTCAGATGCTCAATCCTTCCCGGCCCCTGCCAACCACTGGCGGTCTGTGCTCGTTCTCAAACACGGGTCGCCAGCGTTGCGTGAGGTAAGGCGACCAGCGCCTCAGCGCCACCGGGCTGGCTAGATTATAGAATATTTAAGTTATTATAAACTGAAACTGCCATGTTCACCCATGCATAGACGTTGTTTGTGGCAATTTTTCCTAAAGTGGTTTCACGTGCATGGTCAAACTGCAGTTTCACAGCGAGTGTTAGAAAAACTAAACAGTTTCACATGTAACATGCAGACAGTATTACTAATGTGTTACTCTGACAGCAGTGTGGTAGGAGAACAACTCTGTCTGGCTAAATCAGCCACTCAAATGTCAAGGGCCACTGGAAACTGTTTTACAAAGAGTAATAATAGCAAATACACATATTAGGGGTATATGATGGAAATGTTCAAACTTATTAAGGACAATGAACTAAAAAAAGCTATGAATATTTATTTTCAGAATAAAGATTTTACATTACCACAATAAACAGATAAAATTGGATCAGAATACCAAAAATAACAGAGAGACTTTTGCACTCAATGAACAGGAAGATTTTGGAATAACTTACCATGAAAAATTATTGAAACAACAAATATACTTACATTTAAACAGAAACTAGATGCCAATAAGAAAGAAAAAGTGTGGACCCACTAGTTGGGAGATGGATATAATGAGCACACTGCCTTCTTCCATCTTATTCTCAGAACAGCACTCTGTATAGCCCGTTGGGGCTTATTCATTATGCCTACAAGCCACTATGTGTAGTGCATAGAGCCAAATATATATGTAATCATCTGGGGGACCAGGGGAACCTTCCAGCATGCAAGACGTCATGCCCCACACCCATCCTGGTTGGCACATGCAGCTCCACGGATTGCCAGGTTGGGGGCGTGGCAGGGAGGAGTGGCTGCATGTCATGTGATGTATGACACCACATATGTGTGGTGGAGGGGTGCATTCTCTGCGGCTGGATGACACCAGCCATAAATGCCTTCACATCTGACATTGCCTACAAACATAGGAGCCAGATAGGCCTCCCTGTACAGCACGAGCCTGTGTCAACTCATTCCTACCAATCTCCTTCACCACAGGGTGCAGGGCAAAACCAGAACAGTACAGACAATCTATTGCTCATCATAGAACCACAGAATTTGACGGCAGATAAGGACCACTTGGCCCACCTAGTCTGCCCATTTTCCCTACATGTTTCATATACCACAGATCCTAAATTATCTGCAGCTTACTCTCTCTTTCCTATCACTAGAGTTCCTTTATGTCTTTCTCATGAGTTTTTGAATTCTCCTACCATTTTTGCCCCAACAACCTCTGCTGGGAGGCTGCTCCATGTATCCACAACCCTTTCCATGAAAAAATACCTTCTCACCCTACCCCTACGTCTACCCCTCCCCCTCTATTTTCTTATCATGGCACCTTGCTCTTGAACATCTTTTTTTTTTTAAAGATGCTACCCTCTTGTACCTTATTTACACCCTTGAGGTATTTGAAAGTCTTACCATATCCCTCCTCTCTCTCTCCTCTCTCTCCTCTTCTCTAGGGATTACATATTAAGATCCTCCAGTCTCCACTCATATGACTTTTGGTGCAGCCCCCTTCTCTGAACCACTTCTACTTTGTCTGTGTCCTTCCAGAGATGTGGCCTCCAGAACTGGGCACAGTACTCTAGACAAGGTCTCACCAATGTTCTATACAATGGCATCACCGCCTCCTTCCTTCTACTGGAGATACCTCTCCCTATGCACTCCAACATTCCACTAGCTCTTCTCACATCCTTGCCACATTGTTTGGTAACCTTTACATCATCAGATATGATTACTATCATGTACTCCTCTGCCACATTTCTGTACCCCAAGTGCATGATTTTGCACTTCTTTGCAATGAATCTTAGCTGCCATACCAGGGCAGAAATAAGGTTTTGGCAATGGGGAGCCAAGAACAGCTCCTGGCCATTGGTATTTTTTGGTCAACTAGGAGCAACTCAGGCCAACCAGGAGCTAGTCGCCAAAAAATGAAGAAAAATGTAAGTCGTAAGAAAAAACAAGAATATTTATGTTTTTTTTGTTTTTGTTTTGCTTTGGCAGGGATAAACAGCTAAGACCAGCACTAGGCAGAGCAAGAGTACTACTAGGAAGAGAGAAGAGAAAGCAGAAGACCAGATTCGGGCCAGAAAGTCAGGCAGAGAGCAGAATATGTAGAAGAAGTCAAGTGAGCAAAGAACAACAGTTGCTCAGAAATGCTGCTTGGATGGGACTTTCGGGGACGTCACGAGCATGGCTGAACGCTAACCCAAGGAACTCCTCCACAACCCCAGAGTAATTTAAGTTAATTCTCAGCTTTTCACCATCCAGCAAACAAACTTGACGGATCCTTAATTAACCAGAGATGGCAGGGAAATCGTTGAAGCCAAAAAATTTGAAAACGACTGCCTCCTCGAGCAAAATGAAGCAATCGGTGTTGGGGGAGGCCTTGGAAGGTATAGCCACGTTGCCCTCGCGTAGACGCCAGGCCTCTAAATCCTCAATGGAACCGGACGAGGAAATCTCGAAGCTGACAGAGACTACAGCCAAAACCCTCAAACAAATACTAAAAATAGTCACAAAAATAGATACAGCGTTGACCGATTTAAAGAAGGATATACGCACCTTGGACCAGAAAGTAACAGAGAACGTAGCAAAGGACACAGAACTTACCGATGCTCAAGACACTAGTGAACACTTGCTGCTCTATCTCTTGCAGTGGAACTGGGACAATCAGCAAAGCATGGAGGATCTGGAAAACAGATCCCGATGCAACAATTTTCGAATCCACGAAGCCCCGGAGGGTCAGAAGGAGGGATACGCCACGGTAGCAGACTTTGTACAACACTTGCCTCGGTCAGTCCTATCGATCCCCTCAGACTTGAACCTGGAGATTGATAGGGCGCATTGATCACTAATTGCAAAACCCACAGCAGCAAGGCCACGCTGCCTCATCATCTGCATGGTATATTACCAAAGGGAATAATGGCTATTAAGGGAAGCATGGCGCCATAAAGATTTAAAATATCATGACTCAGGGGCATAGCTACAAGGGTGCAGGGGTTGCAGCCGCACCCAGGCCCATGAGGTTTGAGTGGCCCAAATCATAATTTTAATGTTTATTCAAAACCAGGGGGTCCCTATAACATACCCTTGCACCCAGGCCCTCTGGGAATTTGCTACGCTACTGTCATGACTCGCTCATTTTCTTTGACCAAGACTTCTCAAATGCGTTACAGGCAGAGAGGCAAAGGACCAGAAGTATTGTGAGGGAGCTTAAAGCCAAAAAAGATATTCGGGCACAGATCCTATATCCAGGCCATTTAAAAATTCACCTGGAGTCAGGAGCAAGGTCTTTTCCCCCTGGTAAAAGCAGTACCACTTCTTTTTTTTTTTTTTTTTATTTTTCTCTTTATGCCGCCTTACCCAGCTGCCAGCCACCCGGTACTTCCGCGGTCACGGGCACAGCTCCTCTCCCAAATCGGCCTCAGGCCTCCCGATACCAGCAGCTTACCCCCACGGCGGGGGCTGCGGCATCTTGAGAAAACGCCGCCTTGAGCGGAATAAGTCGGAGGGCTGGCCTGGGGAGCTAGTTGAAGCTGTGGCGGGCTTCATTGAGGCGGCTGGCAACCGTCCATTTCGGTTTTGGGGGAGGCGGGAGTGGGTGCAATGGCATGGGCGTCCGCCCGCCTCCTAAGCAAGCTTGTGCCGGTAGCTGTGTGACTCCCGGCCTCCGCCGGGGTCACTGGTGCTCGGACACTACCTCCCTCCCCTGGAGGAGAGCAGTCCCTAGGGCGCTCTATCCCTCTCCCCGGCGGCCCCCTTCCAGCGACCGAGTCCGTTCCCGAACCCGGGTCGCCCGGCGTCATGAATCCAACCACTGCGCCGGTGGGCCAGCCCCAAAGCAATACCACTTCTGAAGGAGTTAAATATCCCGATTGAGACTTGGAGATTGAAACTTTGGAGAGAAAGCTTCGGGCAGAGATGTGATCTACGAGTGCGAGATGATCAAACAAGAAATTAGGACTCCCTGGCTCCCTCCCACATGAAGCAGCGGCAGGCATCGGGAAACTGCTGAAGTGAGCAGACCAGAGGAACCAAAACCACCTACCCGGCTCTTCACCCACCAAACAGGGGAACGACCAGCCAATCTCTATATTACCCCCCTCTCCAAGGCCATTGAGTGCATTGTTGTTGACCAGCTTACAGACAATCTGGACAAATATAACATCCTATGTGCACAGCAACACGGGTTCAGGCAAGGGCACAGCACATCAACAGCCCTCCTGGAATTCACTGAAGTTCTTCACAACTCGTTGGACAAAGGCCATCTAACTGGAGCCGTATTCATCGACTTGACTAAGGCATTTGATACTGTTCTCCATGACCCACTTACAAACAGTTGCTGAATGCTGGGCTCTCCCAGGACTCCACTGCATGGTTTAATAGCTACCTGGACCAGCGCTCTCAAAGAGTGAAAATCTCAGGCGTACTCTATGACTCCAAACCTGTACGCTCAGGTGTCCCTCAGGGATCTATACTGGGCCCACTACTTTTCAGCCTTTTCCTGAACTTCCTTCCACTATTCTGCCCAGAACAAATTATCCTCTATGCCGATGACACTGTGCTTCTCACCCCCCATAAGGACCCTCAACCCTTACTTCACAACCTACAGCTTGCTTTCTCCGCTGTTGAAAACTGGTTTGCAAAACATAAACTGGTTCTAAACCACAAAAAGACTTAATCTATGCTTTTCTGCAGCTCACAAAACAAACACAGGCGATACCCACTTACGAATATATGAACATACGAAATTTGCCAGCAGATAAAGGCCTAGAGGTCTATCAAGTCTGCTCGAATGTGCAGCTAGCACCCCTTATTCTGCAGCTGCCCCTCCCTTCCACCCTTCCCCTTCATTAACCCTCCCCCTTGTCCTGTCCCATCCTCGTTTGAAGCAGTCCACTGTTCTACTGCATACCACTTCTGCAGGTAATGCATTCCACCCAGCCACCACCCTCTCTGTAAAAAAGTGTCTCCTCATCTCCCTCCTGAACCTTCCTCTCTCCAATCTCATATCATGGCTCCTGGTGTCCCTTCCCTCCCTTACTTTGAACAGTCCCTCTGTACCTGTCTTGTTTATTCCTTTCATGTACTTAAAGGTTTCATAACCTGAAAAAATCAAAGTGTAAAAAAAAAAAAAAAAAAAAGAATGTGTTTCTTTTAATGCTTTATATTGTCTTGTGTCTCTCCACCCTCTGTAACCACCGTGGAGCCATTGTATAAAAAACTGTCTGTACTGAAACCTGTATATAATTGCTCGTTTCGTCTGTTTTCCTTGTACTTTGGTTCTCCCTCCACCCCCTGTAAACGATGTGGAGCCTTTGCAAAAGAGTCTATGACTCAAAGGATTGTAATTCCGATTATACAGTAAAATTAAAAAAAAAAAATCATGTCCCCCCGTCCCTCCTCTCCTCCAGCGAGTACATGTTCAACTCCCTCAGCCTCCTCTCGTATGATAAGTCCCCCAGCCCCCTGATAATCTTTGTCGCCCTGCGCTGCACTCCTCCAGTAACTTAATGTCCCTCTTCAGATACGGGCGCCAGTACTGCACGCAGTACTCCAGGTGCGGTCTAACTAATGACCTATACAGTGGCAGAATCACCTCCTCCCTCCTCGAGGATATACCCCTTGCAATACAACCCAGCATTTTGTTGGCCTTTGCAGCTGCCTACCTACATTGTGCCGAGTTGTTCATTGACCCTGTGATAAGCACCCCCAGATCCTTCTTCTCCTCCTCCTCCTCCTCTGTCTGGGCTAGCTGCACTCCCCCCAGCTGGTAACTCCTCCTTGGGTTCTTCATCCCAAAATGCAGCACTTTGCACTTTTTGGCATTAAACCCCAGTTGCCATGTGTCTGACCAGGTTTCAAGCTTTGCCAGATCATCCTGCAACTCCTGCCATCCCCCTAGGTCATCCACCACCGCTCCTACCTTGGTATCCTCAGCAAACAAACTGATCTTGCTCTTGATGTCCAATGATATGTCTGCAATGAATATCCCAAACAACACTGGTCCCAACACCGAGCCCTGTGGAACACCGCTCGTCACTACCCTTGGGTGTGAGGCTCCCCACCACCACCACCCTCTGTTGCCTTCCCTGCAGCCAGTTCCCTACCCATCTCACCAGCTTTACATCCGCCCCTGTGCCTTCTAACTTACTTCCAAGCCTTCCATGCGGCACCGAGTCGAATGCCTTACTGAAGTCCAGATACAGGACATCCACTGCATGGCCCCTGTCCAGTTGCCTAGTTACCCAGTCATAGAACTCCACCAGGTTGGTTTGGCAGGATCTGCCCCATATGAAGCCATGCTGTCTGCTGTTCTGTAGTCCTTTGGCCTCTAGGAGGGCCACCAACCTCTCCTTCAGGATAGTCTCCATTAGCTTACCCATGATGGATGTGAGGCTCACTGGTCTGTAGTTTCCCGGTTCATCTTTGGAGCCACTCTTGTGGAGGGGTACCACATGAGCCATCCTCCAGTCCTGAGGTACATACCCCGAATGTAGTGAGGCATTAAATAAGTCTGCCAAAGGTCCCGCAAGGATCTCTGCCAGCTCCTTCAGTACCCTGGGGTGGATGCCATCTGGGTCTGGCGCCTTGTCCACCCTCAGTGCCTTCAAACCCTCCTGAACTCTGCCCTCCATGATTTCCCCATCTGTCACCCCCTCTCCCCTGTTTCTGTCATTCTTCCCCCCCTTGGGTGTCACCCCACTCTTCTCCTTAGTAAATACCGAGCAGAAGTAATCATTTAGTGCTTCTGCCTTATCCACCCTGCTTCCACCCAATCCCCCTCCTTCCTAATCCTTACTATGTGGTCCTTACAGCTCCTTTTCTCCCTGATGTACCTAAAGAAGTAAGTCCTTGTCCCCCTTCTTAATGCCTTGTGCCAGCCTGAGTTCCGTAGATGCCTTAGCTCCCCTTACTGCCCTTGTCACCTCCTTTGATTCCATCAGGTACTCCTCCCAGTCCTCCCCTCTCCCTGTTTTCTTATACCTCCTAAAGGCAGCTCTTTTCCTCCTTACCTTAGCCTTCTTGCTCTGGGCCTTGCAGCAGGTTTTGGTTGCCTCCACTATCCCCAGCTTTATGAGCTCTCACCTCTGTGGTTAGTGTCCATACTAGATTGAATGCTGGCCAGGTACCCTTTTACCACTTCCCCCATCCTCCCAAAGTCGGCCCTCCTGAAGTCCAGCACTCTTGTGCCAGATTCCACTCCTTCCTTACCCATATCCAATGTGAGCCATACTGAGTGGTGGTCACTCCCTGACAGTGATTCCTCCACTGTAAGTTCTCTCACAAAGTCTCCATTTGCCAGCACAAGGTCAAGGGTATTCCCTGACCTGGTTGGTTCACTGACCAGGAAGCTGTCCTGGAAGGCATCCAGCAGTACCTGCTCCCTTCTGTTCCTGGTTGTTGGGGTACTCCAGTCCACTCCTGGCATGTTGAAGTCTCCCACAATCACCACACTACCCTTCTCGCAGGTCCTCCTGATCTGTCCCACTAGTTCCCTGTCTGACTCCTCCGTCTGAGATGGCAGCCTGTACACCACTCCTATTCTAAGAATCCTATTCTTGGAATCCTGGATTTACATCCAAAGTGACTCCGTGCTACCCTCCTCCCCTTCCCCCCTTACACACTTCAGTCCTTCCTTCACATATAGTACCACACCCCCACCTTTCCCAATCACCCTGTCCCTATGAAATAACCTGTACCCTGGTACAGACAGGTCCTAGTCATTCTACTGGGTGGCCCACGTTTCTGTGATGTCTGCAATGTCCACCTCTCCCTCTGCCATGAGCAGCTGTAACTCTGCAGTTTTTCTTCCAAGGCTCCTACAATAAGGGTAACCACCTTTCACCCTTCCCCCACTCCCATCCTGCCCTCCTTTACTAGCATCACCAATAGTACTTGCCATTTGTCCTTTGTCACTGTTATGGGGGTTAAGCTCATATGGTTTCCCAACCTGTGGTCTCTGCATGTCTCTTGCCCAATTGCCACCCCCCGCTCCTAGTTTAAATTCCCAACTTCCTCTATGTACTCCTCCATCCTCTGTTTCAACACTTTCTTTCCCTCCTCACTCAGGTGTAGTCTGTCCTTGACGTAGAGACTACTGTCTTCCCAGGTCCCTCCCACCCACCCCAACAGCCCATACCCTTTAGCACAACACCAGGTTCTTAGCCATCCGTTAAATTCCTCTATTCTCAGCTTTCTTGTTGTGCTTGGCTTGGGCACTGGAAGTAACTCTGAAAAAGTTACTTATCTTCCTGCCCCCCTCACATAATTGTCCTAGTTCCTCAAACGTCCTCTGGACTATATCTACTGTCTTGTCTGCCAGGTCATTCATCCCAAGATGTATAATTAAATGAGGCTTGTCCCTACCCCTTCTGGCATATTTCAGAACAGACTGTCCCACCCTTTCCGCTGTCATTCCTGGCATGGCCTCCACTCAAATGCGACTATGCCTCTCCCCCTTGCTACCCCACCTGACTCCTCTTAGTATTGAGTCCCCCAGCAGTAAGATTCCACCCCTCTTACTCCCTGCTTGTTTCCATTCATTTCCCTCTCTCATTTCTGGCTCCTCTTCTTCCTCCTGCACTTTATTTCCCCCTTTTGCCCCTGTTGCAATTCTCCCAGCAGAACTTCCCACCCGCTCCGATTTGGTCCAGGCATTTATCAATTACTCCTCTAATGTCATCATTTCCCTCCTCCTCCTCCTTCTCCCTCTCTAGCAGTGCACAACTATTTTCTGAAGGCCCTTCACAAATGCCCGCTCCCTCTCTCTTCATAGTAACCTGTTCTCTCCTTTCCACTCCATGACTTTTGCCACTTCTTCACCTCCCCTCACAAGTCCCTATCTCCTCCTTCCATTTGACTTTTGTCTCCTGACCTGGTTTCCCCAGCAATCGTTCTTCCTGACCTGGGCCCCTTTGTCTCTGCTTTCATTCTTCTGACCCTCTCCTCACCACTGTTGGCCTAAATCACCCTCCCTCATCTCCCCTCCTTCCTTCCTCCCTCCCTCCAGTATTGGGCTAAACCAACCCCCAATCTGCCTTGCCTGTCTTAGTTCCTCCTGCAGACCCTCGATCTCCTTTCTAAGTTTCTCTATGTGGTTGCACACTAAACATCCCCCCACACTCCAGGCAATTTTCAGAAAGATTGGTGCACTGCAGTTGTTGCAGCCTACCACCCTACCCATTGCAGTCGTTGCCCACCAGCGACCCCCCCACCCTCCCAGATGAAGGATACCAAACACTCCCCCAAGTCTCCCCTCTCCCCCCTTGATATCAATACAAGTGCTGGTAACACCCCTCGAACAAGTGTCATCTTTTAAATACCTTGGAATCTCACTTGACCCTTGCCTATCTTATGGGACTCACACTGATAGTGTTGCCAGAGTGGTAAACTCATGCATTGGAATTCTCTATCGAAATAAACAGCATCTTACCCAGGGAGCACTGAAGATTGCGATCCTGAACTCTGTGGTCTCAGTCATAGACTACGACCTCATAATCTATGGCTCTGCCTCTACTACCGCCCTCAGGTGCATATCGACCTCCCTAAACAAGGTCTGTCGACTGCTTACTGGATCCCACCGACTCACACATACATGTGAGCTTTACGCTCAAATGGGATGGCTTCAACTCGCTAACCGCATAAAGTACCTTACCTGCTTGATGGCGAAAAAAACTACTTTGGGCCTTACGCCACCTAGTGTCCAAGCCCTCCTGTGCCCAAACACTAATTTTCGTAACACCAGAGGGTCTGAACGTCAGCTTCTACAGGTCCCTCGATGCCGCACCACTCTGGGTCAATGATCCTTTGCACACCGTGCACCCAGCTGGATGAATGCCCTCAGCACTCACATCACCTCCACCTCCTCACTGGGCATATTCTAAACAAGCCTCCATCATCATCTCATGGCCTCCAGCTCATGTGACTGCCACCCTTAACTTTCCCCTTCTCCATTGAGATCAACCACCCCCCTCTGATGTTCTTTGACAATGCTGTGAGCTGCTCTAGTCTCTTTTTTAGCTGCCACCCCCCTATCCTCTTACCCTTCCTCCCTGATTTCTTCTAGGTTTCTGAAATGATTCCTTGTATGTGTTATTCATGCATCCTATTTACTGTGATGCTGTACCTGAACTGATGAATATGGTTGTATGCTCTCTTTAATGTTGTATGCCCTTGTTTAACATGTTTTACATGTATGTACTCTCCTGACATGGAACCTTTGTAAAAGAGCCTTGGCTCAAAGGTGGTTGTAATCCTAGATCTAAATAAACAATAAGCAATAAACAAATCGCAGAGGAGATAAATCTTGATGCTTCAAGCACTGGTACTGTTTTTGTTTTTTCCCCCTCTCTTGCTCGTTATGTTTTAGCAGGTTGCAAGGGAAAGGGGAAAGTCAGCAGGAGTAGATTGCCGGATTGTCCGAGAGGGCCTCAGGGGTTTTACGATGGACAGGAGGTAATATGCTCCCAAAGAATGACTGTCAGATTAATGGGACATTTTATAAAACTGATGATAATGTGGGAGAAAAGGGGGTGGGGGGTGAGTTAAGCTACCTCACACAAGGAACGAACTGTATTGCTGCAGCAGGTGGTGGAAGAGGGGTAATGGTAAAGGCTGATTGAAAGTATGCATAATCTGGGGAAGGGTTGAAAACATGTGGGAGAGGTTAAGGGAATTTTACAAAGAAGATCGCTTTGCTGTGGATCAAGGGTGAGCTGGGGAGGAGAAGTTGCTGTCTCCCTTTCCAGGGATGCTGGGGGGAGCGGGAAAATGGATTTAAAAGGTGGGGTGTGGGGAGGGATGCCTCCGGGGTGCGGCAGGGTAAAGTGACAACATACACAAGTGGTGAAGTGTGCACATATTAAGTGTGAACAACCACGACATCCATAAACAACTGGGAGATGATCTAAACTAATAGCTAGCCATAGACCACTGGTACTTCCTTGGAAGTTTGGATAAGATTGTATGTAGTGAGCATTTTTGAACAGTTCCCCATTTACTAGGGAATGAAATGTTAAAGGTTTACGGTCACATGTTAATGACCGATTTGTTTGTTCGTTCTTGGTTCTTTTTTTACTATACTTTTCTTTTATTGTGGAATGTCAAATGAATCCAGTACATATATGAAGTAACGGAGGAGGGTGAAGATGGAGGGGATGGAGAAGGTGACAGGGACGGATACCCAGGGCACAGTAGACAGGATGGAGAAGCCAAAATGACTCAGTTAAATATTGTATCTTATAATGTCAAGGGCATTAACTCACCGATCAAGCGAACCAGATTGCTGACCAAGTTAAAACATTTGGGGCCAGATATTCAAAACTTTGCCCCAGGACTAAATTAACACTGCCCGGCGAGCAAACTTAGCCCGGAGCACAAAGCAAGCTATATTCAAAAGGAATAGCCCGGGGCAAACAGCTTCTGAATATAGCATGGGAATGAGGCTGGGAAAACTGGGCTGGAAGTGCAGGGCAAACTTAGCCCTGGAATAAGACAGTTCTGAATATAGCAACCAGGAAGTGCAAACCACAACAGCAACACAGTGCACAGCGACGTGAAGGTAGGTAGAGGTGAACTATATGTCCAATGTGTGTGCCAGCAAATGTGTGGACCCAATACAGCTGCAGGCAGCAGCAGCGTATATGAAAGTACAGTGTTCAAAACTGTATAATATTCCACGGACTGTTTGCTCAACGCTAACACGTTTGCGTGGGTTTAGCACAGGGCTAAACCGTTAGCCCGGCACTAAACTTTGCCATATTCAAAAGTGACATGCAAATGAGCCTACTTAGGTAGTCTCCGGGCAAACATACAGATTAGCATCTCATTATGCCCTGATTTCCATGCAGTTTGCCCAGCGTTACCCACAGCTCCATCTGTAGGTCAGCCTGAAAGTACAGGGGCTGGTCAGGTCCGACTGCAGCTCCACCTGTAGGTCAGTCTGGCACTGCATGATGATAGCTGTAGGCTACATGTAAACAGTACACCATAGCATAGAATATTGTACTCCAAGGGACAACATAGCATAGGCATAGATAGTGGTGGTGCTGCATGCAACTGTCACACTGTAGGGCATGCTACAGTACACAGCAAACACTACAGTACACAGCAAACACTACAGCACACAGCAAACACTACAGTAGCAAGGGAGTCAGCAGGGTGTGGACACAGCACTGCCTATGGTGTGTAGGGCAGTGCTGATGACTGCACTATACACAGTGACAGGCCCAACATGCAGGCATTTACTGACAGTGGACATTACTGTTACACAGTTGTGTGACCCACAGATGCTGCACCTCTGGCATGGGACGCTTACAGCAACATATACATGTCTAGCTTTGTGTGCTGTGGCAGTTGTACAGCTGTGCAGTATGTGGCCGGGGGGGGGCATATATTATCAGAAAGGCACACTGGTGTTGGGGTATTCCCAATACTGGCACTGCGTGATGCGTCCCAGCCTTGTGGCCACACCTGGTCTGTGGCACAGCCTGGCCACCTGTACACTCTCCCCTCAACATCCTCCATGCCCACAGTGCTGCATGTGTGTGCTGGCATCTGTTGGTGTCCACAGAAGAGTGGTCCACAGGTGTGTGCCATATGGCCACATTGCCATGCTGTCCACTGGCGGCAGGGTCACCACTTACTGCCTGGCATTGCTGGGACTGGTGGCAGATGATGGCATCATTGTGATGCCATCAGTGAGCAGCATGTTTCCTCTATGTCTGGCTTTGTCTATGTGTCATATGTATTTGTTAGGGTTGCGCAAAGCCATGCAAACACCGCGCAAAGCCAAAATGTTGCTCAAAGCTGATTGCCCAGGGTTAAGACTACCTTTTCCTGGGCGGTAATGTGCACTGCACTAAGTGTCGTGCTAAGTTATGCAAAACCACTTTGCTTGGTGCTAGTCGCTGAATATAGCATTGCACCTGTATTCATGTACACACACCTCCTCAGTTTGCCCCTTGCATACATTATGATTTTGCCCGGAACTAATGCATTTTGTGCACGCTATTTGGCCTTTTGAATATAGCAAACCCGCGCTAATCCCGCACTAGACTTGCACAAACAGGTTTTGCCCAGCGCAAAGTTTTGAAAATCTGGCCCTTAAAGTGTGACATAGCTCTGTTACAGGAGACGCACCTGAACCCTCTGGAACATGGGAAGCTCAGACAAGCATGAGTGGGCCAAGTGGAGGTGGCCTCACGTGAGTCGACTAGGAAAGCTGGGGTGGTTGTTCTTTTCAAGAGAAACTGCCCATTTCAAATTCAGGAGGTGGAGCGAGCTTTTTCAGGCAGATTCATTAGAGTATCAGGTAGAATTCAAGATAAATCTGTACATTTAATAAATGTGTATGCCCCTAATGTAGACATAGACAGATTTTTTACTGAAGTATTTCACAAAATAGCAGAGCTTACAGAGGCTAGCTGATCCTGGGGACTTTAATGTGGTTTTATGTCCAACATGGGACCAGTCATCAGGCCAGATATCCACTAACAAAATGGCAACAAGAAAGCTGAAGTTGTTGTTAGAGAAGGAGGGGCTGGTCGACATGCGGAGATCACTGCATGGGATGGAGAGGGATTATACGTACTACTGGCAGCTCAAAGATCCTATTCACGAATAGACACATTTTTCGTGCGTAGATCCAATCTCCACCTGTGCACAGCCTCAACCATACATTCCATAACACTGTCAGATCACGCGCCAGTTTCCGTTCAGTTATTCTGGGGGAGTGCAAGTAGAAAAACTGTATGGAGACTAAATGTCTCATTATTAAACAACAAAACCTTCCATCAGCGCATAACCCAAATGGTGAAGGATCTTGAGTCTGATTCACCCATCAAAGATCCTTCACCTTTAATATGGTGGGACATGATGAAGGTGGTGGTAAGGGGACAGATAATAAGTTTTGCCTCAGCCGGAAAGAGAAGTATCAGTAAGAAACATTGCAAATTAGTAGAGAAAGTGGGGGAGTGGGAAACTAAACAGAAACGCGACCCTAGCAATACAAAAGTGTCAGGGGAACTGACTAAAGCTCGTGCAGAATTGCAGGCCTTGGACAACAAAAAAGCAGAGGGAATCTTAAGGCTTTCAAATTTGAAGTACTATGAGGGGGGATCAAGAGCGGCCAGATTGCTGGCAATGAGGCTCAGAAAAACCCAAGCTAGTAGGTACGTGCAGAGTATTAGAAATAGGAATCATACCAGTACATTATGGAGACAACCACAGGAGATTGCAGCCCAATTCAGGCAGTATTATGAGTGAAGATAAGCAACCGCAGGTGGTTATGCAGGACACAAGGACATTTTTGCAAACTCTGACCCTACCAAAGCTCCCTGTAGAAGCTCAGCAGGCCCTCTCCACGCCCATCACTGAACAAGAACTTTATTAAGTAATAGCCCAGTTACCAACAGGTAAATCTCCCGGCCTGGACGGGTACCCAGCTGAGTCCTACAAAGCTTTTTAAAAAAATGTTAGTTCCCACACTAAGACTGATCGTGAACTCAGTTTTAGAAGAAGATAAATTCCCACAATCATGGTGAGAGGCATTGATATCTGTCATCCCCAAATTAGGCAAACCGGAAGATCTATGTGAATCTTGCAGACCGATATCCTTACTGAACCAAGACTTCAAGCTATTAACTAAAATAATGGCCAGTAGGCTACAGCATTACATCGAATTTCTGATCCACCCAGATCAAGTAGGATTTATTCCCCATAGGCACCTCTCAGATAATATAAGAAAGTTACTAAACATTGTAACAGCTCCAATCAAAACAAGTACATCCCACATAGCCCTTTTCTTAGATGCTGAAAAAGCATTTGATCGCATTAACTGGGCATACATGAAGGAAACCTTAATACAGATGGGGATAGAGGGGAATTTTTTAAAATAGGTTTTGCTTGTCTACCAAAATCCCACAGCCAGAGTGAGGGTAAATGGGACAGTATCGGATAACTTAAGGGTAGGGCAGGGCACAAGGCAGGGTTGCCCTTTGTTCCCACTTTTATTTGCATTGAGTATTGAACCCCTTGCTCAAGCCATTAGGCAAGATAATAACATCGAAGGAATCAAAGTAGAAGGGGTTGTGAATAAGGTTTCCATGTATGCGGATAATACCTTAGTTTACTTAAACAACTCAGAAGCTTCCCTTCCTCCACTTTTAGACCTCTTGAACCAGTTTGGGAGAATTTCAGGTTTCAAGGTGAATGAGGGAAAGTCAGAGATGCTTGTTATTACAGGGAAGAAGATGCAAGGGTTCAATTTAGGTAACCTTTTTCCTGGGCTAGAGACAAAATAAGGTACTTAGGCATTCAGATACCCACAAAACTGTCAAAGCTGTACCAGCTTCATTATAGAACGCTCAAAAAACAGGTTTTCACAGATATAAATCGTTGGCAAGATATGCCCTTGACACTCTCCAATAGAACTGACACGATTAAGATGAATATACTGCCTAGATATTTGTTCCTGTTGATGAATCTACCTGTTCTGTTTAGGAAGGGGGACTAGAAAGAACTTAGACAGAAAATAAGTAATTTCATTTGGGCAGGGCTACGCCCTGGGAAGAGGTGGGAGTTTTTAACAGAAGCTCGGGAGAAGGGGGGTTTGGCGGTTCCTGATTTTTATAACTACTATCTATCAGCCCAAATTATGCCAATACTGATTATGCTATCACCAGGCTACAAGGCTAACTGGTACTTAATGGAGAAAGATGCACATCCAGTGATACCCCTCAATTACCTACCATGGGTAGCCCTTAGGTCAGACATTGTTATAATCAAAAACTAATGGTTCAGACACACAATGATAGGCTGGCTGCAAATTAAACAGTAGTGGGAGATTCCCACTCCAGTTTGGTCTTACGTACCTCGGATTTATTTACCTCAATTCCCCATAAACACCAGAGATCATGGTTTCCTGAAATGGAAGAGCCAGGGACTGAACCACCTTAATCAGTTCATGCAGGAGGAGGTAATTAAAAGTTTCACAGATTTACAACGTGAATTCAGCCTCCCCCAGAAGGACTTTTATAAATATTTACAATGTAGGCATTATACTGAGACAAGGGTGGATGTTACAACCCTGACTAGTTCAGTAGCCCCACCTTTAATTAGGACACATCAGAAAAGTCGAACGGGGGACTGCAAGGGGTTCATTTCTTATATCTACAAAACATTGCAAGAGGGAGTGGGCACCCTAAGAGTCCAAATATAGAACACAAGTGGCAGGAGGAGTTGGGCATGACTTTGACAGATAAGGAATGGGGTATGGTTTGGTCAGGGATTAGCAAACAACTAGCTCCCCAATCTGGAGAGAATACCACTGGAAAGTGGCCTCCAGATTCTTTATTACCCCAGCAATTTCAGTGTATTACATCTCGTCCCCCACAGATAGATGTTGGAGGAACTGTGGCTCGAAAGGAACGGCCGCACACATTTTTTGGAACTGCCCACAAATTAGTGGCTAATGGAGAGAGGTGACCCAGGCCATCACAGAAATTTTTCATTTAGAGGGGAACCTGAATGGGACGAATATGGGGTTGGGCCTCCCCCCAAGGGGTCTAAGGTCAGGAGCCCAGAGATATTTATTTAACATCCTAATAGCAGTGACTTCAAAGACTATTACACGACATTGGCTTAGTTCACATTCCCTCATGCTACACCAGTGGAAGACTAATGTGGACAACATTAAAGAAACAGAGGGTGCCACGGCCCATCTGAGGTTAATGACAGACAGGTTTAATTCAAGGTGATTACCCTATTTTGATTACATAGAAAAGAGAACAGGTATACCAGTGCTAGATCAATACATACTTCCATGGTGATGAACCGAAGCAGATCCCCTCCCGCAAATCCCTCTGTACTGGTGAGAGAAGCTAATAGACTATAATTAAATCAAACAGTGACTTAACTCCCTATATATTAAAATGGTAGATTAATTAGCTGACTGGATTGCTTTTTAACCAAGTACAATTTGTATGCAGTATGATTCTGATTCCACACAGAATAAGTTACACAGTTGACTTTTATTTGAGTTGTTTTTTTTATTATTGATTGTGAGAAACACAATCCATAAGTGGTAAGAGCAGTGCATGGTATAGAATCGCTCAACCTGTGCAGGAAAAACAGGAGCCAAAGAGACCGTCATCTAAGGATAATGGAACATTCTTGAAATTTACCCCTTCCATCAGGGGACAGAAGTCTCTCCTGTGAACATAAGAAATAGAAAGGATGACATTTTATTTAAAGACGACCTAACTGTACTTGTCATGATTCCTTGCTTTGTAATGTTTTAATTGTCTGTTGCATATTTTTAAATAAAAAACTATGTAAGTTAAAAAAAAAAAAAGAAATGCTGCTTGTAAGATTTTAAACTTCAGAAGAAGACAGAAAGACTCTCATTAAATAAAGAATATTCCAACTGTGTGGTGTCATTTTTTTTTGCATACTGTATTTTACACATTTTGTGTAATGCAGGTCATGGCGGGGGGTGAGGGGAGTCCAATAGTATAAAAACAGCAAGAATCACAAGCAGCTAAAATTCCCCACAAGTTATTAATCTTCATCTGAATGTTGTTCAGTGAGGGAGGTCCTCCTCATTCTCGCTTTCACTAGATGTGATGTGATCTTCCTCCACTACTGGGACTTTGCCTTGGCCTGCTGTTGAGGACCTGTGAAGTTTTGCTCCCAACCTACGTTTTGTTTTTTACAAACCACTCTTTTACTGATGGTGTACTGCAAAACTCTTGTGGTTCTGGGCCCTCCATGGAGATTAAAAGTAAGTCAGCTATGGTGCTGGTCTTCAGGTTAGCCCTCCAGGATGAAAAAATCCTTTTCATAGCTGAAAATGCCCTTTCTAGTGTGGCATTAGATATTGGATACACAAGTACTATAGCTATGACATGAAGAATGTTGCTTAAGTATTGAGATTTTCTCTGGAAGTTTACACACCATACAGCAAGGAATCAGAGCTGCTTGTGATACTTGCCAATATTCTGTTTCAGCAGTTTCCATTCTGTCATTGCAGTATGCACATCGCATCCATTCGGCAGCAAGACAGGAGAGAAGTGGTTAATAAAAAACTGGATCTCCTCATTTCCAAATTCAGAAAGCTCGTGATCATTGTCAGGCCAGTTTGCAGGGTCAATGACAGTGCCATTCTTTAACAGTGGGTCTTCTGTGAAACCCAAGAAGCACTGGTTTAAACAGTCTATTACACTGTTTACAATCACTTCACGTTCCTTTGCCAGGGCTAAAAGAGCATCCCTTATTTCCCCCTGGAGCTCAATTTCTTTAAATACTGCTGTCCCTTCCTCATTAATAACCACTTCTCTCCTGAACTTAGCCAGTATGGTTCCGTCTTCTGCTGTGAGATTTTGTATTTCTGAGAGCACTGTACTGACAATATCCATGACGATGGGAAGGGACACGTGTGTATCCTGGAATTCACTGGAGACAGTTGAAAGACCTGTGAGTATGTCAAAATTGAAGTGTGAAAAGATAAGAAATTTTACATTGCATATTTGTTTTCTAAATCCCTTAACTTTCGCCTTGTCTGCTGCTGGAATATCCCATCTGGTGTCAAGACACAAGCTCATCCTAGTGACCCAGTATGCTGCTGTAATTATGAAGCACAGCATGGAGAGAGTCTTTTTTTATGTGAGAGCCATAGTGTTCCTTGTGATTTTTTTAAATGTGATGCAGGTGATCTAATTAGCTTCTGCCACTCTTTTTACCTCTCTATAACAGTTTTTGAGGAGTCCTCATAAAAATAGAACATTGATATTAATATGCTGTCAATGGTCTGTGAAAAACAGGTGTTCTTAAAAGCATCTTTAGCTGCTAATTCAGGCCTGTGAGAAACACAGTGAATGGCAAGCAGCCATGGGCACTCTTCTTTCAACAATGCCATCAAACCCTTATTATGGCCAAAGCTGACGGACGCACCATCAGCTCCTGCACCAATGCATGATAACTGTTTTAGGTAAACCGTGTCCTGTCCCAACAATTGTGAATATGCAGAAGTCATTGCAGACCTCAGACCACTTGCATCACCAGAATCAACATCAATTAATCATATAAACTTCATAGTAGGCTGCCTATTTTCAAGAATTTGGGCATAAACAATCTCATTTTCCGTGGTGGTCCTGTCAATAGTCCATCCATAAAGACAAAATGATATCTGTAGGTTGCCTCTCCTGTGAAATGACTCACAATTGGATTTCTTAAGTGATCGGCAATAGCTGCAATGAATGTGGCACACGCTTTCTCATTGGCATAAGCTTCACCAAGTTCTACACCACGTCTCTTTTCCAGTGATATTATTAGTCCCTTGAATTTCAGGAAGGGGTCCTCCTCTTTAGCAAAGTAGTAGGCAATATCAGAAAGTTTCTCTAATCTGTGTAGAGATTTTTTATTCATTTTTAAGATACATTTTTCTATTTCACCACCTGAGGGCATACTATCAGCTAAAGCAGCAGCCACTGCTTGTTTATGGCCTTCTGATACAGCATGCCTCTCACAGTTAGTTTTTTTTTGACATTATTAGCTCCACTGATGTATGAATCCACATTGCTCATTTTACGGGCTCTAGTTGCCCACTTTCTGAATACATCTGGTTTCTCTCGACAAAACTTACACCAAATTTTAGTGGCAATGCCATCTTTTGCATCAAACTGTAACCATGACAAATCTGGATTTTCCTTTTGCCACTGCCATGAACGCACTGTGGATACGTGACAAGAATAGGCCTGTTTTTACTTTACATTAGTTATAATAGCAGCCGGAGTAGTTGTACTGTCTGGAGATGTTATGGTCAAAGATGTCAAAGAAGAGGAGGATGGGCGTGCAGTGCAAAAACAGCCCGGGAATAAGACAGCTCTGTATATAACAACCAGGAAGTACAAACCATAACAGCATCCCAGTTCACAGCAACGTGAAGGAAGGTAGAGGTGAAATATGTGGCCAATGTGTGTGCTAGCAAAGGAGTGGCGTCAGTAAAGCTGTAAGCAACAGCGCATGTGAAATTACATTCTGCAAAAATGTATAATATTTCCAAAACATTTGTGCGGCGAGAACACATTTGCGCAGGTTTAATGTGCAGCTAAGCCGTTTGCCCAGTGCAATCATGTTTGCCCGGGGCAAAACATTGCTATATTCAAAAGTGACATGCAAATGAGTCTACTTAGGTAGTCTGTGGGCAAACATCCAGACTAGCATCTCACTATGACCTGATCTGCATGCAGTTTGCCTAGCGATATTGCAGAGTCCCATGGCGCCACCTGTTGGTCAGTCTGGAAGTACAGGGGCTGGCTGGGTCTGCCCACAGCTCCATCTGTAGGTTAGTCTGGGAATACATGGTGGTAACTGCAGGTTACATTTATACAGTACAGCATAGCATATCGTGCCCCAGGGGACTACAAAGCACAGGCACAAGTGGTGGTGCTGCATGCAATTGTCAAACTGTAGGTCATACCATAGTGCACAGCAGACACTACAGTAACAAGGGGGCCAGTAGTGTAAGGGACACAGCAATGCTTATGGTGTGTAGGGCAGTGATGACCACTGCACTGTACACAGTGACAGGCCCAACTTGCAGGTGTTTACTGACAGTGGACATTACTGTTATGCTGTTGTGCGACCCACAGATGTTGCACCACTGGCATGGGATGCTCACAGTGACATATACATGTCTGACTGTGTGTGCTGTGGTGTCTGTACAGATGTGCGGTATGTGGCTGAGGGGGGCACATAACATCAGACAGGCACACTGGTGTTCGGGTATTCCCAACACTGGCCCATGTGCACTGTGTGGCTTGTCCCAGTCTTGTAGCTGCACACAGTCTGTGGTGCAGCCTGGCCACTTGTACATCCTCCTCTCAATACCCTTCATGCCCACAGTTCTGCATGTGTGTGCTGGCATCTGTTGTTGTCCACAAAAGGGTGGTCTGCAGGTGTGTACTGTATGCCCACACTGCCATGGTGTCCACTAGGAGCTGGGTCACACTTACTGCCTGGTAAGGCTGGGACTGGTGGCAGATGATGGCATCATAGGGATGTCATCAGTCAGCAGCATGTTTCCTCTATGTCTGACTTATTTCTATGTGTCATACTTACTGGTTAGAGTCGCACAAAGCTGCGCAAAGCCACAAAGTCGCGCAAGGCTTGTTTGCCCAGAGTTAAGTCTACCTTTTCCTGGGCAGTAACTTGCACTGTGCAAAGTGTTATGCTAAGTCACGCAAAAACACTTTTCACAGCTCTATTTGCTGAATATAGCATTGCACCTGTATTCATGTACACGCCCCCTCAGTTTGCCCCTTGCATACATTATAATTTTGCCCAGCGCTAATGCAGTTTGTGTGTGCTATCTGACCTTTTGAATATAGCGGACCTACACTAACCCTGCGCAAAAGGTTTGCACCCAGTGCAAAGTTTTGAATATCTGGCCCTCTGTCTTTTTTTTTTTTTTTTTTTTTAAATACAACAAAGGGCAGCAGGGATATCTCACCAGGCTAAGAAACCTCAGTACTCACAGGGTAGTACTGTGTCAAGAGACATCAAAAGTCTGTCAGAGAATTTTTTTTAAATACGTGAAATTACAATAACAGGCAGAGTTTTAGTTCCCAAAGGCTAAGGCCCCCTAAAACAGGTGGGTAATTAAGAAGAAAACCACAAGGCTAAGGAACTAGATATTTTTTTTTAATCAAGGTACAACAGTTAACACACAGACCACAAGGCTAAAAAGAACCTTGTACTAAGTTGTGCTGATGCTCGCAGGTCTGGGGACCAGTTAGCCAAGCTAGATATTTATTTTTTATGTTTGCTTGCACGCATGTGCAAGAAACATAGTGCCATCATCCGAGATACCGGATGTAGTGACATACAGTTGAAAGGGAGAGCTCCGCCTCAGTGAGCAGAGCTCTCCCCTCCCCCACGCACGCAGGAATGCAAGCACTGCATTTTGCGAGCTCATGCTCGTATGCGTCTTCCTGATGCATACACTGTATGGCCAACGGGTGCCCAATCCCGCCAGCCCAGGCCCTCCCCCCAAAAAAAACAAGCATCCCGATGCCACGCTGGGTGCCCACCCCAGCATGGCAAACAATGTAATGGCCAACAGGGGTGCCAAATCCCCCATCGGCGCCACGTCTCCAGGCCCCCCCAAAACGTTGCCAGGTGCCACGCTGGGAGCCCACCACAGCGTGGCAAAAACTGTAATGGCTGACGGGGGTGCCCAATCCCCCATCGGCTCCAGCCCCCCCAAGCAGCCTTCCTGATGCCAAGCTGGGAGCCCACCCCAGCCTGGCAAATGTCCCATGTTGTCCTCCTTTAAAAAAAAAAGTCCATAAAAGAAAAAAACGGTCCCTCGCGGTCTATTGGCCCCTTCCCCCACCCGCATCCACCCACTGCGCACCCTGCCTCCCCACCCCCTCACCCCATGCCTCCCGGACTCCGTCGCGCGATCTTCGGTGGATCGTGAACACGTCTGCACTTTTCAAAGCCGACCGCGAACTGAGGAAATGCCGATAAGCTGTATAGTGTAATAGATAGGGTTTTTTCAACTTTGATGCATATCTCAGGCATTTTTTGGAATTTTGGCACCAAATTTTCAACATGGGGTTTTTGGGACCCCGCCTCATGAATTCTGTCACTGTCATGGCATTACTCTGGTCCGTAGGGTGATTTCTCGGTCACTGTGTGGAATCACCTTTCAGGACCGATTAATGGAACGACAGTACCAGTGTTCATGAGGTGGGCTCTCAAAAGCCTATGTTGAAAATTTGGTGAAAATCTAAAATAATTTTTTAAGTGTCGTTATTCTCTGCCTCCTCATAAGTTCACGAATTTTTAATATTCGCACTTTGGATTTTCAACATTACTATTTTAACACATCTCCTTATGAGCAGTGCAGCTGTCATTTTTCACATCTCGCCCAAAATGTGTTTCCGCGCAGGTAGCACACAATGGTACAGTCGGTGTGCAAAATCAATGTATGGGACACATTAAGAAAATCAAAGTGACGGTGTTCATGAGCAGAGGTCTTAAAATGGTTATGTTGAAAATTTGGTGAAAAAATTCCTAAAAATGACTGTTTTTCGAGCGTGCATTGCACACTTCCTATGCATGCTGGCAAGTTTGTGAATTTGTAATATTTGCACTCCAGATTTTCAACATTGCCATTTTACCACACTTCCTTATGAGCAGTACAGCTACCATTTTTCAGATGTCGCCCAAAATGTGTTTCCACACATGTAGTGCACAATGGTGCAGGCGGTGTGCGAAAACAATGTTTGGAACAGATTAAGAAAATCACTGTGACACTGGTCATTAGCAGAGGTTTTAAAATGGCTATGTTGAAAATTTGGTGACAAAACTCCATAAAATGACTGTGTTACGAGTGAACAGTACCGCTGTCATTTTTCACATCCTGTTCGGAATGTGTTTTTGCACCTGTGGTGCCAAATGCCATAGTTGCTGTGCAAAAGCAGATCTTCCCTTGTCAATCTTCACCATTCATTACTTCCTGGGTGTAAGCCGGAGGCGCGCACCCGTCACGGGAAACTTTTTTTTAAACTTTGGCTATCGGCACCGCCCTCGAGAGTGACGTCATGCGCGAGGGGCGGCCGTTAGTAGCGACCGACTCCTCCTCCAACTCAGTTCTGTTTCTCCCGCCGTTGAGGCAGCACCTGTTGCGAGTAGTGGTCATTTTTAGTGCATGTTTGCCGACTCCTGTTTTTCTTCACACTCGACGCCGATCCGGTAAGACTGTTCCTTTTTCTATCTGCGGCGCCGGGTGTGTTTCTTGCTGTGTTTTAGCCTTGTTATTTTGGCGTTATGTCCGGTTAAGGAGCTAGCGCTTTTCAAAACGGGCGGCGCCCCTATCGTCGGTGCTCCTGTGGCGGCATTTCTCCGTCTCGGACGGCGCAGCGTTTGCCGCCGTTGCCTGGGACCCTACCATGATATGGATTCGTCTGACGCCTGTTTCTCGATGGACCGTCGTCCTCGAAATCAGGCGTTTAAGCTCGGAAAGGCCCCGCCGACTTCCGGGGGACGACGTCGCTCTCGGGATTCTCGGGCAAGGTCATTAGGCCCCTCCCCAGGGTCCCCTCCCGGGCCTATACGGTCCGAGGAGGAGGGGGTCTCCTCGTCTTTTCTTGCCGAGGAGGAGGCCCCTTCCGCGGTGTTGAGGCGTCGTAGTCCCTTCGAGACGCGGCGCCGACACCGCCTCGGCAGTCACCTCCCGGAGGTGCAGGCTCCCGGTGTCGAGGCCCTTGGCTTTTGGGCCTGTCCGGGTGGACCCTCGGCCGCGCGCCTTTCAGGCGCGTTTGGATCCGGCACGGTCGCCGGTGCCGGTGATCGACTCTTGGCGCCGTTTCAGATCGGCGCCCGGTGATCAGGCGGCGCCCGTTGGCGGTGCCGCTTTGGGCATCGGTGCCGTTCGCGGCGCCGATGGACCTGGCGGTGCCGTCGGCGGTACGCCGCCTCCCGCACGCCGCCCGGTGCGTGTGGCCTTGTCCTTCCTCCTAGCGGTGCGGGCCTGCAGCGCGGTGGAGGGGTCGGAGTTGGGCCTGGCTGCTACGGTGTGGGGGGGCGGCGTCTGGGTACTGGGGCGTTCGGCTCCGTGGCCTCAGGGACCCCTGGGGTGGCCAGCATCGAGGTCCAGCTGGTCTGCGTCCTCCTCGGAGGCGATGACTCGGACGTGGACCCATCCTGGCACCCCACTCTTCGAGGTCTGGGTCCCCTGTGGCTACAGGTACCAGGCGGCACTGGCGGGCCCCTCCCTCTGTCCCCCTTCCGTCGTCTCCTGGGGTTCCCGGCTGGGGTGGCGGGAGCCCGGGGGCAGGCGTGGGGTGACGGAGGAGGCTCCTCTCTGGAGGGCAGTGACAGCTACCCCCACGGTGCTGTTGCCCCTCTGGGACAGGGGCCTTGTGGTGGGAGGAGGGCCCTCTCGAGTCCGAGGGGTTGGGGCAGGGGGTCTGCCACTCGGTCTTCTTTGGCCACCTCAGGGGGGGTGGCCAGGAGCCGTAGTGCGGAACCTCGCCCCTCCCTCCAGGGTTCTAGGGTGTCCTCCGGCGGCGTTTGTGCGGACTGCCCTTCTGGATCCATGCAGTCCCGGCGTCGTCACAGGGGAGGTTCTCCCCCAGGGCTCTTCCAGGCTCCGCTTCCCCAGAGTTCCGTTCTGCGGCCTGGTCTGATATCCGGGATCCCTCCTACTAGGGCTCCTTTCCCCGGATTCCAGAGCCCTCGCAGAGAGCAGTTGCCTCCTCGGAGGTGCCCCTCTCCCATCTCTCTGCCTTCTCCACCCCCGCTCCCAGGCCATGTCGGTCCTACGGGTCCGTTATCCTGGGAGCAGTTCAGGGGTTCTGCGGTGGCCTTCCCCTCATACGTTAGATACATGCATGAGCGGGTCTTTCGACTCTCCCCACCGCCGCAGGAATCCTCTGGACATTCCAGCTCCCCATCATCCTCGTCTCCCTCCTCTGAGGGAGAGGAACCCCCTGCTCATCTTTCCTCCGATGCTGATTTCACTGAATATCAGCGTTTCCTCTCGAGGATGGTGAGGGATCTTCGGATTTCCTATGTTCGGAGAGACAATACCGAACCGGAGGAGCGAGCATGGTGAATTCAGTGCCCAGCATTTGGTGGTACCTTCCTGGCCTATCCCTTTCCAGGAGGCGTCTATCCGGTCCTGGCAGTCCCCAGCCGCTTCTTCTCCAGCCCCGGCTGACTGTCAGCGTAGGTACTGTGCCCCCTCAGAGTCTTTAGGTTCTCTTCCCAACCCGCCCTCGGTTTGGTTTACCTGAGACACTCCTTCTGGGCGCCGCTGCCAGGCTACGACCGCCCACAGGATCCGGACTCTCTCCAGTTCGACCGTTGAGGCGAAAAGTGTCTCTTCTTCGTGCAGTGCCAGTATTGCATCTCATCAGGCTCACCACGCTGCCTACAACCGGCATTTGTGGTCAATGATGTCCCAGCTGTTGGCATCAATGCCTGACCGAGCAAACCAGACAAGCCGTTGCCCTCTCGCGGTAGGCCTGGAGCTGGCAAGACACAAGCAAGGGCATCTTCGGCGCCAATGAGGGTGGCTTCCAGGCTTGCGGGGATAGCGTCTGCATCAGGCGGACGGCATGGCTTCGTCTTTCCAGGTTGTCACCCCTGGCCCGGCGTAGGGTGATTCGCTCCGCCTTCCGGGGGACCCGTCTTTTCTCCTCTAGAGCTAGGAGACTTTTACAGGGGCTCCCTCCGTCTCCTCGTCCTCGGGAGGCACCTCCTAGCTCTTCCCCCACTTAGGCTTTCTGAATGAGCCAGGGTCTTCTCCTTCTGTTTCTCACCAACAGAAGGCTGGGGGTCTTGTTCCCTCAGGGTATGGCCTCTTCCCCCTTCCTGGGGGAAGAGGAGCTTACTCACCAGGAGTAATGAATGGTGAAGATTGACAAGGAAGATATGAAAGTGCGTACCTACCGTGAATTCTTGATCTTCTCTTGTATCTTCACCATTCATTACTACACCCTCCCTCCATCCTCAGTGGCCTCTTCCCTGTGGCTTCTCCACCTCCCGTCCTTCCTCTCTCTGCAACATATAAAAAAAAAAAAAAATTATAAAAATGGGAAGAATTCTCAATTTTCCAAAAAAAAAAAAAAAAATCTATTTCTTGGGGGGTTCTTATTCTCCAGAAAAATTATTTACTCTAAGATTCTTGGGCCATCTAGTGGATTTGCTTGGCGATCAAACTGCACAACTATCTCTTGCCATCCTCGGAGAGATACCTCTGGGGTTTTAGCCTGGCTCAGGCTATTCAGTTTTGATCCTGCAATCCCGTGCTCCAGCTGTTAAGCCTAGAATCAAACCCTCCCTTCCCTAATTCTTGCCTTGCAGAGAGGAGGAACAGGCACGTCTGTTTTGTAAAAAAAAAAAAAGCAAAAGCTGAGGAACTCTCTTCGACTGCCATAGGCATTCTTGGTATTCAGGTCAGCTCCTAGCCTGCAAGTGATTATCTGTAAAAAAAAAAAAGAAAAACAAACAAGAAGTAAGATGAGAGGGCAGACTGCCCTTCTCACCAGATTTTGATAATTGGTGTTTTCCTTTCTAGTGTCCTCGGACAGTTTTACAGACAAGCAGTGCTGACCATAACCAATCCCAGCCAGCCTAAGCCTCTGGCCTGCCTTGGCGAGTCCGACTGAGTCCCACTTCTGTACTTATGAACTCCTGAAAGGCTTACAGTTTCCATTTCCAAACCCCTGAGCAGTGCTCTCATACTGCGGGGTTTATTCTCCCTCCTCGGTGTCCTCCAGTTAAAGGCCTTCCACGGCCAGGAGCCCGAAGTGGTTATCAAAACAATGGCATGTTGAGGATGAGGACTATGCCCTCCTGAGTCTGTCTAGCGGGTTTGGTGAACCTTCTCTTCAGCTCTATCTCCGGGGATTCTTGCTTCCCTGTTAAGTCGAGCCTTCAGCCATAAGCTAACTAGGCTCCTTGGGCATTCTGGTCCCCTCAACATCCCATCTCTCTCTTCTCTTCTTCTTCTTCTTCTTCTTTCTCATTTCCTCCTTCTCTCTCCTCCTAATCGCCCAGGTAAGGAGGCCCTGCAGTCCCTAGGTTGGGATACTCTTATCTCCTCTGTCCTTCCTCCATCGGCTTATTCCTTTTCAGTTCATTCTTCCTTGCTTTGCTATCCCTTGGCTATCTTGCCTCGCTATCTTTATTCTCTGCTTTCGCTTTTGCCTCTCGGCTCACAGAACTGAGTTGGAGGAGGAGTCGTCGCTACTAACGGCCGCCCTAAGCGCCTTGACATGGCGCGTCACTCTCGAGGAGGCCGGTGCCGTTAGCAAAGTTAAAAAGCTCCCGTGGCGGAGTCGCGCCTCCGGCTTACACCCAGTAAGTAATGAATGGTGAAGATACAAGAAAGATCAAGAATTACGGTGAGTGCGTAATTTTCATTTTCGGCTAACAAACTGATATTGCCACTGTTCATGAGGTGGGGTCACAAGAAAACCATGTTGAAAATTTGGGTGAAAATACCAACGAATGCCTGAGGCATTAGGGTTTCAACCATAACACCCACCCTGTACAGAATGACAGGCATCAGGGGTGTGACTTGGGATTGTTGCCTGCAATGCTCATACCATTCTACCTCCACCCACACCCTGCAGCCAGTGAGAGGCATCGAGGTGTACCTTGGACTTTTCGGCCCCAAAGTTCACTCCATTCTCCTATGCTGCACCCATCTCACCGTATTTCCTGATGGAATGGGATGAGCATAAGGGCCAAAGACCTCAAGGCACACCATGACACTTGTCGGTGTCTGTAGGGTAGGGTATGGTGAAATGGCGTGGCTGTTATGCCTGACAACCCAAAGGCACACCCCAATGCCTGTCACTATCTGCAGGGTGGTGACGGGCTTGGCTTCAGTTCAATACTTCACTGCTATTCCTAGTATGCAGCTCTATAACTCCTACATTACCAATGCCAATGCCAGCAAGCAAACATTTAAGCAATAATGCCCGACAGGGTGTGTGTCGTGCTGGGATAACGTCACGCCTCAGGTGGTTGGGCACGAGGTCACAGGCCGAGGCAAGGCCCAACAAATGAGGCGTGATATTATCCTGCAAACAACACATACACTGGAGGGCACTATAGCTATTATACAATGGCTCGTTGTTATATATAAAGTAAAAAAATAATTTTAAAGAATGTTTTTCAGTGTGGAAAAATATTTTTGCTTCTTAAGAGGAGATGCAAAAAAAGAGGTAATCTAGCTCATCATATAGCTCATCTACAGGTTTACAGTGAGGCTGAGACTAGACCTGTGATGTTGTACTAGGATAACAGCACGGTTCCCGCTCAAGACTGACCAATCAGAGTCCAGGATTTTTTCTTGCCATTGTATAATCGGCATTGACAAATGCTTGTTTATCAATGTACAACAGTTAACAAGCAGACCACAGGGCAATTAAAGAACCTGTTTTTTTGTTTTTATCTGGGTGTCAAGAAGAAAATACACAAGATTATACAGGGTACCTTTCTGAAGTGTTCACAAGATGTTCCTTGGATGTCAAGCCAAAAGTTTTTCCTTTTTTTTAGGTAAGTGCAGGCTGATATCAAGGAGAAAATACACAAGCTAGTGCCCCTTAACAAGAACTCACAACTGACAGTGTGTCCTGTGACTTCGTGCTAAAGCTTTCTTGTAAAATCAGAGTTAAGTACAGGGATTATATCTCCCCTGGTTTAACAAGAATGTGATCACAGGGTTGGGTCAGATGCTCAGGTGCTTTAAAATTTACCCAGTTTACCTAAACCTTGCGCTCAGAAACTAACTGAAAAGTGTTTATTTTTCAGCTAAGCCACAGCCTCAGTCATTTAACAATAAAATTCCAGCAGTACAGATGGCTTTAGTGTTATATTTATACAATAAATAGACTAAGTCTGATATTATTTAGACATTTTTTAACACACTAAGTAAGGCTTTTTGAATTAAGAAAAGCTTTAGGTTAGCACTTCAAAGTCAATCTAATTAAGCAGGCTCTTGTTATGTGAAAAATCATTTTTTTATCAGATCTCTCTACCGCCTCACTTTAGCTGCTTTGCTTCCAGAAAAAAAAACAACAGGCAAAAATGGGTCAGTTCTGATAAATTAACATGTTTTAATGCTCATTAAAATAACTCTGCTAAGCTTGCTCATTCCCATTTTAGTTCTCAGTTAAAAAAAAAAATCTGTTCACTCCCCCTTCCCACAGCAGTAATTTAATACAGCAAAGTTTTCCACAAAACTAATTGAACAAAGGGAAAAATTCAAAATCTCCCAAGGGCTGGTTAGATGTTGTAGCACTATTATGAGCGCCTTTCTTTAGTAATATCTCAAATATTTCAGTTTCAAACTGGATTTCTCAGTGAGAATGTATATATATATATATATATATACAATATATATATATATATATATATATATATGTCTTGTCTCTCAGATCGTTTTCTCTCAAATGACATGAGGCAATTAACTGCCTCTTAACATACTACACAGATTCGTCCAGCCCTCCAAGCACACTGACTGAAAGATAATGTGTGACAGGCAGGTTACCCAATGGTCTGCTACACATTATCTTTAGCCAGTTAATTGGCACCTGACTGGTCTGCTCAATAGGCCATCATGTGATCTGAGGATTGTTCACTCATGACCAACTTGCCGCTCAAGTTAATATGAGCTAGTCCCAAACTCTAGAGCACATGACATTCCCCCGATCCTGAGACAAGAGTCAGGTGACAACACACAGAGTTCACCTGAATTACAGTAAATCTTATCTGTTTTTTTTTTAGATAAAAGGAGCAGCCTCAGAGATATGTACAGTATGTAAGCAAGCAGCAAGCTGACTGGGCAGTGGGATCCGATTGTTGCCAGTAGGATAATGAGATTTGTGGTCATTATTTCTATGGGAACAGATAGCTTGTGGTGACTGAAACTACTTGCACCCTCGCAAGAAAGGTGGTTAGATTGGGGGGGGGGGCCTTGAGCTCCCGGTTAAAGGAAGGAGCCAGCGTTAACTTTTAAATGAAAGAAGCGAGGGTGCAAGTCACTCCTGCAGATCTGAAGTTAGATTTGGTGGGGGGGGGGGAGCTCGGGCTTCCAGTTTAAGAAAGTGTGACAGGCTCCTTTCTTCAACCGGGAACCCGAGGGCCCATTGCCCCCAATCTAACTTTGGCAGTGCTGGAGTGACTCGCTCCCTTAATTTAAAAGTTCATGACTGCCTCCTTCCTTCAACCGTAAGCCCAAGCACCCCTCTCCCAATCTAAACCTTAGCTCCACAGGTGTGATTTGCTCCCTCCACTTCTAGTCACAGTCACCCCTTTCTTCAACAAGGAGCCCCCACCTGCCCGCCAGCCTGGAATACATTTTCAGATCCACTCCTACCAGCGGCTTCTTCCTTCAGCTCTGCCCGTTTTTTCCACTAAACTTGCCACTGATTCTGCAGTTCAGTCACTGTCTCTCCCCTGAATCCACAACAGAGACTTATCCTAAGGAGCTTGCCTCATCACACCCCCGTAGCACAAACCACACCCAGGCGCACTGACTGACTGCCCACTGTAGCTACTCCCCCTATTCCTTGCTCAATCACTGCGCAGCCAGTTCCAACTGTAGCCACTTCCCCTATCCCTTGCTCAATCATTGTGCAGCTGATTCCCTGCACATTTAAAGGAATACGTGAATGACAGCACCTTTTAACGCTCACCCATTCTCAGGCTCGCTCAGCGCTCTATACAGTGCCCCTGCTTCACAGTGACAGCAAGAAGCAGGCACTGAAGAAAACATTAGTAATGCTATTTAGTGCTCGACGCCTCCTTATTTTGACCCTTGCATACCCAGGACCACTCCTCAAGCTTGTTTAGGTCCTTTCTCATTTTCTCTACCCCTCCTGGAGTGTCAACCCTGTTGCAGATCTTCATGTTGTCTGCAAAGAGACACACCTTCCCTTCCAGCCCCTCTGCAATGCCTCTTATGAAAACAATAATGAGGACTGGTCCAAGCACTGATCCCTGCAGGACCCCCCCCCGCTTCAGATTGAACTCCGTTCACCACCACCCTCTGTATTCTATCACTCAGCCAATCTCTGACCCAGTTTACCATCCTGGGACCCACTCCCAGGCTGCCCAACTTGTTTACTAGCCTCTTATGTGGGACGGTGTCGAAGGCCTTGCTGAAATCCAGGTAGGCCACATCCACCACCCCTCCCTGTTCCACCTCCATAGTCACCAAGTCAATGAAATCTATCAGATCTGTTTGACAAGATCTTCTCACTGTGAATCCATGCTGCCTCAGATCCTGTGCTCCACTGGATTCTAGATATATCACAAACCTTTCTTTTAGTAGGGATTCCATTAGTTTCCCCACCACCGAGGTCAGGCTGACTGGCCTGTAATTGCCAGCCTCCTCCCTGCTCCCATTTTTGTGGAGAAGGACTACATTCACCCTCCTCCTGTCCTTTGGTACCACACCTGTTTCCAGTGAACTGTTGAACAGGGCTGTCAGTGATGCTGCCAGCACCTCCCTGAGTTCTCTTAATAATCTGTAATGTATCCCATCTGGTCCCACTACCTTGTCCACTTTCAGATTAGCAAGGTCCTTTAAGACTCTCTCCTCCTTAAATGGACTGGTGTCCACCTCACTCCCAGTGGTGCTTCCATCGCCTAACTTTGGTCCCCCCCCCCCTTCTTCTGTGGATACTGAACAAACATACTTATTCAAGATTTCTGCATTTTCTTGGTCCCCCTCTGTGTACTTTCCTAATTCCCTTTTTAGTTTCACAGTCCCACCCTTAGTCTTTTTTCTTTCACTAACGTACCTGAGGAAGTTCTTGTCCCCTTTTGTTATTGCCTGGGCCATTTTTTTCTTCTGTTTGCACCTTTGTGCTCCTAACTGCTTTCCCCACCTCCCTCTGCTTTTCCAGGCACAGTTCCCCATCTTCTTCCCTCTGTGTTTCCTTGTACCTCCTAAATGTCACCTTTTTTGCCCTTATCTTCTCGACCACTTCCTTTGAGAACCACAGTGTTTTTTTCTTTCTCTTTGTTTTGCTTACTTGCCTAATGCAATGGCTTGTTGCCTACACTATAGCTTCCTTAAGATTCTCCCATTGTTCCTCCACCCCCTATTTCTCTTTCCCTGCCAGTGATTTCCTAAGACATTCCCCCATCTTTGCAAAGTTGGCCTGTCTAAAATCCAGGACCCTTGCTTTCATGTGGTTTGACTCTTCTGCTGTTTTCACACTGAACCAAACCGAACTGTGATCGCTTAATCCCAGATGGCTCCCCACTTTTACGTCTGCAATTCTGTCCCTGTTGGTGACTAGCAGGTCCAAAGTCACTCCCTCTAGGGTGGGCTCCGTCACTGCCTGTCTTAGGCATGACTTCCAGGATATCTCTGTTCCTGGTTGAAGCTGCAGCCTGGTTGCTCCAAGTCACATCCGGAAGACTGAAGTCTCCTACCAGCAGCACCTCCTCTTTAGCTGTCATTGTGTGGATGGCTTCGACAAGTACCCTGTCCAGCTTTCCCCTTGTGCGTGATGTCTATAGATCACACCAGTGTGAATGGCAGTGCTATTTCCCATCTCCAGGGTGATCCACAGTGACTCCGCCTCTCCCTGCATTCCCTGTACCTCAGCTGCCTTAATTCCTTCCCTGACATAGATAGCCATTCCTCCTCCCTTTTTACCCACCCTGTCCCTCCTGAATAGAGTGTAACCTGGTATTGTTGTTCTTGATGAAGCTCTCACCTTTGATGACCACATTATGGCCATGTGTAAGGCAGTAAATATAAAACTTGGTGCCGCTTATAGGACCAGTCGTATGCTCACTCCCTCAGCCAAGCTGGCCATAGATAGGGGTATCCTCCTTCCCTCTCTGGCGTATGGTGCAGTCACTTATATAACTGCCTCGAAAAGCACCCTAAGAAACTAGGACACCACACACAATAATATTTGCCGATATGTCTTGGCCTCCCCTCAACTAAAGCACCACTGTTCACTATACGTTGACCTGAACTGGCCCTCCCCATCAGCCTACAGGCATATTGCCTATGGGACTTTGCTTGACAATATTATTAGATCCAACCTACCCTCCTCCCTGGCCTCCATGATGGTGCCACAGTCCTTCCACTATGGCCTCCATTCAACCGAGCTGTCACTCTTTTATACTCTGAGGTGAAAAACACAGAAAGGAACACTTGCTATCTCTAGCTTCACTCCAAGATACTGGAACTCTCTTCCAGTTGAAGTTCGCTCTGCACCCACACATGCTGCCTTCAAAAGACTACATCATACCTATATCACAAATCGTAACCGATACACTTGCTTTAACCTTCCCTAGGTCTTCAAATTCCCACTTGCTGCCTCATTAAGCCAAAGCCATTTCTCACCATGGCACTTCCATTAGACTGTATATGGCAACCCCTTTAAAACCCTATGATGTTATGTAGCATGACAATTGTATCATAAATTGATGGTACTCTTTACTGACTGTATGCTTTCTCTCATCTTTACTACTTACTTGTATTTTGTGTTTTTCTCTCATTCACTGACAATGATGTGTCCTTACCCGATGTAATCCTGCCTGATTGTATTTTACTGTATGATGATTTCTTTCATGTTTGTGAACTCCCGGGTTGCGCCTGAAAAATAGTCGTTTTGTGGCTATGGCACCTACCCGGTAAACAAAAACTAAATAAAAATTGTCATATCCCAGTCATGGTTCCCTGTCAACCATGTCCCGGTGACAGCAACAATATCCAGGTCCACCTCAGCCATCAGGGCCACTAGGTCAGGGATTTTGTTTCCTAGGCTACAAGAATTTGTGCACATGGCCTTCCAATTTTTACTGCCTCCTCTCCTAATAACTCCTCTCCTATCCCCACATCTTTCCTCCATAGCCCTCTTGTGCTTACTCCCATTCTGCCTTTTCTCTGCATTTTTTACCTATTTTGGTTTAAGTTATCTTTGGCGATTTCTCAACCTTGGGGTCCTCTCTGCTGTCGTATCAATTAGTGAGGGGTGCTGTTTGCTTCACCCATCTTATTTCTGCAACCCCCCCCCCCGCTTGGCTAGTTTAAATGCTTGCTGATGAAACGTTTAAATCTCTCACTGAGGATCCTGCGCCCCCCCCCCCAGATAGATGCATGGCATCGCCCCTGTATATGCCTGCATCCCTCCAGGTGGGACTCCAGTCCTCAATGAAGCCAAATCCCTCCACTATGCACCAGTCCTTCAGACATGCATTGAATCTCTTGGTGCGGAGTACCCTGTTCTCCCCCTTGCCTTCCACGGGTAACACCTCTGAAAAGGTTACACAGCATGCCATCTCAGACCCTCCCCAACTCCCTGAACCCCTCCAGCATTACCCTAGCCTCACCACTTGCCTGGTCATTCATCCCCAGGTGGACAATGACGTCTAGCTCACCCTCCCATCCTGCTGCCCCAGCGATCCTAAGAATGCTCTGTCCATCCCTCCAGGCCATGGCACCAGATAAGCACTTGACCTCCCTCAATCACTGCTCTCCCCTCCTGGCCCCAAGTCTACCTCCCTGATAACAGAGTCCCCCACCAGGAGTTGCTTCCTCCTCCTCCTCCTCCTCCTCCTCTGGGGTCCTCTGCCACCGCCTGGGGTCTCCACCATGGAGGACCCCCGCATCCTCCTTGTTTACCACTGCAGGTGCCTCTCTGGGACAGTCCCACTCTGCCAGAGCAGCATAAGAGTTGTAGAGTGGAACCTTTGGAGGGAGGTGTCTCTTCCCCACCGCCCTCACCCTTTACAAGCCCATTGTTGCCCAGCTGCTACTCTTCCTTGGCAAACGTTGAGGCAGCGGGGTTGGACTTGGTGGTCCCTGGCCGGGGGAGGAGGTCCCCCAAATCCCAGCCAACTTGGCCTGGAGATGAGGAACCTCCACCCTCAGCCCAGAGAGATGCCTGGAGATGGGGCAGCACCACAGCCTCCAGAAAGTCTCCCTGAAGACCACCGCCCCACAGCTGCTGCACTGCACCACTCCCATCATGTCTATAAGTGTCCTTCCTGCTTTAGGGTATTTTTTTCTTCTCTCTCTGTCTCTCTCTTCTTCTTTCTCTCCTCCCTTATCTACTTTCCTTCAGCAGCAAAACACCCTTGCTTAGTTGCCTTTGTGCCCTGTAGCCGTTTCTGTGTGTTCCGGTGAACCCTCTCTTCCTTCCTCCACAGGAAATATATATCTGCTGTCAATCACCCCCTAGAGCATACAAAAGTGGAACAAGTCCTGGGTGGGTGGGTGGAGGGAATACTTGGTTTACTTGGTTTAAAGGACACCTAAACAACATTTTGACAACAAACTATTCAAAAATCTGACTCTGTAGTTGACTAAAGGAAAGGCTGCTGTATTCATTAATGCTAAAACTACATTTACATAATTTACCTAAACATGGTTCCAGAGCATTTGAAAATTGTAAGATCAGCCTTCCAATTTAAAAAAAATGGGTCTTACCTGCTTTCTAAAATGGTTGCCAAATGTGTTATGTGATGACATCTTCGGAGCCAAAGTCAGAGAGATATATGGCTCTCTATAGTGCTAACTATAGTGCTAACTAGTTCTTTTTTCCCTTTGTTTAGAATTGTTTCACCCAAATGGTCAAAACCATGTGCATTATTTTGTATAATGGACATGCTAGGCTATGGTTCTGTTCATTTTGTTTACTTTAACATGCTGAAAATGTGTTTTAATCCAACGACTTACTCTGTGGCAAACCACAGTGCAGTACAAAGCCTGAATAACCTGGTGGTCTAGTGGTTATGTTGGATCCAGGATGCTACAATGGGGGTGCTGGGCATGCTTTTTTTTTTTTTTTTATTTAGTTGTTTAACCAGGTATAGCACACTAAGCTGAAAGCTTTTTTACAGGAGCGACGTGGGAGCACAAGGAGGTTAAGTGACTTGCTTAGGGTCACACAGTATGCAAGTGGAAGCTGTGGGATTCAAACCCAGGTCTGGTCTGCTGGATGTCACCAAATTTGCAGCTCAGAGCCTTAGACCACTGCGCTATACTGCCTCCTCAATATGCTTAATATGCACTTTTCAACATTTTTATTAAACCTTTATATTTTCTGCTATTATTCTTTTCCAGTACGTTTTTGACAGAACCTACAAATGTAATCCATAGTTTGAATGTAACATTTGTACAATCAATAAATCAGACTTCTTCAACAAAGTGAAATGCAGCAGCAGCAGCAAGCAAGTACGTTACTATGTTGGGGGGGGGGTTGCAGCCACACCCTTCACCACCCCTTGGAGCCACCACTTTTTTTGTAGCAAAGTTCTTATGCAGTCCAATGTTACAGCTCATACTTTCTCAAAACTCAAATATATGCTTGTCTTGTCCTCTTTTTCCATGGGAAATAATAATATTAAGAAGAAGAAGAATCAGCATTTATATAGTGGTTTTCATACTAGGATTCATACTAGGATTGATAGAGAGCTATGGAGCGGTGAGGCTCATAACTGCTCTAATTTATTAATAAGAAAAAGAAGGGTGACACAACATATATCAGTCCAACCTGTTTTTAAAAGAAATCTTAGTATTACTAATAATGACATCCATTGGTAATAAATTCCAGGGCTTCACTACCCACAATGTGTGAAAATATTTGCGAGCAATGTGTGTAAAACATTTATACTGTAGCTGTAGGGGATGACCTCTAAGATTATACTTATCTTCCTTATATGTTAACCCTAAATTTCCCATCAAATGAGGGTCTTTGATAATATCGTACATCATAAGGAGATCACCTCTTAATCTGCGAGTTGATAATGACATCAGGTTTAAAGATTGGAGTCTAAGATCATATGAGACATCCTTCAACCCCTTAATAAGTTTGGTAAACCCTCTTTGTACTTTTTCCAGCTTAATAATATCTTGTTTTTTGTATGGGCACCAGAACTGTGATAAAAAGTCAAAATGTGGACGAACATAAGCATGACAGAGTGGCATTAATACATCCTGATCTCTAGATTTGATGTTCCTTTTGATCGCCCAAATAACACCATTAGCCTTTCTTATTATTGTATTAATCTGAAGGTCAGGAAGAAAATTATCAGTTACAATGACCCCCAAATCCTTTTCCAAGTACGAAACTGTTAGTACCCGATTATCCAAGGTATACGGGTATTTGGGGTTATTATTTCCAAAATGCAAAATCTTACATTTAGTATGATTCAGTTTCATTCCCCATTTCAAAATCCATGCTGTAATTTTATCCAGATCATTCTGTATTATTGTCATTTGGTCTTCATTGTTACATGGCCCTCCAATCTTAATGTCATCTGCATACTTGGTGACATTTGATAAACAATTATTTCAAATGTCCACTATGAATAACTGAAAAAGACAAGGGCCAAGAACAGACCCTTGGGGTACTCCACTTGTAATCAACCCTGGGCGAGAAAGGTGGCCGTTGATTAGGACCTGCTGTGTTCGATTTGTTAGTCAACCAGCTATCCATAATACAAGAGTTGGATTAATGTTTAGCTGGTGTATAAGAATCATAAGAATCATAGGAATAATACTGAACTAAATGGACTTAAGTCCTATATGCTCGCCATCTAGTTCTAAACTCTAATTTTCTTCATGTATATGTCCCATCTAGATTTAAACTCAGCAGTTGTTTGGCTGGCCACAACCTCCAATGGTAGTCTGTTCCAGTCATGCACAACTCTTTGATTGAACCACCATGTACTATGTACTTTTTTCCTATTTAATGCTGTTAACTACATAGGATGAGACCTAGTATTATATACACTTTTATTTAATTCAAGACCAATGATATCCCAAAGATCATCATTTTTCCAAGCCTTGTACACTAAGCACATATCCCCTCTTTTCCTTCTCTCCTCCAGTGAATACATATTCAGCTCTCAAACGGGTTTCATAGTTTTTCTCTGCCATATTGTGTATTGCTTTTGTTGCTCTCCTCTGAACTCTTTCCAACAATATAATGTCTGTTTTTTATATGGTGTCCAAACCTGGGCACCAAACTCCATGATTGGTCTAATCAGTGACATGTATAATGGCATGATAACAGTCCTACTCCTAGATGATATATGTCTTAATATGCAATTTAGGATTCTATTTCCTTTTTGAGCTGTTTTTTGACAATGTGATGAAAAAGACATATCACTAGAAACTGTAATACCAAAGTCTCTTTCTTCATCTATTGTCTTTAATAATATATTTCCTAATTTATAGGGTATTTTTGGATTTCTATTTCCCAAATGCATAACAAAACGTTTATCACAATTTAATGTCAATTTAAATTTATTTGTCCATGTATCTATGTTATCAATTGTATCGTGTAGGTTTGATGAATTTTGACTAATATTTATTTCTGCACCTATCCTGCAGTCATCTGCAAATTTCTGTATCCAAACAGAATCATGCTTTATTTGAAGAGATGATACATATAGACTGAATAAGCAAGGGCCCAGCACCAACCCCTGGGGGACCCCACTAGTCACCCCCAACCTTTCAGACAGTTCACCTCTAATGCTCACACTTTGATTTCTGTTTTCCAACCAATTTTGAACCCAGTTTATTATATATGGATTTATAGTCAAATTGCTAATTTGTTGTAATAATTCTGGGTGGGGGAGCTTATCAAAAGCCTTAGAGAAATCAAGAAATAACACATCCACAGGGATTCCCATATCTAATCTGTCCATAACTTTGTTGTAAAAAGCCAGCATATTCGTCTGGCATGACCTACCCTTCACAAATCCGTGTTGAAATTGGTCTGTAAGATGATTTGATTCCAGATATTCATTTATTTTATCCTTTAATATTCCCTCCAATATTTTGGAGGGTACAGCAATAAGCCGAATAGGTCGATAGTTTGCAGGATCCATCTTTTTACCCTTCTTATAGATTGGGATAACAACCGCCGATTTCCAGCAATCAATCACTTCCCCTGTATCCAATGACCTCTGAAATATGTATGTTAATGGGTGGGCTATTATCTCTGCCAACTCTTTAAGTACTTTTGGGTGGAAACCATCAGGACCCAGGGATTTATTTGGGTCCAACTTAGCCACTCTTTCTTTGACTTCAATTTGTTTTAATACTATTCTATCTTTTGGATTTGAATCAAATCTTATAATAAGATATAAACCCTTTTTTTTAATGAAAACTGTCAAAAAATATTCATTTGCAATATCAGCCATTTCTTTATTATCCGATGTACTGTCCCCATTTATTTTTCTTAACAGTCCTATAATATTTGAATTCCCTTTGATATTATTTATGTAAGCATAGAAGGCCTTATGATTTCCTTCCACCCTATTTGCTAAGTTTATTTCATAGTTTATTTTGGCCTTCTTAATTTGTTTTTTTATTAGATTTGTTATTTGGGTATACTGAGTCCTAGTTTTGTTTGATCTATTTATATTCCACTTTTTGTAAAGCCTATGTTTTCTATTTATTAATTTTTTGATTTTGGGTATCCACCACTGTATTTTTTTATTTCTCATAGTATACTTTTGTTTGACAGGAATGTTTTCCATTTCTTGCTGCTTAATCTTGGTAGAAAAGATTTCCCATACGTTGTTTAATGACCTATTGTCAAAATCTTCTCTCCACTGCCATTTTGAAAGGTTAGCTTTTATCTTGGCAAAGTTTGCTTTGCCAAAATTAAAGGTAACTGTATTTCCCCTGTGTTTAGTTAGTAGTTTGGCTAATTTAAATTCTACTTTGGAATGGTCACTTGTACCTAAAGGTGCAGTTGTCTTGCATTCACTTAATATAGCTCCCATGTTTGTTAGAACTAAGTCCAGAATATTTTGTCCCCTTGTCTGATCTTCAGCACGCTGTACTAGTCCAATTTGATCACATGCAATTAAGAACTCTCTCTCTCCAAGGGTGTTTCTGCAAATGATGTTCCCCAATTTATTCCTGGTAAATTTAAATCCCCTAGGATTTGTATTGTGTCCGTTGGATTTAAAGACAACATTTTTTCAATCAAACTTTTATTGTATTGTGAGGTTGATGAAGGAGATCTATAGATAAGTCCCAATACTATTTTGGTGGTATGTGTCGGTATTAATTTAACCCATAGTTGGTCAATCATATCAATGGATATTGTTAATTCTTCTGTTTTTATACTATTTATTATAAAAAAGGCCACCCTTCCCCCCTTTCTATATATTCTAGACTGTTTATATAAAGTATACCCAGCTATAGCCTGATCCCAGTCATGATTTACGTCCCACCATGTTTCTGTTACTGCAGCTATATGTATATTGTTAGCAGACAATATATTTCTAAATTCTCCCATTTTATTTTTCAAACTTCTAGCATTTAAAAGCATGCAGTTCCAAGTATTGGGTTTATCTGATTTGTCGACATTATTTCCTTTTTGTGATTTCTCTATCTTGTCCCCTTGCCCCCTCTCATTTAGTTTAAATCAGTCCTAGTGACTTCTTTAAATCTCTTGGCTAGGTATCTGGTCCCTACCCTCTCAAGATGGAGTCCATCTTGCTTGAACAAATTTGGGTCATTAAATGCTGTTGAGTTATCTAAGAATTCTGCTCCTTCTTTTCTACACAAATCTCTCAGCCATCTATTTAACGTATTTATTTTAGAAGTTTTAGCTGAATGATAACCAAAAACTGGTAGTATGCTAGATATTATTGTACTTCCCCCTTTGTGTTTTATTTTTACTAAAATATTCTGGAAGTCTGAAACAATATCTTGTAAGTTTCTGTTTTGAATATCATTAATCCCTACATGCAATAAAACCAATGGGTTTGTAGTATTTTCCAGAAATCCATCCAAAAGTGGGTATATGTCTTGTATTTTTACTCCTGGTAACATGCTTACTGTAGTAGATTCGTTTCTTCCTCTGCATAACATAGTGTCCATACCTCTAATCAAGGAATCTCTTATTACTACTAAATCCTTATTTTGATGCTTTGTTTCACTATTATCCTGAATTTGTGACTGTGGACTTAGTTCATGGGTAATCTCGGTTTTTGTTTCTCCAAGATCTTCAAATTGTAGTGTTGTGAATCGGTTTTGTAGTGTTATGGGTGCACTATTATAAATTTGTCCTCCCCTTTTTCTAGCTCTGACTTTGGTTACCTTTGCCCATTCTTCTGTTTCCTGTTATAGACTTGGATTTATATTTTGTTTCCCTACATCCTTACAACTATTGTTTTCATGTTCTTTGCTTCCTATTTGGGAGACCATAGAGTCAATAAATTTCTCCAAACTGACAATTTCTTCATTCTCTGATTTCGTTTCTAACAAACGTGTAATTTCTTCTTTCAACATCTCTACCAGTTTACATTTATCACAAATGAATAAATCAGCTTGTAATCCTTCTGTAAACATTTGACACTCACTGCATGTTTTAAAAGGGCCTTCCATTTTTTTTTCTTTTTTTTTTTAATTTTGTACTACTTACAAACTGTGTGTGTGTACCGAGCTCAGCATCCTCAGCGGACACAGCAGACATCATGAGCAGCGATGTCTCCTGCCCAGCTGCCCTGCCCGGTGTAGTTTTTTAATAAGGCCCAATGTAGTAGTAGGTCAAAAGCCTTACTAAAATCCAAATAAACCACATCATATGCCTTTCTATGGTCCAAATGAAGGCTAACCTCCTCATAAAAACAGAGCATGTTTGTCAAATAACTCCTTCCCTTTTTAAATCCATGTTGTTCATGATCAATTTCTTGTAATATTGAAGTAAGCAATTCTTTCATTAGACTTTCCAATATTTTGCACATTGGGGAGGTTAGACTGATTGGTCTATAGTTTTCACCTAGGTTTCTAGGACCATTTTTATAAACTGGAATAACATATGCTGTATTCCATAATTTAGGCACATAATTCAAATTTAAACAGTTTTCATATAGAAGTTGTAATGGTAAAGCCATTTCATTAGCCAACAAATACAATAGGTGGCCAGGTATATTGTCTGGAGATATGCTGATTTTTCCTTTTAGCCCTAGTAGTTTAGAATGTACATCAGGGAGGCAGTATAGTGCAGTGGTATAAGGCTCTGAGCTGCAAATCTGGTGACATCCAGCAGACCAGACCTGGGTTTGAATCCCACGGCTTCCACTTGCATACTGTGTGACTCTGAGCAAGTCACTTAACTTCCCTGTGCTCCCAGGTCGCTCCTATAAAAAAGCTTTCAGCTTAGTGTGCTACTCCTGGTTAAACAACTAAATACAAATAAAAAAAAATGGTATATAACTACCCTCTGAATTATAGATATTCATATCTGTCTGGTCTTTTTGGAATATATTACAGTAAAATTTATTAAGAAAGTTAGCCATCTCGAGAGGGCTGCAAGATAAACCCTCATTCACTAGGAGTGGTCCCACCTGACAGGTGTTTTTTTTTTTTAAAGAGCTTATATAAGCAAACAATGATTTGCTATTATTCATACAAGCGCTTGCAGCAAGTTTACGCTCCCACTCTTTATTTGAATTTCTAATTCCTTTAATACATTTCTTTTGAGTGCTCAAATATAACTTCCAGTTGTTCTCAGTTTTGTTTTTTAAATAAATGGCATATCGCTTTCTTTTTTTCTAATAAGTTTTACTAAGTTTTTAGTCAGCCATTTAGGTGCAGAATTAACTGAAGAGTATTTATATATAAAGGGTACAAAACTATTCCTTAAAGTTTGAATTTTATTGCATATAAAAGTAAAGTATTCTAATATACCGACTTTATTAATAACAGATTCCCAATTAATATTATCCAGTCCTGTTTTAAAGCTATTAATATATGCTTTATCATACAGATACATTTTGGTACTATTTTGGATGTTGACAACAGGTTTACAGATTTTAAAGATAATAGAACAGTGGTCACTACTACCTATAGGAGGACACACCAAAAGGTGTTTTATGCAAACAGACTTACTATAAAGAACCAAATCAAGGAGGTTATTACCCCGAGTTGGTTGATGTACCCCCTGGCTTAAATTGCATTGCTGACAAACATCAATAAATAATTCTGCAGCATTAGATTGTCCTATAAATGTTGTCCAGTCTACATCACTCAAGTTAAAATCTCCTGTAAGAATAATATCACCAAGAGTACAAGCGGAATTTATCTCATTAATAATAGACTCCAAATAACCTATAGATGAACAGAGGGGATGATAACAAACACCCAAAAACAGATACTCGGTGGTGTTAAACATAACTTTGAGCCACAAGGTTTCTGTATTATCATTACTATTTTTAATTTTGTCTGAAATATCTAGAACCTGAATAGATTTTTTTTACAAATATGGCAACCCCTCCTCCTTTCCTAGATTGTCTATTGAATTTAAATGATGTATAACCTGGTAATATTAGGTCCCAGCAAGGTGTATCTTCCCCCCAAGTTTCTGTAATAAGCACAATGTCTATATTATCACTAAAGACAGTACCTTTAAATCATCCAATTTATTTGTAAGGCTTCTAGCATTAACATAAAGACATTTAATGTCATGTAGAGATGTTTTATTTCTCTTATCAATTTGTTTAGTTTATTTGCTTTATTGGGAACCTGTTTTTGTTTATTACCTATTCTGGGAGAGAAAAAGGTCTCTCCCAACTCGATCAGTTTAAATGTTGATTGATGTGACATAATAGGTGGTGTCCTAATAGCCTATTCCACCTATAATTTAAATGGAGACCATCCTTACTATATAAATCGGGTCTAAAGATGAAGTCTTCCCAATGGGTAATACAACAGAAATTTTGGTGAAGGCACCATCCTCTCAACCAATTATTAAACATGCGAATGTTATCATTAAACTGTTTTGATGCTCTGGGAACTGACAGAACTTCAGAAAATGCTATATCACATCCAATGTCCACTAGAATATTAGTAAGGGCACCAATATCATGCTTGATATTCAATACATCACTATACAAAAAAGTCATTAGTTCCAGCATGAATAATAACTAGGGGATCGATACCACCTTGAGCTATACTGCTACGAATCATACGAGTAATGTGAAAGATCCTAGCTCCCCTGAAAGAGGAGCAAGTACGATTTTCTTTGTCCATATTACATATGATTCTATCCAAGTTTTTTACCATAGAATCTCCAATAAGAAATATCTGCTTTTTGGTATCCACATGAATTGAGGGGATCTCCATAGGAGTACTATCCGAGGCAGAGTTTGTATTTGCTACAGATGGAATAACTACTAAGGGTAAAATCGGAATATTTGAAGGTAGAGGACAAGGACAACAAGGTACTGAGCTACACATAGCTTCATTTGAAATAGCTATATCATTCTGTGAATTGCGTTCTTGTACACCTAAGGTGAATGATGGATTAGCTGAAATGCAAGAAGGTGGACTACAGTGAACTACTGAACTATCCTCATTATGAATTAAATTCAATATGTCATTCAAAGGGTTACTTTCAGGTATTCCTAAATTTGTTTGCTCAACACTTATAGGATTCATAAAGCGAACTTCATTTTCAAATAATGGGGAAAAGCTATTACTAAGGGGTACACATTGTATCTCAAAGTGCTTTACAAGAAATACTAGACTGATACTGAAGGGACTGAAGGTATAGTGGCAGCTGTTCCATACCTTAATATCCACACACTGCCTTGGACAATTGCTCGAACTGGTTTTATGGGAAGGGGAATGTTGGCCAGGACAATGGGGTCAGGTAGTGATCAAGGTGCTGGCAGCCCCACATCTTATTTCTCACAGCAATCTGCTCATATTTCTCTCCTTCTGTCTTCCTCTTCCCTGAATATAGCAGGTATCTTGAAAGAGTGGCCTTCTCAGACCCCCTGTGGTATTCATTCTTCACTATTCTTCCTCACACCGAAAACTAGTGAGCTCATCACCCTTCTGCATCATGAATGCAAGGAGTACAGTCCCCGTTTTATTTTGACATATCAAATATAAACATATCTTTCCAGTAAGTCAGGTTGATAGCATCAGGGAACAAGGGGAATGATGGGCTTTTCTATCCTTAAAAGATCTAGGCTACCTTTGATTAGGCACTGTTTAATGATGGGTGTGCACATCATTACGCACGTCATTTAATAGTGCCTAATCATAGGTGGCTTAGATCTTACATGGGGAGGAAAGCCTATTTTTTCCACTTGTGCCATGCTGCTATCAGCCTGGCTTACCAGAAGATCATGTTTATTATTAATATGTAAATATAACACGGGAGACTGCACTAACCACATTCATGATGCGGAAGGGTAGTAAACTCACCAGTTTTTGGTGTGGGGAGCAGGTGAGAAGAATGAATGCCAGAGAGGGACTGAAGAGACCATTCCAGCAGGGTACAGCTATATTCAGGTTAGTTGAAGACATGAAGGAGGACACTGAGCAGATCACTGTGAGATCTGAAATGTGGGACTGCCAGCATCATGATCACTACCTGACTGTGGATGAGAGTAGCCAGCTGTGACAAATATTCAGAGTGGCAGGGCTGCACCTAAACTGTTACTTTAATTCAGTGTAGGGAGCTTACCCTCGGGTGGGAGGTTGACGTTTGTTAAGACAGTATTGAGGGAGTTGTGTATAGCTCACTCAAGATTTGGAAGGGTGGTAGCCAGCCAACTCACATTGTAGAGTAGAGCACAGAAAAGTACTGGAGAAAAATTGTTGGGAACTGTCCTGTGGGGTTCTGCAGATCACAGGTAAAGGAGTAGACTGACACTGGAAGTCAGGTGGGTTCGCTCAAAGTATTAGTATGCCTCTCCTGCTAATAATATTGTTATCCATTCTAAGTGCAGTCCTTATGAGGGCACGAAAAGCAGTTTTTCTGGTGGGTCATGATGCTCATTGCTTGGCCCTTCAGGAAGACCTAGCTGTTGGTTAATGAGGTGAGAGAAAAACACAACAGGGAACTGTACATACTACCATCACTGTGCAGAAGGGTGGTGATCCACTCAATGTTTACTGTGGCAGCAGAAGTCAAACACTGAGAATGTGAACTGGAGAGTGATTTGGGAGACATTTTTAAAAGTGCCAGCTGATGATGCATATCAGTATACGTGTGCAGAACCCTCTGAGGTACAAGATTACAATCTGAGGTATGATAATTCTCTTCATGAGACTGCAAGCTCATATGCGACCCCAGGCAATACTGTGGACAGGGTATAGATGGTGGGGTGTTCAACAGAAGGCAGGCTAGGTGCAGGGGGTTCACATGGAAAAAGCCTTATTTGTGGATTAACAAAACAGCATGAGCTTTGGAACTGAACAAGACTGGTACTTTGCTGTGTGGCCCTGACCAAGTCACTAAACTTCCTTGTGCTCCCAGGCCACACCTGTAAACAAGCTTTCAGCTTAGTGTGTCTCTTCTGGTTAACAAAAAACAAAATTCAGTGCATCATATAACCACTAGATCATCAGGTATTTGAAGTGTTGTACCGTAATTCAGTTTGCCAAAGAAAAAGTCAACTGGATTGCAAAACATTTTCTGCAAGTTAAAGTAAACAAAATTAACAAAATCATAACCTAACATGTACTGATCAAAATAATCCATGAGGTAATGCGTGATGTTGATCATTCTGGTACAACAATTCAAAATAAAGAGGGAAAGAAGAACTAGTTAGCACTACAGAAATACGTGTGGATCTCTGGCTCTGGCTCTGATAATGTCATCATGACTCATCACTTAACATACTTGGCAGACATCTTAGGGAGAAGCCAATGCTGTTTTTTGAAAGTAAAAGGCTGATGTTTAAATTAAAAGCTATGAAACTGCATTTATGTTATTTACATAAATGCAGTTTTAGCATACATGTGAAGAGCAGCCTTTACTATACCTCGCAATGAAACCAGATTTTGGAATTTGCAGTTTTAAAAAACTGCTTGTTTAGGTACCCTTTAAAGGGACAAAAGGAGGCCGAAGCCCATCAAGATTGTCGCCCACATACTGTGGGACTTTAGACCTATAGCGAATTACCATAAATCCAGTAGTCTATTTTATTTTTAAATGAGTTGAAGGTGCAGGAGTCCACTAACTCTCCCCCCTTCCCGCAGCCACTGACCTGCCTCATACTCCAGCCACCGCTCCAACTCCATCGCCGACCCCGAAGTTGCACACCCAGCTGGCATATGCAGCTATACCTTCAAGACAGGAACCCCCATTACCCCCGCACCAGGCAAAGATCCAATACTGGCACGCAACTGTCCAGGCATCATCAGCCATCAAGCTGCCGTGGTCTGTGCTGCCCTTTTTCCGTGTTCTGGTAGCCCTGGGAGTGTTAGCATGCAATGACGTCATGGCACGTTATGTGCTGACATCTGCCGCACTCCATACTTCTGCACTGGCTCTAGCAGTGCCTCTGGTCACCACCAGGGGCCGCTGCAGAGCGGTGGCACCCTGGATCCCTCCCAGGGGATAGAAGAGCAGTCCTCCAGATGCTCAATCCTATCCCTCCCCGCCTACCCCTGATGGCCCGGGCTCACATCCGAACCCGGGTTGCCAGTGTGACACGAGGTGTGGCGTCCAGCGCCTCAACCCTCAGCACCACCGTGCCAGCCAGCAATCCTCTAATTCTTGAGGTAGAGTGTTCCATAATCTAGGTGCACATATGGAGAAAAAAACTCCCCTTTTAATGGTTCTGAATGACTGCACCTCGAGCTGTTGGAGGGCAGTATCATGTGTGTGTGTGTTTGTGTCTTTGTTGTGCCTCCTCTTTCCCTTACATCCCTTTACTGCTGCTAGCCAAACACCCTGTAGTTATTAATGTTTATAAGGCATTAAGCCTCTCTCAGCTCCATCCCCCAGTCAAACACCTGATTCACAGGGTTTCCTGACCTAGTTTCCCCCACACCACCTGTTACAATTTAAAACCCAAGTTTCAAAGTGTCCTAACCACTGCTTACAGATCTTTTCTCTCCACTCACTCTGCTACTTTCAAAAGGAAGATAAGTATAAATAAATATTAATACACCTGTAAAGTAAAGCTAGGAGCTTTCACTCCACTCTTTCAATAAACTATGGTCATGAAAGGGATATGGAACTCTTTGCCTGGGCATCAGCATCCCAGAACCCCTTGCGGGAGTGCAGCAGGGGAGCCACTGGGCATCTGATTGGACACTCAGTTCCCGATCTCACCACACCTCCAGGTTTGAGTCCCCCCCCTTGCTCCCGTTGTGAGGCTCCGCACCAGCATATGAATGTGCCCAGCATCGATGCATGCCACTGGCCCACCTGTGCAGGCGCAGCGGGATCCTGGTGCAGAGCACCACATGCCGGCAACATGTGGTTTGCGCATAGGGCCCATTGAGCATGTACAGTATTTGCTATTATTGCTGTTTTGACAAAGGGTTTTCAGACAGCAGCTCATCAAGGAGGTCCAAGCTGTCAGGTAACAGTATTGTTAATCCAGCAACTGTTTGTTTTTAAAAATATTGACAATGGCAGCTGAAGACCAACATCATCAGTTTAGCCAGTGTTTGTTTTTAACAGTATTTGGCATTGTCAGTTCAGGCAGTGTTTGTTATTAACAGTATGTGTAATTGTCAATGTAGGAAGGGGGTTGTTATAAACATTATGCAATATTGTCAGTTCAGGCATGGTTTGTTAATAAATCTGGCATTGTCAATCCATGCAGTGTTTGTCATCACACTGTCAATATAAAATTGTGGGTATGCATGGTTATATATTTACTGCCATCGGTGCTGAATTGAGAGAGTTGGATGTTTCTTCATTTTCTTCAGCTCCCAGCAAACCTGAGGATGAATTATGCAAGGAAAGTCTATTTTTTCCACAGACCCAGCCGATGCAGGAAAGCACTTTGGCAAGCTCCATAAGGACTTGACTTTTAATAAAAATGATCTGGCATCTGTGGACAGCTGAAGTGACATTCTGTAAATCTTGTTTTTTTTTCCTATTGGAAAATTCTGATTGCTCTAATGGCTCGATTAGCTTCTGTAAATGGGATGTGCTGTTGAGGAGAGACATCTGAGGTACTGTACATAGAGGTATGAAAGTATGTTTGGAAGTGTCTTAAACCAGCAGTTCCCTAGGAGGGATGGCAATGGATGGATGCGTCTACAGAGGGCTGGAACCCACACATGCATTTCCATAGGCAAATGGATATGTTAACGGGACCTGGTGATTGAGGATACGATTATACTATCTCAAAAAGTGAGACAATTCTTCGTAAAAAAAAAAATCTTCATTAATACACCAACTGAGGTTCAGATTAAACCGACAAAAGTAGGGAAATGTGGTATTGGGGTTCCCAACCCTAACACCCCACCCCCACCCTGCAGGCAGCAAAAGGAAAAACCATTATGTTTTCCCCTCTCCTGAGTCTTTGCAAATCAGGCATGGGGTGTTCCTTGGGGTTGTCAACCCTGACGATCACTCCAGTCTCATATGGTCTGCACATCTCAGATTCTTTACTGTTTGGAATGAGGTAAGCGTTAAGGTTGACAATCCCAAGGAACACCTCAGGCCTGATTTGCAAAGACTCAGGAGAGGTGAAACTGCAACTGTTTTTCCTTTAGCTGCCTGCAAGGTGGAGGTGGGGGGTTAGAGCTGGGAACCCTATTACCACATCTCCTTACTTTCATCAGTTTAATCTGAATTCTGACGCATTAACGTTTTTTTGCAAAGAATTGTTTTTATATATGTATATAAATCATGAAGACAGTACAAGCCTTCAATGTACTGTAAGCCTTGATACATTTCTGCTCACCACTGCAGTTACAGGGTACCCTGTGCAGTAGGATGGGTGAGAAATCCCTACTATGTAACTATGTTAAACACTAGTACTTTGTTGAAAGACTAATAATGAGAGTTCAGCATGTTTACCTGCCTACTGAACCAGGAGAAAGCCTGTCAGGGATGAAAACCAATGACTTAATGGGTCGACATGCACAGAAAAAAGTTCAAATGCATTTTAGTATGCTTCTTGCTACATACCTTTACAACCATGGAGGCATAGGTCACATCTGCCCTCCAAACTTGTGGGTTCGACCATCCCACGAGTGGATCTGCCTCGTCATTGTAAAGGGGAATGGATTTGAACTCTGGGAACAGCTTCTGAATTTGCTGAACTGTCGCCACCTCTTGTTCCAAGATGGAGAAGGAACTGCCACCACCCTGCAAAGATACAAATGCACACACATGATTAGAATGGTAGAGTTGATTCACTGCCTTATGCCACAAAATCTCCACTAAAACTGCTCTGGAGATACTTGCACAAATCCATGTGAAATCATGCATGCTACCCTTAGTACAATAAGATTCACTTACATTTGCTGTCATTTGCAGCTTTTTCCATATTCAGTGCCGTACACCATTTATTTCACAACATCCTGCGTCCTGTCCTTGATGAAGGGAACTGAGTTCCAGATTGCACAACTAAACACTTTAGCGGGGTACTGCTAAGTAGCCCATGGGGATGGCTGCCTGAATCTATAGCTCTGCATTAGCCTGCATTATACCTATATACTGTATCTACCTTTATTTCATGCATCTCAAATAGCTGTGCAGCTGCACCAGCAGGGGTAACCTCCAGAAGTGACTAGGTAAACATTTTGGGGACTTAAGTCCTCTACTCCCACTATGGCACCATACAGAAAATTGGCCCTGCTGAGGAAAATTACTCTATCCCCAGGTAGACGCCAGGCAGAGGGCCCCAAACTCCTTCGTTGGGATATATGACTTTGTTACTGGAACCCCTGGTTTAAGATATGACAGAACTCTCTCTCTCTCTCTTTCTCTCTCTCCCTCCTCCAACAAAGAGGATGTCTGCTCCTTGACGGACTGGGTGAACACAGCCAAACAAAATCACACAGCAGGAATAGAAGATGCTAGACACCACCTGCTCCACCATCTGGATGATTGGTAGAGCTGCCTAGATAGACTATGGCTCAGGGCTGAGGATCAGGAGAACCACAGATGCTGCAACAATATTCAGATCCTGGGTATGCTGGAGAGGCTGGATGGTCCATCCATGGAGGACTTTACTTGGTTTTAGTAGACAAAAGAAGGCAGATGCCCATCGAGATTGTCCTCCACATGTGTGGAACATTAACCCATTTTTAGTTTACTAACCATTTATCAAGTTTATTTTCGAATATTATATCAGGCAGTCCACAGCCCATCTGTGGGCTTCCCAAGCTGCTCCTGTGGCCCTGGCTCTCTCCGAGCAGGCCACAGCTAACAGACCACCCGACTGACCCACGGACAGATTCCGACAGCCCATCTGCGGGCTTCCCAAGCTGCTCCTGTGGCCCTGGCTCTCTCCGAGCAGGCCACAGCTAACAGACCACCCAACTGACCCCCGTACAGATTCAGACAGCCATCTGCGGGCTTCCCAAGCTGCTCCTGTGGCCCTGGCTCTCTCCGAGCAGGCCACAGCTAACAGACCACCCAACTGACCCCCGGACAGATTCAGACAGCCCATCTGCAGGCTTCCCAAGCTGCTCCTGTGGCCCTGGCTCTCTCCGAGCAGGCCACAGCTAACAGACCACCTGACTGACCCCCGGACAGATTCAGCTGAGGAACTGCCACCCAGGCTCCCAGCTCCTAAGCTGCGGGATTCCCGGCTACCAGGCGGTCGGTGCCCCTCTAGCCGACGCTCGAGACTGCAGACATGGACCCAAGGCCCTACAAGGTATGGCAACTGCCGCAACCAACCGGACTGCGAGCGCCCTCTCAGACCACGCTCTGATTGGTCCCTGGTGAAAGCCGGCTTCTGCTCTTTGATTTTAAACCCTAAAAATGTTTATATTCGGACAAATGTTGGAACAAATGTTAAAAAGCTGAAGTGTTAACCCAGTCTGTAATTGAAAGGACTTGAATTGTGGTTTGGGAAAGAAATCTAGTGTTTAAAGCCCTTTCTCTGCATACGTGCACTGGCCCTAGACACTTTTGGGCGCCAAAGTACTACACATCCTTTTGTTCTGCAAATTTTGGACTCCCCGCTGTTCTGTCTAACCCTTTATGTGAATCCCCTTTATTAATCCTCATTCTCCTTCTCTCCCTCAGCCAAGGACCTGCCACCCAGGCTCCCAGCTCCTAAGCCATGGGATTCCCAGCTACCGGGCAGTCGGCGCCCCTCTAGCTGACGCTCAATACTGCAGACATGGACCTGAGGCCCTACAAGGTACAGCAACTGCCGCAACTTTTTCGATCGCCCCCTTCCCCCACCTCCGCTGGTTATTAAATACAGTAGCTCCTGCCAAAATATCAGTCCACGTCCCCTGGCGCAGTGCCCCACCAATAGAGACTTAGCTCATGATCCCCCTCTTCTCTGTCCAGCCTATGGGATCCAATTCTCAGGGCCTCACCTTACTAAAACGCATAGGTTCTCCTTGGCTGTGCCTTCACCACTAAATATTTTTAATGCTATCAAATTCGGATCGACCTGGATCGGAAAGCTACTGATAAGCTGCATTAAACCAGCAACCCCACTGGCCCCTGGGCTAATTGAGTGGCTCCTTTTTTGAGGTACCATCATGTTGGGCCCTATATGGCTCCTTATACTGCCCCTTCTTCTGCTGATACCAGCTTCCCAGCATTGGACACCTGAACTACCATCATGTTTGGTCACAGCAGCACCTTGTGCTGTATACCACATGGTAACCTATCCTTTAGTTGCCTCCGTGATTCAAGTACCAATACCTCAACCCTGCTCTGGACCACACTACCAGTAGTACTTATAACACTCCCCACCACAAGGCCCACCTCCCACCACGCAGACTTCTATCTCCTCCCTGCCTATTGCAGTAGGGGTATTAGCTCTTGCTACAACAGATCAGCTCTTCTATGGTGGCTACTTTCCAGTCCCTAAAAACATCAGATCTACTAGACGGGAGAAAGGCAGGAATTACAAGCTTATAATTAGCGCTCTTAGAAAAATCCTACTTATCCTCCTGTTATATTCAGGCAACGTAGAACTCAACCATGGCCCCCCAGAAGCTATTGCTTTGCCAGCAGAACTAGCAAATTTAAAAGGAATAAGCTTCTTGCATATTAACGTACGTAGCCTCCTTAAAAAGATAACCTTAATACAAACCTGGGCAAATCATACCTCTCCTGACATACTTGTGATTTCCGAAACTTGGCTTAGACCCAGCACCACTGATAGAGAAGTGAACATTCCCAACTATGCCTTGTTCATAGCTGATATGCATGCCAGAGGAGGAGCGGTAGCTATCTAAGTTAAAGACAAATGTTCTGCCTTCTGCTTATCCTCGGCATCTGTCGCCAGCAAATTCGAATGCCTAATTCTCAAAGTGGAAATTACATAGACTACTGCACTCTGCGTAGTAGGATGCTATAGACCACCATCTGCTGGCCTACAGCTTGTGTCAATTCTAAGTGACAAGTTGGGACAGGGGCTGCCAGAAACTATTATTTTAGGAGATCTCAACTTTGACTGGCTCTCTAACATAGCTGCCCCTCTTGCATCCTTCTGTGATGAACATGGGCTGACGCAACTTATTACTGAACCAACACGCCCAAACGTGAAGAACCCCAGTAAAAGTACACTTTTGGATGTGCTAATGGTGAGCAAACCTCATCTCTTCTCCCACACTGATGTCTTCTTCTCAGACGCCAGCGACCATTGTTTTATTGCGGGAGTAAGGTCCACCAACAACCCAGCACCCATCAGAAAGTTCTCTATGAAGAGATGCAGGCGCAACTTCAATGAACATGCCTACCTAAACGAGCTTAAGTACTCCCCTCAGCGGCAAGATTTCTACCTGGCCAAAACGATTATGTCAGCTTACAATATCTTCCACGCCATTCTATCAAATGTCCTTAATAAGTATGCTCCCCTGATTAAAGTTCGAACTAGGACCAAAACCTGTAAATGGTTCACCCCTCAGATCAAGTCCTTGCTTCTAGAAAGAGATAAGCTCTGGAAAAAAGCACACAGACTAAACACTGCAGAGGACTGGAACCAGTTCAGGAGACTACGAAATTTATGTACCAAAACAATCAGAGAATCGAAGGCCACCTTCTTCAAATCCGAACTCGACTCTGCCACAAAGAGCCCAATCAAGCTCTGGAACACAATCAATGATCTGCTAGGCCACTCCCCAGGAAATTCACTTCCAACCAAGATAACCTCTGGCAACTCGATTATAACCAAAAAGATGGATATACTTGATGCATTCAATAACCACTTTGCTACTGCAAGCATGGCATTTGATAACTCCCCTGCAAACATACTTTGCTCCCAGACTGCCAGCCAACTGCCTGAAACTCTGGTAGCTTCGCCGCCTTTCTCGCTTCAACCTGCCTTACTGAAAGAGGTAGAGGACCTCTTGCTTCAGTTGGATACTAGAAAAAGTGCTGGGGCCGATACCCTTGACCCTTACTTCCTAAAATTGCCTACTGACGCACTCAGCAATACCAGTTACCCACCTTTTAACTTATTCCTGTCTCAGGGCACCTTACCACCTATATGGAAGACAGCACATGTCATACCACTGTTCAAATCAGGTGACCCTGGCAATCTCAATAACTACAGGCCAATTTCTCTCCTTCTGGTCCTGTCCAAGCTCCTAGAGAAAATTGTAAATGCACAGCTGAGGACTCACCTCCAGTCTAGGGAACTGCTAAACCCTATGCAGTCCGGATTCAGAGCTAAACATAGCACTATCTCAGCCCTGGCCAAAGTTACTTACGACTGGCAGCGTAATCTTGAGAGCAAAAACTTTATTTGTGCTGTTTTCCTTGATCTAAGCAAGGCTTTCGACACCGTCGACCATAGTCTGCTCCTCTCCTCCCTTCAAACCATAGGTGTGGACCCCTCCTCTCTGCGCTGGTTTACTGACTATCTTACAGGGCGCCTTCAACAAGTTAAAGCCAAAGGAGGCCTGTCCCCCTTCAAAACTCTGCAAAGTGGGGTACCTCAAGGTTCTATATTAGGGCCCTTACTTTTTGCAATCTACATTAATAACATTGACTACTGTATAAAGGAAGCCAACATCCAACTGTTTGCAAATGATACAGTTCTCTACGTGAGTCACCCAACACCTGAAGCTGCCTGCAATGACCTACAGTCAGAAGTCAACCTTTTGCAAAGCCAACTCCTCCAAAAAAAGCTACTCCTTAACACCAAAAAAACTAAAGCGATGGTCCTCTCCTCTTTCATCCGTACAGCTAACCCTGTGTCCAGTGGGACAGTTCCCCAAATTACCACAGTTCTAGGTGAAAACTAGAATTTGTTACAAAATTCAAGTATCTGGGAGTTTGGATAGACCAAAGACTCTCCTTCATTGAACATATCGAGGACTTGCTAAAACGACTTCGGCAAAGGCTTGGACTATTTTTAAGAATCAACCAATTTCTCACCAGAGATGCCAAGAAACAGCTGGTCCAATCCATTTTCCTACCATTGGTTGATTACGCTGATTTCCTCTACAGCCAATGCCCCAACTCTTACATGGCTAAACTGGACGCACTCTACCATCGAGCACTGAGGGTTAATAATGGGACTTCCCTTTGACATGCATCACTGCACCCTATATGCAGTATAGCACAGTGGTTTAAGCCTCTGAGCTGCAGATTTGGTAACATCCAGCAGGCCAGACCTGGGTTTGAATCCCACAGCTTCCACTTGCATACTGTGTGACCCTGAGCAAGTCACTTAACTTCCCTGTGCTCCCAGGATGCACCTGTAAAAAAGCTTTCAGCTTAGTGTGCTACTCCTGGTTAAACAACTAAAAAAAAAAAATATGCGGCAGTGGGGTGGACATCACTAAAGTTCAGACGCCTCAGAAACGCCGCTCTCTGGACCTATAGAACCATCTCTAATAAGCTGCCTTACTATATCTCCTGCTGTCTTCCCCTCAGTATAATTAGAAAATATGTGTTAAGAAATTACTCAGCTATTACACTTAAAGTACCCAAAGCAAAATCCCGCTTTGGCAGGACAGCCATAAGCTTCGTACTACCTACCTTATGGAATGATCCACAAAAAAAACTCAAATTAAGCACTCTAATCGGTATAAATGCTTTCAAGACGCTTTATTTCCGTACAATCAGAGACGTAGGTAACTGCTTCACCCACTCAGACCCAGTACCAGTGTCTGCACTGGTATATAGCCACGCCTAGACCCAATTTTAAGTACTGACCCCCCACAAGCTTGCTCCTCACAAGCCTAATTGTTCTCTCTCTTATCCCCCTGTCTTATCAACACTAGGCCCGTCCATCCCCTTATCTTTCCTTTCCCAACCTCGGATAGGAGCTCACTACCCCTGGGTTGTGACATCCTACCATGCCCCATACTTTATAGCATTCAATCCCGGGGCTCACACATACTCCTTTTCTCCATCCACCTTCTCTACATCCTGTTTTACCAACTCCTCTCTGTGCACCGTGCCTTCCTAGCCTTTCTCCCCCTACCTTCCCCCACCTTCGCCTCTACCTGGTGTACATTTTTATTTTATTTTTTTTCTTCTGTTATTTCCTCCTGCAACCTTAGATAACCTGCTTTATCTTCCTATAGACACTTCTATGTATGTAAATACCCTGTAATCTGTACAATATCTGTATAATTCTATGTACATATGAACTCCTTTTTCTTCCTCTCTATAAACAGTATTATCTGTATTGCCTTGTAAATACCTATGTTGACCTGTATATACAATTGTTCATGCTCCACCCAGGTCCATCTTGCAAATGAGCTTCTGCTCAACGATGAACGCCTGGTTAAATAAAGACTTGATTGATTGATTGATTGAAAAATAACACAAGTCCATTAGGACATCCTGCGAAAAGGGTGCCATCAGGTTCAGGCAGTCCAAAAATTACACAAGTCCATTAGGACATGTTACAAAAAGTGTGTCATCAGGTTCAGGCAGTCCACAAATTAGCAAAGTCTGTTAGGACATGCTGAAAGCATTGTGCCATCAGTCCCAACTTCAAGTAGTCTAAAAATTATGTAAGTTCCAATGCCCACTCAGTACAGGTTTAGCCCTCACAGCCACACTCCCCCTTCCTCCACAGTACTTAGGTTTTTCTTTATTACAGACAAGGAAATCATTCTTGACTGTTGCAAAACCACAGATGTATATAGTCCACTCAGTTTCCAAATTCATCTGCCCACTCAGTACAGGCTCGGCGTCACAGACAAACTCCCCTTTCAACCACTATATATTTTTATTGACACAAACAAAGCTTTTTCATTTTGTATTTTTTTTATTTAGTCCTCTCACCTGTTCTCCTCAGCCCTCCTAGGACAGGCTTGATGTCACACACACACTTCCACTTCCACCACTGTATGTTATGTAGGTTAATTAAAAAAAAAACTTTTTCCTGTATGTATTTTCTTTAGTATGCTCAGTTGTTCTCAGGTTCCTTTGTCCTGTAACCTCACAGCCAGACACACTCCACCTTCATCCACCTATTCAGTACCTTTCCCTTTTTTTTACCGGGTCCTTGGTAAATACTTGTATTTGTAATGTACTTTTTATTTACTATAGTTGTACATCATCATTTATTTTGTACTTTTATTTGTAATGTTTCTGTTTTTTTAGATTATAATTTGATTGCCCTCCTCAGACAGGTAATAACAATTCATCCAACCTGTCCTGTCTTCTACATAAACTCAGTAGAAACATAGTACCACACAGAATTATGTACTGTTTTACTTTTAGTTTATATTTCTTTTCCCCCATTTATTTGTATATATTTTTAGATTTTTGTATTTGTATCTCCTTCTGTCCCACCAACAGAAGCCTTTCAGATGCCCCCTGCCTTACCCATATGCCTGCCTCTCTCTGTCTCACTTAACCCCCCCCCCACACACACACACCCAGGCCCAGATATTATATTTTTCCTTTAAGTCTGTTGAGTTCCTTAAATTCAGTGCAGAGCAGCACGTTTTATTTCTTTTATCATCAAGCCCAGACACACATAGTTCTCATCAGTGTCATTTTTGGTGTTTTATTTGCTAAATTAGTAAAAGAGAAGAGACTCGTCTCAGATTGAGACAAATTGTAATGGGAGATAAAGCACATGTCTGCTCTCCCCGAAGTCCTCATTCAAATTGCGCTTCCTCTAAGTGGAACATGGAGAGTGCTGTTCTAGAGATCCACCCACTGCACGCATCATCAGTAGACATGACTGACAGGCAGGCAGTCTACCTTCAGCTATTCACTGCCTAGCCTGTCAGTGTGGCTGGATATGACTGGCCACTGGACAAGAAGAAGCAAGTTCCTCCTCGTTTCTATCACACGCGTTCATTCACAGGCCGCCTGTTACTTGCTCAGCCTCCTACTGCTCCCGCCTTGTGAAGAATGCCATTACCAGCCAGCCAGTCACATGACCTGTAATGTGGTGAGTAGTTAACTTTCGGCGACGGACTCAGTACAAATTAGAGGATGACTCTTATTGTTACGGGTCTGTCAACTGCATTGGATCCCGGGGAAGGGGTTCCGATTATTGGTGGGTCAATCCACCCACCCCTACATCATACAAGACACAAAGTTCTCACAATCAGCAAGTATATAAATCTTCAACTGTCACATAATATAAACTTTATATTTGAAACTACGCACCTTTTTATGCAAGGCTATATAATCCAGTCGTACTCCTGTCTCTCCTGTAAAGAAGTTGGTTCCATTGTAGCAATGACTGAGAAGACTCCAAGACAAAGGTGTCCGTGGGGGTGGGTGTATTGACTCTCCTGGGCCACCAAATCGTAATAAAGGGCTAGCTTCTTTCAAACCTTCTGAACAAGCATCATAATAGTTTTGGAAACCTACAGTCAGAAGACATACAGCAAGAAAAGTATTCACACTTATTAAACAAGTGTTGCAGTTTTGTTTCATAATATGTATACTTATAAAACTCAGACTGATGGTCATCCTATCAGATTCCTCCATTGGAGGACCATGTCCAACAACATGTAGCTACTGAACTGGAAATTTATAAGAATGAACAATTTATAATCAACATAAATGCAACATAGTTCCATAAAATGATTTTAAAACATTGCTGGCTGGTTACATGACACAATGGCAGCACGGTCCATGCTGACACAAGCACAGGCCAGCACTCAAGAACAAACAGACAGTCCAGAGCACGCTCCCCTCCCTATGGTAAAGCCGAGAAGTTAAAAACTCCTTCTGCCTCAATTGGCTATTTTCTTACTTTTATTTCTTTGTAAATGGGGTTCTCTTAGTCTTCATTTACAGCTGCATTATGAACAAGCCAAACAACCAGATGCCTGGATCCCATAGAAGCCATTGGGGAAACTACAGGGAGGCTGGTTCCCCAGCCTGTGTCTTCTGATATGGAGAAAAGGGGGAAGAAAGTTCCTCAGTAGCAGTTAATCAAACAGCTACAGAGGGTTACTCCGAAGGAGGAGGGGTGACCCATTGTCAGAGGGTTAGGAATGACAGTGATCCAGATGCTAGTGCTAGGGACCCTAGTTTAGAGACTGAAGGGGATCTATCCCATGCCTTGGGAATGTGCAAGGAGTTTGCAGCTGCTCAGAAAAATGACCCTAGTCTAGAGAAACTGAGAGCTTGGGCAGACTCTGACGGAGCACAGGGAGGTGACAGTAAACATAAGGTTTATTGGGAAAATGGGGTGATGTATACTCAGGATGCTAAGACAGAGGGAGGGGTGATAGGCAGGCAGCTTGTCACTCCCCAGGGGTACCGTGAGCAGTTGCTCAAGATTGCACATGATATTCCCCTGTCTGGTCATCTGGGAATAGCGCGCACTATGCAGTGGTTGGCCCAGAATTTCTATTGGCCCAACTTCACCCAGCAGGTGAAGGAGTATTGCAGGTCTTGTCACCAGTGCCAAGAAATAGGAAAGGCAGGTAAGAAAGCCCAAGCCACCCTAATTCCATTGCCCATAGTGGAAGAGCCTTTTCAGAGGGTGGAAATGGATATTGTGGGGCCTTTAAATACCCCCCAGCTCCTCCGGGAAGAGGTTCATTCTGACTGTGGTGGATTATGCCACCCGGTATCCAGAGGCGTTCGCCCTATCCTCACTGAGGACAGACAAAGTGGCAGATGCCTTACTTGGGATTTTCTCCCGTGTTGGGTTTCCGCAGGAGGTTATCACCAATTGAGGGGGTTCCTTCATGTCAGATCTAATGAAATGTTTGTGGGTGAAATGTACGGTGGTGCAGAGGCGCACAACACCTTATTACCCACAAGCCAGTGGGCTTGTGGAAAGATTTAACGGTTCCCTGAAGTCAATGCTCCAAGCATTTGCTGAACAGCATGGGAGGGATTGGGAGAAATACCTTCCCTACCCCATTGTTTTTGTACAGGGAGGTACCCCAAGAGTCAACAGGGTTTTCCCCCCTTCAAGCTCTTATATGGACGCCAGGTACGTGGGCCCCCTAGACTTGATCCGGGAGGACTGGGAAGGCAAGCACACCACCCAGGGCACTCCCACAGTGGATTACATCCTTAGGTTTAGGGAAAGGCTGAAGGAGCTTATGGGGACAGCCCAGAGCAACCTGGCAGCTTCCCAACAGAAGTCATGGTCCTTATTCCGGTCTGGAAAGACAAGCTGCAGGCTAGTGGACAGGACCGTACAAAGTAGTTAGAATGGTAAATGATGTGAACTATATCATAGAGTTACCTGACAGAAGACATACAGAAAGACTGTACCATGTCAGCATGATGAAGCCATATGCTAGTAGGGCTGACATGGTGTTTGTAGGATGTAGTCCTGGGGAGGGGACAGACGAAAGAGACCCCCTTCTGGACTTGCTGGAAGAGAGCAAGCAGGAGTCCTCCTGGGAGGCAGTTAAATTGTCACCCCAGCTAGCCCTGGACAAGATCCAGGAAGTAAGGGAGGTTTTAGCAGACTTTGCCCCACTGTTTAGCGCCAAACCTGGACTAACCCTCTTAGCGACACACGATGTGGAGACAGGGACACAGACGCCCATATGGCAGACAGCATATCGGGTGTCAGAGGCTGTCCAAAAGGACATTAGGAGGGAGGTGGAGGAAATGCTGGATTTAGGGGTAATCCAGAGATCCCACAGCCCCTGGGCCTCACCCGTAGTCCTTGTGCCAAAGCCAGATGGCTCTACTCATTTCTGTGTGGACTATCGTGGACTGAATGCAGTCACAAAGTCAGACGCCCATCCGATGCCCCGGACGGGTGAACTTCTGGACAAGTTGGGAGGGGTGACTTACCTTATGACTACTGACCTAACAAAGGGGTATTGGCAGGTGGAGTTAACTGACAGAGCTAGGGAGAGGTCGGCCTTCATCACTCCGATAGGCTTATTTGAATTTAAAGTAATGCCTTTCAGAATGAATAACGCTCTGGCCACTTTCCAAAGGTTGGTGAACCAGGTGTTACATGGTGCTGAGGAGTACGTCATGGTGTACCTGGATGACACTGCCATCTTTAGTGCCAGCTGGGAGGAACACCTGTCCCACCTTAGGGAAGTGCTGGCAGGATACAGAGGGCCGGGCTCACTGTCAAAGCTGAGAAGTGCCAGGTGACCATGGCTGAAGTGGCATACTTAGGGCATGTTGTAGGCTGGGGACAGCTCCGTCCCAACCAAGTAAAAACAGAGGTGATCAAGGCATGGCCAAGACCAGAAATGCAGAAGCAGGTCAGGAGTTTTCTAGGGACAGCAGGGTACTATAGGAAATTTGTACCCAATTGCAGTGCCCTGTCTGCTCCCCTATCTGACCTGGTAAAGAAAAAGATGCCCAAGAAAATTACTTGAGAACCAGCCTGTAAAAAAGCCTTTACCAGACTGAAGGAGGCACTTTGCAGTGCTCCTGTATTGACAAGTCCTGACTATAGCAGACCCTTTATAGTCCAGACTGACGCCTCAGACGTGGGTATTGGGGCAATACTAAGTCAGACATCCAACCTAGGGAAAGATCACACCGTAGTACACCTGAGTAAAAAGTTACTTCCCAGGGAACAGGCTTACTCTACTGTGGAAAAAGAGTATCTTATAGTGTGGGCCCTAAAGAAGTTAGAGCCATACTTATGTGGGCAGCATTTTGAGGTACAAACTGACCACCTGGTTTGCCTGACACAAAGGGGAAAAACTAATGGTAGACTATTAAGATGGAGTCTTGCCTTGCAAGGGTATGACATGATGATCTTATATAGGGCTGGAGCGACCAGTCAGAATGCAGATGGCCTGTCGCGTCTATATGAGGAGTGGAGTGACTTGGGAAGCTCATCCAATGCAGGGGATAGAGCCCCCAGATTCAGTCTAAGTGGGGAGGATTGTGACACTTGGCCAGCTGGTTATGACTGTTGTATGATATTTGTAATATAAAAATATAGTATGTGATTGTCTCACATAAGACAGCATGTGCTTCCATGTGCTCCCCCCCCAAGGTTTCAGTGAAGCTACAGGATATGAAAACTGACCAGGAACCATTTAATTAACTGACTTACTTCAGAATGGCACTTTATTACCTTTTTATGGCATGCCTAGGTTTTTGAATGGAAACAAAATGTGACTTTATGAGTCTGCCAGGGGATGAGCCTAATAAACTTTTATGATGTCTTAAAAGGAAGAACATTTGATACCAACATGGTGTTAAAAGTTGTAAAAGCATTTGGTGTTCCTTGGGAAAACAGGAACCAGCCACCAGTTCAAAGGAAAGGCTTGATTAAAGACTGTCATAATTTAGGAATTGTATTTTTCCTTCTGAAGTCACATTATTTAAAATATCTCCTGACAGGAAATCATTTTTTGTTAATTTTATATTCTAAAAGGAGGAGCTAGATGACTCACAGAAGGGATGTGGAGAGACAGAGTTAAACTAATACTTGTGTCTGAACTGTTTGAGATGTATTATTTTGGGGCCTCTAGAGAGAGACACAGCTGTCTGATTTAACTTTCAAGGCACTTACAGAGGTAATACATTAGATAGAAAAGGTCTAAATGCATTGTGGTAGGAGTTTTTGTTTTGTACTTTGCCCTTGTTCTTTTATGTGATAGTGAGCTCTTTGACATATTGTTCTGTGTTTACATTTTTCATATTTTTATCATCTTTTAGTAAAGTACCTTTTCTATGAAAGATTGCCTGGGTGTCTGCCAGTTGTTTTTTTGCATGTGACGTATAGATGGTTAAGTCTCACAATTGTTCAACAGCTTGATGGTGTGACTGAGCTTGAGTGAAAAGGTAAGAATATACCTAAGGTCTCTTATAGAGTTTTAAGGGTTCATTTTGGAACCCTGGCTTGGTGCCCCTGGCAAAAGATTGTACCGCAATCCCTGAAGAGGGTACAGTACATATCTGAGCCTGTACATTGGGTACGCTAGCATGAGCTTCACAGTTTGAATCCCCCCAGAACTTGAGGGGGGGATTCAACCCTCCTGTCTGCTTTTGGGTTACCCTGTCTGCTACCTTTTCACACTATTGCGCTCTAAGGTTGGCACTGTGGGAGCAGAGGGCCTGACCTTCTGAGTGCATCTGTGGCAGAGATAATATCCCAAAACATGGGGTTTTTCCAGTTCCCTCCTTTAAACCCTCACTGCATCTTTCCCCATCCAGAGCAAGGAGTGCTTTTTGTTCCTTTATTTAGTCTTTTAAGGTGGTCTACTCCAAAATAAAAGGAGTTGCCTTAGCTTGAATTTCGCACAAAAGTTAAAACCTGTTGGAAGACATCTGCAGATTTTAGTTGGTTATGCAATTCTTTCATATTTCTTTTGCACAGAGAACAAGTTCCAGGGTTTCCAGACTTCATTATCTAGGTAGGGAACAATTCTGTATAGCAAGGTCTTTCATTGCATTCCTTTAGCTGCCTGGATGAATCAAAGTATGTTATACTAGAGCCTTGCTTGCCCCCTGGCCTGAGAGGACAGCAGCATATGCCTCAGATTAGTGTAGATTGACAACTTAGCATATAGCTACACGTTCTCCAGGCAGCTTAGGCCTACATGCACATTTCAGCAAATGCTGCATCTGGACCTCAGGGTCAGTAGACAGCTATGAAATATATGCAAAGTGTCTTATTTCCTTCAGAGACATAGATGGGTTAGTGTCCCCCCCACCCGCCAGGTTCTGTATGGGTACTGCTTTTTAGAACATATTTTGTGAATAAGTCCCATTGACAGATGGTGTGGAGTGAGACAGTAATTTCCTTTTTTTTTTTGGCTCTAACATTGTCAGTAGGGCCACACTTTAGAGTTATTTGTTAATATGTTATTGTTCTTATTGTTAATGCAAGAAATTTGTTAATAAGCATAACGCTGCATTGTTAATATAAAAAATGTGTTAATAAGCTTAACATTCACAAAAAGGAAGGGTTTTGTAAGTATAATTGTTATGCTTATAGCAAGTACAGTATCTAGCTGTGACAGAATCCCCCCTTCTTCAATTTGATGGGCAACCAGTGAAATTATAGGACTTGTGCACCCCTTAGAGACTTTCCTATTTTTAAGAAGTGGTTAATGCACAGTGTCTATATTAAATGTGAACATACATATGAACATATGAAGATGCCAGCAGAAGAAGACCATTTGGTCTATCTAGTCTGCTCGTATTGCAGGATCCACAGTTTGAGCTACTATCTCTGCCCCCCCATTCCTCCTATCCCCTCTACCCATGATCCTTACCTTCCCCCTATGCCTATCCTAGCTTCTCTTGAAGCTGCCGACTGTCTTCAACGAGACCACCTCTTCTAGAAGCGCATTCGGCATTCCAAGTGTTCACCACCCTCTCTGTGAAGAAGTGCTTCCTGACCTACCTCCTAAACCCTTCCCCCTCCAGCTTAAGACTGTCCCCCCTCATGTTATGGTTGCCACTCAGCTTAAAGAGAGCATGCTTATCCACCTTATTTATCCCTTTCAAGTACTTAAAGGTCATGTCCTCTCTGTCTCCTTTCCTCCAGGGAGTACATTTTCAGTGCCCTTAGCCTCTCCTCGTATGCATTACCCTGCTGACCTGCTGACATCTTTGTAGCCCTACTCTGGACCTTCTCCAGTAGGTTAATGTCCTTTTTGAGGTGTGAGCACCAGTACTGAAATCCATACTCTAGATGTAGCCTCACAAGTGACCTGTACAAGTGTAATATAAACTCCTCTCTCCTACTACTGGTCCCCCTAGCTATGCATCCCAGCATCTTGCTTGCCCTTGCTGCTGCTTTCTTGCACTGCGTGGAGTGCCTCAGGTTACTAGTGATCATCACTCCCAGGTCCTTCTACTCCTCTGATGCAAATACCTGGACTCCTCCTGGTAGTACTCTGTCCTGGGATTCTTGGCTCCAATATGTATAACTTTGCATTTCTTGGCATGGAAGCCAAGCTACCAGATCCTGGACCACCTCCCCAACTTTTTGAGATCATCCTGTAAGTCCTGTATCCCTTCAGCTGTGTCCACTGTCCCGCAGAACTTGATGTCATCTGTGAATAGGCACATTTTGCCCTTAATGCCATCCCCAATGTCATTGATGAAGACATTGAACAACACTGGCCCCAGCAGTGAGCTCCACGGGACCCCACTGGTGACCTTTCTAGTGCCAGATAACTCTCCCCCACAGGCACCCTCTGTGTTCTGTCCCTCAGCCAGTTTTCCACCCATCTGGACATCTTATCCCCAACCCTAAGATCCGCCAACTTCCAGTTTAACCTTTTGTGGGGCGCAGAGTCAAAGGCCTTGCTGAAATCTAGATAGAGGATGTCTACAACGTGGTCCCTGTCTACTGTCTTAGTGACCCAGTCAAAGAAGCCAAGCAGATTATATTTCTGCTAAATAATATAGTGGTTTAAGATCTCACTTCAAGGGGGCTCTTTTAGCTGGCAGCACCATGTGGAATGAAGCCAGCAGGTGCCAGGACACCACGGAAAACTTCTAGCTAGCAGTATACAGCGGGGGACTGCCCACTGACGTCAGCCCACCTCCGATGTCCACCTATGGTATAAAAGGGGCAGTCCCCAACCCAACTTCAGTTCTTTTCCCACCGTTGATCACGCTAGTCGGACCTTCACGGACGCCTTCTGCTTTAGTCGACCCCCATTTTCTTTGCATTTCCTGCACTTTATTATTTTCCTTTTTTCTCACCAAATTTACAGTATTTTGTGAATGTCTTCTCCTTCTTCCTCAGTAGAATGGTGGCAAATGAAGTGCGCCTGTGGAAAGTAGTTTCCCCACAAGGACAGCCATTAGTCTTGTCTGCTTTGCCTAGGCCAAACCACAACACTGAGGCCTGTAAGCACTGCAACCAGAGATCCCAACTTTGATGCCAGAAGACCCTGGAAGCCTTCCTTCTGCAGCAAGAGCTCACCGTGATGGAGAAGAAGCTCCACAAAAGTACCTCCTCTTCCCCAATCTCCAGGGCTTCCACTTCTTCATCCGCCAAGAAGAAGAAGTCTTCAGAAAAGCACAAACACCGGGAGGAGCACAGGGAAAAACTACGGTCAGCTTTCCGCTCCTGGTCCCTGTGCAATTTGGGTACCGACCATGGATCTTCCTCCCGCAGAAGGTAGGCCCCTTCCACTCTGGCAGCCTTTTGTTCTTCCGGACTCCCAGTAGTCAAACCACCCACTCTTCTCACTGTCTCGGCAGTAGTTCTTTAGGGCTCAGGACCTCGTCCCCAGCCTCTCGGCCCCTGAAGTTCTGGGCCATTTAGCAGGCGGGTCCTCAGCCAGGTGGCTTGACCAAGTCCTCCTCTGGTGGCGGGTCTTTGCCCATCACACTCTCGGTCATGGCATCAGCAGCTAAGTCAGTTGCGACGACAGGGACTGACACCACCAAGCGATGCCAGGGGCATGCACTCACCTCCCCTGCGAGAGTGACACCTCTGTCCCGCTCAGGAGCTAGTTCCCCCGGACAGGCTTCCCCTTTTAGGCTAGCGACGGCTGCATCTCCAGTCCGGTGTCACCCCATGCCTGTCTGATCGATGCCGGCTACTCTGACATCGACCCTGGTGATGCCTCAGTCATCGTCCCCTACCCCTCCACAGTCGCCAGCTGGCACTGTCATCACACAACCGTCGCCCAAGGGTCCAACGCCTGGTCTCTCCACTCCAGTCAGATCAACGCTGGATGGTTTCCTGCCTCAGAGGCCAACATCAGATGGTTTTCTCCCCCAGGGACCAATGCCAGTTATCCCGATGCCAGTAGAACCGACGCCAGGAGTACTGCAAGCCAAGGAACTGATGCCAGTGCCCTCTCAGCCTACCCCGTAGATGACAGCTCCACAGGTTATACCTCAGAACCTGCCCGCAGACCTTAACACCCTATTTGTGGCCTGGTGGGCATTCTTCAAAGATAAGGAGGCCCCGAGAGACCCCTCAACCCTGACTCCTCAGGACCCTCCTCCCAACCCAATAAAGGAATAGGTTCCCCTTAGGAAGACTACAATGCCATCCCCTAAGGAACCAACTCTTCACCCAGCTGGGGCTGACGCTGGTCATTCAAGGGCCCACCCAAAAAGGCCTCAGTGCTCACCCTCTCCTGATTTGGGTACATCAGGGATATATATTCCTTATCATCTTTTTGTAATGATTCCGGGGACTCTGACCTACTGTCAGAACCAGAGAAGCCTAAGGACACCCTGCAGTGTCCTCCATACTACCCAACCTTTATGGGTGTGATGAGGTACATCCAGGCCCTCACGGGTTGGGACACGGAGGAAGTGGATCCCAAGCAACATCAGGTAGCCACTTTCCTCTGTAAAAAGGAGTATCATAGTAATGTGTCAGAAGAAAAGGACCATCCAGGTCCTTCTAGTCTGCTCATTTTCCACCTGCCCCTACTCATCTCCACTTCCCTGGGATATTTTCCTCTGCCCACTAGCCAACCCCTTGTGTCTGTCCCATGCCCTCTTGAATTCCTATACTGTTTCTGCACATACCACCTCATTAGGTAATCTGTTCCAGGGTTCCACCACCCTCTCAGTGAAATAGCATCTCCTTACATTGTTCTTAAATCTTCCCCCTTCCAATCTTAAATTATGACCCCTTGTTTTAACTCCTGCTTTCCTTTTAAATAAGCCACCTTCATTCACTTTATTTATGCCCTTCATATACTTAAAAGTCTCTATCATGTCATCTCTCTCTCTCTCTTCTAACCTTCAGCGGGTATAGATTTAATTATCTCCACCTAGTTTCGTCTGGCTTCTCTTGCATACCTTGCACCATCTTTGTTGCCCCTCTCAGAACCCTCTCCCACCCATCTATATCCTTTCTTAAATGAGGCCTCCAGTACTTTACCCTGTACTCCAGGTGCGGTCTGACCATGATCTTATATAAAGGCATCAGCACTTCCCTCTTCCTACTTGTTATACCCCTTCCTATGCACACCATCATTCTATTAGCTTTACCTATTGCCTTATCACATTGGTCTCCTACTTTAAGGTTGTTTGAGATTATAATCTCCAGGTCCCCTTTCTGTTCTGTTTGCTTTATCAGTTCTCCCCCGAGTGAGTACTCAGCCAGTGGATTTTTATGCCCTACATGCATCACTGCACACTTCTTAGGATAGAACGTCAGCAGCCAAATGTCCGACCACTTCTCTAGGGTGCTCAGATCTCTCCTCATGGCCTTAACCCCTCCTGCTATGTCAACCCTGTTACTGTATATAACTTTGCATCATCTGCAGAAAGACACACTTTCCCTTCAAGTCTCACTGATATATATGTTAAAAAGGATTGGTCCCATTACTGACCCCTGAGGAACACCTCTCGTCACCCTCATTATCCTAGAATGTACTCGATTTACCACCACCCTCTGACTTCTATCCTTCAGACAATTTTCCACCCATCTAGTTATTTTCTGTTTTATTTACTAGCCTATCATGAGGAACAAAGTCAAAGGCCTTACTGAAGTCTAGGTAGGCCATAGCAACTGCTCCGCTTGATCAGTAACCTTTGTTACTCCATCAAAAATGTGATCATATCTGTCTGGCAAGATCTCCCACTTATGAAGCCATGTTGCTTTTCATCTAATAGTTTATTGTCCATTAAGTATTTTACCACTTTTTCCTTTATTAACACCTCCATCACCTTACCCACCACTGATGTGAGGCTGACAGGGTGATAATTTCCTGTCTCCTCCCTACAGCCCCCCTTATAAATTGGTACTACGTTCATCGTCCTCCAGTCACTTGGACCCCCCCCCATATCCATCATTACCTTTAGTTGTTCCACCCCTTATTGACTCCTTCAAGGATGTCAATAGAGCTGCTTGGAAACACCCATCCACTACACTAGCGACATCTAAATGGCAGATCACCTGTATAATGCCCCTAGGAATTAACCCTTTTATGGGGAGCACCCAGAGGCTGATTTGGTCATTATTAATGCGGCCCATGACCGCTCTAAGCGACCCCGGCACCTTAGTATGCAGCCTCTGAACAAGGACTCCAGACGGATAGAGCATTTTAAGAAAAGGGTCTATTCCTCAGCCACTTGCTCTGTTCGTTCCCTAAGCTTTCTAACCCACATGGTTCAGTATCGGAATACCCTGTGGGAGAAAGCTTTCGAGCTGGCACAGGCTCAGCCTGATCTTCCTGGAAAGGCTGAACTTCTACACCTTCTGAAGTCAGGCTTGGATGTGGGGACTCATGTTCTCTGAGCCTCTTATGACTTGGTGGCGCCACAGGCAGAGCTGCGGCTACGGGAGTTTGTCTTCGACGCTATTCCTGGCTTAGAGTCTCCGGGTTTGCTCTGGATGTCCAGTCTAAGATTCTGGATGCACCTTTCAGAGTTTGTTTGGTGAGGATTCTCAAAATATAATTATTTGTCTCCAAGAGTGGGGCAAGGCTCTACATTTGGTTCAGACAGTATACCGATCTCAGCCCAAATCATCTCAGTGGCAGTCCTTTCATCACACCTCCAAGCAGCAACCCAGAGGCCAGCAGCACCAAAGTGCCTTTATTAGAAAGGCTGCTTCCCAAGCTACAAGAGGCTCTGCCCCCAGAGCTCCCAGGACTTCCCAGGCTGCATTGCCTGTCCCTGGCTCCTCTGCCTGACTCCTTACCCAACCCCTCTTCCCCAGCTGAATCCCTGGGGGAGGTTGTGGGGGGGGGTAATTTCTTTATATGCAGAGAAGGTTGACGCAGAATAACCTCGGATCAGTGGGTTCTGCAGTTAGTGGAAAAGCGGCACAACCTAGAATTTTTGGAGATTCCTCCGGACAATCCTCCAGTACCCTCCCATTACCCTCAGGCCCTTATCCAAGAAGAGATCCAAATGCTCCAGAGAAAACAGGCCATAGAACCCTTTCCACCAGCACAGCGAGAGAAGGGATTCTACTCACATTTCTTCCTGGTCCCAAAGAGAACAGAAGACTTACATCCCATCCTGGACCTCAGCCACCTGAACCAATTCACAGAATACAGACAATTCAGGATGGTCACTCTTCTCGACCTTCTCTCCTTACTTCATCAGGGGGATTGGTTCTGTTCTCTGGACATGCAGAATGCTTACCTTCACATCTTGGTGTTCCTTCCCCACAGGAGGTTCCTTTGCTTCCACTTACAAGGAAACCACTACCAATTTTGAGCTCTTACATTTGGCCGTTCCTCAGCTCCATGGGTCTTTACAAAATGCCTCATAGTAGTGGCAGCGGCCTTAAGGAGCGAAGGCCATTATGTCGTCCCCTACCTAGACAACTGGCTTCTAACAGCTCCCACCAAGGAGTAGTTGCTCAGAACCACGGAGGCCACTTTCACTCTGTTTCAGGATCTGGGGGTAACTCTCATCCTACCCAAATCCTCCCCTTGGCCAAGTCAAAGACTTCAGTATATTGGGGCAATCTTGAACACAGCCCAAGGAAAGGCCTTTCTTCCCCCAGACAGGGCAGAATGCCTTCAGGCACAGGCTCAACTGGTCTTATTGTCTCACCAGCTTCTAGCCAGAGCCTTTCTCAGACTACTGAGCCACATGGCGGTGGCCATTGCAACAGTTCCTCTGGCTCGCTTACACATGGGGATAGCCTAACAAAACCTTTGGGTCCAATGGGATCAATGCACAGACTATTTGAATCTTCCAGTGTTGGTATCCACCTCAGTGAGACAGACTATGATGTGGTGGTTGAACCCTTCCGATCTTTCCAAGGGGGTCCACTTTCGGTCGGAATCACCGCGATAGATTCTGACTACAGACACATCAGACCAGGGCTGGGGCGCCCATGTGGCAGACCATCAGATTCAGGGGACCTGGTCCCCCTTGGAGCAGCATCTCCACATCAATGTTTTGGAGATGCAGGTGATCCTGTATGCTCTGCAGGCCTTCCTGAGGAACCTGCTCCTGGGACCTCTTTTGATCCAGATGGACAATATGTCTGTGGTCTTTTACTTACACAAGCAGGGTGGAAATATTCTTACTCCCTCTGCAGGGAAGCAATGAGATTTTGGTATTGGACCATGGAGCATCACCTGGACCTGACTGCTGTTCATGTTCCAGACATTCAAAACACCTTGGCCGACAGCTCAAGCTGTTCCCGGTCCAATGCCCATGAATGGGAACTTCTTCCCTCAGTGGTCGAAGAGCTCTTTGACAGGTGGGGCCATTCCGAACTGGACCTCTTCGCTTCTCCATCCAACAAAGAACTGCCTAGTTTCTGCTCGCTAGATCCAGGGCCTGTTTTTTTCTGGTGAGATACGCTGTCCCTCTCTTGGACAGGAAGGTGTCTGCATGCCTTTCCTCCCTTTCCATTGCTGCAGAGAGTTCTGCTCAAATTGCAGTCAGAAGGGGCAGAGATGATTCTGATAGCCCCAAACTGGCCGCATTAGATTTGGTTTCTACTCCTCCAGCAACTAGCAGTGGAGCCTCCGATTCCCCTGTCTCTGTGCTCTGATCTGCTCTCCTAGGAGCTTGGCACCCTGATCCGTCCGGACCTCAAGTCACTGCACCTTCATGGATGGCTCCTGCAGACTTAGCAGTTGCCATTTTGGGGTTTGTCCCTAGATGACAGATGTCCTAGTGGCAGCCAGAAAACCCTTCACTAGATCCACTTATACTACGAAGTGGAAGCAGTTCTGCATATGGGCCACCGCTCGTCAGCTGGATCCCCTTACCTGTCCGGAGAATCTCATTCTAGAGTACCTTCTTTCCCTGTCAGACTCAGGCATAAGTTACTCATCAATTAATGTGCACTTATCCACCATCGCTCTGTACCGTGCACCTATTGAAGGTAAGACTCTTGCCCAGTTGGACCTCTCCTGCACTTTCTTGCGAGGCATACCACATCTGAAACTTCCCATCAGGATCCCTGTTCCCCCTGGGATCTGTTGTTCTTTTAGAAAAGCTTACTTTGCCTACCTTTGAGCCTGCTGCAAGCTGCAAGCTATGCTTTCTGTCATGGAAAGCATTATTTTTAGTTGCTATTACTTCTGCTCGAAGGATTTCCACGCTTCAGGCGCTGATGTGTAAAGAGCCTTATTTAGTTTTCCACATGGACAGGGTGACCTTGACGACCATTCCTAAGTTTCTTCCTAAAGAGGTGTCAGAGTTTACTCTGAATCAAGACATCCACATTCCTGTGTATTACCCAGAGTATTTGAATCCAAGGGAGGCCTTTTTGCATACTCTGAATGTCCACAGGTGCTTCGCTATTATCTGGATCGCACCTGAGCCTTCAGAATGACTGACCAGTTATTTGTTTCATTCTCCCTGGGAAAAGAAGGGGCTTCTGTTTCTAAATGATATTTGTCCAAATTGCATTGTTTATTGTAACGGCAAATATGATAAATGTTTACCAGGCCCAGTTAAAGGCCATTCTACCAGGAGCATAGCTGCTTTTTTTGCCTCCTTCAGAAATGTGTCCATTGCTGACATTTATGCATGCCCACTTGGAGTTCTGTCCACATTTTCATCCGATATTATAGTCTGGTCATTGCATCTAGGTGTAGGGCAGGTTTTGGACTGGCAGTCCTGCAGGGTCTTCTCTCTTGAGTGCTTTACTCTGACTTCTGCCTCCTCCCAGCTGACCAGGGTCAGTCTTTTCACTGCTTGGGACTCAGTCCTAATGGTGTAACCTGCCGCAAGAGACCCCCTCAAAGTGAGATAGTACAGTTACGTAAGAACTTACCATTACAGTAGATCAGGTGCTGCTTTCCCTCCCTCCCCTCCATCCCCCTGGTGACTGCTTCTCCATCACTGTTATCTTTTTTTCCACTCAGTGTAGAGGAACCTCCTCAATTCTTCAGTTGATGTATATGCTGGGGTCTCCAGCGGGAGAACTGAGGTTGGGCTGGGGGCTGGGGTATCACTACATTATCCTGAACTCACTTGCCTGACACACGGAATCACAAAGCAAAAAATCCCAACAGTGGGATTTTGCCCCCCTCCCCGGAGTTAGTAATCCTAATTAAGGGGAGTGTGGGGGGGGGGGCAAAGTCCCCTGAAGCAAGGAAAATTGGCAAAATCCCATAGTCGGGATTTTGGCGTCGGGCTACAGGGTGTTGGGCAAGCCAGTGTCGAGATATCACAGTATATCTGGCTGGGGGACTATGCCTTTTATACTATAGGTGGACACTGGGGGCAGGCCGATGTCAGGACGCGATCCCTCATTGTATACTGCTAGCTAGAAGTTTTCCGTGGGGTCCTGGCACCTGCCGGGCTTCAGTCCAAACAGTGTTACCTGCTGCAAGAGCTCCTCTCGAAGATCTACTGTTATGGTAAGTTCTTACATAACTGTACTTTATTTAGGCTGTTGCAGCTATTTATCCTCTACTGCACTATTTGAACAGCTTTTTTGTTTAATATGCACTTTAAACTTTTTAAATACTGTCCCTTTAAGGGCTTTCACTATTTAAAAGAGTAGTTTGTAACAATGTGGCACTTACTGATGGTGCTTTAGGTGAAACTGGCCTGAGGTTTGTGTAGTCAGTGCATGAAGGGACTGACCTTCTGATAGTGACTGGGTACTGTATTTTAGCTTTATACTTGCATTAAAACAGTTGATAAGCCAGCTCCATGGCACCAGGCGAAGGGGGATCAGCTGGCACGCTGGCAACTCGGGTTCATGCCCAAGCTCAGGTCGTCAGGAGCGGAGACCGGCAAGGAGGGCTAGGAGCATCCCAGGGGTGCTTTCCTCTTCGGGGGGGGGGGGTCAAACCTGTGTCGGTGTTGGGCGGCTCCTGGTGGCCACATTGTGGCATTGCATGATGTGGCATGGATGACCACATGCCACGTGTCGGGCTTCAGTTGGGAAGAGGGGTGGGACGGGGTCCAGAAAGATGGAAAAACTGGCTGCCCAACCGACTGTAGGACTGTTGCCGGTTCCCCCTCCACCACGAAGCCCAGCTGGAATGCCTCTCGATCTGCGCGCATAGCCCTATGCCCCATAAAGAGTTGAATTCCAGTTTCTCCTCCTTGTGCCCTCCCAGGGAGGGTCCCCCCAGCAAAGGGATATGACTGGGCTGACCGGGGGCATGGAATCGGGTAGCAGCAGATGGCAGGAGGGGGGACAGAGTTGGCTAGAAGAGGGGCCATAGGTGGCCTGAAGGAGTGGCCAGTCGAGCGGCAGGGAAAGGCCAAACAAAAAAAAGGTTGATAAAATGCTTAAATGACTAAGCCCTGATACCTTTACGTGGTACTTTATGGAGGGTGGTACTGGATTTATCCTTTTGTCAGTGTTTTTTATGTTGCACACTTAGCAGTGGGGTGGCCTTGTTCTGTTCGCTATCTCCCAGTGGGCACAATACCTGTTTCCAGGGGCAACCTGGGAGTACTTGGGGAGGTTAAGAGATTTGCTCAGTGTCACACAGTAGGTAAGTGGAGGCTGTGAGAATCACACCCAGGTCTGCTGGATGTACCAAGCTCATGCACAGTTTGTTACTCTAGCCTCTATGCTACATGTCCAGCCCATTTTCCTTTTCCTCTCTACTTGGTCTCCTGTTGTTCTCCTCCCCCTAGCCATCATCATTATTATCATCAGCTTCAGTGCCTGGTGGTACTTCTGCTGATGCCGTGCATTGGCATGTCTTCTCATACTGAGATCTGTGGGACTTCAACAAATGCCTTTTCATGGTACATATTCCCAGCCATGTTCCCTCCTTACTCTGACTCAGCATGTCTTTACATAAAAGACACACTACATGTGTCCGAGGGTATTTCTTCACGGAGAGAGTGGTCGATGAGTGTGTTGCTCAAGGAGGTGGTGGAAATGGAGTCTGTGGCAGGCCTCAAGATGGGATAGAACAGACATAAGTTATACTGTGAAAAATGGAGGGGGACTGGGGGAGGGTGTCAGGCCATGGGGAGGGTGGCTGAGCTGCTACTGACCTGAGCCCGCTCAGCGTTAGGCTGGTGTGGTATTAGGTGGGAACAAAATAGAGTAGATGGGGGGACTTCCAGTGGTGCCATGGAGTAAGAAACAGTGCGAGTTGGAGCTCTCCCCCTGCTATATACTTAAAAAAACATTAAAAAGTATACCAAGAGCATTCTATACGGGCTAAAACATCAGCCAACTGCCAATTTAAACAAACACCTTGCTATATGAATCTGCGAGGGGCCGATCGGAACTGATTCTGGATTTTTAATTCATACAAGGATCAAGGAGACAGTGATACCTCCGTCGACAAGGGAGAGATGGGGACTTCAGAGCTCACCACAGCAGTAAAACTACACTGGGCAAGACACCCTCCGAATCGATTCTGCAAGCCATCCAAGATTTTCACTCTGAAGTCAAACAGACCCTCCTCGACCTCTGCATGGATCTTGGGCAATTACTGGGCCACCTGGATGAGGACGACTTGCAGATCATCTCCAACACAGAGTGCCTGGATGCCCTCAAAACCTCCATGAAAGAGCTGGCTCTCCTGCAACTCCAAACCGTCGCAAGGCAGGAGGATGTGGAGAATCGGGGACGGAGAAAAAATTTACGGTTTTACGGCATACCTGAGGGCGAGGAAGGCACAGACATCCAGGCTTTTCTCAACCGGTTTCTACTGATATTAGGGAATTGGAAAGTTACATTGATCTTATGGATGAACAACTTCATTCTAATGAACAATTTCCTTCAAATTTAGGTAGCATTTATATGCCTCCTGATGAGGAGACAATTGTAACGACTAGTACTAGTATACCTGTTGCCTCAGCCCTCTCTTATAAGGTGGATGATTATCTGCCCTCTTCTCATGATAGTGATGACTGGACCATTGTCACAAAGCCTCTTAAAAAAGGAGGGGCGGTCAAATACACAATAGTGCCCCTATTGAAACTCGTAATAGGTTTGAGCAATTGACTGTATCAAATAATGAAGTGCTACATGATTTATTCTGTGCATCACCCTCTGTTGATGTTCATGGTTCAAAAACACTTTTCAATCAGGAGTTAATGCCCATGAATACTTGTCCTAGTAAGTCTCAAGCTACCAAATCAATACCTATTAAGTTAATCGCTCCAGAGTGTGTTAAACAATCACCTGTTTCTGATTCTTGTACCCCTACTGTCTCAAAACAAGTGTTAGTCCTCCGAGATTCAATCATTAAGCACATTGACAGGGTGGTATGCAATAGTGACAAGAGCAACTGCACTTGTTCTAGCTTCCATGGGGCCAGGGTATCTGAAATTACCTCCATGATGCCTAAAATTTTACAAAATGTGCGGGAAAATCCACTGGTTATCATATATGCCGGAGTTAATGACATAAACAACACCCCATGTAATCAGTTACAACAGGACTATGTGTCGTTGTGTAACCTGTTACTTGATAGGGGATGCTGTGTAAGTATATCTGAAATTCTACCTGTCCCGAAAGCAACATCTACCATGATGCAGAAAATCAAAGCCCTAAATGAATGGCTGAGAAAGTGGTGTTTTAAGCAGGATATACCCTGTATTACCCACTGGGAATCATTTTCAGATCGTTCTTCCTTGTTTTGATGGGACGGTTTACATCTCAGTCGTAGGGGTAGTACACTTATGGGGAAAAGTATCACTAAAATCATAAATCATTGTTTAAACTAAAAACAATGGGAGATAATGGGTCTATTCCCAAGTCTCTGAATACTTACTAAAATATTATTACAACTAAATGTAAATTCCTAGCTTTGAATGCAAGATCTTTAAACCAACTCAAATTAGCAGAACTCGAAGCCAAATGTAAAACTTTAAATATAGGTGTGGTGGGAGTAACTGAAACTTGGTGGGATGCATCCTCAATTTGGTCCAGAGAAATTCCAGGTTATAAGTTATATCATAAAAACAGATTAGATAAGCAAGGCAGTGGAGTTTGTATGTATATACAAAATTATATTCCTTCTTTTGAAGTGTGTTCTCCTTTTCCTTTGGAAAGTATATGGGTTAAAATCTTATTGAAGGAGCAGTCCTATGTAACTATTGGTAACATCTATTGACCTCCATCTGCAAATTCAGATTACACAACTGATATGTTTAAAGAAATTACACATTTTTCAGAATCTCAAGATACTGTAATATTTGGTAACTTTAACCTCCCTCATATTAACTGGGACTCATTCTCAGGACAGTCCTATGCCGAGAAAGGACTAATAGATGTGGTAGTTAGTACTGGATTACAACAACTTGTTACTGAACCCACTCGAGGTCCTAATATTTTGGATCTATTATTTACTAACATAGAGCAACAAATTAGCAATTTACAAATTTGGGATCCACTTGGGACCAGTGATCATTCATCTATTCTTTTTGAAATTCAACAGTTTAAAACTACACAAAAGAAGTTATACTATACAAAAAATTATAACAAAGCAATTTTTTCTAAAATCAGTGAATACTTACAAAACATAAACTGGGAATCTAATCTTCTTAATTGTACAACACAACAAGCTTGGGACTTTTTTTAAAAACATTGTACATTATTTGGAAAATACCTTTATTCTATCTAAGAGGAAATTTAATAATAAAGGAAAAATTACCCCTTGGTTCAACAAGGCAATTAAAAGTCAGATTAAAATAAAAATTAAACGTTTTAGGAAACTTAAGAATACTTCTGTTCCATTTAAAACTACTCTACTACATAAATAACAGACTATGTGTGAAAAACTTAAAAAATTCTACTAAATTGGCAAAAAATAAGCTAGAATTTAAACTAGCTCACACAAAAGACTGTCACAAATCTATTTTCTCCTATATAAATAGTGAAAAAAGGTGTATCAAGGACCTTTGGTCCCATTATAACCAATGGCTCTTCTCTATCTGATATAGAAACCTTGAATTTCTTTAATAAGTACTTTTGTTCTGTCTTCTCTCAAAAATACCTATTAGTACATTTAAAGTTCACCACATAGATTATCATAGGTTCTATCCAACTGACATTATACAGGCTATCAAAAAACTAAAAAAAAATACTAGTCCAGGCCCAGACAGTATTCATCCATGGTTTCTGATCAAAACCTCTATAAATATTTCTATACCTTTGTCAACTATTTTCAATAAATCCTTACAAGAAAGCATTGTACCAAATGACTGGCGTTCAGCAATAGTTACTCCCATATTTAAAAAAGGCAATAGAGGTTCCCTGCAAAATTATCGTCCAATTAGCCTGACCTCAGTGGCTGTAAATTTATGGAATGAGTAATGAAGTCTCTAATAGATCAAGATTGTAAAAAATTAGGAATTTATGGTTCAAATCAGCATGGGTTTACTCCCAAGTATTCCTGCACCACCAATCTGATATCTTTTTACAATAATATAAGTACTCTACTAGATGTGGGTATCCCTACTGATGTAATTCTTTTGGACTTTAGTAGAGCTTTTGATAAAGTCTTGCGTGAAAAACTCATTACTAAAATGCACAATCTAGGTTTGTCACCTGATATTGTCAGCTGGACTTTAGACTGGTTGACAAATCATTCTCAGAGAGTCAGACTTAATGATATCTTGTCTGATTCGGGTAGTGTGACAAGTGGTGTACCACAGGGGCCGGTCTTGGGACCAACATTGTTTAACCTCTTTATCAGTGATTTACAAACAGGGCCAAATAACGTCATAGTTAAATTTGCAGACGATACTAAATTGGGGGGCAAGGTTACTAATCAAGAAAATATTTCTGCATTAAAGAAGGATTTGGAAAAATTAACACTTTGGGCAAATGAAAATCATATGCAGTTTAATCAAGACAAATGTTTAGTAGTGCATTTCAGTGTAAATAATCCAAAAACTATATATTATATAAACAGACTACCACTTCACTCATCAAATTGTGAAACAGATTTAGGGATACATGTTAATAATAAACTTGTATCAAATGATCACTGTGTTAGAACTGCTTGCATGACCAATAGACTTTTGAGGCAAATAAAACACACTTTTGTTAATCGCACTGAACAATGCCTTATTTCATTGTATAGGGCATACATTAGACCATATCTAGGCTATGGCTCTCCTTTCTGGAATCCAAACCAAAAAAAAGACATAGCAATTCTTGAACAGGTTCAAAGAGTAACTAGAATGATTCCAAGATTAACAAACTTGGATTATCAGAACAGATTAAAAGCTACTGGCCTCTTCTCTCTTCAAACTAGAAGATTAAGAGGTGATATGCTTATGGTTTTTAATTAAATAAATTCACCAGATCTAATGGAAAAATGTGGTCTAACACTCTCCAAAAGGAGACATGTTCCAAGACTGCATAATAAACAGCTTGAAGTAAAAACTTATAAAACCAGCAAAAGGGGAAACTTTTTTCCAATAAGAGCATCCATTGTATGGAACACCTTGCCACAAGAATTAGTAGAGGCAACTAGTGCCACTGTCTTTAAAAACAAATTAGATGTTTGACTGAGGGATAATAGATAAATAATGTCCCACATAGTGTGGGGAACAGTCTCGATGGGCTCTGGCTTTCTTCTGTTCTTTCATACCAAGTAATTCCATGTAACCATTTTCTCCACTCCACGCTCGACTTGGGCCTGGATTTTCCCATCGACATAGAGCGGACCCATTGAGTGTTAGGTCCCAAACCCCCACCAGGAGCGTGCCCAAGGTCGATCATCGCACGCTTCTTGAACTTTGTGGTGAAGGAATCACTGATCCAGAAAGCCTGGGCACAGAGAATGATAATGTATGAAAATAAAAGGATCTTCATCAACAATGATTATGCCCCGACAACCTAGGATCTCAGGCGAGAATACACTCCCCTCTTCCCTTGCCTTCGAACAAATAAATTGAAGTTTAAAATGCCCTACCCTGCCAGGATGGTTGTCTTCTTTTCCACTGGTCCCCAATCCTACTCATTGGCAGACGAAGCTAAAAGAGACTTAATCTTAAGAGGCCTGCTAAAAGACCACAAGGCCTGAAAAATTAAAAAAGGTAATCACTCAATAGAGAAGCCTCTTAAAGGGACACAAGCACATGGAGCAGAACAGACATTACAAGGGATTATACAATCCATTCAGCAATTTTGGCAGGGTATTGCTGTCAACTGACTTTTACTGATTCTTCCTCAATAATCCCTGGAATATGAGGTACAGAGCTGCTGAGTGCTTTCTCAGGGGGGTTGGGGAATGTCGGACCCAACGGCCACCTTTGGAGCTCCAGAAAACTTCCTAATTGGTCTGAGAGGCTTCCTGATGGTGGACAGTTTAGGTCTGTCCGAGAGCCTCACTCTATTTTTTCCTTTGCTTAGGAGGAGCTCCGTGGCTTGGGTCTCCTGCTCTCTCCCACCGCCTTATGTTCTCCACCCTGGTGTTCCTCCCCCTCCTCCCAAATGCTCCTTCAAAATATGTGTAACCCCCTACAAATGGGGGTTCCTAAAAGCCTGTTAGGAGCTTGCCTAAGTGTTACCCTAACTGCTGGTGTTTGGCGTTTAAGCCATTTGAATGGCACTGTGAGTGCTTATAGAGCCTACACATACTGTCTCTTTAAGAGCTGTCTGCTTGCAGACATAATTAATGCTTATGGGGGGGACTGGTGTTTCCCTGCTTGAATCCTGCCTGGGCTGCGGTGTAATCGCTCCATTTTGCAGTCGCTGAAAGCATAAAAGGGAGCCCATCCGAGAGATGTAACTGTTTGCCTGTAATCATTTAAAGCGTTAGTGAGTGAAATTACAGTTTGTCTAACCTGCCTTTATTGCAGCTGGGACTCTGTGTGTGTTGCCCCTCCATTTTGGACTTGGACTGCTGTGCTGGGCCAATTGGGTTAAGGGAGCCCTAAAATGGAGACTGCTTGGGCCAACCAGAACTGGGACTCTCACTGGAGCCCGATTACAAGGGGCATGTATGGCTAGTGCTTATGGGAATTGTAGCTTGGACCTTGGCGCCTTTTTGCACCAACAGAGGGAGCTCTGGAGTGACTGATAGCCGAACCCTCCAACTGGACTTACTGGAACCTAAGGGAAATGCCCTGAACTGAAGCTGGAGAAGCAGATCGTTAGTGGCAGTGAAAGGAGTAGGGGCTCTGTATTTTTCTGCGGTGTACAGTTCGCGCAGGAAGCGCATGAGAAGCCTTGAAGTCAGCCTACAGCCATTGTAAGCGATAGTTGGACTGAATCCGAGTTCCTGAGGAAAAGGAAGGCTGAAGAGTGGAAACCAGGCTCACCCTGTAGAAGACTGGAGATATTGCTGAATCACGCTCGGTCTGTCAGGAACTGAAGCTGTTGTGCGTGCTTCCGGGTATTCTGCAGTAATTGCGATCGGGATCGAGGAGCAGCCTGCCTGGTATAGTACTTTCCTTTTACATATGAATGTGTGTAGTGCTTGTGGGGAATTGCTATTTCCTGTCCCCTGTACTGTGTACTGCGTGTTGAAGCTGGAAGCAAACCCCAGCTTGTCTCGGACTAAATCCGTCTGCTATCAACTGCTTTGGGGTCCAGTCACAAGGACATTGTCTCCATGCCCTGTTGTTTCTGGCAATCCAGGAGAACATCCACCATTCGATTCTCAGCTTGGGTATTGTGAGTACAAATCAGGGTCTTCCCCTGCAGCCTGTTATCAATTACAAGTGTGTCATCTAATTCTTGTTGTTTCACTGCTTCGTGGACTGAGCCCTCTGGCTCCGGATTACAATTGGGTGTTGTGCATATCTTTTCTTCTACAGGGCCCCATCCATCTGCACCTGCCAGCCAACACTGGGCAACGGACCTTGCTAGCTTCCCACCACCTGGGTACCCAGAGTGTGACTTTTCAGACCCTGTATGTGTGCACAGTACTGTGATTTTAATACTGCAACTTACCCTGATTTCCCCCTCCCATGTTCCATTCCCCAAAATAAACCAGATTCGATGTTACTGAACTTTATACTGTCTGAAGTGTCGGTACCTATAGAACAAGCACTGTATTCGGTTGTGGATGTTCATTAACCTTGCTTTACAGGGGGTCCTCAGAGGCATGTTGCAGAATCAGTCTTGACGGTAAGTGGTACCTTATGAGTGAACAGTGTGTATATGTAGGGTATTGGGATTGTAACTCCTATGTACTGTGTGAGCCATTAGAGGGAATAAAAGGGGGTCTCAGTGTCCCAGAGGGCTGTGACCAAGCTAGTCTAACCACTACAAACCCTGACCTCTGGGTGGAGGCACCCGTCATAGAACCTATGCCCCTCAACCTGTCAGTAGTCAAGCAGGCAGGGCTAGTAGCCCTTGGGATAGTGCCACCTGGGGGTTACTTCTTGGAGGCACCACTGGGATTAGCGTCCTCTAGTGGCCACATGAAGGAATTACCCCATTATGTTTAATTTAAAGGAAAAAATGGAGGGGAGTACCACACCCAAGTTAAAAATGGACCCCCATAAGTTGATGGTGCATAAATTGATGGGATGGTGCGAAGCTGAGAAGATAGACCCCCAAAAGGCTATTTTGTTGCTGCATGTCCCCTTAGGGACTAGCAATGCTGATATTATATCCACGGTAGAGTTTGTTAAGTGTTTGGGCAAAGCAGAAGTAAAGGGACGAGACGCTGACTTGTTTAACCAAACTTTGATAGTGCTACTCTCATGTAGTTACCCCACATACCCTAAAAAGGTGCCACCTATGATTCTACCTGAAGGGGCCCTGAAGGGATGGAGAGTTATTCATATATCTAGTGGTCTGGCCACCCCGAGTGGGTCCCCTAGTGCAGATGGGTTTAAAGGAAGGCTGCTCAAGCTGTTAGCCTCAGAAGGGGAAAACTGTCCAGGAGGCAGTGAAAGTGTTAGACTTGCCTGGGGACCACACACCTGTACATTCCCCGATCCCCTCTCCGGTGTCCCCCAAGAGCACCATAATAGCTACTTCCCCTATGGTAATTCCCCTGATACAGTTGGACTCCTATAGAAGGCTTAGACTTTTCTCTGGTACTGTTCCAGTGCCTTCGGCGGAAGATGGTTTGGAGACCTGGATGGACTATGCTAACCCTTTAGTACAGAAATGGCAGTGTTCAGAAGAGGAAAAGAGGAAGCACTTGATGGAAAGCTTGAGAGGCCCTGCCCTGGAAGCCATCCGTTTTTTACATGCTACTAGTCTGGAGGCCACTGCAGCAGAATATCTCTCTGCCTTGAAGGGGGTGTTTGGCAGCACAGAATCAGGGGATGATTTATTATGGAAATTCAAGTCAGCCAAACAGCGGAAAAATGAGAAATTGTCTGCCTTTGTCACTAGGATAGAAAGGGCTTTGCACAGGGCCCACAGAAAAGGGGGAGTGCCAGCCAAAGAATTAAACTGGGTCAGATTAGACTGCATATTGAAGTCAGCTAGATTTTCGAGTATAATGATACTGATGCTCAAGCTGCAAGACAGGAGGGCAAGCCCTCCAGAGTACTGTCATTTGATGAAAGAAATCCTTGAGATTGAAACTGATGAAGAGGGCTGGGAACCCTGTGCTAGGGCTGTGAACACTTGTCAGACCCCCGAAAAGAGTGAGCTAGATGAGGCTCAACAGTTGAGAGATTTAATTAAGGAATTGACTGAGGCATACAAAGAACCAGATTTGTATCAGGCTCCCCCTGAGCCCAAAAGTGGAGTGGGAGTTCATGTTGTTTCCCCTGAAACCCGGATTGAGGGTAACCTGCTAGCAGAACTGAGAGAATTGAGAGAGATGGTGGGGGAGCTGCAAAGGGTCCCCTCACCCCCAACCGTAGTGGAGATTCAGAAGCCCAAAGGTATAAGCCCCCAGTCCAAGAAGAGCCGCACAGGGCTCCAGAGGTGCCCCAACAGAAAATAGACCCCTCATCCTTCCAGGACACTAGAGACATTAAGTTCTGCTACCGTTGTGGGGAGGATGGGCATTTTCAGTCAGCTTGTCGCTTGCCAGAGAACTTGAGAAAAGTTACCAATAGGTTAGTGGTCTGGCATCACAGAACCTACGCTTGACCACCAGGGGGAGCTACTCGGAAAAGTTATGCCACCAGGGCCAATGCCCGATCGACACCCAGATCAGTGCCACCGAAATGGTCTGAAGTGGTGGGTCCCTCCATGGAGACCACTGTAAAAGTGAATGGAGTGCCTAAAAGAGCTGTGTTAGACAGTGGCTCCCAAGTGACAATTATGTTCCAGGACTGGTATCAGAAGCATTTGTCTGATGTGTCCCTGCAGCCATTGGAAGAACTACATGTCTGGGGTTTAAGTGAGAAGGCCTACCCCTACTCCGGCTATATCCGAATCTGGTTGTCTTTTCCCACCTCTGTGGCTGGGGTGGCACAGTAAGTGGAAACCTTGGCCCTAGTGTGTCCCCCTACTGGACTGTATGATGGGGTTCCTCTACTAACTGGGACTAATGCACATATGTCTGGATGGCTGGCAAAGCTGTGTTATGAAAAACAGGGGTCCCGGACTGGTAAAACTTTAAGAATTCCGGCCTTGATCAGGAAGGCCTACGATGCCCAGAGAGATACTGACAAAGTGGAACCTGAGGATCCGGTAGGAATTGTCTGGAAACAGGATTCTGAGTCTCTGACACTGGCGCCAAATGCCCAGTGTACCTTACAGGGAGAGGTCCATATCAGAAAGGATGTCAAGAATAAAATATTAATGCTGGATGCACCAGGCGATGGAAAATTGCCAGAGGGACTGCTGGTCAAGCCTAGTATTTTGCCTGCCCGAGCCCATGCTTATGCCAGAAGGATAATGGTTCAAGTTCATAATGTGTCTGATAGAGAGATTTGAGTAAATAGAGGTTGCACCCTGGCTAATGTGCATTGTGTAGACATTGCAGTGCTACCCAGTAACAAGAGTTCAGGGAAGAATGATAAGGTAACGCCTGACTTGTTTGATTTCGTTGACTCCCCATTGCCAGCTGAATAGAAAGTGAGGATCAGTGAGAAGCTTGCCCAGAGAGACCAGGTGTCTTCTTTAAAGGAATGGGACGTGGGATGTGTGCAAGGAGCTGAGCACCATATCCGGCTGCATGATGACAGGCCATTTCGTGAGAGGTCTCGACGCCTGGCACCTGCTGGCATAGATGATGTGAGACGGCATCTGCAAGAGATGCTAGCTGCTGGTGTAATACAAGAATCCAGAAGCCCATATGCTTCCCCTATCGTGGTAGTGAGAAAAATGAATGGGACAGTAAGGATGTGCGTGGATTATCGCACTTTAAATCGGCGGATTATCCCTGATCAATATACAATGCCCTGCATTCAGGATGCTTTGGACTGCCTAAATGGTAGCAAGTGGTTCTCTGTGCTGGATCTTCACAGTGGGTACTACCAGATCCCGATACCCCCAGAAGACTGTGAGAAGACAGCCTTTATCTGCCCCCTTGGTTTCTATGAGTTCATAAGGATGCCTCAAGGGATTTCAGGGGCTCCAGCCACTTTTGAACGACTGATGGAGCATGCAGTGAGGGACATGAACCTATTGGAGTGCGTGGTGTACTTGGATGATGTTATTGTGTTTGGCAGATCACTGGAGGAACATAAGAGTAGATTGTTCAAGGTGTTGGACTGACTGGAAGACTTTGGCCTGAAACTGTCCATCGATTAATGTCAATTCTTGCAAACATCTGTAAAGTATGTGGGATACACAGTCTCCACCGAGGGAACAGAGACAGACTAGAGTAAAGTTGAGGCCTTGGCCACCTGGCCACAGCCCCACAATCTAAAAGAACTGCAAAGATTCCTGGGCTTCTGTGGCTACTATCGCCGTTTCATCAAGGACTATTCGAGAGTGATCCGTCCTTTACTTAATCTTACTCAAGGGTACCCTCCAACCCACAAAAAATACAAGAGGACAACTTCCCCTGAGAATGAGTGTATTTCTGTCCTAATGAAGTATTTGGGGCACGATGGACACCTGATTGTGAAGCTGCTTTTCATGAGATTATATATCAACTTAACCATGCCCCTGTCCTGGCCTATGCAGGTCCAGCAAAACCCTATGTCCTACACACTGATGCTAGCTTGCAGGGTTTGGGGGCTGTGTTGTACCAGGAGCACGAGAATGGCCTTAGACCAGTGGCCTTTGCCAGCAGAAGCCTGAGTCCTTCCGAAAAGAACTATCCTGTACATAAGTTAGAGATCCTAGCTTTGAAGTGGGCCATTGTGGACCAATTCCACAAGTACTTGTATGGGGCTAAGATACTGGTAAAAACTGACAATAATCCCTTGACCTATGTGCAGACTTCAGCTAAGTTGGATGCTGCTGGCCATAGGTGGCTCTCTGCATTATCTACATACGACTATGCTGTTGAATACAGAGCAGGCCTAAACCACATAGATGCTGATGCTCTCTCCCAGAGGCCTGTTTCTCAAAATAACTGAATCAAACTGTCAGAACCTGACATTCGAGCACTCTGCCAGAAGTTTGACTGAGAGGAGCAAGTGGCCCCAGACACAGTGAACTGTTTGGGGCCCTCTGAGGATTGCATACCTGCTGCATATTGCCACGTCTCTGCGTTAGACATTGGTGCTTTGCCTCAGCTAGACAATGACAGTCTTCAGTGGGCTCAATCCCGAGAGCCTATGGTTAAAGCAGCTTTGGAAGCCCTCTACACAGGGAAAGATGTATCCAAGTTACATTCTACAGATTTAAGAACTGCATTGTTATACAAGGAAAGTCCTAAGTTGAAGCTGATTAATCGACTGTTATACAGGGAAGCATGTGGACAGAGGGGGACAAATAGACAAACAGCAGCTAGTTTTGCCCACTGCCTTTCGAGACTTGGTGCTGAGGTCCCTACACAACCACATGGGGCATCTTGGCATAGACAGAACACTTGACTTGGTGAAATCCAGATTCTATTGGCCTAGGATGGGGGCTGATGTTGAACTACACATTAAAACTTGTAGTCGCTGCTTACAGAGGAAAGCTTTGCCCCAGAGGGCTGCCCCCCTAGTGAACATCACCACCAGTGCCCCCATGGAGCTGGTCTGCATTGACTTTCTGAGTTTGGAGCCAGATCAAAGAAATATCAGTAATGTGCTGGTGGTCACTGACCATTTCACGAGATATGCCCAAGCTTTCCCCACCAAAGACCAGAAGGCATCCACTGTGGCAAAAGTACTTGTAGAAAACTTTTTTGTTCACTATGGGGCTCCACAAAAAATCCATTCTGATCAAAGGAGGGACTTTGAAAGTCATCTGATCAAAGAGATGCTTTCTCTGTGGGGAGTGTGAAAGTCCAGAACCACCCCTTACCACCCCAAGGGGGACCCACAGCCTGAACGTTTCAACTGCACTTTGCTAGATATGCTGGGCACCCTCCACCCAAAGGACAAGCCTAGATGGAGCCAACAAATTAGCACCTTGGCACATGCCTACAACTGCACCAAAAGTGATGCCACTGGGTTCTCCCCCTACCGCCTGATGTTTGGAAGAGAAGCCCGACTACTGGTAGATGTTTGTTTAGGAGTTTCTCCTGATGGGGTTCGAGCTGATAACCATTTACAGTATGTGCAAAAGTTAAAGGCCCAACTAAATCATGCGTACCAACTGGCTCAAACCATGGCTGCCAAAAGAAATCTGGCCAACAAAGAAAGGTATGATAAAAAGGTAAAAGCACTAGAACTTCAGGAGGGAGATTGGGTGTTGCTAAGAAATCTGGGACTGCATGGCAAACACACGATTGCTGACAGGTGGCACCATCTCCCTCACATTGTAGTGGGCAAACTAGATGATCTACCTGTGTACAAAGTAAGGCCTGAGAATAATTCAAAAGATGTTAAGACAATGCATAGAAATCACTTACTGCCCATTGGACAAATCTTGATTGAGTCTGAACCCCCAGAAAGTGCTCCCTCTGGACCAGTGACTAGAGCTGCTGCTAAGCAAAAGCAAAGAAAGTCTGTACCTACAGATGCTGAGTTAAAGTGTTCTCTACAGCAAGTCCCAGTTGAAAATGACTGTTAGTCCATGTCAGAGGAAAGTGAGTGCAACTTTGGGTACTACCCCTCTTATGAACTGAGTCAATTGTTTCAGGGCAACCCCCTAGTCAGTTATGGAAATGAAGCTGGGCCCTCTGGACTGCCTAAGCCCCCAGCTCTGTCCCCGAAGCCAACGCTCTCAGAAAGTGAGGTGCACAGTATTAAGTTGGATGACTTGGAATCATTGTGTATGGTTGAACTGTATGAGCCTTCAGAGGAGGAAAATGATGAACTGGGACAGACTGGTGATATACCAGAACAAGAAGAGCGTGTTGAGTGTCCTGATAGTTCACTGCCAGTGTCAGAAAACTCCCCATGTGTGCCAAGTGTCGTAGACTCAGAGATTGCAACTCCTGGAGCTGAAAGTGCCCCCAGTTCTAACCTCTCTGCCCCAATTAAAGTTTCTTGTAACATGGCATAAAAAAGAAAAACGAAATGAAGCACTCAAATAGGTGCAAACACACCATGTGGTACAGTAGAAACCATGGTCTAATACCATAGTACATCATGGTTCGTATTATAATACCTTGGCAATCCACTACAGGCAAGAAGCAGTATACAAATGAAAGCAATATGCAAATAGTTTGCAGCGTGTAGTTGTCCCAACTTGTATTTACTAAGGATTTTCCTGGCACAGGGTTTTTGACTTTCTCAAGATTGTTCTATGTTGTATCGGCAACAGAAGTTCATGAGTTACTAAAGATTGTCAATTTAAACTCCACATATACTGTTAATTATGCTGCAGCAATATTTCTGTAGAACTGAACAGTTACATACTGTTACCATCCCTTCTGATCTACTGCTTTCTAAGCAACTGTGGGTGCAATGCATTGTGGATGACTGAATAACATTATCTGGCCTAGCCTTTTCTTGGTGAATACACAGTGGTAAAGATAAGCATGCAGCTTCTATAACCAAAAGCAAAAATAACAGACACTGAGATAAACAAAGCAAAATCAAAGAGAGGATACTTCTGTGGGTGAAAAGAAAAATAAATTGAGAGAAACAAAAAGAAATCAAAGAAACAGACTAACAATAGTAGTCAAAACAAGTATTTGAAAGGTGAAAGCAGTAAACGTTATGTTGTTCTATGTCCTGCTGAGTTAGGTAGTTTACAGGGAAAAAAAAGGTGAAAATAATATTCCACAAAATAGTAGTTGTTCAATAAAGTGTTTTTCAGATTGGCTTAATTCAGTACATTTGGAGAAAAGGTGCTTGTGCTACTAGGATTGTGTGACAGCCACCTATTGGTCTGCAAAGGAACTGGAGGAAGAAAACTAAAACGTACCATAGCATACTCCCATCATGCAGTGCAGCCTATATCTTCTAATACATAGACAGGAAAATCAAAGCACCTAGAATAGAAAGTGAATTGCAAGTTTTTGAAAAGTTGTAAAATATGTTTTGATGTTAGAAAGCTTAAAGCTTGTAATGAAAGTTATTTTAACAAAAGTGAAATAGCAGCCACGATATTTCCAATAGGTGTGTTCCAATTGTTTTCAAGTATATGTATACCGTATTTAATAACTCAATTTATAGTATTCTGAAAGTAAATCAGTGTGATTGTACTAATTTATTCACCGACTATTAGTCATGCACTCATTGCCATGTTACAAGCAGATTAAGCCAGTTATCAATTACAAGTGTGTCTCGTCTAATTCTTGTTGTTTCACTTCTTCATAGACTGAGCCATCTGGCTCTGGATTACAATTGGGTGTTGTGCATATCTTTTCTTCTACAGGGCCCCATCCATCTGCACCTGCCGGGCAATGGACCTGCCTAGCCCCCCTCCCACCTGGGTACCCAGAGTGTGACTTTTCAGACCCTGTATGTGTTCACAGTACTGTGATTTTAATACTGCAAATTACCCTGATTTCCCCCTCCTGTGTTCGATTCCCCTAAATAAACCGGATTTGATGTTATTGAACTTTACACTGTCTGAAGTGTCGGTACCTATAGGACAAGCACTGTACTGGGTTGTGGATGTTGATTAACCTTGTTTTACAGGGGGTCCTCAGAGGCATGTTGCAGAATCAGTCTCGAGGGTAAGTGGTACCTTATGAGTGAACAGTGTGTGTATGTGGTATATTGGGACTGTAACTCTAATGTACTGTGTGAGCCATTAGAGGGAATAAAAAGGGGTCTCAGTGTCCCAGAGGGCTGTGACCAAGCTAGTGTAACCACTACAAAGCCTGACCTCTGGGTGGAGGCACCCGTCACAGAACCTAGGCCCCTCAACCTGTCAGTAGTCAAGCAGGCAGGGCTAGCAGCCCTTGGGATAGCGCCACCTGGGGTTACATGTGGCCTCCAGAGCACAAGAGCATCCCATCTTGAGGACCTGATGACCACCACTTGGTTTAGCAAGCATTCCTGCCTTGGACACTCGGACTCAGGTGGCCCGACTATTTATTTATTTATTTAGTTTTTGTTGACCGGGTAAGTGCGCTAGCCAACAAGTGACTATTTTCAGGCACGACCCGGGAGGTACAGTTACAGAACACAGTGATACATAAGAGATTACACAAAGCAGGATACATTTGCAGGATACATAAGAAATTACACAGAGCAGGATACATTTGCAAAGGACAAAGTCACACAGTGTAGTCAAGCATAGCAATAAGGATAAAATTACATGTATTCAGTTGTTGAGAACTAGGGGAAGGTGGTAGGGGACAGGTGTAAGGGTAGGGCAGGAGGGCGGAGACAGGGGTGGTGGGGCGAGATAGCAAAAGGGGAGGACAGGAGGGAGGTTAGGCGCCAAGTGCGGCATTAGGCGAGAAGGTTACCACCTGTGGCCGGGACGGTGGAACCGGGAGTCGGCAAGAGAGACGGAGAGGTCGGGGAACAGGACAGTGAAGCTATGGGTGCAAAAAATAGAGAGGGAGAGAGGGTGATGTGCAGGGGAGGGCAGTGGGGGGACTAGGTGCAAGGGTGAGGAGGGATTTGAACTAAAGGAATGGGGAGGGAAGGGTAGGGTGGGAAGGGCAGGGTATAGGGGGAAAAGGGATGAAGGGCACGGAACAGATAGGGAAATGAGTGGGGGTAGAGATAGAGTGCACCTAGTAAGAGCGCAGTGGAGCAGAAGAAGGGAGGAGGACAAGAGGCGAGGCGGTGAAAACGGCATTGGCGGGGTAGAGTAGTAACCTGCGGAGCAGGTGGAACTACGAGACGGCAGGAGAGAGAGGGGAGTCACGCAAACTGGTGGGAGGCGGGATAAAATAGGAGAGGGGAGGGGGTGAGGACTGAGCATAGGGAGAAGAGGGAAGAATAAAAGAAGGAGGGGAAAGCTACCTTGCACTTGCCTCCAACAGAAGATGGAACAAGAGGCAGGATCCCACATGTTCCACCGAGATGATGGACAACCAGGTTGGTGCGGGTCTGGAAGTGGGCATCTGGGTAGTGTAGACAGTGGAGGGACCTCTCGTCCTGGGTTTCAATGCTAGACAGTTCTGGGGTCCTACGCAGCCCTTCTTGTCCTCCCTGACGATGGCAAAGCCTGCTGGTCTGGCTGCGAGGGGTTGGGGGGCTGGGTGCCCTCTGCGGTCGTTCGGCTCTCATTCCCTGGCCCTATCTCTCCCCTGTCCTCCTGGACCCCCCTATTCCCCACCAACCCTGGGAGTAACATCCAAGAAAACTCTTCCGAAATAAAACAAGGGACACTGATTAGAATCAAGACTACAAAATTTCACCTGCCCCCTCTAACTTCCTCCCCCTATACCTTTTCTCCCTTTTCCTACCCCCCGCTCTCCCCACCCCCAACTTTCCCTCTTGCTTTTCCTTTACCTGCTACATTATATTTATGGTAACTCCCACAAGGTGGGAATGTTTTAAGAAGGATAACAGACATACTAACAATCTGATTTACAGCCATAGCTGTGGGGTAAGGTTTGGGGTTCTGCTTAAAATATGAAACCTATAGGATAGAGCTCAGACACAGAATCTAACAGGCCAACAATTTCTATTTTGAGTACCATATAGGCCCAGGCCGGAGACAGATGAATGTCACCCCCCCCCCTTTTTTTTACCCGGGGAACCTTCCAGGATGCTCACAGTGAGTTTATGGTGGGCACCGGCAAATGGGTCCAACTACAGACTTGTCCCGAGAGCCCTAAACACTATAAATACTATTTTTCCCTTTCAGAATAACCCTCACTAGTGAAAAGCTCTTAGGGCTGGAGGGCTATATTTAAAGCACTTAGTCTCTTGCCCTCGATACCAATCAGGCAGCATATAGTACTGGGTAGCACCAAAATTTACTTGAATAGGATTTTAGATTTGACTGAAGAAAGAAAATACTGACTAGACCAGCAGGTAATTAAGCCTCAAAAGCGCCCCTACAGTGCCACCTGCAAACCATCTTAGGGTACTGAGCTGCGTCGGAAGGGAAAGCATTAGGAATGCAACCTCATCTCCCAGGGTAGCCCTGCCCTGCCCTTCCTTACACCTAAGCTCCAACTAAACGAGTGAGAAAGTTAATGAATCCCTATATTTCTTTGAAGAAATTAACACATACTTCCTTTTCTTTCCTCCTCCTCCTCCCCAAGCTTCCCAGGGCCCTTACTGCGATTGTTTTGATGTTGGCAGTAGGGCGGAGAGCTCGCTCCTGAGACCCCCATAGGATGCCACCACACTCAGCTTTGGTTACCATACTGGCAATGTTCCTTTTCTGTCGGAACATCCCAGTTCCCCAGAGGGTCCTTTGGGCCACGATGGTGGCTTCCACCCTCTCGTTCAGGGACACTCTCATTTTGGAGTTTTCCACTGAACCCCCTCGGAGGTGGTTGAATATTCCTACCTCCAAGTTGGAAGTCAACCTGTACATAGTTTTTCTCCATCTATGTTTTTTTCTACAGTTGAAATCTAGTTTCATCGTAAACAATCCTTACTTTAGCTCCTCGGGTTGCAGAGGAGTGTTTTGGAGTGGGGAGGTTTTTTATCCCTCCCAAGGTTTTAACTCCACTAGTAGAGCTCTTTGTGATGATATAGCTATCTATATTGAAGGCACTTGCCAAACACTTAATTTTGTTAATATGGCCACAATACAGCCTGTGTATTACATACTTTTGTTGGTTCAGAACAAAAATGGCAAAAAAAGGAGACACACACACACACACACACACACACACACACACACACACACACACCAAGGCTTTGAAAATGCTTTATTACAATATGATCTCATTTTATTGAACCTACCTGTATCTGTGAATGATGGTGGTTAATCCGGTAAAGATATTCTCAAGAGATCCCGCCTCATGCAATACTTAAACAACCAGGTGGCAGACCTCTTTTTTCTACAGGAGACTCACTTACCAGATTCAGAACACCAGAAACTAAAGTGGGGACACCGCTACGAAGTACATGCATCCTCTCACTCTAGCGTCCGGAGACGCGGGACTGCTATTGTGGTACCCGCCTCCACACCTCTGGAGGTGTGTGATGTTATTACAGATACCCAGGGGAGATATGTTATTTTAACTGGTGTACTGTACTCTCAGGAGGTAACCCTAGTGAATACTTACCTACCCCTCAATCATCACTTGGAGTGATCCGGGCTTTTTTATAGAAAGTCTTAACTGCTCATCAGGGCATCTTAATAATGGGGAGAGATTTTAATTTAGCTTTCACCCCAGCAAGGTACCTCTACACCATGGGCCTATAGATCTTCTACTGCCCTTAGATATCTCAGATCTACACTTTCTCACCTGGGCATAGAGGATACTTGGAGGAGGAGGCTCTTTCCCTCAGACCCCAGATTTTCCTATTATTCAGCCCATTTCCAAACTTACTCCCATCTAGACTATTTTTTTTTGTCTCATGCGAACATTTCTCCCGTATCCAGGATTTAACCACAGGGCCGCAAATTTTATCCGACCATCACCCATTAACTTTGAAAATAAATCTGGCCAAACCCCCCAAAACTAAAATTATGGCAACTTAATCCGGCCTTATTGAGAGACCCTGAATACATAGAATATATCACTACTAGAATCCCATAGTTTCTTAAGGACATAATGGAGGGGAGACTTCTGATCCTATAGTATGGGACACCCTAAAAGCTGCCATAAGAGGAGAAACAGTAGCTTTCTCATTCCATAAAAAGCAGAAGGCAGAAGCCTTATATAAATATTACACTGAACAACTACAATCCTACCAATTGCTGTACAGGAAGGGGGATAAAGTAATACAACAAAAAATTAGGGAAGTTAAAATAGAAATACAGAACATAATGGATTCCAAGATACTTCAGACCTTAACCTACCTAAAACAGGCCAATTATTAAGGGGGTGTTAGGGCAACTCGTCTTCTGGCCCGGAAATTAAGAAATAGGAAACGCACCACAACTATCTTAAAAGTTAGGCATCCAGTAACAAAACAAATCTCTCATTCAGACGAACATATCAGATCATCCTTTCTTGAATTTTACCAAGCTCTATACACATCCTCTCATGTCTCTTCAGATTCTGGAGTCAGGTCAGTGTTCTTAACTAAATTGTCATTTCCAAAGCTATCGGACACACTACGAGTTGCTCTTGAATTTCCTATAAGCCCAGATGAAATTTTAACCCATATTCATGCCCTCAAGCCCCTTAAATGCCCAGGCCCTGACAGTTTCACGGCAGAATGGTACAAAAAATTTGCTGGTCTTCTTCTGCCTACGCTCCTGTCTTCTTATAGATGGTGGCAGAGGGAGAGGCTCCGCCACCCTCTTGGCATTATGCAGTCATTACCCCTCTCCCTCAGCCTAACAAAGATGTGACAGACCCTGCCTCATACCGACCTATCTCCATTCTCAACGTCGACTATAAGATCTACATGGTTATCTGGGCTTCAAGACTCAAGACACTTCTACCCTTCCTTATTCATCTCGACCAATGTAGATTTATCAAGCATCGCAGCACCACCAACAACATCCGGCATACTTTGTTACTCTTAGAACACATACACTCTAGACAAATCCCCTCAGCTCTTCTTAGCTGCGATGCCGAAAAGGCATTTGATAGGGTTTCATGGAACTTCCTCTGGGAAACTCTTGAATGTTTTTCTTTCCCTGACCAATTTCTTCTTTGGCTTAAATATATATATTCTCAACCTAAGGCCTATATCCGTTTAAATGGAGCAATGTCTCCCCCTATACATTTGCAACAGGGAACCTGTCAGGGGTGTCCACTCTCCCCTTACCTTTTTTCCCCTTTATATGGAACCCCTAGCTATGACTATAAGACAGGATCCCAGGATAGAGGGTATTCCCCTGGGTCAAAAAGCCTATAAAATATCTCTATTTGCGGACGACATCCTCTTAACAGTCTATTCCTCTGAAACTTCAATACCAGCGGTCTGGGAGATCCTTAGGAATTATGAAAAGGTAGTGAATTTTAAATTAAACTTTGCTAAAACAGAGGCCATGATGTTATACTTTAAACCAACACAAAATCTGAAAAACTCCCTACCCTTAAAATGGCAGTGCACCAAATTTAAGTATTTAAGTATTCACATACCTTTAAATCTAGTACATCTCGAATTAGTTAATTACGAACCAGTCTCTCTTCTTATTCAGGATGATTTATCTCGATGGAGTAACCTAAAACTGACTTTCTCTCAACAGATAGAAACCATACAAATGAACATACTTTCCAGACTATTATACGTGTTTCAAAACATCCTGACTTACCCGACAACTTTCTACTTCAGCTCCTTTGTTCCCATAGACACCATATGGTGTCGGAACCATCCATTGTTGAACCCAACTCAAAATGACCACTGGGAGTGAAGCAGTTAAGTCCTGGAACAAGATGCTCTCTTCCTTTATCTGGGAAAACTAGAGACCGAGGATCCGTTGCCCTTTATTGCCCTCCCTTTAGATCAAGGGGGAGTAAATCTCACTGACCTGAAAATGTATGCAACAGCAGCTTTCCTAAAAATCTTCCTCTGGCTCTCGCCTACAAACCCGTAGGCTTGGAAAGAAATAGAATTTCTAATAAATGATCTCCACGATATAGAGAAAATTGCTTTCTCGTCTTCTGGATCATCTCCTCCACCTAGTGATTTCTCCAACTATACGGCCCAAGTTCTAAGAATATGGAATAACTTTAAATACAAAAAAAACCTTTAAACAGAGCATCTTCTTTTTTACACTAATATCAGGTGATGAGAATTTTCATCTGGCCCTACTCGACACTTCATTCTGGTCAAGGTGAAGATTAGGACTCAGCTACTATTACCAATTGGTTAACAATTCTGGTGTCCTATCCTTTTTGGATCTACAACAAAAATAAACCCTTCCTGACCGGGATAGATACCGTTATATCCAGGTAAGAAATTACATCTTAAGACAAAAATATTTTCCCACTTGTCCCTCTCCCTTACCTACTCTTTGGACCATACTTGGGGACACCCTTGATGGAGGTCCCTAGGGGAATCTAATAGGTCACCTATATAGAATAATACAAGATAATCTGGGGGACTCATCCTGTTTGATATTAGAGGCCTGGAATGAGTATTTAGAACTAGAAATCCCTTTTCCGCTTTGGAGACAAACAACGTTGAAAGCAACCAAAATTACCTCCTCAGAAATGTGGAGGGAATATGCATGGAAAGTCCATTCTGTATATTTTTGCTCTCCAGCAGTTCTAGCAAAATATATGCCAGCCTCATACGGCAACTGTTGGAGAAACTGTAATTGCAAACTTGCAAACCTGGGACATAAATTCTGGCACTGCCCAAGCCTGATGCCCTTTTGGTGCACTCTACAGATGGAACTGGAGAAATGTCTAAGAGAGACAATTGAACTGACAGCAGAAATGGTATTGTTATCCATCTTTCCTCCCCACAGACCAAGGTGGACCAACACCTTACTCCCCCTTTCCTACTAGCAGCAGAAAAAGCCATCACACGTAGGTGGATGTCTCCTGTGATTCCGGCAGCCTCAGATTGGCACAAAAGAGTGCTTGAAATTTATAGACTTGAATACCTGACAGCTAAATTTCATAATAAAGAGGATGCCTTCATGAGGAAATGGCAGGGATGGATTCTCTATTTCTCCCAGATTGACCCAGAATTTGTCCCATAGAGGGTGAGGGGGAGTGGGGAACCCTCTGCTGTGTCCCCCCCCCCACCTTCTCTGTCCTGCAAGCTGTCAGCGGGTGTTGGTGGGAGGGCCCCTCTCAAACTTTTTCTTTTTAAAATAAAATTTAAAGATGGTATGAGGTCCTGCTGCATGCTTAGGGATACCCAGGGTCGTTTTTTTGTGACCCTTTGGGGTAACTGCACAAGAAATTATGTGTGAGTACTTTAACATTTTTCTACACTGTATATTATAAACCTGACATTATGCATTATTCTTACTGAACTGTGTATCTATGTAAAACCCTTCTCAGATTGGGTATGATAATCTACTGTACACCTGATGTCTCTGTCAATAAAAATGAAATAAAAAAAAAAAGAATGGAGTAGACGGGTCTCGGTCAGGCTTTCAGCTGGGAGGGAGGGACAGAGGAGAGTAAGGCACAGTCTTGCCTCATTGATGACTCCAGGCAGACTGAATCAGTCTGCCTAGCACCCTCAGTGAGATGGGACTACTTCCTACCTCCCACTTTTCCGAGGCATGCAACAGAATAAAGTCACTTAGTTTACAAACAGTGCTGCATTGCATGTTAGTGAGAGGGGACTCTGAGTTAGCCTGGAATTTTGACTCTCCCCCCCACCCCCATCATTAATCAATGATCAGGGTGGAGGGCCTGCTTGTTATAAATGGCCCTTTTGGGCTGGGGTGTCAAATTAGAGAGGAGGGGGAATGGACTGAAAAACGTGTCAGGTCCTGGCACTGTGCCAATTCCTGGCATGTTTTTTTAAATGACTGGATGGTAACATAGAAACATAGATTTTGACAGCAGATAAGGACCGCTTGGCCCACCCAGTCTGCCCATTTCCCTACCTAATGGATAAGCTGCAGATCCTAGTTAACCAGCAGCCTACTTCTTCCTACCCCCACCCCCTAGAATTGCCTTATGACTGTCCCATGCATGCTTGAATTACACCACTGTTTTTGACTCCACAACCTCCTCCGGAAGGCCGTTCCACAACCCTCTCTGTGAAAAAATACTTCCTTAAATTACCTCTGAACCGCCCCCCCTCTATCTTCAAATTGTGCCCCCTTGTTCCTGTACACCTCTTTTTTTGAAAGATGCTACCCTCTTGGACTTTGTTGATTCCCTTGAGGTACTTGAAAGTTTCTATCATGTCCCTCCTCCCTCCTTTCCTCGAGGCTATACATATTAAGCTCCTTAAGTCTCTCTTCATATGTCTTCCGGTGCAGACCCTGCACCATTTTAGTTGCCCTCCTCTGGACAGCTTCCATCCTGTCTATGTCTTTGCGGAGATTGGATCTCCAGAACTGCACGCAGTACTCCAGATGGGGTCTCACCAGCTGTCTGTACAGAGGCATAGTAACTTCCTGTTTTCTACTGGTGATGCCTCTCCCTATGCATCCCAGTATCCTCCCAGCCCTCCTTGCTGCCCTCTCACATTGCTTGCCCACCTTTAGGTCATCTGATATGACTACCCCAGGTCCCTTTCAATTTTGTTGTTGTTAGTATCTCACCCCATTGTGTACTCTTCCCTGGGTTTTGTTTCCCAGGTGTATTACCTTGCACTTCTTAGCACTGAATCTAAGCTGCCATACATTTGACCATTCCTAACTTGCCAAGTCCCTTCTCATCCTTTCCACCCACCTTGTGCATCAACTCTGTTGCAGATCTTTGTGTCATCTGCAAAGAGACATACTTTTCCTTCCAGTCCCTCTGCAATGTACGCTATAAAGACATTGAAGAGGACCAGTCTAATACTGAACCCTGCGGTACCCCACTAGTAACCCCCTTTCTTCAGAGTGGACTCCATTTACTATTACTCTCTGTGTCCTATTCTCCAGCCAATTCTTTACTCAGGCTGTCATCTTGGGACCCACTCCCAGGCTGGCTAACTTGTATATTAATCTTTTGTGTGGGACTGTGTCAAATGCCTTGCTAAAGTCTAGGTAGGCCATGTCACAGCCCCTCCCTGATCTACTACTTTGGTCACCCAGTCAAAGAAATCTATCAGATTTGTCTGGCATGACCTTCCGCTGTGAATCCATGCTGCCTTGGGTCCTGTGCCCCTCTGGCCTCTAGATACTCAACAATTCTTTCCTTCAGAAGTGATTCCATCATTTCCCTACCACTGAGGTTAAACTAACAGGTCTGTAGTTTCCTGCTTCTGCCTTGCTCCCACTTTTGTGAGCGAATCACATCTGCCCTCCTCCAGTCCTCGGGTACCACCCCATCCTCCCATGATTTGTTAAAGAGGGTAGTCAGTGGTGTCACTAGTTCTACCCTTAGTTCTTTTAGAATTCTGGCATGAATCCCATCAGGCCCCATTGCTTTGTCCACCTTCAGTTTTAAGAGTTCTTTCAGAACCCTTTCTTCTGTAAATGGGCTGGTATCAACTTCTGTATCCAGAGTGTTTCTACTGTTTGTTTTAGGTACCCCCCCCCTCTTCCTTTGTAAGTACTGAGCAAAAATATTTGTTTAGTATCTCTGCCTTTTCACAGTCACCCTCTGCCACCCTCCCTCTATTAAGCCTCACTAACCCTCCCTTGGTCTTCCTTCGCTCCCTGATGTACCTATAAAAGGTTTTATCCCCCTTCTTAACTGAGTTGGCTATCTTTTCCTCGGTTTGGGCCTTTGCTGTTCTGACTGCCTTCCCAGCTTCCTTTTGCTTTAACTGATACAGTTCTCTGTCCTGCTCCTTCTGTGATTCCTTGTACTTCCTGAATGCTTTCTTTTTCTCTTGAACCTTCACTGCCACTTCCTTTGAGAACCATAGTGGTTTCTTACATCGTTTCATTTATTTGCTTCACACAAAGGCTTGTTACCTCTGTGATGGCAGTTTTTATTATTCCCCATTGTTCTTCCATCCTCCTTTCTGCCCATTTGCTAGTGCATTCCTTAGGCACTCACCATTTTAGCAAAGTCAGCCCTCCTAAAGTCCAATACTTTTGCCTTTGTATGGCTTGACTCTATTGCTGTGTTTATTGTGAACCATACTGTTCGATGGTCGCTAGTTCCCAGATGGCTACCCACTTCTACATCTGTGATCCTCTCTTCATCTCCATTTGAGAGAACCAGGTCTAAGATTGCTCCTCTCAGTGGGCTCCAATACTAGTTGTCTAGGCATGCCCTGTAGGGCATCTAGAATAACCCTACTCTTGAAGTGGCTGCTGCAACTGCACTCCAGTTAACATCTGGCATATTCACATCACCCATCAGCAATATCTCCCTTTTCTGCCATTCTAAGTATTCTTTCTATCATTTCCTTGTCCATTTCCTCCCCTGAGAAGGGGGTCTGTATACAACCCCTGTGCGGATTGTGGTGCCATTGCCGGTCTCCAAATTTACCCACAGTGCTTCTTCTCCTCCCTGTTTTCCCTTTTGTTCTGTTGCTTTGATTCCTTCCCTTATGTAAAGATCTACTCCTCCTCCTCCTCTTTTACCCTCCCTGTCCCTCCTGTAGATAGTGTATCCTGGTATGTTTACATCCCAGTCATGGTTTTGTGTGTACCATGTTTCTGTGACTGCCACGATATCCAGATGTTCCTCCTCCATCAAGGCCACTAATTCAGGAAGCTTGTTACTCACACTACAGGCATTGGTACTCATTGCTCTCCATTTTTTGATGGCTTTATCTTCTTTTGCAGCATCCCCCACTGACCTTTCTACCTCGGTCTTTTTCTCATTTAGTACCCTGTTTTGTAGGGAGAGGCTGGGATTTTCCTGCTGCTTATCAGTGCCTCCCCCCTTGACTAGTTTAAAAGCTTGCCAATGAAGCATTTAAACCGATTGCTCAAAAGACTTGTTCCTTCCTGGACAGATGCAGACCATCCTGCCAGTATAGGCTGGTGTCCCTCAGGTGGAACCCCAGTCCCCAATGAAGCCAAACCCTGTGCTCCACACCATTTTTTCAACCATTCATTAAACTGCATGGTGCAAAGTACCTTCGCCTCACTCATGCCATTGACAGGCAGCACCTCAGAGAAAGATATTGTGTGTGCTGCTTGTCTTAGGCCCCTCCCCAATTCTACAAAGTCCTTCTGCACTGCTCTAATCTCATGATGAGCCAAGTAATTTGTCCCTAGGTGGACAATGACGTCCAGCTCAGACTCCCGAGCAGCTGTTCTCGTGATCCTGAGGATGTGCTTCCTGTCTCTCCAAGCCATGGCACCAGGCAGGCACCTTACTTCAGTTTTCCCTGCTCCCCCAGTTCTATCCCCCTAATAATTGAGTCCCCCACCAGGAGCTGCTTCCTTTCCTTGTGGTGTCCTCTGCCTCCTTCCTGTGGGCCTCCCTTGTGACAGTTGTCCTCAGCCTCCCTTAGTCTCCTCTGCAGGTGCATCCATAGGGGAGCTATGCTCCCCCAGAATGGTGTATGGATTGTGGAGTGGAACAACTGACTGGGTGTGCCTCTGTTCCACCATCCTCACCCTCCCTGAGCCCACTGTGGTCCAACTGCTGTGCTTTCTTCAGCAACCTCTGAGGTAGTGGTGGTGGCTCTGGTGCTCCCTGGATGGGGGAGGTTCCCTTCCTACCGTCCAGTGTAGCCTGGGGGAAGGTTCCCTTACTACTGTCCAGTGTGGCCTGAAGACGGGCAACTTCCTCCCTCAGGGCAGAGAGTTGTCTGCAAATAGGGCAGCATCTCAGCCTCCAGAAAGACTCCCGGAAGACTGCTGCCCCACAGCCATTACATTGCACTACTTCCCACATTTTTTTTTTTTGTGTGTGTGTGTGTGATCGGTTTGTTATATAGAAATATATATATTATACAATGTGTATGCTTATATTGTCAGTGCAGTGTGCTAGAGAGGATATGACAGTGATATGCACCTTGCACTCTTGAGGAAATGATGTCAGAACCCCAGGTATAAAGGAACTATTTCCAGGGGTGGGAAGGGGTTGGGCCTAAACTGTGCCCTCACAAAACAATCAGCTAAAAGCTCTGACCCACCGCTGCGATGAGTGCCTTCCTGTCAGCAAGATGCCCTACACAACAATTTGACAGAGAAAATACCCTGCTAATCAAACAGAGAAAAATCCACACATCCAAGTCAGACACAGGTAAACCTCCCCAGCCCCAAAACAGGCCTGGTGGTTTGTGCTCTGAAAGCAGTCAGCCCCAAAATAAGTCAGCTGTGCTTTAAACTCTTCCTGCACTGAAAATCTTAAAAATTGTAACAAACAAACGTAAACCTAGATCCACATCCCTCTGTTGCTTGAAAGACTGTCTTTTCCTGTTTCACACTGCAGGTTTTGCTATGACAACTCCTTAACCACAGTAACTTATTTAAAAATAGTTTAACTATCACAAAACTCCTACGCACCAGTAAATTATTTAAAAATAGTTTCTGTCCCAAAATCCTAGTAGTCAATCCAGCTACCCCCTTAAGAACATAAGGGTGGTGGTGGCCTTGGAAATAGCTCTTGCCATCTGGAGAGTGTTAGAGTTTGGTTATCCTTTTTTTATTTATTTACTTTCCCTCAATATATATAGCATAATCAGTGGAAATACCAGGAATTCAGTCCCATGTTCCAAGAATCCCATCATTCGTGGTATTTAGGAATATTAATTTCTTCTGCAGTTCGTAGTGGCTGCAAACTTTAACCCCTTCATGGCAAGGAAACAGAAGAAAAACAACAGTTTAAACCATTTCAGAGAGGCCAGAATTTTTCATGACCTCGTACAACTCAACTATAAATCAGCTTTAGAAACTTTTTATGTTCGCACTTGCGGAAAGTGAAGATCTTACTTCAAGAGGGCTCTTGCAATAGGTAATTATCTTGTGGACTGCGCCCCCTGACATCAGGACCACACGGAAACTTTAGCTAACAGTGTTTGATGAGTGACCACCCACCAATGTCATGTGACCGATGTCAGCGTGACACTATATAGTGGGCAGTCCCCATGCCAGCCTTTCATTTCTTTCCTGCTGTCAACCTGAGCACATCGGACCTCGTGGAGATCATCGCTGCAGTTCAACTGCTTTTCTTCGGATGAGTATCAATTTTTTCTACGTTATAGTGATATTTTTTTATTTTGTGCATGTCATCACCATCTTCCGCTGAGTCGCATAAAAATAAGTGTGGTTCGTGCGGCGTGCAGCTACCGCACAAAGACTCTCATTTCCGCTGTCTCTTTTGTCTAGGCCCAGAGCACAAGATCAAGGATTGTGAGGCCTGTTCCAGCTTCAACCAGGCCACACAGAAGCATCGCCAACAAGCCCTCGAGGCTCATTTGTTAAAGCAAAAGATGGCCACAATAGAAAAAGAGCTCCAGAAACTCAGAAGCACTTCTTTCTCTCCTATTGACTCCCACAAGCATAAGAAAAAGAGGGATAAAGAGAAACACTGGGACCAGGACAGGTCTCCCTTTCACCCATGGCTGCCCTCGGGCCCCTTGGGTGAACAGCGGTCCTCTTCCTCCGGGAAGTCTGTCGCTGCCTCCAAGCCTGCCCTGCTTTCCTAGTAGCAGCCCTTGGATCCCCTGCCGCTACTAGTTACAGTGGCCGCTGGCACCTCGGCTACTTCCGAGCTGTCCACTACTTTAAGCCCCTTTCAGCTGGTGGGTCTGAGCTGTCTGGCACGGCTGGTAAGCCGCTCATCAGACCCTCCGATGAGCACCTGGCCCAAGCTGTGAAGTCAGGCTCCAGGGTCTCCGGTGCCCGCCCTGCCACGGTCGATAAGCTGATCGTCGGTCCACCCAATGTCCACCCGACCAATCAGGTAGATAAGTCGGTCGTTGGTTCATCCGATGTCTGCCCGACCAGTCAGCTCATGTCGGGGTCCGGTGAGGGCCCCGACGATATCCAGTTGCCAGACTTACCACAGCTTGCTCTGGTTGGGTCTCCCCACTAGGTCACCCCCTCTTCTCCTCTGGAAGAGTCTCCTCTGCCCCTTCCTCCAGATCTTCGGGGCATGGAGGATGGGGGTCATCCATCAGGTGATGCCTTCTGTAGTTCACCTCCGGACCTGCCGTCTGACCTCCCAGGTAATCCTCTGGGCCCACCCCTGCCGGATCCTCTGGCAGGGATGCCGGTACCAACACTGGGATTGTCTCCTGTCAGTCTGGCATCCGACCCTATTTTCCCGGATCTTTCAGGGCCAGGTTTTAGGCCTCCTCAGGGTCCTTCTTTGGGTCCCATTGCACCGCTGTTGGGCCTCCCATCAGGTTACCCCCCCCCCGCCGGGTCACTCAACGCCACACTACCCACCAGCATACATTGCTCCAGGCTACCTACTGTCAGACACCATGGTATTGGCCCGTGTAACCTTTACTGGGTTACCCAGCACACACCTACCATACGCCAGGCTACTTGACGTTGGGGTTCTCTCCGGGTTTTCCACTGGCCTACCAGCCTCCTCCACGTCCTCTGGCTCCTCCTCAGCCTCAGGTGGATTTCGAGCTGTTCTGCAATCCTGGTGGTCAGAGACCAAGGCCTGGCTTGTGTTGGAGCAGGATAGCTGCCACCCCCAAGGGATGTTACCCGGGTCCCGTCAGACCAGGCACCCAGGTCTTCCCCTACACTGGATGCACGTCAGCCAATGTCCAGCCTGCGGAAAGAGCCTCTGGCAGGGCGGTCGACAGACAAAGCCCTTCCTGGCTCTTGAGGACCTTCTCGCCCTGATGTCCGGTCTTCGGAGTGCTCGGATCTGGGCTCAGATTCCGACTCCTCTTCTTCTGCAGAGTTGGGGTTTGAAACTCCCCCCACAGAGGAGTCTAGTCCTAAAGAATCTCCTAAATCCCCATCTGAGGACCCTTCTTTCACAGACCTCCTGAAAAAGACTGCGGAAGTCAACGAATGTTAAGTTTGATGTTCAGGATCCTAAGCACCAAAGATTGACTGAGCATTTGGACGTCCAGGAGGCCGCTCCCATCCTCGCACCTCCTTGGTTACAGCCACATGAAGACCTGGCATGCACCATTTGGATGACGCCCTCTTCAATTCCAGCAGTAGCCAAAAGGCTGACCGGACAAATAGAATGCCAGACAGTAAAGATCACCTTAGCGTTCACCCCAAGGTGGACTCGGTAGTCATTACAGCAGCTCATGACAGGTCCACTAGGCTGAGAAACATGAGCACCTCTCCTCCCAATAAGGAGTAGAGGCAGCGGGATCAATTTGGGAGTAAATTCTATTCTTCCTCCACTTTGGCCATGCATGCCTTAAATTACGTGGTGACCATGTTGGTTTACCAGAAACATAGAAACAGAAACATGACAGCAGAAAAGGACTGCCTGGCTCACCAAGTCTGCTCAAGGTGCCTAGCAGGAGGCTAGGACTTCCTCCCACTACCTACTTGTCCTTGTGGTCTCCTCTTCCCTTCCCCCCTCCTGATACCAGACCCATGTGGCCATCTCAGGCTCTCTTAAAGCCCCTTACGGTGACTTCCTCTATCACCTCCTCTGGGAGTTCATTCCATTTTCCCACCACCTTTTCAGTGAAAAAGTTCTTCCTGGTGTTTCCCATAAACCTGCCTCCCTCTGTCTGTAGTGTATGCCCCCTGGTCCTCCTGTGCCCCTTTAGTTTAAAAAAGTCCCTCTTCTGGTTCTCTGTTTATCCCTTTCATGTATTCTTATATATAGTCTCTCTTCAGTCAGCTGGAACCTGCCATTGAAGCTATGCCGGACTCTGAGTCCAAAACTATTCTGGCTGACACCATCAGACACCATCAGATCCGCTAAGGCCACCTGTCAGCATTCGCTGAGGGCCACGTATGACACCATGGACTCTTCAGCCAGTGGCACTGCAACAGCAGTTAGCCTCAGGAGGTATTCCTGGCTATGGGTTTCTGGCTTGGCGCTGGATGTTCAGACAGCCATCCAGGATGCTTCCTTTAGGGGCTCCGTCTTCTTCGGAGGAGATGCCCAAGACATCATCACCAGCCTTCAGGACAAGGGCAAGGCCCTAAGGTCGGTCCACACTATGTACCACCCTAGATTTCAGGCCAAGAAGCCTTTTCGTTGCCAGGCTAAGTGGCAGATGAAACAGCAGCAGACGGCCAGATGGCAGACAAAATGTTGGATACCCTCAACAATGGCCGCCCCTCCCGCCAAAGCTCAAAGAGCCTCCAGTGTGGCTGTCCCTAACCCTCCCTCCCTCTCTTGACTCATGGTCTGCCTTCCCTTCTCCCTGTCCCTCGGAAGACGTGGTGGATTGGAGGTTCGCCAGTCACCTGCCAGGATGGGAGGCAATCACCACCGACTTGTGGGTCCTTCAGTAAATCAAACAGGGCCATATTCTAGAGAAACCCCCAGACAGGCCTCCAGGGGTGTCCCATTATCCAAAGGCACACATTCCCCTCTTAAGGGAAGTAACCAAGGCTCTGTTACAAAAGGAAGCAATAGAGCCCATTCCGTCAAACCAGGTTGGAAAGGGATATTATTCCCACTTCTTTCCCAGTCCTGAAAAAGAAAGGAGATTTGCTTCTCATCTTGGACCTCAGTGCTCTAAACCTATACACAGAGGTGTACCTCACAAAAGCCAACATGTACCCCACGTAAATGATCTCCGAGCATACAAGAATGAACTAAAAATCCATCAAGGGCACCCTACTAGACTGGATCCTGTCAAGTTGCCCTGCTAGAATCAAGAATGTTGAGGTGTTCTCTGAGTGTCTCAGCGTCTATTCTCTGGTATATGTACTTGGGTGAATCGGGAGGAAAAAGTCCCCCCACTTACCATCTGGAGCAGGATATTAAAGAGGGGAAATTAGGTGCGTTTAAAGAAGCTTTGTCTTTAGATTGGTCTCCCATTGACAAGGCTAAGGATGTAAACAGCACCCTTAATTACTTCTCAACTAGGTTCACTGCAATCTGTGACATCTATGCACCACTAAGGAAAAGAAGGGTCAAGGAACCTCAAATGGGTGGATCACTAGGGATCTTCTAGATGAAATGAGGGCCAGGGATGACCTGTGGAGTAGGGCAAAAAGCTCTGGTAATCTGGTAGACTTTCAGAAGTACAGGGCAGTGCACAATAAGCGTATGAATCTAGCAAGACTTGCTAAAGCTAAATATTATAAAGAACAGATGGACAGGAATTGGGGTAATGGAAAAAGGTTTTGGGAGAATATAAAGTACCTTCTTGGTAAAGATGATAGGAGGCACCCTATGATGTTCAGCTTGAATGGTACACTAACTTTGGATCATCTCACCATAGCTGAAGCTTTCAATATTGCATTCACTGATCTGAGTTCTGTACTCCCACCTGACCACCTTACTTCGACTGAACAAACCCTGTTAACATCTTTTGGCAATTCCCGCCATCCCAACTTCTACTTCAAACATGTCACCTCCAATGAGGCCAGAAAATATGTTCAGAAGGTACTGGGCAAAACCAGGCTTGATAGTGACAATGCCGACATGAAGCTGGTGGCTATGGCTCTTAATGAAGTAATAACTCCTATAACCAAAATCTTCAATAAATCACTTTCCTTGGCTGAATTCCCATCTGTATGGAAACAGGCCCTAGTGACCCCAGTTCATAAAAGCGGGCATCGCTCATGCACTAAAAACTACAGGCCTATTTCTATTCTTTTTAGAGAGAATAATTGTTGATCAGCTCACCGGGTACCCCCAGAAGTATGGTCTGCAATGTCCCCAGCAGCATGGCTTTTGGAAGTGCCACAGCACGGCCACTGCTTTAGTAGAATTCTCTGACTATGTGCAAAAGGCTATGGATGGTGACAAGTTAGTGGGATCTATTTTCATAGATCTCATTAAAGCCTTTGACACTGTCAAGCATCCTATCCTGCTTCAGAAACTGCTGTCCTTAGGGGCGGCCCCAGAAGCAGTCATATGGTTCAAGAACTACCTGTCGTGCAGGTCCCAGAGGGTTTTACTATAGCGCTGCGACAGCGCTCACACTGACATCCCCCACAGCAACAGACACAATGCCAAGTGTCGGCATTGTACCGTCGGGGATGTCGGTGTGCTTCCATCGGGGGGCTGTGCCCCACCGAACCACCCACATGGGGGGCTCCGCACCTCCACACACACACACCCCGGTCTCTAAATATCTAACTCCGAGTCAGAATTGGACCGGCGAGGGGGCACAACACCGTAAGCCACACCGCTGGTGTCTTCCTAGTACCAGCACAGCGACTCGCCACTGACAGGCAAAATCTGTCACTGTGCTGGTGTTTGTGGTGGAGGGTTCAACCTTGCATCGGCACACCTTCCCGGAGTGTTAAAATCGGCACCTCCATCTACACGACAAGGATTGTCTCTCTTGGGGTCCCTCAAGGCTCCATATTGGAGCCTCTACTATTTAGCTTGTTCCTAAATAACCTTCCAGATGCCTGCAGGAGTAAAATAATTTTATACGCTGATGATGCGGTCATCACTGGTAGTAGCAACTAGCCCGATCAACTCCACAGGAAACTACAGTCTACCTTCTACCATCTAGAGGAGTGGTTCAGCACTCAGAAACTGCTCCTTAATTATAAGAAAACTAAAACTATGCTGATCTCTAGTCCCCAGTTCAAGAAAAAGCACCCTACTCTGACCACCCTCAATAATAAGGCTGACCCTCTTGAACAGGTATACTCTTTCAAATACCTAAGGGTAACTGTTGATGACACCCTCTGCTTCACTCAGCACGTAGACCAGGTTGTAAAAGCTGTCAACATTAAGCTGGGAGTCCTTCATAGACACAAAAAATTCCTTACACCGTCTGCCCTCCGCCTGGCAGTATCTAGCTCTATTCTGACACTCATCGATTACGGCGTGGTACTTTACGGTGCAGCTACTGACACTGCTCTTAAACATGTAGAGACTGCCCTTAACAAAACATGCAGACTCACCCTAGGTGTGGATAACCTGGCACACACCTTCTCACTCTATGAGCAGATAAAGTGGCCGAACCTCAGGAATAGGATAAAGTATCTGACGTGCCTCCTTGGCAAGAACGCTTTGCTTGGCAAAGCCTCCCCTTGCATAGGGGACTTACTGCAGGTTAACCTCTCTAGTTATCAAACCAGGAGCATGGCCTCTGTAGTACCCTCTCTGTTCCCTTCATGAAGACCTCGTTGGGACAACAGTCCTTTGTGTATAGGGCCCCACTTTGGTTAAATGAAGTCCCCGCATCTTTACTAAACACAGATAGTCTTTGCTCTTTCAAAACTGACCTCAAATACTTCCTCACTGAAACTGGATCTTGTGTGTACAGAATTTCGCCTGTCCAGTCTGGCCATTCTAGGCCTCGACTTACCCCCTCATTCCCCTAGCCTGACTCATATGCCCATTATGAGATGACTCCACTGATCTGGTGTCTAGCCCTTCTCAGTGTCTTAATGCACTTAATAAATTTCTCCTCTCCTCCTACGCCCTGAGCTCTTGCTATTACCAGTCTTCCCACTGTCATCGAGGCACAGGTCAGGAAGCATAGGGAAAACCCAGGAGCAGTTGTAAAATTCACCAACACTTTATTTATAGTAGCAGTAATATAAAAAATAAACTTGTTCATAATAACTAAGTACAGAAGCAAAATAAAATAAAATAAAATCTTTCTTGTAATCAAAAACTCTTGCAGTAGCAGTTTTGCCTTTTTATAAGTCTTTTTCAACCTCCCTCCTGTAGCAAACATCCTGTTTTTGCAAAATGTTCTGTTCTCGTAAATATCAGGCAGGATGTTCCTGAGGCCCCTTCTGCAAAATGGCTCAACATTTGCACTCAAGTAACCTCTGGCTTTCTACAGTCATCTCAAATTATAAATATACAGTATACACATTTCAACAGTAATACTAAATATTCTCTAAACAAAAGTGATCCCATTATCAGTTTAATTCCATACATTGATTGTCATATTTTTATATTAGCAGATATGCAAGGGAGGAAAACAGACAGCAAGAGAAAATTGAGAGACAGTGAGAGGCAAAGAATTGCAAGACTGTTTGGATTGATCAAGTCTGAGGTCTCACAGGAACATTTGGTTGCACAATCAGACAGAGAAGAGACAGAAAAGGACAGATCCTTGCATTGAAACACTTTCTCCAAAACAAATGGGACAGGGTCCTATTCCACCCTATCACACCCACCCTTTTCGCATCTGCCTTTCCTTTTTCCCATTCTACCTTTCCTCCCTTTTAATACAAAGCCCCCACTTACATTACAGTTCTATCCTCCACCCCTACCCCACTCCCTCTTTTCTAAATGTTATCTCTCCCACTAGTCTCCCTCTAGTCTCCTCCTCCTCCTCCTCTTCCTCATCTAAGCCCTCTACCTCGTGGACTGAGTCTACCCACTAGGCTGCCACCCCCTCGATGGAGACTACCCACCAGGCTGCCTTGCATTTATTTTTCAAAACTGAATTATGTGTTTTACTATACCAGTTGAACAATAAAGTGAAAATCAGTTAACTTTACTCATTGTGTCAGGGGTACTCTGAACTTGGGCATCTGCTATAAGTCAACTAATTAATTGCCTGAACATTGCCATGGTTGAATTATCCCTTACTTGCTATATGTCATGTTATTAGTGACTGTACATGGTGTTGCCTGAATTATTCCCTTACCGTTGTAAAATATACTCCCTTCTATTTTTTTTTTGTGAACTGAAGTTCTTATAATGTATGTATGTACGTATGTATAAATGTATGCATGTATTGTATTGTTTAATACCGATGCGGAACCTTTGAAAACGAGCAACTTGCTCAAAGGTTATTTCTGAACCATGAAATAAATAACAAATAAATAAAATAGAAAACAAACTGGTTCGAATGCTGACCCTCTCAGGTCTGCTGCCCCTACTGCACAAGGGATGGTGGCACTGTGCCCTGGGTATGCAGGAGATGCCTAACTGCATATCCCAGTTTTTCAGGCTCATCTCAGGTACCTCAGGTTCATCTTTCAGGGGGAGCATTACCAGTTCAAGGCCCTCCCCTTTAGCCTGTCCTCGGCACTTCAGGTGTTTACCAAGTGTCATGCAGTAGTGGCGGCGGCCCTGAGGTGACATGGCCACTATGTGTTCCCCAACCTCGATGACTGGCTACTGTCAGCCCCGTCGAGGGAGCAGTTGGAACTTTCCTTCTCAGTTATACTGGACCTTTTTGTGCAAGTGGGGATCACTGTCAACCTTTTCAAGTCCCAACTTGCCCCTTCTCAGCGCCTCCAGTTTATTGGAGCGGTGCTGGATATGGCCAAGGGTATAGCTTTACTCCATTTGGGCAGGGCGGAAACTCTGATGAAGCAGGCTCATTTAGTAGCCTCCAGCAGGTGGGTCACAGCCAGGTCAGTTCTCCGACTTCTTGGCCTTATGGTAGTGGCCATCCCCACTGTTCCACTGACCAGGCTCCACATGCGAATTTCACAGTGGATGCTCAGAGCGCAGTGGGATGAGAGGTCAGATGACCTAGACCACATGGTCATGGTCTCCAGTTCGATATAGCGGGATCTTCTATGGTGGCAGGATCTTAACAGCCTCGACAAGTGGGGTCCCCTTCCAGTCCCTCCCACCCACACCCTAACTACAGACGCGTCGGGGATGGGATGGTTGCTCATTTGGAGAACCACAGGAATCAAGGGCTATGGTCTCAGTTGGAGTGCTCCCTGCACATAAACATGCTGGAGATGAGGGCAGTGCTGTAACTCTTCAAGCCTTCTGGCATTTGCTTTGCCAAGGCCCACCTTTAGTCCAGTTGGACAATATGTGTGTAGTCTGGTGCCTCAAAAAACAAGGGGCATTCGCTCATATCCCCTCTGCAGGGAGGTGATGCGGGTGTGGAATTGGCTGTTTTGCGCCAAATCCACTTCGCAGTTGTTCATGTTCCGGGTGTGCAAAACATCCTAGCGGACAGTCTCAGCTCCACCAGAGTCTGAGCCCATGAATGGTCGCACAAGGAAGCGGTGGTTGAAGACATATTTGACATATGGGGTCGTGCAGAGCTAGATCTGTTCACCTCCCCATACAGTGCAAAACTACCCAGGTTTTACTCGCTCACTTCCGGGCATGGTACTTTCTGGTGAGACACACTATCTCTCTGCTGGACTGGGAGGTTTTTGTACACCTTCCCTCCCTTTCCAGTTTTGCAGAGGGTGCTGCTCAAGCTTTAAGCGGAGGGGGCTTACTCGGTTCTAATTGCCCTGGTTTGGCCTCGGCAAGTTTGGTTTCCGCTTCTTCAGCAGCTTGCAGTGCAGCCTCCGTTCCCCCTGCCTCTCTACCATGATCTCCTGACTTAGGAGAGGGCCACGCTGGTCCATCCAGGGCTGAAGTCCCTTCACCTTCATGTGTGGCACCTCATGACATAGCTGTTTCACTTTATGGAGTTTCCTCCAGAGTGGCACAGGTCTTGGAAGTGACCAGAAAGCCTTCTACGAGGATGACATATGCCATGAAGTGGAAGCGTTTCTCCATTTGGACCACCCTGAAGGGTTGGGACAGTTTTTCGTGCCCCATTCGTCAAGTCATGGAGTACCTCCTCCTCCACCTCTATGACCTGGGCCTAAGTTACTCTTCACTGAAGGTCTACCTGTCGGCTATTTCTGCCTACCACACCTTTGTGGGAGGCAAAACTGTGGCTCAGCTGGAGGTTTCCAAAACCTTCCTGAAAGGAATACTCCAGCTAAAACCCCTGGTGCACAGTCCTACGCCACCTTGGGACCTCAATTTTATTTTGGAAAAACTGACCTTACCTCCTTTTGAACTGGCTGGTAATTAAGATATGTGCTATTTGTCATGGAAAGCGCTCTTTTTAGTTGCAGTCACTTCTGCTCAGAGAATTTCCAAACTCCAGGCCCTGATGTGTAATTTATTTTATTTTATTTTATTTTATTTATTTGTTTGTTTGTTTGTTTGTTTGTTTATTCAAGTTGGGAAGCTCCACAGAGGAGAACGACCTAGGAGTGATCATTATGGGGAGCATGAACAACTCTGCTCAGTGCAGGAAGGCGGTAGTAAACGTCAACAAAATGCTGGGGTGTATGCCAGAGGGAGTTCCTCCAGAAGGAGGGAGGTTGTCCTGCCCCTGTATAGGTCATTGGTTGGGCCCCACCTGGAGTACTGCATGCAGTACTGGAGCCCATTCCTGAAGAAGGACATCCAATTGTTGGAGGGGGTGCAGCGAAGAGCCACAAAGATGATCCAGGGATTAGAGAGCAAGCCTTACGAGGACAGGCTGGGAGAGCTGAATATGTATTCACTGGAGGAGAGGAGGGATAGGGCAGATATGATTGAGACCTTTAAGTATCTAAAGGGGATGAACAAGACCAACACAGAAGGGATTTTCCAGATGAGAAAGGGGAAGGACATGAGAGGGCATGGACTGAGATTCAGAAGGGAGATGAGGAGAAATTATTTCACTGAAAGAGTGGTGGACAAATGGAACACCTTACGAGACAAGATAGTGCTCTGTAAGATGGTGGGCAGTTTCAGGAGGGGTTGGGAAAGAGGGAAGGGGAAGGGATACTGGGAAGAGGGGGTGGGAGGAGCAGATGCAAGGTGAGGTGCGAGCTGCACACTTGCGCAGACTCGATAGACCATGAAGCCTATTTCTACTGCCAATTTTGTATGTTCGTAGGTCTTGGATTACAACCTTTGAGCTTAGAGCTCATTTACAGAGGTTCCACATCAAGAACAAAACATTAATGGACAAAACAGTCATTATACATAATAAAGTAGGTGATTACAGCAGCAACAGTTGTACGCACAGTTGTGGTAGTAACTTAGAAAGGGAACATTAGTTGGAAAATAAGGGAGGAAAACAGGTGTCCTAGGAGGGAAGAATTAGGAGGTGCAATGTGGGGAAAACCAGTTCCCTTTGACAGGTGGAGTGAAAGGGATAGGGGAGCAAGGTTAGAAATAGAGTAGGAGTATTTATTGATGGGAACGGACAGAAGAAGGAAAGTTATGAGGGGGTGGGGAATGGGGAAGAATGGTAGAGAGTAGTAGTGGCAGGGGTGGAAGACAGAGACAAGGGGGGTCAATGGTAGTGGAGAGATGATGGTAAGGAGGCAGAAAGGGGATGAGGAAGGCTGCAGAGGGGTTGTCTGGAAAATTACCCGGATGAGAGGAGGGTGAGTAGATATGGATCTGGGGAGCAGGTTGGAGGGGTTAAGTGCAGGAGTGATCGGATTCAGACCTAGGAGGAATTAACTCATTCAGGCCTAGATACGCCTGTAGGTGGCATCTGAAAGCATAGCAACTCAGGCCAATAACGACTGTAGACGTACTCAGCTGACTTTCAGTCAGGCTTGGAAATGTCTGAGGAAATCAGCCATTTTTACCTAAATATTAAACAAACTAAATTGCTTAGAACTGACTGCATAGCACCGTTAGAAAGGTAATTTTGTGCTGAACAACTTTGTCGCTGATGCTTGGGGTCTATCACGTATACTTTAAGAGTTATTCGCATTTGTTTATGGTATGGTGTGCATGGCTGATATTTGTCTCTCAAGTCTCACGTAAGCACCTTGAAAAAAATCCAGAAAAAACTCAGTTGTTTGGTATTTCAACTAGTATAAAATAAAAGTCGAATTGATTGCATAACACCAGTGAAAAGATAATTTTGTGCTGAACAACTTTGCCACTTGTACCTTGTGTGTAGCACTTACGGTTCAAGAGGTATTCTCATGTGTTTGTGGCATGCTGATTATGGCTTGATTTTGTGTAGAAACGCCCAGGATGCAATGCTAAGAGTATACAGGGCACAAGTGGTGGAAGTCTCAAAGAGCTCTTGTGGTGTGACTGAGGTAAGTGCAGTTAAGATCAATGACAAGCTTGGCCTCTTGGATATGTTATAGGGAGCAGGAGCATGCCATTTGGCTGGAGAGGAGGGAACGGAGTTTAGATTTGAATTGGCCCTATTTTGGGTTCAGCTAGTAGGTCGCTCGCTCAGGAGTTAAGCCAGGTAGGGGGCACGGAATTCAAAGGATCACTGACCTTGAGAAGTACAGCAGAATGGAACCTTGTAGGGATCGTTAAGATACCCTCCAGTCAGTCTAGTTGGTGCTGCAGGTCTTAGTATGGATTGGATACCAGGAGGGGTTAGGCCAAGGGTAGCCTTCTTAGCAAGAAGACAGAGCTGATAACGAGCATGGTTTTCCATGTCCAGCCACCCTGTGAGGGAGTATAGGTCACAGGAGTGGGTTAGGCATGGAGCTCCCACAAGAAGCCTGCAGGCTTTGTTCAGTGTTATGGCTATTCTTTTTAAGGTCGAGTCTAAGGCCAAACTGTACAAGACAAGACCATAATCTATAACCGAGAAAACAGAGCTATTTATGGCAAGTTTAAGGGCATCCACTGTGAAGCAGTGCCTGTGTCTATACAGCTGACCGAGCTTCCTATTTGCAGATTTGGAGACCTGGTCGATGTGTTATGAATAAGATAAGGAGCTGTCCAAGGTAATCCCTAGATATTTGTAGGTTTCAACCATCCTGAGAGTTTTGTTTTGTTTGTTATGGATGGTTAATTTGAATGTTTTATGTCTGCTGTGTGTGGAGGCGAACAGCCTCATTTTAATTTTCTTATAGTTAAGCAGCAAGTGAAAATTAATGAACCAGTCTTCGACAAGTTTGAACTTACTCTTCATGCATTGTTCTAGGGTGACAGGGTCCGGAATGGCTAGTGTAGAGTACAGCATCCTCTGCATATAGGAGGATTCTGTCCTGATTCACTTGTGGGAGGTGGTTTAAAAAAAACATAAATAGCAATGGGCCCAGAATGAATAACTGTGGAACACCAGTGTTAACACTTAGACTGTCCGAGAGTGTGTTACTAATTTTAACCTTCTGAACCCTCCCAGTGAGATAGCTTCGAAACCAGCTTAGAGAGGTAGGAGGCATGGTAGCCTCACCTAATTGAGTTAGTAGGAGTTTGTAATTGACCATGTCAAAGGCCTTAGTGAAGTCTATAAAGGTAGCCCCCGCTAAGTGCCCCAGTCGAGGGTGTCATGTAAAGAGACTGTAAACTCAACCAGTGCTGTTGTTGTGCTGTGTTGTTTTCCAAAGTCGTGTTGTTCTTTACATTGTAGATGGTATTTGTCTAGGTGGTCAACAAGCTGATCACAGACAATATGTTACAGGGCTTTAGAGATTGGAGGCAGGATGGAAATTGTCCGGTAGGTTGTATGTACTGTCTTGTCTCCGGTTTTGAAAACTGGTGTAAATACCGCAGTTTTCCATAGCTTGGGGAACTGCCCAGTGATAAGTAAGAGGTTTAGTATTTTCGTTAATGGAGCCTGAATAACTTCTAGGGTGAAAGAAATTAATTTGAGATCCGGACCATCACCGCTGTGCCTGGTTTTGCCTAGCACTTGCAGTAGGTATTTTTTTGCTTCTGAGTGTGTGATTATCTTTAGGTAGAATGGCAGGATTTGGTTGGGGGGGTTGGGACCTGGATTATTGCTTTGGGCACCACTAACTGGGTTTAGGTAGTCTTGGGGGAGCACTCCACTGAGATCTGTGAAGGCCTTATTGAAGGTACTGGCAGCAGACATTGGATCCTGCGTTATTTTTCCGTTTAGGTTCAGCAAGGATTTATTCAGTTGCCCTGTTAGTGCCTTTATGTTGGCCCAGAATTTGCGGCTACCTCCCCAGAAATTGTCAGGTTTGGACCTAAAGTAGAGGGTTTTGGCCAGGCGGATAGCCTGAGTGCATTTGTTGTGAGCTGACCTATAGTTTTGGAGGTCATTGTGGGATCCTGTACTTTTTGCCTTATGCCAAAGGTTATCCCTGGCATGCAACGAGCAATGAGAGGGGGAGAGTTCCAGGACTTCTGGGAATCTCTAACCTTTCTGATGGTGATAAGGGCAAAGATGTCACAGGTAGCACTGAATAGCTGAATGAAGCAGTCTAATGCAGTATTGACATCAACTGCAGAATAGATTGTGGATCAATTTAACTGACTAAGGTAATCTTTTAGGGGACTCAGTTGCCCTTTCCTTAAGACAAGAGTAGTAACTTCTTTTGCCAGGAGTTCTGGACATTTATTAGTCCAGGAACAGAGGATGGTTGCTTATGGAGTCAGGGAGAACAACTGTGCCGGTGATCTGTTCTGGTGGTTAGTAAGTACCCAGTCCAATAATGTAGTTGGTGCGCATGGGAGATGCTACCACCTGATCAAAATTTATCACTGCAATAGCATCTCTGTAAGGGGCAGAGTCAGGGGACAGCCAATTTATAGTGAAATCACCCACCATTAGCATTTCAGAGTTACAGTGAGTGGCAGAGAGGTAGTCATGAAGTACATTAAAACCTTCCGCCTGTTCCTTGGGTGTGATGTAGGTGGAAAGAATGGTTATGCCCTTCCCATGTGCCCCAAGGATAATTTTTAGTGGGACAATTTGTACATTGTTTCCTGATTTTACAGATGGGAGTACCTGGCCCTGTAGGCGGCCCTTAATATAAATGACACAGCCTCCTCCGTGTTTTCCAACTCTGTCCAATCTAAATGAAGTATAACCATATAATTGGATTTCAGTGTATGGTCCTCAGTGTGAGCCAAGTCTTAACAACCGATAAAACATCTGGCCTATGCTAAGTTACCCACACTTGCAGCTGGTCGAATTTGGATAACAGACTACAGATGTTGAATGAAGCGCCGGTGAGATTGCTGCGCTTCACAGAGGGATTGGCGCCCATAACTTTGGGCCAGGGTTAGGGTGAATGTTGCCTGACAGGAGTAAAAGCAGCTTGATCAGCCAAGTTGCCTGCAGCCTGACTTGTTTTAGAATTGGGGAGTGGGTCCAGTGGGTTGTGGGTCGCTAGGTGTTTTTGCTAGTTAGTACGAGCATGTTTGTGGCAGGAGGAGGAAGGGGGCTAGCATTGTCCATTAAAAACAGTATTAAGCCTTGGTAGATGGGGCAACCATAAAATAAAGGGTGTGCTGGGGTTGATGTTGAATTGGGGCAGTTAACCCTATATGATAGTGCTATTATTCTGTCATTATCCCACGATCTGGTATAAGGGGGATGGGTAAAAACATGGTAAATATCGTGAAGAAATACATTAGAGTGTTCATGTTTCCCTGGTTTGAGGGGGAGTATGTATACTTCAGTGGAACAGGAAACTGTAGTAGATTGGTAGAGATTCTTGTGGGCACTGACTTACAGCGTTTGCCCTATTGAGTGAGGATGTGCCCTTATACCTTCACCGGTGTAACAGAGGGAGAAGTGGTTGTTTGTCCCTTTAACAGGGATACAGCCCTTAAGCTTTCACTGACAAACCAGAGGGAGAGGAGTGCGTTTGCCCCTTTAAGAGAGGTGGCGCCCTTGATCGCTCGACTGGTGAATCAGAGGAAGGAAGGGCTGTACTCACAGTGAAAAAGTGGATTTAAAGAGGACGGGGGAGAAAGTTTGTAGTTAAGCCCAGAGGGCTGCAGCCAGTAGATTTGGAGCAGCAGAAGGAATTAGCCAATGACTGTCCCTTTTTGGAGTGCAGGCGCCAATGATAGAGATTGGTTTCAATTCCCCTTGTGTAAGGAGCCTTATTTAATTTTTCACAGACACCGGCTCTGCGTACCAATCCTCAGTTTTTACTGAAGGTGGTTTCTGAATTTACATTAAACAGTCGATTCAACTGCCAGTGTATTACCCTGAGCATTCTAATCAGGGGGAAGTGATTCTGCATACCTTGGATGTTCATAGAATCTTGCATTATTACACTAACAGAACCAAGTCTGTCTGGAACACAGACCAACTTTTCGTTTTTTTGCACCCAATAGGGAAGGTGCCGCAGTTTCCAAACAGTGTTTATCCAATTGGTTGGTAAGCTGAATTGTTTTCTGTTATCAGATGTATAGTAAAACTCTCCCAGGGGAGGTTAAGGGGCATTCTGTCAGAAGCATGGCTGCCTCTACTGCTTGCTTCAGGGACGTGCCAGCCGCTGACATATGTGCCATGGCCACTTGGAGCTCTGTCCACACTTTCACAAAGCATTAGTCTGGACATTGCCTCGAGGCGCAGGGCAGGCTTTGGCCTAGCTGTCCTCCTAGGACTCCTGTCCTAAACTTTCTGCCTCCCGTGTTTCAGTTCCTTCTGATTCACACTGTTTAGGACTCACTCCTCAAGGTAATTACCTAATGCAAGAGCCCTCTCGAAGTAAGATAGTACAGTTACTTAAGAACTTACCGTAACAGTAGATCTTCAAGAGAGGCTCTTGCAGTAGGTAACCTTTTTCCCTGCCTCCTTCCCCCATCTTCTGTTGCTTTTTTTTTCTTCCTCTTTATGTTGGCTTCAGGATCATCTTTTTCCATTCTCCTGTCTCTCCCTTGGGAGGTTTCCGTTGGGAGAACTGGAAGGCAGGCATGGGGAATGCCCACTATATAGTATCATGCTGACGTCAGTCATGTGATGTTGGTGGGTGGTCCCCCATCAGACAATGCTAACTAAAGTTTCCGTGTGATCCTAATGCCAGGGGGGGCAATTCACAAGGTAATTACCTACTGCAAGAGCCTCAGACAAAGATCTACTGTTACGGTAAGTTCTTACGTAACTGTACTATATTGCTGTGATGATAGATTTGGGAGGTGTGTCATTGTCACGCCAATGCAGGGCTGCCTGCAGTGGGCACACAGTGTCACACCAATCATTAGCCTGGCAGATCATGACACTCTTCAGTGTTTACTGGGTGGAATCTTTGTGAAGTTCAAAGAAAAGAGCCACCCAAATCACAGGATGACTCTTTGCTTAGATCTGTATGGCACCAACTAGAAAACAGCTGACTGGTATCATGAACCGCCTCTGCCTCGTCCTCCCCTCTGCAATGCAGTTGACAATCACACCCTCTGCCAAGTATCCCTCCCACCTCCACATTTGCTTTTCATGCCGTGCAAGATCCTACCTTGAGCCAAGTATCTCTCCCACCTCCCCATTGCTTCCTGTAAGTATTAAACTGACAGTGGGGGGTCCAATCCCCTGTGTCGGTACCTGAAATAAAGAAAGCTGTCCTTCATAGTCTTTTTTTATATGTGTTTTTTTTTTTACACCCTGTAAAAAAGAACATGTTCCATCAATGACTGTTGCTGCCGCTGCCTCCCACTGCCATTACCCTCCCCCACCCAACCACTTACTCAGCACCCAACATCCCCTAACTCTTACTTACCTACCACGGGTCCAACACCATAATCCTCTCTACACTGGAGACATGTCTTCATTCTTCAACACTGGACCAGGAACTGAGGAAATCAGGTAAGCTGCAGTTTATGTATTTCAATGCATTTTTAACTTGCACTCATAACGTGATCATTTTTTAATATTTCTCCACCAGATTGTCAACATGGACTTTTTGGGACCCCACCTCATCAATAGTGTAAGTAAAATTCTGCAGTTGCTCCATGAAATCACCTTTCAGGCAGGATTCGAGAATGTTTACCTACTTTGTTCATGGGGTGGGGTCATAAGAAGACTATTGAAAAGTTGGGGTCGAAATATTAAACCACAACAAAGTTATAAAGGTGTGTTGAAATTCTTCAAGGATTGCTCATAACTTTGGTAACTTTCAATATTTTAACCCCCAATTTTCAACATATCCATTTTTTCACACCACCTTGGAAACGTGACTGATAGGGTTTTTTTTCAAATCCTGGCTAAAATGCGTTTTTTCGCTTGTGTCAAGAAATAATATTTCAGCGAGTTTGTATTTTATAAATTACACCTATCATGTTAAGAAGGAGGGTCATAAAAAGCATATCTTGAAAATCCGAGGTCAAAATGTTGCAAAACAATGAAGTTATGAGGAAACATCGAGTTTTCAATGTTTACTCATAACATTATGATGTGCACATATTTTTCCCCCAGTTTTCAACACAGCCCTTTTGTTAACTTACCTCATGAACATGACAGGTGTCAAAAACAAATCTCCTCTGAAACATGTTTTCACAAATGGGGTCATAGAAGCTTGATGGCAGAAAAGGATCATACCGGCCCATCTAGTCTGCCTTTTTTCCCCCCTACACCTCCTCCCTCCCTCCCTCTCCCTGCCATCCCCTGATACTCAGCCCCATATGCTTGTCCCATGCCCTGTTGAATTCTTCCATCAATTTAGCCCCCACCACTCTGTCTTGTAGTCTGTTCCAGTGCTCCACCACCCTCCCCGTGAAGAAACACCCTCTCACATTGCCCCTGTATCTTTTTCCTTGCAGTCTGAGGCTGTGCCCTCTAGTTTAGACCCCCTCCTTCCTCTTAAGTAAATCCTCTCCTCCCACTTTATTGAGCCCCTTTACCTATTTAAAGGACATTTCCAATGTTAGGCAGCTACTCACACACAGTGGTAGCTGCCCTCATCGGCTGTTATCCTAGCCCGGTTTTACTCAATAAAAGCAGTCTGTACCTGAATAATTTCACACATAACTTTAATTAACACCGTGGAAGCCCTCTGTCTTTTCAGTGCTGGGTTTGGGCTTGATTTCTCATTCAACTTTAAGCTTCAAAATGGTCACTTGGCAAATAATGAAGGACACCGCTCGACTAACATTTAGTTGAGCAGTGTCTTTCATTAATTGCGGAGATGTGGCTTCCAGAACAAAACTTCATACTCCAGGAGCATGTCAATTCGTTCCCATCATTTCATTCCCTGACAATCCGCTCACGACCGTTCACTCCGGTTAAATTTACTTCTGCCGTCACCCACTCTGTGTCATTTCGCACCCGCTCTGGTGAAACAAACAGTATGGCAAGTCTCAGCACTCCCAGCATTATTAAATAAATTCTGCTCTGTTCTGTATGCAGAAGAGTTAGTTTGCCACCCCCGCCTTGTCTCCCACACCTTCTACAGCAGCGCAGCGCAGCACACATTCACCTCATGGTTCTCTGACTGACCTCTTCTTTCTGACGTTCTCCGTTCTGACTCCATGCCTCCAAGCAGCTGCAGCTCAGTCAGTTATAATTCTGTAGGGTTCCTCCAGGCAGTATGAGGGAGAAGGCATTCACGAGTGATGGTCGCGGAACAGGATCACTGATGTGGGAGCTGCAGAGTGGCAGGCCCGGTGGCAGGCAGTGAGGCACTCCCCCCCCCCCCGACGGTTAACGCATGTCAGTGGCAATCTGACTGAGGGCATATCTGAGATGTTGTATCCCTTAATATTACTTTAGTATACCTTGCTTTCCATAGAACACCCCGTGGGTATTTTCTTTGGAACTTTTGTAAGTGAAGAAGCTGTGAGTTTACTGATAGGAGAAGGGACAGCAGTAAATTTTTATCTTGCAGATGTGGTGCCTTAAAAAAACTCACAACCCTGAGTTGTAAATACTGTATATCTTAAAACAGTGTTCAGTAACACACACTATAATTCTTTAAAAGTAGTCTGTTATTCTTGCATTAAGATTATCATTTTTTTCTGCTCCTTTAGTAGGCAGTTATCCTAATTTTTGACTAATAGTTATTTTACCACAAGAAAATATTTTAACTTGTAATTTATCGTTTTAACATGTGAGAGCAGGAGTGAGTTGATGAGGAGCAGGAGGGGTGGGAGTGAATTCCTCAGGAGCCGATCATCGGGAGCGAGTTGCCGCGGAGTGAATTGCCGGGCACGAGTTGATGTAGACTCTCATACTCCAGGTGTGGCCTCACCATGGCTTTGTAAAGTCAAAGGGGTCCTTCTTTCACACATTTTTATGTTTGCTTGCATGGATGTGCAAGAAACATAGTGCCATCATCCGAGTTTTTGTAGGTGTGGCACCCTGTCTTCCAATTCAGTTAGTGTGTTTGCAGGCATGGCCATAGTTCACCAACGAATGCTGTCTATGACAACTGTTGAAAATGCAGTGGCATAAGGCTGAAAGGGAGAGACCACTTCAGTGAGCAGCTATAAGATAGTGTTGATTAGCATATTGCCGGCAATCCTGCTAGTATACATCTCTGCTTTCTCTTCCTGGAACATAAATTCAGTTTGAAGTGAACTTTTCCTAGGACTATCTTTCCGGGAGGAGGCAAGTGACTAAAATGACATCCTTGGAATGTTTCCAAAAAAGGATCTAATTGCCATCCTTGGAACACTGAGTCAGAGTTCAAGGTTGGAGCGGCATTGACAAAAGCAGGAAAACAGAACCCCAAAGAGACTGAAAAAGTAGAAGCAGTTGTTGTCTGTTGGCACACCTGATCAGTATTGTATTAATATTCCCCAGGTGTCTCTGAATAGCGCTTCCCCCCCTACCCACCGCACACAGTATGGCTGACAGGGGTGCCCAATCCCCCTTCGGCTCCATGCTCCCCCCAAGTGCCCACCCCAGCGTGGCATAAGTGAGGATGGCGCCGGGGGTGCCCAATCCCCCATCTGCTCAATTAAACTTCCCCCCAAAAGAAACAGATTTCCAGTTGCCACACTGGGAGCCCACCCCAGCGTGGCACACATCTGTACGGCCGACGGGATTGCCCAATCCCTCGTCGGCTCCACTGACCCCCCCAAAAAAAATCTTCCAGTTGCCACACTGGGAGCCCACACCAGCATGGCACAAGTCCCGCGTCGTCTTCCTAAAAAGAAAAAAACACCTAAAAAAAAGGTCCCTCACTGGCTGTCTTCCCCCAACCCGTGCCACCTCTGCGATCCACCTCCCCACACCCCCACCTCACCCCATACTTACCTCCAGAGGCCAACAAGATGGTCTTCGGTGGACCAGGAACATGTCTGCACTCTTCAAAGCCGACCGCGAACTGAAGAACTGCCGGTAGGCTGTATAATGGAATAAATAGGGTTATTTCAACTTTGATGCATATCTCAGGCATTATTTGGAATTTTGGCACCAAATTTTCAACATGGGGTTTTTGGGACCCCTCCTCATGAATTCTGGCACTGTTATGGTGTTAATCGCGCCGAAAGGTGATTTCGTGGTCACTGCGTGGAACCACCTTTCAGGACCGATGTACGAAACAGCAGTGCCACAGTTCAAGCCCCAAAAACCCTATGTTGAAAATTTGGTGAAAAAAATTCCCCAAAATGACTGATTTTTTACTAGCATGCATTGCGCAATTCCTATGCACGCTTGCAGGTTCGCAACTTTTTTATATTTTCACTCCAGATTTTCAACGTTGCCATTTTACCACACCTCCTTATTAGCAGTACAGCTGTCATTTTTCACATCTCGCCCAAAATGTGTTTCCACGTATGTAGCGCACAATGGCGCAGTCAGTGTGCGAAATCAATGTTTGGGGCAGATTAAGAAAATCACAGTGACACTGTTCATGAGCAGAGGTCTTTAAATGGCTATGTTAAAAATTTGGTGACAAAAGTCCATAAAATGATTGTGTTTCGAGCGAGCACTGTGCAGTTTCCATGCACCCTCGTAAGTTCATGAATTTGTAATATTTTCAGTCCAGATTTTCACCACTGGCATTTTTCCACAGTTCCTTATGAAGAGTACAGCTGTCATTTTTCACACCATGGCTGAAATATGTTTTCTCACTTCCAGCGCAGAAATGCGTGGTCGCTGTGGGAAATCACTGTTCGGGACAGATTAAGAAAATCACAGTGACACTATTCATGAGCGGAGGTCCCAAAATGCCTGTGTTGACCATCCGCTGTAACAAATTTCCAAACTAATTACATTACGGGTGTGCATTGCACAGTTTCTACACACGCTCGTGACTTCACCAGTTTTTTTAAATATTTTCAATGCAGATTTTCAACATTGCCATTTTTACACCTCCCCATGAACAGTACAGCTGTCATTTTTCACATCCTGTTCAAAATGCGTTTTCACACCTGTGGTGCCAAATGGCATAGTCGCTGTGCAAAATCAGCTTTCGGCTAACAAACTGATATTGGCACTGTTCATGAGGTGGGGGTCACAAAAAAACCATGTTGAAAATGTGGAGTGAAAATACCAACGAACACCTGAGGCGTTAGGGTTTCAGACCATAACACCCCACCCTGTAGAGACTGACAGGCATCAGGGATGTGACTTGGGATTGTCGCCTGTAATGCTCATACCATTCCATGCCCCACCCACACCCTGCAGCCAGTGAGAGGCATTGAGATGTGCCTTGTACTCTTCGGCCCCAAAGTTCACCCCATTCTCCTATACAGCACCCATCTCACCATATTTGCTGATGGAATGGGGTGAACATAAGGTCCAAAGACCCCAGGGCACACCGTGACACTTGTCGGTGTCTGCAGGGTAGAGTGCGGGGAAATGGCGTGCCCGTTATGCCTGACGACCCAAAGGCACACCCCAATGCTTGTCACTCTCTGCAGGGTGGTGGTGGGGTTGGCTTCAGTTCAATATAACTGCTATTCCTATTATGCATCTCTCTAACTCCTACACTACCAATGCTAATGCCAGCAAGCAAACATTCAGCATTGTCAAATGCTTGTTTGTACTGTGCTTATCCATGATAGTGCTACTCAGATGCTATCTTGTTTTCAATGGGATTCCATTTTTTCCAATTTTTACACTGTATTTACCAGGATAGCACAGCTGAGATACAAAATCTCTTTTCAACGGGGCCCTGCTTTTACCCATTTATATAATGTATTTACCCATGATAGCCCACCTGAAAGGCATGTTACATTTTTAGTGGGGTCCAGTTTTTACAGTGTATTTTTCCCAGGTAACAGCAGCACAGGTGTACAGTTCAGTGGGGGCTCTGCTGTACTGGGGTCCTGGTTTCACACATTTTTACCATATATTTACCCAGGAAAGACCACATGAGATGCTATATATAATGTTCAGTGGTGTTATGAATAAGTGTTGTAAATATTCAACATTTCCTTAAAACTTTGTGTTTTTCTGATGTTTTACCCCAAATGTTAAACACTGTTTTTTTATGACCCCACCTTATCACAGCAGGTGGATTTTTCTACATCCCGTTCGAAAGGTGACTTTGCGGCATGAATGCGAAAATGTTTCAGAGGAGATTTGTTTTTGACACCTGTCATGTTCATGAGGTGGGGTAATAAGAGAGCTGTGTTGAAAATTGGGGACCAGAATCTGCACACATCACAATGTTATGAGTAAAAGAATTCCACCTGTCATGATAAGGTGGGGTCATAAAAAGACATTGTTTAAAATTTGAGGTTAAAATGCCTGAAAACAATAAAGTTTTGAGGAAATGTTAAATATTTACAACACTTACTCATAACACCACTGAACATTATATATTGCATCTCATCTGGTCTATTCTGGGTAAATACTGTATATGGTAAAAATGTTCAAAACCAGGACCCCAGTACAGCAGAGACCCCACTGAACTGTACACCTTTGCTGCTCTTTACTGGGAAAAATACATTGTAAAAACTGGACGCGACTAAAAACGTAACATGCCTTTCAGGTGGGTTATCCTGGGTAAATAAATGTATTAACCCAGGATAACCCACCTGAAAGGCATGTTACGTTTTTACGTTTATAAATGGGTAAAAACAGGGCCCCACAGAAAAGAGATATTGCATCTCGGTCTGCTATCCTGGAAAATACAGTGTAAAAACCTAGAAAAAGTAGGATCCCTCTTAAAACAAGATAACATCTGAGCTGTGCTGTCGTGGGCAAGTACAGTACAAAAATGTGTGAAAGCAGGACCCCATTTGAAAATGAGATACTGCATCTCACCTGGGTTATCTTCGGTAAATATATTGCAAAACTGTACAAAAACAGAACTCTACAGTAGAATCCCACTGAAAAGGAGGAGTTGCATCTAATATGGTCTGTCCCAGAAAAATATAAAGGGCAGCCCGTTGGCACAGTGATAGTGCTACTGCACATGACATCAACATCCTGAGTTCAGGAACCAGCTTGGCTTGTCAGGGAATGGCCAGAGCAGGAGGATCGAGCATCCCAGAGGACGCTCTCCTCCTCCGGGAAAGGAGGGTAGCCTGCACCACTGCTATGCTGCCATCTGCATGACCACAGGTGGTAGTGCAGTCTGAAGCAGCTTGCAGAGAGGGAGGATCTTGCAGCGTGCGCTTGTGTATCCTCATCGCCAACGTCTTAGGGGAAGAGACAGAAAAGCACCCTGGCCAGCAGGATGATGATGCCGTCTGTCCGCAGGCACCGCACCTGGTTACTCAGGTGCCACCTCCACACACTGGCTCCATTATGCAGCAGAGATTCTGGGGACCTCCATCACCCCCTGACGGAGGGGGGGCAGGCTCTGGGGGAATTCTGGAGGTGCAGGTAAGGCCTGGGGCAGCCAAGCATATGGTGATCATCTGGAGATGAGGGGGCATAGATAGTAGTAGCTGCAGAAAAAATACATTGTAAAAGCAGGACCACACAAAAAATTAGGTCTCATATCTCACTGCTATTATACTAGGTAAATGCTGTATAAAACTATGTAAAATCAGGACTCTGTTGCAAATGACATATTACACCTCATTTTGGCTGTCTTGGGTAGATACACAGTAAAAATGTGTACAAGTAGGACCCAGTACAGCAGCAGTGCAAGTGACGAATGTGCAGCATTGACACATCGTCGTTGTTTTAATGTCATTAGATTTTTTTTACCCCATTTGTCCTTGTTTAGTCCTGTGTCATATCTCTTAGAGAAGGCAACAACAGCCTCCTCAGTCTTTCTTATAGCTGGCTGCTAGCAATGGTTGGTAGGAGTCCTTGCCTGCTCTTGAGCCCTGTGAATTACCTAAGTGGAAGCATTTTATTTTAAAGGAGTCAATTTAGGCAATGTACTCTATATTAGAGTACCCACTACAGGCATTTCATAGTTAGGACCAAACTGTGAGGTTCCACAATTTTCCCATGCCGCATAGCTACGGATAACTGCACACACCATCCCGTTTGAGATTGTTGCCAAGGATGATGTCAACTGCTACAGTTTTGGCTACAGCCACCTGTTGCACAGTTCCCCCTGTTTCACCCCAGTCTAGGAGAATACTAGCGAGTGGCAATGTTTTCTCCTCACCAGTGAACCCTTGTACAGTTATACATTTACTGGGTATAAGCTGACCAGGCTCTACCAGATCCCCTTTTACCAGCATCAGGGATGACCCTGTGACACAGAGAGCAATAGTAAATGGAGTCCACTCTGAAGAAAAGGGGGTTACTAGTGGGGTACGGCAGGGTTCAGTATTAGGACCGGTCCTCTTCAATGTCTTTATAAGCAACATTGCAGAGGGACTGGAAGGAAAAGTATGTCTCTTTGCAGATGACACAAAGATCTGCAACAGAGTTGATGCACAAGGTGGGGTGGAAAGGATGAGAAGGGACTTGGCAAGGTTAGAGGAATGGTCAAATGTATGGCAGCTTAGATTCAGTGCTAAGAAGTGCAAGGTAATGCACCGGAAACAAAACCCAGGGAAGAGTACACAATGGGGGTGAGATACTAACAACAACAAAATGGAAAGGGACCTGGGGTAGTCATATCAGATGACCTAAAGGTGGGCAAGCAATGTGAGAGGGCAGCAAGGAGGGTTGGGGGGATACTGGGATGCATAGGGAGAGGCATCACCAGTAGAAAACAGGAAGTTATTATCCCTCTGTACAGACAGCTGGTGAGACCCCATCTGGAGTACTGCGTGGAGTTCTGGAGACCCAATCTCCGCAAAGACATAGACAGGATGGAAGCTGTCCAGAGGAGGGCAACTAAAATGGTGCAGGGTCTGCACCAGAAGACATATGAAGAGAGACTTAAGGAGCTTAATATGTATAGCCTCGAGGAAAGGAGGGAGAGGGGACATGATAGAAACTTTCAAGTACCTCAAGGGAATCAACAAAGTCCAAGAGGGTAGCATCTTTCAAAAAAAGAGGTGTGCAAGAACAAGGGGGCACAATTTGAAGATGGGGGGGAGTGGTCAGAGGTAATTTAAGGAAGTATTTTTTCACAGAGAGGGTTGTGGATGCATGGAACGGCCTTCCGGAGGAGGTTGTGGAGTCAAAAACAGTGGTGGAATTCAAGCATGCATGGGACAGTCATAAGGCAATTCTAGGGGGGGGGTAGGAAGAAGTAGGCTGCTGGTTAACTAGGATCTGCAGCTTATCCAGTAGGTAGGAAATGGGCAGACTGGGTGGGCCAAGCGGTCCTTATCTGCCATCAAATTCTATGTTTTACATGTCCTTAATCCTTGTGTCTGTACACCATTCACCGTGACTGGGTACATGTGTTCCCTCATGTTCACAGGCATGCTTCCAGAGACACACAAACAACCCACTTCTTTCCTAGCCCCATTTTGCATATTGCTTATCCTTTTGGGACACTGTCTGGCAATATGCCCAGTTTCTTTACAAACCCAACATTCATTTCTTTTCTCAGAGAAATGTTTTCTTTGAAGCCTGGGGCTAACTGGTTTCGTCGGAGGCAGTGAGGGTTTTAGCTGCCCCGAAGGCGTGCTTTTCCCTTTCTGCACTGCCACGCCTGCCCCATTCTCTCTCAGAGCAGGTCCGCTCTTGGCACAGCGGGTCCGAGAGTTCAGCAGCCTCTTGCACTGTTTTGGGATCTCGATCCTCCAGCCAGGTTTTCAGCTGTGCTGGGCATGTCCAAAAAAAACTGTTCTAACAAAATAGCATTTTCAATTTCATCTACAGAGTTTGCTTCAATTCCTTCCGACCAACTTTTTAAACAATGACATTGTTTCATGGCTAGCTCCTCATAGCTCATGTCAGGGCTTCTCCTGAGCTTATGGAATTTAGCTCTGTATGCTTTTGCAGTTAAATCAAACTTTTTTAAAAGTGCAGCTTTAAGTTTGCTGTAATCATGACTGTCCTCATTGTCCATTTGACCCAATGCATCCTGAGCTTTCCCAGTAGGTAGTGGGGATAGCTGGAAGCTCCAGGACCCTCTAGAAATATTTGCCTGAATACAAACCTTTTCAAAGGAATTTAAAAAGGCATCCATATCCTCCCCCTCTTTAAATGCAGCTATCAAGTTGGAATTCAATTTGTAACCCAGTCCTGTAGTTCCAGTTAAACCCAAGCCGCTTACCTGCTCTGGCGCTGGTGTTTGGAGTCGTAACGTCTCCAGTTCATGTTGCCTCTGATGCTCATGCTCTTCACGGTCCACCTCTCGCTGGTCACAGTCAGCTTCAAGTTCTCGCTCCCTCTTCTCCTCTGCAGCTCATTTCTCTCGCTCTGTGTCTCACCATTCTCGCTCACTCTTCTCCTCTGCGGCTCGCTGCTCTCGCTTCTCTTCTCTCTTGAACTCCAGATCCATTCTGCACAACTCAATCTGCAGCCTGATTGCTTCTGGCTCCAGAATGTTGGTGACCTTCCCATGCTGCTGTGGCCCTTCGCTTGCACTGGCCCTGCAGTCCTCCCCACCGGATCTGGACACTGCACTGGCCGCTGGCCCCTCCACGCCCAAGGTTTGGTCCTTTACAGTCACAGTCTGTGACTCGATGCTCTGGGCATCTGCTGCCATCAGGGCATCCACAAGGTTCTGCTTGGTGGCTCTCCTCTTGTACAGGACTCATCTCTCCTTGCACAACTGCTTCAGGTAGTCTGCAGTGTGCTCACTGTAGTTGGAAGCCATCTTCTTCCCTAACTACGGCTACTCTAACCTGAACTTTAGAAAAATAAAATAAAACAGGTAGGAACTGTGACTGTAAGCAAAATGATATAGTTCTGTTTCTTTTTTAAAAATAAATCACTGCCTTATTTTGCAAGTGAGCTGTACAGTATTAAGCTGACACACTGAACAGTTAAAGCTTGTGTTACCAATTTTTTTGCACCACTGTCAACTAAATCTGTCACAAACGCACTCAGCAGGTCAGGCCCTCTGCTCCCACAGTGCCAACCTCAGAGCACAATAGTGTGAACAGGTAACATACAGGGTAACCCTTCTGTCTGCCTTTTGGTCCGAATCACCTTTAGTCTCAAGTTCTGGGGGGATTCAAACTGTGAACCTCATGCTAGCGTACCCAATGTACAGGCTCAGATATGTACCCTCTTCAGGGATTGCGGTACAATATTTCGTCAGGGGCACCAAGCCAGGCTTCCAAAATGAACCCTTAAAACTCTATAAGAGACCTTAGGTATATTCGTATCTTTTTACTCAAGCTCAGTAACACCATCAAGCTACTGAACAATTGTCAGACTTAACCATCAATACGTCACATGCAAAATAGAACTGGCAGACACTCAGGCAGTCTTTCACAGAAAAGGTACTTTACAAAAGATGATAAAAATATGAAAAATGTAAACACAGAACAATATATCAAACAGCTCATAATCACATAAAAGAACAAGGGCAAAGTGCAAAACAAAAACTCCAACCACAATACAGTTAGACCTTTTCTATCTAATGTATTACCTCTGTAAGTGCCTTGAAAGTTAGATCAGAGAGCTGTGTCACTCTCTAGAGTCCCAAATTAATATATCTCAAACAGTTTAGACACAAGTATTAGTTTAACTCTGTCTCTCCACATCCCTTCTGTGAGTCATCTAGCTCCGCCTTTTAGAATATAAAATTAACAAAAAATGATTTCCTGTTATAAGATATTTTAAATAATGAGACTTCAGAAGGAAAAAGACATTTCCTAAATTATGACAGTCTTTAATCAAGCCTTTCCTTTGAACTGGTGGCTGGTTCCTGTTTTCCCAAGGAACACCAAAGGGTTTTACAACATTTAACACCATGTTGGTACCAAATGTTCTTCCTCTTAAGACATCATAAAAGTTTATTAGGCTCATCCTCTGGCAGACTTATAAAGTCATATATCGTTTCCACTTCAAAGAGCCTAGGCATGTCATAAAAATGTAATAAAATGCCATTCTGAAGGAAGTCAGTTAATTAAATGGTTCTTGGTCAGTTTACATATCCTGTAGCTTCACTGAAACCTGGGGGGGGGGCACCCATGGAAGCACAGGCTGTCTTATGTGAGACAATCACATACCATATTTTTATATTGCAAATATCATACAACAATCATAACCAGCTGACCAAGCATCACAATCTCAACCTGAAGAATACTAGGTAACTGGTTGGTCCTTATACTACACAAAAAAGAGGAAAAAACAGCCTTCAGGCTTATCAAGAGGATGACCGGTGGCAGCGAGAATATCCCCTTAGAGCAGGGAGCACAGTACAAATTGTACACTTATAAGGGAGCGACATCCCCACATTTGGAGTCCTCTGGCAGTGGAGATCAGCACAAATGTTTTATCTCTCGAACAGCTTATAAATGCTTTATCTCGCGAACAGCTCATAAGAAAAAAAAACAGTAAAAAGACAAGAAATGACTCACCAATGACCAAAGACTGCTCAAAAACTGAAAGGGAACAATTTCTCTAAACAAGGAAAAAATGTCACCAGTTTCTTACTTCTTTACCTGTTACTGCAGCTCCATGCCTGTACTTTCCAGGATTCCCCAACAGTCCCTTTTTACGGCTGCATTGGGCATAGCCTTGCAAAAGTATTGCTTTGAGAAAAGGACTACCTGCATAATTACCTTCCAAAAACGTGGTAGAGTGTTAAAATAGTGTCCTCCACTGAAGCCTCATTACTACACTGCCTGTGTATGTACAGCAGCTGGAGAGCACTATTTTTCCTCTAGCTTAAGAAGTTAATTTAGCCCTCTGCAGTACTGGCTTTTTTTGCAAGTTGAAACCTCCTCCATAGTGTTTTATGGGCCTTTTCTTTGTTTGTTAAGTTTCAGTGCTTAAGTTGAGCCCTCCCCAGTACTGCCTTTTTTTTGCAAGCTGAAACCTCCGCCATAGTGTTTTATGGGGCTTTCCTCTGGCTTGAGAGAAGTTAAAGGAAAACTCCACCCAAGGTTCAAGTCTGGTGCCTCTGTGATTTCTCTGAATTTGCTAAAAAACTATCCCGCACATTTTGAGCCCCTCCGTAGGAGACATCAATAAAGTAACCAAATGCTAAGGATTAAACACAAACAATCACAAAGCCTACTTAGCCAATGGATGACCACAGCTGCAAAATGATTACATTTGTCTACAAGCACAGTCTTCTATGCAAGACACAAGCAACTGATCAAAAGTCCATAACATATTGATCAAAACGGGGGGAGCAGGATTTTAGGCAGAGTGACACAGTTTATATACAGACTGCAGACAGCAATAACTGCTGCTGAGATAAACTGATGTGTCCCCTGCTATGCAATGAGGGGAGGTTAAAGTAGCATTGTTGAAGAGCAATCACAGATTTGTTTTATAAATAGCTGTGCTCGGTTATGTTTCCAGACTAGAAACACATAAACATAGAATTTGACGGCAGATAAGTACTGCTTGGCCCACCTAGTCTGCCCATTTCCCTACCTAACGGATAAGCTGAAGATCCTAGTTAACCAACAGCATACTTCCTCCTACTCTAGTTTATATAAACCATTCCAATTCTGCATATATTATTTCATTCATGGTCTACTCTAACAAACTAGAAAGAGCTGTTCCATTTCTGCTACTTGGTAGTGGTACAAAAACTGAAAGGGACTGGGGGATAGCAACAGGAGTGCAGACAAAATGACGTTAAATAATGGCATGCGTACACACACACACACTGAATGGCAGCCCCCAGGGGGCAATAAAACAGCCAGGGAAAGTTAGAAAAAAACTCTTCTTACAGCCAGAATTGAAACAAAAAAAAAACACTGAGATGAAGTTAGAACACACAAAAAAGTTAATAATACATATCTTTTCCTGATTTTAACATGTAGTTTTCCTTTAATTGAGCTATCCCAAGTACTGCCTCTTTTTTTTGCAAGCTGAAACATGCTCTATAGTGTTTTATGGTCCTTTTCTTTCTGTGTTAAGTTTCAGTGCTTAATTTACAACCATTTGCAAACTGAGAATCTTGTTTTGCTGGTATCCCTTCCCCCACTCATCCAGATGTGTCAGTTCATTTGTTTGCTAACTGTGCTGGTTGATCTTACTTACTTCCCTCAAAGTAAAAATAAGAAACTAAACTTGTGTTATTTTAAATGATTGATAAAGTGACATGTCCAATTTGCACCTCTTGGGGATGAAGCTGTATCCACCAGCTCTTAAGACCTCGGCTGTAAGACACACCATGCATGTAAGCAGGGGTACAGCCAGGAATTTTAAACTTGTACTCAAGATGAGAGATGATGGAACTGCTGCCTATGAGGAAAGACTTGGGGAGTTAAATATGTACTCTCTAGAGGAAAGAAGGGAAATGGGAGACATGAAAGAAGCATTCAAATACCTCAAAGGTACAGGAAGGTTCAATTCTGCTGAGAAAGAGATGTTCAAGGACAAGGGGGCATGATATATAGCTAGAAGGGGGAAGACTTAAAGGGGATACAAGGAAATACTTCTTTACAGATAGGGCAGTGGACACCTGGAACAGCCTGCCAGGAGAGGTAATGGGTACCAAAATGGTAACAGGTTTCAAACATGCATGGGATACACATAAGGGGACCTTGGTAACAGGGCTGGAGATCAGTTATGGTCCATGGTGGCACAGTAGGTAGGGACCTTAAGGGAGACTAGGTGGACCAGGAGGTCCTTTTCTGCCAACAGATTCTATGTTTCTATGTTAGTAAATAACTGGTACATAAGCTTTTTACATTCATGTTGACATCAATTTTAAGATGTTAAATATAAAGCCTATGGTACCAGTAACACAATGCCATAAACAAGTACTGCTCAAATATTCAAAATCCATGGAATCAACCTATTATCAATTTAAAATCAAAAATATTTACCTGTATGGCAGTCAGGACCAAGAAGAAAAAGAGAGAAAGAAAAAAAGAAACACAGAAGAAAAAGTGTGCATAAAATAAGCCAAAGCAAGGAGGGGTAGAATATGTATAAAGCAAGTATAACAGCATTGAAATGCATTTTGTTACACTTGAGAAAGGATGAAAGCTCAAGTAAAATATGGGTCCTAAATATAGAAAACAGTTGAAAAGGATAAAAAGGAAGGGAAAGGGTTCTAGATGCAGTAGAAAAGAACAAAACAACAACAAAAATCAAATAAACAGATTGGCATAAAATTTAAAACAACAAAACAGTAAATGATATCACTCAATGAAAGATATTTTGAGGTAGTCCTTAAACAATTTGTTAATGGAAACATCAAGAGGTTGCAATAAATCTGTGCATGATGCCGGCACAAATATTGGCACTATAGCTTCAGACTCCAGTTTACTAATCACATCAGGGGTACTGTGGGCTCTATACAATCTAAAATTAGAATGCTGCACTGTTCCTTCAGCAGATCTTGCTTTTCAATTGCACTGGCAATGTATGGCTTGAGGGTATTATCAATGTATGACTTCATTGTTACTGTGTTAGCCCAGTGATTTTCACTGAATGTAATGTTCCAATCGGATGGAAAGGAAAAAACTAGGGAGACAGGCTGTAGTTTTCACCGATTGTTCACCTGGGGAGGTAAGAATTGTCCAGATAGTGTACACCCCATAACTACAGAGACTTAACGCTTATCTCCGAGCCCAGTGACTTCAACTTGCTTAGTCCCAGACTGAGCCACAGTCCACTGGCTACACGGCACCAGTTGCACCCCAGTTTCATCCATATTGATCACCAACTCGGACGGTATAAATTCCTGGCTTACAGCTCTGCTAAACCTAGCTAGAAAATTTGCCTTTAACTGTTGGAAATCATTTGTTTTTTTTCTGCCAGCTTTGGTGCCTTTACATTTTACAAACCCCATGCGGTTTATGAAATGCCATGCCCACTGCTTCGTTATTGTTAAAGTACCCCCATTTTCTGCAAGCATCTTGGGTTGTTGGCTTTTATCACACCCAAAGCTATGGCTGCAACCACCCTTGCATTCACCACTGCACCTTCGGAGCGAAGACTTCTGATGATTTTGTGCATTTCAACTTCTATATCCTCCATAACCAATGTCGGTCGACCCTGGGGCCTATGCGGCAGACTGGGAGCAACTAATGCAGGGTCACCACTAACATGAACCTTGTCAAGGTAGTCAGATTTAAACATTCTCAATGTGCTTTCATTGATGACTTTACTGTATTTTCTTTGGTAGTACCTGACTGTGTTCATAACACCATTTGTGGCCGCATAGTGTCCGAGTTCGTGTCGTAGTTCAGGACTGTAGTGAGCATAATCGGTGCATCTTTTCTTGCGGGAAGGGGAAGCAAGCTTAAGCTCCAGGACGACACAGTCTGCTGTTTTCATTTCAACTCCAGCAGTGTCACTCAAAGCCTCTGGAGTAATGTCCTTGGTAACTCTAAGGTTGTGCTCCCTCTTAATTCCCCAATTCTTTTGCAGCCAATTCACCAAAGACATTGCAAGCACCGGAGAAACACACTAGAAACAAATTGCAAGCTCAGGAAGGCACTGCAGATCAACAGTGAATGGTAGCAGCACAGATACCTGTACTAGCAAGTACTGTAATTACTAATTGCTAATAATTAGCTACTGATGCTAGGCAGTCAACTACTGGCGAGTGCCTGACAGTAACCTTTTGACAATAATTTTGACAGCTTGTGTAATCCTTGCCAATTTTGAATGAATAATGCTGTCTGAGTGATTCAGAGGTCCGCAAATTTTTATAAACGCTAACTTGTGCAGTACCCTCAATGCGCTAAATTAAGTAAACATGAGAATTATCAACTCTACAATATCTGGCAGATTATAAGGACAACATATTATCATTTGCAATAGTTTACATTAAAAGGATTAAGGAATATAACAACAAATGATGACAAGCAAGATGACTAAATGAGGACATGAAGAAAGTGACTCAACAACAACAACAAAAAAACTTAACATGCAATAAAATATCTGAAAACAAAAGCCATGACACATCCACATGGTCAGACAAACATTTTAAAAGAAACATAAACGCAAAAGTAACCATTTCAAAAAGAAAATGGAACTCATATGCAACAGATGCAGACAAAGGCAACATCAAGCAACTGTGCAGTTACATCAATACCCTAAACAAAAAATATATATATAAGTATATTAATAGTAAAGGGGAAACAGTAAAAAATCCAGTGGAGATAGCAAAGCAGTTTAATGAATAGTTGTGTTCCTTATTCAGACCCAATCACAACTCAATCCCTTCCCCTGTACATTACCAGGAATGCCAATAGAATTAATATAAATACAGACAACATACTACAAAAAATTCAGAATAAGAAAATCAGAGTGCAAAGTTTCCACTAAAATGCCGAAATTAAATATTGGGATAATCCATAACCAGGTACCCCCTCAAAATATATTTTTTTAATTAATAAATACAGGTTCCGGGTAAAATTCTACAATCACTGCTTAAAGATTTAAGTTAGCCACATGTCTAACAGTGATTTCAGTGCAGAGAGCAGCAGTGATTCACAAAGGGACAATCATGTACCCTAAATGTAATCTGTGTCTATGAAAACGTGATCCAATTCTTGGATAACAATACCTCATAGACATAATTTCTGTCATACCTTTGCAAAACATCTGCCACTGTACCACATTTAGCAGTCACTGAAAAAATTTATTCACTAGTTATTCATCCCTGTATTGTAAACATTAGAACCCAAATCAGCCAAACCATATGAAGATTCATTACTGTAAGCTTTGTGTATTATGCAGACTGTGATACTTCATACTTGTAGGGTAAGTTAGTGAATCTAGACATATTTGCTCCTCAATTGCTATGGGGTCTTGACCATTTTCACCCTTCCTCAAGCCAAATTAGCTACACTATGTCTTACAACTCCTGGTAGGTGACATCACTTTAGCTTATGTATTACTGTGGCAAACTGCTATTTTTCAACAAGAAATAAAAATTTTTAACAGACAGTGATGTGGATGGAGAAGCAGCTTGTGCAGGTGAATCATCATGCTAGCCATGATATTTCCAGGTTGCGTTCAGTAAGCCTAACCAGTGGGAGCAGAAGGGGAGAGGGATACAAATCTAAAATAGAACCGTTTTACCCATTTGTGATTTAAAGTTATATTACGGAAATGTGGCCCCCAGAACTGGACACCATACTCCAAATGAGGCATCACCAGTGATCTGCACAGAGGCACCTTTGGTCAACCAATATGATTACCTCAAAATCCACTTCCTGTTTGGTGACAATCAGTTCTTCCCCCAATAATCTCCCCTGGGTTCCTGCAACCCAAATGTATAATTTTGCACTTTTTGCATCAAATCTCAGCTGCAACACTTTGGACCATTCCTTCAGTTTTCCTAGGTCCCTCTTCATTTTTTCCACCCTTCCTGGAGTGTCCACCCTGTTGCAGATCTTAGTATCATTCGGAAACAGGCACACTTTCCCCTCCAGCTCCTCCGCAATTTCATTTGTGAAGATATAAAATAGGACTGGCCCAGGACTGATCCCTGTGGCACCCTGCTGGTCACACTCCTTTCCATAGATTGAGCACCATTTACCATGACTCTCCAGCTTCTATCATTCAACCAGTTCCTAACTCACCATAGCTGCCACGCAAGACAAGATCATACAACAAAAGCCCTAAAGACTGCCCATGAAGGAGAGGGATGAGGTGATTCAGGTTAAGTCAAAAGTATAAAAAATGGAGCAGTTAGGCATAATTGTGCCCTCAAAGACTGCATGGTCTTCACCCATGGTCATAGTGGACAAGAAAGAGGGTGGGCTATGTCTATGCCTAAACTTAAGAAAGTATGCACTGATAACACTTCTTTTAGCAGATGTCAGCGATCAACTCCAGAGTTGGTACCCTCTACAGGATAAAAGACAGTCTGCCTGCCCAAGCCATGCAGATAGCTGTCACCTCCTCCATCCTCTCCCTCATCGATTACGGGATTGTTATCTACGGCACCGCTGACAACACCACTCTAAGCAGCATAATCACTGCGCTTAATAAAGCCTGCCACCTTGTCACTGGCTGTGACAGACTCACCCACACCTGCGATCTGTACAAGCTGACTGGCTGGCTTAATTTCCATCAAAGACTCAAATACCACACCTGCATTCTAGCAAAAGATCCACCTCCAGCTTAGCATAGCGGTCTACTCCCCATCATCAGACCGGCCCCTCTCAGGCGTGATACCAGACTCTCAATCACCAGATCCTTCATGGTCCCCCATGTTTAACATCCCTTGGGCAGAGATCCTCACACCACGCCCCCAAATGGCTTAACACTCTTCCCTCCACTCTCTCCCAGTCCCACAGCATCCCACTCTTCAAAACAGGCCTTAGAACCCACCTATTGGAAATCACTAAATGTGAATGCTAATTTGGCCTGACCTCACTCCTCCCTCACCCCCTGTACTGACACAGGGGCCTCCTAGACCCGAAGAATCGCCCTCCCTATAAGCTCTGTCTAGGGCTCACATGTATGTCTCCTAATGCTCTAAACCCGATAAATAAGTCTCTCTTCTACCAAGTCAGTAATGCAATCAATAAATAATTTATGTGTATATAAAATTGGTTCTTTTTTTATTGTCATATACTGTCATATGTCTCTCCACCTGCTGTAACCACCGTGGAGCCATTGCATAAATAATGTCTGAACTAAAATCTGTATATAATTCCTTGTTCCATCTGTCTTCCCTATACTTGTTCTCCCTCCACCCTCTGTAACCGACATGGAGCCTTTGCAAAAGAGTCTGTGAGTCAAAGGTTTGTAATTCCGAATATACAGTAAATAAATAAATAAATAAATAAAATTACTCTCCTGATCAGTAAGTATTTCTTGGGGGACTCCCAGCTGCTAAATACCTTTGCTAGCTCCGCTGCTATCCTTGGGGCTATGACAGTTCTCATGGGGATAGCTTCTGGGTAGTGGGTAGCATAATCACATATGACCAGTACAAATCTGTTACCCTTAGAGCTCTTTTCCAGGGGGCCCACTACATCCATGGCTATCCTGTCAAAGGGGTTAGTCACAATGGGGATGGGTTGTAGTAGTACTCTATCCCTTTTTCCTGCCTGAGCTACCTTCTGACACTCAACATATGCTTTACAATACTCAGCTATGTTCTCGTGGATAGAGGGCCAATAAAACCTGGGTAATATCCCATCTAGGGTGCTATCTCTGCCTGCATGGCCTACTAAAGGGATGTCATGTGCCAGATACATGATTTGGGAGTGGAATTTTTCTGGACCCATTAGTATTCCCTGTTTCACAGCAAACTGACAGGCACCTTTTTCCGCTCCCTTCCATACCTGTGAAAAAATTGGGTTAAGTTAGATTAAAATTGACTGGATTGCACAACTTGCATAACAAAAGAATTAGGGGTGATTTAATATTAATCTACAAATTTATGCATAATACTGTACTCATGAATGAACATAACGAACATATGAACATACGAAATTTGCCAGCAGATAAAGGCCTAGAGGTCTATCAAGTCTGCTCGAATGTGCAGCTAGCAGCCCTTATTCTGCAGCTGCCCCTCCCTTCCACCCTTCCCCTTCATTAACCTTCCCCCTTGTCCTGTCCCATCCTCGCTTGAGCAGTCCACTGTTCTACTGCATACCACTTCAGCAGGTAACGATTCCACCCAGCCACCACCCTCTGTAAAAGTGTCTCCTCATCTCCTTCCTGAACCTTCCTTGCTCCAGTCTCATATAATGGCCCTGGTGGCCCTCCCTCCTTACTTTGAACAGCCCTCTGTACCCGTCTTGTTTATTCCTTTCATGTATTTAAAGGTTTCAATCATGTCACCCCTGTCTCTCCTCTCCTCCAGTGAGTACATGTTCAACTCCTTCAACCTCCTCTCGTATGATAAGTCCCCAGCCCCTTGATCATCTTTTGTCGCTTGCACTGCACCCCTCCAGTAACTTAATGTCCCTCTTCAGATACGGACACCAGTACTGCACGCAGTACTCCAGGTGTGGTCTAACTAATGACCTATACAGTGGCAGAATCACCTCCTCCTCCTCGAGGATATACCTTGCAATATAACCCAGCATTTTGTTGGCCTTTGCAGCTGCCTTCCTACATTGTGCCGAGTTGTTCATTGACCCTGTAATGAGAACACCCAGATCCTTCTCCTCCTCTGTCTGGGCTAGCTGCACTCCCCCAGCTGGTAACCCCCTTGGGTTCTTCATCCCAAAATGCAGCACCTTGCACTTTTTGGCATTAAAGCCCAGTTGCCAGGTGTCTGACCAGGTTTCAAGCTTTGCCAGATCATCCTGCAACCCCTGCCATCCCCCTAGGTCATCCACCACCGTGCCTACCTTGGTATCATCAGCAAACAGACTGATCTTGCTCTTGATGTCCCATGATATGTCTGCAATGAATATCCCAAACAACACTGGTCCCAACACTGAGCCCTGTGGAACACCGCTCGTCACTGCCCTTGGGTGTGAGAGCTCCCCACCCACCACCACCCTCTTTTGCCTTCCCTGCAGCCAGTTTCCTACCCATCTCACCAGCTTTGCACCCGCCCCTGTGCCTACTAACTTCCTTCCCAGCCTTCCATGTGGCACTGAGTCAAATGCCTTACTGAAGTCCAGATACAGGACATCCACTGCATGGCCCCTGTCCAGTTGCCTAGTTACCCAGTCATAGAACTCCACCAGGTTGGTTTGGCAGGATCTGCCACGTATGAAGCCATGCTGTCTGCTGTCCTGTAGTCCTTTGGCCTCTAGGAGGGCCACCAGCCTCTCCTTCAGGATAGTCTCCATTAGCTTACCCACGATGGTTGTGAGGCTCACTGGTCTGTAGTTTCCCAGTTCATCCTTGGGGCCACTCTTGTGGAGGGGCACCACATGAGCCATCCTCCAGTCCTGAGGTACATACCCTGAATGTAGTGAGGCATTAAATAGGTCTGCCAAAGGTCCTGCAAGGACCTCTGCCAGCTCCTTCTGTACTCTGGGGTGGATGCCATCTGGGCCTGGCACCTTGTCCACCCTCAGGTCCTTCAAACCCTCTCGAACTCTGCTCTCCATGATTTCCCCATCTGTCACCACTTCCCCCCCCCCGCTTCTGCCATTTCTCCCACCTTGGGTGTCACCCTCTTCTCTTTAGTAAATACTGAGCAGACGTACTCATTTAGTACTTCCGCCTTATCGCACCCTGCTTCCACCCAACCCCCCTCCTTCCTAATCCTTACTATGTGGTCCTTACAGCTCCTTTTCTCCCTGATGTACTTAAAGAAGTCCTTCTCCCCTTCTTAATGCCTTGTGCCAGCCTGAGTTCCGTAGATGCTTTGGCTCCCCTTACTGCCCTTGTCACCTCCATTTTACAAATTGCTGTATAGTGCCTAGAAGCCATAACAAGCAACTATCTGATCCATTTGCTAGTACCAATCTTAGGAAACACTTTTCTCGGTTAGGGCACCTAGGCTTTGGAACCAATTACCCCAGGCTTTAGTTGACTCTGATAGCGTCAATATTTTTAAAAAAGGTCTCGACAGTTGGCTTGCAGGGTTACCTTCATCATAATGTGCCCACACTGTGTGGGGGAAAATCATGATGGGCTTCGGCCTTCTTTTTTCCATTAAAAACCTAGTAAACCTAGTAACCTAATAAGTGAAAGGGTCCGTTTTTTCCTCATGCTGCATATCGCATTGAAAAGTATGTCCCAAGTCTGGCTGTACACCAGCAATCCAATCCTTCAATCAATCCAGTCCTTTTTTAGCTTCCTCTTCTCCGCCTTAGTTTTACGGTCCTTGCCAGGATCCTCAAAAACATCATCATCAAATGGGAACACAGATGGCAAATGTCCCTGTTTCACATGAGCTCTAGTGTTTACAGCAACTACAGCAGAGTCCTGGGTGGCATGACAATGTATAAATTAAGCAAAGTTTGGGTGTTCATGCCCAACAATGACTGGCACAGGTAGGCAAGGTACCAACCCCACTTCTGCCTCATGTGTCTTTTCTTGAACAGTCACTTGCATGGTGGCTGAAGGGCAGCGATGGGTATCACCGTGCACACAGATGACTGCTGTATTCGGTCATTTACTATTCCCAGTCACCAGATCTGCTCGCACAAGAGTCTGGCGGCTCCCTGAATCAATCAGTCCCATCATCTACTGTGATCCAATCTGCACAGTAGCCATAAAGTGACCCAAGTTTGCTAAGGCTACATCAGCTGTCTCTTTCATTATATTAGGACAGTTTCTTACATAATGCCCCTTCTTTGGGCTCCCATGACATACACTCTCAGCTACTGGAATGCACACACCCCCCCCGCTCTCCAGTCTTGTTTCGCTGGGGCTGGATTAGACAGTTTATAAGTAAAAGGGTTCCTTCCTGGATTGCTGGTGCTCGCGGCTGCTGATGTCCCTTGGAACCCTCAGAGTCTGGATGGTCGGGCTGCCAGGAAGTCTTCCACCAACGTGATGGTTTTGTCAGCAGAATCTGGCTTATGCTCCCAAACCCAAAGTTGTACATCCTGGGGTAAAGCTTTAATAAACTGTTCAATAATCACTGCCTCCAGAAGTTGGTCCTTGCTCTTGCTCTCCGGTTGTAACCATTTACAGCAGAGCTCCCTGAGATGGGCATAAGTCTCTCAGGGGGTATCCAGTGACTGCATTTTAAGAAACCTAAACCCTGGCGTAGGTTTCAGTGTTTTATGTCATAGTGCCCGAGGATCTCCTGCTTCACATAGTCATAGCCTTCTGCCTCTTAGGAGTCCATGTGGCTATAAACCAACTGCGCACTGCCTGTCAGGTGTGGTGCCAGTCAAACAACCCACTGTCCCCTTAGCCATGCGCATGTTTGAGTGATCCTCTCAAATATTATGAGGTAAGCCGCAATGTCATCACTGTCCGAAAGTTCAGACAGTTTAATGTCTTTTGGGCTACTGGCTCTTTCTGTTTGCCCTGCATTGACGGCATGCAAGACTCTCATGATATCCATCCATTTGGCATCTTGACTTCTCCACTCAATGTCTCCTTCTCTTTCCATCTGCACCTGTTTTATGCAGAGCCATTTCAACAACTCCCCTACCTCCTCAGGTGGAGCATCTTCAAGAAGAGGCAGGTCCCTCAATTCTTCCACGTCCTCTTGCATCTCTTTAGGTTGCCTTCCTCTGAGCTCCAAGGTCCAGTACAGGCAACAGCTTCTCTCCCAGTCTGTCGGCCATGGTTCTGGTCAGAACTCCATGGACTTTCTTCTCCGGCAACTACTGGTGCATCGGTCCACCTGGGATATCTGGGTGATATCCACCAGAAAACATCCCTCTTCGGCCAGTCCAGATGCTTCCAGCAAGTTATCCCACTTCTAACAACAAGTCTGGGGGGGAGGGTAGTGGGATAACAGATGGACCACACACCGAACTTCAAATTCAACACACAATCTGTCTGTGATGTTTATTCAAAACACAGGAAATAACCTTAAGTGATGGCATATCCCTTCTTCAGTACATCAGTTTGCAGCAACAGACTATGTATGTTCTTCCTCTGCACTTAGCTAGCACATACTGACACTGATCTCTGATCTAACTTAGCAGTTGAGATTCAGTCTCCACCCCTATACGAGCCTTGTTTACATGGGTGGTGGGGGCCCAAATAAAAATATAAAAAAACAAGCTAAAGAAAAAGAACCTCAATGCAGAAGCACTGAAACAAAGGGCACTGACAATAAGCCAAGTTTCAAAGAAACACAGCATCACACATACTTCCATAATACAAAGCATCATGGGATATATGCAAATCACCATGACATTTCAGAATTTTTCAGTTTACAGCAATTTACATGCATTCTAAATAGCACAACTAAGTTGATTTTTATAATAGTCACCTAGTACTTTTTACCATTATCAAAAACACTTAGTGCCATGGTATTTTCAACATTTACAGGTTTCATAAACATGAAGTATATACATCAAGGTATTTTATGACATAGTGCTTTTACATACTAAATCCAACAACGATAAATACAACCTGTTTTACATACACTTGGAGGTCACCACAATAACCTCCCTATACGAGGACCTGAGAGAGAAAAGGAAAATTAAAGAGGACACTATAGCATAGTCAAGAAAGGGAAGGGGTGGCAAATCTTAAGGACTAGAAATTGTAAAGGATAGATTAGGCTAAGAAATAGAAGAACTGTTGCAACAGATTTAAGAAAAAGTCAGTCCTCAGGAGTGGCAGAAGCTCCCTGTCACAAAGCCCATGAAACACCCTTATCAAGTTAATACATTTGCAGCCATAGTGGCTCTGCCAGAATTTGTTTAAATTTACAGTTTATGTTCCCTTATGCCTTGGCCCCTTCCTCCAGCCCCGGCATCCTTGACACGTACCTTGAGTGAACTTCCAACCCCATGGGCCTTACCCCCCTCCCCCATGGTGGGGTCCATCAGTACCAGATCCAACTTTCCACCTCAACTTGCTAATGGAGGTAGCAGTTCATTGGGTGCTGCATGAAACAGATAGTAGCTGGGGTCCTGGCCGGAGTGCACTTGTGATCATCCTGCCTCAAAACAGACACTTTCCCTTTTCTAGGTCCTCACTCCTGTGACGTCAGCATACTACAGGTTCCATGCTGGTGCACATAAAGCAAGCAGAGCATGACTAATAATCACCTCTGGCTGCTGTACTGCCGCTGAACTACCACCTGTGGTCACCTTGGTGACAGTATGATAGTGACAACATCTTTCTCTCCCTCTCCAGAGGAAGACAGTGTCCTCTGGGACAATCTACCTTCCTCCCCCTGGATGGACCCCAATGGATCACGCTCATTCCCAAACTTGGCTCCCCAGCATCATGAGCAGTTGTCATACTGCTGTGCCAGTGGGCCAGACTCCAAGAGTCTTTTAATTCAGCCATAAGATTTCTGACTTCAGCCCAGCACACATATCACTTCAAAATATATATGTGTGTATATATATATATATATATATATATATATACACACACACACAGACATATATATATATAAATATATTATAGTGGCACGGTCGCGCCACTATAGTTAGGGTTCAGCGGTCACTTACATACTAAAGTCAAAAGTTTGGGCGTTAATAACTTTGGATGCGTTCAATGGATTTGCCTGAAATTTGGCAACTATGGTGGGGCACGGTAGATCTCTTAATATGCCAAACTGCGTTTCGGTCGGACTTACGATCTTTGCGTATGAAAACGCTGAAAAATGCAAAATTATCTGGTTTTGGAGTCAGATTTTGGATGTGGCCCTGCATGGCCATCATGTGGTGTACCACTCTGCGACGTGGCTTGTTTGAAAGAGCTTCACTGGACGAACATGCCGCTTTTTGTTTGGTGAAAAAATATTGAGGCATTCAAACGTTATAGCACTTTTAAGTTCCCATTATAAGTCAATGGGGAAATTTATATGGTTATTTTGCGAACAAAGAATGGGGTTTTGGCCATCTGGTCCCTCCTCACGTTTAAAGAATTTGCAGGCTCATAGACAAAGATTCTTTGATCCCAAGGAAGGGACTAGATGGCCAGATCTAGAGGGACCAGATAGCTCGATTTCAACGACTTTTAAAATTAAATATCTCAGAAACAGTTTGGTCTTTTAACTTGAAATTTGGAGGGTGTTGAGGTGATGTCCGGTAGATGTGAATTATTCTGCTTAGGTGTCAGAAAATACATTTGTTGTGGAGATATGGCATGGCACAGTTTACATTTTGCGGACAGCATTTTGCATTGTGGTAGTGGCTTGAAATTTATAGGGTAGCTAGCCTTACTGCCATGGACATACTTTTCAGTCATTAGGAGTGTAAAATGTAAACAGGTGCAGAATTCTGCCACTCTTGACCAATGAAAATCTCAAACTTCAAAATGTTATATCTCGGACATGGTTTGGTCTTTTAAATTGAAATTTGCAGGGTGTTGAGGGGATGTCCTGTACATGCGAATTATTGCATTCAGGTGTTGGAAAAGTAGGTTGCTGCAGAGATATTGCATGACGCACTTTACATTTTGCGTATAGCATTTTGCATTGTGGTAGGCACTTTCAATATGATACCTCGCATTCTGCAGGTTAATAACTTTGCAACCATTCAACGAATTTGCACAAAATTTGGGATGCACAGTCTGGTGTGGTAGATCTCTTGATGTATTAAATTTTGTTTCAGTTGGACATACAGTTTATGAGCAGCGAAGTGCCAAAAAATTCACTTTGTGCCACTTTTGCAAATATTTTGTCTGTGGTGCTGCACGGACACCATGTGGGCTATTGGTCTGAATCTTGGGACTTAGAGCTTGGGCAAAGGAACACGGTGCTTTTTGTTTGGTGGAAAAATATGAATCTGTTCAAAAGTTATTACAATTTGAAATTCCCATTATATCCTATGGGAAAATGTATATGTATTTTTGGAATGTTAATGAGAAAGACCAGATGGCCCAAATTGAGATGACCATATCTCAATAAAAGTTTGGTCTTTTTACTTGAAATTTACATGGCGTTGAGGGGATGTCATAGAGATGTGAACTATGCTGTTCAGGTGTTGGGGAAGTAATTTGTTGCAGAGATATTCAATGATGTAATTGACATGTTTCCCATAGGATGACATTGCAGTCTGTGTCATGATTTTCGGTGCCGTTATCTCGGAAACGAAGAGAGTTTGGTCTTTTTACTTGAAATTTGCAGGGCGTTGAGGGGATATCATGGAGATGTGAACTATGCTGTTCGCTGCAGGTGGCTTAGATCACCTTTAGGTGATCTAGCCACTGGAAAAGGACTTGACATTGTAGAGTCAGTCTGCAGTGGAATTTTGTTTGTACGTTGCACGGTTCATGAGATATTGTGAAAGTACTATCACAAAGGTTGAAAGAGTGCCTCTCCAGTGCTTTATGGTGCCCATAGCTCAGAAACGATGTGAGATATGGGTACAGTCTGTGACCGTGGCATAATCGTCTCGCTATCACGGTTACAATGACACTTGAATTGTTTTTCTAGCGGTTATGGTTTCCAAGATATGGCTCCTCCTCTTGAGGCGTGGGTGGCTGTTTGTGCTTGTCTGTGTCTGTAGGTTAGTTTTTGTTCATTTACATGTTTTTCTGCTTGGAATACCTGTGCCATTCTTGCACACAACATCGGTGAAAGTCTCCTGGACTGAATATCTACAAAACATCATCATCAGGTATCAGCTTTTTAATTTTAAATCAACTTTCTTGAAGCCTTCCCAAGGAAGCATATGCCTTGCAACTAGTCTTACAAACATGGTGATGCTGGGTCCTGCAACTGAATCAACATTTTCAACATTTTCGTCTGACCACTCTTAAAGCAGCTGTACTTGTGGACTTTAAAGAACAAAGGAATTTTAACACATTTTGTGATTGAATCAACATTTTTGTCTGACTTACTCCCAAGGTATTGTACTCGTCTCTGAGGACTTTTTAACACATTTTGTGACTGAATCAACATTTTTGTCTGACCTACTCCCAAGGTATTGTACTGGTCTCTGAGGACTTTGAAGATCGAAGGAAACATACAGACAAAAGGATTTCACACATTGCACATGCCTACTGTCTTACCTACTCCCAAGGTATTGTACTTGTCTCTGAGGACTTTGGAGATCAAAGCAAACCTACACACAAAAGGATTTCTCTCATTGCATATGCCCAGGCCGCAGTTTATCACCTTTGAGGAATTTTAACATATTATGTGACCCTGGATCTCAACAGTTCATTTCCTGTGGATGTAATTAACCATCAGCATTTTTCCTTTGCTATCTCCTCCTGGTGAGCTTGTTAGACCACCCAAGTGCCACCACCTCTGCTCTACCATGGATTATTCCATCCTCCTAGTTCTTCTATTCACTGTGGGTGCTACTGGCTCAAGATGCCAAGCTAGACCACTACCACCCCTGTGAGAACCTGCTCTTGACAAAAATGGACTCTATGGCACCCCAGTGCCAACTGTGTCAAGGGAGCTCTAGCTTTCCACCTCCTGCATCCCACCTGCTAGCCCGGGGCCCCTGATACCTGCCATGGTTATTAACATTACCATTTTCATGCCCATAAAGATCACCCTGGTGAACGCTCGCCTTCCCCATTGCAACAGCAGGAGGCGCAAGATACGCTCCACCATTTGCATAAACCTCTCAGCCAGGAAAATAATATTCACGCTTCTTCCTCTATCAGGTAACTAGTATGGACACTATCTAGTATGGACACTAACCAGAGGTGGGAGCTCATAAAGCTGGGGGTAGTGGAGGCAACCAAAACCTGCTGCAAGGCCCAGAGCAAGAAGGCTAGGGCTAAGAAACTGAGCTAGTTGAGCATAGAAGTCATGGAAAAGGTAAGGAGGAAAAGAGTTGCCTTTAGGAAGTACAAGAAAACAGGAAGGGGGGAGGACAGGGAGGAGTACTTGACAGAATCGAAGGAGGTGACAAGTGCACTAAGGGAAGCCAAAGCATCTACGGAACTCAGGCTGGCACAAGGCATTAAGAAGGGGGAGAAGGACTTCTTTAGGTACATCACGGAGAAAAGGAGCTGTAAGCACCACATAGTAAGGATTAGAAGGAGGGGGTTGGGTGGAAGAAGGCAATAAGGCAGAAGCACTAAATGAGTACTTATGCTCAGTATTTACTAAAGAGAAGAGGGGGGTGACACCCAAGGGGGGGAGAAATGGCAGAAGCGGGGGGGGTGACAGATCATGGAGGGCAGAGTTTGGGACGGTTTGAAGGCACTGAGGGTGGACAAGGCGCCAGGCCCAGATGGCATCCACCCCAGGGTACTGAAGGAGCTGGCAGAGGTCCTTGAAGGACTGTTGGTAGACCTATGTAATGCCTCACTACATTCGGGGTGTGTACCTCAGGACTGGAGGATGGCTCATGTGGTGCCCCTCCACAAGAGTGGCCCCAAGGATGAACCGGGAAACTACAGACCAGTGAGCCTCACATCCATCATGGGTAAGCTAATGGAGACTATCCTGAAAGAGAGCTGGTGGCCCTCCCAGAGGCCAAAGGACTACAGGACAGCAGACAGCATGGCTTCATACAGGGTAGATCCTGCCAAACCAACCTGGTGGAGTTCTATGACTGGGTAACTAGGCAACTGGACAGGGCCATGCAGTGGATGTCCTGTATCTGGACTTCAGTAAGGCATTCGACCCGGTGCCGCATGGAGGCTGGTAAGTGTTAGTAGGCAAAGGGCGGGTGCAAAGCTGGTGAGATGGGTAGGAAATTGGCTTCAGGGAAGGCAGCAGAGGGTGGTGGTGGTGGGTGGGGAGCTCTCACACCCAAGGGTAGTGACGAGCAGTGTTCCACAGGGCTCGGTGTTGGGATCAGTGTTGTTTGGGATATTCATTGCAGACATATCATGGGACATCAAGAACAAGATCAGTCTGTTTGCTGATGATACTGAGATAGGAGCGGTGGTGGATGACCTAGGGGAATGGCAGGAGTTGCAGGATGATCTGGCAAAGCTTGAAACCTGGTCAGACACCTGGCAACTGGGGTTTAATGCCAAAAAGTGCAAGATGCTGCATTTTGGGATGAAGAACCCAAGGAGGAGTTACCAGCTGGGGGAGTGCAGCTAGCCCAGACAGAGGAGAAGGATCTGGGGGTGCTCATTACAGGGTCAATGAACAACTCAGCACAATGTAGGATGGCAGCTGCAAAGGCCAACAAAATGCTGGGTTGTATTGCAAGGGGTATATCCTCAAGGAAGGAGGAGGTGATTCTGCCACTGTATAGGTCATTAGTTAGACCGCACCTGGAGTACGGCATGCAGTACTGGTGCCCGTATCTGAAAAGGGACATTAAGTTACTGGAGGGGGTGAAGCGCAGGGCAACAAAGATGATCAAGGGGCTGGGGTACTTATCATACGAGAGGAGGCTGAGGGAGTTGAACATGTACTCACTGGAGGAGAGGAGGGACGGGGGACATGATTGAAACCTTTAAGTACATGAAAGGAATAAACAAGACAGGTACAGAGGGGCTGTTCAAAAGTAAGGGAGGAGGGACAATTAGGGGCCATGATATGAGACTGGAGGAGGAAGGTCTGGACGGAGATGAGGAGACACTTTTTACAGAGAGGGTGGTGGCTGGGTGGAATGCGTTACCTGCAGAAGTGGTATCCAGTAGAACAGTGGACTTCTTCAAAAGGGGATGGGACAGGACAAGGGGGAGGGTTAATGAAGGGGAAGGGTGGAAGGGAGGGGCAGCTGCAGAATAAGGGGTGCTAGCTGCACATTCGAGCAGACTTGATAGACCTCTAGGCCTTTATCTTCTGGCAAATTTCGTATGTTCATAGATAACATCCATGCCAATCCTGGCCCACCACCAGTATCAATCGCAGGGGGAAATATGAGTAAAGGCCTGAAAGTAGCTGCACTGAACATCTGCAGCCTCACAGCAAAGTTTGACCTACTCCAAGCGTTGATGTCCCACCATGTATCTGGCATTCTCTGTCTGACAGAGACCTGGCTGTCAAGCAAGATAAAAGACAATGAAGTGATGCTCCCAGGATATCAAACATTCAGGAAAGATAGGTGTGGCAAGAGAGGCGGAGGAGTCCATATCTATGCCAGGGATTACCTATGCTGCTCGGTCCTCCCTGTTACCAGGGTCGAGGATGATCATGAACTACTAGCAATAAATGCACAGGTTGGACGGCACGGCAAATCTCTAATCTTAGCCTCAGTTTATCTTCCACCCACTAAAGCCAGGGATGGCCTCCCAAAAATACTGGATACAATTGCTACCCTTCTTATGGGCATAGAGCTTCTCATAACAGGTGACTTTAACATCAGCTGGGAGGGCAGAGAATCCACGGCTTTCAAGGACATGGTCGCTACTTCCAATCTGACCCAACTTGTAGACAGCCCAACAAGGCGGAACCACAAAACAGGAAAAGACACCCTCCTTGATTGGCTCCTCTCGAGTTCCCCTTCTCGGATCTCTGAACTTAAGGTCCTGCCTGACACCTTAAGTGATCACTCCCCAGTCACTTTCACATGGTCAAACAAATTGAGCAAGCCCCCACCTATCATAATTAATAGTAGAGTCTTGGGGAAGGGCAAGCTTGGGGCCCTCTCCTCTGCTCCCTCCCTGCATGACTGGTTCCCCATCGATCATGCGCCTAATATTGACCAGGCCCCAAGTTTCTTTATAGAGGGTTTCAACAAGATATGTGATATCTTTGCAACACTGAGGAACATAAAAATTCGGATCAAGTTAATGGTTGGATCACAGGGGATCTTCTCACCCAGATGAAGGAAAGGGACAACCTCTGAGAAAAAGCCAGGTCCTCTCACAGCAAACACAACTTCCAGTGCTATAGAGCTGCAAGAAACCACTGCACCAACCTTATCCGCCAAGCAAAGGCCAACTTCCACAAGGAGCAGCTTAATAAAACTTGGGGCAATGGGAAGAGTTTTTGGGAGAACATCAAAAAACTTCTTGGGAAGGATGAGAATAAGATCCCCCACTCACTCAACATCAACAACGCCACGATTACTGAACCTCAGCACATCGTGGATTCTCTCCATACAGCGTTTACTGATCTGACTGGAGTGCTACCCCCCTGACTACCTACACTCTGCTGGGGAACAAACCAACTGCAAGCCTCAAGGGGGCTCAGTCCCTGTCTTCTACTTCAAATAAATGTCAGTGAAGGAGGCTTACAAACACATAAAAAAAATACTAGGCAAGACCAGAATGGGGAGTGATGGAGTCAATATGAAACTCCTATCCCTAACACTGGATGTCATCATCGTGCCAGTTACAAAACTATTTAACAAATTGCTGGCTCTTGCACAGTTCCCCGTGATCTGGAAACAGGCTCTTGTGTCGCCGGTGCACAAGAACGGTGATATGACATGCACTGCCAATTATAGGCAAATATCCATCCTATCTCCCTTATCTAAAGCCCTGGAAAAGATCGTGGCTGCCCAAGTCACAGATTACCTCAACAAATACAACTTGTTATGTCCCAACCAACATGGCTTCAGGCAGAATCACAGTACCTCCACTGCTTTGCTGGACTACACTGACTACTCGCACAAGGCACTAGACGAAGGAAAGCAGGTGGGGTCAGTCTTCACAGACCTCACCAAAGCCTGTGACACTGTCAATCACTCTCTCCTCCTGACTCAACTACAGAACCTGGGGGTTGCAACCACTGCTGTCTGTTGGTTCAAGGACTACCTAACACACAGAAGCCAACGTGTAAAAATTGGGCACACAGTATCTCACTCCAATGAGGTATCTTTAGGGGTCCCACAGGGGTCAACACTGGGGCCCTTACTACTCAGCCTCTTCCTAAATAATCTTCCTAAAGCCTGTGACACTAAACTGATACTTTACGCAGACGATGCTGTGCTTCTCACCAGCAGTTCATCAATATTCGCCCTCCACTCTGAGCTGCAGGCATCCTTCTACAAGCTGGAAGATGGGTTCTGTAGCCATAAACTTCTATTGCACTACAAAAAAACCAAGGTGATGCTCACAGCCAGTTCACAGCACAAAAAGAAGCTCCCGCCCCTCACCATTTCCAATAAAGTCAGTGAGCCGCTGGAACAAGTTCACTCCTTCAAGTACCTGGGGGTCACCAGTGATGACTGCCTCACCTTTACCCAACACATCGACACAGTGATAAAGGCAGTGAACACCAAGCTGGGTGTACTATATAGGCATAAAAAGTATCTCACTCCAGAGGTCCTCCATCTCTCAGTCTCCAGCTCCATCCTTTCTACCATCGACTATAGATTGGTGGTTTACGGCGCAGCAACAGACACTGCATTAAAAAGGATTCACATTGCCCTCAACAAGGCATGTAGGCTCACAATGGCTGCAGATCGAAATACCCACACCTGCTACTTATACAAGGAGACCAATTGGCTGCCACTAAAGAACAGGATTATATTCCAAACATGGCTCCTTGGAAAAAAGGCGCTAATGGGTAAAACTGTCCTATGCATTTCTAGCATCCTAACACCAAGTGCTACCAGCTATACCACCAGAGGTAGGATGAGGGGGGCCCTATCAACACCTTTCTGTCGAACTGTGCAGGGACAGCATGCTTTCAGCTATAGGGCCCCCCAATGGCTTAATGAAATCCCAGTGCACATTCTCCCAATGCATCTCGCAATTCAAAAATGGCCTAAGGCAACACCTTCTTACTAGGACAGTTTGTGACTGCCACTAACACCCATAATGCCCACTTATCCACATTTTCCTTCCCCTTCCTTTTACCCCCACTCTTCCCTCTTGCTCTATCCCTCTGGCTTCCTCTCCGCCCTGTGCCTTATCTCCCACTGGATCAACCTTAAAAACAACCTACTACCACTACCTCCCAACCTCCTCGACAAAGCCACTTCTTTTGGCCGCCCACTCTCCCCGCCCCAGCCTCCCCTCCCCCTCACCTTGACTCCTCCTCGGACTCTCACACTAGGTGTCACACCTCTTTATCTCCTTCGCTACAAATAAACACTGTCCTTTACCCTAGTTGAATGCTCTTGACACTGTACTATCACCATTGGTACTATGAATGACACTGTAACCTTATTGCATACTAGCTACCTACTATTCGAGTATTGTATGTAAACTGTTTGTTATTGCTGTCATTGTCACTGTTTGACATGGAACCTTTGTAAAAGAGCTCTGAGCTCAAAGGTATGATCTGAATCCCTAAATAAATAAATAAATAAAATAAATAAATACAATTACTGTTACAAGCATTTGGTGGCCAATAGGAATGCTGCATGGCTCTGTAGCTATGCGTAAGTGGCAACGCAGGCCCAGAGGGCCCGCGCTCACTCAGATGCATATTGTTATGCATAAATGGGCAAGTTGATGGGAGCATGGGGCCCTCTCCCACCAGAGTGGTTATATAGAGAATAATACATGGGGTGGTGTGTGTAACGAGATTTTACACACACCCGAGTTGTGGGATGCTCCATAAACCCCGAGGGTGAAGCCCAAGGGGTTTATAAAATGCATCTCGCAAAGAGGGTGTGTGTAAAATCGAGTTTTACACACTCCACCCCTTATTTAATTTTTTATAATTGCTGGCATGTGCTTTTTTGCCTCCACAATTATAGAAAATAAACTGTTCAGTTTTCAGGCAACCGCGAACTAGTCAGAAGTCTTAGCGGTCTACCAAGGTATAGTGCTCCGTTTTATGAGGTAAGAAGAAGTGGAGAAAGTAACGGTAGCTATGTCTGTATTTTTTTCTGTTTCCGGTATTCTTAAACTTACCAGCAAACAGCGGTTGTGGAGCTGCGGTATACTTCGGTATGAAGAGGAGATACTCGCCAGCTCTTGTGTGTGGAGAGGGAAACCGGACTGCGTGTTCCTTTTCTGCTGGTTTTTGTTCACCAGAATAGGTCTTTATTTAAAAAAAAAAAAAATGCCGACAGCGAAGGGCGTTGCTTCTGGGAACAATGAACATCGTGTAGTAAAGGAACACTGACTGGCACATGCATGATCAGAGGGAAACCTGGCACGTGTTTGCCATTGTAACCAGCCCAACTGGTTATAATGGCAAATTATAACCGGGTTTCCCTATGGGAAAAAGTGCTGCTCAGTAACTATTATATTATTATAGTGGCATGGTCACGCCACTATAGTTAGGGTTCAGCGGTCACCTACATACTAAAGTCAAATGTTTGGGCGTTAATAACTTTGACCCGTTCAACGGATTTGCCTGAAATTTGGAATGTGCTGTGGGGCATGGTAGATCTCTTGATTTACCAAATTGCGTTTCGGTCGGACTTACGGTCTTTGCGTATGAAAACACTGAAAAATACAAAATTATCCAGTTTTGGAGGCAGCTTTTGGGATTTTGGATGTGGCTCTGCATGGCCGTTATGTGGCGTGCCGCTCTGTGACATGGCTTGTTTGAAAGAGGTTCAATGGCTGAAAATGCCACTTTCCGTTTGGTGAAAAAATATTGAGGCACTCTAAAGTTACTGCACTTTTAAGTTCCCATTATAAGTCAATGAGAAAATTTACATGGTTATTTTGTAAACAAAGAATGGGGTTTTGGCCTTCTGGTCCCTCCTCATGATCAAAGAATTTGCAGGCTCACAGTCAAAAATTCTTTGATCCCGAGGGAGGGACTAGATGGCCAGATTTGGAGGGACCAGATAGCCCAATTTTAACAACTTTAAAATTAAATATCTCAGAAACAGTTTGGTTTTTTAACCTGAAATTTGAAGGGTGTTGAGGGGATGTCCTGTAGATGTGAATTATGGTGCTTAGGTGTAAGAAAATACATTCATTGCGGAGATATGGCGTGTCGCAGTTTACATTTTGCGGACAGCGTTTTGCATTGTGGTAGAGGCTTGAAATTTATAGGGTAGCTAGCCTTACTGCCATGGACATACTTTTCAGTCATTAGGAGTGCAAAATGTAAACAGGTGTGGAACTCTGCCACTCTGACCAATGAAAATCTCAAACTTTAAAATGTTGTATCTCAGACATGGTTTGGTCTTTTAAATTGAAATTTGCAGGGTGACAAGGGGATGTCCTGTACATATGAATTATGGTATTCAGGTGTTGGAAAATTAGGTTGCTGCAGAGATATTGCATGATGCACTTTACATTTTGCATATAGCATTTTGCATCGTGGTAGGCACTTTTAATATTAAACCTCACATTTTGCATGTTAATAACTTTGCAACCATTCAACGGATTTGCACACAATTTGGGATGCACAGTCTGGTGTGGTAGATCTCTTAAAATGATTTACCAACTTCCCCCAATGTCATGTTTGCAGATCACCTTTCCTTCATTGAGTGATGCAAAGCTCAGCTGCCCTGAAGTTAAGTATTAAATATATTCAGATGCTTAGTTTTTTAACATTTTTGTGGCACAGCTGTCTCTGCAAGTTTTGTTGTTTGTTTGAAGTTTGCACATAAGCAGTGCATCCACATGCATGAGTGACATCGGCACAGGGAAGGTGGGAGGTGAAACTAACTACCCTTGGTAATTGCTTTTTATTTACATATTTATTTAGTGTTTAATCAAGGAGGGGCTTGCAAACTCTGTTTATCTTGTGGGTAACTTCAGAAGGATTTAAATACTGCATATGGGTAGACCCTTGGAGGTAGCTAGATTGTCTACTAGGATTTTATGACAGTTAAACTATTTTTAAATAAATTACAGGTGGCTGAGGAGTGAATAAGGAGCTTGCAAACTCTGCTTATCTTGGAAGTAACTTCACAAGGGTTTGAATACTGCATTTTGGTTGTCCCTTGGGGGTAGCTTGATTGACTACTAGGATTTTGGGACAGAAACTATTTTTAAATAATTTACTGGTGTGTAGGATTTTGTGATAGTTAAACTATTTTTAAATAAGTTACTGAAGGTTAGTTGAATTACTATAAAGGGCAGTACTCACCAGGGTGGTGGAGTAGTGGTGTATTTGATTGTTTCTAACAGTCACCTGTGGTTGTGGACTACCTTCCTTCCCCACACCCCACACCCCCAGGTGTGGCATTTCCTTTATAGCCAAAGTTCTGACATCACTTCCTCAACTGGTCTTGGGTCAGAACTGTCATATTCTTAATAACCCATCACAGTGCATAAAGCGTAAGGTCACAGCACTAAAAAAAAAACATTATATATATTACAAGTTGCATATTATAAGGGAGAGGGACATGTGGGGAGTGGTGCAATGCACTGGCTGGGGGGCAGCAGTTTTCTGGGAGACATTCTGGAAACTGCGTTGCTGCCCTATTTGCAGGCAACTGTCAGCTCTGAGGGAGGAGATTACCCACCTCCAGGCTGAACTGGCAAGGACTAAGGAGGCCTCCCCCACCCAAAGAGCACCACTGCCTCAGAGGTTGCCAAGTATGAAGAGCAGTTGGACCACAGTGGGTTCTGGGAGGGTGCGGGTGGTGGAACAGAGGCAAAGACCCCTAGTTGTACCTCTACACAAATCATACGCCAGTCTGGCAGAGCAAGGTTCCTCTATGATGGCACCCTCAGTGGAGACCAAGAAGAATGCTGAGGACATCCACACGGGAGACCCACAAAAGGGTGGCAAGGGACACCACAGGGGAAGGAAACAGCTTCTGATAGGGGACTCAATTGTTAGGGGGGCAGAACTGGGGAAGGGAGAGGAGAGGGAAGTAAGGTGTCTGCCTGGTGCCTTGGCTTGGAGGGACAAGAAGCAAATCCTCATGATTGCAGAAGCAGCATCACAGGAGAGGAAACTAGATATCATTGTCCACCTTGGGACAAATGACCAAGCTAGGCATGGAATCAGTGCAGTGCAGGATGAATTTGTGGAGTTGGGGAAGGGGCCTCAGACAGGTAGCAAGCACGGTTATGTTCTCAGAGGTGCTGCCAGTCCATGGCAGGGGTGAGGCTGGGGTACTGCACACCATGCAGTTTAATGAACGGTTGCAAAACTGGTGCAGAGCACAGGGCTTTGGCCTCATTGGGGACTGGGGATACACCTAGAGAGAAGAAGGTCTGTTATGGCACGATGGTCTGCATCTGTCCATGAAGGGAACCAAGCTCCTAAGTGACAGGTTTAAATGCTTCCTTGACAAGCTTTTAAACTAGCCAAGGGGGGAGGTGCTGATAAGAGGCAGGAAATTTCAAGCCTCCCCCCACAAAACATGGCAGGTAGTAAGGTAAACACTGAGGTACAGAGCTCAACAGATGGCAGGACAGGGGTAAATGGAAAAATAGACAAGGGCAATAAGAGCAGGGATGGGGCCAAAAAAGGATAAAGCCAACATTAAATGGAGGGCAACGAGTACCAATGCCCGTAGTCTGGGAAACGAGCTTCCTGAGCTAGTAGCCCTGATGGAAGATGAAAAATTGGATATTGTGGAAGTCATGGAAACATGGTACATGGAGAACCATGACTGGAATGTCAACATACCGGGGTACACAGTCTACAGAAGGGACAGGGAGGGTAAAATAGGAGGTGGAGTAGCTCTATACATATGGGAAGGGATCAAAGCTATAGAACTAAAAAGTAAAGGGGGAGGACAAGAGGCACTCTGGGTCACCTTGGAGACAGGGAATGGCATCACAATCCGCACAGGGGTTGTATACAGACCCCCGTCTCAAGGGGAGGAAACGGACAAGCAAATGATAGAGGACATTCTCAAAATGGCTGAAAAAGGGGAGATACTGTTGATGGAGGACCTGAATATGCCAGATGTTAACTGGATGACATGTACTGCGGCCACATCCAAGAGCAGGGTCATTCTTGATGCCCTGCAGGGGGCAGGCTTAGAAAGCTAGTGTTGGAACCCATTCGGGAGGGAGCAATACTAGACCTGGTACTCTCAAATGAAGAGAGGATCACAAATTTAGAAGTAAGTAGACATCTGGGAACAAGTGACCACTGCACAATGTGCTTCACAATAAGCACAACCATGGAGGCAAGCCATACAAAAACAAGGATACTGGACTTTAGAAGGGCTGACTTTGGTAAAATGGGTGAATACCTGAGGAATGCACTAGCAAATGGCCAAAAAGGAGGGGTGGAAGAACAACGGAGAAAAATCAAAACCGTTATCATAGAGGCAACAAGCCTTTGTGTGGGACAAATAAAGAAAACAAAGCGGAGTAAAAAACTACTGTGGTTCTCAAAAGAGGTGGCAGAGAAGTTTAAGGAGAAAAAGGCTGCATTCAAAAAGTATAAGGAATCACAGAAGGAGCATGACAGGGAACTGTATCAATTAAAGCAGAAAGAAGTGGGGAAGGCAGTCAGAATAGCAAAGGCCCAAACCGAGGAAAAAACAGCCACCTCAGTTAAGAAGGGGGATAAAACCTTTTATAGGTACATTAGGGAGCATAGAAAGGTTAAGGGAGGAATAGTGAAGATTAATAAAGGAGAGGGGAGGTGGGCAGAGGGAGACAGTGAAAAGGTAGAGATACTGAATGAATACTTTTGCTCAGTATTCACAAAAGAAGATGAGGAGGAGTTACCTAAACCAGACAACAGAAGCATTCTGGGTAGCGGGGTTGACACCAGTCTATTTACAGAAGAAAGAGTCCTGAAAGAACTCCTAAAACTCAAGGTGGACAAAGCAATGGGGCCTGACGGGATTCACCAAAGAATCCTAAAAGAACTAAGGGAGGACCTAGTGACACCACTGACCACACTTTTAACAAATCATGGGAGGATGGGGTGGTACCTGAGGACTGGAGGAAGGCAGATGTGATTCCCCTTCACAAAAGTGGGAGCAAGGCAGAAGCAGGAAACTACAGACCTGTAAGTTTGACCTCAGTGGTAGGGAAAATGATGGAATCACTTCTGAAAGAAAGAATTATTGAGTACCTAGAGGCCAGTGGGGCACAGGACCCAAAGCAGCATGGATTTACAGCAGGAAGGTCATGTCAGATGACTCTAATTGATTTATTTGACTGGGTGACCAAAGTAATAGACCAGGGAGGGGCTGTGGATATGGCCTACCTAGACTTTAGCAAGGCATTTGACATAGTCCCGCACAAAAGACTAATAATCAAGTTAGTCAGCCTGGGAGTGGGTTCCAGGGTGGTGGCCTGGGTAGCAAACTGGCTGCACAACAGGACACAGAAGGTAATAGTGAATGGAACACATTCCAAAGAAAGGGGGGTTACTAGTGGAGTACTTCAGGGCTCAGTACTGGGTCCAGTCATCTTTAATGTCTTTATAGGTGACAATGCAGAGGGTCTGGAGGGAAAGGTATGCCTCTCTGCAGATGACACAAAGATCTGTAACAGCGTTGATACACAAGGGGGGGGGGTAGAAAGGATGAGAAGGGACTTGTCAAGGTTGGAAGAATGGTCATACATATGGCAACTTAGAGTCAATGCAAAGAAGTGCAAAGTAATGCACCTGGGAAACAAAAAAACCCAGGAGAAGAGTACACAATAGATAGCAGGGGAGGTACTAACAACAACAAAAATGGAAAGGGACTTGGGGGTAGTCATATCAAATGACTTAAAGGTGGGTAAGCAAAGTGAGAAGTCAGTAAGGAGAGCCAGGGGGATACTGGGATGCATAGGAAGGCATCACAAGTAGAAAAAGGGAAGTGGTTATCCCTCTGTACAGACAGTTGGTGAGACCCCATCTGGAATACTGTGTGCAGTTTTGGAGACCCCATCTATGCAAGGACATAGACAGGATGGAAGCAGTCCAGAGGAGGGCAACTAAAATGGTGCAGGGTCTGCATCAGAAACCATATGAAGAGAGACTGAGAGAGCTTAATATGTATACCCTTGATGAAAGGATGGACGGGGGACATGATAGAAACTTTCAAGTACATCAAGGGAATCAACAAAGTCCAGGAGGGTAGCATCTTTCAGAACAAGAGATGTGTAAGAACAAGGGGGCACAATTTAAAGACGGGGGATGGCTCAGGGGTAATGTGAGGAAGTTTTTCATGGAGAGAGTGGTGGATGCATGGAACCGCCTTCCTGGGGAGGCTGTTGGGTCTAAAACAGTGAGGGAATTCAAACATGCATGGGACAGACACAAGGCAATTGTAGTGGGGGGGTTGCAGGAAGCAGGCTGTTGGTTAACTAGAATCTGCAGCTTATCCAACAGGAAGGGAAATGGGCAGACTGGGTGGGCCAAGTGGTCCTTATCTGCCGTCAAAGTACATGTTTCTATGTGTTCCCACTGCACCTTTCTCACTACTCGTTCATTCATCTTTCCTGGACCCAGCCTCAGTGAGTGCACATCCAAAACTGAACCGGCAAAAATTACAGCACTGATGACTGAAATGGTTTGTTATATTGGCAGCTGTTATACTTGCTTTTGGGATTGCAGAAGTGGTGATTTCTCCTGATTTTCAATTTTACTCATTTGACTAAGCTCTGTGTCCTAGGTCCATCGGTTCTAAGAACATCACAATCTACATTGCTTGAGTACCGTGTTACAGTTTTAATAAGTGCCGCAAGTACATAATTATAACAACAAGTCTGTATAAAAAATACATTTTTTTAACTGAGTGGAGCTGTAATCTGTAGCATATTGGGACACAAAAAAGACGACTTTTGAACTGGGCAGGGCTATAAATTGAAGTAAGCTATTCAGTATTGGTACACAGAGGTCTGTGTTAAATGGATGACTTTTTCAACAGTTCAGAATTGCAATGTGCAGCAAGAATATAAGCACTGAGCTGCACAGTCCAATCCCAGGAGAACAGTGTAATATACTGTGTATTTTTGGCAACTGCTGCTTCCAGTGTGATTGCTTCAGTAAACTGCCTTTGCTATTGCATTTCTGATTGTCACCATCATTATATACAGTTTATATTTTTCTTGTGCGCCTAAAGTATGCTTACATGTGCATGAATAAAGGGACATGGTGCACTGAATTGTTTCTACAGCTTGCCAGCTCCTCACTAAGTTTATAAATGAATGCAATAAAATCAGTTATATACTGTACATAGTTTACAGTGTATCTCAAAATTAAAAACACTTAGGTTTTTAACATTTTAACATACAGTCTTTATTTATAATTAGGATTATAGCATCACTGTATGTGCTCTGAGCATCAGCAAAGAAGAGACTGCAGTTGCCATCCTCCCTGACACTGTGGTACCAATGTAGAGACTACTATGGTGTTATATTGCAAAGTGTGCTAGTCAGTTGCATACTTAGGAATAATGTCTGAACAAAATATGGGCTACACAGCAATGAATGCAGGGAGGCTACACAATGCACCATGACATCGGTAAGGCATGGGAGACAGTATATTGCAGCATCTGTTGTATTTGCTGTACACTTTACGCATGTGCATCAGAGATCCACTGTAATGGAAAAAATGAGAAAATACAAACAGCTTGACACAGACAGAAGTGGTAATGAAGTATGGTGACATAAGTGAGGAAGGGTGGTTCAAATACAGTCTAACACTTGAGTACCTACCGCAAGGATATGTCCCTTTTTGTAGTGGAGCAATCAAATGGTACTTAGGCTATCTAAACATAAATGCGGTGTCTTTCTCCATGAGAAGGGTATTGGCAGTGTCATTTTTAACCTTGGGGGTTGGGGGACAATCGCCGACTGTACTGTGTATTTTTTGCTCAATTCATAATGCACCTGGAGGCACACATGTAGCGGCAATAAGCCAATGCCAGGATGGTATTACAGATGCTTATGCAGATACTAATGACAGCTGCAGTCTGTATAGTTCCTGAGCGCTTAGAAGTTACACAAAGCTGGTGCAATAATTTGAAGTTTTAAATTTATAACATGCTGTAAACAGGGGAACTGGTGACTTCAACACGTTACTCAATCACTGATACCTCTAAAGAGGAAAGTACAAGCAGGCCCCCCACCCCCAAACACACACATACACAGAGAAGAAAGCTATAGCATAGACCAGCTGGCACTAGGGCAAAGACAGACTCGAACAGTATAAATAATTTACAGATAATAAAAGTTCTATGCTGCAGCATTTTTCTAAGTGTATGTGTGCAGCTGGGGGGTTTGGAGTGGTTGGGGTACAAGATGCCTGCTTGTAATTTCCACCCTGTGCTCCATCAGAGTGAGTGACTGATAAATCAGTTGGTAGGAGGTCACTACTAACTAGTACTAGGTGAGGAATTTGGACAAATTGTGAGCCATTTATCCTGCTCAAGCAATGCCACCAGATCGAGACGTGCTCTCACTGTCAAGCTGGAGTGGCCAACAACTCGTTAGCATAGGGAAAGCAATCCCCCCCCCCAAAAAAAAGAAATATATAAACTCAGGGTACGACACTAGCATTTGTGTGGGCACATCGATGCTGGGAGTAACAGAACACTCACCATACTTCGATTTTGCACAGTAAAATGACAGCAATGACAGGAACCAAACCGTAGCACTAAGTAGCAAAATATAATATTAACAGTCTGTGTTGCTAAGTCTGCTCTCACTGCAGTACTGGAATGGATCGGGACTACTGCTGTGACTGCCTGAGCTACTTCCCACATCATTCTCGCTGCTGTCATAGGGTCATCCCTATGGGGATCTACTATGCATTGGCTGTCAAACTGTGGCACTATGCCAGTGTCCGAAAGATCACTGTTAGTGCAAGACAACATAATGCTTTCATCTTAGGACCCTGAAAATGAACTGTCTGACATTGCTATTGTCATGCTGCATGCTGCGACCAAGAGCTCTGTTATCATACATACATAGACAGTGTCGGCAGATAAGGGCCTATGGCCCACCCAGTCTGCCCATTTGAGTTTGTAAGTTCAGTTTATGTTTTCCAAGAAGTCTGTTGCCCCTTACCCCTGACCTCCAGAATTCCTTTATGTCTATCCCATGCATTCTTAAATCCCGTGATTGTTTCAGCCCCCACCACTTCCTCTGGCAGGGTGTTCCACTTGTCCACCACAAGACAGAACTGCTGTGACCAAGAACTAATTTTAATTGCAGACCGCAGATCTCCCTGTGGTAACATTGCAAAGATAATGAGTGTCAAAGGTCACCAAATACAGGCTCCAATACACAAAATGACACTTCCTGGTTTGTGAGGGTGAAAACCTGATTTAATTTGCTAAAATAGGCTATGCATCTATCAAAATAAATTGCGAATCAGTTCTATATGCAGTCACCTTGCAGTATATGTGTTCATATATCAAAACTTGGTAAATTGCTTTAATGTATTAAATTTTGTTTCAGTCAGACATATGGTTTTTGTGCAGCGAAGTGCCAAAATATTAACTTTTCGCCACTTTTGCGTATTCTTTGCCTGTGGCACTGCGCAGACACCGTATGGGCTATTGGTCTGAGTCGTAGGATGTGGACAGAGCTTGGGCCAAGGAACACGCTGCTTTTTGTTTGGTGAAAAAATATTAATTTATTCAAAAGTTATTACAATTTGAAATTCCCATTATATCCTATGGGAAAATGTATATGTATTTTTGGAATGTTAATGAGAAAGACCAGCTGGCCCAAATTGAGATGACCATATCTCAATAACAGTTTTTACTTGAAATTTGCAGGGAGTTGATGGGATGTCATAGAGATGTGAACTGTGCTGTTTAGGTGTTGGGGAAATAATTTGTTGCAGAGATATTCAATGACGTAATTGACATTTTTCCCATAGGATTACATTGCAGTCTGTGTCATGACTTTCAGCGCCGTTATCTCGGAAATGAAGGGAGAAACAGACTTTTCGCTACAGGTGGCTCAGATCACCTTCTGGTGATCTAGCCACTGGAAAAAGACTTGACATTGTAGAGTCAGCCTGCAGTGGAATTGTGTTTGTACATTGCACGGTTCATGAGATATTGTGAAAGTACTCTCACAAGGGTTGAAAGAGTAACTGTCCAGTGCTTTTTGGTGCCCATAGCGCGGAAACAATGTGAGATATGGGTACGGTCTGTGATTCTGGCATAATCGTCGCGCTATCACAGTTACAATGACACTTGAATTGTTTTTCTAGCTGTTACGGTTCCCAAGATATGGACAAATTGTTGTTACAAGCATTTGGTGGCCAATAGGAATGCTGCATGGCTCTGTAGCTATGCGTAAGTGGCAACACAGGCCCAGAGGGCCCGTGCTCACTCAGATGCATATTGTTATGCATAAATGGGCAAGTTGGTGGGAGCACGGGGCCCTCTCCCACCAGAGTTGTTATTATATTATTATAGTGGTGCGGCCGCGTCACTATAGTTAGGATTCAGCGGCCACTTACAAGACAGAATTGCTGTGACCAAGAACTAATTTTAATTGCAGAGCGCAGATCTCCCTGTGGTCAAATAAAGTCAAATGTATGTGCGTTAATAACTTTGGACCCATTCAACGGATTTGCCTGAAATTTGGAATGTGTGGTGGGGCACTGTAGGTCTCTTGAGTTGATAAACTGCATTTCGGTCAAACTTACGGTCTTTGCGTATGAAAACGCTGAAAAATGCAAAATTATCTGGTTTTGGAGGCAACTTTGGGGATTTTGGATGTGGCCCTGCACAGCCGTCGTGTGGCGTGCCACTCTGTGACATGGCTTGTTTGAAAGAGCTTCACTGGACGAACATGCTGCTTTTCATTTGGTGAAAAAATATTGAGGCATTCAAAAGTTATAGCACTTTTCAGTTCCCATTATGAGTCAATGGGAAAATTTACATGGTTATTTTGCGAACAAAGAATGGGTTTTGTTATCTGATCCCTCCTCACGATCAAAGAATTTGCAGGCTCACAGTCAAAGATTCTTTGATCCCGAGGGAGGGACTAGATGGCTAGATTTGGAGGGACCAGATAGCCCAATTTTAACAACTTTTAAAATTAAATATCTCAGAAACGGTTTGGTCTTTTAACTTGAAATTTGGAGGGTGTTGGGATGTCCTGTAGATGTGAATTATGGTGCTTAGGTGTCAGAAAATACATTTGTTACGGAGATATGGCGTGGCGCAGTTTACGTTTTGCGGACAGCGTTTTGCATTGTGGTAGTGGCTTGAAATTTATAGGGTAGCTAGCCTTACTGCCATGGACATACTTTTCAGTCGTTAGGAGTGTAAAATGTAAACCGGTGCGGAATTCTGCCACTCTGACCAATGAAAATCTCAAACTTTAAAATGTTATATCTCGGACACAGTTTGGTCTTTTAAACTGAAATTTGCAGGGTGTTGCGGGGATGTCCTGTACATGTGAATTATGGTATTCAGGTGTTGGAAAATTAGGTAGCTGCAGAGATATTGTGTGACGCACTTTACATTTTGCGTATAGCGTTTTGCATTGTGGTAGGCACTTTTAATGTTAAACCTCACATTGTGCACGTTAATAACTTCGCAACCATTCAACGGATTTGCAGAAAATTTGGGATGCACAGTTTGGTGTGGTAGAGCTCTTGATGTATTAAATTTTGTTTCAGTCGGACATACGGTGTTTGTGCAGCGAAGTGCCAAAAAATGCACTTTTTGCCACTTTTGCACATTTTATGTCGGTGGTGCTGCATGGACACCGTGTGGGCTATTGGTCCGAATCTTAGGATATAGACAGAGCTTGGGCAAAGGAACACGCTGCTTTTTGTTTGGTGAAAAAATATTAATCTGTTTAAAAGTCTGTTGCCCCTTACCCCTGACCTCCAGAATTCCTTTATGTCTATCCCATGCATTCTTAAATCCCGTGATTGTTTCAGCCCCCACCACTTCCTCTGGCAGGGTGTTCCACTTGTCCACCACAAGACAGAATTGTTGTGACCAAGAACTAATTTTAATTGCAGACCGCAGATCTCCCTGTGGTAACATTGCAAAGATAATGAGTGTCAAAGGTCACCAAATACAGGCTCCAATACACAAAATGACACTTCCTGGTTTGTGAGGGTGAAAACCTGATTTAATTTGCTAAAATAGGCTATGCATCTATTAAAATAAATTGCGAATCAGTTCTATATGCAGTCACCTTGCAGTATATGTGTTCATATATCAAAACTTGGTAAATTGCTTTAATGTATTAAATTTTGTTTCAGTCAGACATATGGTTTTTGTGCAGCGAAGTACCAAAAAATTAACTTTTCGCCACTTTTGCGCATTCTTTGTCTGTGGCACTGCGCAGACACCGTATGGGCTATTGGTCTGAATCGTAGGATGTGGACAGAGCTTGGGCCAAGGAACACGCTGCTTTTTGTCTGGTGAAAAAATATTAATTTATTCAAAAGTTATTACAATTTGAAATTCCCATTATATCCTATGGGAAAATGTATATGTATTTTTGGAATGTTAATGAGAAAGACCAGATGGCCCAAATTGAGATAACCATATCTCAATAACAGTTTGGTCTTTTTACTTGAAATTTGCAGGGCGTTGAGGGGATATCATAGAGATGTGAACTATGCTGTTCGCTGCAGGTGGCTTAGATCATCTTCAGGTGATCTAGCTGCTGGAAAAAGACTTGACATTGTAGAGTCAGCCTGCAATGGAATTTTGTTTGTACGTTGCACGGTTCATGAGATATTGTGAAAGTACTGTCACAAGGATTGAAAGAGTGCCTGCCTGTCCAGTGCTTTTTGGTGCCCATAGCTCAGAAACGATGTGAGCTATGGGTACGGTCTTTCCGATGTTGGATAAAGTACTTACTGTCACAATTACAATGGTGCTCGAATTTTTTCTCTAGCTCTTACGGTTCCCAAGATATGCGCAAATTACTGTTACAAGGGTTTGGTGCCCTATAGTGCTACTGCATGGCTCTGTAGCTTTGCATAAGTGGGACCGTGGGCCCAGATGCATACTGTTATGCAAAAATTGGCATCTTGGTGGGATCTGGGCTCCACACTCCCACCAATACATGTTTTTTTCTACTTATATTAAATTTTTTGGAAAAAGTAAGGAAATTATATGCAAAAAACTGTGTTAATGCTTCATTTAGGGTTAAAGCAAAAAAAGTCAGGAAATGAGACATTAGGGTTGAACCCCTAAATCCCCCTAACACACACCACCCCAATCCTCCACAGTCTGATAAATGCCTTTGTGTATCATTGGGGTCGTGAGGCCTAAATCTCCCCCCATTCTCCTTTACTGTAGCATGTCAGTATGCTCAGTCATGGAATATATTATAGGGGCGCGGTCACACCCCTATATTTACGGTTATGAAGCCTCTTCTATGTTAAACTCAAAAGTTTGCTCATTAATAACTTTGGACCCTTTCAATGGATTTGCATGAAATTTGGTATGCATCGTGGGGTATGGTAGATCATTTTGGTTGGACTTATAGTTTTTGCACACCAAAATGCTGAAAATGCACTTTTCGCCAGTTATGTGGGCAGCTTTTTTGATTTTGTCCATGGTGCTGTGCAGCCGTCGTGTGCCATGCTGCTCTGCAAACTTTGCTCAGCCGAAAGAGCTTGGGTCAAGGAACATGCCACTTTTCATTTGGTGAAAAAATATTAATCCATTCAAAAGTTATTAAAGCTTTAATTTCCCATTATAACTTAATGGGGAAATTTATACTGTTATTTTGCGAAAGAATAGTGGGGTTTTGGCCATCTAGTCCCACCTCACAATCAAAGAATTTGCAGGGTCATGATCAAAGAATCTTAGATCATGAGGAATTCTTTGATTGAGACGGCCACCATCTTTTCATCATATTTTCAGAGCGCCTCTTTGAATTAGCGCTCGTAATGCAGACAGTCGGCGGCTGGTCGTGGAGGTGAGAGGTGGGCTGTGCCAGCATCAGCTGGGAAGGTGGGGGTGCCAGGTGGGCTGGCATGGCTGGGTGGGGGTGGGAGGCCACTAGACTACCAGGAAGTATGAAATGATGATTTATTTTATTATGATGGGGGGGCCGCTAGACTACCAGGGATATGTACAATGACAATGAATATTATTTCATACAGATCGGGGGCACTAGACTACCAGGGATATTAACAGTAATAATTATTTTATACAACTCAGGGGGGCCACTAGACTACCAGGGATGTAAAAAAATAAACATGGGGGGGCACTAGACTACCAGGACATTACACATGATTATATTTTGTATTATGATGGGGGGGGCACTAGACTACCAGGGATATTTAATACATTATTATTGCTATTCAGATGGGGCAGAACAAAGCCCCCTGAGCAAAACCCAGCCTCACTTCAGTTTGTAGGGCACCCCTGGGTTGAAAAAACTCATTTTAAAATCTGGCCATCTCGTCCCTCGCCCTTTGTTCACGAGCGAGCAAATTCTTTGATCATGATATTCTTTGATTGCTATCATACATCGCGAGTGAGGGACGAGATTGCCAGATTTTAAAATCAATTTTCTCAGCTTAGGGGAGTCCTAGTAAGACAAATGAGGGTGGGTTTTACTCAGGGGGCTTCGTTCTGACGAACATGGTGGTGGTTTACCACAATTCTTTATTCTATATATACTGTATATATATATATTCTATGCAAAAAATGTCATTAATGCATCAGTTAGGGTTCTTCTACAGTGAAAAAAGCGAGGAAATTCGATTTCAGGGTTCCCACCCCTTGCACCCCACCTGCAGCCCGCCCCCACCAACAGGCATCAGGGTGTGCATTGGGGTCATTGGCCCTAACTCTCACCCCATTCCATGTGTAAGCAAGCTGAGGTGGTGCAGTGTAGGAGAATGGGGTGAGAGTCTTAATAATTTCCGAGCGCCTCTTTCAATTGACGCTGGTAATGCACACAGTCGATGGCTGGCCATGGAGGTGAGAGGTGGGCCGTGCCAGTCGCTAGCTGGGGAAGGGTGGGGGTGCTGGGTGGGCTGGCAGGGCTGGGTGGGGGTGGAGGTCACTAGACTACCAGGTATTACTAAATTCACATTTATTTTATTATGATGGGGGGACCACTAGACTACCAGGGATATCAATATGAATTATAAAGAACTACAGATCGTCGGGTGGGGGGGCACTAGACTACCAGGGATATAATTAATAAATACACATTAAGACGCATGGGGGGGCCACTAGACTATTATTGATAATAAATAAAGATACTTATCGCATACTCATTGGAGGGGCCACCAGACTACCAGAGATAACAGAAATTATTATCTACATTGCCATGATGGGGAGGGGGCCGCTAGACTACTAGAGATAATAAAAACTACAGTTTTTCAATACACATGTGCAAGAGCGAAACCCCCTGAGCAAAACCCACCCTTATATTACTTTATAGGGCACCCTGGGCTACAAAACACTATTTTAAATCTGGCCATCTCCTCCTCGCTCTTTGTTAAGCGGCAAATCAATTCTTTGACTGTAGCATGCAGATTCTTTGATAATGAGATTCTTTGATCACGATCATGCATCATGAGCGAAGGACGAGATGTCCAGATAAAAAAATTAATTTTCTCAGCTCAGGGATGTCCTAGGAAGACAAATGAGGGTGGGTTTTACTCAGGGGGCTTTGTTCTGACGAACCATGGTGGTGGATTACTGCAATTGTGTAAATGTTGTTAATTACACTAGTTTTTATTCTTTGATCGTGACCATGCAAATTCTTTGATCGCGAGATTCTTTGATCGCCATCTTTGATCATGAGGACAGGACAAGATGGCCAGATTTTTTATAATGGAATACATAGGGAAATTTTACCAAACTTTAACATTTAATATCTCTCAAATGGTTTGGTCTTTTTGCTTGAAATTTGGAGGGTGTTTACGGCATCTCCTGTAGATGTAAATTATGGTGTTTATGTGTCGGGCAAAATTTATTTTGCAGAGATAGTGCATGACGCACTTTGCGTGTTGTGGACAGTGTTTTGCTTGTGGTGGTGTCTTAAAATTGATAGGATACCTAACTTTAGTGTCATGGATGTAGTTTTCAGTCGTTGTGTGTGTTAACCGTTAACAGGTGCGGATCTGTGCCAGTCTGACAAATGAAAATCTCTTACATTAAAATGTGATATCTTGGACACGGTTTGGTCTTTTCACTTGAAATTTGGAGGGTGTTGACAGCATGTCATGTGGATGAAAATTACAGTGTTTCTGTGTCAGAAAATATTTTTGTGGTGCAGATATGGCGTAGTGCAGTTCACGTTCTGTGGACAGCTTTTTGCTTCTGGTGGTGGCTTGAAATTGATAGGATACCTAACCTTGGTGTCATGGATGTATTTTGTTAGTCGTTCTGTGTTAAATATCAACAGGTGCGGTACTGTGCCACTCTGAAGAATGAAAATGTCAAATTTTGATATGTCATATCTTGGACATGGTTTGGTCTTTTTACTTGAAATTTGGAGGGTGTTGATGCCATGTCCTGTAGATGTTAACAGAGGTGTTTATGTGTCGGACAATATATTTTTTGCGGACATATTGTGTGGCGCAGTTTACATTTTGTGGACAGCATTTTCTATTGTTCTACTACATTAACATTTGTTTAGCGGCTGGCCTTGCTGTTGTGAATGTACTTTTTAGTCATTGGGTGTGTAATGTGGCCTAACACTTACAAGTTGGTCGGAGCGCGGAGCCCGAAGAGCCCCGTGCTCCCACCAACTTGCGCAACTTTCTACTTTTCTATTCTTTCTTAAAAAGTAAGGAAATTCTATGCAAAAAAACTTCATTAATGCATCAGTTAGGGTTCTTCTACAGTGAAAAAAGTGAGGAAATTCGATTTTAGGGTTCCCACCTTGCACACCACCCCAGCCTGCCCCCACCAACAGGCATCGGGTGTGCGTTGAGTCCTGGACCTAACTCTCACACCCCATCCCATGTGTAAACAAGCTGAGGTGGTGCAGTGTAGGAGAATGGGGTGAGAGTTATGGCTAAGACTCCAACACACACCCGATGCCTGTTGGTGGGGTGGCTGGTGGGATGCAAGGTGGGAACCCTAAAATCGAATTTCCTAGCTTTTTTCGCTGTAGAAGAACCCTAACTGATGCATTAACGGAGTTTTTTGCATAGAATATATACTATATATATATGTATATATACACACTGCAACAAACAACACATACAAAACCCAGCTTACCTTGGACTGTCATGGAAACATTGTCAAAATCATGGTTATCAGGTTCATTCCAGGTTTCAAAATTCCATTCGGAGACTCTCCCCAGTCCATATCTAGCTGTAAGTAATTGAAGAAGAAAAAATTACTGACAGGGTAACTACCATACAGTACAACATATCATGTTGCCATCTGGGAAACTGGGAGTTGGAATCCCAGAATGCCATCCTAGACCAGCTTGGGCTCCAGCAAGGTGATGTACAATCACATAACGTATCCATTTATGTTCCCTGGAATCCAGGCTGACGCAAGGTATCCCCAGAGAAAAACAAGCATTTCTCAATGTCAAATGTTGGCTTGCTTGTATTTGCTTTGCAGTTGTTAGTTATAGGCAGTACAGAGGCAAAACTTAAATTAATAACAAGAGTTATAATAATGAGATTGTCTCCATTACCATAGTTTTTTTTAAATGAGTTTCCCTTTTTGTGATCTTGAAATTGTATCCTCAGTCATGCAGGGCTCTTTAGAAATGGAATAAACTGAATAGTGAAAATAGTTTTAAGCTCATTTTTCATGCCAATCCACTTCTGATACAGTACGTGGCCCTGTTGAGCCATGACATGCACATCAACCCCTTGTGAGGGAAGGCTTCACAGCTTGTCACAAGGTGTCGCTTCCATGACACAATAGTACAAGATACTAGCGGTAGCATATGACAGTGGTGACCCACATCCTCATACTACCCAGACACTTCCCCAGTCTCATCCCCAAACTCGAACCGCCAGCACAGCAGCACAACCTGCTACCTCCTTTGTCAGCAGCTGGCCCTGCAAACATTTTATTTTTTTTTATACTTTGACCCCAAATTTTCAACACAGTCTTTTTATTACCCCGTTTCTGAATATGACAGGTGTCATTTATATAATACTGCCTGAAACATCATTTTGCACAGCCAGTAAAAATGACACCTGTCTCATTCATGAGATGGTGTGAAAATGGTAACAGGACAGCACACTTCTTTGATGAATTAAACTACCGGTATCTGTTTTTTGCAACAAATTGATGCCTTATTTGGCAGTGGGTGGTGCTGGAGTGCTGGATTGCTTAATTTGAATGTCACCTGCTAACAAAAGGTGCAAGCTGACTATGAGTTTTAAAGAACAATTATGCTGCTTGGAAGGGGGAGGGAGGAAGGAAGAAAACAAGGAAGAATAGGGAGGGAGAAGGGACAGAAGGCAACATAGAGTTAAGGCGAAGCCAAGGAGCAGGAAGAAATTGACATGAAGTGTGCCAGGGGACTGGGGAGAGAAGGAACAGAGGAGGAGGGGAGAGGAGGTGAAGAGGAGAGGGAAAAGTGAGAGGATAGATCGAGGAAGACACCGCAGGTTGCAGAAGGGTGAAGAAAGGAAGATGGGAGAAGAGTAAAACAAGAGACTTGAAGATCAAATGGAGGTGAAAAACATCAGATGTTTAGAGAAATTACATCAGTAATAGGAAAAGTAAATGACATATGATGTTATCAGGCCCAGATAGGATGATAATAGGGATGGATACAACAAGGCAGACAGAATGTAAAAATGATACACAAATGCACTCAAACTCCAGCAGGAGCAAATATCATAGATAAAATACCTTCTTCCCAAAGGAAGTACCTCAAGGGTTAAGCAAAACAGTTAAGAATAGGAAAGTACAGTTACGTAAAGAACTTACCATAACAGTAGATCTTCGAGAGAGGTGCTTGCAGTAGGTATTCACATACAGAACTGACCCGCCAGGTGTCAAGACCTCACAGAAGAATTTCTAGCTAGCAGTCTCTGGCGGGGGACCGGCGTCATACAACGTCAGTATAAAGGGGCAAGCCCCCACGCCTGCCTTCCAGTTCTTTCCTGACAAGGGCCAAAAGAGGCAAGACGCGAAAGAAGAGGATATTTCCTCCCATGGAAATGGAGCCAAAAAAGCTTAGGGTGAGGGAGGATGGGAAGGCAATACTTACTGCAAGAGTCTCTCTCTCAAAGATCTACTGTTACGGTAAGTTCTTACGTAACTGTATTATCTTACTTCAAGAAGGCAATAGGTAATTACATATAGGACTGAGTCCCAAGCAGTCTGGAACAAGGAAAAGCACTCGGGAGGAGGACAGACATCCTTAGCATGGAACCTCAGGCTGAAAAGGGTCTCACAAAAGGAAACCTTGTAGTACAGCCGACCCGAAGCCTGCTCCACAGCGAGAGGCAATGTCCAAACTGTAGTGTTTCGTAAAGGTATGGACAGAAGTCCAAGTTGCAGCTGCACAGATGTCTGCTGCTGACACATTCTTGAAACAAGCCACAGCGACAGCTACTCTTCTGGTGGGGTGACCTCTGACTTGACCCGGCAGGGTCTTGTTGTACTTGTCGTAACAGAAAGTGATACACTGAGCCAACCATTTTGATAGGCATTGCCTAGAAACAGCATTGCCTTCTCTTTTGTGAAAAAAGGAGACAAAAAGCTGATCAGTTTTCCTGAGAGCCTTTGTCCGACTGGTGTAGTATCTCAGTATTCTGTGAACATTCAATGTATGCAAGAGGTACTCCCCTTGACTGGAGTGTTGCGTAAAAAAAGCAGGTAGCTCAATGGGTTGATTCAGCGTAGATTCAGCCACCACCTTAGGGAGAAATTTAGGGTTGGTGCGTAGAGCCACACATTCCTTGTGGAAAATCAAGTATGGGATTTTGCACATCAAGGCCTGAAGCTCAGAAATGCGTCGAGCAGAAGTAATGGCCACTAGGAAGAGTGTCTTCCAAGAAATGAACTTTAAATTGGCTGTAGCTGCCGGCTCAAAGGGAGGCAGGGTAAGCTTCTCCAGAATAAAATTCAAGTCCCAAGGAGGGGCAGGAATGTGGATGGGGGGTCTCAAATGGAGAACCCCTCTGAGGAAGGTCTTGGAGACGTCCAACTGAGCAAAAGTCCTGTCCTCAAAGGGAATATGGTAGGCTGAAATAGCAGTCATGTGGACCTTTAATGAGGAATGGCTGAGACCCAGATCGAAAAGGTGACGCATGTGGTCCAGGACTTTATTTGCTGGGCATGAAAAAGGTTTGAAGTCTTTCGAAGTGGCCCAAATTGAAAACTGTTTCCACTTCATGGCATAGGTGGACCTGGTGGAAGGTTTTCTGGCCTCTACAAAGACATACTAGTAAAGATACTATGAGCTGCGAAACTCCGAAGCAGGCTTTTGCTATGTCTGCAGGAGCCATGCATGGAGATGAAGGTATTTGAGACCTGGATGAACAACGGCCCCCTGATCCTGGGTCAACAATTGTTGTGACAGAGGAAGAGGAAGTGGAAGTTCTTCTGAAAACTGTTGTAGAAGAGAGAACCAAACTTGCCTGGGCTAGAAGGGAGCGATGAGAATCATTTGAGCTCCCTCCGATCTGAGTTTGTTCAGGACCCTCAGTATTAAGGGAATAGGAAGGAAGGCATAAACAAATCTGTCCCTCCAAGCGAGAGACAGAGCATCCCGCCAAAAAATGTCTCGTCCTGGAGCGAGCGAGCAGACGGCAGGAAGTTTTGCATTTTGGGGAGAAGTGAAGAGGTCTATCTGAGGCATTCCCCATCGCAGAAAGATGTTGTTTATGACTTCTTGATCCAATTCCCATTCATGGGTCCTGGCTGAGGACCAACTGAGTTGGTCCACCAGCATGTTTTCCACTCCTGGAATGTGAATCGCAGTCAAGTGAAGGTGATGCTGGGTTGCCCAAATCCAGAATCTAATCACTTCCCGGCACAGAGGGTAGGAGTGTGTTCCTCCCCGTTTGTTGAGATACCAGACTACATACATGTTGTCTGTTTGTATGCTTAAATAACCAGGAAGGAAAATGGAGTGTAGAGCCCGAAAGGCATAAAGGACTGCTCTCAGTTCAAGAACATTTATGTGCAGGTTTTGTTCAAACTTGAACCAGCTGCCCTGAGTCCGGTGAGACCCGAGATGGGCTCCCCAACATTCTCCTGATGCATCTTTCGTCAATGTCTGGGAGGGGGGTTCGATACTGAAGTGAACTCCCAGGCATAGGTTGTCCTGCACCATACGCCATTGTAAGTCCCTGATCATGGGATCAGAAACTAGCACCTCTTGGTCTAGATTGTCCCTGGTCTGGTCCCATTATGACCGAAGCATCCATTGAGAGATTCTCATATGGAGCCGAGCACATGGGACTGTGGGAATGGCAGCCACCATTAGCCCAAGAAGGCCAAGGACTGACCTGGCTCAAACCCTCCTGCGACTGGACAGAAGACGGGCTTGAGTCTGAAGGGTGTCCACCCTGTCTGGAGGCAAAAAGTCTTTGCCAATGGTCGTGTCCAGAATCACCCCTATAAATTGGAGGCGTTGACAAGGAACTTGATGGGACTTTGCCCGGTTGATGGCGATACCCAGGCTGGTGAAAACCTGCAGGGTAAGGGAAAGGGAGTGCAGGAGTTCCTCCCTGGATGGGGCCACCAGGAGCCAATCGTCCAGGTATGGGAAAACCTGAACTCCTTGGGTATGCAAGTGGGCCACTACCACATACAGGCATTTGGTAAAAACTCGGGAGGAGGGGCAAGGAAAGACCAAATGGGAGGGCCTTAAATTGGTAGTGGTCCCCCTGAAAACAAAAACAAAGGAATTTGTGGTGGGGAGGGCAAATGGGGATATGCAGGTAGGCATCCTGCATGTCCAGAGCGCACAGCCCCTGCCCCTGCTGAAGAAGCGGTAAAAGGCTCTGCAAGGGAGAGCATTCTGAAGTGCTTGTACTCCACGAACATGTTCAGGGAGCTGAGGTCTAGTATTGACCTCATGTCTCTTGTCTTTTTTGGAACTAGGAAGAAATGAGAATAGTAACCTGCCCCCCAAAGATGAGTGGGGACTGGTTCTATCGCCGCCTTCGAGAGAAGGGAGGTGATTTCTTCTAGGACCAGAGGAAGATGTTGTGGGGACTTGGGGGGGGGGGTGGTCTTCCGGGTAGTTTCTGAAGAAACTCTATTGAGTGTCCTGCTGATATCAACCGGAGTACCCAAGCATCTGACGTTATCCTCTCCCAACTCGGCAGATGGAAGGAGAATCTCCCCCCCCCCACTGGTTCCTCTGGATCCTCCAGAGGCAATGGGAGAGGGAGGGAGGGAGGGAGTCAGAAGGTGTGGGGCAGCCCAGCAGCTGAGGCTCCCGCAGCTTTTTTGCTAGGGAGAGTCTTGGTTGCTGGAGGGGCCCCGACTTTTGTTGGCCCGTTTGCCCTGCGGTTTTTGTCATTGTTGGTTTTGCCTACGAAAAGGATGCCACTGCCCTTAAGGGGGCCTGAACATAGAGTTGACAGATTTGAGTGCAGTGCTCTTCTCTTGCAGCTCGGTAATGATGTCCTTGAATTCCCCCCAAACAGCACCGAACCCCTGAAGGGGGCATCCTGGACAGCGGATTGCACTTCAGGGACCAAACCTGACACACAGAGCCAGGCATTATGCTGTAGGCCTACGGCGAAATCTGAGCTCCTTCCAGCTGTGTCCACTGCGTAGTAAGTGGCATGAAGCATGTGCTGACTGGCCAAACGAGAAGAACGGACAAGATCCACCACTTCCTGCTTAGTCTGAGACTTAGGAAGGGAGTCCAATTTGGATTTCACCTAACTAAGGATGGTCTTCTGGTAATCCCCCATATGTGCCACATAATTCAGGGCCCTAATATCCAGGGTAGAAGAGGAACAGATCTTCTTCCTGTATTGGTCCAGAAGCCGGGATTCCTTATCAGGCGGTGACGAGCTGAGGTGTTTAGGATTTGAGGAGCAGCCGTGAGCGGTGCTAATGATGACCGAATCCACCTTGGGGTGTAGATTAAGGAAATCTACACCCTCCAGAGCCTGATCCTCGGAAAGGGGACTAACACAGAAGGTTGTTTCCAAATGGTGGAAACAAGATCCGTGTGAGGCTCTATCCAGGGTGGAATCAGCGTAGGAGCGGTCTCAGGCAGATCCAGATGAGCAGCGAGTTTTTTATGCTGCAGGTCTGGCTCCAGTGATTGCCACTGATGGACTTCCTGGATTTTCCTCAGTAACTCCAGAAAGAAGGGATCCTCCGGAGGGGACTTCGGAGGGGTCCTTGGCCTGGGGTGATCTGGAGTATGTGGCTCGTCTTTGGGATCAGAGCATCCCATCTCTGAGTCTGACATATCTGATGATGATGAGGAAGACTCCTCCCTATGAGGGGGAGGGACGGCCCCTTTGGGGAGTTCCCTGGGGCATGTATCCTCCCCTCCTTGGGCACCAGAGAGTTCTCCTCTGGTTTTGGGAAGGGGGGAGGGAGTCTCCCATCTCCGACGCAGGGGATCCTGTGCAGGGTCCGGCATCGGCAGACTACTCTTGACCTCCCTGGTGAGGTGAGCCTTGGCCTCAGCCCTCCAGGAGGCCAGTGTGTCCTTCACATCCACTGGCAGCTGGGGAGTGGGTGGCGGAGGTGGAAGAGGAGGGGGATATGAATATTGAGGATATCCATAGAAGGAGTATCCATAACCTGACGGCGGGTAGCCCGGCGTCGGGTATTGGGTCATCAGGTACTGCAGCGTCGGATACTGTGGCACCGGGTACTGAGGCGCCAGATACTGCGGAGTCAGGTACTGTGGCACCGGATATTGTGGTGTCGGATACGCGGATGCCCGGGGCGCTGATGCAGCATAGAGACCTGGCAGAGGCCTCGTTGGTGGACCAGGCAGTGGTAATGCTGACCCGGCAGGCACTGAGCCCGGCGTGGGTACGCCTTCGGAAGGGCCAGATGGCATCAGGTATGCCGGCCTATGAGGGTCCGTCTTCAAGGTATCAGGCTCCGAAGGAGGGTTCCCTGATGGTAGCATCTCAGTATCCCCCATGACAACCAGGGAAGGAGAATTACAATCCCCAGGGGTCAGCTGAGGAGATGCGGGGACCTCAGAAGGCAATGTAGCACATTTCAGAAAGCCTGGGGCATCGGACTGATCCTTAGGGTCCAGCGCAGGCTTCTTGGCCGGGCGGGTGTTGGTGGGACTGGCGTCTGACTTATCGTCCGAATCCGGGCAAGCGTCGAAGGACCCAACATCCGACTTATCAGATTCCCTGCCTGAGGGAGGCCGGGCTGGGGATGCCACCTTGTCGGGTGGAGATTTGGCTTGGCACCCCCCTGAAGGGGTAGGTGGCTTAGCCGCCTTGTCCAGGCGGGCGTCGGTGGGGCCGATGTTAAACTTACCATATCCGCTCTGACCCAAGGGCTGCGTGGTAAGCATCCTTCCGGGAGCAGGCCTCCTTGCCCGGAAGCTCCCAAGGGCGGCGTGAGCCAGGCGGGAGGGTGGCGCCTTCTTGGTCACCACCAAGACAGCCATCATGGGCGACCCCCAGAGGCGTTACCTTAAGTGCCATGACTCCAGCCAGAGTCGGGCTGCTGTGGAAGCCATTTTTCGCTCCCGGTGCTTCTCCTTGTCACGTTTCTTCTTGTGACCTTCGGGGGAAGTGGAAGCCTGCCTCAGTTTCTTTAGCTCTTTGTACATGGAGGCCATTCTTTTCTTTAGGGTATGGGCTTCGAGGGACTGCTGCCTTCATTTGCGGGTAGCGGAGTTAAATTTCTGGCAGTGCTGGCACTTCTCCACGGGGTGGTCTGGGCCCAGACAGAAGAGGCTCAAGGAGTGGCCGTCCTTGTGTGGAAGTTGGGAACCACATGAGTCACACTTATTTTTATGCAATTCGGAGGGCGTCAGGGACGACATACACAGCGAATCGATGAGAAGAACTCGAAAACAGAGAAATTAGGTCGAAAAGTTAGAAAACTAATGGACCAACGAAAGACTGATGAGCGCTGATTCTACTGCAAGGAACTTTCACAGGCCGATGGCAGGAAAGAACTGGAAGGCGGGCATGGGGGACCACCCCTTTAAACTGACGTCGTATGATGCCGGACACCTGATGTGGGGGTGGTCCCCCGCCAGAGACTGCTAGCTAGAAATTTTTCTGTGGGGTCCTGACGCCTGGCGGTTCAGTCCTATATGTGAATACCTACTGCAAGCTCCCTCTCGAAGTAAGATCAACCCATTAAATGCATTTGAACAGATACAAGTAATCAAGCAGTATGAAGAAATTAAACACCGTAGCTTGAATAAACAGCATAAGCTTAGCTAGACTACACTGAGTGTTGAATGCACAAATGAACAATTAAACAGAACATCAAACATTAGACAGTTGATAGATGGCACATCATGTTTCCTGTGGAGTACTGCTTCTGCTTCTGACACATGTCTGCCACTGAGTACATTTGGTATTCTGAATACATTCGGTTTTCCTCCATTTTTCCCCACAGCCAATCCTCACTCCTAGGGCTCCATCCTGTCCACTGCTGTTACTCCCTGCATAAAGATCACTCTCTCTCTCTTGCTTACCCTCTGCCCCACAGAGTTGGGCTCCCCTTGGGCTGGCAGTAGTCTTGGAAGGGAGACCAGTATCTAACTGCTGAATGGAGAGGAAGTTTAGGATTAGGGCATCCTCAGTGTGGCATTGCATGAAGGAACAGAATGCACTTAACATAGAAAATGACCACTGAAAAAGACCATTGGTCCATCTAGTCTGCCCATAAAACCCTAACAAACCCAGGACCTATTGTCCATACATGCTTCTAACCCACACTATCCACCCCCATGCTCCCCGCCCTACCACTACCACCCTGAGCAACCACTACACCCTTTACTCTAGCCCAGCCAAGTTTGGGCACCCGCCACATCAGCTGGCAGAATTCTATTGCTGTTCCTTTGATATTGTGAAAACCATCACTGCACTCCATTGAGATCTTCTTCTTGTCTTTACTGTTTGTTCCTTTTTGTTCTATTCCTTAGCCTGACAATCATAGCCACCATGACTGCACCCAGGAAGGTGGGTAAGAAGTTGTTGCTTTACCAGCTGAAGCCAGTGCTGCTCTAAGAGACACTGACAGGTGGCCCATGTTACTTCTTAACAGCTGGGTGCTTGATGATGATGACACCATTTTATTATTATTATTTCTTTTTTTTTACAGGTCATAACACATTAGAGCCAAAGCTCTATTTACAAGAGTATCCCTATTTCTTCTTAAATAAAATTGAAAAATTCATATACTGTAGACTTAAAATAGGTGAAAATAATTATGTTTACATACAAATATGGTCAACAGAATAAATGATGATAAAAAAATCACATTCCCAGTGCCTGTGCCAGTAAACGTGATCAACAAATAACAAGGAGTAGAATAAAGGACTCCTATTTCTATTAACCTTTTTTGCCCAGGGACTGGGAGTGTGTGCTTACTGTGCTATAGTCGCCGAACAGACACAGTGAGCCACTTGTTTTGCTTCTTTTTTTTTATTTAAATAAATCAGCAGATCAACACAGACTCAGTCACTGCAAAGTCATGACATAACAGAGAGAATTCATCATTATACATACAGTTACACTCTTTGGTGTGGATTGTAAAGAGGTAGGCCAGTCAGACCACTTTCCTTTGACTATTCCTGGAAGCAAACTTTACATTGACAATATCCCAGACCTCAGGGCTAAAAATGTATCTTAAATATAATGCTTGTATAAACCCATCATTCTAAACCCTTATGTGCATCAGATAGGTTTGCATTGCTCTAGAAACAGGAACACTGTCTTTAACCTAATAAGTAAAATATGAGAGTCAGGATTGAATATGGGAGCCTGACCATCTATTCTAATGAAGTGGGTTCATCCCCATGTCAGTATTCCTAACCAGACTATAGAATATTAATGGAACATCCAAAGGGAATCACATTAGAAGGTGAGGAACAAAGGAAGGTGAAGGATCTCCTGCAAAGGACTCCAGATCCTCTTGTATCTATCCACTTGGTTGTTGGCCTTGTCCTGGGCATGCTCTAGTTTCATGCATTGAAGAAGGAGCTTCAACCAGTGGGCCACCGTTGGAACTTAGTCCTTCCACAATTGCTGAGTGAGAGCTTGTTTCACCACGACTATGCCCAACTTCCAAAAGGGGTGCCCCGCTCCCTCCTGACCACTCCCCCCCCCCGGTAGCCCCAGAAGTACATCTGCTGCACTGATCTGCTGGGTACTGTTTAGTATCCTCAATATCATAGAATCATAGAAATGTGCTGGCAGAAAAGGACACTTTGGCCCATCGAGTCTGCCCCTTACTCTCCCTCCCTACTTGCCCCCCTTGTCCAGTGATGCCCCCTCACCCCCTGATCAGCCCTTTATGTCTGTCCTATGCCCTCTTGAAACCCTCCACCATTATGACCCCCACCACCTCCTCCAGATATGACTTCTTGCCAGTAAAGAAAAACCCTTGGACAACTCCAGATCATATAGAAGATGGTTCCTCTTTGAGTTTCACATTTGGGACATACGTCCGATGAATTGGGGTCTATCTTATTATAAGGATGGTGTAAAGCAGGTTCTGTGTAGCATGTTATAAAGCATTGCCTGAAGCCTATTCTTGCTGGAGCAGGACATTCCCTCTTCTAAAGCTGTCACCCAATCCCCCACCAAAAGGGAGTCAGGGTGCCGGTCTTTTTCCCAGCCCACTTGGAGGTTGGTGAGCAGATCCGGTAGAACCCCCAGAAAGGTTCTATAACTCCTTGTCAATGGATTAGAACTCAGACCCATCCTGCAACCCATCAACACCTCCTCCAGGGGACTAGGGACCGGAGAGACAACCTCATCACCTCTCCCATCAAATATCCTGGCCCGTACTCGAAGATAAGCAAAGAAGTGGGATGGGTGGAATTCATACCTTCTCATCAGTTGTTGAAAGGACAACAAGACCCAATCACTATATAAGTGAGCCATTATACGAAGTCCATTCCTCTCCCAGGTAGACAATACACAAAGTGTTGGACCCAGGATGAAATTTTCATCCCACAGTGTGTGTTTTGTCGAAGCCTCAGGACAGAAGGTGGAGGGGTATCCCAGAAATGAAAATTACGTACCTACCGTAATTGCTGATCTTTCTGTGTATCTTCACCATTCATCACAAGTGGGTACAGTGCCAGAGCTAGAACCCCGCAGGAGACTTTTTTTTTCCTATGGGCAGAGTTGACACAGGGCTGGCGCCGCCCTCGAGGCCGACGTTCTACGTGGTGTTCGTGGGTTGGCCGTTATCTGTCATCAACTCTGCCCCAGCCCCAGCCCCAGCCCCAGTTCTGAAATGCTGGAGAATGTAAGGAAAGGGAGGTTGGGTGGGGCAAGAGAGACCAAGGGATAGATAAAAGTAATTCGGCACTACTAATAAAAAACTCACATGGCTCCCCACTAGAACAGGTTTCATTTTTTAAATATCTTGGAATCACATTAGACACCTCCCTCTCCTACCATAGTCATATATAACTTCTCTCCTCCGCAGTCAACACTAGAGTGGGGATCCTCTACAGACTTAAACACTGCTTACCTACTCAGGCCATGCATCTTGCGGTTTCCTCCTCCATCCTCTCTCTGGTAGATTATGGGATAGTCATTTATGGCTCTGCGGAACCGACCGTCCTATGTAGCATCAACACTGCCTTGAATAAAGCTTGCTGCCTAGTCACAGGCAGTGACAGGTTAACGCATACCTGTGAGCCCTATGCTTTGGCTGGTTGGCTTAACTTCCAAGGAAGGCTAAAGTACCACTCCTGCATCCTTGCAAAAAAGATACATCTCCAGCTAGCCCCCATCGGCCTCCACTCAATTATCAGCGCAGCCCCCTACAGGCATACTAAAAGACTCACAGCCAACACTTCATTCCTTGTCCCCCACTGTAGAACATCCCTTGGACAAAGATCTTTCCGCTACCGCGCCCCACTTTGGCTCAATAGTCTAACCCCCCCATCTCCCAGACCCATAGTCTCTCCCTATTTAAAACAGGTCTCAAAGCACAACTCTTTGACTCGGCAATATGTGACTGTGGATAACACACAGCCCTCCGCAAGTCGTTTCACATCCTCTCCCCTGACCAAATATCTGACACAGGGTCACTCTAGATCCCACGAAATGGTATCCTGCACTTCTCTGATAAGGGGCATCTCGTGTGCCGCCAACTACTGTCACCTTCTAAATAAGATAAAGCTATGACTGCATAACCCTGTACTGTTACACTAATACTGCTTGTATATGTTTTTTTTCTGTAAATGTATTCCCTCCATTCTTTGTAATTGACGTGGAGCCTTTGCAAAAGAGTCTATGTCTCAAAGGATTGTAATTCCGATTATATTAAATAAATAAATAAAAAGAAAGGATATAATAAACTAAAAGGAGAAATAAATGACAGAGGAGACAGGAGAGAAAAGCCAGATATGGGAAATTGGGGAAAGGGAAGGGCCCCAATCTCTGGAAGGAGGAGAAAGAAGGGAGGGATGGGGGGGAAGAAGAGGACCACACCCCCAGAAACGATCCTGCATCCTAGGATTTTGACACTAACGATAGCCCATAATCTGGACTACCAAGGTTTAACCTGCCAGGAGGCAAAGCTTGAGCTATTAAGCAGCATTCGCCTGGGAGGGTCAACCTTAAGGGGGGGTCAGGATGGGGGGTATCTCATACTCCTCCCCCCCTCCCAAAATAGGGGAAAAACTTAAAAGCTTTGACTCCATAAAGAAAACCAGGGGGCTGAAACCCCCAAGAAGTAAGGAAAAGAACAGAGACGGGAGACAGCCCCCCCAATACATCCCAATAATACCCCCTAAGGAGAAAATTCCTCCCTGTGTGTCTCCAGGGTCCTCTTCCTCCTAACCATGAGGGAGAGGAGAGCAAGGAGAAAAACAACAGACAGACACATAGGGGGGAGGAGGCAGCCCAGAGACTGAGGCCCCATGGGGAAGGAGGGCAGGATTAAGTGATGAATGGTGAAAATACACAGAAAGATCAACAATTATGGTAGTTACATAATTTTCATACCTTATCTGTGTCAATCTTCACCATTCATCACTTGTGGATGAGTACCGAGCCCCCCCGAAGGGGGCCCCAAACTACCCCAAGGGACTAAGTCCCTTAGCCTCCAGTGGGTGAGACACTGGAGGAGAGAACCCTTATAGGCCTGGGGAGGCCTGAGACTGGTCCAGGTAAGACGGGGAGCCCCAGTGGGGGAGGGAAGGTGCCCCAAAAGTCGCCGTCTCACCCTGTGGGAGAAGAGGTGGGTTCTCCGGTATGTGGAGGAGATCACCCTATGCTGGGCCAGGGGTGACAACCGGGATAAGTGAAGACATGCTGTCCGCCTAATGCAGATCACTGTCCATATCACTCTGGATGCCACCTCATTGGCGTCATAAGATGCCCTTGCTTGGTGTCTTGCCAGCTCCAGGCCCTGAGCAGAGAGGGCAATGGCTTGCCTGGTTTCCTCCATATCAGGCATTGAGGCTAGGAGCTGTCCTAGCCTGGACCACAAGAACCTATCATAGGCTGCAAAGTGGGCCTGATGTGAAGCAATTGAAAGGAGGATCTGTGCCGAATAGAAAACTCTTCTCCCCCAGAAATCGAAGTCCATAGAGTCCAAGTCCGAGGGTCGGTCACGGTGGGGGGGCACAAGACCCATAGGGGGTGTCCAGGGAGGTCAAGCCCAAAGAAGGATGAGGCAGAGAACCTGGAGACCGGGGGAGTGCAATACCATTGGCATAGGTCCTATGGGGCTGGAACAGTGAAGAAGGGACGTAGCCAAAGTTGATATGACGCTTTCTGGAAAGGAACAGGCCAGGCGAAAACCATCAGGTTGGCCACAGTCTGCTCGCCTAGGAAGGCGCATGTCACATGCTCAGGATTGCTGACAGGAACTGGGGTAAGAAGGAGCTCATCCAACATCCTCGTGAGGAAGCGCTGATAGGAAGAGAGATCAGATGCTGGGGAGATGAGGACAGATGATTCCTCTCCCTCCGACGAGGAAGAAGAAGATGCAGGCGAGCTCCGAGGTGCAGGGTCTGGTTACACAGAAGCATGGTGGAACACCTGCTGGTCAAGAGCATGGAGATAGGTAGGGAAATGTGCAGCGGAATCTTTGAACTGTTCCCAGGTAAGAGGTCTCCTAGGACAGAGAATACCTGGGATAGCCAGGGATGAAGACAGAGGCTCGGGGGACAAGCTCCTAGCAACAGGAGAATGGTCTCTGTCAGGGTGGGGGGGGGCCAAGAGGAAACTTCCCACAAGGAGGGAGATCCGAAGGTCCCAGCAGCTAACAGCCGTTCAACCGGATCAGAATGGTCAGAGCTGTGCCCATGGGAAGAAATCCCCCATGAGGTGACCAGGACCATGTGAGTCCAGAAGGACGGCCCCTGACCTCAGAAGTTGGAGTCCCTCTTGAGGACCATTCAGGGAAGAGCGAGGGTCTGCACTGCGGCTCCTACCAGAACCCAGCTGGGGTCTGGTGAGGGCGCGCTGCGCCACACCCTTACTCCTCAACCCTTCAGAGTTGGAGAGGGACCTCGTCCTCATAGCCACCAGCCTAGGCAGCTGAAAACTCCTGGCAGTCTCCGAAGAGTCCACCCAGGGAACAGTACCCTCCCCTTCCTGGCATGCCCCGGGTTGTCCCAAACTTGGATTGTCCAAACACACCAGGGAAGGGGGTGCCCCAACTGGAGGAGCAGAAGTGCCAGTGGCACCGGGTTGCATGGCAGTGGCCACGGGAACCACTGCTGGTTGGTCAGTACCACTGACCCTAGGGCCTACCGGCAATGGCTGACCCCAAAGGGAGAACGTGTGGGGGCTGAGGTGCTGGAAATGGAGGGATCAGGGCATTCCGAAGAATCTGGGAGCCAATATGGATCAGACCCAGAGTCCGCCTCTGAGGAGGTAGACTCCAAGGACCGATGCCAGATGACCCCTTGATCCCTCCCAGTTCCTGGATCATGAGTCAGACCACCTTCCACCCTGGCACTGCAAACGGCAACAGAGTTGAGCACGGCACCGTGCCAACACCGCCACCCTTCCCGACACCACGAACGGCACCAGAATCGGGTGCAACACCGAGCGTGGTGCGGCACTCTCCCAGCACCACAAGCGGTACCAGAGTCAAGCATGGCACTGCACCCACCGCCACCACCACCCCAGTGCCATGAATGGCACTGGAGTTGGGCACGACACTGAGCATGCACCGCCGCCTCCCCACAGCACCACAAGCGGCACCGAGCCAAGGTCACACGATCATGTGGGCGCCACCCCCACTCCCAGTGCCGCTAAAGATGCCTGGAGTCAGGGGCAGTGTCGGCTTCAGTCCCAGTGCTGCGCACGGCGCCAGAAACAGAAACAGGCCCAGAAACTGCCGAAGCACTACCCCATGCCCCACTGACATCCCCGATGCCACGAACAGCACTAGGAGCAACAGCGGCACCAGTGCAGACCGCAGTGCCACCCTCCAAACCTGCGGCGCCATGACCAAGAGTGGCGCCACCAGACGACGCTGAGGACAGTGCCGGTCCAGACCCAGAGGGCGGAACATGACACAGGGGCCTTCACCTCTGAAGAGCGACTGCAAAGCAGTGCCTCCCGACTGTCCCCCAAGAGGGACAGACTGGGCCTCCTGCACTGTGGAAGGAGCCCCACTGCGACAAGGCTAAAGAGGCAAAGGCCACCCTCCTCTACTGGCTGTATAGGACAGGAAGGGGACCCGGAGAAGGGCAAAGAATCTCGCTTTGGCCGTCGGCTGCAAGCCCTAATCCTCCGAGGTTAGTGGCACCGTCCCCACTTTAAACACGTGATTTCGACACAACTCAGCAGTTCATGGAGAAGCAGGTGTCGCAGTTGTTCATATCGGGGTCAAGCAGAGGCAGGAGGCAGCAGTCATGCTGGTCCATCATGGAATAAAGGTGGCCACAGGGGCACCGATGCATAGGAGGCCACCCTGCTTTCAATTGTTTCTTGCCCCCGGACAAGACATGACCATACGGCAAACAATAGCAAAAACAGTACTCGATGCTGCTTAAAAGTAATGAAACGATCTTACCGGCAGAAGCAACATCGAGCAGGGAGAACAGAACCGAGGCACAGACACACACAAGGCTGACGAACTAGGCCATAAATGCAGTCCTGATAGCAAAGCAGAGTCGCCACATGAGGTCTTCACTCGATGGCAGGAGAAGAAGAACTGGGGCTGGGGTGGAGTTGATGACAGATAACGGCCAACCTGCAAGTGCCACGTAGAACATCGGCCTCGAGGGCAGCGCCGGCCCTGCATTGACTCCACCCATAGAAATAAAAAAAAAGTCTCCCACGGGGTCCTAGCGCTGGCGCTGTACCAACTAGTGATGAATGGTGAAGACTGACACAGATAAGATCAACATGAGCTGCAAGCCAGGCTCGAACAGTAGTCCTAGTGAAGGGATTGGAAATTCTCTTAACCACCCATCTTGACAATGCTGGAGCAAACAGGGAATCATATAAGGGAGCTCTGTAAGCAGCTTCCTCAAGGTCTACCCAGGCTCTCCTAGGAGGGCCCCCTGGAACAAAGTTCGTTAGGAAGACCAACTGAGCCACCAAATAATATAGACAAAAGTTGGGTAGACATAACCACCCCTATCTGTTGTCTGCCACGGTACCTCCAGTTTCATTCTGGGTCTTCGACCATTCCATAGTACAGTAGTGACATAGACTTTTAGGGTTTTGAAATATTTGTTGGGAACGTGGGCTAGTAGACACTGGAACATGTACAGGCATTGTGGTAAAAGGCACATTTTAACCAGATTCACCTTCCCCAAGAGTGTAAGGGGGAGAGATCTCCACCTCTCACAATCCTCGTGGATTTTGTTTCAGCAATGGTTTATAATTAAGGTCTCCTAATTTGGAGAGTTTTTTGGGGAGTCGAATTCACAGATATTTTATATCCGTAGAGGGGTAGATAGTGGTCCCATTAATATGAATGGGCTGGCTGTCTCCTCTTGAAGGAAGCCATTCACATTTAGCCCAATTAATTTTATGTCCTGATAACTAGCCATATACTCTAAAAATCTCTGTGAGTGCTGGTAGGGCTTTGTTGGGATTAGCTATAAATCTGCGAAAAGGGAGATTATATGCCTATATCCCCCATGTTCATATCCGTAGATATTAGGATGGGATCTGATGGCAGTGGGCGGGGCTTTTATTGTCAGGATCTATAGAAGGAAGGACAGGGGACATCCCTGCCTTGTGCCTGTCGTGAGGCAGAATGGGGGGGGAAGAGTGTCATTTGTCAAAATCTGTGCATGGGGAGATTTATACAGGGTAGATATCCAAGATCTAATCCGAGGCCAAAAATTGAATTTTTCAAGAACTGCAAACATAAAAGACCATTCAATGTGGTCGAAGGCCTTCTCGCATCTAAGGCCAGAAGGCCCTGACTGCTACCCCCTCACAAGGACCAACTATTTATTATATTAAGGGTCCTACAGATACTATGTTTTGCTTGCCTCCCCTTAATAAAACCACTTGATCAGGGTGTGTCAAACCTGGAAGGAGCTCTAACAAGAAAGGAGTTTCGCAATGATCTTGTAGTCCAGATTAAGTAAGGATATTGGGCGGTAAGAACTGTACATAGTGGAGTCTTTGCCCAGTTTCAGTAGGACGGTGAGGTAGCTAGAGCCTGAGATGGAGGCAAAATGCCACTCTCCAGGGCCTCATGCATCATCTGATCCATTAGCTGGTTAAGGTCAGACGAGAAGGTGCTGTAAAACTCCATTGGTATCCCATCTGGCCCTGGTGTTTTACCGGAATTGGAGGACCATACCACTTGTTTGATCTCTTGGGGGGTAATGGGCTGATCCAGATCATCACTAAGGGTGGGATCTAGGATGGTAAAGGGGAACATCCTTCAGAAAAGTTTGTGGGGAAGTGTTGCGGGGCACCGCGGAGGTGTATAAAGACTCTTAAAAGTCTTGAAAAGTTTTATTACTAACATTTTGGTCAGAGGATACATTTCCCCCAGAGGCTTCCAAAGCTAAAATTACCAATCCGCCTGTATTTTTTTCTACCAGCAATGCTAGCCACATTCCAGTCTTATCCCCATTAAGGTGTACCCCCGCCCTGGTTAGTAAAATATTCCTTTCAAGCGGCTAGAGGAAAGTTGGTTTAATTGCCTCTTTAGTGTTTTTAAATCCCCTATCCTGGCACCCTGGTCCCCAGACATCAACCTTTTCTCCAAATCCGATACATGGTTTTCCAGATCCCATTTCTTTTGTAATTCTAGTTTGTATAGGCCACATAGGAGATAGTAACTTCTCGCACGTAGGCCTTTAAGCCTTCCCATGTCGTGCTAGTAGAGGTGTCTTCTACTTTATTATTTAACATTAATTCCTGTATAGCCCTAGACATCTGTTCACAGTAGGAGTGATCTGTTAATAGTCTAGGATCCAGATGCCATTGTTTAGCCAGAGAAGGATCTTGGCTCAATGTAAGAGCGACCACTAAAGGGGTATGGTCTGAAATGCAAAGGGGGCCATAGGAGGCCATGGGATCCCCTCGAAGCAAGTCAGGAGACAACAGGATATAGTTTATTCTAGTATAAAATTTGTGGGCATATGAATAGAAGAAGTATTCAAGTTGCTGAGGATGTAGGTGATGCCATACTTCTATCAATGTTCATTCTCAAGCTAAATTCTGGAGAGCAGCTAAGCTCCCTGGATGGGGGACGTACTATCACACCAGAATGATCCAAGATGGGGTCCCAGTATGTGTTAAAGACTCCTCCCATAACAAGGTTGTCTGGGAAGGGGGCCAAAAGTAATGCCAAGTGATGACAAAATTCCAGGTGGCCAAAATTCGGGCCATTTAGGGACACCAAGATATATCTTATCTCAGCCACAGTGGTATCCACCACCACATAACAGCCTTGCGGATCTGAAATCACATTGTGAGCATTAATTTTCAAGCCTGGGTGAAATCATATAGCAACCCCCCCCAGCCTTTCTGCCTTAGAAGTAAAGGGGGACACTAGAAGGGTACCCCCAGCAGGAGACAGCCAACTTAACTGACTCCTCTTTTGTTAAGTGTGTCTCTTAAAGGAAAATTATGTCCCCTTTCACCTTTTTAATATAAGTCCAAACCCACTTCCTTTTAACTACTGTATTCAGTCCATTGACATTCCCCCAAACAGACAATGGTCTCTAGCCTGGTTAACCCCCACCAGGGCAGGGACACAGGAGCAGGACCCCCCCTCCTGACAGACACGGATCGCAACGGGAGCGGCGGCGGACAAGGCATCAAGTATGGGGGACAGTATTTTGTGGTTGATGTGGAGATCTCTGAGGGCAGGGACATGCAATGATGACCAGTGTCTGCTCCACCCCCCTTTACATGCGGCACTGGCAGCGGAGGTACCGCCAGACTCTGCAACAGGTCCACAGAGCACCGGACACTCTTTCCCCTTCCCCCCAGAGAAGCAGAGCAGTCCCTGAGATGCTCAATTCCCCCCCCCAGCCATCCCTCCGACTCTCAAGTCCATCACTGAACATGGGATATCGAGCGCCTGGCGGATGCCTTGCTGCTGTGCAGGTGGGCTGACCTCAAGTTAAAACTTTTAAATGACTCGTGACTTGTATGAAGGAAAGATTTTAACACCAGAGTGCATAGTACTTAACCTATCTAACTTGGACCAGCCCAACAACGCAGCAGTTGGATTTCTGCTTTCAACGCTGATGACCCGGGTTCAGGAACAGATCCGGGAAGTCGGATGGTGGGCCGGGGGTAGAAGGATCAAGCATACTTCGGACTGCTCTCCTTCTCTGGAGGGAGAGGGGTAGTACGTTCGCCACTTCCTGGACCCTGGCGGAGACCGGGTGCCGCCAGTCAGCGCCGCCACATTGGGGGCAGGGCAGACGCTGTTGTCACTGTATGTCCCCGCCACCAGGGCCCTAGCATCACACACAAAAAAGCGGCCCTGGCATGAGGCCCAGCTCAGCCATCCCCACTGCCACCAATGCCTTGAGGGTGGTCCTCTCCATGACCACCCAGGGGTAAACCGGGCTAGTTAACAATGACCACTGAGGGGGCCTTCCCGGTGACCCTGCCCAGTGGGGAAAGACTGGGCATGGGGGAGTGGCTGGCGGGGCACTGGGCTGACCTCCGGTTGGAAGAAGAAGATTATCCAGCCCCTAAAATAATAAAATAAATAAACTATCCAACTCTCTGTACAACCAATTGCTATCTGCTGAAGAAATAGTTAAGAAAATCAACCTAAACCAAAAAAACAGTGAACAGTCAACTTTAACTCTAACTAACCAACCAGTTATCTTACCCCCCCCCTTGCCCAATTCCTTTTAACAGAACCCACACCCTAGGTCCCCCCAATCCCCCCTACAACCCTACCCATCTAACAGAGAAATCTCCCCCTTGTCTACCATTATTTAAATACACAGTAGAAAAAATAATTGATAACCCTCTCCCTCCCTCCCCCCCAAATCACACCATGAAGAACACGGCATCTCCCACTACTTCTTGTTGAAGCGCCTCAGGACGCTCATCTCAACTCCTCCAAATGTTTAATGAGATGAACTTAGAAATGGGCTAAAGCCATCCAGTATGAACAGTTGGAGGGGAATAAAATGTAGGCCCCCCTCCAGAGGGCCCCTGGTACCCCTCAGCAGCCTAGGCGAGAGCCAGGAAGAGGAGATCAGGAAGTCTCCCAATTTTCTGGGGCCAAAGATTCAGTGGGCCAGTGCATAAAGAAAAAACAAGGTGGAACCAGTTACTGAGAGTATGCCATGGTTGATGGCTCCCTCAACTCCCTTTAGGCACTGTACAGAATTGCCTATCACAGCTCCAACGGCCTCATTCTATAAAACTGGAACCCATATAATTAGTTAAATAAAATATTCATTAGCATATTGTGTTTCCAAGGTGTGGAGACTTCTATTCATCCCGCTGACTGAGACTTCTCTCCCCCTCCCGCCAGACCAATCCGTGCCCCCCCCCCATTAAACAGTAAGGAAACAGAGCCTGAAAAGAACTGTTGAACCTCCGGGTAGTAGTTTAAACCAGTTCTTAAGCCCCAGCCCAAGCACTGGCTATCTTTACAAAAAAATACATCCACATTAATGAGACTGTTTAACTGAAGTTATGCCCATCTTTGCTTTGTTACCTTACTACATTAGCCGTCCCATAGAAGGAAAAAATCCAGAACAAATGGTATAATACCTTTTATTGGACCAACAAGGATGTTATAAAAAGAACAAAGAGCTTTTTGTAACATCCTTGTTGGTCCAATAAATGGTATCAAACCATTTGTTCTGGTTTTGTTCTTACTATCACCAATACAGCAATAAACAGTTTGTCACCAAAGAAAGAAAAAAAGAAAGCAAAATACAGAAAGTTTGATTCATACTAATGCACACGTTACCAACAGATAACCCTTGAATAACCTATAACATATTTTGTAAAAAAACTCATATTGCTAATAAAAGTCAATGGCCAGGTCTCCCAATATGAACCAAGTTGGGTGAGAAACAGACCCCGTTATAGAAGAGATGGGTCCAAAGCCACAAAATCCATGTCAAGTTCTCCTCCAGTACACTTTACCTGCCGTCTTGAGAGAGGCCAAGGAAAGGGAGTACATACTGTAGTTAATGTCGAGGGGCCATAGAAGAAAAATAAAACTACAGCGTCTGAAATCTGAAATCCACACAAAGGTGGGGCAATTGTAAAATAGGTGGTTTCAGATAAGAATAAGTCTGTATAGTGAGGAATAACTACCGAAACATTTAACAGTGCCAATCATGCTTGGCCAAGCTAATCCTCTAGGAAACATAGCTACAACTGGGGCGCACCATCTAATGAGGGGGAATATTTTTGGCCCTGCATTATAGGCTGCCAAAACCATTACGGGCCCAGATGGTAACTACCCCTCACTCTCTTGGGCACTCCAGGACCCGATTAACTTTACATTACAGTACCTCATCTGAGTTCAAGTCTTCATGCTGGCCACTCACTGAGGGGAACTGCCACCATCCTTCTCGAGTTCTGCATGGATGAAGGAGAGTGCAGCATCTGGGTCAGTGAAGGGCTTGGAACCCTTACCCTGTGGTCGGATAATTAAATGGGCTGGGTAGATTAAGGAGAATGGGCATTGTAAAGCATGCAGCTTCTTTCTGGCTTCAGTGAAGGCTTGTCTCTTAGCTTGCAGATTTCCTGAATAATCCACGAACACACTTACTCGGCTGTTGTTCACCAAAATATTGCTCACTTTCCTGGCCGCCTCCAAAACAAGCTGCCTATCCTGACATCGGAGGAATTTTATAACTATGTGGCGTGGTCTCTCCTCTGGCCCCGGATGCCTACCCATGGACTGGTGCAATTGCTAGATCTCGAGAACTGTGGATCGGGGAGATGCAGAGTCTTGAAGAGCCATGGACCTGAGAAGCCACCGCAGTTTCTGCCCTCCGTACCTTCAGGTAATCCTACTATGCACACACTGCAGTGCCTCTTCCTATTTTCATGATCGTCCAGAATGTTTTTCAGTATTTCAATTTCTTTATGTGCTTGTTGTAAGGAAGGATTCACCTGGGTCTGGGCATCTTCTTGTGCGCTAACTCTGGCTTCCAATTCATCGAGCCTGCTGCCATGGCACTCAAATGTGTCCCCATAGCGTTCATAGATTGCTGGAGGTTAGTCAGCTGGGAGTTTACATCTTTGAATCCTGCTTGCATTTGGGTAATCAGGTCATATTTAAGATTTTTAATCAGTCCTTCTAACAATGCTTGCAGCACAATCTGCTGAGATTCCATTGTTGGATCTGAAGCCTGCTGTTTCTCTGCATTTGTTCTGGAGGCTGCTCGAGTGCATGGTGGATCTGGGTCTGGCAATTTGCCTCCTTCACCAGCCAATCTGAAGTTGAGTTGGGCTTGCTTTTTAGTTAATTTTGTAGCAGAAGCCATGATATGAATTACTCAGGCTGGTTCCTAAGCAAGAGTTATGGTTTTGAGGCTGGATGGTAAAGACCGGGGTTGGACTGATGAAGAGCTCTCAGCTTAGGTGTCCATCTTGGTGCTCAGCTTGGCCACCACATGTCTTGCTTCTTATAGACCAAGGCCCAGATATTCAAAAGGGTTGCGCCATGCGCAATAGGGTTGCTCCAGCGCAAGTCCGAAAATGCGCCATTCTGCGGGAGGCAGATGCGCCTCCCAAATCACACTGAGCAATAGCGCAATGATAATGAATGCATGTGCAACTGAAGGGGGAGGAACCATGCATAAATGGCGCAGTGCGATATTCAACAACATGCGCCATGCGCAACAGGGGAGCAAACGGAAGTTGCGTAATAGTGGAAATGAGTCAAAATAAAAAGGAACAAGGGAGAGGCATGTCCCAAAATCCACAGTCCACACTCCCAAACAGCATGCAACTCACCGCAATAGACTGCAGTAACTGACTATGGCCAGTGCAGCCCAATGTCGCACTTTTATAGCGCAACCCATGCAAATGAGGCAAGGCGCATCTTTAAGTGGATGCACATGCAGTGACTGCGCCATTGAATGGCTGATTAGCTGATTTGCATATGCTGGCTGAATATTGCGCTGTTGCGCTTTGCGCAATTGTGTTGAATATGCTGAGCCAAGGGCGCAGTTCTGTGGCATGCGCAGTACACACCTAACTGCGCATGCCCGGGTTGATGACGCAGGTGGCTGCCGTGCTGCTGACGTGCTGTGCACAGGAGGCAATGCAGGGCACAGCCACCATTGTGCCAGTGGCACTACAGCACTGTTCACCTATATGGCGCTGTGGCACTGGGGCGTCATAGGCGCACTGGAGCAACAGCGCGGTAGGCCGCTACAGGAGGTGGCACACAGGCACCCAATCGTGCTACATGCATTGGGTTCCAATCGCGCTTTGGCTGTCCGTGCGGCAGAGACCCTTGACGCTGTGCCTGACCTTTGCCCCCTAGGCGCCATGCATCAGGCACGGGTGCACCACTATCGTGCTGTTCGGTGACAGCGCGATAGGGAATAGCAGTGCTGTACCGCGCAGCATCTGCATATGGCAGGACCGCGCTGCAGAGCACCATTTTGACTGAACTGAGCAGCAGAGATGGTGCAGAGGCGTGCTGTGCAGTGGAGCCAGGTCGAGCTAGCAAACCTTGTGGCCATAGTGGAGCCACATGTTGGGCCTTTGTTTGGGGAGGCACCCCTGTACAGGGCCAGGAATCAGGTGTGGCAGGAGGTGGCCAATGCCCTGGAGGAGGCCACCAGTATGGGGCGGATGGCAGAGCAGTGCCGCCACCGATATAGGGACCTGAGGCGCAGGGACCCAGACCTGCTTGCCCACCTGCGGGCATGTGCCAGGAGGGGCACAGTGCCATGGCCAGTTAGGTGCAACATCCATACACTTTTATCGTCCATACGGGTATCACAGTTGCATGTGTCCGGCACATGGGGGGGGCCGTCTGGTGTTGGCCGTGGTGGTGGTATCGGGTGTGGGTGGTGGGTCTGGCTGTGTGGGATTGCACACACATGGGGGCAGGGGGACATTGCTACCGGATTGTACTGATGTTCCTCTCTCCATTTTTGCACCTTAGGACCCGCAGAATGCCAGCAGGCCAGAGACCAGAGGCGCCGCCTGGAGGAGCAGCAGGGCAGGAGGGGTAATGGTGGTCAGCGGCGCATGGACCACCCTGATGATGGTGAGTGCCTTACATCCATGATTACTATTGCATGCTGTATAACTGGGCGGGCAGCGGGGCATGGCCACCATCCATTGACACCACTGCCATGCACACAACTTGTTACAGTCAGCACTGTCCAGTGGCACTGCATGTCTGGGAGTGCGTCAATGGTGGTCCATGCCTGCACCGGGCACATGGCTGTGGCACTGGGTTCACACCGCATAGCCAAGTCACTGTACGGCCATGGTGGTGCTGTGCAGGACATGGGCGGTGGGTGTGTGCAGTGGTCCACATGGCTGTGGCTGCCTGGGTAGGCAGGTCTTGTGGACACAGTCACTGTGGGTGGTTGCACACCATCACAGGGGCGTGGCACATGGCTGTATGCCATGCACAATGGGTGGGCTGCAGGGGGCTGGACAGTCACACTTATTGACTCTGCTCCCTCGTCCTAGGTGGATGGTGACTCCAGGCGCTGGAGAGGAATGTGAGGGAGCTGCTCCAGGTGGCGAGGGCAACACTGAAGCTGTTAGAGTGCATCCACTGCCACACGGTGAGGAGGAGGAGGAGGAGTGGCAGACATAGGCGCCACGTGGAGGAGGACCAGGGCACACACTGAGCACTCCATGCCCCTGCTACCACCTTCCCCCCTTTGACCTACCCTCACACCCCTTCTTCCCTCTCCCATATGTTCACCCCTACCCCTTACCCGCCCCCACCTGTTATGTGTCCCTCCCCCCTTGTAAATATTTGTATATATGTTTTGTTACTTCTTTTAAATACAAGCATTTTGTTATGACAACTGTGGTGGTCTCTGATTTGCAGTGGGCTACAGGTGCTCAGCTGCAGTGGTGTGCATGTCGTCTGGGATGGTTCACCCATGGGCGTGTGTGTGTGGGTGTGCAGAGGTGAACCACCTATGGTGTGGGCAGGGGGATCAGTCACTGTCTGTGGTTTGTGTGTTGTACTCTCTGCACTGGATGCCTGTGTGCAGTGGTCCATGGGGCCTGCACTGTGTGCATGGTACCCCTGTCAGACCATCCATGGCCTGTGCAGCTGACACCCTTGTATGTCTGTGATATGCACGGTCTGCTGGCATGTCAGTGGTGGCTGTTGTGGCCAGTGCTGGGATGGGATGTGTCCTTGGGAGGGTGTGCAGGGTGCTGTACCGCTGGAGGTGGGGTCCGGGGCATGCCATGTCACATGTGGAGTACCTCATGTGCTAACGCATGGTCAGTCTCTCAGCTGTACCTCGGGGGGACATGCAGGGTGGTACTGTGTATGCATCTGTTGCATCACTGTCTGCTGCCGCCCGCTGCAGGGTGCTCATGGTGGGGCTGCCTTGCATGGCTCCATGGTGCACAGGGTTGCATTGTCACAGTGGGGGTGGTGGCATGCATGGGGTGTCCTTCACTGTTGGGTGCTACTCCTGGGCAGGGTGTATGGGGATCATGGTGCAGGGTGTGCTCTGCATTGGTGGGATGGTGTGGTACGAGGTGGTCGGCCATCCTTGTGTGCCGGTCACAGCTTGCCAGGGGGTGTGATGGGGCACCATGGCCTGGCTGTGGATTGGTTGCTGGTATCCATGGGCCGGTGGTTATTCCAGCTCTCCCTCGGTTGTGCAGTGCATGGGGTGTGGGGGACTATGTCTGTTCTGCTGTGAGTTCCTCTGCCCATTTGTGGCATGGGTGGTGGGCCCCTGCATCCCTGGTTGTGCTGTTGCATTGCTGCCCTGCTGCTGGGGGTGTCCCTGGTTGCGCTATGACACATCTGGACTGCTCAGCTGAACATCCCTTGTTGCGCTATGGCGCATCAGATATGCTCAGCTTCACCTCCCTAGTTGCACTATGGTGCAGGTGGTGCAATATTCAGTCATCGGCCGTAGGCGCATCTTAGCCTGCGCAGTTTTTGAATATCGCGCTTCTTGCACATGGGCACAGTGGACTTGCGCTTGCTCCCGCTGTTGAGCACTTTTTGGGTGCAGTTTGAATATCTGGGCCCAACTGTACAAACTTGTCTATCTAACTAAAGGTGGCTGCTTTGTGGACGGTGAAGTGACTTATTTGATCTGATGCATCTGCAGTTTGCAGCTAAGTGGTAAAAATGAGAAAAAAAACATTAAACAGTATACACAAGAATATCGAAGATTGCGAGGGGATATGTGTATAGTATATAAAGCAATAGGAGATACCAGCTTAATGAGATCTCTGGGATTAGAAATACGTGAAGTGCCATACCAGATCAGAGGACATCAATTTCAGTTAAAAAGGGGGTTATTCAAGACCATCAAGAGAAGACATTGGTTTAGTGTTAGAGTTGTGCCCCTATAGAATGATCTTCCATCTGAAGTAGTTAATAGTGTTGATATGCAGGCATTTAAAACCAACCTAGATACAGTCCTGATTAGTAATAATATTAGTACCTGTATACTAAGAAGTAGTGGTGCGCATAGGGACTTTTAGTCTTTTCGCTCTGTAAGTCTATGAAACCTATGAAAATCTTAAATAATAAAAAAAAAAAAAAAAAAAAAACGGTGAGCACTGCAGAGCCAGCAGCCAACTTCTGAAAGAGGACTAAGGTGTGGTGTCTGTTTTAAGTGCCACTGCAGTGCCAAGTGCCAATCCAGTTTTTTTTTGTTTGTTTTTTTGCCTATGGTGTACCAGGCCCAGAAAGTAGTGGGTTGCCTGCCACACAGTCACTTTCTGCACAGGAGCCCTAACTTTTCTAGCCTAACTAGTGGTCGCTTTGTCTGTGGCTAGTGAATTTAACAACAACAACAAAAAAAACACTGAGGACTACGAGGCAAGCAGGCAGCTACCCAAACGAGCCTGAGGTGTGTGTGCTGTTGCCCACCACAGGGAAAAAAGTAAAGGGAAAAATTAGTTAAGGAAAAACAAGAAGTGACGAGGGAAAAAGAATCAATACATTGCATTGTTGGGCCTGTAGGCCAACCTGTGCTAGCTGTGCATATCTGTACAACAGTTGCTAGTGAGCAAGACGGAAAGTAAAAAGGCAAAAACTGCTTAAGGACTGTAAAACAAATAAAAAAAATTAAGGGTGGCCTGTGACCTAATGGTGCCTGACTGACTGCTACTGGAGTAGTGGTACTGTCGGAAGGGAACTGACTGACCGACTGCCTGGGGTGTCAGGACTCTCACTGAGGGTGGGAGTACTGGGAGACATCGGGGCTCGCTGGGATGGGACAAACGGTGGTTTTAAAACAAAAAGTGTAAATTAAGCAAAAACAAAATCATATATTTATAAAACGTAAACTTTAAATATTACATCCCATCCTCTAGAACGAATCTAGACTAAATATTCTTTACATTTCTCATCACTTCCACTGCCCTAGTCCTGAGTGTCTGTGCCTGCCTTCCCTTGTTTGTACAATCACAACTTTAAAGACACAAAATAGAGAGCTATTGTCGAGAAGGCTGAGCAAATAAGCATTATTACTAGTGTCTGTCTGACTCAGCCCTGTCCCTCCCACCCAGTCCACCACCCCCGCACCAACTGAAACTCACATACCACACAGTGACAGATAAAATACGTTTTAATAGCATCGAAAAAAAGTGTGCAACAATATGCAGATGAGGAGTAGAAAACAGCAGACACTTTTTTACGGCTGAGGGCGGAGCCTGCAGCCATCTTGCAGTAGCTAGAAAAATGGGATACCGAACCACACATTTTCAGAGTTTTCATTGTATCCTTCCACAACTGCAAATAACTACACCAGGTGAATGAAATATTCCCTTCTCTCTGTTGAGTAGGTAACACTGAAATACTACTGAACTTTCACTACATTAGAACATTAAAAACTGTCTATTAAAACACTGTTAAGCTATACAGATAATTTTTTTTTAGTAGGAGATGCTGTCATTTCTTAATGTAAGGCTGTAAGTTTGCTTGCTTGTCAGAAAAGTGTGGTTATTTCAAAGCAAAGACACTTGTAAATCACGCTTACATCCTTATCTGAACCATTCAACCAAGTGACAGCTGGTGTGAGCACCAGTTGTAGCTAGTAAGTTACGTCATGTTCCGGATAACTGTCACTTAGTATTTTAGTCTCTCTACTTAAAAACAGCAGTGTCTCATTTGTTAAAAAAAATAACTAAAATAAGCAGCTGGTAATACTACACAAGAGAGAGAGAGAGAGAGAGACTCACACACACAAATCTGATCAATACCCCCCCCCCCCACACACACACACATACACACACTTTGCTCCGAGACTAAGCAGGACTCTAAAAGTATGGGCACCTAAAGAGAGTAAATCACTTATCTTTGCAGATACGAGGAATAGTGACATTGAACTAGGCTCTACAAGATACGCTACTTCTGTTTTACAGCTACCATTAACACAACAGCCAGTGTATGCTCCATGATGGCAAGGGTGGAGGGGGATGGAGACAGCTTTAACCAGAGAAGAGAGTTGCAACCAATAACAAAATTAATGAGCACAAGCACTGCTGAGATATCTCCCCCCCCCCCAAAAAAAAATATCCTGGTTTAACCTTCTACACAAATCTGGACAGCTGGGTGGCCTGAAGTGCTTGCAAGTTAACTGGCTAGATCACGGTCAGAAAGTATTTGGCATTACACGTTCAAACCCTACCAGAACCAAATTAGCTCTGGTGGGTTGTGAACCTCTGATCTCCCCACTGTCCCAGTTATCAAGCTCCTGCTCTAACCACTAGACCACTGTAAATACTGGGGCCAGCAAACAATTCTGATGTGGAACAAGAATGTTTGGAATGCGTAAAACTTTTAAAAACACAAACTATAAATGTTTTGGCCATGTCTCCTAAAGTTGTGGCTCTCTTTTGGATAGTATTAGGCAGAATGTGTCAAATGCCACAGTTCTCTTTTTGACGTCCCCAGGCATGCAATCAAAAGTCTGAAACCATAGTAAAAGAATTTTACTCTCGCCGAGTAGTCAAGCAGTACAGAACCAAGATATTCCAAAGCACAAACTTAAACAAAAACACTTCCACAGGGTTTTATTTAACTCTAAAAATTGATTAGCGTTTTGCTCATGAAAGTGTTAAATCATTGTAAACATGCATCGTACTTCCCTCATTGTGTTTAACAAACATAACACTTCTAGAAAATCTATATAAATACTTTCTGTACAGTTAGTATTGTCCCAGGAAAAAAACTGCTAATCAAGTATTTAAAACCCTATTCCACCAATGTTTTCAAAGGGGCTGGACCTGTGCACGTAACATCTGGCAATCCTTAACTGTGTATGTGTAACCCCTAGATGGCGCTATCCCAGAGCTACTACCCCTGCCTGATTTGCCACTAACAGGTTGAGGGGCCTGGATCCGATGGCAGGTGCCTCCACCCAGAGGTCAGGGTTTGCAATAGTTAAACTAACTTGGTCACAGCCCTCTGGGACACTGCAACCCCCCTTTCTTCCCACTAGTGGCCCACACAATATATCAGAATTACCTTCACAGTATACACTTACCCCCAGGACTGGTTCAGGCACTGGGACCTCCTGTAAAATAAGATACAGTACAACAATCACAGTACAATACTTTAACATAGACAAATACCTCAGGCAGTATAACTTTGCTGAAACAAGCAGCTCTGATTTATTTAGAGGGAATATAACAAGGACGGGGAAATCAGGTTAATTAGCTTATCACTTTACTCATCTACCTATGGCTCTGTGCACAGGCCTATCCCTACCAGTTACTGTCCCTGGGTACCCAAGCCCTAGTGGCTAGTCCAAACCATGGCAGCTGGTAGGGGCCCTTTCACACAGAGAAAAGAAAAATTAGTTAAACAGTCAGCAGTACAGTAATTCCATTTGGATTTAATGTGGCAATTCAACAGGAAGCGACCCTGAATTAGTACTCACGACCTCCAAACAAGATAGGGTCCTTCAACGTCAGCAGGGCTACTCTTGAGCTCCACGAGACTCCTCACACATTTATATGACAAACTGCAACAGGCAAAAGTCCTTTAATGGCAGCAGGATTCACTTGAGCTACAAGCCTCTTCACACATTTATATGGTAAACAGTAACAGGCAAAAGTCCTTTAATGGCAGCAGGATTCACTTGAGGTACACAAGCCTCTTCACACATTTATATGGTAAACAGAAAATACTATACCAGGCAGGCTACTTCTCTATCCCGATCGCAATTACTGCACAATACCCGGGAGAACACACAGCAGATTCAGTTCCTGACAGACCAAGCGCAATTCAGCAATTTCTCCAGTCTTCTACAGGGTGAGCCTGGTTTCTGCTCTTCAGATATCCTTTGATTCTCTTCACAGGACGGATTCAGTCCTAACAAGCAGTTACACAAGCTGCAGACCGGAACTCAGGGCCTTACACACGTTTCCCGACTAAAACTGCACACCGAAAAAGCACAGGGCTCCTTCCCTCTTCACTGCCAGAGCTCAACTGAAACTCCAGCAGACAAAACCGGGCACTTCCTTTGAGTTACTCCCAGTTCTTGGCTGGATTGGCTGTCATTCACAATAGACTGCCCCTGTTGGTCCAAAAAGGCCCCGAAGTCTAAACTACATCTCCCAGAGTCACTGCCCATACAATCCTCTTGTGGCTGGCTCAGATTACGAGTCCAAGTTCTGATTCGTCCAAGGCACCATTTCAGAGCTACCTCAACCCACACTGATTGGTCCAGTTCAGCAGTTCAAAACTAGAATGGGGAACTAGGCAAACACAGTTCTGACTGCAAAGAAAGCAGGTTAGACAAACTGTATTTTCATTATTACTCTAAATGATTTCTGGCAAACAGTTACATCTTTCAGATAGGTTCCCTTGCACTCTAGTGACTGCAAGAATGGAGTGAATTGGCAGTAGCTCGAGTGGTACTCAAGCAGAGAAGCACACAGTCCCCCCATACAAACTAATTATGTCTGCAAGCAGACAGCTCTTAAAGAGACAGTACCAGAGGCTCTAAAAACACTCACTGATAAATGGCTTAAACGCCAAACACCATTCAGGCTTGGAGCATTCAAGCAAGCTCCTGGAAGTCTTTTGGGAACCCCCATTTGCAGGGGGATTACACCCTTCCTGGCCTGGGAAAGCTTGATGTCCACGTCAAGCAAGTACCCCCATAAGTTTTAACTGCAACCATATACATTTGCATTAGGCTCACACATGTAATCATCAGTCAATATATCATTTTACCAAGAACACATTTCTGAAACATTGCAGTACGTCACTCTTTACACAGTATTACACACACATTGTACCATAACTCAAGTTATTACCTCTTGTACATGAAACCTGAAGAGAGGGGGCCCTTCCCTATCAGTTACCTTGGGGCTGGACGGGGCAAGGGCACCATACTTAAGAGGGCAACACAAGTAACTTGGAGTTAGCACTGACGCTCAGTTTGGGCAATGAGCTCGGGGACACATACACTCCTTTATGGACAACATTGAGAGGCAAGTCCATAGGCCTCCCAAGGGAATCATAACTGAGGTGCACCACAGGCTATACAGCTCGACCAGTCTTTCTAGGGGGAACTGTTACAGTCTCTGCACTCTGAGCCTCATTTTCAGCATTGTCCTCACTTGTCAGGGAGTCTCCATGGGGGTAGAGAGGCTAGAACTTGGGGCACTTTCAGCTCCAGGAGTTACAGTTTCTGAGTCCACAACATTTGGCTCGCATGGAGAGCTTTCGACACTGGCAGTGGACTGTCAGGGCACTCAAAATACTCTTCTTGTTCGGTGTATCACCAGTCTGCCCCAATCTATCATTTCCTCCTGAAAGCTCGAACAGTTCAACCATGCACAATGATTCCATTTCATTTGATCTGATGCTTTGCACTTCACTTTCTGGGAGCATTGGCTCCAGGGACTAAGCTGGGGGCTTAGACAGTCCAGAAGGCCCAGCTTCGCTCCAGTATTGACTAGGGATTGCCCTGAAACAATTGACTCAGTTCGTAAGAAGGATATGATTCAAAGTCACTCTCACTTTTTCTGATATGGACTGACAGTCATGCTCAACTGTGACTTGTGGAGGGAACACTTAACTCTGCTTCTGTAGGTGCAGACGTCTTGATCTTTTCTAGCAGCAGCTCTAGTCACTGGTCCAGAGGGGCATCTTCTAGGGCTCAGACTCAATCTAGATTTGTCCAATGGGCAGTAAATGATTTCTATGCATTGTTTTACATCTTTGAATTATTCTCAGGCCTTACTTTGTACACTGGCAGATCATCCAGTTTGCCCACTACAATGTGAGAGAGATGGTGCCATCTGTCAGCAATCTTGTGTTTGCCATGCAGTCCCAGATTTCTTAGCAAACCGATCTCCCTCCTGGAGTTCCTGTATGTCACCTTTTATCATACCTTTCTTTGTTGGCCAGATTTCTTTTGGCAGCCATGGTTTGAGCCAGTTGGTACGCATGAGTTAGCTGGGCCTTTAACTTTTGCACATACTGTAAATAGTTGTCAGCTTGAACCCCATCAGGAGAGACCCCAAAACACACATCTACCGTAGTCGAGCTTCTCTTCCAAACATCAGGCGGTAGGGGGAGAACCCAGTGGCATCACTTTTGGTGCAGTTATAAGCATGTACCAGGGTGCTAATTTGTTGGCTCCATCTAGGCTTGTCCTTTGGGTGCAGGGTGCCTAGCATATCTAGCAAAGTGCGGTTGAAACGTTCAGGCTGTGGGTCCCCTGGGGGTGGTAAGGAGTGGTTCTGGACTTTCGGCACTCCCACAGAGAAAGCATCTCTTTGATCAAACGACTCTCAAAGTCTCCTCCCTTGATCAGAATGGATTCTTTGTGAGCCCCAAAGTGAACAAAAAAGTCTTCTACAAGTACTTTGGCCACAGTGGATGCTTTCTGGTCTTTGGTGGGGAAAGCTTGGGCATATCTCGTGAAATGGTCAGTGACCACCAGCACATTACTGATATTTCTTTGATCTGACTCCAAACTCAGAAAATCAATACAGACCAGCTCCATGGGTGCACTGGTGGTGATGTTAACAAGGGGGGCAGCCCTCTGGGGCAAAGCTTTCCTCTGTAAGCAGCGACTACAAGTTTGAATGTGTTGCTCCACATCAGCCCCCATCTTAGGCCAATAGAATTTCGATCTCACCAAGTCAAGTGTTCTGTCTATACCAAGGTGCCCCATGTGGTTGTGCAAGGACCTCAATACTGAGTCTCGAAAGGCAGTGGGCAGCACTAGTTGTTGTTTGTCTACTTGTCCCCTCTGTCTACTGTTTCTCCGTATAACAGTTTATTGATCAGTTTCAACTTAGGACCTTCTTTGTATAACAGTGCAGTTCTCAAATCAGTGGGCGTAATTTGGACACATCTTTCCTGCACAGAGGGCTTCTAAAGCTGATTTGATCATGGGATCACGGGACTGAGCCCGCCGAATATTGTCATTGTCCAGCTGAGGCAGTGCACCAATGTCTAGTGCAGAAAAGTGGCAATAAGCAGCAGGTATGCAATTCTCAGAGTGTCCCAAGCAATCCACTCATGCAGTCCACTGCATCCGTGGACATTTGTTCCTCCCTGTCAAACTTCCGCAGAGTGCCCGAATGTCAGGTTCTGCCAATCTGACCCAATCATTCTGGGAAACAGGCCTCGGGAGAGCATCATCATCTATGTGGTTCAGACCTGCTCGGTATTCGGAGCATAGTCATATGTAGATAATGCAGAAAGCCACCTATGGCCAGTGGCATCCAACTTAGCTGAGGTCTGCACATAGGTCAAAGGATTATTGTCAGTTTTACTAGTATTTTAGCCCCATACAAGTACTCATGGAATTGGTCAACAATAGCCCACTTCAAAGCTAGGAACTCTAACTTATGTACAGGATAGTTCTTTTCGGATGGGGTCAGGCTTCTACTGGCAAAGGCCACTGGTCTCAGGTCATTCTCGTGTTCTTGGTACAACACAGCCCCAACCCTTGCAAGCTAGCATCAGTGTGCAGGACATAAGGTTTTCTCGGATCGGCATAGGCCAGCACTGGAGCATGGGTGTTGATATATGATCTCATGAAAAGCAGTCTCACAATCAGGAGTCCAGCGGGCCCCAAATACTTCACTCGGACGAAAATACACTCTTTCAGTCTTGAGGGACGCTGACTTTTGGTATTTTTTGTGGGTTGGGGGATACCCTTGAGTAAGGTTAAATAAAGGGCGGATCACTCTTGAATAGTCCTTGATGAAACGCCGATAATAACCACAGAATCCCAGGAATCTTTGCAGTTCTTTTAGATTTTTGGCTGTGGCCAGGTGGTCAAGGCCTCAACTTTACTTGGTCGGTCTCTATTCCTCGTGGATACTATGTGTCCCACATACTTTACTGATGTTTGAAAGAATTGACACTTATCAATGGACAGTTTAAGGCCAAAGTCCTCCAGTCGGTCCAATACCTTAAATAATCTGCTCTCATGTTCCTCCAGTGAGCTGCCAAACACAATAACATCATCTAGGTATACCAGGCACTCTAGTAAGTTCATGTCCCCACTGCACGCTCCATCAATCGTTGAAAAGTGGCTGGGGCACCTGAAATCCTTGAGGCATCCTCATGAATTCATAGAAGCCTGCGGACAGATTAAGGCTGTCTTCTCACGGTCCTCTGGGGCCATCGGGATCTGGTAGTATCCACTGCGGAGATCCAACACAGAGAACCACTTGCTCCCCGCTTAGGCAGTCCAAAGCATCCTGAATGCGGCATTGTGTACTGATCAGGATAGTCCGCTGGTTTAAGGTGCGATAATCCACACACATCCTTACTGTCCCATTCTTTTTCCTCACTACCACAATGGGGGAAGCATGAGGGCTTCTGGATTCTTGTATTACACCAGCAGCTAACATCTCTTGCAGATGCCGTCTCACATCATCTATGTCAGCAGGTGCCAGGCGTCGAGACCTCTCACGAAATGGTCTTTCGTCATGCAGCCGGATATTGTGCTCAGCTCCTTGCACGCATCCTACATCCCATTCCTTTGAAGAAAACACCTGGTCTCTCTGGGCAAGCTTCTCACTGATCCTCACTTTCCATTCAGCTGGCAGCGGGGAGTCGCCGAAATCAAACAAGTCAGGCGTTACTCTGTCATTCTTCCTTGAACTCTTGCTGCTGGGTAGCACTGCAGTGTCTGCACAATGCACATTAGCCAGGATGCAACCTCTATTTACTCGAATGTCTCTTTCAGACACATTATGAACTTGGACCACTACCCTTCTGGCATAAGCATGGGCTCTAGCGGGCAAAATACTAGGCTTGACCAGCAGTCCCTCTGGCAATTTTCCATCGCCTGGTGCATCCAACACTAATATTTTATTCTTAACATCCTTTCTGATACGGACCTCTCCCTGTAAGGTACACTGGGCATTTGGAGTCAGGATCAGAGACTCAGGATCCTTCTTCCATACAATTCCGACCGGTTCCTCTGGTTCTATTTTTTCAGCATTTCTCTGTGCCTCATAGGCCTTCTTAATTAAAGCCGGAACTCTTAAAGCTCTACTAGTCTTTGACCCTGTTTTTCATAACACAACTGTGCCAGCCTTCCGAACATATGAGCATTTGTTCCAATCAACAAAGGAACACCATCATACAGTCCAGTGGGGGACACACTAAGGCTAGGGTCTCTACTTGTTCGCCACTCCAGCCACGGAGGTAGGGAAAGACAGCCAAATTCGGATGTATCCGGAACAGGGTAGGCCTTCTCACTTAACCCCATACATGCAGTCCTTCTAATGGTTGTAAGGGTACGATCTGACAAATGCTTCTGATACCAATCTTGGAACATAATTGTCACTTGGGAGCCACTGTCTAATACAGCTCTTGTAGACACTCCATTCACCTTTACAGTGGTCTCCATGGAGGGACCCACTATTCTGGACCAGTCTGGAGAGGCGGTAGTGGGGGCCTGGGCAATTGACCTTGCCACAAAAGGACGTGAGTTAGCATTTTTGGTGCCCTCACTGGGATCATTTCATGCACCTCTTAACCACTGATTTGTTCTCTGAAGCTCTCCTTGTAGACTATATGCAACCTTGTCAGTGTCTTTTGGGGACCGGCATTCCCTTTTCATGTGCCCATCCTTCCCACAATTATAGCAAAACATACTTTCTGGAGTTTGAGCTGGCCAAGGCGCCACACTGGGAAGCCAGGGAGGGGTATTACTAGCGGAAACCTTGGTGCCATCTCTGTCTGCGGCGTGATAAGCATTTGGAGACATCTCGTCAGTTTCTCCACTTCCATGGTCAAGGAATCGAGTTCGGAGCTGTTATCAGCAGGAGATACATGGGTGGGTACTCCCACCCCATAGCAGATGCAGTCGGATATAGGTCAGGGTCTGCATTTGCATGCGTGGCCTTCATAAAGGGACTGTTTTCAATTCGGATCTCTCTCAACAGTTCGCCCCATTGTGCATATCTTTTTCCTTGTCAGAGCACTCATTGACTGCCAACCTCTGCCCTGAACTTCACTTGATGAGTCACCCTCAGTCACTCGGGTCGAGCGCAGCTAGTGGTGCAGGTCCCTCCGAGGTCGCCTTTCTCAACTCCTCAATTTCTCTTATTAACTCATCATAGGAGGGTGGGATTCCAGTCGATTTGCCAGGTGTAACTGAAGCAACAGCAGTTCTGAGAAGGGGCAGACTTAAGGATCCTGTCCAGCCTGGTTGGGTCCAGTTCAATCGCTGGCAAACTACCCTTTCTGAGGCATTCTTGCAATAATTTTTCCAGCCGAGATACATACACAGACAACAACTCCCTTGGTACTGTTGTGCATCTCTTACTCTCCACCATAGGTCCTCATCAGAATCTGGGCTCCTACACATTCTCCAGGGCCTCAAGATAGGCCTGTGCAGTCACTTCAGGGTTACTGTCTGCTTTAGCACGAATGGTAGCCAGGCAGGACCCGGAGGCTCTCACCAACCTCTTTCGCTGCTTCCGAGCATTGCCATTCTAGTTCTGGGGCAACATAGTCTATCCAGGTCTCCCAGTCATCCTCCCTTGGGGGTGGGAGGGTGCCAGAGAAGATCCTCAACCTTCGGTAAGAGTCGTGGACTAATGGCAGGTGCAGAAATAGGAGTCTGCATTGGTTCAGCCACCATTACGGGTACTGGAGCAGGAGAGGGTGTTGGGGAGGAACACCCCAGGTGGCAAGAATAGTTTCTTCAAGTCCTCCACAGTTTTCCTTCCCCAGCAACCATTTAGCAAATTTCTCCTCAAAAGTTTCAGACAGTGGTGGGGCTCATTCCCCCGGTCTTTACTGTCCTAGTTATCACTCTCCAGGCAGTGAGGGCTCCTCTGGGGTAATGGTCTGTGGCACTTTGGAGCTATCTATGGGATCCTTAAACTCTACTAGGCCAGGAAAGTGTGGGTGAGCAGATTAGCATGCCGACCCACCACCACAGGGTTTGTAAACCTTCCACCTTGGAAAGTACTCCCGTACAGTGTCCGTATTGATATCCGGGGGATGTCCAGGATAAGCATAGCATTTTGGGGTCAATCTCCTCTCCAGTACACCACTCCACCAGCCGGTGCACAGCCACTTCTGCCGGGTACCCATTTTTTCTCTAACAGTGGTTCGTGAATATGGCCACTAGAGGACACACAATCCCAGCGGTGAGCCTCCAAGATGTAACCCCTAGATGGCGCTATCCCAGGGCTACTACCCCGCCTGATTTGCCACTAACAGGTTGAGGGGCCTGGATCCGATGGCGGGTGCCTCCACCCAGAGGTCAGGGTTTGCAATAGTTAAACTAACTTGGTCACAGCCCTCTGGGACACTGCAACCCCCCTTTCTTCCCACTAGTGGCCCACACAATATATCAGAATTACCTTCACAGTATACACTTACCCCCAGGACTGGTTCAGGCACTGGGACCTCCTGTAAAATAAGATACAGTGCAACAATCACAGTACAATACTTTAACATAGACAAATACCTCAGGCAGTATAACTTTGCTGAAACAAGCAGCTCTGATTTATTTAGGGGGAATATAACAAGGACAGGGGGAAATCAGGTTAATTAGCTTATCACTTTACTCATCTACCTATGGCTCTGTGCACAGGCCTATCCCTACCAGTTACTGTCCCTGGGTACCCAAGCCCTAGTGGCTAGTCCAAACCATGGCAGCTGGTAGGGGCCCTTTCACACAGAGAAAAGAAAAATTAGTTAAACAGTCAGCAGTACAGTAATTCCATTTGGATTTAATGTGGCAATTCAACAGGGAGCACCCTGAATTAGTACTCACGACCTCCAAACAAGATAGGGTCCTTCAATGTCAGCAGGGCTACTCTTGAGCTCCACGAGACTCCTCACACATTTATATGACAAACTGCAACAGGCAAAAGTCCTTTAATGGCAGCAGGATTCACTTGAGCTACACAAGCCTCCTCACACATTTATATGGTAAACAGTAACAGGCAAAAGTCCTTTAATGGCAGCAGGATTCACTTGAGGTACACAAGCCTCTTCACACATTTATATGGTAAACAGAAGTACTATACCAGGCAGGCTGCTTCTCCATCCCGATCGCATTACTGCACAATACCCGGAGAACACACAGCAGATTCAGTTCCTGACAGACCAAGCACAATCCAGCAATTTCTCCAGTCTTCTACAGGGTGAGCCTGGTTTCTGCTCTTCAGATATCCTTTGATTCTCTTCACAGGGACGGATTCAGTCCTAACAAGCAGTTACACAAGCTGCAGACTGGAACTCAGGGCCTTACACACGTTCCCGACTAAAACTGCACACCATAAAAGCACAGGGCTCCTTCCTCTTCACTGCCAGAGCTCAACTGAAACTCCAGCAGACAAAACCGGGCACTTCCTTTGAGTTCCTCCCAGTTCTTGGCTGGATTGGCTGTCACTCACAATAGACTGCCCCTGTTGGTCCAAAAAGGCGCCGAAGTCTAAACTACATCTCCCAGAGTCACTGCCCATATAATCCTCTTGTGGCTGGCTCAGATTACAAGTCCAAGTTCTGATTCGTCCAAGGCACCATTTCAGAGCTACCTCAACCCACACTGATTGGTCCAGTTCAGCAGTTCAAAACTAGAATGGAAAACTAGGCAAACACAGTTCTGACTGCAAAGAAAGCAGGTTAGACAAACTGTATTTTCATTATTACTCTAAATGATTTCTGGCAAAGAGTTACATCTCTCAGATAGGTTCCCTTTGCACTCCTAATGACTGCAAAAATGGAGTGAATTGGCAGCAGCTCGAGTGGTACTCAAGCAGAGAAGCACACAGTCCCCCCATACAAACTAATTATGTCTGCAAGCAGACAGCACTTAAAGAGACAGTACCAGAGGCACTAAAAACACTCACTGATAAATGGCTTAAACGCCAAACACCATTCAGGCTTGGAGCATTCAAGCAAGCTCCTGGAAGTCTTTTGGGAACCCCCATTTGCAGGGGGATTACAAATGTGTTTCATGAAGAAAAAATAATGTTCTTGTCCAGCTAATACACACTCTCTGCAGCAGTCCAGCAGACTGACCAAATATCACTGAATGCAAATCAAGGTCCAAGTCCAAGATAATATTTATTATGCACAGATGAACCCATATGTATGTCACCCTTGAAGAGTGTCCTTTAGGACCTTCTAGCACTTGTCTAATATTTTGCACAGCATAGAAACAGAAGTTGATGGCAGATAAGGACCGCGAGGCCCATCCAGTCTGCCCATTTCTTTTGCCACCTTATGAATGTGCCATATGCCTTTACTCTGTCAATGGCCTATCTATTCATACTCAGCTGTATTGCTCCCTTATGCCTCTCCCATGCCTGTTTGCAGCCCTGCACTGTATTCATATCCACCACTTCCTGAGGTAGGCTGTTCCAAGCATCCACCACCCTTTCTGTGAAAAAGAACTTCCTGCCATTCCTCCTTAATCAGCCTCCCTCTAGTCTCATGCTGTGTCCTCTTGTCCTGCTATTTTTCTTATATTTAAACATGTTAGACTCTTTCACCTTGTTAATGCCCTTAAGGTGTTTGAATGTTTTGATCATAACACCTCTCTCCTCCTTTGCTCTAGAGTATACATATTGAGCTCCATTAATCTGTCCTCATATGTTTTCTGATGCAGTCCCTGCACCATTTTGGTTGCCCTTCTCTGGACTGCCTCAATTTGTTAATGTCCTTGTGAAGGGGTGGCCTCCTGTACTGCACGCAGTACTCCAGATGGGGCCTAACCAGTGTCTTGTAAAGAGGGATTATTACCTCCCTCTTCCAACTTGTGATACCCCTACTAATACACCCTAAGATCCCCCTAACCTCATCTACTGCTTTAGTGATCTACTTGGATGATTTCAGGTCATCGGTGATGATGATGCCCAAGTCTCTTTCTTCCCTTGTGACTGCCAGCAACTCCCCTCCCAGCCTATAGGTGGCTTCAGGGTTTCTCTTCCCTATGTGCATGATCTTGCACTTCTTTGCATTAAACCTCAGTTGCCACTCTTCCGACCATTTTGCTACTTTATCCAGATCTCTTCTCATTCTGCCCACCCCATCTGGATCATCTACTCTGTTGCAGATCTTGGTGTCATCTGTAAACAGACAAACCTTACCTTCCAGTCCATCTGCAATGTCACTGATGAAGATATTGAAGAGGACTGGCCCCAGGACTGATCCCTGAGGTACCCCACTTGTGACTTGCATCTCTTCTGACTGTATGCCGCTTATAACCACTCTCTGTTTTCTCCCCGTCAACCAGTTTGCCACCCAGTTGACCAACTTCTGACCCATCCCGAGCCTACCCAGCTTATTAATCAATCTTCTATGTGGAACAGTATTGAAAGCTTTGCAGAAGTCAAGGTAGACGACATCAACTGTTCCCCCTTGGACCACCACTCTGGTTACCCACAGTCAAAGAAATCTATGAGATTAGTTTGACAGGACCTTCCTTTTGTAACCCCATGCTGTCTTGGATCCTATGCTCCTATGGATTCCAGGTGTTGCACTATCCTTTCCTTAAGGACTGCCTCCATAATACTGCCCACTACTGAGGTAAGACTGACTAGTCTGTAGTTCCCTGCCTCCTCCCTGCTTCCACTCTTGTGGAGCGGGATCACATGAGTCCTTCTCCAGTCTTCTGGGACCTCTCTTGTGCTCAGAGACTCACTAAACAGTTCTGATAATGGCTCTGCTAGTTCCACACTTAGCTCCTTTAGTACCCTGGAATATATGCCATCAGGTCCCAATGCCTTGTCCACCCTGAGCTTATCGAGCTCTCATAGGACCCTTTCTTTTGTGAAGGGACTAGTGCTTACCTCCCTCCCGCCTATGTCCATGGTGCTGAGCTGTGGGCCCTCTCCTACCTTCTCTTCAGTAAATACTGAGCAGAAGTATCTATTTAAGATAGATGCTTTTACATGGTCCTCCTCCTCACACGCCCCCTTATCTCCTTTGATCTTAGCAATACTCCCTCTGGACTTTCTCCTTTCACTAATGTATCTATAGAAAGTCTTGTCACCTTCTTTTACTGTCTGTGCTAGTATTTCCTTGGTTTGGGCCTTTGCCTGCCTTACTGCTTTCCCTGCTTCCCTTAGGGAAGTTTGGTATGCCTCTCTATCTTCATCCCACTGCATTCCCTTACATTTCCTTAGGACCAGCCTTTTGGCTCTGACCTTTTCTGCTACTGTTTTTGAGAACCAAAGTGGTTTCCTTCTTCTTTTGCACTTCCTTTTCTCTCTAACAAAATGGGATGTTGCTTCAAGTATTGCATCCTTAATGCTTGCCCACTTTGCCTGTACCCTCTCACCTGTACTTCTTTTTGCCAGGGCTAGCTTAACTCTGCTGTCCATCTTATCAAAGTCAGCTCCTCTGAAGTCCCATATTTTTGCCTTGGAATGGGATGATTTAGTTGTAGTGGCCAAACTGAACCATACCATGTGATGGTCACTGGCCCCCAGGTGACCTTCTACCTGGAGATCTGTGATCCTTTTCCTGTTAGTCAGTACTAGATCTAGGATAGCCCTGTCTCTTGTGGGTTGGTGTACCAGTTGTTTGAGGCCCTCCCCCTGCAGGGAATCCACCATGTGTCTAGTTCTGGCAGATGTTCCTGCTGGTATTGACCAATCTGTATCTGGCATGTTAAAGTCTCCTATTATCAGAACCTCCCCTTTAGCTGACATGGTTTGTATATCTTCTAACACTAATGTGTCTATGTCCTCCCCTCTTCTGGGGGCCTGTATACAACCCCAGTTCTTATGGCTGTCCCATTTCCTGTTTCCAGGGTGACCCACAGTTCTTCTGGCTCCTTATGTGTATTCTGAATTTCTGTAGCTTTGATATTCTCATTGACATACAGGGCCACTCCACCCCCCCTTTTTGCAACTAGGTGTCTTCTGAACAGTACATAGCCAGGTACTGAAGTCTGCCAAGTGTGGTTACTGGTAAACCACGTCTCGCTAATTGCTACTATGTCCAGTTTAGCCTCTGTCATTATTGCCTGCAGGTCTGGGATCTTGATTCCCAGACTGCGAGCATTTGTGTACATGATTTTCCATTGGCCAGATTTCGGCTTTGTGTTAGTTGTTGGGTGAGGTCTGGCATTTCCCCTGTGCATTGTATGGGGAGCTGGACCTTTTTCCTTACCTGGTGATGCAAATGAACTGCAAACATGCTGAACTCCTGGTTTGACCACTAGCTGGGGGGAGAGGGGTGTTCTTCCCATTTGACGTATGGGGTGCTGCACCCCTCTCCCCATTTGCTAGTTTAAATGTTCTGCAAAGACATCAAACTTCTGCCCCAATGCACTGACTCCCTCCTTAGTCAGATGCAGTCCATCAAATTTAAAGAACTTTCGCTCCCAAAACTTTTGCCAGCTCCCCACAAATTTGTGTCCTTTTTCCTGGCACCAACCCTTAAGCCACATGTTTAGCTCCCCTGTCTCCCCTTCTCTGACCTTCCATCCATCTGCCCCCCTCTCCCAGACTGGCAGGATCTCAGAGAAGGAGATGCCGGACGAAATGGATGATAGTTTGTCACCCAGCCTGGTCGGGTGTTCCTTGGTCTCCACAACTGACCGGCTGGCGAGATCATTAGTCCCTATGTGTACCAGGACGTCAATGTTTTCCCCTGCTTCCTGAACAATTTTAGCAATGCGGTCAGTGTCTCTCCATGCTGATGTACCTGGGAGCCATCTGACCATTACCTCGGCTGGAGATAGGTATCAACTCCCCGAATCATGGAGTCTCCTATGATCAGAAGTGTTTTGGATTTCCTTTTTTCTTTTTTTGTTTTGGTTCCTGTTTTGGGTGAGTTTTGTTGTGCTAGCTCCTGTGCTGCAGTGTCCTGCTCTGCAGTGCCCTCTGCCCCTTTGTTTGATTTCAGAGATAGAGGCAGATACCTGTTTGTAGTTTTGTTATGGTTTGTGGAGGTAATATGTTGGAGAGCACCGAGTGATGGGGCACCCAATTTGCCCATCCTAACCACCTGCTAACCTCCCAGATCAACTACCCTCTGCAGTCGAGGTGCTTATTTTGGATGTTGGGGAAATGGTGGGCAGTTCTTACAATATATTTCCTCTTGAATATGAAATTTGAGGTGCGCAATCTCTGCCCATGCTGCCTGGAGCGAAGCCCTAAGATCTCCAATGGCCCAGCATGTACGACAGTGTCTTAAATCCTGTAAAACTGCCCTTATGAAAAGTGTTCCGCAGTACCTGCAGTTAATGATATCCATTCCAGATAATTTGCTGGGTTTATAACGTGGTCAGAGTAATTAGAAGGAAGAAAATGCAAGCAAATATTTGATTTTGTGTTTTGTTTTTTGTTTTTGTATAACTTGTTATAACAAGTTAAATTACTAGTGCACCTGTAAATGAGGTCACCGTGTGGATACCCCACTGATCCGCCCCTTCCTGCTTTGCCACAGGAAATGTCACGACTGTGCTACCCTATAAAAGGAGTGTAGTGTGGGGTGGTTGGGGACGGGGGTGGGTGGCTGAACCCTTCCCCTGCCGAAAACGAAGAACGATGGATGAAAGAAACAAGGAGGTAAGAGCAGAAAAAATCAGTCAGCAACAAATGCAGTAACCCTGAAAGCTTATCCTAATGATGGATAATTAAAAATTGTAAAACCTGTAAAGCACCACCTGTAATAAGTTCACGGAAGATATACCCTTTTCTTACACTTTGCTACCAAGAAAAATAAAGCAGTAACAGAAGATATACCTTGCAAAAGACAATTTGAATCAGAAAATTACAGCAGTAATCGGTTAGCACACACCTGTAGACACACCTTGTAATAATGCAGCAGAAGGTACACTACCGGTCAAAAGTTTTAGAACACCCCCATTTTTCCAGTTTTTATTGAAATTTACGCAGGTGAATGTCTCAATGTACTCTGAAATTAAAGCATAGAACAAATAAACAATTGGAGATAAAAAAGAAATCATAGAATCATTTTGTTTAACAAAATTTAATCTAAATTTTTGACTCATCAAAGTAGCCACCTTTTGCAGATATACTGTAACCACCGAACATACTCGTGGCATTTTTCCTACAATGGACATCAAATATTGTTCGGGAAGTTCTTCCCAACACTGTTGCAGAAGTTCCCACAAATGTGTTGCAATTGTAGGTTGCTTTGCTTTCACCCTTCTGTCCAGTTCATCCCAAACCAGCTCGATGGGGTTTAAGTCTGGAGACTGTGCTGGCCATTCCATGATTTGAAGCCTACCGTCTTGTTCTTTTCCTCAAAGGTAGTTCTGACATAGCCTGGAGGTATGTTTTGGGTCATTATCTTGCTGTAAGATGAACCCCTGACCAACTAGGCGTAGACCAGAGCGTATTGCATGGCGCTGCAAAATGCTGTGGTAGCCCTTTTGGTTCAGGGTGCCAGTCACTCTGTGCTGTTGACCTGTGAGCCGCCTATCAGGCAAGCTGTTGACTCTCAGAAACTTGTCTTCTGATTCTGTTGTGGCTTTGGGTCTGCCAGACCTCTTCCTGTCAGAGTTTCCTCCAGTTTCAAGTGCCTTTGATGGTGTAGGAAACTGTACTCACTGACACCTTGGCTTTCTTTGCAATTTCTCTACAGCAGTTTTTGCTAATCTAAACTTTTTTTTAACCTCTAGCAGTTTACCGCTTACCTTTGTACCATTTCAGGTTATTCACTGGACTTGAATTGCTTAAATTTCAATAAAAACTGGAAAAATGGGGGTGTTCTAAAACTTTTGACCGGTAGTGTATACCTAGCAACAACAATTTGAATCAGAGAAAAATAATGCAATAAAATGTTAGCAACAAACAGTAATAACCCCTGTAAGTAGAAAATAAAAACAACAACACACCGTAAATCTGCCTAGCCAAAAGAAGTCTTAATCCTTTCCCTTGCTCTGGTAAAGTTCTTTCCTTTGTCCTTTCGAGCAACCTAGAAGGAAAGAGCTTTGGTGAAGCTAGGTGCCTTGGCCAGCAAACCTAGTCTTCCAACTGTGTAGAGATTTTCTGCAAATGTGTTAACATGCCGCTCTTGTTCTCAGTGTCCATTTTGTCTCCTTTCATTTATTGAGTCTTGGATTACGAAAATACCTTTAAGCTAAGAGCTCTTTTACAAAGATTCTGCATCATATTGGAACATTATAACATACAAGAAAATAATGAATGCACCAAATGAAATGACACAATCAGAACAACGAGTAACAGTTAAAGGAATGGAACTTGGTTACATAACCATTCACCTAAAGTGAGCAAGGTCCAACACTCACAGGTTCTAAGTTAAATCACAATATTGTTATAGAATTAACAAGACAGAGGGAAACAGCCCAACAGGCCTTGTCAGAGCCAATACAACAGGGAGTTTGGGGAGGATGGGGTAAGAAGGGGCGTGGCCTTGTTAAAGGCAAAGCCACAGCAAGAGGAGGGTATTGTAGAGGGTTACGAAGATGAGGCATGGAAGGACTGAGAAGGGTAAAAGGCTAGGATAAAATTAGTGACTAGTGGTGAGAAGGAAAGGAGTGAGAAGTGGTGGGTAAGTTGGGGTATTAGTAGAAAGAGAAGTGGGGCAGGCAGGCTAGCTGCTAAGGGCTATTTTATCTCTCCACCCCCCCATGTGACCCAGGAACATTTTCTCTATATCAAAAGATTTAATCGTATGTTTCCCAAGGGGGGTATTTTCCACATACCCACTAGTTGCATATTTTAGGTTTCCTACCTCTTGTGGTCTTATTGGTTCGCTTATGCAGATTTTGAACTTATGAATAATTCTACCCACACAAAAACATTTGCATGAGCAGTTAAAGATATATGCTATTTGTATCACAAAAATAACTTCCCATGCTTTAATTTTACCACCCTTTGTATAATCTATATCCACACCAGTCTGAAAGTAACTACAAGAAAATGCATTTTGCATACTTCCTATTTCCTGCACTTAATAGTTTTAACCACAGTATAGGACGCAGGTTCTGGAGACTACATATCTATAAAGTGTTGTGAGCACCACGTCTTTTATGTTTGTTGATCATCTAAACATTATAGTAGGACTGCATTCTGCCAGATCCGTCCGGTGCACATCACTCTAATACTGGCCAGTATTTGTTCTGGATATCCCTGACTAGCCCCAACCTATAAGCTAACAGTATTGCCAGTCAAAAAATGTTTATTCTTGTCAGTTGCCATTTACTTTCATGAGTTCTTGAAAGCATGAGTGTGTAACAGCAGGAAAGACATCGACATGTTTACAAAGTTTCACAATGAATAGATGATTTCAATGTAAATGTTGTTTCAGTATTCAAATTAGAACAGTTCTATGGCAAATACATGCTCGGGCATAATTTAATGCTGTGCAAAACAATGAAAAACTGCATAAGGAAAGTGCAGAATAGTTAGGCAGCATATAACAACAATGATTAGTTAACTGTTTTGACATTATCAAGGTTAAGTGCACCCAAAAAGGGATAGCGCAGTGGTTTTATATGGGCAATTTAAAAGTGTAAATCACTGTTCCCTTTAGGTTCATTTTTACCACCCACCACCCCAAACCAAGACATTTCTTGGCATGACCTTCATTGTAACAGAGACAGAGAGAGAGTAAAGTCATGTTTACATGAGCGATGTGACACAAAAGTGAGTCGACACAAGATGGTCTGTACCTGTAGCAAACTGTATTGCTTCCAACCACACAGCGGGTGGTGCTTCACTGCAAGTTGCTCCAAAGTCATCCTGGGAGCTCGAGGGAAGGTGCTTGAATCATGGGAACAGGTACGGAGCATGATGGTAGTGACTGACTTACGCTGCAACATATAGTCCACACGGCAGGTGTTTTGGCTTAATACACTGTGCGATCCCATCCGGAAAGCGACCGTGAGAGAGGATTACTGAAGAGCTTAACACGATACATTGTCCACACGGCAGTCTTGCAGCACCGCAACAGAAACGCATGAGTTAATGCAGCTCAAAAGCTGCCTGTAAACACAGTATAAAAGAGAGAGAGTAAGAAAGTGAATGAATTAAAGAGAAAGAGTGCGAGTGAGAGGAAGAAAGGAAATGTAAGACAGTGAAAAAGAGAAAGGTAGAGAGCGAGAGGACCAAGGAGTTCCTTTAAGTTAAAGGCTATCATAGAATCCATATTTTATTTATGTATTTATTTATTGGGGGGGCTGAGAAAGGAGGACTAGGCAAGCCTGCCTATTTTTAGCACTGGTGGTAACAACTGTAATTGAACCAGATTAAGCTTATGGTTGCATTTTTTGTAAATGTAGGAGATTTGGATAGGACTCCGGGGGGAATTCTCCCATTATTTTAAAGAAGTGCCATAAGATCTTTAACATCCACCTAAACAACTAGCAGAACAAGCAGACAGGACCTCGATTTAATGTCTTATCTGAAAGACAGCACCTCAGGAGTACAGCACCCTCATGCTGAACCATAGTGTCAGTACTGTGTTTTAACCCAAGTTCCTGGTGTAGGGCAGGATCCCACAGTCTTCTGATCTTCTGGCCTCAGAGGCAAGTGTGCAACCTGTTGAGCCACTGACACAGCTACAGCCTGTGCATGCAACTAGACTTGTGATGACGAATACAATGCATTAATTAAAAACATGATCTCTGTTGATCTATAAACAGGGCCCCTAGTGTACTGCAGTACTTTGTTCTGATTCCTGTGACACTAATCTTAGGCTTCTGACAGCATTTTCTGCTTTCTGAGACATGAATTATTCAACTATATGGCATAATGCAGTCCTGAAACTGGCTTACATATAATATGATTGTCATCGAGGCACAGGTCAGGAAGCACAGGAAAACCAGGAGCAGTTTCAAAATTCACAAATAGCGTTTTCTTTTTCTCAATAACAGCAAAATAAAAAATAAACATTATTCAGTATAACTAGTGTTTTTGACAGAATGTTCTTGTCAATTTCCAATGTTCTTGCAGGTGCAGTAAAAAGAACATAATGACCCAGAACTGAGCTCTTGTAGCCGGCTCTGCAGAGATTTTGCATCCAGCATTCTCAGTTTAAGACCTTGAATTCCTAATAGCTTTGCAATCATTTCCACAGTATAACTATATACAGTTTCAAACAAAGGGATCCCAGTATCAGTGATATTTTCACATAAAGATTCACATATATTTCTATGCCCACAGATATGCAAAGGGGGAAGAAAAGACAGAAATAGCAAGGTACGGCAGACATATAGCGAGAGGCAGAGAATTGTGAAACCGTCAGAGAGATCAGTTCCTAGGTCTCGCAAGAAAATTTAGTTGCATAACCTGACAGAGAAGAGACAGAAAAGAGAGGATAGATCAGACCCTTGCGTTTAAACTGTTTCTGCATAACAAATGGGGCAGGGCCTTATTCAACCCTGTCACGTACCCCCTTCTTTAAGAGGAAACCTGCCAAAACATTCTTTAAATTCTCTTTAACATTACAGCAGCTTATAATGTTTACAGTTCAGTGCATATGCAGTACAGCAAACAGAGATGCTTCAACTCACATTTTTTTCAACCTTCGTAATTATTAATCCTGATCCATACTTGACAGAAAATCAGCATCGACATTTTCTTTTCCAGATGTATGTGTCACTTTAAATTTAAATGGCTATAGTGCCAGGTATCACTGTGTGATTCTAGAATTTCTATCCTTCATTTGGTTATGCCAACAGAGAGGATTGTTATCTGTTACAAGTACAAAGTCAGCTCCTAGTAAGTAAAACTTAAGTACTCCATGGCCTACTTTGCCGCAAGGCATTCTTTTTCAATGGTGGAGTACCTTTTCTCTCTGTTGTGCAATTTCCTACTTATGTACAGAATAGGAAAACACAAACAAGCAGCACTCTCGTAACACAAAATCAGGACAGACAGCATTAAGTTTGCTGAGAGCAGGAGCCTGCAGCAACAATACCTTAGGTATTGTAGCCATGGGCTCCTGCTCTTAGCAAACTTAATGCTGTCTGGCCTGATTTTGTGTTCCAAGAGTGCTGCCTGTTTGAGTTTTGTCAGAATCCTGCTTGGTAAGCACTGACCCATTCCCTGTGATGCTCCAAACACTTGTGCCCCTTTATGTACAGAATAGGATGTTCTTTCCCCATCTATATGCTGACTCAAGACTGCACCTAGGCCTACCTCAGATGCACCTGTCTGTAACAAAAACTGTTTCTCAAACTCTGGGCTTCTTAATGGCCCAAAAGGCCTCATCACAATCTGGGGTCCATTTCACATTATTCAGGGACCGTTTCTTTGTGAGTTCAGTGAGGGGAGTAGCTAACTTGGCAAAGCTGGGAACAAATCTCTGATTCAGCCCGTCCTAAAAATGACCCGACATGCTTCTTGGTTTTGGGGACAGGGCTGTTAGCTACAGCTTCTATCTTAGAAACCTCTGCCTTGATTTCTCCATATCCCAAAACATAGCCCAAATATCTGGTTTCCTGCATGTCCGATGCAGACTTGGTAGGATTAATTGTCATACCTGCCTTTTTGATTGACTGGATAACTGCCCATTGGTGTTCCAGGTGGCTTTTCCAATCTGGACTGTACACCACAACATCATCCAGGTATGTAGCACAATAACCAGTGTGAGGTGATAAAATTACATTCATGTACCAATGGAATGTAGCGGGTGCGCCATGAAAACCAAACAGCATGGTGGTGAATTGATAGAATCCTATAGGGGTGGCAAATGCAGTTTTGTCTCTGGAATCTTTAGCTAGAGGGATTGCCAGTAACCCTTGGTGAGATCGAGGGTACTGATATACTTGGCACTCCCCAGTCTGTCCATCAAATCATCTATGCTGGGCACAGGATAACTGTCAAATTATGACACTTGATTAAGTTTCCTACAATCTAGGAAGATTCTCACACCCCCTTCTTCTTTATTTACAATCACCATTGGTGATGACCAACCACTTCTCAGCTCTTCTATGATGCCCAATTCTTTCATTTTTTTGTATTTCCTTAACCACGTCAGCTTTTAACTACTCTGGTAATCTGTATGTCTGTTGTCTAATGGGGCAAGCATTCCTTGTCACTATTATGTGCTCGGCCCCTTTTGCTTGGCCTGGTACTGTGGTAAAGGTACTGTTAAATGTCTTTAGCAAGTTACACATTTCTGAGGTTTGTTCTGAGGTTAGGGAAACATTCACCTTTACAGCATCAGCAGTTACAGTTTGTTCAAGTCTGTCGTAATCTACATCAATATCTTCTTTATCAGTTTCTGATAAAACTAGCAAAGCAGCCTTTGGGTTTTTTTCAACCCATTTCTTGAGAAGGTTAGCATGGTATATCTTAGTAGGATTTTTCCTTTCAGGGTTTCAATCTCATAGTTAACGGTGCCAGTACATCTAAGCACTTTATAAGGCCCTTGCTACTTCATTAACAGTTTATTTTCTGTAGTGGTTAACAGTAGCAAGATCTTTTCACCTGGCTCAAAAACTTTTCCTTTTACCCCATGTTCATAACACACCTTCTGCTGGTTTGGGGTCTCTTCCTGATTACTATGGGCGATTTCAACATATTTTGCCAGCTTCTTTTAGTACATTTAGTGGCCCTCTAGGTTGTCTACCATACAGCATTTCAAATTGTGAAAAACCTGTTGATGTCTGCAGCACTTCTCTGTAAGCAAAAAGAAGTTAAGGTAAGTACTGGTCCCAGGCTTTCCCTTCCCCTTTTACAAACCTTTTTAGCATGTGTTTTAGGGTTTAATTAAAATGCTCAACAAGACCATCTGTCTGAGGGTGATAAGTGGGGGTTCTTATGGCAGTGATACCTAGTAGTCGGTACAGCTCTTTCAGTAATGCAGCACCAAAATTACTACCCTGATCAGTAGTAATTTCTTTTGGTATGCCCACCCTGCTGAAAATTTTGGCAAGCTTTGCTGCCACTTTTGGGGCTGTGACAGTACACATTGGAACTGCCTCTGGGTATCGAGTAGTATAGTCTCATACTACCAAAATGAATCTATTACCCTTTTTACTTTTGTCTAAGGGGCAAACCTCATCCATTGTAATTCTCTCAAAAGGCACATCTATCAAGGGTTGGGGGCACAATGGGCACCTTGTCTTTTTTGGTCACTGGGGCTACTTTCTGACACTCAGCACAAGAACTGTAATAGGCAGCAACATCTTCATGAATTCCAAGCCAGTAAAATCTGTACAGTAATCTGGCAAGGGTGCAATCCCTCTCTAAGAGTGACCACCATAAGGCTATCATGTGCTATCTGTAACAATGCAGATCCATACTTTTGTGGTATAACCAATTGTTCTATCTGGTCCTGTGTCTGAGGTTTAACCCAAACTCTGTACAGCAGCCCATTACATTGTTTAAACATAGGTTCACCCTGTTTTGGTCTCACCTCCAGCTGCTGAAAATAACCCTGGAGAGAAACTTCATTAGCTTGATCCGAAAGAAAATCACAATCAGTAATCAGTTTAGTTTCAGCATTTTCATATGTTAACCCCTTATGTCATCAGTCTTTTGTTGCCACTGTCTCTTCAGATGTCGACCTTCTTTTCTGGATTTGCAGATCTTGGAACTGTGTTCAAACAAGTCCAAATCAAAATCAGCAAAAGGAAAAGAGTCCCCACCATCTGAGATTTTCTTTGCCTGAGCTCTTGTCACCACAGCTGCTGAAACATCAGGATTTACTCCCTCTTTGAGTAACTCAGTAAACCCTGGAAAGTCATTTCCAATAATCACAGGTACAGGTAACTTGGGTACTACCCGCACTTTCATTTGGTGCAACACATCCTTAATATTCAGAGTCACTTGGGTAGTGGGATAGTATCGAGTGTCCCCATGAATGCAGATGACTCCAGTCCCTGGTCCCTTTGGACACTGTTTTCCCAGCACTTCAATATGCACTAGGGTCCATCTGCTTCCCGAATCTACAAGTCCTTTCACAGTCTTATCTCCCACCTTGACATTTGTTAAGTGCTTGCCCCAGTTTGCTAAGGACAAATCTGCTCCAGTATCGCTTTTCTTGCTATGGCAACTTCTTGCAATATGACCTGGCTTATTACAGCTATAGCAAATACAGTCTTTGGGTGCAGATTTGTTAACCCCACCAGAGTTCTTATCAGACTTGGAGTTTAAATGGGAAAAATAGTCTCTTACTGGTGATCGGCTGATACTTCGTTGCGGTGGTGTCTGTCTGGCCATTTGGTAGTCCTCAGTCAAAGAAACAGCCTTTTCCCCACTTTCTGGTCAGTGTTCTTTTATCCAAAGCTGTACGTCTGTGGGTAGGATGTTGATGAACTGCTCCATCACAAATGTTTCAGTGATCTGTGGGACTGTTTTGCCATCCGGCTGGAGCCATTTCTTCAGGAGTTCTCTGAGTCGGGTGAAGGTGTCTCGAGGATTGTCGATGGAGTTCTACTTCAGAGACCGAAATTGCCACGTGTACGTCTCTCCTGAGATGTCATACCTTTTCAGAATTTCGCCCATTGTTGCTCTGACCACTGGCAGGCTGCAGCAACCCTTTCAAAAGTTGTCAGGTATGCTTCAATAGTATTTGAGGGACACAACTTTGTAAGTTTAATGTATTTTAAGTTGTTTGTGTCTTGTTGCTCTGTTGGACCAGTGCCAGATTCTCCAGCTTTGATAACTTGCAAGGCATCCATTCATCACTGAATCTCTTCTCTTCTCTTCTTTGCTGCTCCTGTCGCTGCATCTCTTCCTTTCTCTGCTTCTCAAGTTGTTGCATTTTTTTCTCTCTGTCTCTAAACGTTGAATCTCTTTTTCTGTCTGCTGCATTTCCTCTCTTCTCTGTTTCTCCGTCTCTATTTGTTGTATAGCCCACCATTTGAAAAAGGCAGTCAGGCATTCAAGTTCTGTCACTGCCTGTTCTTTTATTTCCATCACTGGTGCTGGCTGTACAGTCTCAGCTTGGACTTTTGTTTCTGCTTTTAGTTTAGCTGCCATTCTTCTGGTAACTCCTGGACTTGCTGCTGCAGAATCCATACCTTTCTGCTATGCTTTCCTGGTACCAGGTCTAGTACCCACACACAAAACTCCTGGCTTAGAGCATGCGCGGCGTAAATCCCACTGCTACCACCATCTGTCATTGAGGCACAGGTCAGAAAGTACAGGAAAACCAGGAGCAGTTTCAAAATTCACAAATAGTGTTGAAATTTTCTCAATAACAGCAAAATTAAAAAAAATAAACATTATTCAGTGTAACTATTTACAAAGGCAGTACAAATAGAGAAAACAAAGCCCTTCTGAGAGTATCTCTTAATTCCAAGTTTCAGTCTCTCAGTCTCTCACTCTCATTGTCTCTCTTGCAAAACATTGCTGCTCTTTTTATAACCAGTCTTTGCAGGAAGTTCAATAAGGAGACAAGTGTTTTTCACAGAATGTTGTCAGTTTCCAATGTTCTTGCAGGTGCAGCAAAATGAAGATAATGACCCAGAACTGACCTCTTGTAGCCAGCTCTGCAGAGATTTTGTATCCAACATTCTCAGGTTAACCCCTTGAGTTCCAAATAGCTTTGCAATCATTTCAACAGTATAACTATATACAGTTTTAAATAGAAGAAAAAGAATCGGTATTTATATAGAGTTTTTCACACACAGTATCCCAAAGTGCTTTACAAGCAATGCTAGACTGGTAGTGAAGTGACTGAGTGTGTGGTGGCGGCCATATCGCACATCATCACCCACACACAGCCTGGATAATTGCACGAACCGGTTTATGGGAAGGGGGAATGTTGGCCAGGACACCGGGAATGTTCCCTGCTCTTTGCGAAGAGTGCCCTGGGTTCTTTTACTTCCACCCGGACAACACCAGGATGGGCAGAAGGGACCTCGGTTTAACGTCTCATCCGAAGGACGGCACACCTCAGCAGTACAGCACCCCCCAATACTGCACTCGGATGCCAGCGATTTTTAGGCGCAAGTCCAATCCTGGTGTGGGACGAGAACCCAAGACCTTCTGGTCCAGAGGCGGATGTGCTACCAACTAAGCCACACTGACACATAAAGGGATCCCAGTATCAGTGATATTTCCACATAAAGATTCACATATATTTTTATATCCACATATATGCAAAGGGGGAAGAAAAGACAAAAATAGCAAGGGAAGGGAGAGAGATAGTGAGAGGCAGAGAACTGTGAAACCGTCAGAGTGATCAGTTCCTAGGTCTCACAAGAAAATTTGGTTCCGCTACCAGACAGAGAAGAGACAGAAAAGGAGAAGATAGAACAGACCCTTGCATTTAAACTCTTTCTGCATAACAAACGGGGCAGGGCCTTATCCAACCCTGTCACAATGATGTCACAGATGACATCACATGTTGTTTGAAGAGGGACTTCAGGATAAACAAGTTGGAGAAAGAAGATGGGCACTAGGGAAAAACTGTATATTTGAATGAATGTTCACACACTCAGTTTCATGGCACTACTACATACACTGCAGCATGAAGCACATCCAGCGCAGAGTCACAGAATTACAGGATCCTTGTCTATAACTTTAACTATTTAATAGATGGACATCTGTGGTAATATACATACATACATACACAGATACATACATATATATATATATATATATATAATCTTTCATAACAGGATAAGGCCCACTACTCAAAAGACCTGTTTGCAGGGGTGCCCGGGGAGCACAGGAAGGTTAAATGATTTGCTCATAGTCACATAGTATGCAAGTTGATTTCATGGGAATCAAACCCAGGTCTTCTGGATGTATAAAGCTCATGCAGAGCTTGTTATTCTACCATCTAAAATATACTGCCAGCCCAGTAGTGTTTATAGTTTTAACTGCTGGAGTCAGCAGGTCAGGTATTTCATTCTTGTTCATGCATACCTAATGCTGCAACATCACTACATGATTCTAGTCTCAACATATCCAGAAGCATGTTACTTATCCAAATCCTGATCAAATTGGTTACTGATCTTTGAATGAATGCACTGGAATGAATGAAGTCAAAATGTTGTGAAATGGAGAACTGTAGCCTATGTGCATTCTATGCATTATGAGTGACACTTATGTGTGTGTGTATGGGGGGATGTGTATGTGTGTGAGTATGCAAGCAGTGAGTACTGACTTGACTTCACTTAATGGCATAGGTTATGTTGCTACTGTATGTATATTTACTGGTTAGTGGAAATAAACCACTGCCAGCGAGTGCCCACCAGCTCCATAAACCACGGGCACACAACAACAAAAGCAGCACCTTAGAAAGCCACTGGACAAGCTGTCCTCGTGCCGCACATCCAGTAGCACTAGTGTTTTTTCGCACAGTTGGCGTGAGGCACAAGCTTCTCGATGGCTCCACAGTACCTCACGAACCAGTAAATACAAAAAATAAAACATGGGTAAGTGTGTTTTAATGGGCATTTTGTGCACATGCTCGGTGTGCATAAAATCCCCATAAACCACACTTGCCCATGCATTATTCTCTAGTAATACTCTTCTACACAACATAATCATACTTTAATCTTTTCTATATGCCTTGCAGATAAGCCCTGATGCATGGCCACATTCTTCTTTTCATCAAAGTTTTAACATCACCATCTTTATTATGATACTGACCATCTGCACACTACGGACCACCTAGCCTGGGCATATGACAGGAACACATACACAAACATAAATAAGGACTTTACATGGAGATAGTAGATTAGCAACTGAAAAAAAATGAAATCTGAATAATTTGTGGTTAACCAACAACATACAATCAGCATGCAGAGCTTTATCTCTGTCTTTGACAATGGCTCAATCATCATTTCATGCTAGTATACCACCCTTGGGAGCTCCTGTACTAGACTGTGCCTGCTGATATATACTATTTTTGCATACATACAGCACATGCAGTCACATGTAGAATTCCATATGATGCCTAGGGTCACATATCCTTTTTATTACATGACATCAATAGTAGTAGTAGTTGAATTCAAAAAGGATTCTGTGCGATGTACTTTATTTTTACATGCAAGTAATTCGGCATATGGATGTATCGTTGCCGACATAAACGTAGCGACTATATTGCCATGGTCAAAATGCAGTGTGGAAAAACAGTCACTGGGCAAATTGTTGCAGACTAATTGACCTAGCCTTGACCAAAACACCAACTCATCAACAGTGCAACATCTTACCAAACCCCGAGTTTGTGAAGTCCCAGACCAAAACACCGACTCACCCGACTCCACACCAGTGCGACAGAGCTAGCACATTGACTGCAGTGCTAAAAAGCATAGTAATGGTGTTTACAGTTTGCCAGGCAGAGATTTGTACAGGGCAGTGGTTACGTTTTAAGAGTAGGAATTACAACAAAACTGAATTTGTTATGTGCTGAGGGGGGCCTTTAAGATTGTGCCTCCGGCATCCGTTCTTGCTTTGCAAAAAGAGAAATGACATTGAATCTTGGCTTCCCAGCCTATACTACTAGGTGGTGTAGTAACACCACCAATGTCCAGAAAAACAGTAGCACCTGCACTGTTGGTCCCAGGTGTCCTCCCAGAACCATGCGGCTCCTCCCCACACACAAAACCACTCTTGCTGCGCAAACCCTCCCCGAGCCAGGACCAAAAGTATATCGGGGAAGGCACTATGGAAAAGGTCTTATTTAAGATAAACAGGCTCTACCATCGCCCAACGCCCTCACCAGCAGCTGTTGTGAGGGCACAGATAAGATGGTAAGAGGGGCACTGTTTAAGGTTTATTAGAGGGGATGGGAGGAAACTAGGACAAAACACTCTCATGTTAAAAGCAGAAGACTTGATATGTTCTACAGAAGCCTGGGGGCATGTTCCCTCAGGGAGAGGCTTGTAAAATCAGGGGGTTTCAATAAAGCTTGCTGACACTCCAGTTTTAATATGACAATGGGGAAAATGTAGCAAGGTTTTCAGTTTTCTCTGCAAACTCTAAACTGTAACACATGTAACCACCCAGTCCCTGGGGTTACTAGAATCCTATCAGTATTACTGTTAGAAAGGCAGCAGGCAACTGGTAAGGAGTTCATTAGAGGCTCCTTATATAATGACATCATTGTTTACTCAGTTAGCCTGGGGGGAGAAGGATTAGGTCATTTAGAACTCTCGCAGCAGCGTAAGCCACACTCTGTGGATAGCTGCTCTGGGGAGCTTAGAATGCTCAGTTTTGAGTTGACGTCTGTGTGGACAGTCTTGAGTGAGTAGAGCTTGAGTGAGGAGCTGAGAGTGGCAGAAGGACTGCCAGTGGGCTCTGAGAGAGGGCCCAGGATTTCTCACCCTAGTGCAGTGTCATTTCCAGCTTCCTGTTGAAGTGGTGGAGACAAGGCTGCAGCAGAATTTCCTGATTTCTACTCCCTGTGAAGTGGAAGGATCTGCTTGTTCTCTGTGGACTCAAGGGGCAATCCCCTGAATGTTCTGTGGTGTTTTCAGCTGCCTTGGTTAGGATCTGAAATAGGCTGTTTGGACTTGCTACCCAGGAGAGTGCCTTTTCCTTTTCTCGTTGTGCCATGCCAGGTGGACGAAACAACTCCTGTGAGTACTGTCTAGGAGACTAGATCTCCACAATTTCTTAGGGGATTGGATAGTCTGGGGTGCATGTGCCCATAGATAAGGCTGGATCGCACCTGGCAGTGCCCCTAGTCTCACTAGTGTGAATTAAGTAAAGTTAAACTGTGTACCCCAGTGAGTGCAGTTTATTCTCTGGTCACTCCAGTTTGTGCACACTAGTTAAAGAAGTGGCCTGGGGGTTACAAACAGACACACTAAGCTTGTGAGTTTAAAGAATTTACAGAATTTTTAGAAGGCATGCTGACACTCCAGTTTTAGAATGTGAGGGTTGTTTTTATAATGGCAATTTGTCCATCAGTCTTTATGAACATCGACAATTTGGCTGCTACATTTAGGTCTACTTGGCATATTGTGGTGCTTTATTTTGTCCCCGCAGCATTCTGTCTGCTTCATTGTGACCGTGACTTGTTGTCCGGTGGCAAAACATCCATACACATGTAATTCAACTATGCACTACTGCTTGCTTGTGTGGTGTGACTCTTAAAAAGGAAAGCATGTTGCATTTTTATTAATTTTGTATTTTTTACAGAAATCTGTGTTTTCCAGTCAGATTCTAAACAGCCTCATTCTATGTGTTACTGTGACAAGGCATACCAGCACAGAAAGTGTTAAACCTGCTCACACACCAACCTAACAGTCTGATCAGATGAATGAAATAGGACTGTGTGAATGATCTTTAGTAAAAACAGCTGTTTCCTCTATCTCCCCCTCCACAGCACTGTCCCCTTCCATTCATTCCGTCTCTACTAACTAATACATCAGCCTTGATGCTATGTTATCAAAGCATTTAGCGTGTCTGCTAACATACACATAACTATGCAGCAGAGCGAGTGGAGTTCAGCTCCACATTCCAGCTGATCAGAAGATGTTATGCTCTCTCTCTGTTCAGATGTTCATATTTTAACCCATTTTGGAGGGAGGGGGCAGCCCTTTAACAGTTGTGCAGTAGCCTCCTGTGTACAGTGTTAACAGCCTTTTCTTATACAACTACAAGGCCATTTTTGTTTTGTGTAGCCCAGTAAAAAAAATAAATTGTGAAAGCAGAGCCGGTTAAGGCCTGCATCACAGATGAAGCCTTTTTGGGATGGGGAGGGACACACCTATGGCAGTTGCGTAGCAGCCCCAACTTGTAGTCTTGCTATTGTTAGCCAGTTGTTACCTTGTCTTAAGACATGCACTCATTATTGCCACCTATTTCCCCAGGTGACTGAGGAATAGGGATGGAAGACCCTCAAAAGGTGCTGAGGTTCTAAAAGCTTCTAATAAGCAAAGGTTCAGATCCTTATCCGAACCTTATCCAGACCTTTTATACCCTTTATTGTTTGTTATGGTAACTGTATGTTAAAACATAATTTTAAACTGCTTTCAACCAACACAACTATGGGAAAAAACACAATTAAATCACTGTTTTGTGGTAATAAACAGCATGATTAGTGAAATGAGATGAGAAGGAGTGAACAATGTGACTATGGAAGAGCTTACTGGAAATGCCAGGACTGTAATATGTACAACTGCCACCGACCTCTAAGATGATGATGATGATTTTGTCCAAAGGAAGACAAGTCACAGAAATCTGACCTGTCCTTATAGCTTAATAGTTAAAAGCACCAGTGTGAACCTGGAAACTCTGACAGCTACCCGCCAAATACTGTCTGTGAGATTGTTTTGTCAAAAGGCAGGTAACTCCCAGAATGCTTTCTAATCACTCTTCTGTTTCTGACATTTGAGAAAGTAACACTAATACTGTGTATAGGTTACTAAGAGTTGTAATTTCTATTTCTCAACAGGCACAGGCACCACTGTGAATGTCTCTTACTTAAGTGATGAAGAAGAATTCAAGAATACAAAAACAGCACCAGGCCAGAGCAGAGTGCAGCCAGTCAACCAGCTACCACTTCAAGACTGCTACTATCCCCACCTGCTACATCAGGGGAAAACCAGAACTAGTCTACCAGCATTGAGATCAACATGGTTAAGGCACATTTACCAAAGTGACTGTGATGACAAGCAAGTCCCAGGCCATATTTCTAGTTTGTTAACAGTCTCCTCCCGAGTCTGATTTTACGGCTGCATGGGCCTAGCTCCACAGACATTATGCCATCATCAGAGTTGTATAAGAGCACTGTGGAAGCACGTGACTGGACCACTGTCTGGTATGCTGCCACAGTGCTCTGGCATACTTTCCAATTATTCTGTTTATGCAGCCCTTCCCCTCCGCGGGACACATAAACACACACCCCCTTCCCAGGCACTACTTTTCCTTTCTGCAACTGCAGAAGTGACAGCTGCTGTTTGCAACATGGCGGCACTGACTTCAACTGTGTGTGCATGAGTATCGTGCATACATACTCATTTCCGCACTGCCATGTTGCACACGGCTGACTCTGGGGCAAACTGCGTGTGCACGAGTATTATGCATGCACAGTACTGTAATTGCTGCAGTATTAGTTACGGCTGACTCCGGTGCGCGAGAGCACTGCATGTTCTTTTCAACGCTCTTGCTGCTCCTAAAAGCTCTCCACAGCCGTACTGGCTCTGACCAGAGTTTGTTCTCTCTGGTCATCACTAGCCTCACCAGTACCAGCAGTAGCCCCGTGCAAGACACCACAACCAGAAACTGAAACACAGTCTACTTCTGCAGATAATAGCAATAACAATGAAACTGAGCCTATATATGTGTCAAAGAACATGATTGCTGATCAGTGTGTTGAATTAAGAAACAAAGCCTTAACTGAAAGTTCACATCCACTCCCTGAGAAATGTACTTCAATGCTCGATGAGCAGGATGAGAGGACAATTAAGGATATTAAATACAATCAAGAGAACAGGGCCAGTTTGTTTCAAAGGCACTGGTTGACCATTTATAAGTGGCTGAGATGTGATGAAAAAAAGGAACTGAGATATTGCACAGTGTGCTAAATATATCCAACTATTGCAGTACCAGCCTTTTCAAAGAAACCAAATGTGTTTGCCATATGCTCAAATAATTTTAGGATTGAGTCACTATGTGCACATGACAAGTCCAATCCACATGTGCTGTGGTTTCAGTTAAATTTATTGATCGGTTTTAAAAACCATTACAATATAAAACACTAAAGCATTTTACGCATAACTATACACTTATACAGCCAGATAAATACATCACATTTCCATGCTTCACATTTAATTAAAATATTCAGGGTTGCAGTGGTACTTTGTATAACATTTACAGATGAGTAGTGCGTAAATAGCTAGCCACATTTGATAGTATATTTATATCTTGTGCATTGAATAATTCCACAATAATCTTATCAGCTGGTATGTTAAATGTACACAAGATATTTCCACACCATTTTTCCCCTATTTTTCTTGTACAATGGACATATTAAAACTATGTGCTTCAAATCATCCTTCAATGATTTTACACACTTATAGTAAGGTTTAAGAGTATCAGGTATTTTCTGTATATAATGCAAATAACTCACTTTGTACAATTACATTCTATATTTTATTATATGCCGCAATTCTGGGTTTGTTAGTTTATTCTTTATTTCAAGATTCAGACATTACCTTTGACCAAAAGCTCATTTACAAACCTGAACACAACTGTATGGAGTATGTTGTGTCAAAGAGGGGAGGTGAGGAGAAGATTGTTCCTTTCCCAGTCAGAGACAACTGCTCAGAAATCAATTCTGGAACAGATGGACAGCTGCAGACTTTAATAGATGCAGCAATACATAGACAAGAGATTTAAACATTTCTCAGATATGCCTCTCAAATGGTTCAACTGTTTGGGTTTTAAGCAGTTTGATCTGCCAAGAGACCAACTAGCAGTGTTTGGGACCCCTGAACTGGCAAACTTGGCTGAATACTTTGATTTTTTTCAAGGAGGAGCAGCAGCAACATATAAAGTCAGAGTATGCTGCATTTAAAACACTGTTGAAATCTGCAGTTGACAAACCCTACCTGCAAGTCTATGCAAGATTACTAAAAAACAAAACGCCGCAGATTGGCTACATTCTTGACTTAGTCGAAATACTAATGGCTATGGGTGTATCAACTGCAAAGTGTGAAATAGTTTTTTCTATTCATAAGCAAATCAAAACAAAAATCAGAGCCAGCCCGGTGGCGCTGAGGGTTGAGGCGCTGGACGCCACACTTCGCACCACACCGGCACCCGGGTTCAGGAATGAGCTCGGCCCACGGGGTCGGCTGGGGTGTGGAGAAGGACAGAGCGCCCAACGGCAGCTCTCCTTCCAGGAGGGGTTTCCAGGCTCCTGCCGCAATGCTGCCACCCAGGGAAGCCCGGTGATAGCGCGGCAAGGAGAAGCAGCCAGCGGATTGGGTGGCGATCGACAGAGGGGCAGAGCAGAGGCACGCCTCAGCGTGCCCTCTGAGCTCATAGCCCTTCATTGCACGCCGACGTCGGGGAGGGACGAAGGAAAGGAGGAAAAACACCTCACTCCCTCCTAGGCGAAGACGCCTCCATGGAGCTTCTCCAGGACCTGTCGGACAGACCCCACTGTGCCATCCACATGAACGTTTGGAGAGGGATACCGGCCGCCCTCTCCACCCCATTCCTTGGGGGGTATACCGGGGCGCACTTAGGGTAGTGTGGATGAAGTACTCTAGGAGCAGATCACGATGGGGGTTCCAGGAAGATCCGGGAATTGAGGTCGTCGGAGAGAGTAGGGGGAGGAGGCAAGATCAGGAGTACAAACACAATAGTTAAAAAAACAAAACAAAAATCAGGGGCTGGCTGATGGCACATTCCAGTCTCTATTGCAGATAGCAGTAGAAGGTCCTGAACTGCATGAGTTTGATCCTGATCAGGCAATTAACCACTGGCTGCTCTCTGGGCCAGACACTCGACATGTTCGTGGGCATGCTGTCACTGCTACATCTGCTGGTGCCACTGCTTCTGCTTCTGCTTCTGCTGATGATATTGCTTTGTCCTGGTTCTTGGCAACAATTGTGAGTTCAACCGATAACTTGTCCTTCTAACCAATTCTGTAACATTTTGCTTCTAATACAGACTTCAGCCTGCCCTTACCCTATACTAACAGAAAAATATAGGAAACAATAGTTTTTCATGATTTCTGAAGTTCTTCTACATCTACATCCCATCCTATGAAATAATAGCAAAATACAATTCTGGACACACCATGTAATTTCTTTTTATGTAAGTTGGTTTAAAATGGACATTGCAATGTACTGGACTACCACTTGGAACTCAGAGACTACCATTTTTGACAAGGCCAGTTTTCCTGGACTAGCATGCCATTTTGAAACTATTACGTACTGTATAGGCTTAAGTCAATCACTGGTCAGATGGATCAACAATTTGCTGATGGGTAGAACTCAGAGGGTGAGGGTTGGAAGTCACTTCTCTACTGTGGGGATGGTCAGTAGTGGTATCCCACAGGTATCAGTCTTTGGACCTACCTTGTTTAACATTTTAATCAGTGATAGCAACACCAATATTAATAACTCATTCAAAATAAGGATTAGCGCTCCAAAAGACCAGCTCAAAAATTCAAATATAGTTCATGGATTTTATTTCCAAGTGCAGAAATCAGCACACGCCACACTGCCCCAGCACTTCGGCAATTTGCCTTCCTCGGGTTCCATAAGAAACATATGACAAAATGTGCAGATGATACAAAAATAGGAGGGGAAGTTGACACAATTGCCAAACATATAACCCTAGCGAAAGATCATGAGAACATTGAACAATGGACCAAGGATAATAAAATGTCCCTAAATCTGGACAAATGTGTAGTGTTACACCTTGGAAAAAATAACTCTAAATTTAACTATGTCCTCCAAAACAAAACACTGAAATCAGAGGTCAAGCAGCGTGACCTTTGGGTAATCATAATTATGAACTGATTGCTGTAAATGGAGGAAGCTAATTAGTCAAGAGGTCTTTGAAGCCGTGATGATATCGAGTTATGTCATCATGGCATCCAAAAAACTCCAGCCACCAGCCTCCTCACTGGCAACAAGGCAACAAACTCCTCCGGCCTGCGCCATCCCTGATCGGGAGCAGGTCTGCAGACCAAAGCAGGCTCCACAAATTCCAAGAAAACAAAACAAAAGTAGCATTCCACATAAAATATCTCCCGTTTGCTCAGAAAAAAAATTGTCTGTTACAGGCGACGACCCCCTCACCTCCTGCCCGTCCTGCCCATTTGCTTGCAGACTGCGACCTAAGCAGCGCTCTGCCTCCTCATGCTGAACGCCAATCCCTCCAATTCACTAAAACTATGTTAACTTCACCGGCTCAAAGTCACACAGAAAAAAAACACAGGTCTGTCAAGGAATCCTTAACTGTTCTCAGGCAACCAAAAGAACTGCACCCCAGTGAACGTTTACTTACCGCCCACAAACACTTCCAATGCCATACATGGCGGCAAGACTGAAAGATGTCCGAATGCTATGCCACACACCGGCAGCAGCTCCTGCAACAGCAGTAAACAGCAGAGCAACACACAAATATTAAAAAAATTTTTTTTTTCTCTGCAAAGATCTTCTCATCCCGAATGGTGTACCAGTTCAAAGATTTTTTCTTAAACATGATCAAAGCAGGTACACTCTGCTTCCTTTGCATTTACAGTACTATGTAACAGCGCCACCTGCTGCTCAAAGGTAAAAACTATTTTCTTTATATGTACTCCTACACATTAACAATTGAATACCCGGAACATTTTAAAAACCGTCTCAAAATATTTTTTTCTCTCTCTTTTTTTAGTAATAGTTCATAATTTTTTTTTCCAATTGTTTAACCAGAAGTAGCAAACTAATCTGAAAACTTGTTTACAGGTGCGACCTGGGAGTACAGGGAAGTTAACTGACTTGCTCAGGGTCACACAGTATTCAAGTGGGGGCAGTGGGATTCAAACCCAGGTCATCAGATTTGCAGCTCAGAGCCTTAAACCACTGCGTATACTGCCTCCCATTTCTCGGGTGTTTGATGCACTCGGCCTGTGGCCTCGTGCCCAACCACCTGAGGCGTGACACTATCCCATGATATATCACACCCTGTCATGCATTATTGCTTAAATAATACACTGTCATCAACACGGCACTGTAAAAAGATCACCCAAACAACTACTATGATCTTAAACAGTATTAAACGCTGTTTTGTCAACAAAAGCGAATATTGCATTATGCCATTATACAGAACATACATTAGGCCCTACTTGGACTTCTGCTCCCCCCTTCTGGAATCCATATCTAAAACAGGATATTAATCTTATAGAGCAGGTTCAATCAACACAGAGCAACAAAACTAATTCCAAAACTAAGGCATCCATCCTACCAGGAGCTGTGGAGAAAGCTGGCAATCTGGACAGGGAGGAGTTACTGGTTCCCAAGATAAGAACCAGAGATTTGGACCGAAATACTATCAGTTTTGTGACAGGGTACAATACAGTGGCAGGAACCATAGGGAATACTGTGACTAAAAAATGACCTATTCTATTAAATGACCCAACACTAGCAATGAACATTGGCAACAAACCCAGAGTAACCTTTTCTAGAGGGAAAAGTCTAAGGGATGATCTAGTACAAAGTCAATTTTACAAGAATGTACAGGTGATTCAGATTTGGTTACCGGTAAAAGCACCAGAAATGTATAAATGTGGCAACTGCGACATTTGTAACAATTGCCAACAATGTAAAACGTTCAGAGCCCCTACAAATCAGAGATTGGTACAAATCCAACAGTTTATTTCCTGCATCAATATTTTTGTAGTTTGTGCACTTTGGTGTCCCTGTCACCAGCTTTACAAAGGTAGAACTCTCAGACCTTTGAAGACCAGGATACAGGAGCACATCAGAGATATTAGAAATGCAGACCTAACAAGCCCTGTTGCAACACAATTTTTTGATCCGCATAATGGGGACCCTGTATCCCTGAGATTCACAGGCCTAGAACAAGTAAGAACTGGAAAAAGAGGAGGGGATTATTTTAACAGGCTAAAACAAAGAGAAATGTTCTGGATTAATGTATTGAGAGCACACCGGATGGACTTAACAGGGAATGGGATACTAAACCCTTTCTCAAGACAAACTGTTATATTGTGCACTGATTCACATTAGATGTCTCCTTTCATTGATTCCATCAGCATGTTATAAATAGACAGACACCCTCCTTTTTCTTTCTTTCTTCCCCCTCATCTCTCCCCTCTAAACTCCACAAAGGCCCCCCCATTTCCTCTCGCTCCCCCCTTTTCCTGCCCTTTCTAGATGGTTATATGTTAAGTTTAGTTGTTCTACTGGATATAGTTATGTACAGCTACTGTAAGAAAGTTGACACTTGTCTTCTAATGAATATCAGTATAATTGAAATGAGGCCCAAGTTATTGAAATAAGGCCCAGGTTGTTGATGTAATATTATAGTAAATTAATCCTTTTTTTTCCTCTCTTGTATTTTTTTCTGTACAGGTGATTTCTGAGCGCAGAAAATCCTGCTCTCCATATGTGACCTTGCTATACTCATGGCTGGGATCAGTGGATATAGCTCCTCATCCCTTTTTTATCTACTTTTCAGGTATAAGATAAGAATTTGTTTTTAAAACACTGATTACTGTATGTGAATTAAATACGGAACCAAACAAATGTTTGTAAAGGAAATGGGTGAAAGAATTTTCTATTAGTCATTATAATTATATCAAAGCTTGAAACTTTTTTTTTTTTGCTTTATTTAATGCTAAATGAGTTGCCCCATGCACCAAATACCATTATTGTACTGGCATTATGAGTCGAAAATACATCTGAGGTAAACTGCACAATTTCGGAAAAAATAAAATCAAGCAATCTGATTAGCTGATGCAATTTATTTTGTAATTTTCAAAAATGTTTCATCCAAGCCTGTTGCTAATAGTATTTGAGACATGGTAATTAATTTTCTTTTTTAGTTTGTTCACTAAGTCCTCATTTATCATACCTTTTGTTATACTGTAACCTGATTGGTCGATATATGTGACATCACAACGCTTGAACTTTTTGGGGGTATAAACTGGGATTTCTAATGGCAAGGCCTATCCCCTTGATGAAGCCTTAACTGGCAAAGCACCAGGGACTTTGCATACAACTGTTGTGCCATTGTGATTGTTATTTCCTCTGAAGAGCTTTTGAATAAATCCTATATTTGCATTTAAGCAACTTGGATTTGGCATTATTCTAATACCTTCGCTGGAAGGGTACAATTTCCTCCTGGCTCTGGACCGCGTGGCTGATTTTTGGTTTTGTTTATGTCTCTGAATAGGGCATGCAGCCCTCACCCGCACCAGCTTTGCAGCTCGGTGCTTTCCTTGTCTTGCCCATGAAGGAGTCACCAACCTTAAGATCTGGGAAGGAAGATTGGGTTGGAGGACAGAAAAGGGACTAGATAACCTTACAGAACTTGGAGGAGTGATTAATGTTCTGGAGCATGGATGCAAAATACTCAAGACTTTGCAAGTCTGATGACTTTGGTACTGGTGCTGTGAAGTTGCCTATAGTTGGCCAAAGCAGTCAGGGAGCAGTGATCTTAAAGGATCACAAGGCAAGGCCTTTGGTATGTAAGCAAAAACATCTCAGCTGTTATCCATGGAAGATGACAGCCCTGTACTCTGGTTTTCCTCAGGGGTGAATGACAATCCCATACAGCCAAAAATCTGGACTAAAATATAGAAGGGCAAAATTTATATTATTGGCATCAGAGATGGGGACAAATCAGATGCCCACAGGTCAGCTAGGAGAGAGGACAAGTCAAGTGACATAAAGGACCTGACCTCAAAGGCGGCAGTATAGTGCAGTGATTTAAGGCTCTGAGATGCAAAGCTGGAAACCTAGGTTTGAATCCCACAGCCCCCCACTTGCATGCTGTGTGACCCTGAGCAAGTCACTTAACTTACCTGTGCTCCCAGGTCGCACCTGTAAACAAGCTTTCAGCTTAGTGTGCCACTCCTGGTTAAACCATTAAAAAAAAAAAAAAAAAGATTGATGATTTTAGTGGGCCTTCAGATGAAATATCTTGCATACACAGTGAACCGTATGCTGGTCACTGAGGGCATCACGAAGGATTCCTGCATCCACTCTATGGCTGGGATGAGATGAGAGGATCAAGTGAAAAAGAGAGTGATTTAAAAGTTTTAAAATTTAGATGTGTGGGATCAGAAATCAATTAAGTCAATTGGAGGAACTTTACATTTTGGGAACATTTACTTGTATCAGGGGACAGCCAATTTATATTAAAACCACCAAGAATAAGTAACTCACCTCTGGAAGAGTTAGAACACATAGAAGAAAACAGCTCAATAACTAAAGTGGGAGGCATTCCAGGGCAACAGTAAACACCAGCAATAAAGATGGGAACAGAGAAGGAAACTGAGAGTTTAAGGAAGAGCAGCTCATAAGAAGAAGGCAAAGAGACAGCAAGCGCAGTCACAAATTTAATAATGGGGAATATGCAAACTGCAACACCATCGCCCCTCTTTGTGTTATCCTGCCCGGCTAAGGTGTAGCCAGAGACAATCAGAGCAGAGTCATGGACCTCAGAGGACAGCCAGGATTCAGATATGACAAATTCATCCGGTTCTAGGTTAAGCGTGATAGGTTATTTTTATTTTATTTGTACGAATTTTGGAAACTGGGTAGGCTCACTAAGACAGAATGTCCCTCTTTCAGAGGTGACCCAGGGAAAAGGGTTACAAAGGGAGAAACAGTGATACAAAAAAAAATAATAGCACATGGTAAGCGTATGCATACACTTTTACAAAAACATACATAATAAGCAAAGCACAATGTCACACAGGCAGTAAATTAAATTACACCTTCAAAACTTCCATGGGGCCAGCCTGTCAGCGCAGAGGAAAGATTCACCACTGCGATGCCGGTGACCCAGGTTCAGGAATGGACTTTGGCGTCAGAGAGCCAGCCAGGGGACAGAAGGCTTGAGCGTCTCATGACTGCTCGCCTTCTCTCGGAGGGAGGGTGGGGTTGAGGCTCCTTGCCTGCTGACTCCCTGACGGAGGCCAGAAGAACAGCAGTGAGTCATGGGCCCACTGCCTAGGGGAGCATGACAGACATCAGCATCTGCTTTGACGTCTTGCACATCATGCTCCGTGGGAGAAAATAACAGAGGAAAATGGCGCACTGGATGGTCAGGTGATGGCCTCCTGGACCCTCGTCACCGGAGCTCCTGGACCATGAATGGCCACCCCAGCAGAACTCAGAACCACTGGAAGGCTGGTAAGGCTAATTCCCTTTGCAGGAAGGGGACCTACCTGATGACTGGATACATCAGGGTACAGTGGGTGGCTGCGATGTGGGGCGGTGGGTGGTTGGGAGTAAACCTGGGATGAGAATAGGTCCTTGAGAGACCCAAAGGAGTGATTGGCCAGTGTGTGGGTGAGGAATCATAAAAAACAAACAAACAAACAAAAAACAAAAATGGTGTAGGAATAAAAGTCAGAGAACGATAACTATGCAAAGCATATGTACACCTGGGTAGAACCGAATACAGAGAATACAGGCACAGTGAGAAATTATTTACAACTGAGAACAACCAGACAATCAAAACACAACTTGCACAGCACCAGAGCACAGCGTAGTAAATAAAGGGAGGATAAGCCGGCTCAGGTAAGGAACCCAGAAAGAGGGCAAGAGAGGGTGGAGAGTGATGAGAGATAAGGGGAGCAGTCAACAGGAGCAGGTACACAGCTGAGTGGAGGCAAGGTGAGATTTGAGAGAACGCTTGAACAGGTGAATAGAGGTACAGCTCATGACAGTGGGGGGAAGACACTCCAAAGAGAATGACCCGAGAAGACGAAGGCACGCCAACCCTCTGCTAGACGGGGTTTAGGTATAGAGAGTAAAGGTAAGTCAGTAGACCATGAAGGTCTAGTTATGGGTTTACGTTGAACGGTGGGCAGGAGGCAAGGAGGAGTGTGTGACAGGGTAGAATAAGGCCCTGACCCATTTGTTATGCAGAAAGAGTTTAAACACAAGGATATATTCAATCCTCTCCTTTTCTGTCTCTTCTCTGTCTGGTTGCGCAACCAGATTTTCTTGTGAGACCTAGGAACTGATCACTCTTGACGGTTTCACAATTCTCCACTCTCACTATCTTTCTGCCTTCCCTTGCTATTTCTGTCTTTTCTTCCCCCTTGCATATCTGCAGGTATAAAAATATATGTGAATCCTTATGTGGAAATGTAACTGATACTGAGATCCCTTTGTTTATAGGAGAATTGCGCTGAATCTGTAAGCCATTTCCTCCAGTAGTGGCTGTTTTTAAGCACTGGTTCCAGTTCTGTTATTATTTCCTCTATGCAGGCCTTTTAGTAAACACATTTGATATTTCTGACATACATTCTGATGTAAAGCGCCATTTTGGAACTGTGTGTTGTACATTATGTCCCTCTCAGCCACAGAATTCTATAATAGAACGTGGATGCATTGTGCCAACAATGGAAGAGCTAAGCAAGGGACATAAACTACATCACACAGTTCTAAAATGGTTCTTCCTACTTCAGTGTGAATCATAAATACCCACTAGGATAACTAAAAAGTCTGTAGAAATGGAACAGTAACAGAATTTAAATCAGTATTTAAATAGCTTTTACAGGGGAAATGACATACAGGTTCAGCGCAGTTCTCCTTTAAAATTGTATATAGTCATACTGTTTAAATTTATTTATTTATTTAGTTTTTGTTGACTGGGTAAGTGCAGTAGACAAATTCTGCCTATTTTCAGATGCGACCCGGGGGAGGGGGATATAGATGAATGCCAACTGACCCTGAACCAGATTAAGCTGTTGGTGGTATTTTTAGTGAATGGTGGGAAATTTGGCCAGGGCACCAGGGAAATTCCCCTGCTCTGCAGTAGGGGGCATTGTGGTCCCACTTCCTGTCAATGGAGAAGCCAGAAGCGGCTGTGGATGAGGGAGAGAAGGTTCTCTCCCCAACACAGGACGGTGCTGTAATGGAGGTTTCTGATCTGGATGTGCATCTGGCGACAGTTGATATTGCAGATATGTCTATGGAAATAGAGACTCGCGCTCAACAAATTGGAACAATGGATTGTCCTACTGTGGAAATGAGCCCTGCAGAGGCTCTTTTGGATCGTAATATGGTTGATATAAAGGGCCAGTTGACAGGAGACATGGAGTTGTCTGATGTGGTTTTGCATCATATGAAAAAGGATTTGGTCAAAAAAGAGGCAAAATGATGGAGATTAGAGAAAACTTCCAGTTCTCTGCCAAAATGGAAACCTTCATAATCCGGGCCCTCTACCCAGCTGAGCGGGCCTACGACCTGAGATTCGATTAAAGCGGCCTTTCATGTCCAAACCCCAGAGACCGAGTATCCAAATTGGACCCGAATCTGCATTATCCAAGGCAGGATGGATACTCGATACGAAGGGAATTTGGGTACCTGATCCGGATTCTGATATTCTGAGTGGTGACTCACCACCCGATGATGTTCTCAGCACTGCTGCTGCTGATTCTCGACTACCGAGTGCTGTGGATCCTGCTTTAGGAGAGGTTATCACTGAGACTACTGGTGAGGTGAATACTTCTTCTCTTACCTACAGTGTGGTTCTTGGCCTGAGAGTGAGCCGTCTGAGACTTTAGCGCTACCGAGCGCCTGCAATCTGCAAGCAAGTGCAAGCCAGGGGGAGGTCATGCCAGACCAACCTCATTGAAGTTTTCGACTGGGTGACTAGGGAGGTGGATCAAGGGAGGGCAGTGGACATGGCCTATCTGGACTTCAGTAAGGCCTCTGACACGGTGCCACATAGAAGACTATTACACAAACTGGGGAATATGGGTGTGGGCAGGACAGTAGTGTGGTGGGTAGGTAACTGGCTGGGTGGCAGGACACAGAGGGTGGTGGTAAATGGCTGTCACGCCACAGAGGGAAGAGTGACCAGTGGGGTACCACAGGGATCAGTACTGGGACCGGTCCTATTCAACATCTTCATCAGTGACACTGTGCAGGACCTAGAAGGCAGAATTTCCTGTTTGCTGATGACACAAAACTCTGTAACAGAGTAGACACACCAAAGGGTGTAGACAGAATGAGAAGGGACCTGCAGAAACTTGAAGAATGGTCAGGGTTTGGCAGTTGAAATTCAATGCAAGGAAGTGCAAGATAATGCATATGGGCACAAAAACCCTGGCACAATATATCAGTTGGGGGGAGAGGATATAGCATGCACCAAGCAGGAAAGGGATCTTGGGGTTATCTCTGATGACCTCAAGGTAGGAAAACAGTGTGACAAGGCAACAGGTAAAGCAAATAGGATGCTGGGATGCACAGGCAGGGGCATCACCAGCAGGAAAAGGGAGGTCATAATTTCACTATACAAGACACTAGCGAGGCCCCACCTGGAGTACAGTGTACAGTTCTGGAGACCTTAATTATGTAAGGACATAGACAGGGTAGAGAAGGTTCAGAGGAGTGCAACAACGATGGTACATGGATTGTATCACAAGTCCTATGAGGACAGATTGAAGGAATTGAATATGTACTACCTGGAGGAGGGAGAGAGGGGATATGATAGAGACATACAAGTATCTTACAGGGAGGAATAAGGTGCAGGAATACACTATTTTTAAGAGAAAAATATGTTCCAGGACTAGAGGGCATGGGATGAAGTTGGAGGGAGGACGATTCAGAGGAAACGTGAGGAAGAATTTCTTCACAGAACGGGTGGTGGACAAGTGGAACACCCTACCAGAGGAAGTGGAGCGGGCTGAAACAATCACGGAATCTAAGAATGCATGGGATAGACATAAAGGAATTCTGGAGGTCAGGGTTAAGGGGCAACAGACTTTTAGGAAAACATAAAGTGAACTTACAAGCTCAAATGGGCAGACTAGGTGGGCCACAGGCCCTTATCTGCCGACAATGTCTATGTATCTATCTATGTATCTATGAGTGGCTCCCCGATTGAACTGTCTCTTTCCCGTGCTGTACTTGAAACTCCTGAGGTGTTAAGTGACATAGCCAAGAAGTGTGAGACTGATATGCTTGCAGACCCTACGCCATGCCCTACTGAGGGTCTGGGTACTGTGGAGACACCAGACTTTACCACAACCCATACTTCCCCTTCTGGGAATACTAGGAGTACACTCCCCACTGACACTTCACATGCCCCCACTCTCTCACACATGGATCATACTGGGGATGCTGATCCGCCCCTCAGTGTTGTGAGCTCGAGCGATGAGGAGCCACAGGTAGACTGGCCAGACCCCCCACCACCACCACCAGAATCCATGGTTTTCAGACCTATTTGATAGATCTACCCCGAAACAGTACAGAAATGCTGTTCGGCTGCAATATAGGGGAGGCCTGGAACAACACCCTGATAGGGAATATGTGGGGAGGTTTCTTGTTGAGGATTCTCATAAGTTTTCCCCTGGTGATGTTCATGCACTGAGAGGATAATTTTGATGTCAGTTTTACCTCTCCTCAGGGGTTGGAGCGATTTTGGTTTAAATACAACCAAGTAAAGTTCTCTCCACTCTGGACCCCATTTATAGTAATCCTCCTGGAACGCCCCTGATAAAATGAATCACGGTGATGTTTCGAACTGTGGGGGTCAGTGTGGGTGATATTCATAATTGGCTACAAAAATGGTGTGATGTGCTTGGGGCACCAGAACCCATCATTGATTCAGAGCAGTTTTGGACTGGGGGGTGGCACTTCAGAGTAAACCTACTCCAGTCTGAACATGGGATCATATACATATCCCTAACAGTTTTTTTATTGGGAAAGATTGCTGAGTCTGCTTTTATGCAGCACAGCCAAAGGCTTGCCACAAATGTGGTGAACGCACATACCTTGCCAGTACCTGTGATAAATTGTGCTGCATTCTGTGTGGGGAATATAACCATGTCAGCAGTGCTTGTAGAAATGTGATAAAATGCAACTTATGTACTGCCTGGGGGCATGTCTTTCAAAAATGACCGTGGGCTGCCCATAATCACACAGATAGGGTTAATCAAGATACTTTGATTAAGGAAGTACAATGTAAGGTGACAGCTGCCTCGGCAGCACAACATGCTGCTCCCCCACACAATCCTTTCCCGCATGCCAGGCAGAGGACACGGAGGCCCCACCCCAGGAGCAGTCTCCTGATAATGAAAACAGTGACACAGTGCTCTCCACTTCTGCTGGGTCCACCTTCTGAGACCCCTCCCATGAACCACCTATTGACCCTCTGACCAGTATTAATCAAGATGTACAGACTGGTGCTGCTGCTGCCTCTTGCACCACTATGCCACCACCTGCCATGGAATGGTCTGTTCCTCAAATTAGGATAAGCTCTAGAATACAGGCTTTGAAAGCCTCCCCTATTGTGACTGCTAACAGATTTGAGGTCTTTACCAAATCTAAGAATTGGGAGGACTCTGATTACGAAACCATGGAATCGGATGCTTCCACACATTCCTTGCCCTTACCTGACAGCTTGGATGGTAGGAAGAAAAAGAAAAAGAAGAAACATACTGAAGGTGTTGAATCTACATCTTGACAGGAGCGCTCCCAATGACTTGGGCATAACCCAGTAGCTCCATCATGAATAAATTACATTGTGCCACCCTCATTGCGTGCAGTATAAAAAATGCTAGTAAAAGGTTTATGTTTTTTTCAGCTTAGAGCAAAGGAATTTTGATGTGATTTATTTTACAGGAAACAAGGATGGCTGACTCCTACAATCTCACGCAATCCAAAAAAGATTGTATCTGGCGCCCTTCTTATTGGTCTTTCGGCCTTGATAAGGCTGATGGGGTATGGATTTTGTTTACAGGTCATGCCTTTAAACTTCACAGATTGATTGATTTGCTTCCAGGATGGGTTCTTATATTGGATGGGTTATGGGATACGAGACCTTGCCGGTTTATCACTGTATACGCTCCCCAGGTGAAGGCGGACAGGGTGGACCTATTAGAACAGCTCCAACTCTGACTACTGCTAGAACGGTGTTTCTTGGGAGAGATTTTAATTGTTCCATTGAAATAACAGACAGGCTAAATGCAGGAAAGAAGGTATATTGTGATTCCCATGCCTTCATTCAATGTATTTCTAAAGCGGGACTACAGGATGCATACCAGTTAAAGGGTAAACTGCCTGAAAGTACCTATTTTAGGGGACATTTGGTGACCCGAATTGATTTTTTATTTCTTCCGCCAAGTCTCAAGGTTCTGGACCTAGGCACTGTACCCTGGGAATTTCTGATCATATACTCCTTCAGGTTTGTGTAGAAATGGCAACCTCTGTCCCTGGTTCACGCTGTCAATGGAGGGCTAATGTCTCAACCTTCCACCACAGCCAGGTTAAATCAGGCATGTTTTCAGTGCTCTAGACCCAGTGGTCAGTCCGTAGTTTATACAATTCTATTGGTGAATGGTGGGAGGATTCCAAAGTAGCTATTAGAATTTGGTTACAGAAACATGGTGCTAGAACACAAATGGGGAAAATTCTGAAATATTTGGCATTGAGACAGCAGCTACAGCTGCATTATTCCTCCATGAATAAATTTGGAATGGATCATTCGACCTAGATTGCCCACATCAAACAACAGATGAGAACATACCAATATGATCAGGACAGCAACATTAAAAACTGAACTTAGTTTTGTCACGGTGAAAACACCCATGGTTGATCCCTGTGCTGCATGTAAATTTAAATTGGATTCTACCACACTTACGGTACTTACCGATGAGTCAGGCAGAGAATGCACTGAAGTCATCACTCTGAAACGGATCATCAGACTCCACTTCCAGGCCTTTGATGATTCCCAGATCGGAACCTCCTAAGAAAGGGAAGAATACCTTGATAGTTTGGGTACTCCCCATCACAGGAGGAATGGCTAGCATTACAAGCCCCCATTTCCTTTGCTGAAATAGGATTGGCTATTTCTAAGATGAAAAAAAATATCTCCCCAGGGTGGGATGGACTGCCTGGAGAATTTTATCAGGCTTTCTCGATTGAAATTATCCCCTTTTTGTTTCTTTTATTTCAGGAGATCACGGAACATTTTACTGTGCATCCTAATTTCTCCAGTGGCCTCTTGCGATTTCTCTTTAAGAAAAGGAATAGGACTTCCCTGCAGAACTGGAGACCCATATGTCTGCTTAATTCAGACTGGAAGATTTTTATGTCTGTTTTGCATAATAGATGTGGGGCATGACAAGGATGCCCTCTGAGTCCGGTTTTATATGTGTTTTTTCTAGATGCTTGCATTAAACACATTTGGAATAATCCTAACATTACAGGCTTACTTAACCCCTATGGACACCTGGCCCTCAAGTCACTGGCTTATACGGATGACTTGGTGTTATTTTGTAAAGACGAATATAGTGCACTGTGTGCTGTTGGAGAATTATCTGCCTTCTCCACAGTGTCTGGAGCCCACATTAATGCTGATAAAAGTTGTGGTATCTATGTCGGGATACAAGGTCCTGGGATGTGGATCGCTGATATTCGAATTGTTACTGACCTTACTAAAATTTTAGGGGTATATTTTCGAGGGGAGGATGCGGCTGCCATGAATTGGGACAACTCCCTCACCAGATGTGAGGTTTTAGTCTGTCGCTGGAAGGGGTGGCAATTGTCTAAGTTCAAGCGTATCTTTATAATTAAACAACTATTGCAATATATTGCATTGATATTCCCCATCCCTTCCCAATATGACACTAGATTATACAGCCTCTTTTTTCAAATGCTGTGGGGTAGCCGCTTGAATCCGATTAAGAGAGAGTTCACTTATTTGAGCAGGACACAGGGAGGCCTTGGTATGATACACCCACTATTTTTTTTTCCATACTTTGTTTTGGGTGGGGACCCTCAAAACTGGGCTACAGGATGCCTCGTCCATCTATAGGGAGTGGATCTGGTGTGTCCTTGGTTCCTTTTTTGTGAAATGGGATATTGAGTCCCCTAGACTGGTACCCTCCATGGGTATACCTGAGTTGTTCAAACCTTCATTGAAAAAACTTAGGCTTTGGAATGGGACTAAAACACAAATACTTACCTTACAGAGAACACAGTTGTATTGTTTGGTCTTACGCCATATAGGGACTTCTGCCCCCATGCTGCTTGAGTGCACTGTGGACCAGATCCCTCTTGCCATTCCCCAGTTGAACAATCAGAGGATACCCCTCCGAATGTGGTATGGCTGTTTACCTATGGTAGAATAAATGTGCAGGGCAACTGGAAGCACAAACCTATTGAAGACAGAATTTGCCCTTATTTAGAATGTTTAGCTCCTCTGGAGTCTATGTCTCAATTTTTATTTGAATGCACCTATACAGTTCACTTATGGGAATTTCTGGCACAGAGATAGAGGTTGCCTTGGATCCAGAATTTAACCTATTGTCAGTTTATTTTGTGAGCTTACACAGGCAGACTACTTCACAGTGATCAAACTACCCTGGAAGTGGTGCCTGCCATAATGACATTTTATTTGTGGCAGGCAAGAACCAGTATGTCTTCCAACAGCAGAGGATGCCTTATTTATCTGTGGGGAAATTGTGTGAAGCTTTCTTGGAAGTTTTTCTTAAAGATTCATCATCCCACACCCAAGCTACAATGGCTGCCATGTGGAGGGGGTTATGACATATTCTGCATTTGTGATTTGGGTGCTTTCTCTGATGTTTCACTTTTCCTCACTGACTGGTGGGGGTTCTGTATTGGTTTTCATGCATTGGTGTGGGGTGGTTTGGGAGGGTTCTTGAATGATGATGTTGGAATTCTTTTTTATTTAGTTTTTCTGTTTCATTCCAGATTTCTGTGGGATCCTCCCTTTGTGTGTTGCTGATTTTTCCTGTTTTTTCTGTGCATTTTTATTTGTATACATTGTACTGAATTTTTTTGCAATAAAACACTCCTACTCTTTTTGAGAAATGCCATGGGATCTTTAACATCCACCTGAACTACCACCAGAACAGGCAGATGGGACCTCGGTTTAACATCTCATCCAAAAGACGGATGAGAAATGATTGTAAAAAGCTGTTTGGAACGCAAGGGGTTAACCTGAGATGCAGTTTTTAAGTCTTTTGCAGAGTTGTCAGCAAGACGTCAGTTCTGGGACACCATGTACTGTTCTGCAGCACCTGCAAGGAATGAAACTGACAAGAATATTCTGTAAACTTACAAGAACATTTTATGAGAAGCAGACTCTCTTAACAAGTTCCCAGACAAAGACTTATAAAAAGAGCAGCAATGCTTTTGCTAGAGAGGCAAAGACAGTGAGAGTCTGAGAGACTGAAACTTGGAATTAAGGGATACCCTCAGAAGAAGGACTTAGTTTTCTCTGTTTATACTGCCTTTGTAAATAGTTATACGGAAAAATGATTTTAGCTTTTATTTTGCTGTTATTGAGAAAAATAAAACGCTATTTGCGAAGTTTGAAACTGCTCCTGGTTTTCCCATGCTTCCTAATCTGTGCCTCAACAACAGAGTGTAAGCATGCACAAGTTTGAAAGTCAGGCAGAGGGTGGAGAATTGCAGCCTGGCTTCAAAAGAAGGCTAGCCCAGTGAGTCAAGGACAGTGCAATGGTGATCTCTGGCATTAGCCACAAAGGCAAATCAAGCTATCCTGTGGTAAGACTATTTTAGCTTGTTAAGGGGGGAGACCTGAGCAGAGTGGAGGATTGGGGCACCATAGGACATAATAGGAAGTAGAGAGGAAGAGGCAATGACAAGGCAGGAGGCAGGCGTAAGACAGGGCTTGAGGCAGTACAGCATTCTGAGCTTCTGATGGAGAGTCTTGACCACTGAGGAAACATGGGTGTCAAAGGTGAGGTGGGAGTCCAAGGTCAAGCCAGATATTTAAAGGACTGAACCATTTCAAGAGGGTCACCCTGAGAGGAGTAGATTAGCAGTGGGGGCAGGGAGGGAGGCTTGAGGGTCTGATGGAGGAAGAGCATAGATTTCATTTTCTTAGTATTAAGCACCACGAGGTAATTAAGAAAACACGTCTCGAGGTTCAGGAAATCCTGCTGGAGAAGGTGGTTTAACATGGAATGGTCAGAGGAGGACTGGTAGAGGATGGCATCGGTGGCATATAATTGAACCAACGCACCCCCAGAATGTTGTGGGACCGCAGTGATAAATAAGGAGAACAGGAATGGACTGAGAATAGAGCCCAGAGGGACCCCATCCTTTATGGCACTTAAAGGGGAAGTCTGGCCGGCCCATTTGACACACTGAGTATGGCCAGTAAGGTAGTTCATGAACCAATTCAGAGCTAGGGTGTCAAGTCCAAAAGTGAGTAGTATAAGCAACAGGAGATTACAATTAACAAAAAAGCCTTGATGAGGTCAACAAATAGTGCACCAGTCACACAGCCTTTGTCCATACTGCTAAGGATGTCAGATAGTGATGAGGGTGGTGTGGGTACTATATGATTTTTGGAAGCCATGCAGGAACATGAAAAGAGAGTTATTCAGTTCAAGATAAGAAATAAGTTGGGCATGAATTATTTTTTCTTGAATTTTAGCAAGGGGGCAAAGGATGGAGATGGGACAGTAGTTTTTAAACAAGGAATTTGGATCACACTTGTGTATTGGGACGACTATTGCAGCTTTCTGTTTACTGGGCTTGGTACTTGAACAAAAGGACTTGTTGATCAGGTAGCTCACGAGAGGAGCGATGGCAGGGGTACTCCGTTTAAGAAAACACGGTTCTAAAATGTGAAACCCAGGTGAGGAGGTGTCCTTGATGCTCCTGAGGTGATGCAGAACCTTTTTCTGGGTTGCCAATTTAAGGTGGAAGGATGGATGACTACTATCTGTGGAAGTTGGGGAGCATGTGTCGGTAGGGAGGTCTTATATTTAGATAGGTCCATGAAGGCTAAATTAAATTCTGTAGCAACTGAGACAGGGTCGGTGATCTCAGAGCCACTGAGGAGCATGGTGTGGGGTGAGGAAGTGAATTTGCCCTTAAGTAGGGAGTTTATCTGTCCCCAAAATTCTTTGGGGTTAGAGAAGTTATTGGTTTGGAGGGTACGCAAGTATGTACATTTGGCTAAGTGGATCTGGGATTTACATTGGCTACGAAGGTGTCTGTAGGCCTGCCAGTCAGATGGCATGCCAGAGCTCTTGTATACCTTCCATACAGCATCACATGCAGTCATGAGAGCTCTTAGATCCTTAGAGAGCCAAGAGGCAGAAGCCCCCTTTGACATCCACTTAACCAAGAGTGCATGATGGTTGACTACAGAATTGAAGATGTTAGTAAAGTATTCTAGGGCCAGATTGACATCAGGTAGACTGTTGGCCGGGGTCCAGTCAGCTTGGGAGAGAACGATTAGGAAGTCTTGTGGACAGAATGAGGTCATATCCCTAGAGAGCACTATTTTGGGGGGTGGATTTGGGAAATTATTTCTCCAGACACAAAAGGTAGGGGAGTGATCACTCAAGGCATCGGGCAGAATGCAAGAGGCTTTAATGTACTGGAGGTTGTTAGTAAGAACCCAGTCAAGAAGAGAACATAACCATATTTATTGTTAGGTCTGGTGTAGTTGGTCAATTCGTAGAAGAAGGCTTCAGATGTTTAAATGGGCAACTCTCAGTCCTTTGGGAAGTTCCAAGGGTGGAGTTGTGGTGGGGCAAGGATTAAGTTCAATGTCACCTGCTACCAAAAGTAGCAAGGCGACAAGGAGCTTTAAAGAACCAGTATGAAACAACTGAGGTAATAAGTAAAAGGAGGAAGAAAGATAAGGTAAAAACTATGCACTAAATAAGGATGTGTTGCATCCACCAATTAATAAAAGTGTCCCAAATTCAATGGTTATGTGCAGATGATGCCAGAGTGTTTGTTACAGGAGGGGATTTCTCCTAAACAGGCTCACCTAGCCTTGGTTTCAATACATGTTTTTTGTTACATTTTGTTAATTAGATATACAAATTACTGTGAGTCAAGTGAAGTAAAGTACATACAAAAGTAGTGCATTGAACTTTACCCCAGTATGGGCATATATGCCTTTATACCAGTTTGAAACTTATCTATCAGTATCTCCCCCTATATCTACTGTATGTTACACCCTGTGGGATTTACATAATTACATATAAATGGATCCTCCACAAGGAACCCACTGCTAATTTGTTATAGTGACCTCATGCATCCTGCAGCTTAGGAACTTCTCCCCCTAATCAATACTCCCAATTTTTCTTGTTGCCTAATGCAACCTCTGGCCCAGAGAGGGCCATTATGTCCCATTACACCTGGTCCAAATTTTATAAAGGATACTAAGGCACTAAGAGAGACTCTATATTAACATATTAACATACTATGAAGCCAGCAGAATAGGCCCTATGGTCTATCGAGTCTGCTTGATGGTCAGTGCCTATGCAGGGCACCGATTTTAGCCCTCCCTCCCTCCCAACAAGGACCCCTATTTCCCAGCAGGGCTCCTGGATGTACCCTTCCCTTGCACCTATCCCAGCCCTTCTTGAACTCCTCCACAGTAGTAGCAGCCACCAGTTCCACAGGTGGCGCATTCCAGGGCTCCACCACTCTCACAGTGAAGAAGCGCCTCCTTGTTTCCCCCCTCAGCCTCCCCCATCCAGCTTCATGGGCACTGGTGGCCCCCAGTTCCCTCAGCTGAAGGACCCCCTCAAGGCTTACCCTATTGATCCCCTTGAGATACCTGTAGACCTCTATCATATCCCCCGTCTCTTCTCTCCTCCAATGATATAGGTTGCGCTCCCCCAGTCGTTCCTCATAGGGCCTTTCCCCAGCCCCAGTATCATCCTGGTCACTCTCCTCTGTATCCTCTCCAGTAATGCAATGTCCTTCTTTAAGTAGGGACACCAAAACTGCATGCAGTATTCAAGGTGTGATCTAACCAGGCTATTGTACAGTGGAAGGAGTACCTCACTACTCTTGAGGTTATCCCCCTGTCTATGCACCCCAGCATTTTATTTGCTTGTGCCACCTCCTTTCTACACTGCTCTGAGTTGTTAATTTTGACATCCACCACCACCACCCCAAGGTCTTTCTCCCCCCTCGAAACCTACAGCGTCCCCCCCCCCAAGGTGTATTTATGAGTCGGATTTTTGGTCACCAGATGCAGAACCCTGCATTTTGCAGCATTACGTTTCCAGATTCGTGACCACCTCCCTAGAGTCTCCAGGTCCTCCTGGAGATTCAACTTTCCCTCCTCCCCATCCACCACCGCCCACAGCTTAGAGTCATCTGCAAAGAGGCTCATCCCACTCCAGATACCAATTCTGATGTCCGCGACATAGGCATTAAATAGGAGTAGACTCAGCACCGACCCCTGTGGGACCAAGCTTGAGACTAACCTTGAAGATGAGACCTCCCCACCCTCCCCTCTGTACCCACCCACCAGCCAGTTTTCATCCACCTGCCCATCCTCCCCCACCCCGTGCTCCCCCAGCTTCTTCAGTAGCCCATGATGTGGCAGAGTCAAAAGCCCTGTTGAAGTGAAAGAGGACATCCACTGGCCTGCCCGGATCCAGTGCCTTCATCACCCCTTCACAGAACTCCACCAGATTTGTCTGGCATGATTTGCCATTAACAAAGCCATGCTGGTGAATGTCTATGTGACCCCATGCCCTCAGCACTCCCTCTATTCTTTCTTTCAGGATGCTCTCCATCACTTTGCCCAGTACCGATGTCAGGCTAACTGACCTATAGTTCCTACCTGGCTCCTCTTGCAGGCCCCCCTTGTGGACAGGCACAATATGGGCCATTCCCCAGTCCTGAGGTACCCACTCAGACTGCAGGGAGGAGTTAAAAAGATCTGCTGGGGGGGTATCCACCAGCTTCCTGAGCACCCTGGGGTGAGTCCCATCAGGGCCCGGTGCCTTGTCCCCTCTTAGGGCCTTGACTGCATCCAACACCCTACCTCTGTGTATTTCATCATCCTTTTCCCCCTCTTCATCCGCCGTATCCCCTGCCCTTCTCCTACTGGTGCCCCCTTGGTGAGACAGAGGCAAAAAGTAATTTAGCACCTCCGCCTTCTCTCCTGCCTCTTCCACCCACCCGTCCCTATCCTGAGCTGAGCTGAGTCTGCTTGTCCTTTTCTTCTTTCCTGATGTACCAAAAGAACCCTTCCCCATCTAATCCCCTGTGCCATTCTCAGCTCCACCCCGCCTTAGCTGATCTCACCACCCTGGTGACCCTCCTGACTGCCGTATCATACTCCTCCTTGGATATAGCCCCCCGAGAGCATTTATATCGGCTATAAGCAGCCTTTTTCTCCCTCACCGCATCCTGGACCTCCTTCATCCACCAACTTGGCCTCCTAGCTTTGCCCCTTATGTCTTTCCCTCGTGTAGGTCTTGGTAGCCTCCAGGAACCCCTTTCTTATAATTTCCCATTGTGCCTCCGTGCCCATGCTTGGCCTGATCCCATCTAGATAGCCCTTTAGGATCCACTCCATCCTCCCAAAGTCCACCCCTCTGAAATCCACCACTGTCATTCTTGAGTGTTCTACCCTGCCCCCTAGTTCTAGGGAGAACCAAACCGTGGCATGATTGCTACCCACTAGTGGGTCCCCAACAACTAGGTCCTTGATGAGTTCCCCATCTGACAGGACCACATCCAGGATGTGCCCCTCCCTTGTCGGCTCCGTCACCAACTGGGCAAGGAACACATCCTGGAAGACATCCAACAGGTGCTGCTCCTTGCTCGATGTGGACACCATGGTTCCCCAATCTGCTCCTGGTATATTCAGGTCTCCCATCACCACAGTAATGTCCTTACCTCCACCACAGTGGTCCTTAAGGTTAGCCACGAGGCCTTCCTCCTATTCCTCCTCCTGCTCAGGGGGTCTATACATCACCCCCATCTTCACCCGATTTTCAGCCGGAGCCTGCAGGGTGACCAAAAGAGCCTCTACCTGGTCCCCTGATTCCTCCACCTTGCTTATCCCTATGCTATCCCTGATGATAAAAGCTACTCCCCTGCTCCCTATCCCTCCTGCATGTTGCGTACCCAAGTATGTTTACATCCCATTCGTGTCTGGATGTGGCCCACGTCTCTGTGACTTCCACCACATCCACCCCCCTCCACCATCAGCGCCTGCAGCTCTGGCATCTTATTACTCATGCTCCAGGCATTTATCAGGTCTACCCTCAAACCTGCCCCCTTGCCTTCCTCTCCCCTGCCCTGGGGCCACCTTGCCTTCAACCTACATGGACCAACACGTGTACTATCTGTTGCTACTGCCCTGTGACACCTCCCCTCTGTCTGCGGGAGAAGGCTATATTACTAAAATAATAATTGCTAACAGTAGGAAAAAAAAAAATATTCCCCTGAATTTTTTCATTTATTCTTCCAAATCTTAAATGCTATAGAACATAAAAAAAACAGAACTATCTATTAGAAAATAATGCAGAATTGTTACCAGCTATATACAGAATACATAATGGATAAGGGTGGTATACAAGGATGTATACCCATCAAGGGGGCTAATCTGGGCTACAAGGCCACAAGCCTGAAGGGTGAGTGGCCTTATTGCCCTAATTAGCCCCTGAAATGGGTATACATCCAAGTGTTCCACCCTTACCCATTGTTTGTTGAATATAATACATAGGATGGTTATTGGTACGAAGATCGCATTTATGATCATGTAATGGCACCTGAAGGTCTCTTGCAGCAAGGAAGGAATGATGTGTATTGAGTGCAGGTAGGTGTTTGGGGGATTTCTGGGTTTGGGAGGGTTTTGTGTGTGTGTTTTTTTCTACATTCTTTTGCAGCTTGTTAATTGGTTTGGCTACCTTTCTAGTGCTCTGTTAATTTTTTTTATTAGTGGTGTTCCATAGAGTTTAATGTACTGCAGATGTATACTTTTAATTGCTCGATTAGTGTAGTTATATATCTTTCATTAGTGTAAGTATAAATAGAATATTGGATACGTGTGTATTGCAAGGCAGTAATACCATTGAGAAGTTTTGGGGACATGGAACCTCGAGAGCGAAGCTCAAGAGGTCCTAAAGTCCCCAAAACCTCGAGATGGTATTACTGCCTTGTAAAACACTTATCTTTCTGTTATTTTTTTAAAAATATTAGGATTCACTGATAATACTACACTTGGAGTTTACCTTTGAACTGTAGTATTATCAGCAAAAATGATAGCATTATCACTTTTCAGGATAGTATTATTGAGAGTAGTGATGTATTACTGAGAAATTTTTGTATAACTTAGTATTGTATTATTGAGGATTAGCCATATATTACACAGCTGTAATTGTTTAATTAGTGCAGGTATATACTTTGAATTGGTAGATTAGTCACAGGTATACTTTTAATTGATGGATTAATCACAGGTATAAAGGGAAATACATGATGGCCATTTCTATGGGGAAAGGTTCCCATCCATGTATTATATAAAATGTAATACAGTGCCAACCCACTCCCCATATGGAGGAGCTAGTTTATAACATTTTAAACGGTGTCTGTGAAAAGCAAACAGCCTGCACAGCTGTGAACTAGCAGCAAGGGTAAGCCAGCACATGCGTATAATGTGTATGATAAACATCACTGGGAAAGAAGGCTACTGAGAGAATAAAGATGCCATGTTATCAGTTCAAGTGGGACAGTTGTAAAAAAATCACATAAGGAGATCAGTCAGAGAGCCACACTCATGACAGGACAGGTTTCTGATCAGCTCCAATCAAACCCTGTTAAAATTGCTTTTTTATGCAGTTGGAGACAGTATTATCTACTTTTTGTTACATCACTACATGGTTTAGACTCCATGGATTCAGAACATACCAACTTTATGATGGGTCGGCAAAAATCTCAACCAGGATGATCAAATCAAAAATCCACGCAGCAACAACCACTACAATAAGATGCGGGAGATGCCTTCCAGCCTTTCTGGCTCTAGTGGGGAAGGGGGAGATCATCTTCCATGGGACATAGTGTTAAAAGCAGTCAGGAATATGGACTGAAAAACAGAAAAGGTACTGGACAGACTAAGTGCCCAGGATGCAAAGATTGATGGTGCAGTAACGAGTGCAAGGAAGGCAGATGAACACTCTCAGCACACACAGGCTGCGACAGCAAAAATGATCACTGAAAACAGTCATTTGAGAACCCAACTAGAGACATAGGAAAATGTCAATAGCGCAATGAACATCCGTATAGTTGAACTCTCAGACGTTACTGAGGGAGACAACCTGCTAATGCTTCTGCGCACCAGGTTGCAGGACAGCATGCTTGAAGACTTGTGCCCGGCTCCAGAGGTGCTGAAGAAAGCATACCAAGTGAACTTTCGCAGGGCCCAGATAAGCTGGGACTCTAACAGAACAATGTTACTGATTACCAATGGACCAGATACCAGGGACTTAATCCTTAGTTGGGCGAGAGCCCATTATTCAGTTGAAACTTATGACTAAGAAGTCAAACTGCTCCCTGACTGGTTGTTTGCTACTCAGAGTCACGGGAAACTATTCGACCCCAAGAGGCAACAACTTTGTGAGGTTGGGTTTCTCACTCGCTGCTGGCCCCTGCTAGATTGCGAAACACATATGATGGAAAAACCTTCCAGTTTAGTGATCCCGAAGAAGCCCAAAAAAGTGTGGATAAAACCATTGCAGAATTTCAAAATCAGACCTCACCAGAGCAGACTTTCATAGAACAGTCAGAAGAGGAATGTTGAAGTGTTGGAAGAGACTTTTTTTTCCTTATGGGACAATTGTGGTAAAATGTTTATATTTCGTTAACCTTAATTATTGCCCACGCATAAGTTTAATTGAAAACGCTGCATAAAATGTTTTCTCTCTTTTTGACGGTGATTCGAAGTGATTTGTGGTTGGTTTGTATTTAAGAAATCTAGGCAGTTTAATAAAATTGCGCTGCCAATGAGATGCCATGCAGTTGTTACTGTGGAAAGGGTGCGCACTAAAAGAGAGATCCAGGTACAGCATTATAGTATATGGAGCACAACTGAGTCACAACTGAGTGCAGAGTTCTTTGTGGGGTTTAAATTTTCTGTGAAAGCATATTTGCCTGTATGTCCTACATGTTTGTAGCTTTTATCTGTTAAAAATGTTCCGTTTTGAAGCTGATGGAGTTACGTTGCTTAAATCAACTGCATACAGTAGGTTACTAGCATGTGGAGTACTGATTAAGCCTAAATAATACCTTATGTATTACATTCCCTGTAAGCTGTGGGAAAAATAGCTAGGAAAATGCCATGGTAACATGTAATGCACCCAGGAAACAAAAACCCAGGGGAAGAGTACACAATTGGGGGGGGGGGTATTAACAACAACAAAAATGGAAAAGGACCTGGGGATAGTCATATCAGATGACCTAAAGGTAAGCAAGCAATGTGAGAAGGCAGTAAGGATGGCTGGGGGGATACTGGGATGTATAGGGAGAGGCACCACCAGTAGAAAACAGGAAGTTGTTATCCCTCTGTGCAGACAGTTGATGAGATCCCATCTGGAGTACTGCATGCAGTTCTAGAGACCCCATGTCCGCAAGGACATGGACAGGATGGAGACAGTCCAGAGGAAGGCAACTAAAATAGTGCAGGGTCTGCAACAAAAGCCATACGAAGAGACTAAAGGAGCTTAACATGTATACCCTTGAGGAAAGGAGGAAGAGGGAGGACATGACAGAAACTTTCAAGTACCTCAAGGGAATCAACAAAGTCCAAGAGGGTAGCATCTTTCAGAAAAAAAGATCTGCAAGAACAAGGGGACACAATTTGAAGATAGAGGCGAGAAGACTCATTTTTCACACAGAGAGGGGTGGATGCATGGAACGGCCTTCCTGAGGAGGTTGTGGGGTCAAAAACAGTGGGGGAATTCAAGAATGCATGGGACAGACATAAGGCAATTCTGGTGGGGGGGTAGGAAAAAGTAGGATGTTGGTTAATTAGGATCTGCAGCTTATCCAATAGGTAGGGAAATGGGCAGACTAGGTGGGCCAAGCGGTCCTTATCTGCCGTCAAAGTCTATGTTTCTGACTGATATTGGATATACATAATTTCTTCTTCTCCCACAGGTATTCGTGAGGCTAGCCTTCTGAAAACCATGACAGGCTCATCTCAGGATGAGTCTTTTGGACATTTAAATTATATCTCAACAGTGGTATCAAACTTAATGGACTCAGAAATGACTGATGCTAACATGTTTTTTTTTATCTCTTATAAGTCTTGCATTCCATCAAATGTATGCTTTACTACATGTTCACATAAAAATGAACACAAAGTTTTAAAAAAAAAAGAGGTTAGTCCAACCCAAAAATAAAGTATTATATCAAGTTCAAACACTGCAAGACAGATGCACCTCCATTCCCTTTACCCCAATTTAGACATAATTAGAAAAGAAAGAGAAAAGACTTAAAACACTTTTCAGACCCCCTCTACATCTTTATCTGACTTTGCCTCCCTGGTTGTGTGCTTCTCTGTGTCTGGTTCCTCTAGTTCTGCAGTCCAATTGCCTGCATCTTGTGGGCTGGGCAAAACAAACAGCGTCCCTTCGTGGTGAATTCTAAGATGCTCTGGTAGAAGCATGGAGTGTGTCACAGCACATTTCCCAAGCACCCCCATCCCCTCACTGCATCAAACATCTAACTCTTCTGTCTAGTGGCAAAACTGAGGTTGGGATACAGATGTACCAATGCTCCTCTGACCCGAATCTCCTGCTTCACCCTAGCAAAAGTCTACACTCGATTCTAAGCTCTCACTCCACTCATGATAACCAAGGCCATCCAGGAAGCACCTGTAACTTACAATGTGTCGATGGGGGGAGTAATGCCATAAGTCTTTTCATCCGCCAGGCTTTCTCCCTTTGAATTGATGCCCAATATTACTGGTAGCCAGTCCATCATATAAAGATAAAGGAAGTCTCCCTCCACTCTCTCAGGTGGACCCACTACACAGACGTGGGCTGTTCTTGCGTGATTTTTCTCGTTTCTCAAGACGAATTCTTAAATGGGAGTTCTCGGCCAACTGTGTTGCTGCTTGCCTCCATATTCTGATGCCGACACTGCCTCCTCCACTGTAATCTTAATGGCTTCTACCAAAGTCTCAACAGTGGTCAGATGGCTGGTAAATGGATCTATTTTATTATCAATCCTGGTCACTGATTTGCCAAGGTTTTCTATCTAAGTTTAGGCTGGGTGGCACGGCAGTTTTTGCTGGTCCCTTTACACACTTCTGCGTTGAGAACCTTTACCTCCTTCTGCCTCCTTCCATTTTCACCGACTCTCCAGCTCTACTCAGACAACCACAGTCCCAAGTACACAATTTATTTATTTATTTGTGTTTGGAAGAACTTTGAGTTCAAAAGCCCTTTTTCAAAGGTATCCAAGTCAGTAAAAATATCACGAAACATGATACACAAAATTAAGTTTAGGAAAGACGAATACATGAAACCAAAGCCACAATATATAATACCAGACATGAGACTTCTGTAATTAGGCACAGGAAAAAGAATTGGGTCCATCAATAAGAAGTGAGCAGGGGGCCAACTATGTAATAACATACTATGGGCAGTGCTGTAGGAGCGACTGGGTTTCCAGAGTAACCAAAGTCTGGGATTATCACTATGGGCAGTTGCATCTGAGATACTGGGAGAAAAGGGTTGCCACCTGGGATTTGAAGGAATGGAAGGTTGAGGGAGCAGTCACCATTGGTGGTAGTGAGTTCCAGGCTTTGACTGCTCTGTAATCAAAAGAGAGATGGCCCATAGTGGTTCTCATGCAGGGCACAGCCAGTTTAGCATACCTTGTGGACCTTGTGCTACAGCAGTTGTCAGTCTTGGTTAGTAGACTGCAGACCCCAGGGGGGATTTGACAAAGCAGGGCCCTTTTTTTAAGTTTAATTTTTATTACTTTTATTACACACACATTATAATATAGTGTATCCTGAACAACACTTAACATTGCTACAAATAGTTAGGCAGGGAATAAAATCACTGTTCCAATACACAGAAGAACACCTTATGTGTTAGCATTGTTATATCTAAGGAGTGACCACTAAGTACATCCATTCCAGTCCTTTTGTTTGTATTCTGTGGTCTTCAGGCTAACTGTTCATTAATGATTCCACTACTCCAAAATTTCAAGCTTCTGGTAGGAGATTAAACAGTTATGAACAATCATGTATCTCACTATTCTGCTCCTTCCTGACCCCCCCACAAGAGACCCCACATCGATCACTAATCTCCAATTAAGGTGAAAAGTCAGAGTCAACCAAAGACTGATAGATAGACCATTTTTGCCAGTTTCGCATATAGTTGAAATTTTGAGTTGAGACCTTCAGTATAATATATCTGTTTCATAATAGATCTCCAGTCTATGACTGTAGGTATTTTATCAGTCATCCACCTTCTGGTTAGAGCTTTCTTAGCAGCTAATAAGAAAATTGGAAGAAGTGTTTTTTTTTGCCAGGGTGGAGAGTGATTGGGGTATATGGACAACAGGACCTGTTCTCCTGTAAGTTCAATAGTTTCATCTAGACACTTAGAGAGTTCTTCTTGAAGTGAAATCCAAAATGGCATCAGACATGGACATAACCAGGGGATATGGCCTAGTGAGGTGCGTTGACAGCCACAGTGACGCCAACACCAGCCATACCTCTCAGGTAGGTAGTGTCTGAGAATTGCAGGTAAGTGAAAATATCTCATCCTGCATTTCCACACAAAATTGCGCCATGTAGGAGAAGAGGTTATTTTAATGGCTGAAATGGTTGCCTCATACCAAACTTCCCAGGGAACCTTTAAATCAAGATCCTTGTTCCACTCCCTTAAAAAGGGGTGTTTTTCGCTGAGCCCTCCTGCAGGGCCTTATACAAGTGTCCAATAAGATGGCTCTCCATGTTTCCCCGAATAGCCATGTCAAAGATTTTTAATAGCCCAGAGAGGGGGGTCGGCAAAATAGGTTGGATATGTGAGTTTCTTAATATATGATTGCGCACCTGGAAATAGCGAAATTGGTCAGAATGAAGTAGGCCAAACTGGGATTCTACAGAGTTAAAAGGACTGATGCCTTGGGGTGACAAAAACTGGTAGTAGTGGGAGAGGCCTAGCTGCCTCCATCTTTTAAAAGAGAGATCAGTTATATTTGGTAGAAATTACTCATCTTCCGCAATTCATTTACAGTTTTCATAAGTGGAGCGTATAGTTTTAGTTCTCAATCGCTTCCATATTTGGTATGTGTGAGCGGTTATTTTAGTAAAAGCTCCAGGAGGTAGAGATCATCTCTCTGAAGAAAAGAGTATTTGAGATGTATCAAACAGGTCGTTAATCTGAAATTCAAGAGATTTCCAGGGAGTCTGGCAGTCTTCAGCCAACCAGATCAATATCATCCGAAGGAATGCTGCTTTGGCATATAAAGTAAGGTCAGGGAGCGACACACCTCCCTGAGCCAAAGAAAGTTTGAGAACAGATAGTTTAATCCTTGGATGTCCCTGTCCCCAAATAAAGGAGGAAATTGAGCTGTCCCAAGATTTGAAGTAAAAAGACGAAGGAAAACTGGGAAGATTCTGTATAAGATCCCACTCCCCCAGGTTGTGCCTGAAAATAGGCAGGATTTGTCTAGTGCACTTACCCGGTCAACAAAAAACGAAAAAAAAAAAGATACAGAAGATGTGGTAATATGTTCCTTTTTTATTGTAGCTATTCTCTGGTGAAAAGAAAAAATTAAAGGGGCCCATCTGGTCAGGTCGGACTGGATATTAAGTGTTAAAGGTTCATAATTTACCATTTCAAGGACCTCCGGGTTAAGAGGTATATGGATGACCAAATATTTTATTTTTGTGGAACACCATTTGAATGGATATGTTTGTTTCAGGTCTGCCGAAGGGGTAAAATTATAGATTAATATTTCCGTCTTTTTTTTTTTTTTCCAAGTTCTCTTTCCCTCTGGTTATGTCACCATGGAGCCTCTCTCAGGCAGCCTAATCCTGTTTCCTGCCCAGCCTGAAGCCTCCCCGAACTGAACCTTCTCTCTCCTCCCCCTCCCCCGTAGCCAGTACCCCCAGTTTGTCGCCCTCTCCTCTTGGGCATGCTTACTAGTCAGACTCTGGCTCGGGGAAGGTCTGGGGAATGGAGGACCTGGAAGGTTAGTCAGGGCTGGCCTGGCGGGGGGCATGGGGGACAGGTGCCATCATCTGCCCATGGTGCCGTTGGTTTTCCTTGTTCTGTGAGCCCTCTCACTCCCTTCCTGCATGATGCACGTCAACACACTGGTGCATGACAACCCTGCTGGCATCATCCACACTGGATACGTGCTTGTCTTGGCTACTGTAGTGCCCCTGGCCTCCACTGGGGGTCACCGGTATGCCAGAACAACCCACCCCTTACTACCCGGGGAGGAGAGCACAATGAGGGCACTCATCCTCAACCCTCCCCGGCCAACCTCCAGCAGCCCGAGCTCGCTCTCGAACCTGGGTCGCCGGCGTGGTACAAGGTGTGGCATCCTGCGCCTCAACCCTCAGCGCCATCGGGCCAGCGAATATTTCCATCTTTAAGTCATTTAATTGAAAGCCTGTGAGTTCCTCAAAACCTTTTAAGATATTCAAAGCTGAGGGGATTGAGGTTCCAAGAGAGGTCAAGGACAAGAGGACACTGTCAGCAAATAAGCTAATTTTGTACTCGTGTTGAGCAATGGGTATGCCCTCAATCTCCATGGCCTCTCTCAGTGCCTGAGCTAAATGTTCCATGTAGATTGCAAATAGAGCAGGAGAAAGGAGGCAACCCTGTTATGTGCCTGACCTACCCGGATTGGAATAGAGATGCCTCTATTAACCCTAATGTAGGCCCTGGGAGAGGTGTACAGGTTTTGTAGGCATGCTATAAAAGAGGCTAGAAAGTGGAAGGTCTGCAGGGCATCTCAAAGGAAGGGCCAGGATACCCTGTCAAACGCCTTCTCCGCATCAAGACCGTTGAAGGCAGTAGGGATCCATCTTTTGATTACTTATTCTTGCAAAATCAAAAGTTTACGAATATTATCCGACCTTTTATAAATCCTGATTGGTCCGAACTGATTATATGGGGAAGATGTTTTTCTATTCTTTTAGCCCAAATGGTAGTAAAAATCTTGTAGTCCAGATTTAAGATGGAGATAGGACGATACACAGCAGGGTTAGTTGGGTCTCTATCAGGCTTCAGTATTGGGACTAGGGTGGCATAATTCCATGAAGGTGGGGGTGGTGAGTCACCAATAACAATTTCATTGTTTAAAGAATGTAATCGTGGAAGGAGGAGTGTCGAAAATTTATGGTACCATTCTGAAATAAACCCATCAGGGCCTCGGCAACGGACAGGTTTGAGGTTCCAGGATCTCCGTATGTGAGATCTGTACTTGTAGGGCCGAGGCTTGGGCCTCATCTAGGAAGGGTAGTTTAAGCTGTAAGAGAAAGGAGGTCTTATTCTCCATGGATGCCTGTGACTCCTCTGTATATAAATTTGTGAAGTATTCCGAGAACGTACGATTGATGTGGGACTCCGTATGACCTATGTATCTGGTTGATGCGTTTTTAATTTTTAGAATGGTTGAGGTACTCTTTCTGGAGTGTAGTTTGCAAGCTAATTTCCTAGTCCCCTCATGTGTGGAGTGACGCAAGTATATCAGCGTCTGCTGGATTTTATTGTCCATAATTTTCTGTAGAGCCCTTTTGGTGTCTCTAATTTTATTAAGAAGTGTGTGGTCCCCATCTCTGTATAATAATTGCTAATTTACTAATTCCTCTGTAAGTTGCTAGTATTTGCCTCTTTCCTTATTTTTTTTAGTATTGTAAGCTATTATTTCCCCCCGCATGGTAGCTTTTAATGTATCCCATCGAATTGCTTCTGTGGGGGTAAAGCGGGCATTTTCTGTCAGAAATTGGGGGATTCTTTTTTTTAATCATGTTGTGAAATTCCTTATTTTGTGGTAAGAGAGGGTTCATTCTCCACAAGGTCGTCCTTGGAGTCCTTCCCATGTCTATTTTTAAAAGTAGGGGATGATGGTCAGAAATCAGTTTCGGGCCAATAGAAATGTCCTGTATTTTAGAGTAACGTTCACAGGTTGTGAAGAAATAATCAAGTCTAGAGTAGGAGTGAAATATGGAAGAGCAGTATGTACACCCTGGAGAAGAATGAAAGGTACGGCGCCAAATATCAACTATCCCTAGATGGTCCAAGGTATGTCTAAATTGTGTGGTTGTCTTGTTTGACCTATGTTTATGGGGATGGGAACAATTCAGTTGTGGGGAGAGGGTCATATTAAAATCCCCACCCAGAATGAGTTGTCTTTGCAGATGTGTAAGAAGGTGGGAGATAAATTTGTGTAGTTCTTTTAAATGAGTTGGGGGGGAGTAAGCATTTCCGATGGTGACCTGTTGGCCATATAAAAGCCCCTGTAGTATGACGTATTGACCCCGGCTATCTACATAAGATTTTGTCATTTCTAAGGGGGTGTTGGAAGAAACCAAAACAGCCACTCCTCTTTTCCTGCCACGAGGGTAGGATGAAGTATACACTCTGTATCGTTTTCCCCAGTTCAATTTTTGAAGCTCTGGGTCAGTAAGATGGATTTTCTGAAGGAAATAGACACGCTTTTTGTCTCTCTAGTTGTTGCATAACACGGTATCTTTTCATAGGGTCATGAAGACCCTTTATATTTTGTGAATATATGTGTATCGGATTAGTAGCCATAATTTATAGTATGTTTAGTTATATCCTTTCTTTTTATCTACAGGTTTGTTGAATATATGGGTCCTCCGATCACTCTCCACCCGAAGAAGAGTTGAAGAAAAAAGGGCATTCTTCTTGTGCATTGCCAACCAGGGTTTTAATAAAGCAATTTTAAGCTTTGTTGTGTGTGTAGTTTTTTTCCTATCCCCAACATCCCTAAACCTTAAACTACTGTAAACAAACATTTGGTAACTAAATAACCCCCTCGTCCCTTTTTTTGCCTGTCCTGAGATATGGCTGGACTGTAGATCTGTATCTTACCCTCCCCCCATTATCGCTAAACAAACATTAACACATTAACAAACAAACAGATATATAAGAACCTATCAAGGTCCCAGGACACACAGTGGTGTAAACTGTCACCACCATACGCCCTATGGACCCAACTATAACTTTTGTCCATATTGACTCCAACTAGGGAGGTGCTTGTTATAAGCACACTCGGGTGGCTCCCATCCTGTGGCCAGAGGTGGTAGGAAAGAAGTACAGGGGTGTCGAGTTGCTCATCAGGAGATTAGTTCATAAGAGCAATAGGAAGACCCCTTTTATGGGGAGCGATTAATTTTGCTCACCATTAGTATGGTACGTCATAAACGTATATATCAGGATCCCTATATGCGTATCACCACTCCTACACTGTTAACAATGTCAAAGATCTACTAAACATTGATCATATTATACATTTGTTTCCATCAACAGTTAAGAGACTCTGTATTTCTGTAGTCCCTTAAAGGACCCAAAGAAGTGACCTACACAGTCGCTCTCCTGATATCAGGGGTGGTGCCACGATATGTCCCCCACAGAGCAGGTCGAGGTCCTCTGTTAATGCTGCCAGTAAGATCGTAGGGCACCGGCAGCCCAGGGCCCTCTTAAAAGGAGTCCCATATCTAGTGAACAGTGACTATGTGCAGGTTAAATGGAGGAGATTCCTCAACCAGAGCCCTATACATATGACAAGGACCTGTAAAGACTGTATTTGGTAGATCAGGGTTAGTAGTTAGAATATCCAGTAGATAATTAAAATAGCAAAAAGGTTTTTCTCCCCATATTAAGCCTTTCCCCCCAGCCCCTCATGTCCAAAGGCATTATCCGTATAGTGCCAGAGCTAGTTCTGGGACCTTATTGGAGTGCCTGCGACCAAGTTCCATTCCTTACATTCCAGGACAGGTGGGTAGGAACTCTCATTCTAATCTGCCTTGGCTTATTTCAAGCAGGGCCCTTTTGATGAACAGAGCAGAGCTGCAGGTGGTGCAGAGGTGGAAAGGAAGCCATTTGATGGAGGTGTACAGATCACATCAGTGACAGTCTTGTTTCCTGTTAAGTACAAATCTACAGGCATGACTGAAGGCCACTGGCCACATAGATTCCATCAAGGACAGTGTGTTAGCAGCCAAGTAGATTACTGACCTACAGTCAATGACGGAAATTATGAGGCTGGAAAATAGTAGTTCTCTTTACATCAGGGGTGAGGTTTGACCTGTTTCTATAAATCTAGTCATTCATGAATGTTTCTGACCATGGAGTGAACATGGTGGGAGAAAGAGTGTGTGGAGTCAAAATAGATAACCAGGTACTTTAAGATCTGTACTTGCTCGATAGGTTCTCCATTTGGAGTGGCGACACTCAATCCTGGTCTGTCTCTTAGAGGATGACTTCTCCCAAATAGTAAGAATTTTGTCTTTTTTGAGTTGATGAGTAGTTTGTTGTTTGAAAACCAGCAGCATACTTTTCTGAAATCCGACTGGAGGTTGCAGTGTGAGGTGAGGGTAACCCCGTCATCGGCATATCACAGGGTTTTGGAGTGGTCCCAAGCTTCCAGGATGTTGTTTACAAACAGGCAAAACTGAAGAGGGCTCATGATGGAGCTTTGTGGAACTCCAGTAATCAATGGCTGTAGACCAGAGAATGACCATAATCTCTAGGAGAGGTGAGTCTGTCACTCAGGTAGTCAAAAACTCAGTTTGAAGGGCTTAAAAAATGACACAAGGAGCCCCACTGAAGGGCAGATTTGTTGAAGAGGTGTGGAAAGAAGGACCTCTATATAGGGTCACCTGGTAGTCCTTGAGGGGCTGGTTAGAAGAGACTAATAGGGCATATGTAAATTGTATCCATCTGAAGAGAATGCAAAATATACCAGCAAAGAAAGGCCAGCCTGTTTATTCCAGGGAATCCTGTTTTGGGGTCCGGTCCTCTAGCTGCAGGAAACAACGAGGAACAACTGGAGTGTGTGTGTGTGTGTGTGTGTGTGTGTTACTCTGAGTGACTGGTAACTGTGAAATAAATACTGTCGTAAATGGAGCTGGTAATATTCTTCTGCACTTTCTCATTTGAAAAGATGCTATAAACAAACTTGCTATACAGTTGTCATCATGATTTTAAGTTGTGGACCATAAACTTTATTTCAGATGTGATATAAGTGGTTATGCGTAAATGCCCCACCCAAGATGCACAACCCCCTAGTCCAGAGTATTCAGAGACTGGGACCTATTTCCCAATCCAGCTCCCATTATGCAGGCTGTATCCCCTGGGGAGCCCAGACAATGTGATGATTGAGGAACCATGAGATCATCTGGAGGTGAAGAAAAAAAAGAGTAACTGTTCTGGCATGAAGCCATTTCCAGCATGTTTGTACCACCTAAGAGCAACATCAGCTCCACCAGCACCTATATGCATACAATGATCTGACTGGACATGAGGTCGGCAGGACAAGGGTTGTTCTTTGTTTGTTATGGTGAGGATTCTACATCAGCGTGGTGAAGAAGCACACGTGCAGCCCACAAGCAGCCTGTGGAGTTAAGCCGAAGTACTGTGAGAAGGAAAGGGAGTGAGGCCACAGTACTGGGAGAAGGAAAAGGAAAAGTTGAAATCTATGTCAAGGCTGTCTACTGTCCATAAAGAAAATAAAATGGTCTATTTCTTTCTTGAGTACCCATATAGTGCCTGTGTTCATGGTGGATATATTATGTCACCTAACCTTCCTAGACCCCCCCCCCGGCCAGTTTAAATGCTTGCCACTGAAGCATTTAAACTTTTTACTTAGGATTATAGTCCCCACCCTGGATGGATGTGGGCTGTCATCCTTAAATAGGTCCTCATCCCTCCAGGTGAGGCCCCAGTCCCCCATGAAGCCAAATCCCTCCTTTCCAAACCATTTATTCAACCAGTTGAATTTCTGGATGCGGAGTGTCCTAGCCTCACTGGTCACCCTTGCCGTGGATGTGTAGTACCTCCGAGACAGAGACAGAGCATGTTACCTGCTTTAGTCCTCCCCCCAACTTCCTGAAATCTTCCTGAATTCTGCCTAACTCTTCCTTATACCCTGTTAGGTAATTTGTCCCCTGGTGGACAGTGATATCCAGCTCCTCCCCCTAAGCTATTGCCCTTGCGATCCTCTGGATTTGCTCCCCTTCCCTCCAAACTGTGACTCTTGGAGGGCACTTAACCTCCCTGTCCTCTCCTCTCTTCTACTCATCCCCAGATCCACTCTCCAGACTTTCGAGTCCCCCACCAGGAGTAGCTTCCTCTTCCTTTGGAGTCCTCTACCCCTCACCCCAGGGGCTCCATTTTGGAGGACCCACTCATCCTCCCTTGTCTCAACTTCGGGTGTCCTCTTGGGACTCTCCTGTTCCTCCAAAACAGGGTAGGAGTTGCTAAGTTGGACCAGATGGGGGATGTGCCTCTGGCCCTTGACCCTCACTCTCCCTGAGCCCACTGCAGTCCAACCACTCCTCCTACTGGGCATCCTTTGAGGTAGTGGGTTGTGGTCCCTGGGTGATGGCTGAGGCCTCCTGGATCCTTGCCAACTTGGCTCAGAGACTGGCAACCTCCGCCCTCAACCCAGAGAGGTGCCTGCAAATGGGACAGCACCGCATGATCCAGAACACCCTCCTGGAAATTGTGGCCCTGCATCCACTACACTGCACCACTCCATGCATCTTCTCCACCTGCACTGACCTTCCCTTACCTTTGTACACTTCTCCTGACACAAGTGCCTATGTCTTGCACCCCTGGATGGACCTTTTCCCCTTAGGCTACTATCCCTGTACAATTGATGGCTTCCTCTACATTGCTAAGCTCCTTCCTTCCTTCCTTCCTTCCTTCCCCCTTCTTATCTTAGAGGAAGTGTACCAGGAAAAGCAGAGGGAAGCAGGGAAATTGGTGAGGCATACAAAGGCACGAATGAAGAAAAGGATAGTCAATAGGGTAACTAAGACCTTTTTAGGTATGTACGTGAAAAGAAGAAAACAAGAGGTAAGATTGCAAGGTTAAGGGCAGGGGACACTATGCAGAGGAGGCTCAGGAAAAAGCAGATATTCTGAACAGATACTTCTGTTCAGTCTTCGCAGTGGAGGAAGGGAGGGATGGCCCTCATAAAAGCATCAGGAACACTGGGAAGCTGGAGCTAGACACAAGTTAATTCACAGAGGAAAGAGTCTTGAAAGGACTTGCAGATCTGTAAGTGGATAAAGTTATGGGGCCAGATGGGATACACCCAAGGGTTCAGAGGGAGCTCAGGGGCGTACTGGCAGTGCCCCTGACAGCCCTATTCAACCTTTCACTGAAAACAGGAGTGGTTCTAGAGGACTGATGAGGGCAAAAGTAGTCCCACCAGAAAAGCAGCAGCAGCAAGAAGGCTGGGAACTATAGACCAGTAAATCCGACATCAGTGGTGGGGAAGTTAATGGAGATGCTTTTAAAGGAAAGGCTTGGAGCGTCTTGAATCCAGCAGATTCCAACACCCAAGACAGCATGGATTCACGGGGGTCACATCAAACGAATCAATTCAATTTCTTCAACTGGGTGACCAGGGAAATAGATCAGGGTGGGACACTGGATGTGACCCACTTAGACTTCAACAAGGCCTTCAACCATCACATAGGATGCTCATAAGGAAACTAGGCAGCTTTGGGATGGGTCTTAAGGTGGTAAATTGGGTAGGAAATTGGTTGACGAATAGGCGACAGAGGGTGGTGGTAAACAGTACTCACTCTGGGAAGGGAAGAGTGACAAGTGAGGTACCTCACGGCTTAGTACTAGGACCTGTCCTCTTTAACGGTCTTTATAAGTGACACTGCAGAAGAGGTGCAAGGGAAGGTATGCCTCTTTGAATCTGCAATAGGTTAGACACTTCAGAGGGGGGTACCAGGTCATAATAGCGCACCAAGAAGAGCGCTTCAACAAACACGCTGTGAAACACGTGAATGGCTTTACAGCAACAGGGGAATAACAGCGGTACAGAATTACTGCTCCCCCTGTTCTACACTTCATCTGTGAGGGATCAAGTCGCCATGTGCTGCGGTATCTGACTGAGCCACTCCTGTGGTAGAGTGGCTAGGGCACCAGCACACGGCAAGGCAGGAGACCTAGGACCATTGTTCGACTCTGGCTAGGTCTCCTGCAGAAACGTTTTGTGTGTGCAAAGTAGCTTTCCCTCTCTCGATTTTCTCCCCATCCCCAAAGTCCATGACCCCCGGAGTTGGTTATTTTAAGTACAGGGGTTGTGGAGAGCGAAGACCCCCATGTTGAGGGGTGCGCAGCCCCCTCAAAAACAAAGCAGTCCCATAGTTTACTATGGGGCTGCGCTCTTGTTGTCAGGCCGCGGTAGTACCAGAAGCTATAGTGCAAGCTGCTGTTTTCCTTGCGGCATATATTGCCAAGTGGTTTTCCCTTGTGCGGTTACGACTCCATACCTAAGACAGGGATGAGAGAATGTGTAGTGACCTTGGAGTGGTCAAAGGTCTGGCAGCTAAGTTTCAATGTGAGAAAGTGTAAAATCGTGTACCTAGGGCACAGAAACCCACAGGCGGGGTATAAAAGGGGGAAGATGTACTGACGGTCAAAAACAGAAAAGGGACCTTGGAGTAATCATATTGGATGACCTCATGGCAGTGAGGCAGTGCAACAAGGCAGAGGTAAGGCCAGCAGGATGCTAGAGTGCATAGGGAGGGATATCACCAACAGAAGAAGAGAGGTGATGCTGCGGCCTCACCTAGAGCACTGTGTCCAGTTCTGAAGACCACACTTCCGGAAGGACATTGACAGGGTAGAGGCTCACTACAGGAGGGCAAATAAAATGGTGCAGGGCTTGCCTCAGAAGAACTATGAGGAGAGACTGAGGGATCGCAGTATGTACATCCTGGAAGAGAGGAGGAAGAGGGATGACATGATAGAGACCTATAAATACCTCATGGGGTTGAATAAGGTAAAGTATGGGAGCATTTTTCAGAGGAAAAGGTGCATGAGAACAAGGGGTATGCAGAAGGGGGGAATTTAAGAGTGATGTGAGGAAGTACATCTTCACGGAAAGAGTGGTGGATGCCTGGAACAGTCTTCCAGAGGAGGTGGTGGAGCAAAAAGAGTGATGGACTTCAAGCATGCATAAGACAAGCACAAATGAATCTTAGTAGGGAAGCAGGGTAGGAATAACTGGATATCAGGTAGGGTCTATGGTGAGTGTATAGGCAGACTGGATGGGCCAAGTGGTACTTATCTGCTGACAAATTCTGTGTTTTTGCAAGGGCGCCAGTATACATGGAGGTGCTGTTCTGTGCACAGCAGGTCCCAATGCCCTAAGCTCTGTTCGCAAGACTCAGTGACCCCAAGATGTGAAGACCTGCTGAAAGCCATTACTCAAGAGGCTGCAGCCTTAAAAACTAGGATATGGTTCCGGCAGGGGGAAGGTTAGGTGGCATAGAGTGCCAGCAGACAGTATACTAAGCGGTAAGAGGGCTAGAAAGGGAGGATCCACTGGACACCAGGGAATCAGACAGCATCAACTACATCAGAGCCACTAGATCACCTTGGAAGATCATTGGGGGACATAATAAACATAAGCCAATATGCCCAGGAAGCAGTAGGCCTGTATACCTAGAGTACGTGCCCCAGCATGGCACTGTGCACATGACATCATGACATAGGCGGACCCCTGAGGCTGTCGCAATCCAAAATGTTAGTGGTCACATTGCCTATGAGCAATCATTCACATCTATAGCAGCAGTTTGTATAGTTTGCTTATGCACCATTGTCACAGGGGAGAATCGCCCACTGCAGACAGCAGCACTTCTTTGTGTGTCACAGTTTTGGTGAGAGGCATGAAAGGGAGCCTCTGTGTGCCCCCAAAGGCCCTCCACCCACCAGTACAACTGTGTACTGCGCCCGAGGTCTGTGGCTCCCACTCAGACCCAAAATAGTAACACTAAGACAATTTTTATACCCTAACCCATTTGCAAAATACTACAGCCACACCATGAAAACTGCACAATTCTTCATTTAATATTCAGTAAACTCATATCTTCCTCGGACTGCAGACTTCATCAGTGAAAGATTCGATTTATTTATTTTTATTTATTGAGCTCTCAGATTACAACACCTTTAAGCTGAAAGCTCTTTTACAAAGGTTCCACATCTGAGCAAAACAGATAACATAAAATAATGATAAACTGGGACAAAAAAATGTCAGAATACATAGAGAGCTAAAAGTAGTACAGTCAGTTTGAGACTGACACTTCAATTATAGAATTTAGTACATGTAACTAAGCTATGAGCAGCCAGGGGGCTTTGTCGAGGATAGGGAGGGTGCGGAGGTAAGAGTTTTTTTTTGTTTTTTTTATTTAGTCAGGTATAGCACACTAAGCTGAAAGTTTTTTTACAGGAGCGACCTGGGAGCACAAGGAGATTAAGTGACTTGCTCAGGGTCACACAGTATGCAAGTGGAAGCTGTGGGATTCAAACCCAGGTCTGGTCTACCGGATGTCACCAGATTGGCAGCTCAAAGCCTTAGACCACTGCGCTATACTGCCTCAAGAGTTTAGAAGATAAAAAACAAGATCTGCTATCCATAACTTGCAAAATTGCTAGTGTTTTTCAGCTCTGCCAACTCATGGTATTACTGGTATAATGATATGCAAAGAATTTGAAGTCCTGGTACTGAAACACATTCTAGACTCATTGTTAAATTATGTTCCATTCAACTTACCAATGTACCTCTTAGCCACAAGAGTGATCAGGCTCTTCCATTCTATCACTTGTCTTTTATCTTCAAAGTCAGTAAAATAGCCCGATGGATTCCCCATGAGCTCAAATCCTAAAAAAAAAAAAGAAAAAAAGGTTTATCATTGCTGGAAATAATTTTGACTTTAAGTGAGCTGGTGATCCTAATCAGCCTTAAAAACCTGAAACGAAGGCCATAAGAACCTGCGGGTTACAGACGATGCTAGGTTCTGCTGCATCTGGGTGGAAGACCTGACGAGTTATAAAATGCTTTATTTTATTTATTTATTTATTTGAAAAGATGTCACCAGGAAAGACAACATGAGCTGTAAGCAGCTCATTTCCAGAAGCGTCCTGGGGAAGGGGTTACAAGAGTGGGGAGATCAGTCAAAAAAAATAGTACTTCAGAGTGCATACAGTGCAATTCAAATACATAAGGTGCAGTGAATACTACAGTAAATATTACAGTACATTTTAATCCATGACAACAGACAATATTGCATAAAAGGAGCTTAATAGATAACTAAGCTAAGGTCAGAGACATTGGTTGAGACAAACCGGGGTAGGCAATACAGTATGCAGATATAACAAACACAGTAATAAACCAGGGAAAGGTAACTCGCAAGGTATAGGCCAGAAGATGGAGAACAACTAGAAGTGCTAGAAGTGGAAGCTGAGCTCAGGTCTAACAAGAGCTAAATTAGAAGCAAGAAGAAAGGCAGTTATAACACAAAGTGGAGGTGAATGGCGGGGGAAGGAGGGAAGAGAGGCAACTCAAGAATTAGTCCCCCTCAGGATGTTGCAAACCCTGCAAGGGAACAGGACCTGTAGATAAGGTGGAGGGGGCGGAGGGGGCGGGAAGAGAGGTGCCAGAACTAGTCCCTTCAAGATGCTGAGAACCCTGCAAGGGAAACTGATTTGGCAGATAAGGTGGAGAGGAAATGGGGGAGGGAGAGTGGGGTGAACAGGTGAAGGGGGAGCGGGATAGAAACATAAACTCTGATAAGAACAGGGATAGGTGGAGGGGGAGGGAGGGAAGAGAGGGAATCCAAGCACCCTGCAAGGGAACCAGACCTGGCAGATAAGGAGGAGGGGGACAGGAGGGTAGGCAGTGGTGAAGGGGTTCCTGAGAGAGCTAACCTAGAAGTGGGGAGTGAGGGCTCCAGCTGGAGGTATTCTGGAAATGGGGATGGAAGGCAGGAGTGGCGAGGGGGGGCATCGGAAAATGAATTAGTTAGTGAAGGGTATTAGGTGCATTTGCAGCAATGAGTAGAGTGCTTACAGAGGAGGAGTGAAAGTGAATGGCAGGATTGAGCAGAGCAAATTTCTAGCGGGAGGGAGTTCCAGACATAGGGGAACTTATATGAGAAGGCAGCGCAGCCAGATGTAGTGTTCCTTGGTAGAAGGGCTAGAGTTCTATGTGTAGAGGTACAGAAGGTATAGCAGGAGGGGAGGGGAGTCACTAAGAGGGAGGACAAATAGGGCGGCAGAGAACCGAGCCAGCACTTCCTGACTAAATTGGTGATGTGTGAAAGGCGTCTGGCAGGGAGAGAGGGAAAGGAGAGCGAGGAATAGAGGACAAAGTGGTGAGTATGCGGGGGGAAGCCAAGTATGTGACGGCAGAATGAATTGAAGAGAGTGTCCAGTCTGGACAGAGTAGTTTTAGGGGCAGAGCTGTAGAAGATGTCCCTGAAGTTGAAGACAGGGAGAATCATCTTTTGGATGATTTTTCTCTTGCCTTGCTGAGGCAGGTAGATGTGGTGTCTGTACAGAGCACCAAGTCTAGGGAGTAACTTTTTGTGGATATTGTCAATGTGTACTCCGAAGTCTAGATTTTTGCCTAGCCATAGCCCGAGGTACTTAAATGTGGCTACATCGTCCAGTGTTGAACCAGAGAGGGTGTGAAACGTGGGAAATCAAGCCTGGCCAACTTTTGTCTGGAGCCAAGGATCATAGATACTTCATTTTTGATGTTCATAGAGAGCTGGTTTGCATTAAACCAACATTGGACATTGTTGAAGTCCAGCTGAAGGCTGGTGGCCAACTTAGCGGGGGAGTTCCCGGAGGAGAATAACACAGTATCATCTGCATACATGTGGATAGATGAAGATGTGTAGATGTTAGGAAGGTTGCTCAGGAAAATAGAAAATAAAATCGGTTCAAGTACTGAGCCTTGGGGGCTCCTGTGTTGAATGGGAGAGGAGGGGAGAGGGAATTGTCTACTCTGATGGACTGAGACCAACCTATGAGGTAGGACCGGAACCAGCTAGTGGCTGAATCAGAGAGGCCGGCTGCAGTCAGCTTGCTGAGGAGAAGGAAGTGAGAGATCATGCTGAAGGCTTTGGTCAAATCAACAAAGATGACAGAGGTGATGCAACCCTGATCCATGCCAGAGAGAATGGAGTCAGTGAGCCAGAGGAGGGAGGTGGTGGTGGAGTGGTCTTTGCGGAACCCAGACTAGAAAGGGGTGAAGGAGGAGGAATTGAGGAAAGAGGAGAGTTGCTCCAGAGCCAGATGTTCCTGAAGTTTAGCCAGAGTGGGGAGTAGAGAGATGGGGCAGAAGCTGCATGGGTTGGAGGTGTTCGCACCTTTTAGGGAGTGGGATCATGGTAGCAGACATCCAAGCATCAGGAACTGTAGCATGTAAAAAGGAGAGGTTCAGAAGATTAGTCAAAGGATAAGCAATAGAGTACGCAGAGAGGTGGAGCAGCTTGGGGTCAAGGTCATCAGGAATTTTTCCCTTGGATGGATTCAGAGCAAGTAATACCCACAGGGTGTCCTCCAGGAGAACGGGCTTGTCTTTTGACTCCCGTATGAAATTAGCTAACAGTGTTCTTTTGCCTCATCTGGACTATGTTTCTCCCTTGTATGAAAAATTGGGTGTTAGGGAGAGGCAGATTCTAAGTGTAGTTCACAACAATATTTGTTGTTTTGTTTTAGATGTGCCAATTATGACTCATCATTGCTTTGCAATATTCATCCTTGGGGTGGCTTTCTTTGCAGTATGGATATATGTATGCATTAGGAAATTTGGTATACCAGGCAATTCATTTAGAGAGGTCATCTCCTCTTTTTGATTTGATTGAGTTACGTGAGATCAAAGCCTCTTTAAGGTCAGTTGAGGAAATTTTTTTGGAGGGTTATTCTGTTAAGAACAACTATGGTGCCCGCTCCTTTGCATGTCAAGCTCCTAAAATTTAGAATGATTTATCCATTTCTTTGAGAGTAGTGAAGACATATCCAGCTTTTAAAATTAGACATAAAAAGTATTTGTTGTCTTTGATAAAATGTACTTGTTTTTGTTAATTATGTAATTTTGTATATTTGTTTGTATATGTGATATTAATTGTTTTTTGTATTTCTCTGTAATATGTTATTTATGTTGTTTGTCCGGGTCGGGCCTGAAAAAGGGTTTTGGCCCAGTTGCCCTAACCCGGTTAACAAATAAAATGAAAGATATCCGTGGAGCACGAGGGGACTTGGGGAGGGAGGAGGAGGAGACTGGGGGGGGGACTGGAGAGTCCCTAGAAGCAATGCAGGGAAGAGACGAAATAAGGGAGGAGGCGCAGGTAGTGAAGTAGTTGTTGAATTCTGCGGCCACAGAGGTAGGGCCATCTACTGTGTGGGTGCCAATTTTTAGGACAGGAGATGAGGAATCGGTGGGGGGGAACAGGCTATGGATAACCTTCCAGAATTTGGATGGATTATTGATGTTTTCCTTCAAGGAGGATTGGAAATACTCTGCCTTGGCGAGGCGGATGGCCTTGGTGCATGCGCTGCAGAGCGAGCAATAGCGCTGGAGGTTGAGGGGGGTATTAGACTTTTTATACTCAGCCCATGCTAAGTCTCTTGCACGTTGACACACTATGAGTTTTGCAGTGACCCAGGGAAGGCGATTATCGCTGACCATAGCCTTTCTGAACCGGGCATGATGGTCCCAGATACTCAGGAATTACGAGCTGTAATAGGACAGGGCAGAGTTAATGGAGGAGGCACTGGTAACTGGTGTCCAATCGATACTGGACAGGTCATTATGGAGCAAGGGAGTTTAGAATGACTGGAGGGGACTTTGCATGGTGAACTTTGCGCACACAGTAGACCATATGGTGATTGCTGAGTGTGTGAGGGAGAACAGCAGAGTTTATGACATGGAAGGGGTGGGAGGTCAGCACCCAGTCAATTAGGGTATGTTTCCCTGTTTTGTGATTTAGACACATAGGGTCGGAAATAAGTTGTTTTAAGTTTAGCAAAAAGACATGGTTGCAGATTTTGGACTGCGTGCCGGACAGTCAATTTATGTTGAAGTCCCTTAGGATGAATAGTTCACCAGGGGTGACAAGAGATGAGATGGTGGAGAGGAGATCAGTGATGGAGGAAAGGGAGGTGGTGGGCAGATTTGAGCAGCAGTAAACACCGCCTACATAGATGGGGAGGGATAATTTTACTAGTAACATTTCATAGGCAGAGGGAGACGTCATGGAGAGACAGAGTATTTGATGGATGAGGATATATACATGGCAATACCCCCACCTCTAGACATGCGATTCTGGTGGATAAGGGAATATCCAGGGATGGAGATGGCTGAATTGGGGATTTTGGAGCTAAGCCATTACTTTTTTAAACTGAGCACAGAGGGTTGAAGGTGTGTCATGCGTGGCTGCAAAAGGTCACTTTTCGGGAGAAGGCTTCTAATGTTTACACGTAAAAGTTTTAGTCCTTTTGGCAATTCAGGTGATAGGATGTGTGGTGGCCCTGGGTTAGGCTCAATGTCACCAGGTGTGAGTAACAGTAGTGAGATAAGTGATCTTGTAAGGATAGTCAGCCATCTTTTAGACGGGGCATAAGGATGGCTGTAGGCTAAAGTGGGCATGGAATTAATGTTACTGTTTTGGAAAATGAGGGCACACAGGATGGGTAAATGGGATCCAGTTCCGAGGATGCCAGTTGCAGAACACCAGGGAAAGTGGAGGTGGAGGGGGGGACAAGAGGGGATGGGTGGAGTGGATGGAGGAGGGGGAGGGAAGTCAGGGTAAAAAGTAGGGGGAGGCAGACAAAGAGGAGGGGAAGCATGTTGAGTGGACAGGGAGAGTTAGAAAATGTAATTGGGAGAGTGGGGAGTAGTAGTAGGATGCAAAGGAGGGGTAGGAAGGGGAGCAAGGAAATAGAAGGGTAAGAGAAATATAGAAACATAGACCTTGACTGCAGATAAAGACCACTTGGCCCACCCAGTCTGCCCATTTCCCTTCCTATTGGATAAGCTGCAGATTCTAGCCTACTTCCTGCAACCTCCCACTACAATTGCCTCATGTCTGTCCCATGCATGTTTGAATTCCCCCACTGTTTTAGACCCAACAACCTCCCCAGGAAGGCGGTTCCATGCATCCACCACTCTCTCTGTGAAAAAAAATGTCCTCACATTACCCCTGAGCCGTCCCCCCCCCCCATCTTTAAATTGTGTCCCCTTGTTCTTACACATCTCTTTTTCTGAAAGATGCTACCCTCCTGGACTTTGTTGATTCCCTTGAGGTACTTAAAAGTTTCTATCATGTCCCCCTGTCCCTTCTTTCATCAAGGGTATAAATATTAAGCTCTCTCAGTCTCTCTTCATATGGTTTCTGATGCAGACCCTGCACCATTTTAGTTGCCCTCCTCTGGACTGCTTCCGTCCTGTCTATGTCCTTGCGTAGATGGGGACTCCAAAACTGCACACAGTATTCCAGATGGGGTCTCACCAACTGTCTGTACAGAGGGATAACCACTTCCTTTTTCTACTTGTGATGCCCGTCCTATGCATCCCAGTATCCCCGGCTCTCCTTACTGACTTCTCACATTGCTTACCCACCTTTAGGTCATCTGATATGACTACCCCCAAGTTCCTTTCCATTTTTGTTGTTGTTAGTACCTTCCCTGCTATTGTGTACTCTTCTCCTGGGTTTTTGTTTCCCAGGTGCATTACTCTGCACTGCTTTGCATTGAATCTAAGTTGCCATATGTCTGACCATTCCTCCAATCTTGTTAAGTCCCTCCTCATCCTTTCTACCCTTCCCCCCCGTGTATCAACTCTGTTACAGATCTTCGTGTCATCTGCAAAGAGGCATACCTTTCCCTCCAAACCCTCTGCAATGTCACCTATAAAGATGTTAAAGAGTACTGGACCCAGTACTGAGCCCTGAGGTACTCCACTAGTAAGCCCCTTTCTTCGGAATGTGTTCCATTCACTATTACCTTCTGTGTCTTGTTGTGCAGCCAGTTTGCTACCCAGGTCTACCACCCTCGAACCCACTCCCAGGCTGGCTAACTTGATTATTAGTCTTTATGGGGACTGTGTCAAATGCCTTGCTAAAGTCTAGGTAGGCCATATCCACAGCCCTCCTGGTCTATTACTTTGGTCACCCAGTCAAATAAATCAATTAGATTCGCTCTGACATGACCTTCTTGCTGTAAATCCATGCTGCTTTTGGTCCCATTGCCCGCTGGCTCTAGGTACTCAGCAATTCTTTCTTTCAGAAGTGATTCCATCATTTTCCCTACCACTAAGGTCAAACTTACAGGTCTGTAGTTTCCTGCTTCTGCCTTGCTCCCACTTTTGTGAAGGGGAATCACATCTGCCCTCCTCCAGTCCTTAGGTACCACCCCATCCTCCCATGATTTGTTAAACAGTGTGGTCAGTGGTGTCACTAGGTTCTCCCATAGTTCTTTTAGGATTCTGGAGTGAATCCCGTCAGGCCCCATTGCTTTGTCCACCTTGAGTTTTAGGAGCTCTTTCAGGACTCTTTCTTCTGTAAATGGACTGGTGTCAACCCCCCTACCCAGAGTGCTTCTGTTGTCTGGTTTAGGTAACTCCTCCTCATCTTCTTTGGTGAATACTGAGCGAAAGTATTCATTCAGTATCTCTGCCTTTTCACTGTCTCCCTCTGTCCACCTCCCCTCTTCTTTATTAATCTTCACTATTCCTCCCTTAACCTTTCTATAATCCCTAATGTACATATAGAAGGTTTTATCCCCCTTCTTAACTAAGTTGGCTATTTTTAACTCGGTTTGGGCCTTTGCTATTCTGACTGCCTTCCCCACTTCTTTCTGCTTTAACTGCGCGCGAAAGCAAAGGGAGGGAAATGGAGTAATTAGAAGACCTGTTATATATGTGTGTGTGTGTGTGTGTGTGTGTATATATATATATATATATATATATATACTGATAATATAAAGGCCACTGGCTAAATCAGTGGGTGGGACTGAATTTCCAGCAAGAGGGAAGGGGAGTAGGAAACGTAAAGGATGATGAGTTTGAGAAGGGGTGTCTGTGCTTGGCACCAGACCCCAGAAGGCCAGTAGGAGAGGGTGAGGATGGGGAGGGGAGAGAGATTAGCTCAATAGGAATGGGCGGCAGGGATAGTGAAGTGAGTAAGATAAGAGTTACAATTTAAGATTTACAGGGGTTTTGAAGGGAGAGTTAGAACAGGGAGAAAACTGAGGCACAGGAGAAAAGATTTAGTCAAGTTTGGCACAAGAATAGGGAGAAATTAAGGCACAGGAGAACAACTGCAGTCAAGTCTGGCACAGGAGAAAGATTCAGTCGAATTTTGGCAAGAATAGGGGAGAAAATTAGGCATAATGGATGCAATCAAGTTAATGAACAAGCCCACATTTTTATATAGTCAGCTTTTGGGAACGAGTATAAAAGGTTTCGAAGCTTTACTTGAATGTATACAAACAATTTGTTAGAAAAGTCTTCATGATTCTGGGCAGTTAGCGTCCCAAGTGGCACTGCAGTAGCACTACTGTCCACCATGCTGGCGACCTGGGATGAGAAGCAATCTCGGGTTCCTGGGAGCTGGCCATGGGGGATGACGTATTCGATGGACTGCTCTCTTCTCCCAGAGAGGGAGGACTGTTGTTTCCGCCAAACAACTGCCACCAGATGGAGGCCTTGTGGCAATGCAGAAACAAAGAGTAAAAACTGTACTCAAGGTACAAAACTAGTGCTGGTAATGAAATGAAGTCACAGCTACAGAGGCCTTAAATCAGATCTCACCAAGTGTCTGCAGACAAGAATATTTGAGTTTCTGGACTTTGCTTTACAGAACAACTGGATAAGTTTGAAAGAAAAAGACTACAAGAAGGTCCTCACCACCACCATTCCAACTAATCTATGCAGTACACAAAATTCATAAGGACCAGATCAATCCCCTGGACACCCCATAGTTTCAGGCCAAGCCTCTCTTAGTGAGAAGATTTCAGTGTTTGTTAACTTTTTCTTCAACAGATGGTTCAGAATTTGCCTTCATATATCCATGATTCAGTGGATGTACTGTCTAAATTAGAGGGATTAGCGTGGTCCAAAGATTTTCCTTTTGCACTCACTTAATGCAACCTCTCTAAATACTTCCCTTGAACATGATTTAGGTTTATCGGTCCTTGAATGTTTCCCTAATTGCGTCAACTTTCCCTACGGAATTTATTCTCAGGGCTGTACATCTCACCCTACCCTCAAACTACTTAATTTTCAGTGGTCAAATTTTGGATTTGTGCCAGGAAGCCACGGTGTTTAACTGGGACTGTAACCCTTTTCTGCCCTAGATATTTTGTTGGGGGTAGATATATCGATGACAGTCTGATCATTTGGCGCAGCAGTACTGAGTTGGCAGAATAATTTTTTTGGCATCTTAGCAACATTATCCATGAGGGTCAGAGGGGACAGGACTGAGGAGAGCCCAGTCTGCTTCTGCCAGAAGGAATAAATAACTATATAAAAAAAATAAAGATGTTGGGCAGTTTCAGACTTGTCACTCACTTATAGTTTTGCCAAATATATAAACTCAATACAAATTTAAGTTCGAGGAACACAAAATGGGTGCTGAAGCATCAATATGTGTACGTCGAACATAAGAGTTATTTTGAATGCACATTTAAAATGAACAATAAGCAAAACAACAATACTGGAACCATGAGATCATCTTGAGGCATGATCCATCATGAAACAAGTAAGAATAGTTATTAGTAGTCAGTAGCTACACTTACTTTGTCCTCACTTTACCATCATGGTATAAACGTTGTTTCAAATTTTACTTTCTCTTTCATGCATTCAGAATAAACCTTTTGTTAAGTCTACAAATGGGGCTGGATGTCTTTAAGAATTTAATATATGTGTAATAATAAAAACATTTTGTTTTAGTGAAACCCAAACGGTTAAAGTAAACATATTTAAAAACAAATAATCAAACTATAAATTGATTAAAAGACAAGCTACACCCTTGAAAACTCTAAAGATAGGAGGGAATACAATAGTTTAAACTTTCTTTTTTGATAGGATATAAACTTTAGGCTCATTTACGAAGTTGCCTTGTGCAACATGAAAACATATGATTACAATTAGATTCCATCCAAACATACTAACGAACAAATCAATTTACTCAATCACACAACAACCCATCAATACATTTACAATTGTAAGTTTGTGATAATGTAATAGTGTAATCTCCTTATCACATTACCATAGTGACAGGGATACTTTGACGGTATTACATTTATTTAAATGCAAGTGCAAACTTCTGTATGGGCTGCATTAACCGCTGTAACAAAAGAGCTTAACCTAGGCAGGTTTCTTGTTGATAGAGGAATTTCATTCCACAGCCTTACAGCGTTAAACTGGAAAGACATCTGTCTGTATCTATTTTTAATTTTTAGAACTATTAGACCTCTGTGTACAACATCCTTAAAATAGTATCTTTGGTTGTCATTCTCATGTGCAAAGGATAAATTACCTTTTATTAGCCCATTTTTTGCTTTAAATACCACATATACCCACTGTTTTTTGAGTCATAATGCCAGACTATCCCACTTCAGTTGCTGGTATAGCAGACAATGGTGAGTTGTATGTACAATGGGATCAGTAACAGAAATTCTGTCATGTTGTGCACAGTTCATACATTACTCTAAACACATTTTCTTACATTCCAATATTACATATTGTGTTTTCAATATAGTGCCGTACAGTGTGAGGCTGAGCAGACTCGATGTGTTGCAGGGCTTTTCTCTGCTGACAAATTCTGTTTCTGTGCATAGAATAATGTAACAATACAACAAGTACATCACGTCTGTGAGTAACTGCGGCAGCGAAAAGTTTGGCCAAGATCCATGGGCATATGCATATACCGTATATTTCACATTTGTTTTCAAGCTCATCGGCAACAGAACATAACAGGCTGAAGAGCCATTATCAAAATACTTACAGTATATGGTTGGGGCTTACTGTGTATGGAATTCAGTGGCTTTCTAAAAGCTGTTCTAGCACAGTTCAATGGACATGGAAAGTTTTTGTAGTATCACTGTGGTGTCTCAGCGATACTACAACTTTTCTCCTCTGAACCGCCCACATGACTCTTTAGCGCAAAGTTCTAACAACAACATGTTGAGCGTGGCTGGACAGAGCCACTCAGTAAAGCTGCATCACAGCTTTCTAAAAATAAGTAAGTCACCTACTTTAAAAAAAAAAAATGCTGCAGTTCTTTTACTTTTATTGGCACAAGCAGACGTGTATGCAGCAGAGCAGTGCAGGGCTTGTGGAGGGAGACGAGCTGGTGGCTTAGCATGTGCTGAGAACTGTAAAAAAGGTTTTTTAAAACCATATACTACATAAAATAATATATGGACAGCCATACACTAATAAGGCTGTGTTATCATCTCAGGGTTGAGATGACATCGGGACCTCTCAAGCTTGACTCTTGAGGTCCCTATGATGTCATTTCAGCCCCTCGATGGAACACAGCCTTGTTGCATATGGCTGTCCCTATACTATTCTATAAGTTTTACACAGGGTATTCCCCATTAACCATAAAACATGACTCTAGCTTAACCTTAAAGAATACCATAGGAGTATGGTTGAGTGGTTTATAGATACAACCCACTGGTAGTGAATCCATTAAAATCTTTCAAGAGGTTGTATTGAGAGATGTGGCAACATCAATAAGAAAATACAAGAAGGAGAAACACTGGGGTAATCTGACAGCATTAGAGTGGTCTGCTTTATTTGAATTAAAAGCAATGAATGATGTAGTAATAAAGCCATCCAATAAAAGTGGCAATGTGGTCGTATTAGATAAAGATTATTACTACAGTGAAGCACTGAGGCAATTGCCTGATACTTCCACCTATAAACCACTTAACCATAATCGTATGGTATTCTTTAAGGGTAAACTAGAGTCATTTTTTGTCATTAGCATTAGAAGAAGACTGGATAAATTATTTTAAGAATATGACATACTAAATCATGAAAATCCAGTTACCCCAGTGTTTTACCATATTACCAAAATTCACAAAGACAATCACTGCCCTTCTGGACGGTCGATTATTTTGGGTAATGGTGCTCTGATGGAGCCACTGGCTTCCTTTATTGATGATTTTTTTTTTTAACAACAAGATATAGTAAAATTGTGTTCCTGTATCAAAGATACTACCTCTGTCTTAAAGTGCCTCCAGGATTTAGTTTAGAAATAGACCTATATGTGGCTAAGTATTGATGTAACATCACTATGTACATTGATTCAGCATGAAACCAGTATTGCAGCAGTTAAATCAATGCTAGAACAGTCTACCACTGTATATCCTGTGAAATGTATTTCATTAACGTTGGATTTGATCTTAAAGAGTAATTATTTTTCATTTGATGGAAATTTTTACTTACAAATCAGAGGCACTGCCATGGGTTCTCCAGTTGTTCTCTATGCCAACCAATTTATGGGTTGGTGGGAGGAGGGAACGATCTATGACCCCATAAAAAACCCTTCTCTTTGAATATTAAAAAATATGTTCACTTTACAGATGATATTCTTGTGGTATGGGAGGGCTCTGTGACAGAATAGGATGATTTTGTAACATACTGTATATTAATCAGAATGATTTGTGACTCCACTTCACAGCGATTAGGGATATGTCAGAAATCAACTGTCTTGATTTAACTCTTGCAGCTAAATCTGGCAGCAAATGTGGTCACAAAGTGTTTTAGGAAGAGCACTGTGGGCAATAGTGTGTAGCATGCGCATAGTTCCCACCTGAAACACGTCATTGAGAACTGGCCGTATAGCCAACTGGTCTGTTGAAGACATAATTGCTCAGATTTAAAGGATTTTGAGTTAGAAGCCGAGGAATTATTTCAAAGATTGTGCAAAAGAAGCTACAGTGAAGGAGTACTTCAAAATGCACTACAAAGAGTAAGATCAGTGGATACAAAAGATCTCTTAACATATAAGGAGAAAGGGCAGAAAGTCTAACAAGTAACCTTTGTGACCACCTATGGCCCATTAGCAATGGATTTAAGGTCCATTATTAAGCAATACTAGCATATTAGGGGACAGATGGAGATCTAAAGGAATTGTGACAATCTGGTCCCAGAATTACATTTCACAGAGGTCAGAGTCTTAGGGACATTTTAGTTCATAGTGAATACCGCCAACAAAAAGTGCAGGGCAATTTTTGTTAAACTTTATATTTATTGAGTCATCAATATTATATACATATGTAAGATCCAGATGAAGTACATATGAATTATAAGTACCACTGCCAGTGAGGGTGCCACCCTCGTAACCCTTGCTGTGCCATGGACTGATATATCAGTCCAAAATTCCTATATGTTCTAATTCTGTTGGCAGCCTAAGGGTTAATACACGTAGTTAAAGAGACCATACAACATCAACAAGATACGTCTTTGGAGGTTACTACTATAGGCTAAAAAAGCCATAAACCAGTTTTAACAGTAAAGAAAAAAAGACTGTGTTATTGAGCCCGTGAACAGCATGAATAAATGAAATACAAAAGGAACAAACTGATCCCTATCTGGGATACAACCAATCTCATCTTCTTATCAGATGAAACAAGTGTTCATGCACTTTCCAATTATTAGTACCCTTAAGGTACAAAATGAAGTAGGGTTTATTGCTCTACACTGTAGGTGCTTATTCAGGTCATACTTATGAGAAAGCTCATTTGGGGTATCGAATAGTAACCGCAACACTTCCCTCCCCCCAGTCTGAACCATATCATCACAGTTCTACTAGCTAATTACTTCTGAAAAAATTAGGGGATGAAATGCTTCCCATTAAAGAAATACTACCAACTTTCAACCCCAACTTGATTAAAACTGTTTTAGGAGGGATAGGTTGGGCAAAAGGGGTGGTGGTATTCTTATCTACACTTGGCCTGATCTGAACATTACTGAACTCCCTGAACTTGACTCCGAATCTCCAGCTGTGGAGTCTCTATTCCTCTCCCTGACACTGGGTAATGTCAAGAAGCTTATCATTGGGTGCGCCTATCTACCACCCAACAAGGCTCCCCGAGGTCTCCCACCCTTCATTACTTCCCTTACTAATCTCCCTCACCATGACCTTGTGCTTTGTGGTGACGTCATTATTGACTGGCTCAACTCCACTGCTGACAAACTGCATTCATCACTAGCTGACTCTAACCTAGCTCAACTCATCCAAGACCCAACTCACATCAATGTCAAAATCGGCAAACATTTTTTGCTTGACTGGGCGATCACTAACTGCCCTCTGAAGATAAAAGCTGTGGGCATACTCTCAGATTGCATAAGTGGTCATTCTCCCACTATTTGCGTCTGGAGGAATAACTGCCCCCCATCACCCTTGTCCATGACATGTCCAGACTTGATACTAGCAGCTTTAGTAATTCCATTTCCAACACTGACTGGGGTCCTATTAAGACTCTACCGGATCGGTGGTCTGGTGGTGCTGAGGGTTGAGGTGCTGGATGCCACACCTCATGCCACGCTGGCGACCCAGGTTCGGGAACAAGCCAGGGCCATCAGGGGTCAGCAGGGGAGAGAGAGGATTGAGCGTCAGGAGAACTGCTCTCCTCTCTCTCTGTGGAGGGTTCTGGGGACTGCTCGGCATCCTAGCAACCCCCAATGGAGATCAGAGGCAGCACAGGCATGTCAGCTAACGTAAGAGAGGGGAGGAGTGCAGCAGATGTCAGCAGGGCAGCCGTGCGTGGACATCATTGCACGCCACACTCCCACGGGGAACCAACAAGGAAAAACCCTTCCAGGATCGCAGAGATGATGGGGGCTCCAGAGGCAGAACGCACATCCCACTGCCGGCCCATCTACTCAGAGGGACTCCTGGCTGACCCAATACCCAGGTAAGACCTCTCTAACCTTAGGCCATTAAGGGAGAACGGGCCCACCCCAGGGGGTGATCCGGGGGGCTAGGTCTGCCTGAGGTGTCGGAGGAGTTCAGTCAAGACTAATGTTCAGGCAGGGAGTAGAAGTTCTCGCCGCGTGAGCACCCCGGAAGGATGTCCGGCCTGGAAGGAGCATAAAATAAAGTAAAAAAAAAAAAAAAGACTCTCCTGGATATCAACCAAGCTCTGGATTGCTTTATTTCCACTTTTACTCAAATTGTAGATAAGCATGTTCCTCTGAAAAAATGCAGGTGTAAGGGTGTCAAGGCCCCGTGGCTCAATAAGGACCTCAGGATGCTTATGTCCTCCCATGACCGTGCTTGGCGGACTTACAAAAAAGTGGTCTGCCTTCTGACTGGCAACTTCACAGGCAACTCAGAAACAAATGCAAAAACTTCCTACATAAAGCAAAACACCACCACTACAAGTCTCTGCAAACTGAACACCTTTGTAGTCCAAAAATGTTCCACAGACCAATCAATTCCTTGGTCAAAGGGAAAGCCGCTGAGCTCCCAAGTTCCCTCATTGCCCAGGGCACCACCCTTACTGACCCCCCGTTGATTGCCACTGGCTTTATTGAAGTCTTCACTGACCTTGACTGATACACCTCACTCTTTAATAAAGTGCCTCAACCACCCATTGCTGCCTAGGGGCTCGTCCCACTTTTCACCTAAAGCTGGCCTCCATTAAGGAGGTCCAGAGGCTTCTAGCTAATTTGAAGGCTGAGAGCTCGCCTGGTCATGACACCCTCGAATCTAAATTCCTCAAACTAGGTGCACCTGCCCTCATGCGACCTGTTCATGATCTTTTTAATCAATCCTTCCTCTCAAGTACTGTCCCTGACAAGTGGAAGGTAGCGATAGTCGTACCTATACATAAGGGGGGACCCAACTCGGTAGCTGAAAACTTAAGGCCCATATCCATCCTGTGCCCCCTGGCTAAAATACAGGAATGTATCATTTACAGTCACCAGCAGAGTTATCTGGAACACCACGATCTACTCTCCCCCTACCAGCATGGATTCAGAAAGAATCGTAGCAGACTCACAACCTTGACTAAAGTAACCACGGACATATTCCAGGCCATGGACCAAAGTTCTGCCATGGGTGTTATATTCATTGCCCTGACAAAAGCATCTCACCTGGTGAATCATGGTCTTCTGCACCAACGGCTTCTCAAGCTTGGTCTGGATAATAGTGCCCTGGACTGGGTCCAAAGCTATCTGTCCTACCATTCGCAAAAGGTTAAGTGAGCTGGTGACCTCTCTATCCTAAGACCCTCAACACATGGGGTGCCACAGGGCTCTATTCTTGGGCCAATGTTGTTCTCCCTGTTTATTAATGATTTACCCCGTAACTGTGATGGGGCATCTGTGTACCTCTATGCATATGAAGCTATCATCTACCGCTCCTCTCCTGACATAAACTGAATAAATAGTGACCTTGTTTCTGACTTTACAGACCCAGAAGGTTAGTTCATGCGTAATAATCTCGTCCTTAACATGAAAAAAAACTAAAAGTATGCTATTCTTGCACCCATCCTCATGTTCTAATACCCCCCAGCTTAGTATCACATCTCTGAATGGGGATGCCCATGTAACTGTCCACGACTTTAAATACCTGGGCATCATCCCTGGTGCCTCACTTTCCTTTAATATACATGCCTCCACTCTAGTTAAATTCCTGAACCAAAAGACAGGTCTCCTCTATCCGTCCCTTCCTCACCTCTGCCTCTTGTCTTAAAATCGCTTCCATGTCCCTTCTCCCACTCCTAACTTATGGTGCTCCTTTATTACTATCGACCAGTGTTACTGCCATGTCTCTACTAACTCAGGAATATCATAGAATGGGTAGCTTTGCACTGGGGGTCAACACCGGTCACCATCACTGTGACGTCCTTTCCTCCCTAGGTTGGCTACCACATGAATCAAAACTGAGGTGTACCACCCTGAGCCTCATGCATAAGCTGGTCCATAAATTTACCCCTCCCTGCCTCAGTGAGATTGTCCACCACAGACAAGCCCCGCAAGCTCTGTGATCTGCCTCCTTCCCCCTTCACATCTGGCCTAAATTGCGTCTAGCTGCTGCCTGTAAGTCCTTCTTTTTTCCAGCAGTGTCTGATTGGATACTTCCTTCCTTCTTCCGTCTTGTCTCTCTCTTTTCCTACATTCCAATCCAATTTGCTTTCCTCTCTCTCTGCAGCTGCTGCTTGCTCCTGCTTCCAGTGATGTCTAACCTACTCCTACCCTGCTGTTTCCCTCCATCTTTTCCTGCCTGTTCCCCCCTGCCTATGTGCCACTCCTTGCCCTCTGTCCCCCCCCCTCACCCTCTGCTCCTCCCTTGGGTTATGATTGCTTCTTGCCTGCCCCAAATCACCATTTATACCATTCTGACCATGTTCTCATTGTTTGACTTGACATGGTATATGTATAACTATAATATTAGATGGCAAGCTTGTTATTTGTTATTTTATGATGCTACCATTCCTGTATTTTTTAATTTGCTGTGTCTTTTGCTAATGTAATTTTCTTTCTGTGAAATTGCTCTGTACTGTACTTCTCTTGTTGCACTTCCGGATCGTCCCTGAAAATGGGACTGCTAATGTCTCAGTGGACTTACCCAGTCACCAAAATTCAAATACATAAATAAATAGAATGTCAGCCAACGTGGCTGATCTCATCAATGTATTATAGCAAACAGTCTTAGCTGAAGAAATGTGTATGGTGGTGGAGCATATGAACCCCTAGGCTAACCTGAACATCCATCCTGCAATCAAGTCAGGTAGCACCGTCGCCCCCTTCCTCCTCGTCGGATTGTGACTGCTGTTCCTGTTGTCGAGATGGGTATGTTTTTGTGCTCATTTTACAGCTTCTTGAAGGCCAGAGAAAATATATACATTTCCTTGAAAGATGATTCGCAAGCATGCAGGAAAGAGCATACCATAGGTCACCGCTGCCTCTGGCAATATAGCTAGCTCTTACCCTGTTGAAATGGGGCTTTTTTCTGCCTGGTTGCATAACTCAAGTCGGGGTCCAGCCCGATTTCTTGCCCATCGTGCAGCAGAATTATTTTCTGTCTAGCCAAAGCTAGGATAAAGTCCCTCACTCCCACACCATTCAGGACCAGAGCAACAGCCCTGGGAGCATCGGGGTTCTCCTGATGTCCCCATATAGCCACACAATATGCCTTTCGTATTGCGATGTGATGGTCAACAAGGGGCTGTCCAAACTGTCGTTTGAGCCACTCCAATATAAACAATACAAGGTGGTCACCTTCGCTCCTTTCTGGCATGCTGACCACACACAAATTGCAAGCCCTAGCTTGATTTTCCAGTCTCAGTGCAGGACTGTAGGTGAGTGTTTTCCTTAACAAGCTTAGTTGTAGCCCCCAAGGACATTTCAGAATGCTTACGGGAGTCCGTTGCTTCAATTTTAACAAAGGTTACATCTGATTCCAAAACTGTGACTCTGGTAGCTGACGAGTCAGACCTGGAAGCCAATCCTTCTACTGATGAGATCAGTCGGTTTATTTTGAGACCTAAACTTTGTGACCTCTGTTCTTCAGCACTACCGGGCTCAGATGTAGTGTAGCCCTGGGTAGACCTTATGGCTGGCGGTCCAGGAGCATTTTTTACTCTTAGCTCCTTCCTGACTGACTTTATCCTTCTTTTGATTCCCCATATTGTATCAGCAGTTCTTCCGACCGTCAGCTATGTTGTTTGTGGTATACAAATCACCCAAAAAATTATATTTATAAATTCATCTAAATGTTGTACAGAACTTTAAACCCTAGTAGCTATTTCTTCGGCTCCACAGCTCCGCAGCAGGGAAACTGGTTAGTTAAACCTTTTGGGTTCTTTCTTTGTAAAGCAATGTATTATAGTTTCATACTTTTGTTTACAAGTCCAATCAGCCTGAATGCCGTAGACGGACTTGCCGCCTTTCAGTGAACATAATCCCATTTCCTACTGTGCATCTGCTGGTCAAGCAGTCTTTTAAATGCTGCCATACCGCCAGCTCTCACCACCTCTGGTGGCAACGAGTTCCACTCATTAACCACTCTCTGATGGTACCATCTTCCTCTCCTTTGTGTTATATAATTATCACCTTGTAACTGATAGGCGTGAAGCCTAGCTGCCTTATTTGGCCCTTTCTTTCTTCTTAGTCCTGCACATTCCCAAAGATTGTTATTTTGGAAACAAGTATATGCAAAGCACAAGTCTCCCCTTAAACTTCGATAAGACATTGAATACAGGCCTAATCCTGAAAGTCTATCTTGATAGCCCTTCTTCTTTACCATGGCTATCGTCTTCGTGAGTCTGCGCTGTACTCTTTCTACAGGCTTGCAGCTACCTACACTTTGTGGAGTACTAAAGGTCCTCCCATATTCAAGAACTGGCCTAATCAAGGATTTATACAGAGGCACTAAAACTTTCTCACTTCTGCTGTAAATATTCCTTAAAATATTCCCTATTAACTTGTTTGTTCTTTTTACCACATGAGAACTGTGTTTATCAAAGGTTAAGGTATGAGATACTATCACTCCCACAACCCTTTCGGTACCTATACTGACTAGTAACTTGTTATTTAATTTATAGTTGGCTTTCTTATTATTACAACCGAGGTGCATAACTTTACACTTCTCAATATTAAAGCTCAACTTATGTTTCTCTGCCCATCGTTCCAACTTATACAGCTGTTCCTGGAAGGTAAGTATAGATGGTGGTGTATTTACCATTGCCCCCACCTTGGTGTCATCTCCAAACCTGCATAGCCACACTCCTTCTGAAACTTGCATGGATGTGACAAACAGTTTAAACAATATTGGTCCCAGGACAGAGCCATGGGGAACCCCACTTGTTACATCACCAAGTTCGGACAGAAACCCTTTTATGTGTACCCTCTGGTGCCTGTCCTTGAGCCAAGCATTTATCCATGTTCTTAACTGCATATGTACCCCAAGTACTTTGAGTGTCTCCATAAGGATACCGTGAGACACTGTATCAAAGGCCTTGTGGTAGTCTAATTAGACCACATCCACAGGAAGGCCCTGATCCTGTACCTGACTATTTCGAGGAAGTGGAGCAGGTTGCTAGTACAAGATCTACCAGCCTCAAAGCCATGCTGGGAAACATCAATGATATGGAGGTTGTACAGGTTTTGTTCCAAAAGATCCTTAATACACCCTTCCATTATCTATCACAGATGTCACACTGATTGGCCTATAACTCTGGACCAACTGTTTGTCTCCCGCCTTAAAGATTGGGGTGATGTGAGCTACCCTCCACACATCTGGAACCTTCCCTTCTGTCAGCGACCTGTTAAACAGTATCACCAGTGGTCCAGCCAGTTCCTCAGCCAGTTCTCTCAAGAATAGAAGATGGTACCCATCTGGTCCACAAGATTTGGATGTTTTTAGGTTCCTCAATTTCTCCTTAATTTGTGCTGTAGTTATTTGTAGTGGCCTTTCTTGCTTATCTACGTACCCACCACTTGAGTCTATATGTTGGCTAGGTCTCCTGTATACACTTAGTAAATGATTATTAAAGGCTGTGGCCATTTCATCTTCTTTGACCACTATCCTGTTCCCTTCCTTCAAGTTGTTTGTCTGTTACCTTTTTTAAGCTGCCTACATAGCTGAAGAAACTTTTATAATTGTCTTTATTACATTGTGCTAGTCATGACTCGGCATTGGCTCTGGCCTTTTTAATCATTTTCTTACATTTTCTAGCTATCTTTCTGAATTTCTGCTTCCTTTCTTTGGTGGGGTTGGTTCTATACTTTTTGTATACCCTCTCTCTTTTTTTTTGACCATCCTATGTACTGATTCATTAAACAACAAAGGGACATGTCCCCTCCTATCATATTTCACTATCTCTAGAACCCAGTTCTTTATACATTCCTATAGTCTGTCATCTATTATTACCCAGATTTCTTTCACATCGTGGTCCTGTAACTCCTCCTTCCAGTCCCAATCCTGCAATACTTTATTTTCTCATAGTCCGCCTTGACATAGTTGCGGGTTTTTGTTTTCCCACCATTTTATCATGCTTTACCTTCAGGGAGCAGCTGACCATGTTATGGTCACTGTTCCCTATTGGCTGAACTACCTTGACATTGTCAAGCATGTACAAGCATGGTCAAAATCAAATCCAAGATGTGTTTTTCTCTTGTTGGTTGTTGTACATATTGTTGAAAGCCATTAATCTGAAAGATCTCAAGAAATACTTTGTCGGTATTACTTTTCCCCTGCTGACTAATTCAGTCAATATTTGGTAGATTAATGTAACCCCCTGCAAATGGGGGTTCCCAAAAGACTTCCAGGAGCTTGCTTGAATGCTCCAAGCCTGAATGGTGTTTGGCATTTAAGCCATTTATCAGTGAGTGTTTTTAGAGCCTCTGGTACTGTCTCTTTAAGAGCTGTCTGCTTGCAGACATAATTAGTTTGTATGGGGGGACTGTGTGCTTCTCTGCTTGAGTACCACTCGAGCTACTGCCAATTCACTCCATTCTTGCAGTCACTAGGAGTGCAAAGGGAACCTATCTGAAAGATGTAACTGTTTGCCAGAAATCATTTAGAGTAATAATGAAAATACAGTTTGTCTAACCTGCTTTCTTTGCAGTCAGAACTGTGTTTGCCTAGTTCCCCATTCTAGTTTTGAACTGCTGAACTGGACCAATCAGTGTGGGTTAAGGTAGCTCTAAAATGGTGCCTTGGACGAATCAGAACTTGGACTCATAATCTGAGCCAGCCACAAGAGGATTGTATGGGCAGTGACTCTGGGAGATGTAGTTTGACTTGCCTTTTGGACCAACAGGGGCAGTCTATTGTGAGTGACAGCCAATCCAGCCAAGAACTGGGAGGAACTCAAAGGAAGTGCCCGGTTTTGTCTGCTGGAGTTTCAGTTGAGCTCTGGCAGTGAAGAGGAAGGAGCCCTGTGCTTTTTCAGTGTGCAGTTTTAGTCGGGAACGTGTGTAAGGCCCCGAAGTTCCGGGTCTGCAGCTTGTGTAACTGCTTGTTAGGACTGAATCATTCCTGTGAAGAGAATCAAAGGATATCTGAAGAGTAGAAACCAGGCTCACCCTGTAGAAGACTGAGAACTGCTGAATTGCACTCGGTCTGTCAGGAACTGAATCTGCTGTGTGTTCTCCGGTGTTGTGCAGTAATTGCGATCGGGATAGAGAAGCAGCCGCCTGGTATAGTACTTTCTTGTTACCATATAAATGTGTGAGGAGGCTTGTGTAGCTCAAGTGAATCCTGCTGCCATTAAAGGACTTTTGTCTGTTACTGTTTACCATATAAATGTGTGAGGAGGCTTGTGTAGCTCAAGTGAATCCTGCTGCCATTAAAGGACTTTTGCCTGTTGCAGTTTGTCATATAAATGTGTGAGGAGTCTCGTGGAGCTCAAGAGTAGTTGAAGGACCCTATCTTGTTTGGAGGTCGTGAGTACTAATTCAGGGTCGCTCCCTGTTGAATTGCCACATTAAATCCAAATGGAATTACTGTACTGCTGACTGTTTAACTAATTTTTCTTTTCTCTGTGTAAGGGCCCCTACCAGCTGCCACGGTTTGGACTAGCCACTAGGGCTTGGGTACCCAGGGACAGTAACTGGTAGGGATAGGCCTGTGCACAGAGCCATAGGTAGATGAGTAAAGTGATAAGCTAATTAACCTGATTTCCCTGTCCTTGTTACATCCCCTAAATAAATCAGAGCTGCTTGTTTCAGCAAAGTTATACTGCCTGAGGTATTTGTCTATGTTAAAGTATTGTACTGTGATTGTTGCACTGTATCTTCTTATTTTAGGGGTCCCAGTGCATGAACCAGCCCTGGGGGTAAGTGTATACTGTGAAGGTAATTCTGATATACTGTGTGGGCCACTAGTGGGAAGAAAGGGGGGTTGCAGTGTCCCAGAGGGCTGTGACCAAGTTAGTTTAACTATTGCAAACCCTGACCTCTGGGTGGAGGCACCCGCCATCAGATCCAGGCCCCTCAACCTGTTAGTGGCAAATCAAGCAGGGGTAGTAGCCCCTGGGATAGCGCCATCTAGCGGTTACATCTTGGAGGCTCACCGCTGGGATTGTGTGTCCTCTAGTGGCCATATTTATGAACCACTGTTAAGAAAAAAATGGGTACCCCGACAGAAGTGGCTGTGCACCGGCTGGTGGAGTGGTGTACTGGGAAGGAGATCGACCCCCAAAATGCTATGCTTATCCTGGACATCTCCATGGGTATCAATACGGACACTGTACAGGGAGTACTTTCCAAGGTGGAAGGTTTACAAAACCCTGTAGTGGTGGGTCGGCATGCTAATCTGCTCACTCACACTTTCCTGACCCTAGTAGAGTTTAAGGATCCCATAGATAGCTCCAAAGTGCCACAGACCATTAACCCAGAGGGAGCCCTCACTACCTGGAGAGTGATAACTAAGGACAGTAAAGACCCAGGGGGGGAATGAGCCCCCACCACTATCTGAAACTTTTGAGGAGAAATTTGCTAAATGGTTGCTGGGGGAAGGGAAAACTGTGGAGGACTTGAAGAAACTATTCTTGCCACCTGGGGGTGTTCTTCCCCCAACACCCTCTCCCGCTCCAGTACCCGTAATGGTGGCTGAACCAATGCAGACTCCTATTTCTGCACCTGCCATTAGTCACGACTCTTACCAAGGTTGAGGATCTTCTGCACCTCCCACCCCCAGGGGAGGATGACTGGAGACCTGGATAGACTATGTTGCCCCTCAAGTGCTAGAATGGCAATGCTCGGAAGCTGAAAAGCGAAAGAGGGTTAGTGAGAGCCTCGAGGTCCTGCCCTGGCTACCATCCGTGCTAAACGGGCCAGTAACCCTGAAGTGACTGCACAGGCCTATCTTGAGGCCTTGGAGAATGTGTATGGGAGTCCAGATTCTGATGAGGACCTATGGTGGAGAGTAAGAAATGCACAACAGTACCAAGGGGAGTTGTTGTCTGTGTATGTATCTCGGCTGGAAAAATTGTTGCAAGAATGCCTCAGAAAGGGTAGTTTGCCAGCGATTGAACTGGACTGAACCAGGCTGGACAGGATCCTTAAGTCTGCCCCCTTCTCAGAACTGCTGTTGCTTCAGTTACGCCTGGCAAATCAACTGGAATCCCCACCTCCTATGATGAGTTAATGAGAGAAATTGAGGAGTGAGAAAGGCAACCTCGGGAGGGACCTGCACCACTAGCTGCGGTACGACCTCGAGTGACTGAGGGTGACCCATCAAGTGAAGTTCAGGGCAGAGGTTGGCAGTCAATGAGTGCTCTGACAAGGAAAAGATATGCCACAATGGGGCGAACTGTTGAGAGAGATCTGGGAATTCAAAAACAGTCCCTTTATGAAGGCCACGCCTGCAAGTACGGGCCCTACCTATATCCGACTGCATTGCTATGGGGTGGGGGTACCCACCATGTATCTCCTGCTGATAACAGCTCCAAACTCAATTCTTGACCATGGAAGTGGAGAAACTGATGAGATGTCTCCAAATGCTTATCACGAGACAGAGATGGCACCAAGGTTTCCTAGTTAGTAGTACCCCGCCTCTGCTCCCAGTGTGGCTACCGTCAGCTCAAACTCCAGAAAGTATGTTTTGCTATAATTGTGGGAAGGATGGGCACATGAAAAGGGAATGCCGGTCCCAAAAACACTGACAAAGTTGCATATAGCTACAAGGAGAGCTTGGAGAACAAATCAGTGGTTAAGAGGTGCACGAAATGATCCCAGTGAGGGCACCAAAAATGCTAACTCACGCCCTTTGTGGCAAGGTCAGTTGCCCAGGCCCCACTACCGCCTCTCCAGACTGGTCCAGAATAGTGGGTCCCTCCATGGAGACCACTGTAAAGGTGAATGGAGTGTCTACAAGAGCTGTATTAGACAGTGGCTCCTAAGTGACAATTATGTTCCAGGATTGGTATCAGAAGCATTTGTCAGGACGCACTTACAACCATTAGAAGGACTGTGTATGGGGTTAAGTGAGAAGGCCTACCCTATTCCGGTATATCCGAATTTGGCTGACTTTCCCCACCTCCGTGGCTGGAGTGGCCGAACAAGTAGAGACCCTAGCCTTAGTGTGTCCCCACTGGACTGTATGATGGTGTCCCTTGTTGATTGGAACAAATGCTCATATGTTCGAAGGCTGGCACAGTTGTGTTATGGAAAACAGGGGTCAAAGACTAGTAGAGCTTTAAGAGTTCTGGCTTTAATTAAGAAGGCCTATGAGGCACAGAGAGATGCTGAAAAACAGAACCAGAGGACCGGTCGAACTGTATGGAAGAAGGATCCTGAGTCTCTGATCCTGGTGCCAAATGCCCAGTGTATCTTACAGGGAGAGGTCCGTATCGAAAGGATGTTAAGAATAAAATATTAATGTTGGATGCACCAGGCGATGGAAAATTGCCAGAGGGACTGCTGGTCAAGCCAGTATTTTGCCCGCTAGAGCCCATGCTTATGCCAGAAGGGTAATGGTCCAAGATCATAATGTGTCTGAAGAGACATTCAGTAAATAGAGGTTGCATCCTGGCTAATGCATTGTGCAGACACTGCAGTGCTACCCAGCAGCAAGAGTTCGAGGAAGAATGACAGAGTAACGCCTGACTTGTTTGATTTCGCGACTCCCGCTGCCAGCTGAATGGAAAGTGAGGATCAGTGAGAAGCTTGCCCAGAGAGACCAGGTGTTTTCTTTAAAGGAATGGGGCGTGAGGATGCGTGCAAGGAGCTGAGCACAATATCCGGCTGCATGACGAAAGACCATTTCGTGAGGAGGTCTCGGCGCCTGGCACCTGCTGACATAGATGATGTGAGACGGCATCTGCAAGAGATGTTAGCTGCTGGTGTAATACAAGAATCCAGAAGCCCTTATGCTTCCCCATTGTGGTAGTGAGGAAAAGAATGGGACAGTAATGATGTGCGGATTATCGCACCTTAAACCGCGGACTATCCTGATCAGTACACAATGCCCGCATTCAGGATGCTTTGGACTGCCTAAGCGGGAGCAAGTGGTTCTCTGTGTTGGATCTCCGCAGTGGGTACTACTAGATCCCGATGGCCCAAGGACCATGAGAGACAGCCTTTATCTGTCCGCTGGCTTCTATGAATTCATGAGGATGCCTCATGGATTTCAGGTGCCCCAGCCACTTTTCAACGATTGATGGAGCTGCAGTGGGGGACATGAACTTACTTAGAGTGCCTGGTATACCTAGATGATGTTATTGTGTTTGGCAGCTCACTGGATGAACATGAGAGCAGATTATTTAAGGTATTGGACTGACTGGAGGACTTTGGCCTTAAACTGTTCATTGATAAGTGTCAATTCTTTCAAACATCAGTAAAATATGTGGGACACATAGTATCCACCGAGGGAATAGAGACCGACCCAAGTAAAGTTGAGGCCTTGACCACCTGGCCACAGCCCAAAAATCTAAAAGAACTGCAAAGATTCCTGGATTCTGTGGTTATTATCGGTGTTTCATCAAGGACTATTCAAGAGTGATCCGCCTTTACTTAACCTTACTCAAGGGTATCCCCAACCCACAAAAATACCAAAGTCACGCCCCTCAAGACTGAAAGAGTGTATTTTCATCTGAGTGAAGTATTTGGGGCCCGCTGGACTCCTGATTGTGAGACTGCTTTTCATGAGATCATATATCAACTTACCCATGCTCCAGTGCTGGCCTATGCCGATCCAAGAAAACCTTACGTCCTGCACACTGATGCTAGCTTGCAAGGGTTGGGGCTGTGTTGCACCAAGAGCACGAGAATGGCCTGAGACCAGTGGCCTTTGCCAGTAGAAGCCTGACCCCATCCGAAAAGAACTATCCTGTACATAAGTTAGAGTTCTTAGCTTTGAAGTGGGCTATTGTTGACCAATTCCATGAGTACCTGTATGGGGCTAAAATACTAGTAAAAACTGACAATAATCCTTTGACCTATGTGCAGACCTCAGCTAAGTTGGATGCTACTGGCCATAGGTGGCTTTCTGCATTAGCTGCATATGATTATGCTGTTGAATACCGAGCAGGTCTGAACCACGTAGATGCTGATGCTCTCTCCCAGAGGCCTGTTCCCCAGAATGAATGGGTCAGATTGGCAGAACCTGACATTCGGGCACTCTGCCGGAAGTTTGACAGGGAGGAACAAATGTCCACAGACGCAGTGGACTGCATGGTGGATTGCTTGGGACCCTCTGAGAATTGCATACCTGCTGCTTGTTGCCACTTTTCTGCAATAGACATTGGTGCACTGCCTCAGCTGGACAATGACAGTATTCGGCGGCTCAATCCTGCGATCCCATGATCAAATCAGCTTTAGAAGCCCTCTATGCAGGGAAAGATGTGTCCAAATTACTTCCACTGATTTGAGAACTGCACTGTTATACAAAGAAGGTCCTAAGTTGAAACTGATCAATAAACTGTTATACAGAGAAACAGTAGACAGAGGGGACACAGACAAACAACAGCTAGTGCTGCCCACTGCCTTTCAAGACTCAGTACTGAGGTCCGTGCACAACCACATGGGGCACCTTGGTATAGATAGAACACTTGACTTGGTGAGATCCAGATTCTATTGGCCTAAGATGGGGCTGATGTGAGCAACACATTCGAACTTGTAGTCGCGCTTACAGAGGAAAGCTTATCTCAGAGGGCTGCCCCTGTTAACATCACCACCAGTGCACCCATGGAGCTGGTCTGTATTGATTTTCTGAGTTTGGAGTCAGATCAAAGAAATATCAGTAAGTGTTGGTGGTCACTGACCATTTCCACGAGATATGCCCAAGCTTTCCCCAAAGACCAGAAAGCATCCACTGTGGCCAAAGTACTTGTAGAAAACTTTTTGTTCACTAGGGCTCCACAAAGAATCCATTCTGATCAAGGAGAGACTTTGAGAGTCGCCTGATCAAAGAGATGCTTTCTCTGTGGGGAGTGCGAAAGTCCAGAACCACTCCTTACCACCCCCAGGGGACCCACAGCCTGAACGTTTCAACCGCACTGCATAGATATGCTAGGCACCTGCACCCAAAGGACAAGCCCAGATGGAGCCAACAAATTAGCACCCTGGTACATGCTTATAACTGCACCAAAAGTGATGCCACTGGGTTCTCCCCCTACCGCCTGATGTTTGGAAGAGAAGCTCGACTACCGGTAGATGTGTGTTTTGGGGTCTCTCCTGATGGGGTTCAAGCTGACAACTATTTACAGTATGTGCAAAAGTTAAAGGCCCAGCTGACTCATGCGTACCAACTGGCTCAAACCATGGCTGCCGAAAGAAATCTGGCCAACAAAGAAAGGTATGATAAAAAGGTGAAAGCACAGGAACTCCAGGAGGGAGATCGGGTATTGCTAAGAAATCTGGGACTGCATGGCAAACACAAGATTGCTGACAGATGGCACCATCTCCATCACATTGTAGTGGGCAAACTAGATGATCTGCCAGTGTACAAAGTAAGGCCTGAGAATAATTCAAAAGATGTAAAAACAATGCATACAAATCATTTACTGCCCATTGGACAAATCTTGATTGAGTCTGTGCCCCCAGAAGATGCCCCCTCTGGACCAGTGACTAGAGCTGCTGCTAAGAAAAGATCAAGAAAGTCTGCACCTACAGAAGCAGAGTTAAAGTGTCCTCTCCACAAGTCCCAGTTGAGCATGACTGTCAGTCCATATCAGAAGAAAGTGAGAGTGACTTTGAATACTATCCTTCTTACGAACTGAGTCAATTGTTTCGGGCAATCCCTAGTCAATACTGAAGACTAAGTTGGGCCTTCTGGACTGTCTAAGCCCCAGCTTCGTCCCTGAGCCAATGCTCCCAGAAAGTGAAGTGCAAAGTATCAGATCAGATGAAATGGAATCATTGTGCATGGTTGAACTGTTTGAGCTTTCAGGAGGAAAATGATGGATTGGGGCAGACTGGTGATACACCAGAACAAGAAGAGTATTTTGAGTGCCCTGACAGTCCACTGCCAGTGTCCAAAAGATCTCCATGCAGCCAAATATTGTGGACCCAGAAACTGTAACTCCTGGAGCTGAAAGTGCCCCAAGTTCTAGCTCTCTACCCCATGGAGACTCCCTGACAAGTGAGGACAATGCTGAAAATGAGGCTCAGAGTACAGAGACTGTAACAGTTCCCCTAGAAAGACTGGTCGAGCTGTAAAGCCTGTGGTGCACCTCAGTTATGATTCCCTTGGGAGGCCTGTGGACTTGCCTCTCAATGTTGTCCATAAAGGAGTGTATGTGTCCCCGAGCTCATTGCCCAAACTGAGCGTCAGTGCCAACTCAAGTTACTTGTGTTGCCTCTAAGTATGGTGCCCTTGCCCGCCCAGCCCCAAGGTAACTGATAGGAAGGGCCCCTCTCTTCAGGTTTCATGTGCAAGAGGTACAATTTGAGTTATGGTACAATGTGCGCAATACTGTGTAAAGAATGACGTACTGCAATGTTTCAGAAATGTGTTCTTGTAAAATGATATATTGACTGATGATTACATGTGTGAGCCTAATGCAAATGTATCGGTTGCAGTTGAAACATATAGAGTGCTTGCTTGGCCCAGCGGACATCAAGCTTTTCCCCGACCAGGAAGGTGTAACCCCTGCAAATGGGGTTCCCAAAGACTTCAGGAGCTTGCTTGAATGCTCCAAGCCTGAATGGTGTTTGGTGTAAGCCATTTATCAGTGAGTGTTTTAGAGCTCTGGTACTGTCTCTTTAAGAGCTGTCTGCTTGCAGACATAATTAGTTGTATGGGGGACTGTGTGCTTCTCTGCTTGAGTACCACTCGAGCTACTGCCAATTCACTCCATTCTTGCAGTCACTAGGGTGCAAAGGGAACCTATCTGAAAGATGTAACTGTTTGCCAGAAATCATTTAGAGTAATAATGAAAATACAGTTTGTCTAACCTGCTTTTTGCAGTCAGAACTGTGTTTGCCTAGTTCCCATTCTAGTTTTGAACTGCTGAACTGGACCAATCAGTGTGGGTTAAGGTAGTCTCTAAAATGGTGCCTTGGACGAATCAGAACTTGGACTGTAATCTGAGCCAGCCACAAGAGGATTGTATGGGCAGTGACTCTGGGAGATGTAGTTTGGACTTCGCGCTTTTTGACCAACAGGGCAGTCTATTGTGAGTGACAGCCAATCCAGCCAAGAACTGGAGGAACTCAAAGGAAGTGCTCGGTTTTGTCTGCTGGAGTTTCAGTTGAGCTCTGGCAGTGAAGAGGAAGGAGCCCTGTGCTTTTCAGTGTGCAGTTTTAGTCGGAAACGTGTAAGGCCCGAGTTCTGGTCTGCAGCTTGTGTAACTGCTTGTTAGGACTGAATCATCCTGTGAAGAGAATCAAAGGATATCTGAAGAGTAGAAACCAGGCTCACCCTGTAGAAGACTGGAGAAATTGCTGAATTGCGCTCGGTCTGTCAGGAACTGAATCTGCTGTGTGTTCTCCAGGGTATTGTGCAGTAATTGCGTCGAGATAGAGAAGCAGCCGCCTGGTATAGTACTTTCTGTTACCATATAAATGTGTGAGGAGGCTTGTGTAGCTCAAGTGAATCCTGCTGCCATTAAAGGACTTTTGCCTGTTACTGTTTACCATATAAATGTGTGAGGAGGCTTGTGTAGCTCAAGTGAATCCTGCTGCCATTAAAGGACTTTTGCCTGTTGCAGTTTGTCATATAAATGTGTGAGGAGTCTCGTGGAGCTCAAGAGTAGCCCTGCTGACGTTGAAGGACCCTATCTTGTTTGGAGGTCGTGAGTACTAATTCAGGGTCGCTTCCTGTTGAATTGCCACATTAAATCCAAATGGAATTACTGTACTGCTGACTGTTTAACTAATTTTTCTTTTCTCTGTGTGAAAGGGCCCCTACCAGCTGCCACGGTTTGGACTAGCCACTAGGGCTTGGGTACCCAGGGACAGTAACTGGTAGGGATAGGCCTGTGCACAGAGCCATAGGTAGATGAGTAAAGTGATAAGCTAATTAACCTGATTTCCCCCTGTCCTTGTTACATCTCCCTAAACAAATCAGAGCTGCTTGTTTCAGCAAAGTTATACTGCCTGAGGTATTTGTCTATGTTAAAGTATTGTACTGTGATTGTTGCACTGTATCTTCTTATTTTACAGGGGGTCCCAGTGCATGAACCAGCCCTGGGGGTAAGTGTATACTGTGAAGGTAATTCTGATATACTGTGTGGGCCACTAGTGGGAAGAAAGGGGGGTTGCAGTGTCCCAGAGGGCTGTGACCAAGTTAGTTTAACTATTGCAAACCCTGACCTCTGGGTGGAGGCACCCGCCATCGGATCCAGGCCCCTCAACCTGTTAGTGGCAAATCAAGCAGGGGTAGTAGCCCCTGAGATAGCGCCATCTAGGGGTTACATTAAAATCTCCCATTATGATGCAGTTTTCTTTACTAGTCATGTTTTCGATCTGTTCCAGAAAAAGTTTGTTTTCGGCTTCTAATAGACTGTGTGACCTGTAACAGACATCCAGTCTGAATGTTTCATTTTTTAATCGGAACTTAAACCATATTTGCTCAGGGTTTTTTGTGTCTTGGTTTTCTTTCTTGTGTAAAACAGCATTTAGATGATTCAAGACATATAGTCCCACTCCCCCACCAGCCTTATTTGTTCTTGGGTTTTCAAAAACGTCATACCCCTGAATCTCCTTCCCCAAGTCATCTTTCCTCCTCCCAGTCTATGTTATTCCACACACATCAACCCTATCTCTCAGAAGTATATATTTAAGTTCATCGTACTTATTTCTGATATTTCTGGCATTTATAAGCAGGAGCTTTATTTTCGCTTTTTCTGCAGTGATTTAGTACTATTTATGATGTATTCAGAGTTCACAGTGACTGAATATATACCTTCCACTACCCGGTCACCTCTCCCCACAGTTATCAGTTTAAATTTTCATCAGTCGCTTCTTTAAACATTCATCCTAGTTCTTTACCACCTTTCCTGTTTAGGTGTAGTCCATCATTACTAAATAACTCCAATTTATCGTTAAACAATTCCCATGTTTTATCACACTCAATTACTTCCATCATGGTTCATCTTCTCAACCAGTTATTTATCCTATGTGCTTTCCTATTTATTCTAGTACTTGCTCTTGGAACTAGTAACATTTCTGACATGACTAGAATTCCGTTCACATCTTTTACCAGTTTACCAATAGTCATGTAGTCCAAATACATTTGTTCTTCACTAGTACATTTTAAATCATTCGTCCCTATGTGTATCATAATCATGGGAGTGTCCCCCTTATATTTCACCATTTTAGGTAGTAGAGATACTACGTCAGCTATTTTTGCTCCAGGTAAATAAAAACTAGTGACTCTTTCCTTCAAGTTTTTTGTTGTGTACGCATCTGTGTATGTTAACATGGACTCTCCGATTACATACATTCTACTATTACCATTTATTCCATTTATTTCAGCTCCCATGTCTTGTTGGTGTACTTCCCCAGTAGTTTCTGTTATTGGCCTAGTTCCTGTACTTACGGCAACTGTTCCACTTTCTTCTCCAACTACCTTATTTAGACCTGTCCTTTGTCCCTCAATTATCTTGCCAATTTGCTGTCCAGGGTAACAGTTGTTTGAATCCCTACAGTTCCGGTGTTACAAAGGCACACATTAAACACTTCATTACCTGCAACACTAAATTTGTTGTGTACACCCAGTGGTGCTCCTGTAGGAAGGTGTACATAGGTCAAACGACATAACCACTAAAAGCACGCATACAGGAGCACTACTGAACTGAACAGCTAGGCTGAGGGCTTCAGGGGCCAGGCTCTGCCTATGGCGATAAAGTAGCTCTAAGCATTTGTTGATTGCTTTAGCTGTGATGTCCATGTGGCGGGCATAGGAAAGCAAGCTGTCAAGAGTAATTTCAAGATATCTGAAGTGATGAACATGTTCATGCAATTCTGCTTGCCACTGCCAACTGTTAGCAGGTGTAACCCCCACCACAGAGCACTGAAGGGGGAGCTGTAATAGATACAGTAACTTGAGACACACAATGGGAGTAACAGGAAACCATGTGGAAAAAGATCTCATTACCCCCTAGCAGGACTTACTTTTTTAAATGGTGAAAGGTCTCTGATATGCCAAGAGAAAGTACAGGCACATAAGAACTTACCGTAACAGTAAATCTTCGAGAGAGAGGCTCTTGCAGTAGGTATTTACCATTAGAATTGCACCCCCTCGCATCAGGACCACACAGAAAACTTTAGCTAGCCGTGTCTGACAGGGGACCACCCACCGAAGTCACGTGACCATCAGTGTGACCCTATATAGTGAGTGGTCCCTGGCCCGCCCTCCAGTTCTCCCACCAGAGACCTCAGAACAAAGTGACAGGAGAAAGGAGTGGGTTCCTAAAGCCAAAGTAAGGATAATAGGAGAACCAATAGTAGAAGCTGGGGGAAGGAGTGAGGAAAAGATACCTACTGCAAGAGCCTCTCTTGAAGATCTACTGTTATGGTAAATTCTTACGTAACTGTACTATCTTACTAAGAGAGGGCTCTTGCAGTAGGTATTTACCATTAGAACTGAGTCCCAAGCAGTGTAAATCAGACAAGTCTGAAGCACGGGAGGCAGGAAAGATCTACAGAGACACACAAACTATGAAAGTAGGCCCTGAAGGACAGCTAGTCCAAAGCCAGACCTGCACCTAGGGGCAATGTCCAGAGTGGAAGACTAGGTTTGCTGGCAAAGGCACCTAGCTTCACCTGAGCTCTTTTCTTCTAGGTTTGCTTGTAAGGACAGAGCAAGGAACCTTATCAGAGCATGGAACAAAATAAAGGCATCTTTTGGCTAGGCAGATTTAATGTGTGATATTTTCTTTTTTACTCACAGGGTTTGTTACTGTCTTTTGCTAACATTTTACTGCTTTATTCTTCTGTGATTCAAATTGTTGTTGCAGGGTATACTTTCTGCTGCATTATTACAGAGTGTGCCTACAGGTTTGTTACTGTTTTGTGCTTACAGATTACTGCTGTAATCTTCTCTGATTCAAATTGTTTTTTGCAAGGTATATCTTCTGTTACTGCTTTATCTTTCTCTCTAGCAAAGTGTTTTTTTGCAGGGCATATCTTCTGTGAAATTATTACTGGTGGTGTTTTACAGTTTTATCAATCATGAGGCTAAGCTTTCAGGGCTACTGCATTTGTTGTTGGTTGATTGTTTCTTCTCTTACATCCTTGCTTCTTTCATCTGTGGTTCTTCTTTTTCGGCAGGAGAATGGCCCAGCCACCCACCCACATCCCCAACCACCCCATGCTACACTCCTTTTATAGGGTAGCACAGTCATGACATTTCCTGTAGCAAAGCAGGAGGGGGTGGATCGGGGGGTATCAACACAGTGACCTCACTTACATGGGCACAAATAATTTAACTTGTTATAATGAGTTATACAAAAACAAACAAACAAAACAAAAAAATCAAACTTTTGCTTTCATTTTCCTCCTTTTAATTACTTGGACCAGGTTATAAACCCTGCAACTCATCTGGAATGGATATTATTAACTGCAGGTACTGCGGGACACTTTTCAAAAGGGCAGTTATACAGGATTTAGGATGCTATCCTACAAGCTGGACCATTGGTGATCTAAGAGCTCAGCTCCAGGCAGCATGTGCAAAGATTGCGCGCCTCAAATCACAAATGCAGGAGGAAATATATTACAAGAACCACCCATTTCCCCAACATCCAACTGAAGCATCTCGACCGAAAAGGGTAGTTGGTCTGGGAGGTTGGCAGGTGGTTAGAAGGGGCAAATCAGGTGCCCCATCACTCAGTGCTCTCCAATGTATCACCTCCACAAACCATATAAAAACTACAAACAGGTATCTGCCTCTATCTCTGAAATCAAACAAAGGGGCAGAGGACACTGCAGCACAGGAGCTAGTGCAACAAAACTCACCCAAAACAGGGACCAAAACAAAAAAAGCAAAAAGGAAATCCAAAACATTTCTGATCATAGGAGACTCCATGATTCGGGGAGTTGATACCTATCTCCAGCTGGGGGTAATGGTCAGATGTCTCCCAGGTATATCAGCGTGGAGAGACATTGACCACATTACTAAAATTGTGTAGGAAGCAGGAGAAAACATCGACGTCCTGGTACACATAGGGACTAACGATCTCGCCAGGTGGTCAGCTGTGAAGACCAAGGAACACCTGACCAGGCTGGGAGAGACACTGTCATACATTTCACCTGGCATTTCCTTTTCTGAGATCCTGCTGGTCTGGGAGAGGGGGGCAGATGGACGGAAGGTCGGAGATAGGGACACTAAACATGTGGCACAAGGGCTGGTGCCAGGAAAAATGACACAAATTTGTAAGTAACCGGCAACAGTTTGGGGAATGAAAGTTCTTTAAATTCGATGGACTGCATCTGACTAAGGAGGGAATCAGTGCATTGGGGCAGAAGTTTGACGTCTTTGCATAATATTTAAATTAGTAAATGGGGAGAGGGGTGCAGCACCCGATACATCGAACGGGAAGAACACCCTTCCCCCTCAGCTAGTGATCAAACAGGAGTTCAGCACGTTTATAGTTCATTTGCATCACCAGGTAAGGAAAAAGGTCCAGCTCCCCATAGGACGCACAGGAGAAATGCCCAACAAATAACACACTGAAACCTGGCCAATGGAAAATCATGTACACAAATGCCCACAGTCTGGGAAACAAGATCCCAGACCTGTAGGCAACAATGACAGAGGCTAACTGGACATAGAAGCCATTAGTGAGACATGGTTCACCAGTAACCACACTTGGGAAACTTCAGTACCCGGCTATGTACTGTTCAGAAGAGATCGAGGTGCAAAAAGGGAGGTGGAGTGGCCCTTTATGTCAATGAAGATATCAAAGCTACGGAAATTCAGAATACACATAAGGAGTCAGAAGAACTGTGGGTCACCCTGGAAACAAGAAATCGGACAGCCATATGAACTGGGGTTGTCTACAGGCCTCCAGACCGGGGTGGGGGACACAGACAAATTACTGTTAGAAGATATACAAAACATGACAGCTAAAGGGGAGGTTCTGATAATGGAAGACTTCAACATGCCAGATACAGACTGGTCAATACCAGCAGGAACATCTGCCAGAACCAGACACATGGTGGATTCCCTGCAGGGGGAGGGCCTCAAGCAACTGGTACAACAACCCACAAGAGACAGGGCTATCCTAGATCTAGTACTGACTAACGGGGAAAGGATCACAGATCTCCAGGCAGAAGGTCACCTGGGGGCCAGTGACCATCACATGGTATGGTTCAATTTGGACACTAGAACTAAATCATCCCATTCCAAGGCAAAAATATGGGACTTCAGAGGAGCTGACTTTGATAACATGGCCAACAGAGTTAAGCTATCCCTGGCAAGAAGAAATACAGGTGAGGGGGTACAGGCAAAGTGGGCAAGCATTAAGGATGCAATATTTGAAGCAACATCCCATTGTGTTAGAGAGAAAAGCAAGAGAAAAAAAAGGAGGAAACCACTTTGGTTCTCAAAAATAGCAGCAGAAAAGGTCAGAGCCAAAAGACTGGCCTTCAGGAAATATAAGGGAACATAGCAGGATGAAGATAGTGAGGCATACCAAACTTCCTTAAAGGAAGCAGGGAAGGCAGTAAGGCAGGCACAGGCCCAAACCAAGGAAACACTAGCATGAACAGTAAAAGAAGGGGACAAGACTTTCTATAGATACATTAGTGAAAGGAGAAAGTCAAGAGGGGGTATTGCTAAGATCAAAGGGGATAAGTGGGAGTGTGTGGAGGAGGACCAAGGAAAAGTATATATCCTAAATAGATACTTATGCTCAGTATTTACTGAGGAGACATTAGGACAGGGCCCACAGCTCAGTACCATGGACATGGGGGAGGAGGAGGCAGGTGTACACTAGTCACTTCACAAAAGAAATGGTCCAACAAGAACTCACTAAGCTCAGGGTGGACAAGGCAATGGGACCTGATGGCATACATCACAGGGTACTAAAGCAGCTAAGGGTGAAACTAGCAAAGCCATTATCAGAACTGTTTAGTGAGTCTCTGAGCACAGGAGAGGTCCCAGGAGACTGGAGAAGGGCTCATGTGATCCCGCTCCACAAGAGTAGTAGCAGGGAGGAGGCAGGGAACTACAGACCAGTCAGTCTTACCTCAGTAGTGAGCAAGATTATGGAGGCACTCCTTAAGGAAAGGATAGTGCAACACTTGGAATCCATAGGAACACAGGAACCAAGACAGCATGGGTTTACAACAGGAAGGTCCTGTCAAACTAATCTCATAGACTTCTTTGACTGGGTAACCAGAGTGGTGGACCAAGGGGGCGCAGTTGATGTTGCCTACCATGACTTCAGCAAAGCTTTTGATACTGTTCCACATAGAAGATTGATTAATAAGCTTGGTAGGCTCGAGTGGGTCAGAAATTGGTCAACTGGGTGGCAAACTGGTTGGCAAGCAGAAAACCGAGAGTGGTGGCAAATGGTATACAGTCAGAAGAGATGCAAGTCACAAGTGGGGTACCTCAGGGATCAGTCCTGGGGCCAGTCCTCTTCAATATCTTCATCAGTGACATTGCAGATGGATTGGAGGGTAAGGTTTGTCTGTTTGCAGATCACACCAAGATCTGCAACAGAGTAGATGAGCCAGATGGGGTGGGCAGAATAAGAAGAGATCTGGATAAACTGGCAAAATGGTTGGCAGAGTGGCAACTGGAGTTTAATGCAAAGAAGTGCAAGATCATGCACATAGGGAAGAGAAACCATGAAGCCACCTATAGGTTGGGAGGGGAGTTGCTGGCAATCACAAGGGAAGAAAGAGAATTAAAGAGCAGGTACCTATTGTCAGACACCCAGCTCCCCTCAAACATATACAATAGTAGAACTGCTCTAATGTTGAGGGGTATTAAAAATTCTATGCGCTTCCCTCTGGTTAAAAAGTTATAGCGCCCCAAAGTTGCACCCCCATAAAAACAAAGCCTTGTCTGACACGCCTCCTTTTGTGATGTCAGAAAATGAATACTGAGGGTGCAGGTCATTAACCTGTATGCATGCGATATGTCTATGTCGTTTAGTACTATTTAGAGGTGCCATGTACAAAAATCAAAGAAGCCGCTGGAGCTACAGTCCCTGTTTACTGGAGCGGTCACGCTCATTGTTCAAAGTGGCAACTCTAAATAGTACTAAACATCATTGACAAATGGCACCAATATAGATCTATGGAGCACACACAAGCAGCCTTCATTTTCTGACATCACAAAAGGAGGCGTGTCAGACAAGGCGTTGTTTTTATGGGGGTGCAAATTTGGAGTGCTATAACTTTTTAACCAGAGGGAAGCGCATAGAATGTTTAATGCCCCTCAACAGTAGAGGAGATCTACTATTACATATGTTTGAGGGGAGCTGGGTGCCTGACAGTAGGTACCTGCTCTTTAAGCATCATCATCACAGATGACCTGAAATCATCCAAACAGACCACTAAAGCAGTAGGTAAGGCTAGAGGGATGCTGGGGTGTATTAGCAGGGGTATCGCAAGTCGTAAGAGGTAGGTAATAATCCCTCTTTACAAGACACTAGTTAGGCCCCATCTGGGGTACTGCGTGCAGTACTGGAGGCCACACCTGCACAAGAACATTAGCAAAATGGAGGCAGTCCAGAGAAGGGCAACCAAAATGGTGCAAGGACTGCATCAGAAAACATATGACGACAGATTAACGGAGCTCAATATGTATACCCTAGAGCAAAGGAGGGAGAGAGGTGATATGATCGAAACATTCAAACATCTTAAGGGCATTAACAAGGTGAAAGAATTTAACATGTTCCAATATAAGAAAAATAGCAGGACAAGAGGACATAGCATGAGGTTAGAGGGAGGCCAATTAAGGGGTAATGTAGGAAGTTCTTTTTCACAGAAAGGGTGATGGATGCATGAAACACCCTACCTCAGGAAGTGGTGGATATGAATACAGTGCAGGGCTTCAAACAGGCATGGGATAGGCATAAGGGAACAATACAGATGAGTATGAATAGATAGGCCATTGACAGAGTAAAGGCCTATGGCACATTCATAAGGTAGAAAAACTGAGCAGACTGTATCGGCCTTGGGGTCCTTAGCTGCCGTCAACTTCCATGTTTCTACGATTGTAGTGTTTTGTGAAAGTGTGGATGGAGATCCAAGTGGCTGCAGCACAAATGTCAGCAGCAGACACATTTTTGAAATAAGCAGCAGAAGCAGCCATGCCTCTGGTAGAATGACCTTTGACTTTCCCCGGCAAAAGTTTGTTGTACCTCTGGTAGCAGAAAATAATGCAGTCTGTCAACCATTTGGACAAACGCTGCTTAGAAACAGTGGCGCCCTCTCTTTTGGGTGCAAAGGAAACAAAAAGCTGATCAGTTTTAGAGACTGACTTAATCCGATTTGTGTAATAAGGCAAAATTCTGTGGATATCTGAAGTGTGTAGAATTGCCTCTCCCTGGTTAGAGTACTCAGGGTAATACACCAGTAGTTGAATGGTCTTATTCAACGTAAACTTGGAAACCACTTTAGGTAAAAACTTAGGATTAGTATGCAGAGCAACCCAGTTTCTGTGAAAGATCAAATAAGGCTCCTTACACATCAGGGCCTGAAGCTCAGAAATCCTTTGAGCAGAAGTAACAGCAACTAAAAAGAGCACTTTCCATGACAGAGAGCACATGTCACAACTTGCTGCCAGTTCAAAAGGAGGCAAGGTGAGTTTTTCCTAAAATAAAATTCAAGTCCCACGGTGGAGCAGGGTTATACCAGGGGTTTCAGGTGGAGAATTCTCTTCAGAAAAGTTTTGGAAACCTCCAGCTGAGCAACAGTTTTGCCTTCCACAGGAACGTGGTAGGCAGAAATGGCTGAAAGGTGTACCTTCAAAGAAGAGTAACTCAGGCCTAGGTCAGAGAGATGCAGGAGGTACTCCATGACCTGAGGGACGGGGCACAAAAAAGGGTCCCAACCCTTGAGGTGGCCCAGATGGAAAATCTCCTCCATTTCTTAGCATAACTGGTTCTCATGGAAGTCTTCCTAGCCTCCATGGGGACTTGGGTGACCCTAGGTGAGACATCAAAATGCAAAGCGGCTATGTCAGAAGGTGCCACACATGGAGGTGAAGGGACTTCAGCCCTGGATGGACCAGCATGCCCTCCTCCTAGGACAGGAGGTCATAAGAGAGAGGTAGAGGAACCGGGGGTTCTACTGCTAGTTGCTGAAGTACCAGAAACCATATTTGGTGGAGCCAATGAGGGGTGATCAAGATCATGCAAGCCCCTTCCGCTTGCAGCTTGAGCAGTACCTTCTGTAGAATTGGAAAGGGAAGGAAGGCGTACAAGGACCTCCCTGTCCAACAAAGTGATAGTGCATCTCACCAAATAACACCAGCCCTGGAATGACCAAGAAAACTTGGGTAGTTTTGCAATGGATGGGGAGGTGAACAGATCGAGATCTGGATGACCCCTCCGGTTGAATGTGTCCTCAACCACTGATTGGTTTAGTTCCCACTCATGAGTCTTGGCCTGGGTGTGGCTGAGGCTGTCTGCTAGGATGTTCTAGATGCCTGGGACATGCACTGTTGTGAGGGAGATCCGATGATGAACTGCCCAAGACCAAACTCGTATCGCCTCCCTGCAAAGGGGATACGATTGAGTGCCCCCTTGCTAGTTCAGGTACCATACTATGCACATATTGTCCATTTGGACCAGCAGAGGACCTTGGCTTAGGAGGTGCTGAAAGGCCTGGAGGGTGTACAGCACTGCCCACATCTCCAGAACATTTATGTGCAGGGAGAGTGCTGACTGAGATTACAGACCCTGTGTCCTTTGGTTCTCTAGATGTGCCCAACCCAGCCCTGAAGCATCCATGGTCAGAGTCTGGGTGGGGAAAGGAGGCTGAAAGAGGATTCCTGTGCAGAGATTGTTGATATCCTGCCACCAAAGGAGGTCCCGGCGCATTGATCCAGATACCATGATCTTGTGATCGAGGTCGTCCAATCTCTGGTCCCACTGAACCCTGAGTGTCCACTGTGATATATTTGCATATGGAGCCTGGCTGCAGGAACCATAGGAATGGCCGATGCCATAAGGCCACGGAGGTGCAGCACTGACCTGGCTGAAACCCAACGACTGGAAGCCACAAACTGTGCCTGGTGTTGCAAAGTTTCTGCCCATCCAGTGGGAGGAAAGCCTGACCCTGGGCTGTATCCAGCACCGCCCCAATAAACTGCAGACACTGGGAGGGTGTAAGGTGAGACTTGGGATAGTTCACCGTAACCCCCACTTGGGCAAATAGGTCCAGGGTAGCCAAATGGGAGAGTTCCAGCTGTTCCCTCGATGAGGCTGAGATCGGCCAATCATCGAGGTATGGAAAGATATACTGGCCCCGACGCCTCAAAGCCGCTGCCACCACCACTAGGCACTTAGTAAAAACCCTGGGTGCTGAAGACAGACCAAAAGGAAGGGCCTTGAACTGGTAGTTTTCCCCTTAGAAGGAGTACCTGAGGTAGCGGTGGTGGGCCTGAAAAACAGGTATGTGCAGGTAAGCATCCTGCATGTCCTGGGTGCAGAGCCACTGTCCCTTGTGTATCAGGAGCAGCAAGCCTGGAAGGGTCAGCATCCGGAAACGTTTGTACTCTACAGTATGTACACATTCAAGGTGCTGAGGTCTATTATTGGGCGTAAATCTTCCATCTTTTGGGGGACCAGGAAGACGTGAGAGTAGTATCTCCTTCCTACCTGGTTTGGAGGTACAGGCTCTGTGGCTGCTTTTTGCAGAAGAGCCTCTATCTCCTCTCTGATCAAGGAAATGTGCACCTTTGGATAATGTGAGTGACCTGGAGAGTTGTCTTGGGGCCTCTCCAGAAACTCTAACATGTGGCCTTGAGATACCAGTTCCAGGACCCACGAATCTGTGGTGACTGCCTCCCATCCTGCCAGATGACCAGCAAACCTTCCTCCCACTGGTTCCTCCGACCACAATGGGGGAGGAGGAAGGAAGGTACACCACAAGTCAAGAGGCAGAGGGAGGGTTGGGGAGGGCCACCTCTGAAGCTCTCTGGCTCTTGGCTGGAGGGGTGGCCATGGCTGAGGGGGCCCGACATTTGGTTTGACATCTGGCCAGCTGATGTTGTTTCATCGGCCATCTCTGTTGGCGACAAAAAGGCTGTTTAGTCTTATAGCCAGTGTGATACATAGTCTTCACTGAACGTAAGGCCTTCCCCCTGTCCTGGAGTTCTGTAATGATGCCTTGGGCATCTCCTCCAGTGAGGACAGAACCTCAGAAGGGGGCATCCTGGATGGCAGCCTGGACATCAGGCACCAGCCCAGAAACTCTCAGCCAGGGATACCTCCTCAGGCTGAAAGCAGTAGCCATACCCTAGCTGAGGAGTCAATCGTGTCATAGGTCGCCCTCACAGAGTAGCGACAAGCAACTTTAACTGACCTAATTCTGTCAGAGAGTGTTTCCTTCGCTTCAGAGCCTGGCATGACCTCAATGAATGGCTCCAATTTGTGAAAAAGGGACTTTTGGAATACCAACATGTGGGCCACATAGTTTGCAGCGTGAATAGCCAAGGTGGAAGAGGAATAAAACTTATGCCCAAACTGGTCAAGCTGCTTTGACTCCTTATCAGGTGGAGAAGTGCTCATGTGTTTAGGTTTAGTGAATTGGTCATGGGCCGTGCTGATGACCGAGTCCACTTGAGGGTGGTCACTCAGGTGGTCCTTGCCCTCTGGCGTGCAGTAAGTCCTGTCTGCCTTCTTGGCTATGGCAGGAATGGACGAAGGCATCAGCCAAATGGTGGAGGCTAAGTCCATATGAGGATCTAACCAGGGAGGCGTGAGGACTGGCAACAACTCCGGCATATTCAAATGGTCAGCCAGTCTCTTGCATTTGGGGTCAGGATCATCAGATTTCCACTCATAGGCCTCCGCAATCTTCTTGAGGAGGTCTGTGAATGAGGGGTACTCCAGAGGAGACTTTGGCTATTCTTTAGACTAAGGCTCGTCTGATGGAGAAGTCTCAAAGCCAGAAGGCGACACAGAGGAATCAGAATCCGAGTCCGACTCAGACGAGTGAGTCCGGACTGGAGATTGAATCCTGGTGTGGGGACTTTCGTAAAAGTATAGGAAGCCTGCCCTTTTCAGTGGCAGAAGTCATCCTTTTCATTGGGCCTGACATGGACGGGCGGGACTCCACCAGCGAATGAGACCTAGGCATCAGATCTGGGCATGCTGGAGTAGAGGCTGCCACCGGCTGATGACTGTCCAACTCCGACACCAACTGGGACTTAGTCTCAGCCCACCAGGACTGGAGGATGGCCCTGAAGTCTGCCTGAGGCTGGAGAGGCAGAGGTGAGGGCGGCGGAGGCTGGTACGCTGACTTAAACCCAGGGGCATATCCTGCTGTCAGGTATCCTGATGTCTGGTACCCTGGCGGTGGATAGCCTGGCACATAGTCTGACGGCAGGTTCCCCAACGAAGGGAGACCTGGTGTCTGGCACCCCAGCAGAAGATATCTGGGGGTAAGTTAACTCAGCTGCTGGTAGTCGTGCATCTGGGAATCCGGCAATGGCACCGATGGAGAAGCCATAGGGCCAGACGGTGGATCCTGCAGAGGCCTGAAAGGTGGGTAGGAAGGACTCAAGGGTAGTCAGGAGGACGGCTGCTAGGACCAAGCCTGATGATGGATTGGAAGGTCCCTCCGGCAGAGGTGGGGGCGTCGAAGGGCCCTGCCGGGGAAGCCCGGCGCGGAGGGTCCTGAGGGCTGACCAGGGGATTCACAAAGAGATCTGGCTGTGACCCAGAAACAATATTGTCAGGCTGACAGCCTTCCAACTCCAGCTCCAGGCACCTGGGAGAGGCCGGAGGGGGAGGAAGAGTACCTGGATCGGACAAGCCCATCGTGAAGCGCTGCATGCAAAGCAGCAGCAGGCCCTGGAAAGTCACACTGGGCCTTTCGTCAGAGCCTGATGGAAGTGCCTGGGCTATGCGGATGTCGGCAGACCCAAAATCTAGCTTATCAGCCATGGCTGGGTGGTCACCGGAGCCTCCTGTGCCTGACTTGTCAGCCTGAGCTGGACGCTCGTCAGAGATTCTAACAAGTGACTTAGCCCCCCCCCCCAGCAGACTAAGACTTTGGTTATGAAGGGCCTAAGTGTGGCAGGAAACTCAGACTTGGCCGAGGCAACTGCCGCCACCATGACCAGTGGTGGCGAAGGGATCAAGGGCTGCTCCTGGGAAGAAGCAGGCTTGTCCGAAGTGGCACCTTCCGGGAGGAAGAGGGCTGCTGGTCATCCGAGGCCCCCAGAGGGAGCTGCGAGTGGGACCTATCCTGGTCCCGCTGCTTCTTCTTGTCCTGCTGTTTCTTGTGTCGATATGAGTCCAAAGAAGAGGAGGAAGATGCACTCTGCAGTTTTTGCAACTCCTTCCCCATCTATGCCATTTTCAGCTTCAGAACATGAGCCTCGAGGGCTTTCTGCCTGCATTTCCATGTGGCCTGACTGAAATTCAGACAGACCTCACAGTCTTTGGTCTGGTGCTCTGGGCCTAGGCAGAAGAGGTAGAGGGAATGGTCATCCTTATGCAGGAGTTGCGTACCACAGGAATCGCTTTTGTTCTTATGTGACTTGGGAGGCATCGGAGAAGACATGCACAAAAATATTTACTAACAGAGATATGAAATAAAAGAAAAATCTAAGATGAATACTCATCCAAAATGGAAGCTGAACTGTAGCAGTGCTCTCCGCGAGGTCCAACGTGCACAAGTCGATGGCAGGAAAGAACTGGAGGGCTGGCCAGGGAACGCCCACTATATAGGGTCACGCTGACATCTGTGGGCAGTCCCCTGCCAGACACTGCTAGTTAAAGTTTTCCATGTGGTCCTGACACCGGGGGTGCAGTCCTAATGGTAAATACCTACTGCAAGAGCCCTCTCGAAGTAAGATTAAATAGTATGGTGCCAAAATACAACAAATAGGTTTGCAACTTTTAACCAATCACTCTTTTATTGAAGTGATTTTGACATCTAGATTGTACCAGTTAACAGTGGCACATATTGAGGAGGAGCCCAAAGTTTCAACACAAGAGCCAGGTTAAGAGCTAGTTATAACGATGTGATAAGAGATCCTGCATAACTCAGTCTAGCCCCACAAATTATTTGCAGTCCCCAGCATAACAGAAGGAGAGAGGGCAAAGAGGAAAAGTGGAACACCCAAGCACTGGAGGAATTCAAACCCGGACTTCCGGATACACTAGCTCCAATTAGAGCATTTTTCTAGTGAGAAACAAACTGCTAAAAAAGCAAATCTCTGGTCACTTGCTCAGTCACACAGAAATCAAGTGGAAGTTGTGGGGATCACATGCATGACTCATGGATGCACCAAACTCATCCTCTTACCATCAGGCTGTGCCACCAGCCCTTGCTGCAACCCTTAGCACCAAGCATGAAAAGGCTTCAGAGAAAAGCTCCAACCAGCCACGCCTGCTAGGACAATGATTTAAGCAGGACATCCCATCAACAAAAAGCATAACATTGCATAGGTTCTCACCAGGAGTTTCACCCACGTGTGGCAGATGCCAGAACGCAAGAGGAACATTCATACACTATTACTGGGAGTGTTCAACCTTATGACCATATTGGAAGGAGGCTAGACACCAAATCCAACTCAGAATAGGGATACAGATACCCGAGATGCCATTCTCTATGCTTCTGGGAAAGGACCACAGAGGGGAGAAGAATGGACCATCTCCCTAGAATAGTACGAATACTCTTAGTATTGGCCAGAAAGTGTATCCAAAACACATGGGTGGCATGTAAACAACCAACAAGGAGTATGTGCCTAGAGCTGGTGGCTAAAATACTACCACTCGAAAGGGTAACATACGAACTCAAAAAAGAGAAGACTTCTTTGAGAAGGTCTGGCGAACACTGATGAACTTCTCCCAATAGGAGAGGCAGCACTTATGCGGCTTAATGCTCTCTTGTAAAAAGGAAACAAAATGGCTAAGGCAGATGTCAGAATATAACAGTATATAAACCCATTAAGAGATTGTAGGCTCTCATCTAAGCCAAACCTAATAGTAGTGGATCTAAAACAGGAAAATGGAAGAATAGTAGTGTGCCACAGTTACTAAAGTAGCAGCTAAAGTTTGACAGTTATTGTTTATTGTAATAAAAGAAGGGACAGATGTATAAGGAATAAGGATGAAATACACAGATAAACGAGGATATAGAAAAGGAGACTTAGTGTCATAGTATCATATCATAGTAATGTGTCAGCAGAAAAGGACCATCCTGGCCCATCCAGTCTGTCCATCCCCCCCCCACACACTTGTCACTGGTGCAGAAGGAGCCTATCCTCTGTCCTCTAACCAACCCCATATGTCTCTCCCACACTCTTTTGAATCCCTCCACTGTTTCAACACCTACTACCTCCTCAGGTAATCTGTTCCAAGGTTCAGCCACCCTCTCAGGGAAATAACACCCCCTTACATTACTTGTAAATCTTCCTCCTTTAAATCTTAAAGTACGACATCTTGTTTTAAAGGGGCACTGTCAGCTTTGCAAGTCATTTGGCAAGTAACTCTTTAATTGTTATGCCTCTAGGCACATAAGCGTGCAACAGTTACCATAGAATGCCCCTGTGTAGCCCCCAAAAACGTTTTTTTACCTGATTCCATGAATTTAAGCTTTATTTTCTGAACATTTGTCCCGAACTACAGTCTGCCATCACCGGAAGCATAGCCACTGGAGGAACACACGTGTGCGCGAGAGCACGGTCCTGAAGTGTACTTTTTTACATGTTAGTCGAAAAGCTAAGTTAACGCTGCACATTTGCCTATAAGGAAGCGGCCCATGTATCTGATTAGCAAATCTGAGCACAAAATGCATTTAAAAACGGCTTTCAAAATCGCACGCATTTACCCCATACTACAGGTGTGATCTTATATAATGGCATCAGCACTTCCCTCTTCCTACTAGTTATGCCCCTTCCTATGCATGCCATCATTCTATTAGCTTCGACAGCCACCTTACCACATTGGTTACTTACCCTGAGGTTGTTTAATATTATAAACCCCAGATCCCTTTCCTGTTCTGTTTACTTTATCTGCCCTCCCCCAAGTGAGTACTTGGCCAGTCAATTTTTACACCTTACAGTGGCGGGAAAAAGTATTTGCCCCCTTCCTGATTTTCTCTATTATTGCATATTTGTCACACTGCATGTTTTCAGGTCTTTAGAGAAAATGTAATATTAGATAAAGGGAACCTGAGTGAACGAATAACACTTGTTTTTTTTTTAATTTCACTTATTTAATGAAAAAAAGTTAACCAACACCAACTGGCACTGTGTGAAAAAGTAATTGCCCCCTTACACTTAATAACTGGTTATGCCACATTTAGCTGCAATGACTGCAACCAAACACTTCCTATAATTCAATATCAGTCTTTCACATCATTGTGGAGGAATTTTAACCCACTCTTCCTCGCAGAACTGCTTTTAATTCAGTAACATTTGTAGGTTTCCAGCATGAACTGCCTGCTTTCAGGTCCCTACAGCATCTCTATTGGGTTTAAGTCTGGACTTTGACTAGGCCACTCCAAAACTTTAATTTTACTTCTTTTTAGCCATTCTGATGTGGACTTGCTTTTGTGTTTTGGATCATTGTCTTGCTGCATGGCCCAACTACGCTTCAGCTTCAGCTGACGGAAGGATGACCGGACATTCTCCTAAAGAATTTTCTGGTACAGAGCAGAATTCATGGTTCCTTTAATTATGGCAAGTCATCCAGGTCCTTAGGCAGCAAAGCATCCCAACACCATCACACTACCACCACCATGTTTGACTGTTGGTATGGTGTTCTTACTGTGGAATGCTGTGTTTGCTTTACGCGAGACATTATGGGATCCATGTCGTCCAAAAAGTTCCACTTTGGACTCATCTGTCCATAGAACATTTTCCCAAAAGGCTTGTGGATCATCCAGGTGCTTCTTGGCAAATGAGAAACGAGTGTTTATGTTCTTCTTGGTTAGCAGTGGTTTCATGTGCTACTCACATGAAGCCCATTTTTGCCCAGTCTCTTTCTGATTGTGGAGTCATGAACACTGACCTTAGCTGAGGCAAGAGAACATCTTTGGATGTTGTTTTAGGATCCTTTGAGACTTCCTGGATGATTTTACGCTGCGCCCTTGGAGTAATTTTGGCAGGCCGCCCACTCCTGGGAAGATTCACTACTGTTCCAAGTGTTCTCCATTTGGAGATTATGGCTCTCACTGTGGTTCGATGGAGTCCCAGAGCCTTAGAAATAGATTTGTAACCCTTTCCAGACTGATAGAGGGCAACACATTTTTTTCTGATCTTTTCAGGAACTTCCTTTGATCATGGCATAATGTGCTTGTTGAATCTTTGTGCTGGCAACGTGACTCTGATGGTAAGGGTCAAAATAAGTGAGGTTTATATTGAGCAGGGCTGGCTGTAATCAAGCCTGGCTGTGTTCAATCAGCTGACTCTAATTATCCCTTTAATTGGGTTGATTTAACTAGGGGGTACTACTTTTTCACACAGTGCCAGTTGGTGTTGGTTAACTTTTTTCGTTAAATAAATGAAATAAGTAAAAAAAAAAGTGTTATTTGTTCACTCAGGTTCCCTTTATCTAATATTATATTTTGTCTAAAGACCTGAAAACATCAAGTGTGACAAATATGCAATAATAGAGAAAATCAGGAAGGGGGCAAATACTTTTTCACGCCACTGTATATGCATCACCACACACTTCTTTGTATTGAACTTTGGCTGCCATGTTTCTGACCATTTCTCTAGTATACTTAAATCCCTCATGACCTCAACCCCTCCTTCAATGTCGACCCTATTCCATAACTTTGCATCATGTGCAAACAGACACATTTTCCCTTCAAGTCTCTCTGATATATCATTAATATACAGTATATGGTAAAATGTTTTGGTCCTAGTACAGACCCTTGAGGAACCCTGCTCGTAACCTTCCTTACCCCAGAATGTACTCAATTTACCACCATCTTTTGACTTCTATCCTTCAACCAGTTTTCCACCCATCTAGTTATTTTCTGTCCCACCCCCAGGCTCTCTGTCTTATTTAGCAGCCTGCGGTGAGGGACAGAGTCAAAGGCCTCGCTGAAGTCTAAGATGGCCACATCAACTGCCCCTCCTTGATCCTTAAGAGATGCATTAATCCCAAGGACAGTATGTTGATATATATGCGTAACCCCCTTGCAAATGGGGGTTCCAGTAAATGCCATTTTGGGTTAACCTTAGCTCTGGCCTTCTGTTCTTCTCCTGCTGTCTCTCGGGCTTCTCCCATTTAGCTTCCTAATTTTTCTGGCTCCCCAGGTCCTGTTTGCCCTGCTGAGTGCCCCAGCCTTCAGCCAGATTGAAATTCAGCCCCTCAGGGCTTAGAACGCCGACCGCGAGCTCCCACTGTGAAAATGCTGCCTCCAGAGCAGCGGGAGTGGCGTTAGTGCACAAAGCGCCTTTGATGTGGAGCCACTCATTTTGTGGTCGACTCGGGGACTGTGCCGTGAGTCCCAGGATCCCTTCCATCTAATCAGGACCCGGTGACCACGGACAGCCTGCTGGGGGACCACTCTGATGAAAATTGAAGGAGTTTGACCGAGGCTCATTTAAGTATGTCTGAGAAGGGCCCCAGTCATCTGAATAACACATAACAGTGTCTGCTTGCCTCCAGGGTAGCCCTAAACGGCTTCGGCCAAAAAAGGGAGAAAATAAATGTTTTAAATGTAGTAACCTGTTGCTGCTTGTTGGGAATATAATGTACATGTTGGGGAAAATGTTTAACGTTAAAATTAATACTGTTTCCCTGGCAATTCCAGTATTTTGGGACTCTCATGTGTCAGCCTGTCAGCTGCTGCAGGGGGAGCTTGCAAAAGTGCAGTAGCGACAGGAAAGCTAAAGGAGCCACCCCTTTCATCTGTGCAGTGACCGCAAGTACATCCTTTAAACTACAGAACTGTGGGGCATTTGGGACAAATAATTACTTCTTTCTGCTGCACCAGGACATTGTTCAGGACTGTATCTAACCTGCTATAAGGGACAGTGGGTTAAGCAGCCATTGCCAGTAGCACAGCCAATTGGAATGCCAGCAACAGAAAGCCAGAACTTGTGGGACATTCACTGCACCTCATGGGTAAGCACCTAAGTGCTCATGGGGACTTATAGGGACATCATTTTAGGCGCCAAGTCTACAACCCAATTCTGTCTCGAGTGTTCGGATTGACAGGTCCTTCAGCCACTTGGAGACATGTCACCCCATCTCTGATGCCAATCAGGAGTCAAGCTAAGAGCTCTATAAAGAGACAGTGTTGCCAGTTTGTCTGGAGATTCGGAGATTAGAAAGACAGCAACCAGGGCAGTCTCCAGCCTGCTAGGAGCCCCCCGCAGGGGTGGGGGGCTCAGGCCCCAGCCACGCAATCAGGCCTAGGCCATTTAATCCAAGCCCCTTCAGTCTTCAGGGAGCATTTATTATTTTCTTAAGTTAAAGTTACCAGTTAAAGTAACTGTAGATCCTGCAACAGCTAGTCTGGAGGTTGCCAGTTATGTCTTCCAGAGGCTAGCCCTCCCTCCCACGTCAGGGAAAGTTGTGAACAGAAGATCAGATGTCCAGCAGCGGTGAGAGCACTGAACAGACCAGATGACATAATGCAATGGTGAGAGTGCTCACCGAGTACCTCAGTGGTGAGAGAGCTGAAGAGGTCTTCAGGATGCCTTTGATTGCGGAAGAGACCCGCGGAGGACCTGAGGAAATTGCACTTCTCGGTGAGGGAGAAGCTACAAGTAATCTTGGGGGCCCCAAGCCCTGCTAAGAAATATGTACTGTTAAGTCTGAAGTATTGAAGTTATCAGTCTGGGCTACTAACCCCATAAGAGACTGCCAAGTTCAAGTAAATGGATGCATCTTGTCTGTGGCCCAAATGGCTAAGTCGTAGGTGCAGGAAGATGCCTGGCTAGTAAAGCATATAAATGTGTTGCAAGTTGTGCAGCTATGGGGTAGAGTCCTGCCATCGTAGAGCTGACTGCCAATCCGCATTTGCCACTTCATGAGACAGGAGGCCCTAGAGCATATTATGTCTAAGACACCCTGAAGAGAATTTACATGTGTCTGACCAGAATTTCGTCTGAGAGCGCTCGGGATAAGTGTACAATGTCTAGATGTGCTGGATAAGACTCTGATTGTGAATAATGTTCTTGGTTTATAAAATGTACTTGATGTGACTGCCTGTAGCTAAAGTATGGGATGCCTGATAAAAGTGTCACTGTCAGCTTACTCTGGATGGATGCCTTTTGGTATATAAAGTACTGGATGTGACAGTGTTTAAATTGCATAGAGGATGCTTGACAAAATTATCACTCTCATTGCATTGAATGGGACTTTCAAATATTGTGCTGAATGTTCTGGATGTAAGAGCCACATAGCTTGTCCTGGAATGTTCAGAAGTCTGCTAGTGCAGGGCAATCCCTGCCATGTCTGCTAAAGTGCAGGGCAATCCCTGCCATGTCTGCTAGTGCAGGGCAATCCCTGCCATGTCTGCTAAAGTGCAGGGCAATCCCTGCCATGTCTGCTAGTGCAGGGCAATCCCTGCCATTTCTGCTAGTGCAGGGCAATCCCTGCCATGTCTGCTAGTGCAGGGCACTCTCTGCCTGGGTTGTAAATAGTTGTCTGTAGCTCTGTAAGGATCCATCTTCAAGTTGCCCCCACCCTCAAATCATTAGCCGGCCACCTCAACCAGCTGCAACACCTCCAGGTCTGCAACATCTTGAACTGTGGTATCTGTTTAACCAGTATGGTATGAGATTGCGGGATTTCTGCTGTATCTGGGACTGGTACCAGTGTGGGCACTAATAATAATTATGTTTAACACCTGATTTGTTCAGCAGCTAGATAGCCAGGGCGCTGGATGTCTTAAGTCAAATGGTAAAATGTGATTTATGTATGCCTGTTAGTATGTAGCCACCCAGCTGGAGGGTTCCCCAGTAAAACCAAACAATTTTGTACATTTTGTAAATAGGATACGATAACCTCTACTCCTCCTGTTTCCCCTTTCCTAGCTCCTATACTACCCCTTAAATAAATATCTTATCTTTTGTTGAAATTCTGGTGTGAGCATATTATTAGAGAGAGTCTTTAAATAAAAATGTGGAAATGTTGGTAATTGTGTATTGGGGTTTGTCTGGGGGAAGGTAAATGGTCACCGTGGGTGGTGTAGCAGTTCAGGGGCTATACCCAGTACTATCTCACCCACGTAAAGCACCTTGAGTGGAGGCACTGCGCAAAGATTTAAAAAAATGTTATTTGCTAGTGAACCCAACCCCCTTCAGCCTATGTCCAGGGAAGTGCTACAGGGGTGTAACACTGGGGGTAGCGCCGCCAAGGGGTTACATATAGATGCACTGAGGAATGAAATGGAGAGAGGAAACATTGTATGAAATGTAAGTGCATGATTTGTCACCCAATAAAATGATTAAAAAAATTAACACAAAATACACAGAAACACTGAATCAGTGCAGACGCGTGTGCTCTTCTAAAGGCACATGTGCAACATCATGACGCAAACGTGACATTGAGGAGGTGTGCAAACACAGGCACTCAACATACAGGCTGGCTCCTCAGTAAACAATAGGCACATGCTCAACCTAGAAGCAAGCAACTGGAAAATGCCCAACAGCCATCAATGGAACCAAAAGAAAAACTGCCAAAACTGATGGTCGGAACAAACAGCCAAAATTAATGGCTGCCATAAAAAAGGAGACGAAAGCTGCTCACCAGGAACAGAACAGGGGGCTCCCACCCCCCCAATCACCTGGAGGGAATCAAAATGAGAACTGCTCCTAAACATGGACAGTTCAGAGGAAGCTCTGAACAAATAGACTGCTTCTTTTTTTACGTCTGCAGTGGGCGGAGCCAGCAGATGTTTTGCATCGGAAAAGGACCTACGTCATGTTTTCTGTCCGTGGAACTGTTTTTCCTCTGCCTGACCCTCCCCCAAGAAGCAATCCGCCCATGTTGTCTGCACTGGACTGCAGCACTGCACTATATCACAGTGGGGTTTTTTTTCTTTTTTTTTTACCTTTCTGCATCCTTGCGTAGCTACCGATACACGTCTGTGGCTTCTAAAATGAGCGCCCCCTGTCCCCTCTGAAACAAAGAAGTGTGACCGCAAGCCAAGCGGTAACCTGCAGGCTCCTTTCTTAGCTGGGAGTTCAAGTCCACTCTGCTACCAGTGCCAGGCCCTTGATCGGAAGCTTGGTCTCCAGTGGCAGCGGCTTCTGAAACGAGCACTGCCCACCCCCGCCAAAGTGGGGGAGCGTGACCGCAAGCCAAGCAGTAATCTGCAGGCTCCTCTCCTGACTGGGAGTTCAAGCCATGAGTCCATCACCCCATGTACCCGTCTGCACAGAGGCAGTCAAATCACAATAGAATACTCAATACCTTCCTAATACATGAGAGACAGCATCAGATTAGGGACTTCCAAAATTCCTCTGCTTTGAAGGGGTCAGTAAAGAATTTTGGCTTCGCCATATACAGTACCTTACATTGAGCTTCGCTGGCTTAAGAAATATGATCAGGAGATTCTTCTTTTGCAGCCTGTCCTTAATGCCAGCGAACTCCCTTTATCGCTCAAAAAGCTCTGCTCTTATATCTCGGTAAACCTCCATTCAGTGGTTGTTGTACATAATTCCCTCTTCTTTCTTGGCTCAGCGTAGCACCCTTTCCTTATCACTGAACTTGTGAAATTTCAAGTGACACTGTCAACTTTTTGTTAGTTTTTTTCAGTGTCTCTTTAATGATAGTATGACAAAACCTCTTAGCAGGTACTTACAGACTGCCTGACTCCTTCTGAGATATTTATTTCCTAGAATGATTATTCTGGACAAAAATGAAATGCAAGCAGATCACCCTCATCTGTTGGCATCTGCTGCCTAAGCACCCGTGACACTGCTGTGGCACTCAGTCGCACTGAACTCATGTAACAACGAGTTTGGCAATTTTTTTAAGCATATGAAATAAATAGCGCACTGAATAGTGGCTGCTGAACTGAACTTGGAAATGCATGTTTGTGCCTAAAACAAGCGTTGTATTCCCTTTTATTCCCTGTTTGAAAAATGAAGCAGTCATTCCAGGCTTGCGCATCAGCGTGGACATGCAGGCGGTAGATAAGGTTGGTCTGCTTGCATTTCATTTTTGTCCAAAATATTCTAGTAAATAAATATCTCAGTAAGTGTCAAGCAGTGTATATCCTACTCTCATTAAAGGGATACTGAAAAACCTAACAAAACTGACAGCGTCCCTTTAATTAAAATGAAGCAGAATTGCTAGTCTAGAGCCGACTCTGCTCTATGTCTAACTCTATCTCTTTGGTATAGTCTCTGGTCCCAGAAATTTCTTCAAGAGGGTGCTGACATATTCCTCTGGTAAAGATCCCTCAGCCCATTCCAGCAATCCCAACAGTTTTAAGTTTTCTCTATGGCTGTGGTTCTTAAGCCAATCAGCTTTCATTTGCAGTGATTTATTTTCTCCTGTTTCGAGACCACCACCTCTAGTGGGGATCAGCTGTTTCTACGTCTGCAGTAGGCAGAGCCTGCAGACGTTTTGCATCGGAAAAGGACCAACGTCATGTTTTCTGTCCGTGGAACTGTTTTTCCTCTGCCTGACCCTTCTCCAAGAAGCAATCTGCCCATGTTGTCCCTATGGACTGCAGCACTGCACTATATCACAGTGGGCGTCTTTTTGTTTTTATGAGCTTTTTTTTTTTACATTTCTGCATCCCTTCGTAGCTACCAATACACGTCTGGCACGCCATGGTGTGCAGCACACCAGCGTGTTGGGGGGGGGGGTAGCAGCCCATAACTCAACTGAATCTTTGTGCCTGGTCTCTGGTGGCAGCGGCTTCCAAAACGAGTGCTACCCGCTCCCGTTGAAGCTAGGAAGCATTATTTATTTTTTGCTTACATTTTCTTTGTAAATGTTTGAATCTATTCCAATTACCATCTGTCTTATGTCTTTTGAACTAGCCGTACATTTTATTTTTTTCTTTTACTAACTTGTGTATCCCTTTATTAAACCATTTGGGTTGCCTTCCTTTATTTTTTTTTTTTTTTACACGTTTAACGTGTTTATTCATTGTTGTTAGAATGACACTTTTTATATATTCCTAACTTTCATTTACGGGTTTATGTGTCAGAATGTCACACTAGTCAATCTCCTCAAGATCTTTATTTACTTGTTCTGTATCTTCTGATTTATAAATCTAAAATCTGGTACATCCCTTAACACTGGAATCCTGATTATTAATGGAGAAGATTACTGAAGCATGATCACTATTTCCTACAGGGGCTTGGTTGTCACACTGAACCATATCTACATCATCAAGACCAGGTCCAATAGATTATCTGATCTAGTGGGGGAGCACATGTATTGGGTTAAATTATTCTCCAAGCAGTGAGATAATGATATGCACTGTGCTTAATGTTGAACAATTAAAAGTAAGATGCATACTGTGCTTAAGGCTTGGCCAAGCTGATTCAATGAATGTACAAATACAGGAAAGGAAGAGGTTATTACAAGTCAAGTCTGAGGACCAAAGAACTGGTTTAAACTAGATGATTCTAGCTTAAAAGTGTGTACGTGTCAGAAAGAATGTATTATATTTGTAAGTTGTATCTGACCAATCACTTACTTGTTAGCTATGTACTCGCCTTGTATGGATAAGAGGAAGCTGATAACAGGCAAAGCTAAATGTATATAAAGTGGCTGTTCCAGCCTAAGTTGGGTTGAAAACTGTGAGATCTGGGAAACCTGCCGTTAGCCTCCAAGAGAACGGGTAACATCAAATGCTCTATTATCTTGTAAACTGTTGCTTGTTATATTTTTCTATGACACTTGCAATGTTATTGCCTATATGCTAATAAACCTCCTCCAGGTGAGGAAACAACACCTCACTATGCTGAGTGTCATTTATACTTGTCTCAGTACTGGGATCCCAGAGTCATAAGTCCAAGTCCTGCAAGAATCTTACAGTGGTGACCATGGCAGGACTACTGGTTAATCCTCAAGACTGAGAATAAGTTTTGCAAACATTACAGGCTGTGTCTTCGATAAGGATCGCAACCTAATGAGGCACAGGGGAGAAGGACTGAAAACGGTCCAAGTGTTTGCATAGTTCACAAACCAATAGTAAAAATGGCAGTGAAAGACATTCTTACTTTAGAACGTCTTATTGAGGAAAAAGTTACTAAAATTAAGTCCCATTTGTCCCTACAAGATGACTTGCAGGCGGAAGCTCCATGGAGGGCAGTACTGATATCTGTATTTAAAGAAAATCAAGATAAAAAGATTTCACAAAAACAAGCTGTTAGACTATGTCTACGTGCTGCCGTAGCCATAGCAAAAAATATAGATAAAGATAAAAAAGAACAGAAAGAGAGTTGTGACTGCGACCGAAGTCGCATCACCGATCTCTCCGAGAGGTTGCAACAATGCACCCTTGTGGCTCAGGATAACACCATGAAAAAACAATATGTAGCCACCCTACAAGAAGAAAATCAACAGTTAAAACAAGATCTCAATGAGATGTCCCAGGTGTTACAAGACACCCAGGTGACAATTAGGTACCACCTAGATTCAGTAACAGAAGATTTGGATCCCTACGGAAACTTACACCATCATTGCAAGTAAAAAAAGCCTGCAACTTCAAAATGAAGTTCAATGGCTCTCAGCCATTGTAAAAGCAGTTACAGGGAAAAAAAAAACCGTTATATGTTAGAGCCAAAGACTTTACCTACTCCAATAATGACGATGACGACTGGGACGATCACACCAGTCAAACCAGTAGCAGATGTGATAAGGGTAGTGATTGGGACTTGTATTCAGAAGAATACAATGAATATTGCCAAAAAACTGCTGGCGACTGCATGGCCAGAGCCTCGGCTCCCCCCCTTACCAATGCAACCTGTTAAGGAGTTTTAAATAGTTTCTAAAACAGGGAACGATGAAGAAGTGACCACCAATACAAAAAAAATGGAGCCCCTGTTTTATACGGACACTCAAGCTCTGGCCCGAGAAATAGGAGACATCCGCCCAACGTGCCAATACTTTTAAAAAGGTTCACTCAGAACTGGAACCAGCCAATGTGATCGCCATACTTCGGACGACCCTCCACGCCGACCTAAAGTCGGTGCTTCCTGACAAGAAAGATGGCGTAACCTTTAACAAAGTTCTGGGCCTAACTGTTAACTTGGCCACTAGGGGAACGCATGATTTCCTTTCGGACTTCGTTAATGCTAAGCAAGGAGATGATGAATGTTTCAATGCCTGGCATTACTGCCTAGGTGTTAAATATTCCCAAGCCTATCCCCGTGGGGATGGGGTTTAATGTCAAAATCGCGTGTCCCTAATTGCGCATGCAATGATAGTGCGATCAACATAACGCAAGGTCTTCATAGCGCTGAATTAATCATGCATGTCATGTTTAGCGCGCATGTGTAATTTCAATGTGGGTATAAAGATCTGTCTTAATTGCAACTGAAGAGTCAGACAGCATTACAAAGTCAGCAGTCATGTGAGTTAATTCAACAGTTCTGCTCTGAGCCTCAGCTGAGGTTACTAGGGGAAATCTTGTTCCCCGATGTCAGAACTGATTACGTGTCTCGGAGTGTGGTGCAAAGTGGATCTGATAACCATTACAGAACTACAACAATTTAACAGCTCAATGCAACTTTATTCTGCAATACAGGCATGGTAAAACAAAAAAGATTCAAATGCAAAAACTTACATACAGCAGTCTAGAATCCAAAATGCAGGGTCAGTGTTGCAAGGTAATCAATTCAACAGTTCAGTTCAACTATTCTGCTATGTATCTTGGGGGGGCACAGCGGATCTAAGACTGTCACACAGAGCAACATTTGGGTTATGTTAGACAGTAATATTTTAGGTACTTGCTCCATGGACCCTCTATGCATTGCTTGGGCCCCCGGCCACAGACCCATGATTGAAAAACCCTGATCTAAAAAATATAGCCAGGGTGCTCCCCGTCTTTGAACCTCAAGTGCAGAAGACTGCAGTACTTGCATTCATCTCATTTCTGGCTCACTGCAACAGGCACACACTGTAAGAACTTACCTTGTGGGTCAGATTAGATTCCAGAAGATAAGTAAGATTCAGCAGAGAAGCTTCTGCATCGCGCTAGTAAGGTAAGCGCATTTTTGTTAATAAGTGATCTTTACAGGCACGATTTTGAATGCGCTATATTTACTCGCGCTATTCGGGCCACGCAATTTTGACCGCATCCCTGGGGATGGCATGACCACTAATAATACCCTTTTAGAGGACAATGTTATTTTCAAAAGGCACCTCCTGGCAGGTCTTAAACCTGCGCTTAAAAATATGATAGGCATATTCATTTCCCCTGACACCCCAACAGCAGATATTCAAAAGGCTGTTGTCCATGCTGATGCCATGTTGCCTATGGCACCTATTAAAACCAAAGCCCGCATGGCCGCAGTAGAAGAGCTGCCTAAGGGAGCCAAGTCCAAACAGTGCTTGGACGCTGAGGTTATTTGCCACAATTGTGACAAACCGGGTCATATCAGGCCCAACTGCGCAGACTTAAAGAGATCCTAAATCCACGCCCCCACCACGCCTGCGGGATGGCACTACATATGCGGAATTTCGCTGCAAAATCAATGAGCTCCGTCATCGCTATGGTGCAGACCCATCCCCCAAAACAAAAGCAGACTAGGAATCTGAGGTCTCCCCCAAATTTCCGTGTGTGAGGTTATGGAGAGACGCATGGAATCGCTCTGTAGTCCAGGCAGCTGTGAAGGGAGGCCCACAGCAAACTATGTTGGTGGACACTGGAGCGTCCATAATAATTGTACATACCTCACGACCAAGTTCACACCCCCTAGCTACAAAGCAATGTAGATCTATGATGGCGTTTGAAGAAACTGAGACTAAGGCAGTAGTTGCAAAGAAAACAAAAGTGTGTTTTGATGGTAATGACAATGAATTTGCTTGTGCCCCTTTTCTTATGTGTCTGCCTGATGGTAGAGGTATTCTAGGTTCTGACTTTCTAACAAGACACAATGTGGTAGTAGATATGACTAACAACTGTATGTGGTTTAGCAATTCCGAGTCACAGGCTGGCATGATTGATGATGCCTTTGTGGTTCTGCTATTAAAGGTGTGGGAAGTCTAGAGTTACCCACCTTGTCTGATGAGTCAGTCGCTGCTATAATTCAGAAACATGCTGGTGTATTTGCTAGACATAAACATGATTGTGGAAGGATGGAAAGGAAAGAGCATGTCACAGGCAAAGCACACACCGCAAAAGCAGTATAAAATTCCCAAAGAATGTGAGCACACAATTGACCAAACCATCCAATCGCTTTAAGATCAAAAGGATTTGAGAAAATATGAGTCTACAACTAACTCCCCTATTTGGCCAGTGAAAAAGCCGGACTCGTCGTGGAGATTAACAGTAGACTATAGGGCTTTAAATGCCGCTACCCCGTTGACTGCACACGTAGTCCGGGAGGCTCCAACCCTCCTGAGCATGGTGCTGCCCAAAGCTAAGTGGTTCTCCACTTTGGACATAGCTAATGGATTTTGGAGTGTGCCTCTGGCTAAAGAGCGTCAGTATAAATTCGCTTTCACATGGAGGGATACACAGTACACTTGGACCGCCCTCCCACAAGGGTTTCACTACAGCTCAACCATTTTTCACAAACGCATGGTGGCCATCTTAATGCAGTTTTCCAAGCCAGATTGTTTGTTCCAATATGTGGATGATTTGTTGTTGGCGACTGAGACAAGGGAGGAACATATAGCATTGTTAGATGAGTTATTCGCTTTGTTAAAAGCAGCAGGATTAAAGGTAAATCCAAAAAAATATCAGCTGGTTGTCTCTTAAGCTTCCTTTTTGCGTGTGGTAATTTACGGAGATGGTAAGTCCCTGGACCCTGCCAAAGTGGCCCTCATTAAAGGAATTCAGCTTCCCATGACCATCACTACCCTGCACTCCTTCTTGGGCTTAGTTAATTATCAGAGAGATTTTGTTCCCCGCTTCGCTGAAACAGCACGTCCTTGGTATGATTTGTTAAAGGAAATTAAGGACCTGCTGAGTGAATCGATTGCCAAGCATTGGACTATGCAACATGCTGAGGCTTTCAGAGCACTACAAGCAGCGGTGGCGGAAGCCTCCCTGCTTGTCGTGCCTGACCCACAACAGCCATCTCATGTATAAGTGGCAGCCTCTCCCGACGCCATTTCGGCTGTACTGTGTCAAGAGCGTCACAGCAGGCTCCGCCCCATGCATACAATTTGCGCATTTTAACGGAAGTGGAGAAAAAGTTTACGGCTTGTGAAAAACATCTTTTAGCCACTTTTTGGGCTGTTCGGCATTTCACCTATATTACCGGATTGCAACATCTGGTCATCCACACCTCCCACATGCCCTTAAAGTATCTCCTAAAGCCAGGGGATACCCACATCTCCTCCCAGCACCTGTCCAAGTGGACCCTTATGCTTATGCAGAAAGACAGTGATGTCACTTGCCGACAACTTATGATGCTGCCTGCCCTTGCTCCTGCAACCGAAGAGCCTCACCAGTGCCCCGATGGCACGGCAGCCTATGATATCCCCCTTCCCCCACCCCTGATCCAACATACTCCAACTGCAAATGCCCGTCACTGGTATACGGATGGCTCATGCTATTATAAGGATGGTCAGCCTCATACAGGCTTTGCAGTAGTTACTGAAACCGCCATGCATATGTATCGCTGCTTGCCCCATTCAGCTCAAGTGGCAGAATTGTCTGCCATCATTTGTGCAGTTTCTTTGGCAGACTCCCTTCCAAACAACATCTATTCTGATAGTGCTTATGTGTATAATGCCTGCTTCGTGCTTCCCCTTTACCATCGAAACAATTATCTTGTTACTGATGGAGAACTCCTCAAGCACAAAAACTTGTTGCAACTTTTACATGGTTTGTTGTCTACCACTACTATTTTGATTGCTATTGTTAAAGTTAAAGGACATTCTAAAGGCACAATACATGCTGATGGTAATTAAAAAGCTCACGATGCAGCACAGCTAGCGGCTATCTCGGAAGACTTGTGGGTGCCCCCCACATGTCCTCTCCCCATCATAGCGGCTACTACCCCCGCCACTATGGAGCTGCTGTCCATCCAGAATTCTCATCCACCTTTCGTTGAGATCCGAGACTTGTTGCAAGGCTCTGCACTGGCAATTCCCCCCACGACTGGGCTAAGCATGTCATTTTATCTCCCAGTGGGGGCGAATCAGCACCAAAACTCTTAATGTATTCTAAGAATGATTCTTTACCTCCAGTGGTCTGTGTACCTCCGGCACCGTTTCCGGAAATATGGCACCTGTACAACTCGCATCCAACAGCTGGCCATTTCTCTTTCGAGAAAATCCTCTCTAAAATCACACAACATTTATGGTGCCCAGACCACCATCAGCTTTGTCAAGAGGTGTAACCCTCCTGCCTACCCTGTCTTCAGACAAATCCCCCTTCATCCACTAATCGAGCCCTTCTGTGCTCAGCTGCACTCCCCTATGGTCTGTGGTGTCATATACAAGTAGATTTCATTGAAGATCTCCCTAAAACTAAGGGTAACTATGCATATGCTCTAGTCATAGTTGACTTGTTCACCAAGTGGATAGAGGCATTCCCCACCAGAGACAGCAAGGTTTCCACTGTGGCACACCTGCTGGCCACAGAATAATTTCCATGTTGAGGCTTACCTCACATTATCTCTTCAGACCTAGGGCCTGCCTTTACTGGCAAAATCTTTCAACAATTGCAACAGATGTTACAGATTCAACACCAACTCCACATCCCCTACCATCCTCAATCCTCTGGAGTCGTGGAGAGGGGCAATCATACATTAAAAACTATGCTCACTAAATTCTGTTATCAACACCCCTCTCAGTGGGCAGCCATATTGCCTCTTTGCCTTATGGCGATTCGCTCCACTCCATCTGCCTCCACAGAAATTTCACCTTACCAGGCAATGACTGGACGCCTGATGTGTACTCCAGCGCAACTACTGCTGCCATCTCAAACTCCATGTCTCAATGCTCCCATAACAAATTCATGGCTTCAGACATACCTAAAACACATTTTAGAGGTTAATAAGTTTACAGCCTCTCAATTGGGTAAATCTAAAAAGCAGATCAAAAAGTATTTTGATAACAAGGTTAATACATTTCAGGATGAAGTGGGGGACTCAGTCATGATAAAAAATTATGCTGCAAAAGAACACACATTTGATGTAAAATGGAAAGGGCCCTTCCCCATTGTGGAGAAGGCCAGTCCCTCAGTTTAATCAAAATGACAGGAAAGAAAAATTCTGTCATACTAAAATAGGTTCCACATTAACCAGCTAAAATCAGTAAAGTAAAAGAATAGATACTAACCTTAAAATTTTCCTTGCCTACAGACAATACAAAGGGACAATATGTGGTGGGTGTGGCTGATTATAAGGGTCTCAACAGTTGCCAGCCTTCATATCAATGTCCCACAAACTCATGTAACCTGTGGGTATCAGCAGTCAGTGACTTTAGTGACTTCCTAGAACTGGGAACTGGTCGAAATCGATAATACCACAGAGTGGAACTGGGTCACCCAATGGACCAAAGATGATAAGATTATAACGTCTACCAGATGGTGCAGACAATGGCCAGATCTTGAGAAGCCTATGTGTCCCTCAACCTACAATAAGTCACAACGCGGTTACGTAGACCGAGATAATGGGTCTCTAATTATAAAAAAAACACACCAAAGGACAATGGTAACTATATGCTAATGATATTCTATTGTATCTGGCCTACCGAAGTACACGCCACCATGTGTAGCATAAGTCAAGGCCTGATGGGCAAGGGAACCTGTAACAAAGATGGAGGCTGTTATGCCAATTACTCATCGGCTGCAATACACCTGACTGTGATGCCACCACAATGTCCAAATGTTACGCCAGGACCACCTAATGGACTAACCCCAATGCCTGTTGAAAAGATTTTGATTAATAATGTACAGTATATTAGGTTACCTGTTATGTTCATTTTTCTGGTTAGGATTTAAGCACCACAGGGCAATGTGCCAACTCTAATGTATCAAAATTTTATGCCACCATGCTAATAGATATGGTTAGCACCTTAGAAACATAGAAACATAGATCTTCCAGGCCAAACAAATAGATTGGATAAAAAAGGAAACAGAAATGTAAGTATGTCCAGAAGGCAAAAGAGAAATTTGTTTGAGGACATGGCAAGCCTCTTTGGGTCTGGCATGAGCATTTGGAACAGGGCAGACTTGGAGGCTCATGAAGAGTATTCCTATCAAACTAATCAAGCCCTGGAGGGGAACGCAATATTGCCTTTGGCAATAAATCAGGAGGGTTTGGCCCAGAAAGCACGCTTAACTGTATATAACATGCATGATAATCGCTAATCTTTTTAAAGAAGTACAAAATAAAATCAACGAGATTATTCAACATAATAATGAAGACATAAAAAAATAAAACCATCAGACAATCCATTATTTGTACTGTATATGGCTCGTATGTACTCACAACCATTGCCAAGTTGTTCGAACAATTTGACTTAGGAAAACTCCCTAATATTGTGTCCGATGCCCAAATTAGGTTATGGTACTGCCCCATGTGCACCAACACTAATAACACCCACTGCCTATCCTCATGTGCTATACACGAGGTTCCCCCAATTCCTCTGGTCAGAAAAGTAGCCACCACCCGAGTACAATTACCCAAATTTACTTGTCAACCCAACTGTACCCTCAGCCAGACCATGGTGGTCTCCTTTACAGTAAACCTTCCTCAAGCAGATGCAAAAACCCAGGTGTATCAAAATATAGTACGAGTTCATTTGGTAGGTAAAGTAATAGGTGACTACTATGCCTACTGTGTTGAGACCCCAGAAGTTCTGATGCTAAATAAAAACCGTACCTGGGATGCACCAAATCTCCATTGCTGTTCTCCAATGATTGATCTCTGGGTTTGTGATTGTGATGCTTTATCACAAGAACAGCCCATCTGCGGAGAAAAACCTATTGATAATCGATCTAATACCTCCACCTGATGTCCGGTCCAAATATCTAAATGGACCACCGAGCAAGTAAGAGTTACATACAATAGTACTAATCAGTACTGTGTGGCCACCAACCTTCGAGTTATGACTCACCAAGGACTCCAATGTCTGATTTCCTATCCTAATTTCTGTTTTGTGCCCCTTGGAGACACTCAACTAGGAAACCGAGTTCTCCATCCTATTACCACCCATACTTACCAAATGTCATATGTTAATGCCTCTGTCCCACGGCAAAGTATGATGATTAAAGAGTATGCCCCGGCTTTCGGGATGCCCATACCACCCTCACATTAAACGTACAAAAATTACTACATCACAAAGACATACACCTCATTCAAATTAAAAATTCTACTGCAAAAGTACAAGATACTGTACGCGAGTTGTTAAATGCTGCAGACTCCCAGCATTTAATATATTCTACACTTGGTGGTAGTTGGGGAGTTTAATCTTTTAAGGTTTTATTAATGTTACAATTAGTACTAGTGTTCTTCCTCCTATTGAATATTTGTTATCTCCGATGTTTAGTAAGAAATGTTAGAAATTAAATGCTTTTAATTAGAGTGGCAGGTGTCACTCATTCCTTATTTTAAATCATGCTGTAAGACACTGTAGTGGGAATGGGCCTGGTAAAGGTATGTGGTCCATGATTGGGCTCTATGCATGATGTTAATGGGTGACCCACACTGTCTATAAAAACTATGCATTTGTATGAAGAATCCTCTGTCTTCTTCAAGTGGGGGACTGTGAGATAATGCTATGCACTGTGCTTAATGTTGAACAGTTAAAAGTAAGATGCATACTGTGCTTAATGCTTGACCAAGCTGATTCAATGTATGTACAAATATGGTAAAGGAAGAGGTTATTACAAGTCAAGTCTGAGGACCAAAGAACTGGTTTGAACTAGATGATTCTAGCTTAAAAGTGTGTACGTGTCAGAAAGAATGTACTATATTTGTAAGTGATATCTGACCAATCAGTTACTTGTTAGCTATGTACTGGCCTTGTATGGATAAGAAAAAGCTGATAACAGGCAAAGCTAAATGTATATAAAGTGGCTGTTCCAGCCTAAGTTGGGTTGAAAACTGTGAGATCTGGGAAACCTGCTGTCAGCCTCCAAGAGAACGGGTAATATCAAATGCTCTATTATCTTGTAAACTGTTGCCTGTTATATTTTTGATATGACACTTGTAATGTTATTGCCTATATGCTAATAAACCTCCTCCACGTGAGGAAACAACACCTCACTGTTGAGTGGCATTTATACTTGTCTCAGTACTGGGATCCCAGAGTCATAAGTCCAAATCCTGCAAGAATCTTACAACAGAACTCAAAAAATCCCTACTGTGTTTGGAATAAGCCTTGTTATTAACCCAATCGATATCTGGGTAATTGAAGTCTCCTGCCAAAATTAGGTTGCCCATCTCTATTGCTTTACCGGTTTCCATCATTATATCATTATTTATCTCAGGAGTGGAATTCAGGGGCCTGTAACATAAACCAGTGACGTGTTTCTTAGTAGTTTTATTTCCTACTTTAATCCATAGTGTTTCTATGTTTTCATTATGTGATTTTATTTGTTCTGTGACATCAAGGTGTGTTATATTCTTGGTGATATAAGTAGCAATGCCACCACCCCGTCTACCTTGTTTGTCTTTCCTAATCATATGATGCCCGTTTATTTCATGATTCCGGTCGTCTTTATCATCAAACCATGTGTTGGTCACTAGGGCTATATGGGAAGAAAAGATAGTACTTTAAAATTCACTGAATTTATTTCTCAAACTTCTGGTATTGCATAAAAGGAATTTGATATTATTTTTGTTACTATTTTTAATTTGGGGCCCTTACTATCCATGCCGCCAAACAAAAAAGAACAAGACAAACTGTATCTGTATACAATGCCACACTGAGCTGCAAATCCTATCCTGAACATTTAAATGACACAGAGAGTCACAAGGGACAATTTAAACATTTGCTACACTGTTGGCTGTAGATCACATCAAAAACTGCCCTTACAATCTGCAATAAAATGCAAGCTAAACACCAACTTACCATGTCGTGCCCCAAAATTGGGGGATACCACAAAAAGTACACAGGGATTTAGATTTTTTTCCTGTTTCCCATTCTCCATCTCCCCTTGCCTGCCATGCCAATGGACCCCTCCCCATCTTTTGTCTCGATTCACACTTTTTGGCGCTGTGGGGGGGGCCGAGGGCAAGGCTCAGCCCTGGTCAAACACACTCCCTCCCTCCAGGCAAAAAGTGCCCAGTCCCTGGGTATGCCAGGCAGAACTGTCCCTGCCCTACAAAACAGCCTGGGGAGTGGCGTGAGGGACAGTTTCGGCTCAAATGGCAGGGTGGAAGATGCAGGGAGCACGGATGTCAACACACACTTGTTGTGGGCCCGTGGCTCCTCTGGTGTCACTCCCCTCCAGTCCTAGTCCAGTGGCAGCAGCAGCGGTCAGGTGGGATCACGGCTCCCCAATGCGAGGGATCCTCTGTTCGGCCCAGGCAGTAGCAGTGGGGGCCGTTCTCCATGACGGACCCAAGTATGTGGTGGTGATTTTGGTCTGGGTGGAAACACGTGCCCCAGACCTTTCAGTTCCACTGCCCCAGCCTCAACAGCAATACAAACAAGCCAGGTGGGTGCACAGCTCTCCGGCCACCATCACCAACCCCCCCCCAAAGCAGCAGCACCAGCCCTGGGCCATGGCAGTGAGTAGGCCATATGCTCAACTTTGTTATAATTGAGCCACATGTGCTGGAGAGAGGAGAGGGTGGAAATGGCAGTAAGAAGTGGGCTGATGGCCCCCTAATCAAGGGGAGGGAGTGGACCACAGGCACAGTGGGCAAGAGCCCTATGTTTCTGACTTGTGCCAGTCTGCACTGGAAAAATAAGAGGAAGGGGCATGAGATCAAAAGCCCCTTTTGAGAATTTGTGCCACTCACCACTGGGGAGCCACTGGAAGTGGGCCAAGAGCCCACACAAGGACAAAGAGCACACCACTAAAAGCCTCTTTGTGTGAGTTTGCACCACAAGTGCAGGGGCAGGGACAGGGAACAAAGGCCCATAGAGCAGTACTGAGAGGGAGGGGCTAGCAACAAGGGCCCCGGCCCTCATGCATATTAATTAGAGGGCAGGGCTGGACAAAACCCTACACAATGCCAGGCCTTATTAATATTCATGAGGGAGATGGGGCCAGGGCAGAAGGTACCATAAAAACAGGCACAGAGTTATGTATTCATATTAATATTAACGAAGGAGGATGACTCTGAAGAGCCAGCCTGAGGAAGGAAAGATCCTTAAAGACAGAGCACTCTCTTGGGCGGGGGAGGGGGAATTGTCTGATGGCCCTAGGTTGCCCACAGAACTATGTGGACGTGTATTGAGCCTCACCTGAACCCAGTTGTGTGGTGGCCTGCCTAGTGCCCCCTAGAGACTAAAACCATTTGCCTCAGAACTGAACTGCATTGCTTGCAACCCAAACTGTGCTATTGGACTGTGAACCATGTGCCCTACACTCCAGTGATGTGCAACCAGAGACAATAACAACACCAGGTGGGGTAACTGTCGTGTCTTGCAGTGATTTGTGCAGCATATTCTGTGATGTCCTTCCTGTGGCTCCTTCTGGTGTAAGCTTTAGCACCTGACATCGACCTAACAAGGTCCCTGGCCACTCCTCCATCTTCAGCAGACCTGTCTCCAGTGACGTTGACCCACTTTGAATCTCTGCCACAGTGTTCCAGTATCAGTCCCACGATGGTAAGTTGTAAGAGAGTCGCTAGTTAGGTATCCAGAAGAGAGTCATCTTAGGTGCTGCCCCAACTCAAGAGTGAGGGACCCCAGTTGACGTCGTGCATGACTATTTTCTTATTTTGTCACCCGTCTGCAAGTGCGCATCTACCAGTGCCTCTCTGCAGAGGCTGTGCAGAGGATCTCATAACCACTAGTCTTCTTGTTGGGAGGTGGCCTGGGTGCTGGGGAGCTACCAGTGTTCAATGCTGCAGACCATCCAGAGAATCATCTACTTGACCAGGAGACTTCGGCTTCTTGCCAAGAGCAGCAGAGGATCACCAAGCTCTTTATCATTCAGCTCGCAATGTTCCTCTTTGTTTTCTGTTCATCAGGTGAGAACGTCCCATTATGGCCCATTTATAAAAAGCATTTTGTGGGGTCAGTTCCCAGCCAATGCATTGCAAAGCCCAAGCTTGGTTCATCCGTTGTCTTGTCATCTCAGTAAAGTACATACAGGACTTGGACAGAAAGAGGTTAACCAACTATTATTGGTTCGGCCAATTGCTGGTCCCGAATGTACTGTTTTGTGGCTTGTTCTATTATCTTGTAGCATTGTAGAAAAACAGTTATCTTGTTGTTTTTCTTGTCCCTTGTAAATAAACCTTTTGCATCCTGGTCCATGAGTAAGCTTCTTGCCTCTCCTTCCAGGTTCGTCTGGCTTAACCTGAATTCTTTGGGAGTCATGAACCCCATTCCACTGGAGCTTTGGCCCCTACATTTGGTGTAGTTGGCAGGGTGAGAAATATCAAGGAGTCCAAAGCTCAAAGCTACCTATACCAAGAGGCCTGCAAGAGGAGAGAACTGCCCTGGGGAAAGAGGAATGATGTGGTCCAGTTCCCATGTGGAAGTCCCCTGGTGCCACTGGGGTGTTAGATGGCCACAAGGGGAGTGGGATTCCCACCATGGCATGCAAGAGGAGCTGATATGGCTGGCATGGCATGTACGGGAGCTGGCGGCACTTGTGACAGAGATGAAGCAAGGGGCCCAGCTCCAGGTTGTGTAGTGTCCATGCAGGTCCAGGAAGAGAAGGCACTGAGGTCAAAGACACATGAACTGACTGGAGGAGCAAAACAGGCCCATGTGAAGGGACTGTTGGCCCCATTCAGCAGCCATGTGAGTGGAGCGATATCCGAAGTAACAAGATCAAAACAGCTTGGTGCTGGGGGGTGTTGTGGAGCCCGAGCAGAATGGACACAGATAGACAGAGCTCTTCATTTTGAAGATTAAAAAAGAATTTAAAACTAAGTAAACAACAGAGAAACTCAACTCATTTTAATACCGGCATGTGCAGGAAATATTGCTGACAATCATGTGGAATCCGCAAAAAGATAAGCCCTCTAGCGATGAAGCAAGAACTAAAAATGCCTCCGGAACCCTAGCCACGAGGTCTGCACAAGGCCAAGACTCAGAGCTGACCGACGAGGCACCGCAAGAAACCCTGCAGAATATTGGCTCAAAGCTAAACCGATTAACCAAATCGGTAGCCGGCTTATCCGATAAATTAGATAACCTGTCGAACAGAGTGGCAACGACAGAAACAACAATAGAATCCATTTAAATAGCGACGGTAGAGGCCACAAAATGAGCAGATGCAGCTATAGGAGCAGTTGCTTCAATTATTAAAGAGAACTCACACCTCAAGTCCAGACTAGAAACTCTGGAAAACCAAGCATGAGCAAACAACCTGCGATTGCTAGGTCTGGCAGAGGGTAGCGAAGGTGACCATCTGTTCCTATATGTGCAAGAATGGCTGGTGCAACAACTTATAGATGAAGTGCCCCCCATGGTTCAAAAATTTCAAAAGACATATCGGGTTACTTCCAGAGGTCGGCCTGATAACCCAGAGGAGCCGCGAACTATGGTGGTTGTTACAGATGGTATTGGTTCCAGAGATTATCTACTAGTGTTGGCTAGGCATAAGAAAATGCTCCTACAGGATGGGGAACTGATATGAATGTATCCTGATTTAAGATTTGCAACCAGGCAAAAATGTAAAAAATGTGATGGGGCAAGAGCGATGTTAAGAGCAGCGGGCACTCTACACGGGATAGTTTTTCCCTGCCAGACCGCGGATAGTGCACAAGGAGAAAATTTTCATTTTCATGGGTCCATCCAAGCCCTTAAATGGTGTCAGAGGAATATTGCTGCCCATCCCAGGGAAGAGGCTAGAGAAGATTCTTAGTCGGAAGAAGTTGAACCATGAACTATTACTTTAATTAGTATAATTACACAGGGATGGGGGATGACTGAAAATCCAGGTAAGGTGTTAATAAATTTTTGAAGTTAATATACCACATTTAAACTGGGTCAGTATGCATCGCTCCCTGAGTTTAAAGTCAATTATATTAAACTGAAGAGTGTTTAAATTCCTCTGGTACAGGTCCTGAAGTGTAAGACCTGCCAATAAATAGTTTTATATTCTGCCTTGTAATTGTGCCTCTACAGTCATTTTTAGTGGAGAATGTTTGAGTGTCTTAAGCTCCTAGGCTGACCACTACAATGATAACCAATAAAGGTTAACATGTTGGTAATGTCTGTCAATTAAGAGTTTTGTGTTTGTTCATCATTTTGAGTGATGTACTATCTAACTGGAAAAGCACATGTTGTGCATTAATTAGGAAATAGCATGGTGGTTCTTTTTTTCCCCCCGGTGGGGATAAAAAAATGTGGATTTGTGGACTAAAAACTTTATTTTTCTATACCATGCAGCTCATGGGCCAGACCACAGTCTACTTAGTATAAAATAATTATTTGTATAGATTTTATTTAGGAGTACCCCCATATGATGTATATTTTAGCATTCATGGATGACTTGAGAGTAATAAGAGGAGTGGCACCCTCAAGATTTATTATGCACTATCTTGCAATATCAAATGCTAGTGAATGTAACTGTGTGTTTGATGTATAATCAATAAACATAAAGTAAAAAAAAAAAAAGCTTGATGCCAGCTGTATGAGACACCAAGAGGGAAATGGAGAAGATTAGGCAGAGTAACCAAGCTGTCATGACAGCTTCGGGAAGTCCGTCAAGAGTTTGGGATGCCAGAGCTGAGAAGCATACATATATGGCAAGTGCTGTCACCTGTGATATGAGTGAGCAGGCTCCCGACCAGAATGCATGAAGGGAGGCCCAACATTAGGCACCTGCACAGCGGGTTGCACAGTACGCAAAGCAGAAGATCGAGTTGCAGATAGGATGTGAAAACCTCAGGAAAAGTCACTGACAGGAGGCTCAAAAGACTAAGAAGCAGTCCGAGCATGTACTCTGCTAGGAAAAGGCAGAGACATGGCACAGAAAAGAATAGAAAGGTAGGAGATGTTGGCCAAAGACCTGAACTGTAAGCTGCTCACCGAGATGCTGGAGAAGGAAAAACACAGCAGATGCTTGGTAGACTTGCAGGCATACTCGTGGGAGGATGAGTGTGTCCAGCTTAATGCTGTATGTCCCCAGAAACTGCCAAGACCCCCAGGGCCTGATGGCTCAGTAGTGCTGGATGAGCAAACCAAAAGAACAAACCAGCGACAGAACCAGATCCAGTTTGGCCCACCATGACTAATATCAGTTGGCACAGCATGCAGACCACACCCTCCATTCAGGTGTTGGCCAAGACAGTGGAAATGCTCCGCTGGAAAGAGAGAAGAATCCCTTCTCGAGAAGAACCCAAGCCAACAGCTAGTCGAAAGGTGTGTACAGACCAAGGAAATGGAGGAGTGTCAAATGGCACCCATGATCAGGAAAAGCCCATACTCATAGGAGAGCGAGCGCTGATGAAGTCAGGGTGTAGAGGAAAGTTATCTTCTGAATGGGAGCCTGACCCATATGTCATCTTAAACATCATCCCATGCCTAGGATCGCATGCCTACCAGATACAAGATCTGGATGGAGCGCAGAAGTTAGTACACTGAACTAATCTGAAGTCCTGCTTGGTTTCTGTCGAGTCAAACTGACAGATCGACAAGTAGAGGCACGAATTACTCCCGGAAAGCACTTTCTGGCTGTCCATACTGACTCCTTGTGGCTAGTTAACTGTAAAAGCAGGGTCAAATTCAGTGTAAATATGTTGAAAAAATCCTTACTGAACCTTAGTTATTCTAGTTCCTGATGTATAGGACCAAGGAAAGTCACAGAGACAAACTGTGAAGTGAACAATATGCTCAAAAGTCAAAAGATGATTAGCATATTTAGAATGGTGTGCACTAACAAAGATGTTAAGTCTGTTAGATATGCTAAAAAAAGTTAAGGTAGATCAGTTAGGAATTAATATTTTCAAGTCAGACTAGTTTAATCGTTTTACAGTAGTAAAATGTTTGCTTGTGTCTTTCAATTTGAAATGACAACTGAACCCCATTCATGGGCACATGTATGTTTAAGGGGTGGGGGATCTGTAGTGCCCCATAGTTGGGGGGGCCACAAAAAAGACACAGGGATTTAGATTTTTTTTCTCTCTCTCCATTTCTTGTTCTCTCCCTCCTTGCCTGCAGTGCCCACTGACCCCTCCCCAAATCCTTTGTCTGGATCTGTGCCTTTCAGTGCAGCAGGGTGTTGAGGGCAGGACTCAGTCTTGGACAAACACCCTCCTTCCAGGTAAAAAGTGCTCAATCCCTGGGTCTGCCAGACAGGATCTCCCCTGCCCTACAAGGGGCCTGGGGAGTGGTGTGAGAGGCAGTTTTGGCTCGGCTGGCAGGGTGTAGGATGCGGGCAGCATGGACGTGAAAATGTACCTGTGGTGGGCCCGTGGATCCTCCAGCATCGCTCCTCTCCAGCATGAGTCCAGCGGCAGCAGCAGTGGTCAGGTGGCAGCATGGCTCCCTGATGTAAGGGATCCTCTTTTAGTCTCAGGCAGTGGCAGTGGGAACCATTCTCCGTGATGGACCTAGGTGTGTGGTGGTGATTTTGGTCTGGGTGGAAACATGCACCCCGGACCTTACAGTTCCACTGCCCCAGCTGCAACAGCATCCAGCTACAAACAAGTCAGGTGGGAGTACGGCTCCCTGGCCACCATCCCTTATCCCACCAGTCCCAGGCCATGGTGGTGAGCAGGCCGTGTGCCCAACTTTGTTGTACTCACGCCACAGACGCTGGGGAGAGGGGAGTGAGGGAAGAGCAGGGAGAAGGGGGAGGAGTGGACATGGGGCACAGTGGGCAAGGGCTCTGTCTTGCACCAGTCAGCACCAGAAAAATAAGAGGGAAGGGCACAGAACCAAAAGTCCCTTTTGGGAATTCATACCAATAGGAGCTAGGTAGCCACCGGGAACAGGCCGAGAGCCCACACGAGGACAAAGAGCACAGGGCTAGAAGCCCCTTTGTGCAAGTTTGCGCCATGAGCACAGGTTCAGGGAACAAAGACCCACAGAGAAGTACTGGATGGGAGGGGCTTGCAGCAAGGATCCTGGCCTTAATGCATATTAATTAGAGGGCAGGGCTGAACAAGCCCTACACAAAGTCATGTATTATTAATATTCATGAGGGAGGTGGGACCAGGGCAAGAGTCCCATAGAAACAGGCACAGAGGCTGGTATTAATATTAATGAAGGGGGGGGGCCTGAGGAGGGAAAGAGCCATAAAGGAACAAGATCCTCTTGGGAGGGGAAGAGGAATTGTCTGATAGTCCTAGGTTTCCCACGGAGTTACATGGATGTGTGCTGTTCCTCACCTGAACCCAACTGTATGGTGGCCTGCATGGTGCCCCCTACAGACCATACCCATTTGCCTCAGAACTGAACTGCATTGCTTGCAACCCAAACTGTGCTACTGTACTGTGAACCATGTGCCCTACACTTCATTGATGTGCAACCAGAGGCAATAATGACACCAGGTGCGGTAACTGTCTACTACTCAGTAGTGATTCGTACAATGTGTCCTGTGATGTCATTCCTGTGGCTCCTTCAAGGGTGAGCTTTAGCATCTGATGTTGACCTAGGGAAGTCCCTGGCCACTCCTCCATTTTCAGCAGACCAGTCTCCAATGACGTCGACCCATTCTGAATTTCCACCACAGTGTTCCAGTATCAGTCCCACAATGGTAAGTTATAAGACAGCTGCTAGTTAGGTATCTTGAAGTGAGTCAGCTTAGGAGCCACCCCAACTCAAGAGGGGGGGACCGCAGTGGATGTCGTGCATGACCATTTTCTTATTTTGTCACCCATCTGCAAGTGTATGCATACCAGTGTCACTCCATAGAGGCTGCGCCCGAGGATCGCATTGCCAGTACTCTTCTTTTTGGGAAGTGGCCTGGGTGCCAAGGACCTACCAGTGGTCATTGCTGCAGATCATCCAGAGAATCACCTGCTCGACCAGAAGACTTCAGCTTCTTGCCAAGAGTTGCAGAGGATTTTCAAGTTCTTCATCATCCAGCTCGCAGTGTTCCTCTTTGTTTTCTGTTCGTCTGAGGGATGCCCCGTTATGGCCTGTTTATAAAATGCACTTTGCAGTGTCAATTCCTACTTGCTGATCAGCCAACGCACTGCAAAGCCCAGGCTTGGTTCATCAGTTGTCTTGTCATCTCACCAAAGTGCATACAGGACTTAGACTGAAAGGGGCTAACCCCATGTTATTGGTTCGGGCAACTGCTGGTCCCAATTGTATTGTTTTGTGGCTTGTTCTATTATCTTGTAGCATTGCAGAAAAACAGTTTTCTTGTTGTTCTTCTTCTCAATTGTAAATAAACCTTTTGCATCTTGGCCCCTGAGTAAGCTTCCTGCCTCTCCTTTCAGATTCATCTGGCCTATTCTGAATTCTTTGGGAGTCACAAACCCCAATCTACCAGAGCTTTGGACCCTACAATCATACCTGGGATCTCTTGCAATTTTGGAGTTATTTGCTGGCCCAAGAAAGAGCTGGACCAGCTGGATATTAGAACAAGAAACCCCTCCATGCATATCAAATAATTTACAAAACTAAGTATATCCCAAAACTGTACAGTATATTCCAAAGTCTAATGGAAATATGAGTCTTCTTAGATTGGCTATACATATAGGTCTATAACTGTGGGCATGCAGGCCTATTTACTGACATCACAAGATCCATATAAAGTACTGTATCATGAGAATAAAAAGCCCACCAACGTCTACGCTCATCACCGAACTAAGAGAAGTCATGTGGGGTGCAGTACGCATAAACACTGACCCACTGGCATAAAGGAACAAGCCAATTGCCAAACTTGCATGACAGCAGATGAAAACCTTCAGACAAGGAAAGGCAACTTTTATTTGGTATAGCGCCCCATTCCAAAAGGACGGGGACCTACAGCAAAGAAAAGCCAACTACTATACCACAGCTATAGTGACAAACTACAGGAATTGACTGTAATCGCCTCATGTTCACATTGAACTGATTTATGTAGTCAAATAAGAGTGGTTTTACTCAGCTGAGGGGGGACTGACACTGTAAACTATGAACATGTGGGTCTAGGGATTACAACACTGAACTGTGAGTCCCAATCTAACCAATGGCCTACTGTGTGGCTTTGTATAGGTCAGTTGACCTCATTTGGCTTCGGTCCTTCTAGCTGCAGAACTGGGTGGGGGGGGCACCGATTGCACTGGGTAAGTTGTAAAATAGCCTAAAAATCTAACACTGAATAGAGAAGTGGAGGTACAGGCCAATTCCAGTTTAACGAGAAACAACCAAAAAATCTGAGGTGCTCACAGTTAACTTAAATAATGAGAACAGTTTGACCCGGTGCAGTTGTGGAGTCAGAGAATTAAATGCCAAAACAACGCGTCGATCACGGACACCAAACCAAACGCACTGACCGAAATAAGTGTGAATAGTCTCAATAAACACAGCTTACCGTGTCTTTCCAAATTATTTTTCACTTTATTTTCACATCGCAGACAAAACAGGGTGCAGCGACTGGTACCGGAAAGCAAACTAAAATAAAATTATAACCACATTGATATCACCGACCGGAGCAGCCGAACAGACCAGCCCACGTGCGTAGTGACGCACGGGAATCAGCTGACGTTTCGGCAAAAGCCTTCCTCAGAGCTGATTGGTCGAAGAAATCACACTCATTATATAATGAATAACATTAATATTCAAAACCCACCAACCAATAAAAACAAATGTGACATTCATAAATATTCATAAAAAACTCGCCCCCCCCCCCAGTCAATGATAACACAAACCATTCATAAGTAACAGTGAAATAGCAATTCTTCATTTAAACCTTTCGGATATAAAGTATCTAACCTATAGAGCCAAAAGGACTCCCGTTGATTCAATTTTTTTGCCAAATCACCACCACGATTTCCAAATTTGATTTTCTCAATACCAATAAATTTTAAATTCGTTGGTGAACCATGACCAGCCAAGGAAAAGTGTCGTGCCATTGCATTTGTGACCACATTATTCCTAATTGCTGACTTATGTTCACTAATCCTTTCTCTAAGTTGACGCTTAGTCTGCCCAACATAATTTAAACCACATGGACACGTCAGCATGTAGATAACACCAGAACTCCTACAGTTAATAAATTCATTTTCAAATTTTTGGTTTGTATGAGGATGTATAAAATATTTACTATTGTATGTGTTGTTACATTGTGCACAATTACCGCATTTGTAATTACCTTTTGGGAAATTAGGTATCCAAGTATTATTTCCCTTACCAGGTTTTTGTGCACTATGCACCAACAGATCCTTCAAGTTGTTACCTCTTTTATAAGTAATTTTCGGACTTTTATACATCTCATTTCTAAAAACAGGATCCCCTTGCAACACTTTCCAATGCTTTCTTATCACATTCGAAACTTCCTCAGCTTGATTTGAAAATTCAGTAACAAAATAAATATGGCCCTGATTGTCATCAGTTTCTAACCTCGGTTTTAAAAGTTCACTTCTATTCATTTTGGCTGCTTTCTCAATTCCCCTATAAATACAGTCAGAATTATATCCCCGTGCCTTAAACCTCCTAGCGGTTTCTTGTGCCTTCTGTTCAAAAGACTTCTCACTACTGCAAATACGTTTTAGGCGTAACATCTGTCCACCCGGTATATTTTCTTTCAAACTTCTAGGGTGGTTACTATCAAAATGCAAAACTGTATTTTTACTCATCGGCTTTCTATATAAGGTAGTGCCCAACTTTGGACCATTTTTATATATTAAAAGGTCCAGAAACCGAACTTCTGTTGCACTAGCCTGCATGGTAAAGCGTAAATTTACATCAAAGGTATTAATTAACCTAATAAACTCATGTAGGCTAGTGAGATCAGATGTCCAAATAAAAAAGCAGTCATCAATGTAACGTTTCCAACACCGAGTAAACCTTTTAAATTGTTCACATGAATATAAATATAACAGTTCCCATCGTCCCACATACAAGCAGGCAATACTGGGGGCAAAAGTAGTACCCATCGCTGTTCCCTTATGCTGTTTGTAGAATTGATCCTTATACATAAAATAATTGGATGACAACACCATATCAGCCATCTCAGTAATCAAATCTAAGTCGGGAATAGCATCCAAATATCTTTCAGAAAAAAATTCAATTGCTTGTAAACCTCCTTCATGGGGTACACTGGAATATAAGCTCTCAATGTCTAAAGTCACCAACCATTCACTAATATTCACAACTGTGTTGTCAATATGTCTGATCATATCACCACTATCCAGAACAAATGACGGAAGATACTTCACCAAAGGCTTCAAATAGCAATCAACCATTTGTGAAAACGGCTCCATCACAGACCCAATACTGGATACAATTGGACGTCCCGGAGGTTTTTTAACATTTTTATGTATTTTCGGTAGCAAATAAATTACTGGTTTGATTGGAGCTACCACTTTTAAAAATTCAGCTTCTTGTTTATTCAGACGTCCATTTGACTCATTATTTTTAATAAAGGCATCAGCCCTCAGTTTGATATCATTTGTAGGGTCTTGAGACAATTTTACATAATATTCAGTGTTACTCAAATGGCAAAGTATCTCTTTTTCATATTCAACTGCATCCCATATCACAATTGCACCACCCTTATCAGCAGGTTTTATAATGATCGTGTTGTCATCCTTCAACTTATTCAAAGCCAAATGTTCCTGATAAGTCAAATTGTATTTTACTTGCTTTTTTCTCCTGAATATTTCTGCAACATCATGATCCACCAACGCAGAAAATGTATTTACAGCATGATGATTTGGAGTGGAAGGACAAAAACTACTTTTCTTTTTTAAATGTTGAGTGACTGTTTTACCATCCAATTGGGACACACCAGCATGGTGGCTATTTGTTGTTAGCTCTTGATTGGCAAAAAAACATTTTAGATGAAGTTGTCTGTAAAGTCTAAATAAATCAATCTTAGTTTGAAAAGGATTTATATTCTTACTTGGTACAAACGATAATCCTTTCTGTAAAACTGTTATTTCATCCTTACTTAGTTGTTTATCAGTAAGGTTTACGATTGCCATTTGTTCTGTCGATTCGACCGCCTCGGTGGTCCCGAATATTGCCATCTCCCTCTGCCTCTCCCACGACTTCCTTGCCCTCTTTCCATGTCCCCTTCTGGTCTTACGTTTTCTCTGTACAAGGGCATACGGGATCCCGGAGTATCCACTGGAAAAATGGAGGGCCAAAAATCCTGTCTCTGTTGAATCATATTGCTTTTCCCAGAGTCACTTTCTGGTGAAGATACAAAGCCATCATTCCCCAAATGGCCAAGATTTCTTTTATATAAAAAAGGTTCACGACGGGCTTTACTTTGCCAGTTATATACCTGCCCACGTGCATAGTCCTTATCATCTCTCTCATGTTTTTGTAGTTTATATTCTTTTAACTCAGCTTGATATTTTAAAATGTTACCATGGATTTTTTCAAATAGTGTCTGAATTTCTAGTTGTGGGAACCCAACTTTAAAATCATTTTCCATTTTTTTAATTTGTTCTTCTACTGATGCAATATCCCTTCTTGCTTTCTTAATTAGGGCTAATATTAAATCATCGGAAGCTTTATTTAAAATCCTTTCCCAATCTTGCATCAACAATTTGTCATCAAGACCATAAGCAGGAGGTTTTTGTATTCTTAATCCCCTAGGGATTTTTTTGTCACGCCAATATTGGGAGAAAGAAAATGCATGAAGTTGATATCTAATGAGTTTCTTTTTCAAACCCTCCAAATCATTGCCGTCAGGTCTTGGAATCATTGTACTTGTGCTAGGGGTGGGGCCAAAAAGAATTTCACAGGCTGTCCGGTCAAATATTATTTCAGCCCCTTCAGTGTCCGAGAAGCTCAGTAACGCTGTTTGCACGAACGGGCTTTCCTTAAAAGTACCTTCCAAACTAGTCGCCATGTTCAAATAATAAAGCCCCCAATACTGTCGTCAGGGTCCCAACAGGTCAAAGAGCAAACCTCTAAATGAGTTGCGGTCCTCTGAGTAACCGCGTTTCAAAACGAGAAACAACCAAAAAATCTGAGGTGCTCACAGTTAACTCAAATAATGAGAACAGTTTGACCCGGTGCAGTTGTGGAGTCAGAGAATTAAATGCCAAAACAACGCGTCGATCACGGACGCCAAACCAAACGCACTGACCGAAATAAGTGTGAATAGTCTCAATAAACACAGCTTACCGTGTCTTTCCAAATTATTTTTCACTTTATTTTCACATCTCAGACAAAACAGGGTGCAGCGACTGGTACCGGAAAGCAAACTAAAATAAAATTATAACCACATTGATATCACCAACCGGAGCAGCCGAACAGACCAGCCCACGCGCGTAGTGACGCACGGGAATCAGCTGACGTTTCGGCAAAAGCCTTCCTCACAGCTGATTGGTCGAAGAAATCACGCTCATTATATAATGAATAACATTAATATTCAAAACCCACCAACCAATAAAAACATGAAGGAGGTTTACAAGCGATTGAATTTTTTTCTGAAAGATATTTGGATGCTATTCCCGACTTAGATTTGATTACTGAGATGGCTGATATGGTGTTGTCATCCAATTATTTTATGTATAAGGATCAATTCTACAAACAGCATAAGGGAACAGCGATGGGTACTACTTTTGCCCCCAGTATTGCCTGCTTGTATGTGGGACGATGGGAACTGTTATATTTATATTCATGTGAACAATTTAAAAGGTTTACTCGGTGTTGGAAACGTTACATTGATGACTGCTTTTTTATTTGGACATCTGATCTCACTAGCCTACATGAGTTTATTAGGTTAATTAATACCTTTGATGTAAATTTACGCTTTACCATGCAGGCTAGTGCAACAGAAGTTCAGTTTCTGGACCTTTTAATATATAAAAATGGTCCAAAGTTGGGCACTACCTTATATAGAAAGCCGATGAGTAAAAATACAGTTTTACATTTTGATAGTAACCACCCTAGAAGTTTGAAAGAAAATATACCGGGTGGACAGATGTTACGCCTAAAACGTATTTGCAGTAGTGAGAAGTCTTTTGAACAGAAGGCACAAAGAAACCGCTAGGAGGTTTAAGGCACGGGGATATAATTCTGACTGTATTTATAGGGGAATTGAGAAAGCAGCCAAAATGAATAGAAGTGAACTTTTAAAACCGAGGTTAGAAACTGATGACAATCAGGGCCATATTTATTTTGTTACTGAATTTTCAAATCAAGCTGAGGAAGTTTCGAATGTGATAAGAAAGCATTGGAAAGTGTTGCAAGGGGATCCTGTTTTTAGAAATGAGATGTATAAAAGTCCGAAAATTACTTATAAAAGAGGTAACAACTTGAAGGATCTGTTGGTGCATAGTGCACAAAAACCTGGTAAGGGAAATAATACTTGGATACCTAATTTCCCAAAAGGTAATTACAAATGCGGTAATTGTGCACAATGTAACAACACATACAATAGTAAATATTTTATACATCCTCATACAAACCAAAAATTTGAAATCAATGAATTTATTAACTGTAGGAGTTCTGGTGTTATCTACATGCTGACGTGTCCATGTGGTTTAAATTATGTTGGGCAGACTAAGCGTCAACTTAGAGAAAGGATTAGTGAACATAAGTCAGCAATTAGGAATAATGTGGTCACAAATGCAATGGCACGACACTTTTCCTTGGCTGGCCATGGTTCACCAGCGAATTTAAAATTTATTGGTATTGAGAAAATCAAATTTGGAAATCGTGGTGGTGATTTGGCAAAAAAATTGCATCAACGGGAGTCCTTTTGGATCTATAGGTTAGATACTTTATATCCGAAAGGTTTAAATGAAGAATTGCTATTTCACTGTTACTTATGAATGGTTTGTGTTATCATTGACTGGGGCGAGTTTTTATGAATATTTATGAATGTCACATTTGTTTTATTGGTTGGTGGGTTTTGAATATTAATGTTATTCATTATATAATGAGTGTGATTTCTTCGATAATCAGCTCTGAGAGCTTTACCGAAGCGTCAGCGATTCCGTCGCGTCACTGCGCCGTAAGGCTGATCTGTTCGACTTTCTCCGTCGGTGATATCAATGTGGTTATAATTTTATTTTAGTTTGCTTTCCGGTACCAGTCGCTGCACCCTGTTTTGTCTGCGATGTGAAAATAAAGTGAAAAATAATTTGGAACGACACGGTAAGCTGTGTTTATTGAGACTATTCACACTTATTTCGGTCAGTGCGTTTGGTTTGGCGTCCGTGATCGACGCGTTGTTTTGGCAATTCCAGTTTAAAGCAGGAAATCCTTAGAACTTCAAGGAAATGCTTGGCTTGGAAAAGATTGAAATTTAAATACCTGTAAATTTTCTTTCTCAGAATGCTGGTCGCAGGGCTATACACAGCTACAATGTTCTTCTGGCATCAGCAGGTAGGCAGAAAGTTCAAAGCTGAAACAGCCCCTGGCATCCTCTGCTCCTTCCCCATATTATACCAATTATTTATAAAGCTGGAATAAAAGTCGTAGGACCAATCCAGGCTAACCCTCCGAAAAGATAAAACTTGGAACAAAACATTATAGGAGAACAAGGCCAACGAGCCAACTTTATATATTTGGGGAGGGAAATCAGCTCTGTGACCAGCAGTTGGAGAAAGAAGATCTACAGGTATTCCAATTTCAATTTCTCTCTCCCTGTGCTGATCACAGGGCTATATCAGCTGGGATATATAAAAGCAGTAGGACAAGTGGATCCTAAGGTGGGAAGAATGTATAAGAGAGTTATAAGTCCACAACAGCCTGTAGAACTCTACAGCCAAGAGAAGCTGCAGCTGAGGCCGCCACACCCAGCTCGTACAATTTTATGCAGGTATGCAAAGATGACCAGGCTGCCACCCGGCAGATGTCAGCTGGGGAAGCATCTCTGAATTCTGCCACAAAGTGGCAAAGGCTCTAGTGGAGAGGGCTTTAACCGGACCTGAGAAAGGAACCCTGGCTTGTCCATAGGAGATACTGATGATGAAGCAAACCATCAGGGGATAGAGTCTTTACATGCCATTTTGCCTGAGTTTGGTTCCGCCATGAGAACTAAAAGGCATGATGTCTTGCAGAGTGACTCAGTTATTTTGAGGTACACTTTCAAGGCCCTTTGAGGATCCACAGTATGCAAGTCTCTTTTCTTGTCATTGCTGAGGTTAAGGCAGAAGGAAGGGAGTTATTAGCTCCTGATTGCAGTGGAATAGAGACGTTACCTTGGGCAAAAAAACCTTCGGAGAACAACCGCATCCTGGTGAAAAACAGTATAGGGTTCTTTGGTAGACAACACACCAAACTCACTGATTCATCTAGCTGAAGTGAGAGCAATGAGGAATGTAACCTTCATAGGGAGACGGAGCACTGACGTCTCTCCCAAAGGCTCAAAGGGTGCTCTGGTGAGAGCCTCGAGAAACAGATTGAGATGCCAAGAAGGGACAACCGATTTGACTGGAGGACGTTTTAGGGTAGCTGCTCTCAGGAAACACTTGACATGAGGGTGAGACCTCAGAGACTCTCATTTCCACCAATAGCAGTGTTCCCAAGGCGGAGACCTGGACCCTTAAGGTTGCCAGTTGCAGACCCATATCAAAACCCTCTTTGAGGAATTGAAGAAGGATTGGTAAGGAAACTGTCCAATCATCCAAACACTTGGATTGAAGCCAGAGTACAAATGTGTGCCAGATTCTGTAGTACACCTTACAGGAAGATTGACGTCTAGACTGTGTCATCATCTCAATCGCTGCTGTGGAATACTCAAGTTCCTTGAGAATTTTCTGCTCCATCTCCAAGCCAAAAGGGACATATTGTGAAGATTGGAGCATTATAGGACCTTGATGAAGAAGATCCAGGCTTATGGGGAAGAACAGAGGCAGATCCTTCGCAATGTGGATCAGAAGTGGGAAACACGGGTGTCGCGGCCAGCGAGGGCACACCAAGTCATTTCGGTCTGGTCTTTAGCCAACTTGTGAAGGACTCTGGGTAGAAGTGGAATGGGGGGAAAGCATACAGAAAACTTTATCAACCCCAGTGGAGGGAAAAGGCATCTTGCGCCACCGCCAGTTCGATCCTGATGAGCAAACAGAACTGTCAAACGTTGTTGTTTCATCTGGAAGCGAAGTGATCCACTTGAGGAGAGCCCCAGCAGATGGTGAGGAGCTGAAAATCACTGGCCTTCAGTTCCCATTCCCCTGGCAGAATGGCCTTGTGACTGAGCCAGTCCGCTGCAATGTTTTCTTGCCCGGGGATGTAAGCAGCAGCCAGACTGGAGAGATGATGTTCGGGCCAGTGAAGTAATAGGAGGGTCTCTCTCAGCATGTGTGTGCTTCTTGTGCCCCCTTGTCAGTGGATGTATGCCATCATGGTCCCGTTGTCTATAAGAACCATAACATCCTGGTTGTACATGGTCTTTGAACTTTTGGAGAGCCAGACGAACTGCTCACATTTTCAGTACATCTATGGTGAGGCGAGATGCCAGCAGGGACCATTTACCTTGAACAGAAAGAATATTCATGTGGGTACCCTGTCCTCTGAGGCTGGCATTGGTGGTGATTGTCACCTGTTGTGGGTGGCCCAATTTGCGGCCCCTCATGATGTTTGACTTCACCATCCACAAACGAAGACTGCTCTTCATCTGGTGTAGAATATGTATCTTGTGGTACTGGCTGTGTCTGTGTGGGGCCCACTGTCTGAGGAGGATCGTATCTGCTAGAGAAACCATTGTCCCTATCAGCTGCATGAACTGCTGGTCTGGAAGACGAGAGGTGTGCCGAAACTTCTGCAGAAGGGATTGTAAGTCTTTGAATATTGCTGATGTTGGAAAAAACTTGCCCCTGTGTGTTTTGAAGTATGCTACCAGATGATTTAGAATTTGTGCAAGAAACAAGGAAGTATTTTGCCTGTTGATGACAAAACCATGGCCTGAAAGGCATTGCACCACCTCCGCCATCCCTTGCAAAGCCAGCTCAAATTGAGGAGCTCTTATCAGGATGTCATCCAAATATGGGAAGAACTGGATCCCCTGACTGCACAGTTGTGCAGTCACTGCCAGTAGGACCTTGGAAAATACTCTTGAGGCAGAGGAAAGCCCCAAATTGCAGAATACTGAATTGAAAGTGGTTGTCCTGATCCTTGAATCTGAGATACTGTCTGTGAGAATCCTGAATGGGAATATGCAGATAAGTGTCCTGTAAGTTGATGGAAGCCAAGAAGTCTCCCTAGTGGAGTTCTCTGATGATAGATGGCAGGGTCTCCATTTTGAAAGTTCTGCTGTAGACAAAGTGATTCAGGAACTTGAGGTCTAACACTGGTCGGAAACCCCCTGTGGATTTTGGGATGATAAAGAAGAGGGATTAAATGCCCCTGTTGACCACAGGAAGGGGAACAGGTTCTATGGCCCCTTTTTTTTTCAGCAAGTCTGTTATCGCCTAAAGCATCACTTGTCGCTTAGAGGGACTGGCCAGAAGAGGGGAAAGGATGATGTGGGGTAAGGGAGGCTTTGTGTTGAATTCAATGATGTACCCTTTGCAGACAATGTCCAGGACACATTTGTCTGTTGTAGTATGGACCCATTCCCTGAAGAAACTGGAGAGTCTGCCCCTATGCAGGGATGGGTCTGGACTGTCTCATTGTGAACATTTCTTTATGGAGGCTCTGGTATCACGGTTGCCACTTCCTCCACCTCTGTTGGTTATGAGAGGAAAACCAGGAGCGTTTGCTCGAAAAACCTACGTTCTGACCTTTGTTGTAGGATTGGCCATGAAAAGGCCATCAGGATCTGCCTGACGAAGATTTGTCCATAACTCTAGATTGGGGCATTTGAACCTTGGTCATTTCCCCGGATTCTTTCACTGCCTCTTTAAGAGCTGAACTGAAGAGAAGGTTGCCCTCATATGGGCATTTACCAGATGTACCTTTGATGAGGTATTGGCCTGCCATGTCTGAGGTCTGGCAGAACATAGCCATGGCAGCACAATGAACTGCATTCTCTGTGAAATCCGCAAAATAAGCAGAGGTGAGGCCCATGAGCCGGAGTTGCTGAAATGTTGCCTTATTCTTTTCTGAATCTTCTGCCAGCTGAAAAGTCTATTCCATCACCCAGGAGAGAGAGACAACGGCCCTAGCCAAAAACAGGGTAGCTGTTGCCACCTTCAGGGAGGCTGCTGATGCCTGAAAAGCCTTCTTTAATAATGACTCCACCTTACGGTCTACTGGGTCCTGGAGGGTGGCCCCACTACTTACAGGAATGATCATCTTGTTTGTCAGATTTGATACCAGAGGGTGGATTATGGGCAGGTTCAGCCATGTTTCAGATTGTTTCTTGTCAAATTTCAGTACTTTGTTAATCCATCGTGGTACTGGGTATGTTTTCTGCAGGCTATGCCACTCCTCTTTAAGCAGGTCCTCAACTGCCAGCAGAATAGGGAATGCTGTTGTTGGTTTGAATAAGGCTAACAGCTTGAAGGCCGGTTTGTTTGGTTTAGCAGCGGCAGAAAAGATGCCTAGGTGTATTTCTGCCATGATGTTCTTAATGAAGAAGTCCAGGTCATCCAGGTCAAAGTGTCTGGCCGACTCTGTGTCTGAATTTGAGGAACTGCTCTGAAGCTCTCCTTTCTCTGGTGAGGAAGAACTGGAATCAGATGAAGACGGTGATCTATCCTTACACTTCTTATGTTTGTGATAACTGAGGGCGTCAGTTGTCGTGTCCCTTGAATGAGGGCAGTTGACCTGCTTCTTTGACTTGCTATGATGATGAACTGGAGGGTCTTCTTCGTCCGACGAGGGAGATGTAGTGCATTTTCATGTTGCTTTCTTGTGGGCATGAGCAGTAGGAGATGCAAGAGACTGCAGATCAAAACAAGCTGGATCTAATGTAAATGCCGTTTAGCCTTTCAGTTAAGTCTGGAACCAGTTGCATCGTGGACTGCTTTTGTATCTCCAGCGTGTGAGAGGATGAGGCGGCCACTTCTTCTGATGTGGCCAAGTCCAGACTGATCGTGATCTCACAGTTTAAACATAGAAAGCCAGCGAAAGTGTCCAAAAGGGTGGATTTGCACTTGGCGCATTTTCTGGCCCTGGATGGCTTGTCTGTGGACTTGTCCAAGGACTTGCCAGGCGTTTTTTCAAAAGACATGCTTGGGCTTAATGTGATGGCGCCACAGACTTGGAGAATTGCTGGGGGTTCACCTGCAGGGGTCTGAGGCCAAGTAGGCAACCAGCTGCCTTTCCTTATTTGAGAGCCAAACCCTTTTTCTTTGCTGTAGATGCCCCCCACCCCCGGGAAGAAGTAACTGGTGCTGACCAAATCTCCTGTTTTTCTGAAGCTGGGGACATGTTTGTTGAACTTGGAGCTCAGTGGCTGCCTGATAGACAGCCAGTAGGGTGAGTCACCCTCAAAGTCTGTGAAGCAGCCAAAAAGGCAAGCCCACCCTGAAGTAGTTTGAATGCATGGTGGAGGCAGCTCAGCACTGTAATGGAGGTGCTGATTTAAGATGGCTGCCAACTTGGATTGTCCCATGCTTTTGCTTGGTAGCAGGGCAGACTCCCCGTGTTGCCCGGTCCCCCCCCCCACCAGGATCAGCCCACTATGTTACTCACTCTGCTCCTCACTCCGGGATCCAGCAGTCCTTGATGGCGTCATGGAGTATCGGCTGACTGCAGTTGCTTGTCGAGTATGTTGGGAGCTTAAGTGCGAGTAATCTATTCCCTGAACTGATTGCGTTGTGCCAGTCTCCACAGTGGGGTTCGGAATCCCAGAGTTGATTTCTCCTGTTCCGGCTGCCACTGGTCCTGTTGTTGCTGCTGGTCCCAGACCTGACAGCCCGTCGTCTGCCGTCTGCTGGAACTAGAGCTGAGATGGGGGACGGGGAGGCAGCACGGCTGAACCAGGGAGCCCCAGTGGCTAGGTGAGTCACAAGAGGTGCGGGAAGGCAGATTATGACGTTCTTCCCCTGCACCCGACAAGGATGCCATAACCACAATAAAAGCAGAAAAGAAAAGAAAAATATTAACCTTGGTTAGAAAAACCTGTAGCTCTGCAATGCAGAGATAGAGTGCTGCTTCAAATGTGTCTACTATTCTGGAGGCAGGAAAATGACTGGCGCACTATGGGGAAGGAGCTGAGGATGCTGGGGGCTGCTTCAGCTTTGAACTTCTGCCAGAAGGATATCCCAGCTGTGTGTAGCCCTGTGACCAGCACAAGGAGAGAGAACTCAGAGTTTCTAGTAGCAGGCATGATCTTTTCCTTGGATCCCAGTAGTAGGAGAAGCATAGGAAAGCTGTGAAGGTACTGGCACTCTGATTTTCTAGTGTAACTGGTCCTCCAAACGCTGGTTACTGCAGGACCAACCCCACAGGCTAAAGTACATGCTAAGGTTTTTTACTGCATCTGGGCACTGGGATAGAAGTGGACAAGCCAAGAGCCTAATGCCAGGCCCTGGATCAACTGATCTTTATGAGCTATAGAGAGCTAAGGTCAAGTTTAGCCAGCTATGATTTAAGAACTTATTTTCTGTCAGTGAAATAGTTACTGCAGTGGCAGGAATGTTCAACTTGTGCAACTCATGAGGGTCACTGACAGTATCACAGAGGACAGCCTACAGCAGGCATGGCTTGGCATGTTTAGTCAAGCCAGATCCTTGGCTCAACTCTGGCTTGGCTCTCAATAAAAATTCCTGGCTTGCCCAGCTCTATACTGAGCCTAGTAGTGGGCCACCGTGAAGCTGCTACTACAGGCAATACCAATTTACACACTGAAAGATGTCATTGTCCACAAGAGGACAGTAAAGTGAAGCATAACCTAATGTAGTAAACTCTACATACATTGACATTTGTTCCTTTAGGGCGACACTACACATTTACAAACAAAACACATACTTAGGACTACTACACTGACTCCCAGATGTACTGGAAACCCACTATACAAGTTTGTAAACCCTCCACATGCTTGAAAGGTGGTGGGAGATGGAGTTAGTAGTAGCACATAGCCAATAACTGGTCTTTATCCTGAGAGGGAGGAAATGTATTGATAGTTTCTAGAATATAAGTTCCCAGGGTATGTTGATACTTTATCATGTGACCCATGTAGTTTAAAATATGAATGTTCATAGTGGCTGAGGCAAAAACCTTTTTCCCCCAAGTAATCTCTTTTTCAGGACTCTTTATCAGGAGGTAAGGATCTCATGTGTTTAGGTTTTGTAGTACGATCATGAGCGGCAGTAATAACCATGGAATCTGCCTCTGGAACAGTGGAGAGGAATGGGTGGTCTAAAGGAGACTGATATAGTCGGTTAGCCATCCGAGAAACCTCTGTAATTTTAGAAGACTGATGCCAAGCAGCCGATAAGGCATTTTGATATGTAAGTGTTAGTGGTGGAACCACTAACGCTGGTTCCTCTGGCAATTCTAAACAGTCTGCCATAACCTTATGGTGTTTGTCATGTTCCATAGTGGAAAATCCCATCACCTTTTGTATTTGAAGCATCATGTCGCTAAAGGTGGGATCATCTGGAGGAGAGGTGGCCATTGGAGGAGGCAAGTCTTCGTCCAGAGAGGAGATGGCTGAGAAAGGGGAACCCGGGCCCTGAAAATCTGGGCCAGGGAACTCCATATTCAGGTCATCAGGGAGCTCTTGATGTTGCTCCCACTCATCTGAGTAATCCTTTGTATGAGGTGGAGGAGAATAGGCAGGTTCATTATCCAAGTCGTCATCATGACAACGTTTGTGAGACAAAAAGGGACTATCCCCCCTTCCTGGATCGGTAGGGGGGCATAATGCATGTTATGCAAGACCTGCTGCACAATGTTAGTGATGTCCTGTTGTTCTTGGGAAGGGGGTGGTTGAGGGGCGGGGGATGGGGAACAATGGGGATGATGGAGAGGATGTGCAGTAGATGCAGGTTTTGAGCCTGGGTGGTAGTAACCAGGGTCCTTGTCTCAATCTGATGGACCTCTGTATGAGCCCACTTGTGTTGGTGGAGGGACATGTTGAAGGGAAAAAGCCAGCTGCTTACCCTGAGGTTGGGATCATGTAGAGGATCCCATTAAGGCATTATCATGCAAAAATCCTGCCAACACTAACAGGGGAGAAGCCCCCATTGTCGGAGTAACAGTGGGTTTCGTTGCCAAAAAGACACTTGAAAGCATCGTCGACGACAGGTTAAATAACGCAGTCGATGGAGCAAGTATTTCCTGTCCCACATTTAAAGCAGAGGCAAGCACTGTCGATGACAGAATGGTTCCTGTTGATGAGGAAGCATGTCCAAAGTGCACCGTTGATAAGAGAGGAGCCCTAATTGATGAAGAAGCATGCTTTGAGCCCACCATCGGTGAGCGAAGAGCCCTTGTCGACAAGGAGGCATGTTCCTGATGTTCCATCAACGATGTGACCATAGAAATGGTGACTGTCAATGAACATCGAGAGCGGGAGGAAGACAGGGATTTGACCCACTCCTTACACCACCCAACATGAGAACCTGAGGCTGGGGAGCCCTTGGTACGGACCCCCTGGTTCTGTGACAGAGACATTTTCTGCTCCGTAATGTGATGTTGAGTTTCAAGCACTCATCAACGACGAGTGGCCTGATTAAATTCCTGACAATGTTTACAGGAATTAATGTTGTGTGAGGGTCCCAGGCATCTCACACAAAGCATATGGTTGTCAAAAGCAAAAAATCTTCCTGCCACAATGACAGGAATGAAATAGTGCTTGTTTGGATGAAGAATCTTTAGACATTCATCTGGAATCCAATTTCTCGTCGATGACTGCTGCACAGAAGTTGAACTAGCTGCTGCGCGGGCTGAAGACCGTGGGAAAATGAACTGAGGATACCAGGGACCACCCACACTTATATAGGAAACAGCATGTGATGTCATGTCTGGGTGGTCCCTGGTGAAAACTGCTAGAAGAAGTGGCCGTGCGACAGCATCCTCTGCTGGATACTCCCAGAAGTAATGACTTACTTCTAGACACCATTCCATGGAAGATCCACGGTTACAGGTGAGTAACCCTCATTTCTAGGGGTGTGGATATGATGCACTATCCACACTATGGTAGACTCCTAGCAGTTCTCCGGAAGAAGGGGCCAAGGCACACACCCTCATTCTTGCAGATCCCCCCAGGCCCATCACTCCAACTCCCTCAGGGATTACCTCTCCCAACTTCCGCAGCGGCTTGCCCTCTGTGGCAGAGTGTCGAGGAGTCCCCTCTACCCGCTGAGATCAGATCCAGATTCTGGGAGGTGCCTGGCCATTTGGTGCAGATCCCAGCAGTCATCCAGCGTGACTGGAACACTTATTCCCTTTTTTCCACCTTGGGAGATGTGGCATGTGCTGATGTCAAGGCACACATGCGCCAACGTCTATCTCATCTCCTCCTTAGCGCTCAGGCTGCCTCACTCCTGGCTTCCAATAGGGGCCAGTCATGCACCGAGCTCTTCCCATTCTCCTCCGGAGTAGGAGAGCAGTCCATGAGATGCTTGATCCTCCTCCTCCGGGCCACCCCTCTGACTCCCGAGGTCGCTTCTGACCTCAAGTTATCGGTACTGTAAATGGCAGCACTACTGCTGTGCTGGTGGCCGGCCACACACACCCCTACTTGGCAAACAAAGACAGGAGAAACAAGGTCCCAAAAGCAGCATCCCAGCATGACTCAAGATCGATGCTGTAATGGGAGATGAAGATGTGCGCGGACTTCCAAGTAGCAGCCTTGCAGAGTTCCTGGATAGGGACGTCCCTTGAAGCAGCCACCAAGTCAGCGGTATGTCTGGTGGAATGAGCCCTTAGCCCTACGGGAGGCTCCCTACCAGCCAACCTATAACAGAGGTTGATGCAGGAGACTATCCACCTCCCAACTGTCCACTTAGCTGCCAGTCTGCCAGGTGAGGCTTCAACGTATGTCACAAAGAGCTGGTGAACCTCTCCTTGAACTCCAGCCATGCACTTCTTATAATAAGTGAGTATTTGCTTCAGATGCAATGAGAGGAGCCTGTGCTTGGCCTCCAAGGCTGAATTAGTGAAATACACTGGGAGACTTATCACCTTATTAAGGTGAAACTCTGAAACAACCTTCAGAAGGAACTGTAGGTGGGAGAGGATGACTACCTTGTTCTTCTGGAACACCAGGTATGGAGACTCCACCGAGAGAGCCTGGAGCTCACTGATCATCCTGGCAGAGATGACAGCCACCAAGAAGGTGGTCTTCCATGATAGGTGTAATATCTCACACCTCTGCATCAGTTCAAATGGCTTGCCAATGAGCACTGCCAACACCAGCAACAAGTCTCTAGGTAGTGATGGTTCATGCACTGGTGGGGACAGGCGGTCAAGGCCTTTAAACAAGCACTCAACCACCTTGTCTGTGCTACCGCTGGCACACCAGCCCACGCCTGGTATGTAGAGATGGCTGCCAGGTGCACCTTGAGGGTGTCTACCTCAGTCCCAACTGCAAAAAAGACCACAGGTACTCTAAAATGCTAACCAAAGGGAAGGCCACGGGGTCAAGCTCCCACCTCCCTGCCCTGGCACCAAACTGAAAATCTTTTCCATCTGAAAGCATCACACTGACAGGCTGACTCTTTCCAGAAAGCCTCCATAACGTTGAGCACATTTTCAAAAAGACACAATGCCTGGAACTTCAGATGCTCAGGAACCAGGCTGTGATGTGCAGGGATTCAAGAGTCAGGTGCAGCATCTTCCCCTTGTGACAAGAGAGCAGATCCAGGCACAGAGATAATCACCACAGAGTCCTGCTGCTGAGGCTGAAGACAGCCGGGTACCAGTACTGGCAGAGCTGGTCCAGGACTATCAGAATCACCCACACCTTGTCCCTTCGCACCTTGACCAATGCCTTGTGAATCAGGGGAAAGGGGAGGAAGGGGTAAAAGAGGCCTGGGGTCCAGAGCCTCCTCCATCAGTGTTCCGCACTGTGGAGGGTGGGTACAGAAGAAAAAATTACTTACCACAGTAATGTTGTTTCTTCCAAGGGATCTCCCTGTATGATTAGACATATGCAGTCAGCCCAGAATCGTTGACTGACCTGAAGCTATAGTGATGTAATGTGTCATGTATGCACATAGTGGAAATGGAATGTTATTTAAACTGCAGTCTCTAGGTGGACTGTGTTCCATTTAACAGTCAGATTCATTTTTATAGTTGAAAAATACTAGACTATCCAAATTAATAAATTTCAACCCAAAACAACAATAACAATAATGCTCACCCCCTGGTTAAGAGGATGGGTTTCCAAACAGGATAAAAGAACACAAAGGGAGAGCTAGGTCCCCATGTCATCTCTGTGAGCATCAAAAAACAGTACATCAAGCCAATGATTAATAACATTAAAACACTAATGAAAGTATTGCTGAACCTGATCCAGGTTCTGTAAGGGGAGGTAGGGTGGGAGGTCTAATCATACTGGGAGATCCCTTAGAAGAAACAATATTACTGTGGTAAGGAATTGTTTCTTCAAATCTCCCAGTATCCCAGCAATCTCCCAGTATGATTAGACATATGCAGACAACCAAGTAGTGCCTTGGAAGGAGGGTACAGAACCTACTTAAGAAAGAGGTTCTTGCCAGGAGTGTTCAAGTCAAAGTTTTTAGGACTTGCCCAGCCATGGCGTCAGCTAAATTTTCACGTTCCCCTATTCATTATAATGAAAATAGCTTTCTTTTTGTACTTGCTCTTCAAAGAAATTTACTAGCCCCGGACAGGGGGCAATAGGATTTGCACATCACTGCAGTTCTACAATACTGCAGTGGCACTCCTGGACTGAACATTCAGCCAGTAGTGTTTTGTGAAGGTGTGGACTATACTCCATGTAGCTGCCTTACAGATTTCTAGCAAGGGGATGTCACTTGCAGCTGCCACAGACACAGCAGTTCCACGGGTGGAATGTGCCCTGAGGCCCTGTGGTGGCTGTTTCTCAGCGTTACTGTAACATAATTGGATACAGGATACTATCCAGTGTGCAACTGATCTCTTTGAGGCAGACCTGCCTTTCCCAACCTCACCACAGGTGATAAACAGCTGGCAGTGGGAACCCCTGAGTTCTTTAGTAAGACTGGTATAGTAGCTGAGGGGCCTTTTTACATCCAAACTATGAAACTTCAATTCTCCTGAACTGGGGCAGTGAACTTGGCAGTGAAGAATACAGGAAGGGTGACGGACTGGTTCAAATGAAACTCAAGAGACTACCTTGGGAAGAAATTTCCTGTTGGTTCTGAGGAGCACCTTGTCCTTATGGAACATAATGTAATTAGGATCAGTGCAGAGTGCTTGAAGCTCACACACTCTTCTTGCTGAAGTAATTGCCACCAGGAAGACAGTTTCCCAGGTGACATATTTCAAATCAGCCATAGCCATTGACTCAAATGGAGGTTCCATGAGTTTGGCTATGTACAAATTCAGGTCCCTAGGAGGGACTGATTCCCTAAAAGGGGAAAACAGATGTGCCAAGCCTTGGAAAAACTTCTAAAAAAATAGGGTATGAAGCTATTGTTCTGTGAGCACCTGCAGAAAAGTCTGAGCACCTGCAGACAAGCAGAGACTGCTGCCAAATGAACCCTGATGATTGCAGGCCTCAGGCCTAAGGCCTGTAGGTGTACAAAGTAGACAAGCAGTATAGATAAATCTGCCTTAAGAGGACTCGCGTGCTTAGACTTGCACCAGATGGGAAATCTTTTCCATTTTGAAGCATAAGTCTTTCTGGTTGAAGTTTTTCTGGAAACTTTCAGGACCTTAAGGACCTCTTCAGACAGTTTAAATTCAGAAGATTCTAGCTCCTCAAGAACCAAGCCTTCAGGTGAAGGGTCTTGAGGTTCAGGAATACTACCTGACCCTGAATGGCTGTTGGAATATTGTATCTCTGGGGAAGCCGGATGGGTTGGTGAGTAGTAGAGGGTACCATGGCTGCCTGGCACAGTCTGGAGCAACCAGAATCATGGTTGTGGACTGACTCCTGAGTTTCAGAAGTACTCTCAACATCAGAGAAAATGGTGGAAAAGCAAAGAAGAATTTCCCTGTCCAACCCAGGACTAATGCTGTAACGTATACTTAATGTTACTAACAACTTAATATAATTACCCAACGAGACCGACGGATTATCAAAAATAATTTATTTAGCAGTGGTACTATAGTGCCAGTTGCACTTAGCCTTAGACGTTACATGATTCCACTTGATGTTACACATTTATTTATTTATTTAGATTTTGTTTACCGGCTAAGCCCACTGAGACCAATGGTCCCTTTTTAAGGGGCGGTCCGGGATTAGTTACAGAAAGGACACCGAGAACAATAATTACAGCAGTTAAGTTAGTTACATTTGTTACATCACAGTATAGTGAAGTCATTTGTACAGGGGTAGCAGGAGGGTTCACATACAGATCCATATTATTAAAATCAATATGTTAAAATCTCACACATTATATACAGTATGTACATACGTTCAGCCAGAAATCAGAGACCACATTAGCATTTCAGGTACAGTCGGAGATAAAGATTAACCAGTGAAGGGGCCCAGGGGACTGGTCTAGGGAGCTAGCGGTTACAGCCACAGAGACTAAGATTTAGAAGATATAGTTTGAGTCCATTTTTAGACTGAGTAAGAGTGGTTGAAGTTGTCAGACCAGGTGGTAAGGAGTTCCATAGGTGAGGGGCAGCAAATTTGAAGGAACATTTGCCATGGGTTGAGCGTATTTTAGGGGTGACAAGAGGGTGACTTGCAGATGAGCGCAGGGTTCTGGGTAGATTTCTGGGTGAAAGAAGTATTCTGACATGGGGAGGGGGACCTAAGTAAGTAAATTTGAAAACTAGGCAGGCAACAGGATAGAATAGCTTATGCCGGAGAGAGGGCCAATTTAGTTCTTTTAGGGCATCACATTGATGTTTCCTAGGGGAGGAGTTAGTGGCAAAACGGTCCACACGGTTATAGAGCACAGAGAGCTTATTAAATTCCATCTCACGGAGGAACTGCAGGAGAGGAGCTCCATATAGGATGGATGGAAGGAGACTGCAGCAAGCAATAGCTCGACGTGCAGAAGGGGATAAGGAGTTCCCCAGTCGGTGCAGGAGGCCAAGCTTTTGATGGGTGGACTTGGTTATTGAATCAACGTGGACTTGGTAGGTCATTTCCTGGTCTAGGTGGACCCCAAGGTATTTGAAACTAGACATGACCTCGACTCTTTTTCCTTGGTTGGTACAGATCTGGAGGAGCTGGCCTCTGTTAGAGCACAGTCGTCTTGATCCAAACAGTACAGCTTTGGTTTTTTCATCATTAAGTTTAAGGGAGTTCGTGGAGAACCAGGTCTCAAGGGCGGAGAGACTTTTCTGCAGCTTAGTGGAGATGACACTGGGTTGTGAGTCACTGCAGTAAATGACAGTGTCATCAGCATACAGAATGAGATTGCTGCAGAGTCTGCTTCCCTCAATATTATTCAGAAAGAGAGAGAAAAGCAGGGGGCCCAGGATTGAGCCCTGAGGTACCCCAGCAGTGACCGATCTAAGACCAGACTGTGCGCCCTTCCAATGGACCTTTTGGGACCGGTCCCTCAGGTAGCTCTTGAACCAAGAGTGAGAGTGGAGATCCAGTCCCAAGGTCTGGAGTTTAGAGAGGAGGAGGTTATGGTTGACCAGGTCAAAGGCCCTAGATAGGTCAATGAAGAGGGCCCCCGTTGGGGAACCTTGGTCCATGTAGGACAGGATGTCCGTAGTGAGTCGGATAAGCGCAGTGTCAGTATCATGGCCCTTTCTAAAACCATGCTGAACGTCGGCCATGAGAGAGTGCAGCTCAAGGTAGTCTTGGAGTTGATTTGAGACTAGCCTTTCCTGAATTTTCCCCAAGGGACTGAGAAGGGAAATTGGTCTGTAATTTCCCAGTTTGTCTCGGGGACCACTTTTGTGGACAGGTATAATGGTCGCAACCTTCCACATTTCTGGGACCTTGCCTTCCTGAAGTGACCTATTTATAAGTAAGGTGACAGGATAGGCAACAGCTGGGGCGGCAGCCCTCAGGAGGCGAGGTTCAAGTTGGTCATGCCCTAGCGAGGAAGAAGGTTTAATTTTGCATAGGAGAGGTAACACCTCTGCCTGTTTGACTAGCTTTAGGTGAAATTGGGGCTGAGGGTGAGCCCATTCATCACCAGAGTATGGGTTAGGCCCATGGGAGATCAGAGGGGGAGACCCACTGCAGAGTAGAGAGGCACAGAAAGCCTCAGCAATATGGCTGGCATTGTCAGAGAGTCCCCCACTAAGAGGGAGTCCATTTGATCGGTAGAGGAGCCCTTGATAAGTAGGTTTAGGTGACCCCAGAATTTTTTTGGGTCCCGTAGGTGTCTTGTTTGAAGGTCATTTAAATATTGAGACTTGGCTTTTTTTGATGATTTTATGCACTGATTTCTCAGTTCTCTGTACTTTTCCCAATCTGTTGGGCTGCCAGAGGATTTGTAGATGCCCCAAGCTCTGTCCTGGAGGAGCATGGTGTGTTTGAGACAAGGGCTCAGCCATTTATGACATTTGCCCTGTACCCTGAGCCGCTTTATCGGGGCGTGAGTGTTAGATATAGACAAGAAGGTCTGAGTGAAGTACTCGAGAGCCTCGTCCAGTGAGGGGAGAGAGGTAATAGGGGCCCAGTCAGGAGTTCAACAGCTGGGTACAGTGGTCTGCAGGTACAAACCTACTGAGTTTCTCGCCTCAATGATCTTTGCGGCAATTTTGGGGGGTTTGTTGGACCATGTGCAGAAAGCAGGCGAGTGATCGCTCAAGGAGTCGGCCATTATCCCTGCAGACAGAACATGGCCTGGGCATGAGACGAGGATCCAATCAATGAGGGAGTGGTTTCCAGACTTGGTATTGTGTCTTGTGGGGAGGTCAATGATCTGGGTAAGAGGTGAACCAAGTAATGGGTTCTTAGTAGAGGAGGAGAGTAGGGACGGCCAGTGAAGATTGAAATCCCCGAGTAGTATGGTTTCCCTCATGGAGTAGTCTTCATGAGGCTCAGTATGGCTTCCAAGGAGGAGGCAGATTGGGGGAATGTAGACACCTCCTATAGTAAAGGGGTTTGGTGTTGCTACAGAACACTGACAAGCAGCAATTCAGCCAGGGAGTCACTATGAGAGGGGGAGTCCAGCACTGTGGCTTGGAGGTCAGTGCTGACATAAATAGTGACCCCACCTCCCCTTTTCACAATCCTGTCTTTTCAAAAAATAAAGTATCCCACTAAGTCCACTTCATGGGGGAGGATCTGAGGTTTGAGCCAAGTTTCAGTCAAGACTAATATGTCAGGCTTGTAGAGTGCTACCCAGGCCTCAACTCCATGGAATTTGCACCTTAGGCTACAAATGTTCATATGAGCAATTTTGAGCCCTTTGGTATCAGCCCACGTAGGGCAAGAGGGGGTGTTTAGAATAACATGCATAGCTTATATACACAATTTGAAGGTTACACCCCAAACAGGACTAATGTTATAATTTGTTCCAAGCAATCCTATTACGTAATATGGTTATTTACTGTGTGTTGGTGATACACTGCCTGGAACTGGCTACCTGACCTTAGTCACAGACATGTCTGAAGAGCCCAGTTTGATACACTGCCTGGAACTGGCTACCTGACCTTAGTCAGTTGCACCATGTTACAGTGCTTTATTTACAGCATACATACCTTTTATTTATAGCACAAATACTTTTTATTTATAGCACAAATACCTTTGACAGGGCATGACTGTCACATTCTGCTTTCCTTGTTTACTGCCTACTACACTGTATTACAGACTCTGTCTATGCTCATTGTGAGATTTGTATTTTGTATGTTTTTTTTCTTAACAGAGTGTGGGCATTGAGCCACATATTTCAGTCACACCTGTGGCCATTTAGCTTTTGCCCTTACAAATGCCTCCATGGGTACCGTGCCAATGAAGGAGGCCTGCAACAATAAAGAGGAAGCTGATGGTTTTCTTTTGAGGCAAACAGATCTATCTCTCGAGTGCCCCAGTGTCTGAAAACTATGTCCATCACTTGCTTGTTTAAAGCCCATTCGTAATACTCCTGACCGATTCTACTGAGTGAATCTGCCAGTGTATTGTCCTTCCCTGGAAAATGAATAGCAGACAAATGCACCCCCAGGGAATGCGCTTGGGACTAGATTTTCATGGCTTCTGTGCACAGCTTTGAGGATCTTGTATCCCCTTGCTTGCTGATGTACCACATGGTGGTTGTGTTGTCTGTCCTGACCTGGACTGACTGACCCCTCAACTGAGAAGCAAAGGCCTTTAGGAAGAGAACAACTGCTCTCAACTCTAAGAGGTTGATATGCAACTTGGATTCCTGAGGAGACAAAGTCCCACTGATAGTGAGTTCGCCTGTGTGTGCATCCCACCCTAGAAGGTCGGCATCTGCTGTTAGAACCACTGTCTGGTGCTGTTACTAAAAAGAGATGCCTTGCCTAAGGTTGTCCCTTTCTTTCCACCACTGCAGAGCCAGCAGCAGAGTTTTTGTTACTGCTACAAGCTTTGAAAGAGGATCCCTTCTTTGGGACCAATGGGACTTCAAATGGTAGTGGCTGTCTCTCATCTGAAACCTGGCACCTGATACTGCTTCAGTAGTTGATGCCATGTGTCCCAGTAAAGCTAGGAACTGTCTTACAGTCCTGGCCTGACCCAAGACAAAGGCGGTTGCATGGGTAATCAAGTTTGTTACCATCTCCTGAGGAAGGAATGCCTTGCCTTGGACAGTATCTGGTTCTGCTCCACTGAATTCCAGTGACTGAACTGGTTCCAGCTGAGACTTTTGGATACTGATGAGGAAGCCCAAAAATTCTAGAATGCTTTGGGTGATCTTGATGGAGTCCTTTGCCTGTTGATATAACTCCCCTGTGACTAGCCGGTCATCCAGGTAAGGGAATACTATGATTCTTTGCCTCCTGAGATAGGCTGCCACCACTACTAGGCACTTTGTGAATACTCTTGGGGCAGAGGTGAGCTCGAAGGGGAGTACTGAGAACTGGTAGTGACCTGAGGGCAGAGTGAACCGTAGGTACTGTATTTTCTGTGGCAAGGCCTGATTAGGATAAAGTAGGCATCTTTCAGATCCAGGGATGCCAACCAATTTCCTTTCTTTAGAGATGGGATAACAATGGCAAGTGTAACCATTTGAACATGGGCTTTGCCTAAAGTTTGTTCAGGAATCTGAGATCCAGAATTGCCCCTTCAGAGACAGGGACTGGCTCTATAGCTCTGGCTTGCAGAAGCTTTTTTACCTCCAACTCCAGTAGAATTGTTTCTGCAGGTACTGGATGGCTGGAAGACTCTGTGATCCTGATGTTTTGGAAACTGCTTGAAATGTAGACAGAGATCCTGACTCACTCCTTCCAGACCCCATTTGTCTATGGTGATTTGTCCCGTCCTGGATGTAATGAGTCAGCCTACCCCCACTGGAAGAAGTGTGGTGGCCTGTTTTGGGCAGTCAGGGGTTCTGTCCAGGCTGAGGTCTGGGAGTGAAGTTGAACCAGCCTGCCTAGAAGGCAAGAGGCCCCTGCCCCTGTAGTAGCCTCTGGCCTGAGTATAATCAACTCGCATGGAGACTAGGGCATAAACTCTTGGGTAATATCCCCTACTTCCCCTTCCCATGGATCTAAAAGAAGCGTAGGCTCTTTCGCTTGTGGAATTACTCCTATAGGTGATTTTGTACTCTTCCACCTTTTCCATGCATGCCTCAGTCTTGTCACCAAAAAGAGAACTGTTTTCACAAGTAAAATCCATAACCTTTATCTGAGTGTCTGGGGTAAGACTAGTGGTTCTGATACAGGCAAACTTCCTCAAAGACACTGATAGAGCCAACAGCCTGGATGCAGTGTTGTTTGCATCCACAGCCATGTGAAACGATATTTGGTGGCATCCAATGCCATCCTGGGAGCGTCAGCCAGATCATGTGTCACCTCACCTGGGCCTTCTGATATTGTGCAGCATATGCCATATAAGCTGCCTGTCTGAGGAGAAAGGAGGAAGCTAAATAACCCTTCTTCCCCATGGTGGCAATTTTCCTTGAATCTTTCTCTGGGGGATGAGATGAGAAAGGGACTCTACTGTAGCTTTATCACAGGCAGCAGCTTGTACCACACCCTCATGGTCTGGATGAGAATACAAATACTTAGCAGCAGTCCTATCAACTTGATATTTTTTCTCAACCTTCTTGTCCAACCTGGGGACAGAGAAAGGTGTTTCTATAATGGTTTTCTTAACAGAATTGTGGATAGGAAGGAACAATCTCTTAGTGGGAACAAGACCCAATATATCTAGAAATTCTGCCTCCTCCTCCTCGTCTTAAACAGACTCTTGGAAGGGGAGGCCAAAAGTGTTAGCCATCTGTCTGACAAAAGAAATATGGGATGAAAAATCATCATGCCCATGAGGAGGAGTACCAAAATCTTGTTCTGGAGATACCTCAGGCTCAACAAGTTCTCCCAAATCAAGATCCTCCCCTTCCTCCTCAAAGTAAACATCGTGACCTTTGTCTGTGGGAACCAGTGGTGAGATGTGAAATGGTGAACCAGGGCAGAAGCTGCAGCTTCTATGACCTGAAAGGCCTGCAGGGCTTTAGCAATGTCCTCAGCAAAGGGAATTTTGTTTTTGTCTGCTGGGAGCTCCATTTCTTCTTCTGGAAGGTCCTGTCAAACTAATCGATTTCTTTGACTGGGTAACCAGAGTGGTGGACCAAGGGGGTGCAGCTGTTGTCACCTACCTTGACTTCAGCAAAGCTTTCAATACTGTTCCACACAGAAGATTGATTGATAAGCTCAGTAGGCTCGGGTGGGTCAGAGGTTGGTCAACTGGGCGACAAACTGGTTGGTGGGCTGAAAACAGAGAGTGGTGGTAAGCGGTATACAGTCAGAAGAGATGCAAGTCACAAGTGGGGTACCTCAGGAATCAATCCTGAGGACAGTCCTCTTCAATATCTTCATCAGTGACATTGCAGATGGACTGGAGGGTAAGGTTTGTCTGTTTGCAGATGACACCAAGATCAAAATAGTGAAATAACACTTTTTTGGACAGAAATAAACAAACTTGCAGCAACGTTGCTGAGGAAAGCTCTTCAGGGCATCTAAAAAGATACATAGAAATTGTTGGCAGATAAGGACTGCTATGCCCATCTAGTCTGCCCGTAAGCCCTAAACTTGTATGCAGTCACTGACCTTAGGTGATCAATGGCTTTTCATCACTCCCTCCCTCCCCAGTGTTCCCTTGTGCCTGCCCTGGGTATGTTTAACCCCTCCACTGTATTTGCCCCCTCCCCTTCTTGTGGCAGACTGTTCCAACTGTCCACCACCCTCTCTGTGTAGAAAAACTTCCTCATGTTACCTCTTAATCTACCCCCCTCCAATTTCATATTGTGTCCCTTTGTTCTGATATCTCTTCTACATTGCAAAAGATCCCCCACCTGCACCATGTTTATGCCCTTGAGGTACCTGAAAGTTTCTATCATGTCCTCCTTTCTCTCCTGTCCTCCAGTGAGTTCATATTGAGGACTCTTAGTCTCTCCTCATATGTTTTGTGATGCAAGCCATGCACCATCTTTGTCGCCCTTCTCTGGATAGCCTCCACCCTGTCTATGTCCTTACGCATGTGTGGTCTCCAGTACTGCACGCAGTACTCCAGGTGAGGCCTTACCAGTGTTTTATACAATGGCATCAACACACCCTGTCTCCTGCTAATACTGCATCTGCCTATGCACCCCAGCATGCCACTGGCCCTCCCTGCAGCCTTTGCACACTGTTTTGATACCTTAAGGTCATCAGATATAACCTCTAGGTCCCTTTCCTCTTTGGTGACAGTCAGCACCCCCACCCCATTCTGTAGCTCTCCCCAGGGTTCCCCCTACCCAGGTGCATTATCTTGCACTTTTTTGAATTGAACCTCAGTTGCCACACCTCCAACCATCTTTCGACCTTCTCTAGGTCCCTCTTCATTTTCTGCACCCCTTCTGGAGTATCCGCTCTGTTGCAGATCTTGGTATCAAATGCAAATAGGCAGACCTTTCCTTCCAACCCCTCTGCAATGTTACTAATGAAGACACTGAACAGGACTGGTCCCAGTGCTGATCCCTGTGGTACCCCACTGGTCACCTCTTTCTCCCCGGTTTGGATCCTATTTACCACCACCCTCTCTCTTCTGTCCATTAGCCAGTTTCTAACCCAATGTATCAACTTATGCCCCATGCCCAAACTACTCATCTTGTTAACCAGCCTTCTGTGTGGGACAGTGTCAAAGGCTTTGCTGAAATCTAGGTAGACGATGTCTACTGCCCCTCTCTGATTCACTTCCCTAGTCACCCAATTAAAAAAAATCTATCAGATTTGTTTGACACGACCTTCCTGCTGTGAATCCACATTGCCTCTGATCCTGGGCACCACTAGATTCCAGGTGTGCCACTATACTTTCTTTCAGCAGTGTCTCCATGATCTTCCCCACCACTGAGTTCAGGCTGACTGGCCTGTAGTTCCCCACTTCCTCCCTACCCCCAGTTTTGTAAAGTGCGACTACATGCGCCCTCCTCCAGTCCTCTGGAACCATGCCTGTGTTGAGTAACTCTGTGAACAGGGCAGCCAGAGGTGCAGCTATATCACTTCTAAGCTCCCTTAATATCCTCGGGTGTATGTGGTCTGGCCACATGGCTTTATCCACCTTCAGCTTTGTGAGTTCCTCCAGAATTCTCTCCACTGTGAATGGACTGGGGTGTCCACTTCTCCCCAACTGTGGTCCTTGATCCTCTCCCTCCTTAGTGAATACTGAACAAAAGTATTTGTTCAGTATTTCTGCTTTGTCTAGTTCCCTCTCCTTACACTCTCCCTCCTCCACTTTGAACCTCACAATCCCCCCCTCCCGGTTTTTCTTCTATCACTGATGTAGCTACAGAATGTCTTGTCCCCTTTTATCACAATCCATGCTAAACCCTCCTCTGTCTGTGCCTTGGCTCTCCTAACAGCTTTCCCTGCTTCCCTTAGACATTCAACAAACACCTCCCTGTCCTCCTTCCTTTGAGTTCCTTTATACTTCCTGAAACTTTTTTTTTTTTTTGTGAATTCTATTTATACACCCTGCAACCCAGGCATCCTTCCAGGGTACTCACTCCGCAAGGTCCCTACTCCCTACCTGAACCCTGTCACTACCTTCCTCTACCCAAACACCCAGGCAGGTCCAGCCCCCCAGATTACTCCCCAGGGGAGGGTCCTCCTGCCTGTGGCCACCTTTCTGAGATTAGAGGGACCTACCTGGTGTCGGGGTGGCCCTGGGAGTCCCTTGGTGCACTGGGATGTGGGTCTGCCCCTGGAGCCCCCTTCTTCTCCATGGTGCCACAGAGGGATTTTCTTCTTGTGTACCCCTGCAGAGTGCGGACATGCAGTGGTGTCCATGGTGTTACACACCAATGCCTGCTGACGCTCCACCCCCAGATTCCGCATGCACTGCAAGGTCCGTGCTGCCCCCGACCACCACCAGGAGCCACCCTGAAGTGGCACAACCCCAAATCCTTCCCCAGGGAAGAGAGAGCAGTCCTCCGGATGCTCGATCTCTTCCCTCCCCTGCTGACCCCCAGTAGCCTGAGTCCATTCCTGATCCCAGGTCGCCGGTATAGCACGAGGTGTGGCATCCAGTGCATCAACCCTCAGTGCCACTGGGCCGACTACTTCCTGAAACTTGCTCTTTTAGCCCTTACTTTCTCTGCTACCTTTTTAGAGAACCATAGCAGTTTCCTTCTTCTTTTCCCTTTGGCCACTATCCTAAGGCATTGGTTAGTTACCTCCACTATGGCTCCTTTTAGTTTCCCCCACTGTTCCTCCACTCTCTCCATTACCTCTCCCTTCTCCAGGGCTGCTCTTAAATAGCTACCCATTTTACTGAAATCTGCTCTACTGAAATCTAATACATTTGCCCTTGTGTGGCTTAACTGAGTCCCTGTCTCCATGTCAAACCACACCATGTGGTGGTCGCTGGAGCCCAGCTGCCCATCCACATGGACTCCTTCGACTCTGTTTCCATTGGTCCAAACCCAAGTCCAGAATCAAATTGTCTCTGGTTGGCTCAAGCACCAGCTGTCAGAGTCGAATCTCCTGCAGGGCTTTCAGGATGGCTGTACTTCTGGCCGAAGCAGCTGCCTGGGTGGTACAATCTACATCCGGCATAATGAAATCCCCCAGCAACAGGATTTCACCTTCAGCTGCCATGTCGTGAATTTCCTCCATTAGTACCCTATCCACTTCCTCCCTCTCTGCCAGATGTCTGTAGATCACCCCAGTACTTATTGCTCTGCCATTCCCTGGTTCACGGGTGACCCACATTGCCTCAGCCTCCCCCTGTCTTCCTTGTACTTCTGTAGCCTTTATGCCTTCTCTGATATACAGGGCTATCCCCCTCCCTTTTTACCTTCCTATCCCTTCTGAACAGTGTATAGCCAGATACACTGATGTCCCAGCCATGATTAGCAGAGTACCATGTCTCTGTTATTGCTACTATGTCAAGGTCTACATCCGTCATCAAGGCTTTCGGGTTTGGAACCTTATTTCCCAGACTGCGGGCACTTGTGAGCATGAATTTCCATGTTTTATATCCTGCCCTCCCTCTGTTCTTGTTCTCTCTCCCTTGCCTGTTCCCCCCATCCCAATTTTCTTGTTCATGGGCTCCTGCCCACCTTTATCCCCCCTTTTACATGCTTCACTTGCCTGCTCCTCACTGCCTGCTTCAGCTGTTCCTGTTGTCAACTTATGATTTTGCACAAGTTTTTGAGTGATCCTAAGTCACCTGTCCCTCCTGACTCTCCCTCCTTGGCCAGTTTAACTGCTCTCTGCTAAAGCATTCCAATATCTCAACAAGGAGTGTGGTCCCCTTCCCGAATGGATGCAGGCCATCCTCCTGATATAAGCTCACATCTGCCAGGTGGGGCTCCAGTCCCCTATAAAGCCAAATCCTTCCCTTCCACACCAATCCTTCAACCAGGTGTTGAAGACTTGGATGTGGAGTGCCCAATCCTCCCCTGTGCCTTGGACAGGTAGCACCTCTGAGAATGAGACAGAACATGCTGCCTGTTTCAGGTTCCCCCCAACTTCCCGAATTGCTCATGGACTCTGGCTAACTTCACCCTTCTCCCCGCCAGGTCACTGGTCCCCAGGAGGACAATTACATCCAGCTCCTCCCTCCTGGCTATTGCTCTAATTATCCTATGGATTTGCTTCCCATCCCTCCATGCAGCGCTTCCTGGGATGCACTTGACGTCCTTCTCCCCCCTGCTAAGTGTCCATAACTTCACACCCTGGACAATAGAGTCCCCCACTAGGAGAAGCTTCCCCCTCCTCCGCGGTCCCCTGTCCCCCTTCCCTGGGGCTCCAGCTTGGAGGTCCTGACCATCCTCCCTGTTCCCAGCTGCAGGTGCCTGTGTGGGGCATTCCCATTCTTCCAGAACAGTGTAGGAGTTATTCAGCTGGACCAGTTGGAGAATATGCTTCTGACTCCCCCTCACCCTCTCTGAGCCCACAGTGGTCCAGTCACACTTGTTTCTGGGCATCCTCTGAGGTTCATGTTGTGGACCTAGTGGTCTCTGGGTGGGGATGGATGCCACCTGTAACCTGGCCAACTCCACTTCCAATTTGGTTTTCAGAAGAACCACTCAACAACCACCTCCCTCCTCAGGCTTACTGACTCTATCCTTTCAAGGATGGATGATGGCCTGATCACCTGGGCCATCTTTGTCGACCTAGCCAAAGCTTTCGACATTGTTTCCCATCCCCTGCTTCTTGATTCACTCTTCTCAGCTTACCTTGCTCAGTCAGCCACCAACTGGTTTAAACCCTACCTCACTGGAAGGGCCCAGTCGGTGAGAATCCTTGATTCCATCTCCCCTCCACTCCCCATCAACACTGGTGTCCCTCAGGGCTCAGTGCTTGGTCCCCAACACTTCTCCATTTTCCTTAATGATCTTCCCACAGTCTGCTCATCCTCTTCTATCCACATGTACGCTGTCGATACTGTTTTGTACAGTTACGGCAAAAACCCTGCTCCTGTACAAACCAGCTTACAGCATGACTTCAACTAAGTTCAGCTCTAGTTTGCTTCTCACCACCTCTTTCTAAACTCCAAGAAGACAGTCTCAGTGACCTCTGGCACCAGGCAGAGACTCTCTAGGCTCCCGGCCCTACCCACCTTCCACACCCTTGATGGGACCATCTTCGAGGACACCTCCTCATTTCGACATCTGGGAGTTTGGTTGGACCAGCACCTCAACTTCTCTATGCATATCGATGCTATCCTGAAAAAACTGCGCCCCAAGCTTGGTGCTCTGTACAGGAATCGTAGTTGCATCCCACTGACTGCAAGGTGTGAAATTGTCCAGAAGATGATACTCCACATCTTTGACTACTGTGACATAGTCTATGGTGCTGCTCCCAAATCTTCCCGGACCAAGTTGTACACTCTCTTTAACTCCTTCTGCCACTTTGCTATTGACTACTCTTCCCACACCCACCACTGTGAACTCAATCGCTCTATAACCTCTCTTCCACTATCTCACAGACACATCTCTCACTGTGCCAAACTAACCTCCAAATTCTGGTTTGGGGGGCTCCCTTCCTATCTCTCATCCTCTCTCTCCACTCCACCTCCCCCCACCCTCTCAGATCAAATGACGCTAGCACTGTGACAGTCCCTCACCACTCCACCCTCATCAGTCAGACTGGTTTTGCCCATTGTTTCCCTAAAATCTAGAATCCCCCCCGAAATACGATTCTCCTCCTCCTCCTCCTACTGCTCCCCTACCTCTGCCCTACACAATTATCTTTCCTTCAGCTGTTCCTGCTTTAACCCACCTTAATACCTATCCCCAGTTTCTGCCTTTCTACCCCCCCCCCCAAGCAGGGTTCTCAACATCCTGAAGGGGAGAATCAGGAAATGGCTACTCCTTCTCCTCATATTCAGTTTTTGCCTCTCCCCCCTCTCTTCTCCTCCTGCCCTTCTGGGTCACCAGTGTGCACAACCTAACTCCATCCTTTTTACTTCAACAGCACTTGCGTACTACCTCAAGCCTGCTCCTGGTACACGCATGCACTATAAATGGTTCTATCCCATTATTTACTGTTTTGTATGTTCATATGTTCTTTTGTATGATTTTGGACATGTATTGTAATTTACCCAATGTTCCACTACTGTTTATTGTACAATACCTTCTGTTCCAGTGGTTGCACAATCTTACAATGTTGTATTGTTTGTACTACCAACATACTATTGTAACTGATTATCTTTCACAACCCTATGTAATCCCTCCCCCCAGGTCGCACCGTGAGATGAGCAACTTGTTGTTCAGTGTGCCCTCGTGGAGAAACATTTCAATAAATAAATAATAATAAAAAAACTCCGTGCAGAGACAGGCAACCTCCTCCCTCAGCCCAGAGAGGTGCCTGCAGATAGGGCAGCATGACAGCCTCCAGAATGTCTCCATAAAGACTGCTGCTCCACAATCACTGCACTGCACCACTCCTATCATGACTGTTACCCTCCTCACTCTTCTGTCTGCTTATTCCTCCTAATTGCTATATGCTATCTCCTAACCCTCTTCTGTCTGCTAATCCTTTTTTTCCCCTTCTCCTTCTCCCACTGTTTCTCTTCTTCTGTAGTGACTTACAGCTTCTCTCTCCTCCTCTTGTAGCTAGCTGCACCCTGTGTACTTCTGCCTACATACCAGCTAGGCTATTGCTTGTGCTGTGCTGCCTAACTGTTCCTGTGTCTTTAAGTAGGTGTGGGTTGGCCTACTACTATAAAGTTAGACCACCCAGAGGTGGTTGGGGAATGGGGGTTGGTCCTTTGGTACTCGGTGTCTATAAAATACAATCAAGTAAAAAAAGACTTTCTTCTGTAAACTACAGAAGAATTACATAAAATCTGTTACAAAACACAGAAGTTACCTGGAATCTGTCACCACTGACTCATCCTGAAGTGTAGCAACAAAGGAAATCCCCAAACGCAGACTGTGGAAAATCACTTTAACAACTAAAGGTAGTGGAAAGAGCACACAGCCATATAAACTCAATTACATAAGCCTGTTACAAAACACAGGAGTTACCTGGAATCTGTTACCAAACACCGACACTTCCTGAAAGTGTAGTAGAAAAGAAATCCCCAAAAGCTGACTGTGGAAAATCACTTTAAAAACTACAGGTAGAGGAAAGAGCACACAGCTATATAAACTCAATTACATAACCCTGTTACAAAACACGAAGTTACCTGGAATCTTTTACCAGAGACAGACACTTCTTGAAGTGTAGCAGCAAAAGAAATCCCCAAAAGCAGACTGTAGAAAATCATTCTAACAACTATAGGTAGTGGAAAGAGCTCACAGCTATATAAACGCAATTACATAAGCATGTTACAAAACACAGAAGTTACCTGGAATCTGGTACCAAAGACTGACACTTCCTGAAGAATAGCAGCAAAAGAAATCCCCAAAAGCAGACTGTGGAAAATCATCTTAAGCACTAAAGGAAAGTGGGGTTGGGGGGGGGCGGTTCCAACATGGCGACAGGCTGCTGCTGCTAGTGTTGAGCTCTGAACAAGTCAGTATTGATTCAATGGTGGACAAATGCAAGGTTTTATCATCCACCTGCTCAGAAGAGTACACTTCGCCAAGAATCAAGCCACTCGAAAACTATTTTAGGCTTGAACCCGGGAGCAACACCATTGGCAGGGCAAGGGAATCGTCTCACACTGGGGAGATGCCAACTGCTGTTCAGCACAGAACCGCTGCGGTACAATCAAAAACAGAACAGTTTGATAACACCAGGTTGTATGATCCTACTCTCCCACCCCAGTCCCAGAAACAGAAATCTCAGCTGATTGACACCTTAGTTGCGTCAGTGGAATGAAATCTTCCAGCTCTGGAAAGGGTGACTGAAATGGCGATTGCAGCTCCTTTGCAAATGAGACAAGACAGGGTAAGGCAAACTCCTTCAGAGGCTCTTTTTGATTTACCAGAAGTACTAACTATGGCTGCTTCGGGTGGGACTGCACCTAGACACACTATTAATTCAATAGGAGACTCTCTGGATATACCTTTTAAGTGGACACAGTTGTTCGAGAGGAAATTTCAAGCACTATTGGAAAAAGAAGATTTTTTACAAGTAGACATGAAACAAAATAGAGAAAAAATAGAAACAGTGTCAAAAGAAATAGAGTCAAGCAAAGGAGAACTAAATAAAAATATAAATAAAATGACTGGATTGGAAGTTACAATGGCAAACTTGATTACAGACAATTACAGCGTGTCAAGGAAAACTGAAATTTTAGAGAATCAGCAGCGTTATAAAAATTTTAGAATTGTTGGCTTGCCTCAAAGCTTAGACAAACCTTTCAAATCAGTCCAGGACATGCCAAAAGACATTTTTGTTTCTTTATTTGAGTTACCTGTGGATAATCTACCATTTATTACAAATGCATATCGTATTACACCAAAATCACAAAATAAATCTGAAGCCTCCATCAACACAAAATCGACTATTTTTGTTTCTTTTGCGTTTGACTCTGACAGGGATTTAATAATGAGACTCTTCAGGATAGAGGCACCACTAATATAGAAACATAGAAGTTGACGGCAGATAAGGACCACAAGGCCCATCCAGTCTGTTCATTTCTTTTTCTACCTTATAAATGTGCCATCGGCCTTTGCTCTGTCAGTGGCCTATCTATTCATACACATTTGTATTGCTCCCTTATGCCTATCCCATGCCTGTTTGAAGCCCTGCACTGTATTCATAGCCACCACTTCTTGAGGTAGGCCATTCCATGCATCCACCACCCTTTCTGTGAAAATAATTTCCTCACATTCCCCTTATCCCCCCTCTAATCTCATGCTGTGTCCTCTTGTCCTGCTATTTTTCTTATATTTAAACATGTTAGACTCTTTCACCTTGTTAATGCCCTTAAGGTGTTTGAATGCCTCGATCATATACCTCCCCCCCTGTGTCCATGGTGCTGAGCTGTGGGCCCTGCTCTACCTTCTCTTCAGTAAATACTGAGCAAAAGTATCTATTTAGGATAGATGCTTTTACATGGTCCTCCTCCTCACATGCTCCCTTTTCTCCATTAAGCTTAGCAATACCCCCTCTGGACTTTCTCATTTCACTAATGTATCTATAGAAAGTCTTGTCACCTTCTTTTACTGTTTGTGCTAGTGTTTCCTCAGTTTGGCACTTTGTCTGCCTTACTGCCTTCCCTGCTTCCCTTAGGGCAGTTTAGTATGCCTCCCTATCTTCATCCCATTGTGTTCCCTTATAGTTCCTGAAGGTCAGCCTTTTGGCTCTGACCTTTTCTGCTACTGTATTTGAGAACCAAAGTGGTTTCCTTCTTCTTTTGCACTTCCTTTTCTGTCTAACACAATATACAAAACTTTTAAGTTTTCAATTTTTTCTGACTATGCCTATGCAACCCAACAGAGGAAATGACGTTTTCTGGGACACAGCCAGGGACTTTTGGAAATGGAAGCTGATTTTCAGTTATTGGCCCCGGCTAAAGTTAGAATTAAACATAAAGGTAAACTGCATTTTTTTATGAGGCAGATCAGCTAGCTTCATTTATTCATAGCCAATACAAACAGAGTGATGATACAGAACCCCCTACACTTTCTGAAGAGGAAATGATAAATATGTGAAAGTAAAAAGGCTGAGTGTATCACTGGGCTGTGTAACCATTTTTTTTAAGCTGGGGTCGTCAGGAGAGGGTGGGGAGGCACAATAAGAGATACATTGATTAGATGTATAATAATTAAAATAAGAAAGTGCTGTTGTGTAAAAATATTACTGATAAGCCTGATGAATTTAATAAGTGCAGCTAGTACTCTGTTAATGTTTGTTTTAATTTCCCCCGTTATGTCTTGATCTAGACATGCCGACATCAAGATATGATAATTAGAGTGTCAATGAATGAAATGAAAAATGTTGTTTCTCTTTCCCTGATGTAAATATATAAAACCAAAAAATATATAAGTTTTAAAATAAATAACAACTAAAGGTAGTGGAAAGAGCACACAGCTATATAAACTCAATTCCATAATCCTGTTAAAAAACACAGAAGTTACCTGGAATATGTTACCAAACACAGACACGTCCTGAGGTGTAGCAGCAAAAGAAATCCCCAAAAGAAAACTGAGGAAAATCAGTTTAACAACTATATGTAGTGGAAAAAGCACACAGCTATATAAATGTAATTACATAAGCCTGTAACAAAACACAGAAGTTACCTAGAATCTGTTTCCAAACATTGACACTTCCTGAAATATAGCAGCAAAAGAAATCCCCAAAAGCAGGCTGTGGAAAATCACTTTAACAACCAAAGGTAGTGGAAAGAGCACACAGCTATATAAACTCAATTACATACGCCTGTTACAACAAACACAGACACTTCCTGAAGTGTAGCAGCAAAAGAAACCCCAAAAGCAGACTGTGGAAAATCCCTTTAACAACTAAAGGTAGTGGAAAGAGCACACAGCTATATAAACTTAATTACATAAGCCTATTACAAAACACAGAAATTACCTGTAATATGTTACCAAACACAGACACTTCCTGAAGTGTAGCAGCCAAAGAAATCCCCAAAAGCAGACTGTGGAAAATCACTTTAACAACTAAAAGTAGTTGAAAGAGCACACAGCTATATAAACATACTTACATAAGCCTGTTACAAAACACAGACACCAACACTTCCCGAAATGTAGCCACAAATGAAATGCCCAAAAGCAGACTGTGGAAAATCACTTTAACAACTAAAGGTAATGAAAAGAGCACACAGCTATATAAACTCAATCACATAAGCCTGTTACAAAACACAGAAGTTACCTGTAATCTATTACCAAATGCTGACATTTCTTGAAGTGTAGCAGCCAAATAAATCCCCATAAGCAGACTGTGGAAAATCACTTTAACAACTAACGGTAGTGGAAAGAACACACAGCTATAGAAATTCAATTACATAAGCCTGTTACAAAATTCAGAAGTTACCTGCAATCTTTTTACCAAACACAGACACTTCCTGAAGTGTAGCAGCAAAAGAAATCCCCAAAAGCAGACTGTGGAAAATCACTTTAACAACTAAAGGTAGTAGAACGAGCACACAGCTATATAAATTCAATTACATAAGCCTGTTACAAAACACAGAAGTTACCTGCAATCTGTTACCAGACATAGACACTTTTTGAAATGTAGCAGCAAAATAAGTCCCCAAAAGCAGACTGGAAAATCACTTTAACAACTAAAGGTACTGGATGTAGCACACATCTATATAAACTCAATTCCATAAGCCTATTACAAAACACAGAAGTTACACGGAATCTGTTACCAAACACAGAAGTGTAGCAGCAAAAGCAATCCCCAAAAGCAGACTATGGAAAATCACTTTCACAACTCAAGTTGTCTGAATGTAGAAAATTAATCTGACTGTTAGATGGAACACAGTCCACCTAGAGGCAGCAGTTTCTATAGCATTCCAGTTCCACTATTTGCATACAGTCCACGTTACACCACAATAGCTCCAGGGCAGTCAGAGATTCTGGGCTGACTGCATATGTCTAATTTGTCTAATTATACTGGGAGATTCCTGGGGTTTGAATAATCTCCACTTTGTGTTCTTCCAGGAGGCAATAAAATCGACCAGGGCTGTGCCCCACAAGGAGAACAGGTGGTTCACCACCTCCTAATGCAGACACCACTCATGTGACATCTCACCCACCCAGCTGAGGGTGTCCACTAGCTGGTTGAAGGCTCCTGCAACATGGATGGCCAGGAGATCTACATTCAAGCTGTGCACAAGGGTCCAGGTGCACTGAGCATCCCAACACAAATGAAGGGACTGCATGCTGCCCTGCTTTTTCAGGTAGTACACAGTTTTGCTACTGCCCATCTGGACCTGTACGACCTGGCCCCTGACAAATGGAGCAAATGCCATCAGAGTAAGGCACACTGCATGGAGTTTCAGCAGACTGATGTGGTGACAGGACTCCCTGGGAATTCAGAACCCGTGGGCCCTGAGGTTCCCCAGGTATACTCCCCATCCCACCAGAGATGCACTGTTTGTCAGAGTGACAGTCGGCTCTGGGTGGACAAATGAGACTCCTTTCTACAGATGTTCTAGGATGAGCCACCACTGGATGGCATCCATTCAATATTCGCTGGGTCACTGTGACCAACTGGTCCAGGTGACATAGGTGCTGAGACTACTGGTGGCCCAGCTCCCACTGTAGGTGGCGCATCCACCAGCAGGCCCATCTGACCATGCTGGTGCAGGATGTCATGTACACCAGCAGCTGCAGGAAGTCCTGGGCAGGGCATTAGCACCCAATCTGAAATGATCAGGCAAAGGAGGTAAGATCCGATGCCCTGTCTGCAGGGAGTTGGGCCTTGATCTAAAGTGAGTCTAGCTCTGCTCTGATGAAGTGAATCATCTGTGAAGGCTTAAATTCAGACTTGGCTGGGTTGACCAGAAGGTTCAAGTCTCTGCAGTTCTGGAGGGCCAGGTCCTTGAACCATTCCACAGCCTCCTTGGAAGGCCTGGCTTTTAGCCAGCCAGTTAGGTAAGGGTAGACTCTGACCCCTTGTCAGCTCAAGAAAGCGACCACCACTGCCATGCACTTGGCAAAGACCCTGGAAGCTGAAGACAGGCCAAAAGGCATGACCTGGAACTCACAGAGAACCCCTCTGCATGGAACTGGAGGTACCGCCAGTGGGACAGACAGACTGGAATGTGGAAGACGATGTCTTGGAAGTCCATTGAGCAGAATCACATGCCCTCCTCCAGAGATGAAATTATTTGATTCAGAGTGACCTTCCTGAACCTGCACTTCATCAGAAAATGGTTCAGATCATGAAGATCCAGTAAGGGGCACCAGCCCCTATATGTTTCAGAACCAGGAAGTACCTGGACATGAAACCCTGACTTGCCATGGAGTCTGGGAAAATGGCTATGGCTCCTTTCTTGAGGAGCTGAGCAATTTTATTTATTGAATTATGTTGACTGGGTAAGCCCACTGAGACTAGAAGTCCTTTTTATAGGGGCGCCCCGTGGGTGGGGATACAGATGGTAACCAACTGAAACTGAACCAGATTAAGCTGTTGGTGGTACTTCTAGTGAATGGAGGAAATCTGACCAGGACACCGGGGAAATTCCCCTACCCTTTTTGGCAGGTGGCACTGTGGAGCCAAAAGAGAGCATCTGGCTTGCAGATGGAAGGAGAGAGTGGAGGAGGGCAGGCATCGGCCTGCTCACAGCAGCACACATCCAGTGAGGGGAAGGGTACAGCTAGGATGCACCCGGAGGTGGCCTGCACTTTGTACCAACCCCCTTGCATCAGGATTCATCATCGGACGGTGCAGGAGTCACTGGGAGACATACGATGAGTGAGGACATGTTTAATCGTGTGGAATCGTTGGAAACCTCAATACAAGAAAGTACAAAGGAGGGCACACTATCGGAAGTCAACGCTGATTGGGATTATGGCATGGAGGGACCATTCAATCATCTAGAGGAAAAACGGAGGGTTTTGGAGGTGGCTACTGCAGATTTCCGACTGGCGCAGTTGCTGGCTGAAGAGAAGCTCAAGAAAAGGAAATGCCCCGAAGTGGATTCTCCCTCTGGCATTTCAGGTACTGGGATTAAAGTATTTAAAAGCATAACGGCTACGGAACCCGCAGAAATCTGATCCCGGCCCCAGATGCCCACATGGGTGAAGAAAATGTTACCTGGTCACTAAAGCAGGCCCTTGAAAGAGCAGGCTGGTTGCAGCTCGAATCAGGTCAATGGATTGCAGATCCCACAATACCAATCCCTGGGGTATCTGGGGTGGGAGGGAAGCTACAAAAGGAACATGGCCCACAGTATGAGGTGGGAATACAGAATTTAGGAGGCACAGTAGCCCAAAATGAACAACAGCCAATTATGGTTGGGGGATACTGTAAATACTGGCAGACCAAAACAAAAAATCAGCACAGTAAATACAGGGGAAGGGGAGGAACAGGGTTACACAGCCTCCCAAAGCCCAATATCATATTCTCCTATAGAAAGTAGCTCCTGTAAAGAAGTACATGCTGCAAGCAAGATGGGGAAGCCCCCTGTAGTACAGTGGCAGACCAAGCGTCACATATGGAGCAAGTAGTGGAACAACCTAGCCTGTCAGCCCCTGTAGCCACATATGCCAGTTTATTCCAAAAAATAGTTACTCTTGCAAAGAGAAGGAACACGGTATGGTTGTGTCTCATGGGTCCTACAGACAATATACCCGACAGATTTTATGTTTGCAAGGTATTAATAAAACAAATGCTGGGGTTTTCTCCCAGCGAAGTATATGCCCTGATATACACACACCAGGGGATAATACTTATGACATCAGCTTCAGAACGCCAGATATATTGAATAGATTCTGGATGAAGTATGCACTATTAAAAATGAACCCCCATGGTCCCACTTCCAGGTTATCCCCCTTACTAAGCAATCATTTAAAGTTATTACAGTTCTGTTCCAAAACGAAGGGGTTACTGTCAAAGACATTACATATTGGCTTGAACGGAAATGCAAACTACAAGGGAATCCAGAACCAATTCTTGACACAGAGGGGTTCTGGAACGGAGGTTGGAGGTACAAAGTGAACTTGATGCAAATGGATAAAGAGCTATAACATCTGCCTAGTTGCTTTTATCTGGGCCGAGATTAAGACTTAATTTTTTATCCAGGAAAACCACGCCACTGCTACAAGAGTGACACAGGTAAACACCTCAGCAGAACATGTGACATAGTAAAATGTGTTCAGTGTGGTGAATTGGGGCATGTAATGTCTGACTGTCACCACCCAGCAAAGTGCTCTCTATGTGAAGAAGCCCATGCTTATGTGGATTGCCCATGGGCAGCCCAAAACAAATGGAGATTTCTGTATTCAGGATTTTTATATTAATACAGTGGTCAATGCAGCCCAAAGGCAAAAGCCTGCACCCTCTCCCTTAGGAAGATCCCAGACGCCTGCTCAGGTGCAGCAGACATACCTTCTGACAAAAGAAACAGAAGTACCAATGCAAGGGCCTAGGGCCTCATCGATAGTCCCAGTGGAAATAGAAGGAGATACCTCAAGGAAGGACCCAGCCCCACCTAACACATCAATGCCACCAGAAGAGGCATTTACAATAGTCTCTAACAGACGTAGTAGCCTGAGACCCAGGAATACTGGGAAAGTGATGGCTGAGCAACCACAAATCCCCCTGCAAAATGCATACATGGTTTTTCAGGAGGACATGGGTACAGAGTCAGATTCTACATCAGTTCAATCCTCCCAGCCGGAGGGGGCATCCGACATAGAACAATCTGTGGAACACTCAGACACTGTTAAAAAGAAAAAAAATGGTCAGGGACAAGGAAACGGACTAAGAAAAAATAAAATGTTCCTAGTGATGGTAGTGAACTGATAGCGAGTGGACTTAGGCAACAGACCTCCATGTGGGGACTGATATTTGTCCAGTGCACTGTGCACGTTGCAACCAGAGAGCTGTATTTTATTTTATGTGCTTGTGTACTTTTACTTAGATATACCATTATACGCTGGAGCCCTGTCTTTCATTGTCTTGTGAAAGCAGGTAGAGAGTGGTGCAGTCCTCAGGATAGTGGGCTGTATAACACATATTACCACTGGCCATAGTACTTTTAAATTTGAAACACCTCTGGGCTATTATCAATCCTGTGCCTTTCCCATGTACGAGTGGGTAACGCATGAGTGAAAGCACCGGATCAGCACTATTTAATTATTAAAGTTCTGTATATCGCAACTAGTTTGCGAGAGACCTGTGACCCTAACAATCTCTTCCGGGTCTTTAGGGCTTTAAAAATCGCCCCTGCTGTGAGCAGGGTGAGCGTGGGCAGGGCACGTGTTGCCGCATGCGGAGACACGTGCAGAGACACGCGCTACGCGTGTCTGCTATGTCCACTGGAGACACTGGGGAACTGAGCACGAAACCCTCATTCATACAGTAAGCACGACAAAACACTTATAATATTGGTGTGCTATTTAAAAAAATGGAGGGCCCCTGTAAGCAGTGCAGTGAATGTTTGATGTACTGCCAGGGTGAGTCAAATGATAGTTTTACCTGTGATAAATGCTTGCTAATTTCCATCCTTCAGGAACACATAGCTAGTCTCCTGGACAGAGATACTGTAAACAGGGACAAAGAAACCCTTGAAAACTTTATTGACAACGCAGAAAAACTCTATATTTCGTCCCAGGATTCCCCATCCCAAAATACAGTATCTCCTACTTTGGAGACTGTACCCAAGCACTCCCATTCACCCATAGAGGACTGGGCATTGGTAACAAACTCCAAAGCAAGGCGAAGAGAGGGTCAGATTCATTATCCTTTTCAATTTCCCCTCCAAAATAGTTTGAATGCGCTATCTGATGTTGAACCACAGGAAATGCCTTTTGTTCCAGGCATCCCAGTTCACTGCCCCATACAAAGTGCTTTTAAAGCACCCACATCTATCCCAAAACAAACCAGGTATCCAGTTGCCTTCTAAAACTATTTCCTCTAGCTCACATTCAGGATCAGGCAGCAAATTGAATGCTGCATCCCAGGAAATGCCTATAAATATAGACAATCAAGTCCATTGTTCTGCTCCTACTGCCTTAAAACCACCCAAATCTGCTAAAGAAAAGACCACCATAAAGGATTCAGTACTTCCTAAAGCATCTCCCCCAATCTGAAGTTTAGGACCAAGAACACAACAGATATTCATACTGGGTGATTCTATAACAAAACACATAGACAGGATTATTTGCAACCCTAATAAATCACATCGTACATGTTCTAGTTTCAGGGGGGCAAAGGCATCAGACATTACGGCAATGATCCCAAATATTTTACACAACTCTGGCACAAATCCTCTTGTCATCATACATCCCGGGATAAATGATACGTTACAAACTAGCTATGACCAATTGAAACAAGACTTTGTTGCACTCAACAACTTGCTTGTTGATAAGGGTTGTACAGTCTGCTTCTCAGAGATCCTACCTGTTCCTAGAGCCACTACATCAATTTCTAATAAAATCAAACAAATAAATGACTGGTTATGTAAATGGTATATTAAGCAAAACATCCTCTGCATGACACACTGGGAAAACTTTGTTGATAAATCCCCCTTATTCAGTTGGGATGGTTTGCATCTTAACAGACGAGGTAGCTCCTTGTTGGGAAAATCTCTATTAAAGGTCATCAATACCCATTTAAACTAAATAAGTAGGGATAGCATGGGAATATTCCCACGTCTCTTACGTCACCCAGTACTCAGCCTCAGCAAATATGTAAAATACTGTCATTAAATGCTCGATCTTTAAATCTCTCCAAATTGATAAAGCTGGAGGCCAAAAGTAAACTGCTAAATCTAGCAATCATAAGAATAACAGAAACCTGGGGTACTCAAATTCCTTATGGAATCAGCAACTGACAGGTTACAAACTTTACCACAAAAATAGAGTTCATAAAAAAGGTGGTGGGGGGGGTTGCCCATATATAAGAGAGGACATTCCTTCCTTTGAGATTCCATCTTTAAATAATACTGAAAGTATTTGGGTATCAGTACAATTAAAGGGACTCTCACAAATTATTATAGGAAATTGTTATAACCCTCCCAATGTCTGAGGCAACTTATAAAGCAGATTTGTTGATGGCTATTGCACATATTGCAGATCAGAAAGATGTGATAATCCTGGGTGATTTCAATATGCTTCATATTGACTGGCCCACACTTTTAAGTAGTAGCAAATTTGACTCTGATTTTATAGACATTTTAGCAGATAAAGGCTTATTGGAACTTATTACCTCACCAACTAGAGGCAGTAATATTTTAGACCATGTTATGACAAATATGAGCTACAAACTTAATAACATTCAGATTCTGGACCCACTTGGGAATAGTGATCACTACTCGGTTTTGTTTGAACTAATATGTGACCAGCATAGCTTACTAAAATTGACAAAATACAGGAATTATGACAGTGCTGACTTTACAGACATTACTAACAAATTAAATAGCATTCATTGGGAAAAAGTACTTTATCCACTATCAACAAATGAGGCATGGAATAAATTAAAATCTATAATTCTTGAATTTTAGGAAATTCATGTACCAAAAAGAAACAAATATAATAAAAAGGTCAGGATACCAAACTGGTTAAATAAATCTATTAGATCTCAAATAAAATGGAAAAAAAATACTTTTTATAAAACTTAAATCTAGTCAGTCTATGGATAAAGCTTCTGCTTACATAAATTATAAAAAAAGCCTTACATAAACTAAAACATACGATTAAATAAGCTAAAATGAACACAGAGCTTAAATTAGCATATACTAAGGATGGATACAAAGTATTGTTCTCATACCTTAATAATAAAAAGGGAAATACTGGAAAAATTGGCCCAATCACACAAAATGGCAACATTATTCAGTCTGACACAGAAACAGCAAATTTATTTAACTCTTACTTTTGCTCGTTTTTTCCAAAAAAAGACTCTCACCCCCCGAGTTGATCCAAGTGTTAACCCTACATCTACACACTTAAATAACATTACTCCTCCTGAAATTACCACACTTCTCAAGTCACTAAAAAAAAAACACATCAGCCCAGGGCCAGATCAAATTAGTGCAAGATTCCTAATTGAAACAGCAGAAGAAATAACTAAACCACTGCAAATAATATTTAATAAATCCTTGCACAAAGCTGAAATTCCTATTGACTGGTTAACTGCATCAGTTACTCCTATATATAAAAAATGAAGTCGATCCAAGGTCCAGAATTACCGTCCCATAAGTCTTACATCTATCATCTGTAAAATTATGGAAAAAATAAGTAAGACTTTATTTGAAAAAGAATTGAGGACACTAAACATCATGGATAATAAGCAGCATGGGTTTAAAAAAGAACATTGTTGCACTACACATTTATTAGCTTTTTATAACAATATTAGTCAGGGCCTGGATAATAAGCACCAAATGGATGTTATTTTACTTGATTATAGTAAGGCCTTTGATAAGGTTCCTCACAGAAACCTTATTAACAAATTAAAATCATTGGGCTTTTCCAGTTATCTAGTCAAATGGGTTAATGCATGGCTGACAAACCACATTCAGAGAGTTATTGTAAATAACAGCTTTTCCAACTGTGGCTTAGTTACAAGCGGGGTTCCTCAGGGCTCTGTGCTTGGACCAATGTTATTTAATATTTACATTAGTGATGTGCAAATAAGTAGCCAAAATTGGCTATCTAAGTTTGCAGACGATTCCAAACTTGGGGGATTAGTGGGAAATAAACTCAATCTCGACTCACTCATATCAGACTTACACAACATTGAATTATGGGCATTAGAAAATAAAATGGAATTTAACACAGATAAATGTGTAGTCTTACACTTTGGAATACATAACCTTAAAAACATTTACCACATTAATAATATCCCCCTTAAAGCTACTAGTAAAGAAAGGGATCTGGGGATATTGGTTAATTCTAAACTCACTTCAATGGATCACTGTTTGAAGGTGGCAAATACAGCCAATGGACTACTAAGGCAGATGCAACGTTCTTTTGTCTCTAAATCTGAACATTGTCTAATTCCAATGTATCGGGCATGTGTCAGACCATTTCCTGATTACAGGTCTCCATTTGGAAACCCTCACCTTAGAGGTGACATTGACAGATTGGAAAAAATCCAGAGACAGGCAACTAGGGTAGTCTCTAGATTATCAACATGCACTTATCAATCTAGATTGTAAAAAACTGGCTTAAATTCTCTGTAAAATAGAAGACTTAGAGGGGATCTTTTACAACTTTATAAGCTGGTGCAATCCCCAGATCTTATGACAAAATGTGAACTAGCTTTTACTACAAGTCGAATTATTCCTAGGCGACATACTACACAACTTATAGGCCCTAGAGCTAGAATCAATCTTAGACAAAACTTTTTTACAGTAAGGGCACCCAGGCTTTGGAACAAAATGCCACAGGAAGTGGTTGATTGTGGTAATATTGATACTTTTAAAAAAGGTCTTGATAGTTGGTTACATTATAATTCAATCATATAAATTGCTCACATGATTGTGGGGGAAAATCTAGATGGGCCTCGGCCTCCTTTTTTCCTATACAAAACCTAGTAAACCTAGTAACCTAGTAGTTTAAAGCAATAGGATGGCAAGCAGTATGTGGTATCTCGTAACTCCGTTTTGCATGACTGTGATGTATAAAATCTGTGTAGCATCTCTTAATGTCAACAGTATCCAGTCGGAGAAGAAGAGAGTATTAATATATTCTTTATTTGAAAATGTGGAGCAGGATGTGGTATTTCTTCAGGATACCCAGTTGCGTACGAAAACTGAAACTGATCAGGCATCAGCAGGGTGGAAATGGGGGCTTACTTACTGGTCAGTAGGGGAGACAATGTGCACAGGGAGTAGGTATAGCTGTGATTAATCCAACGGCCCAGTTAATGCAAGTTGTGGATATTATACCAGGATGGGTGCTGATGTTAGATATGGTAATAAGTAGTTTGCATTGTCGCTTTATAAATGTGTATGCTCCTCAAGTTAAATCTGCAAGAACTGAAGTTTTTAGAGCTATTCAGTCGTACTTTTTTACATCTAAAGATTTTTTGGGAAGGGGACTTCAATTGTAGCAGGTACCATAAGGATAGAGGGCTTAGAACAAGGAAAATATTTTGTAATGCTAATTGTTTAAATGATTTGCATATTCAGACAGGACTGGTAGATGTCATGGCCATAAAAGGAACCCCACAAAAAAAACATTCTTTCAAGGTACTAAAGCCACAAGGATAGATTTTGTTTTTTTGTCTGACTCCTTGAAGGTGCTTAAAACTAAAACACTACTGGTTGCCCCATCAGACCATGCCATTATAGAAGTCTAGGTTGGTAATCACGAGATAATGCACAGAGGACCGGGTTACTGGAGGTTAAAGATACAGCTAATTATCCTTCCTTCAGTAGAAAACGGTTTTATGGCTCTATTGGAGGCAAGAAAATCGGCAGTATGCCTATATAATGCATATAGGGAGCGGTGGGAAGATACAAAATAGGATGTCAAGCAATATTTTTAAATTATAGGGAAATCAATGGAAAATATAAATCCGACAGATATAGGGAGCAATTCCTAGCATTACACTTTCAGGCTGCACAGGGAAACAGGATGGTCCTACCAGAATTAGATAACATAAGGAAATTAATGAATGCCACCCAGGATAACCATTTAAAATCCTTGGACACAGAACATAGGTTTGGTTCCCAGGGTGGTAAAGCTTTTATGGAACCCTATCAATTTTACGCCCATCAAAACAACAGAAATATATAGCAGAGATACGGGACCAAACGGGGAAGTGGTGCACGGCTAAGGAAGACATTATGCAGGCCCTAGACCAACATTTGTGTATGTTGTTCGGTTCTCCTGACATATCAGTAAATGCACATAAATCCTGGCTAGCTCAGAGTATAGTACCACAACTTTCAGTACATAACAAAGAAATGCTAGTGGCCAGAATTACACACCTAGAACTATCGGCTCTACTTGCGCAAACAAAAGCAGGTACAGCCCCTAGAAAAGACTTATGAACTGTATAAAACCATTTTCAAAGTATTATTACAGGAGTTCTCTTTGGTCTTACAAAAAAATTTTGGACTCTGGGATACTACCAGAAAGTATGAATGAGAGCCAAGTAATAGTTATGTACAAAAAAGGGGATAGAGCAGATTTAGCAAACTGGCGACCAATAACACCGCTCAATACAGATTTTAAAATACTAACGAAACTAATGAATAATAGGCTACTGCTAAATGCAGATTCTTTATTACACACAACACAAACATGTTCTATACTAGATAGAAAGATTACAGATGGCCTTATATTGCTATGTGAAATTATACAGAGGGGGTCTACAGGTGAATTTACAGGCTTAATTTTTAGCTTAGATCAGGCTAGGGCCTTTGACAATATAAGCCATGCATATTTATGGAGTTGCTTAAAATTAAATGGGGTACCACAGACCTTTGTAGAACGCAACAGCACAAGTATGTTGTAATGGCTGGTTGGGGCAAGAGTGTAAAATACAAAGGGGGGGTTCGGCAAGGCTGCCCTTTAAGTGCACTTTTGTATCTGTTCACAATAAATCCATTAATTAGACAGGTACACAGTAAAACAGGCATTCATGGAGTGTCCTTTTCAAGTGACGACCCGGAAATAAAATGTATAGCCTATGCAGATTACATCTGCTTCATAGTGGGAGATATACCCTCTGCAAGGAGCTTAGAACAAGTTTTAAGTGACTTTATGGGTTATACGGGAGCAAAAATGAATTATGGGAAATGTAATTGTGTTCCCCTTAGAGCTGAGGATGTGCAGGCTACACAAATTATTGGCATACAAGTCGTCAGAGAGACATGCAGCATTCTGGGGATATTATTTGGAACAGGGGATTTAGCATATCAAAATTGGCTGACCAAACTCCAAGAGGCACAACAAAAAGTAAACTTATGGAATACATGGAGATTATCTAAATTGAAAAGGGTACAAATGATAAAAATGTTATTACCTGGCTTTCTTTATCTGAGCACAGTTTTTAGTCTTCCTCCATCCTTGGAAACAAAAATATATAGTTATTTTTTTTCCTGTATATGTGGGAGTAGATTAAAGCCTATAAAAACATTCTCTTATAACGGGATAGGAAACATGGAGGCCTGAAAACAGTGCAACCAGTTGTGTTTTTTTTTCACCATGTTTGTTTATTCAAACCTACATCCTTTAGTTTCCCAAAGTAACAAACGGTGGACACCTTGAGTTTTAGATTCTTTGGGATCTATTTCTGAAGCATGGCCCACACATGCAAATATACCCAGACAGGCTGGGCTGGCAGTATAGCCTAGAGATTAGAGGAACGAGGTGTGAACAAGCTTGATACATCCAGCAGACCAGACCTGAGTTTGATTCTCACAACCTCCACTTGCATACTGTGTGACTCTAAGCAAGTCACTTAACCACCCAGTGCTCCCAGGTCTCCCCTGAAAACAGGCACTTGTGCCTAGTGGGCCTAACCCGGTTACCAAAGACTAAAAAAAAAAAAAAAAATCTATTATGCATCTCCCTGAAACCTTCAAAGTCTGCTTTGGAAAGATTAAAACATGGGGTATAGCAAAGGAACATATAATAAATTTTACTAGGAAAGAACTGTATGAATTTTTGATTCAGAAATATTTTCAGGAAACGGCTGTTTTCGATAAGTACCCCCCTCAGGACAAGCTTCTAATTGGCAAGATGTTAACCTCTATACGTATTCCACACTTTATGTAGGATGTTGAATGGTTAGCCTTACATGGGAAATTAAATGCAAGAGGGAATTTAAAGCAAAAGCAGTTGTCTGAAAGATACTGTCCAAGGGATACATGCCATACTACGGATGAGACGATAGAACGCTTATTTTTAGAATGCCCCTTTATTCAGGGGTTTTGGCAGACACTCAGAAAAAGATGGCCCACGTCCTTGTTTTACCATATGACTTTAGAAATTCTGTTTTAGGGCATATTGCCCTACTTATGGACCAAGCATGATACAGCAACAATGTGGCTATTTCTAGTATGTTTTAAATTTTATATCTGTCATGTTCGCTGTGGGTTAACCATACAACTGAAGAGTTATTTTTTATGATTGAGAACTCAGTTCACAATTTAAAAGTACAGGCATCAGCTAAGGTATCTGCAGCCTTGTTTTATGCCAGATGGGATTCAATTTATTTATTTAGCTTTTGTTGACCGGGTAAGTGCACTAGACAAATCCTGCCTATTTTCAGGCACGACCCGGGGGAGGGGGATACAGATGAATGCCAACTGACCTTGAACCAGATTAAGCTGTTGGTGGTATTTTTAGTGAATGAGGGAAATTTGGCCAGGACACCGGGGAAATTCCCCTACTCTTTTCGATAAGTGCCATGGGATCTTTAACATCCACCTGAACTACCACCAATCCAGACAGATGGGACCTCGGTTTAACATCTCATCCGAAAGACGGCACCTCAGAAGTGCAGCACCCCTCTCATGCTGCACTACAGTGTCAGTACTGGAATATTAACCCAAGTGCCAAATGTGGGAACTGAACCCACAGCCCTCTGATCTCCCAGCCTCAGAGGCGAGTGTGCTACCTACTGAGCCACTGACACTCAATAGACTGGATTAAGTAAAACAAAGGGGAAGAGGGTAGAGTGGAGAATATTAAAGGACATGTCCTTACCGGGACATCCAGGTTTTGAAGGTATAAACGCCTATGTTTAATAAGTAGATTCACTATGGAGGATGTATGTTTCCTTTGGAGAGATGGGAACACAATCTGTAAACTATAGCTTAAAAAAAGGGAGGAAAACTGCCCTCCCAGTCTCTCTCTTAGGAGAAGGGGAGGAAGGTAGTTTTATTTCTGGTCTTTCTGTTTCGGATACTAACTGATATTTTAATAAGAAATGTATGAAGGAAATATATATTTTAATCTATGTTTACTTTATGGTTCAGGATTGGTATAAGTTAGTCTGAAGTAACACAGTGTAACCCTTGGTGGATTGGACCCCCCACACACACACACACACTCGTTTAATGGGGATGTGTAGGGCTTTGTTTAGTTGCATGATTTACTTTAGGTTCAAATTTCTGTTGAAAGAAAATACGACCGTGTATGGGTGACATATTTGGTTTGGTTTCTTTTGTCTTATGATTTGTATAATTTGTCTGAAGTGAGCACAGCTTGTTATTTTTTGTTGTTTGTAAGTTTTAAAAAAAATTCCCCTACTCTTTTGGTAGGGTGCGGAAGGGTGGTAATTTTTAGTACATTTTATTTTTTGACTGGGGTCTGAGTACGACTTACTATGTCTTTGCATTTATGATTTTTCCCTTTTATGTTTGTATATTCCTGTTTTTTGAAGTATGAAGTAATACTATGTTGAGTTTCTGTATTTTTCCTATTCTAATTTTGTATGAAGTAATACTGATTCGTTTATATGTTCTTTTGTGATATGAATAAAAATTCCCCTACTCTTTTCAAGAAGTACCATGGGATCTTTAACATCCACCTGAACAACCATCAGAACAGGCAGACGGGACCTCAGTTTAACATCTCATCCAAAAGATGGTACTTCAGGAGTGTAGCACCCCCTCATGCTGCACTACAGTGTCAGAATTGGGATATTAACCCCAGTGCCAGGTGTGGGGATAGAACCCACAGCCTTCCGATCTCCTGGCCTCAGAGGTATGTCCTCCCCTGAGGGTGCACAGCGTGTCCTGTGACACCACAGACTCCCATGGTGCATGAAGTTGGTACAGTAGGAGAGCCTCGAAGTCGAGAGGCAACCCTCTGCCCACCATGTCTAGCACCCATTGTCTGAAGTAATGATGGATCAGTTGTGCCAGAAATGGCAAAGCCTACCTCCCATGGGGAGCTAAGACAAGGAGTGGACAGTCGGGAGGTAGACATCCCCTGACCCAACACTGGGCAGCTTTGGAAGTGGCACCAGCATCTGCTGCCAGAGTGGCACCACTACCCCACCCCTGCTCTTTTTGGTGCCCTGACCACTGAACTTGGTCTTGGGGCACCAAGCCTGAGATTGCCCCTGCTGGGGCTTCTTTTCAGTGTCTATCCTTTCTGGTCCTTCTGTGAGGAAGTCATAGAATCTAAGGTGGCAGTGGACTTCTCAATCCTACTGAGATGCCCCTCCAACCCAGAGCTGAAGAGGGCAATGCCCAGGAAGGGGGCATCAGCAAATTTGTGCTGGGTGTCCGCCATGAAGGTGGAGATCTGCAGCCAACCCTGTGACTCATCACAACAGGCGCTGTCATGGAATGGGAATAAGAGTCGCTGATGACCAAGACCATCTGGAACTGGTGTTTAGCCAGCACATGACCCTGGTCTCTGGCCATCCTGATCGCCATCTGCAGGTGAGCAGATATGTGAGGGGGGACATTGTCTAGCACTCCCATCAGGGCGAGACCAAAGTTGACATTCATCAGGGTGCAGCTTGCCTGATGGAGACCCAGAGAAGATGCAACATACACGTTTTTCATTGCGTGGTCAAGCTTTTTGGACTCCTTGTCTGGGGGCTTGTCCACATCCCCAACATTGCCGGTTTTCTGGAAAACAGTGTCGACCACCAAACCCCTAGCTGAGGGGTGGTCCAAGAAACCAGACAAGGTGCCAGTAAGGACCGCAAACTTGCAGATCATACAGGCTGAGGGTGCCATGCTGGATCCTGCCAAAGCTCTAGAGCTGATCCCAGGATGGCCTCTTCCATTGGAAAGGTGACCTCCGGGATTTGTCCCTGTCCAAGATTTCAAAGAAGGGATACATAGCCCTTTTCTGAACTGACTCCAAAGGGACCTCCGTGGGCTCAGCTATCAATCTGAGAAGAGCCCCAAAAGACACCGGACCATGGTTGGTAGTCAGTTCCCCAACCAATTCACAGTCAAACCCATGGATCCTCGAGGAATGCACAGAGGAGCCATCTAAGTCGTGCGTGGATTCCTCGAACATAGCCCTCAGACGTTCTTGCCGTGCACTACTCAGGGTTTGTCTAAGTGAGTGATCTTCAGGGAAATCTGGCCTGGCAAGCCAGTAGCCGGATGCAAGTCCTTGGAGGGGGCTCCCTGCAATGGCTGTCATGGCGGCAGTTCCACCTGGATCAGGTTACACATGCATGTCGGCGACACTTGTCTCAGAGGGACTGGAATGAGCCAGACCAGTAGTGAACAGGGAATGCTAAAAGCACACTGTTCTGTAACATACAAAAATGCATATTTGCTGACTTGATTTCTAGGATTCTAGGATTTCTGTGTCACACCTGAAAACAGACATCTGTTTTGTCTACTGTACTTACCTGGTTAACAAAAACTAAATAAATACATAAATTAAGAGTCAATAACTGTACCTGGCTGGAGTTCATTTTCCCACAGGAGGTCCATAAATGCATCTAAGTTGGTAAAGTTGTACTGTAGCTCTCCATTGAACAACCTACATGTTGGAGAAGAGGAGATAAAAAAATACCAAGAATGAAATAACACTAAATAATAACATTTAAAAAAATCAGGATTCAGAAAGGGATCAGTCTGAGACTATGAAAGGTCCAACTAATAACTGGAATGCCCAGCTTAGTTTTAGACCTCCTACTCCATTGTGTTTCTGTCATATACACGTACAACTGCATGCATGTACCTATGGGCAATAAAAACAATCTGCGTATGTACTGTTTACAGTAAACGCTGTTGGTACTCACTCAAGCATTAACTCAAACTCTTCTCTGCCCCCTCCTGCTGCTGTCCTGGCCCTGGTTAGTTTGATCTGAGTCCTTACCCCTCTCTTGTTACGTACCCCCCCCCCACTCGTTCATGGTTGTAATGCTACTGCTGTATATAGTTTCTGGTCAATCTGTAGTGTATTTGTTGGCTATCCAGCACTACTGTTTATGTTAATTGCTTTCTGTGACCGTTTTCAATGAACTCCTGTACCCTCTTCATTAAGTCAATCTTGTTGTCAGTTAGTCTGTATCCCTCTGCATATAATGCTTTTTTTTCTGCATGTAACATTTTTGATGTTGCTTGCACGCATGTGCAAGAAACATAGTGCCATCATCCGAGTTTTCAGAGGTGTGGCACCCGTCTTCCAATTCAGTCAGTGTGTTTGCAGGCGCGGCTGCAGTTCTCCAATGACTGCTGCAGCTGTCTATGACAGCAGTTGAAAAATGGTGTCAGCATAGTTGAAAGGGAGAGCTCCGCCTCAGTGAGCAGAGTTCCCCCCCCACATGCACGCATGCACGCAAGCACACATATGGCATGCTGATGCACTTTCTAGCCCCCACACACACACTGTATGGCCGACAGGGGTGCCCAATCCCCATCGGCTCCACACCTCCCCAACAAAGCTGTCCAGGTGCCACGCGAGCCCACCCCAGCATGGCATAACTGTTATGGCCGACGGGTGCCCAATCCCGCCGCCCAGCCAGCTGCACGCCCTCCCCAAAGTTTTCCAAGTGCCACGCTGAGCCCACCAGTGTGGTAAAGCTTGTTATAGCGACGGGTGCCTAATCCCCATCGGCTCCAGCCCCAAACAGCCTTTCCAGCTGCAACGCCCGCATCGCCTTTAAAAAACCTGTAAACAAAAAAAAACGGTCCCTCGTAGTCTCCATCTCCTACCCACCACCTGCACTCCACCCACTGCACACCCTGCCTACCCACACACACACACCCCATACTTACCTCCGAGTCCGCCATAACCTTCGGTGGACCGGGAACACGCCTGCACTCTTCAAAGCTGACCGCGAACTGAGGAAATGCCGTAAGCTGCATAATGGCATAAATAGGGTTTTCAACTTTGATGCATATCTCAGGCATTTTGGGAATTTTGGGACCAAATTTTCAACATGGGGTTTTGGGACTTCTCCTCATGAATTCTTGCACTTTCATGGCGTTAATCGGGCCCGAAGGGTGATTTCACGCAGTGACCACGAAATCACCCTTCTGGCCCGATTAACGAAATGACAGTGCCAGTGTTCATAAGGTGGGCTCTCAAAAAGCCTATGTTGAACATTTGGTGAAAATATTCCTAAAAATGACTGTTTTACCAGTGTGCATTGCACAGTTCTAATGCACGCTCGTAAGTTCGCGAATTTTTAATATTTGCACTCCAGATTTTCAACATTGTCATTTTACCACACCTCCTTATGAGCAGTACAGCTGTCATTTTTCACGTCGCCCAAAATGTGTTTCCGTGCTTGTAGCGCACAATGGCGCAGTCGGTGCGCGCAATCAATGTTTGGGACAGATGAAGAAAATCACAGTGCCACTGTTCATGGGCAGAGGTCTTAAAATGGCTATGTTGAAAATTTGATGAGAAAATTCCCAAAAGTGACTGTTTTACGAGCATGCATTGCGCTGTTCCTACGCACGCTCGTAAGTTCATGAATTTTCAATATGTTCACTCCAGATTTTCAACATTGTCATTTTACCACACCTCCTTATGAGCAGTATAGCTGCCATTTTTCACATCTCACCCAAAACATGTTTCTGCCCATGTGGCGCACAATGGCACAGTCGGTGTGCGAAATCAATGTATGGGACACATTAAGAAAATCACAGTGACACTGTTCATGAGCAGAGGTCTTAAAATGGCTATGTTGAAAATCTGGTGAAAAAAATTCCTGAAAATGACTGTTTTTCTGGCGTGCTTACGCAGTTCCTACCCACGCCTGTAAGCTCCGCAAATGTTTTTATATTAGACTCCAGATTTTCAACACTGCCATTTTACCACACCTCCTTATGAGCAGTACAGCTGCCATTTTTCACGTCGCCCAAAATGTGTTTCCGTGCATGTAGCGCACAATGGCGCAGTCGGTGTGCGCAATCAATGTTTGGGACAGATTGAGAAAAAAAAATCACAGTGACACTGTTCATGAGCAGAAGTCTTAAAAAGGCTATGTTGAAAATCCGGTGAAAAAATTCCCTTCAGCCGTTCTGCAATGTTAGAAACATAGAATCTGATGGCAGATAATGACCGCTTGGCCCACCCAGTCTGCCCATTTCCCCTACCTAATGGATAAGCTGCAGATCCTAGTTAACCAGCAGCCTACTTCTTTCTACCTCCACCTCCTAGAATTGCCTTATGGCTGTCCCATGCATGCTTGAATTCAACCACTGTTTTTGACTCCACAACCTCTTCCGGAAGGCCGTTCCATGCATCCACAACCCTCTCTGTGAAAAAATACTTCCTTACATTACCTCTGAGCCGCCCCCATCTTCAAATTGTGCCCCCTTGTTCTTGCACACCTCTTTTTTTGAAAGATGCTGCCCTCTTGGACTTTGTTGATTCCCTTGAGGTACTTGAAAGTTTCTATCATGTCCCCCCCTCTCCCTCCTTTCCTCGAGGCTATACATATTAAGCTCCTTTAGTCTCTCTCCAGATGTCTTCTGGTGCAGACCCTGCACCATTTTAGTTGCCCTCCTCTGGACAGCTTCCATCTTGTCTATGTCCTTGCGGAGATTGGGTCTCCAGAACTGCACACAGTACTCCAGATGGGGTCTCACCAGCTGTCTGTACAGAGGAATAACAACTTTCTGTTTTCTACTGGTGATGCCTTTCCCTATGCATCCCAGTATCCCCCCAGCCCTCCTTGCTGCCCTCCCACATTGCTTGCCCACCTTTAAGTCATCTGATATGACTACCCCCAGGTCCCTTTCCATTTTTGTTGTTGTTAGTATCTCACCCCCCATTGTGTACTCTTCCCCTGGGTTTTTGTTTCCCAGGTGCATTACCTTGCACTTCTTAGCATTGAATCTAAGCTGCCATACATTTGACCATTCCTCTAACCTTGCCAAGTTCCTTCTCATCCTTTCCACCACACCTTGTGCATCAACTCTGTTGCAGATCTTTGTGTCATCTGCAAAGAGACATACTTTTTCTTCAAGTCCCTCTGCAATGTCGCTTATAAAGACATTGAAGAGGACCGGTCCTAATACTGAACCCTGCAGCACCCCACTAGTAACCCCCCTTTCTTACTAATGAAGACCCTGCAGCACCCCACTGGTCATGCCCTCTCCCTAGACTGCACCCCATTTACCACCACTCTCTGCCTCCTGTCTGTTAGCCAGTTTCTAACCCAGTTTACCACCCTTTCCCCCATGCCCAGCATACCCAGCTAGTTTATCAGCCTCCTTTGTGGGATGGTGTCAAAGGCTTTGCTGAAATTAAGGTAAGCGTTGTCCACTGCCCCACCCTGATTCACTTCCTTTGTCACCCAGTTAAAGAAATCAACCAGATTTGTCTGACATGATGTCCCCACTGTGAATTCATGTTGTCTATGGTCCTGGGCTCCGATGGCTTCTAGATGACCCACTGTCCTTTCTTTAAGCAATGTCTCCATGATCTTCCTCACTACTGAGGTGAGGCTGAAGGGCCTATTGTTCCCTGCCTGCTCCCTGCTGCTGGACTTGTGTAGAGGGACGTGCCCTCCTCCAATTCACTCGTGCTGAATGACTCAGTGAACATGGCTGCCAGAGGTACTGCTATCTCCCTTCGCAGTTCTCTTAATATCCTTGGGCGTATGCCATCTGGTTCCATCGTTTGTCCACCTTCAATTTAGTGAGCTCCTGCAGGACTCTTTTGCCTCTGAATGGGCTATTGTCCACCTCTTCACCCCCTTGGCAACTGCTGTGGTCCTTGCCCCTCCCACTCTTCTGTGAATACTGAACAGAAAGACACAGTGGATGTCTTGGGAGGAAGGCATGGAACTATCACTTCCAAATACCTAAACAGCACATACAAGCAAGCAACATTCGGCATTGATAAATGCTTGTTTTTAATTTACTGTACTTTCTTCTTCCATACCTGGCTGACTGTTAGCTACTCTCTCTACCATCTGACCATGACAGTGCCCCATGGTTTGTCGCCCTGTGGTGGAGCCCCCTGTGTTCCCCAAGCACAGGAGGAATTAGAGCTGGGTTGTATTCAGGAGCCCCGTAAGCACTACAGGGCCTGCGGAGAGAGAGAGAGGCAGTGTCATGCTGCTGCAGACCAAGGAGGTGTTTTCTTCCTCATTAGTCCCCTTCCCAAATGCCTAGTTAGCTAGAACCAAGTGGACACCCTCACACAAGCATACAGATGTCCTAGTCAAGAGGCACATGCCCACTCCTCGCAGCTCTGCTGCACTGCCACCTGCAGTCACACCACAGTCGGCAGTGTCATAGCAGAGTACGCAGCCCTCCCTCCCTCCCTGGAGAAAGAAAGCATCCTCTGGGACACTCGATCCTCCTCCCCTGGCCAGCCTCTGATGACCCAGGCTCAGTTCCAAACCAGGGTCACCAGTGTTGTGAGCGGTAGCACTACCACTGTGCCGACAGCCCAGACATAATGCTACTGTTTTACATAGTTCCTGTTTGCTCTTTTCACCACATATATTGCTTCTGTGCATACTGTTTACAGCTTTGTCACTGTTTACATTGTCCTCTTGGATTCCATGTCATATCAGTGAAAATATTTTGGCGACTTGCACAACAGCGAGTGCAAGTCGGTGAATACAAAATAGCCAACACAACAAACCCAACTACCACAAAACAAACGAACAACAGCTGCACAGTAAAAGTAATACTTAATGCTGGGGGCTTTGCACCCCACATTCCCCAAACTAAAAGGTTCCATGTTAAGATAGTGATTGAAAAACAGCGATCGCTATCATAGCAAATGCATATCGCCAAAAAACATTTTGGCGATATACAAACACAAGCGACCCAACTTCCGGTAAATTACAAGTGTTTATGCAGGGAGCTATGCACCTCTTAAGGATTGTTAACTCCAGTGGGGTACATGTTGAGAAGGGGCCAAAACTGGGACTGAAAAAAAAAAGAGAGCCGCAAGTAGTGGCAAAATAATCACCCTCAGCAGGTCCCAAACCCAGTTCCTGCTGCACTGTAGCCAGCCACCCTGAGCACCACACCACAGGGCTGGCTCAGCTGCAGCAAGATCCCCACCCGATACAAACCCTCCCTCCCTCCTATCCTTCCCCTCCACCTCCCTATCCCTCCCCTTCCGGTTGCTCTAGTTGCCTTAGCATTGCTACCCTAGCAGGGTAGCTGTTCATGATAGCTATATAAATGAGTCACTGTTTCTACAGTTGCTCATTTATTATCACTATCATCACTGGTGGCGGACATTGAGGGAAAGTGAAAATACATGGGGGGGGAGCAGTATGCAGGGCACCATCACATCCAGGGAACAAGTAAAACAAAATATCACAGGCAACACAACACAAAAAGGAACACGCCTACAGCCAATCCCAAACCTGGGACCATCACCACAGCAGTCAGTGACTTTATCCGTCAGGCTAGGTGGACAGCTCAGCAGCAGCAAGCTTCACTGCTGTATTCGTCCAGTATAACACCACACCTCCCAAGCCTCCCCATCCTTCGCCCTCACTATTTTGTTCCTCCTTAATCATGATTCTCTGCAATCGCTAACCTTCCCCCCTCGCAACTCCAGTAGTCGACCAAATTGAGTAGTTCATTCTGTCATTTTGGTTCGCTAACATAACGTGCTGCCACTCTCTTGATCCCTTCCCCGGTCACAACTGGAAATGAGCACTGGCTTAGTGGGCCTTTCCTGGTTACCAATTTTCAATCAATAAATATATTTTATTTTACTTGCTGCTTTTAGTTTAGGTTGATGCGCCTGCCCTCTTCTCACAAAGTTATAAGCAATAAGCATGCCTCATTAAAAAGAACCAGGGTAAAAGAAGTTCATCTTCCCTGACTCACTCCAACCACCTTGTTTAGTGCCCATACCCAAAGGCTCCACGTTTATTGGGTTGGTACCTCGAACTGCTCCGGTTTCTCATCCAACCTGCACAGTGTTGTGCAATGCCAGATCTATTAAAAACAAGTCAGCTATTATAGCTGATCTTGTTGGACCATCTGATCTGGCTTGCATCACTGAGACCTGGCTAGATGAAAATGCTGGTCCCATTTTGGAGTCTGCGATTCCAGACGGTTTCTCGGTGATACACCATGCGAGGTTGGGTCGTTAGGGGCAGGGGTGTAGCAATTTGTTTTAAATCAGAGTTGGGCCTTGTTGATGTGCCAGTCGAGGACACCAGGTCCTATGAATGTACTGTAGCTGCAGGTGTGGGGTGCAAAATCGCTCTCATCTATCGTCCACCAGGTGGCAAGAGTCAGTTTTTGCAGGAAGTTGCGGACTTCATCATCGACATGGCATTGGACTCCCCCCAGACTGATGGTAATGGGGGATTTCAATGCCTGGATCGACGATGAACTCTCGCAGTTTGGACAAGACTTCCTCCGACTTATGAGTTTTTTGGGCTTCACACAGGTAGTTTCTTCCGCGACTCATAATCACAGTCACTCATTGGACCTGGTCTTTCTCCTGGGGTTGGAGGCCTCCGACTTGGTGATGGAACCAGTCGGATGGTCCGACCACCATATCATCAGGTTCAATTTCTTGGCTCCCCCTTGTGGGCCTGCCCCGTGGAAATGGTCCTATACTGCCTGTTACGGGGTTTGAATCCTGATGGCCATTTGGCTGTGTTGGACCTATTGGGAATTCTGGAGGTAAGCAAGAGCCCGGATAATCTACTCCAGGCTTTTAATCAGGCAGTGGAGGGAGCTCTGGATACCCTTGCTCCTTTCTGTGTATGCCCGCTTACTCTCCACCCTCAGTCCCCATGGATTGATGGGACCTTGAGTGGGATGAAACAGGTGGGGCGAAGGCTAGATCATGCTTGGCATAGATCCGGCTTAGATGCCGACAAGCTTAGACTGATGGAATATTATAGGCTCTATTAGTCATCAATCTCCCATAAGAAATGCAGAATTCCTGTCCAGGGAGATTGCTTCTGCACAGAATCGACAGACAGACTGTGTAATCCAGCCTGTCTAAGAGGCCGGAAGGCCTTGTCGTAAGTGGAGTGTGATGAGTTTGCTCGTTTCTTTGCTGATAAAGTTGCCGACATCAGGTCGGAGATTCACTTATCGTGCCCTATGGGGGGTTACTGGTAGTCGGAGTGAGGTCACGACTCCTCCATTTTGCTGGGCCGAATTTGATCAACCGGCGATTGAGGATACCATGCGGCTTCTCCGGAGTATACGTCCAACTTGCTGTCGTTTAGATCCGGGCCCTATCCACTTTTTAATGGGGTGCGTAGATGTGATCGGCCAGGTTCTAAAGGAATTAATCTGGTATTCACTGGAGTCGGGGGAGTTTCCCAGCTCCTTGAAGGGGGCTGTGGTTACCCCCCTTCTCAAGAAGCCATCTCTTGACCCAGATTTTCCTGCAAACTACAGGCCGATCTCTAACCTTCCTTTTATAGGGAAGGTTAATGAGAAAGTTGTCGCACAACAGTTGAAGAACCATCTTACCATCCATGCTATCTACGATCCTCTCCAGTCTGGTTTCCATAAGAGACACAGTAGTGAGACCGCTCTGGTTTGGGTGCTCAATGATCTCCTGATGGCTAGAGACCAGAAGCGCCGCTCCATCTTGGTTCTTCTGGTTTGACACTGTGGACCATGGAGTACTTCTTGACTGCCTGCGGTTCATCTGTGGTCTGTCTGGTACAGTCCTCAGATGGTTCCATTCTTTCCTCATTGGCAGGTCACAAGAGGGTAGTATCAGGGATTTTTTTCTCTGACTCCTGCTCCCTGCCATGTGGGGTCCCGCAGGGTTCAGTGTTGTCCCCCATGTTGTTCACGGTGTACATGCTCCCATTAGGAGACATTGTAAGATGGTACCGGCTGAGTTTTCACTGTTATGCAGATGATACTCAGCTGTACCTGTCTTTTGTGCCCGACCAGGATAGTGCACTCTCAGTCTTTTCTAACTGTCTCACCGAAATCTAAAACTGGATGAATTCCAGTTGGTTAAGATTGAACCCTGACAAGACGGAGGTGTTAGTCGTGGAACCAAGTCGCTGGATAGAGGGGTAAGTTGCTGGGTGGCCTTCCGAGCTTTGGCTCGAGGGCTCTCAGCTCTTGACCTCTGAATGGGTGCGGAATCTCGGGGTGATATTTGATGATGAGCTAACACTTCGTTCAGAGGTGTCAGCTATGGTCAAGCCCTCTTTTCACCATCTGAGGAACATCACCCGGATTACGCACCTTGTTCCGTCCGGCGACCTTCCAACCTTGGTCCACGATTTTGTGACCTCACGCCTTGACTACTGTAATTCCCTATACCTAGGGCTTCCAGGGGTTGATATCTGCCACTTGCAGCTAGTGCAGAATGCTGCTGCCAGGTTACTGTCTGGGTCAACTCAACCCAGTCATATTTTACCTGTGTTGCGCATTCTGCACTGGCTGCCTGTTCAGTGGTGGATCACCTTTAAAGTTGGCTTGCTGACATTTACAGCCCTATACGGTCTGGGTCCAAGTTACCTACAAGTGCTTCTGAGCCCCTACTGCCCCCGCCCCGACCACTCCACCCAAACGATGAGGGATTGCTAGAGACTTCCAGGGTGCATATGAAGACCTCAGGAGATCATGCTTTTGTTTTTGCCACTCCCTCCCTGCGGAATTCTCTACCTCGTCAGGTACAAGAGTGCCAGACAGTGTAGAGCTTTAAAACTGCTTTAAAAACATACTTATTTGCTTGTGCTTTCCCTGATTTTTAGTATTGGATACTTGAATGTTTTAATAGTGTTTATTAGTTTTTATTTATCTGTGTCTATTTTAGATTTTTAGGATTGTACAGTGCTTTGATATTTATTGAAACTGCACTAAAATACATTTTATTATTATTATTAACCTGTTGTCCCTTTCTGACCAATGGGCTGCCCTACTGTGCTTGCACAAAGATTCTCCTGACCCTATGACTTTTCTACTATACAAACAGCTTACAAACCAGTGCACTTAAGTTACAAAACTGGTCAAAGTCACCTACTAAACTTCAAGTCTCAGTTCCAGGCTAATATCTGTAACCCTGCCAAATTCCGGAAGGCGGAGCACAACCTGTTAGACCTGACAGCTAACCATGCACCCCCTACCCTCAGGTGCGGTAACAGCCCCCTCACCAATGTCCTAGAGGTAGCATCTATGTTTAGCTATGAAGACAAAGAACCTCATCTCAAAAGCACTGAGGCAAGAGTTACTCAGAAAGCACACTGGCAACAAAGACAGGTTTCAGAAAATCCAAAATTGCACATACACCAATGATGCAAAGCATCATGGGATATATAAGCAAATAACCATGAACACTTAGGTTCTGCTTCAAGCAGGAGTGCATGGTGCTAAATGGCCTCTCACACAGGTCAGGTTACGTTTACTGTTTCTCCAAGGACATTACAAAAATATTTAAAAAGAGATAAATATCAAAATAATTTAAGAGACAGATGCAAAACAATTTTCAAAGAAACAGTAACATAAAACAAAAAGACAAATTTCCTATAGACATTGTACATTACTTGAATTAAATACAAGTCATGAAAGTGAATTGGAACTGCATAGTATGCCAATTCCAGTAATTCTTGATGGGCCTATTACACAGCCATTTTCTTTTATACCTTAATAACACCAGTAAAAAATTGAAACAGAGTTAATTTTTCAGCAGAAAAGGGCCACCTGGCCCAACCCGTCTGCCCTAAAGTTTCCTGCCTAATCTGTCTCCACAGACCCTAAATGGTCTCCAGCAACCCTCCCTTCTCCTTGCTTATTTTCTAATATATCCCTATGTCTATTCCGCTCATGCGTGAAACTCCCTACTGCTTCTGGCTTCACCACTTCCGCTGGCAGTCTGTTCTAGGTGTCTACCACCCCTTCAGTGAAGAAGAGCTTCCTCATGTCCCTCTTAACCCCTTCCCCCCACTTGATTTCATGATACCTGGTCCTCCTTCTCTTTTGAAAGAGACTCCCCTTCTGCACCCAGTTCATTCAAGTGAGGTCCCCTCTCACCCTCCTTTCTTTCAGGATGTACATGCTGAAGTCTCTCAGTCTCTCCTCAAAGGATGTCTTGTGCAAACTCTGCACCATCTTAGTTACTCCCACCGTCTATGTCAAAGTCAGGGAGGCAGTATAGTGCAGTGGTTTAAGGCTCTGAGCTGCAAATCTGGTGACATCCAGCAGACCAGACCTGGGTTTGAATCCCACAGCTTCCACTTGCATACTGTGTGACTCTGAGCAAGTCACTTAACATCCCTGTGCTCCCAGGTCGTTCCTGTAAAAAAGCTTTCAGCTTAGTGTGCTACTCCTGGTTAAACAACTAAAAAAAAAAAATGTCATTTCTGATGACTGGACACAGTATGCCATGTGGGGGTCTTACCAGTGAGCGATACAGTGGCAACACCAATGCCCTCCTGCCGCAGATACCCCTCCCCATGCACCCCAACATCGCACTAGCCCTACCCACTGCTTTGTCACACTGCCGTACCACTTTCAGATCATCAGATACAATAACCTCAAGGTCCCTATCCTGTTTAGTGACTGTCAGTATTCCCCCCTCCCGCCTTCCTACTCTCAGTGTCTGGGTTTCTCTACCCTAAATGCACGATTTTGCACTTTTTGGCAATGAACCAACTGCCATGCTCTTGACCATTCCTCAAGTTTCCCCAGACACCTGCGTATTCTCTCCAACCCCTCGAGTGTCCACCCTGGTACAGATTTTGATATAATCAGCAAAAAGGCATACCTTTCTTTCTAGTTCCTCACCAATGTCATTTATGAAGCCACTGAAGAAGACTGGTCCCAGTACTGAGCGTTGTGGCACTGCTGGTCTCTTTTCCATCATTCAAGTCGGCACCATCTTCCACCACCCTCTGTCTCCTATCTGTTTGCCAGTTTCTAACCCAATTCAATAGTTTGGATCCCACCCCTTAGGCTGCTCAATTTCTTTATCAGTCTCGTGTGTGTCACGGTGTCAAACGCTTTGCTGAAATCCAGATAAAGCACGTCCACTGCCCTCTCCTGATCTATTTCCTTGGTCATGCAGTTAAAGAGATCTATCAGATTATTTTGGCATGAGCACCTCCCTAGTTCTTTTAGAACCCTTGGGTGTATTTCATTCAGTTTCATAGCTTTGTCCACCTTCAGAGCTGCAAGTCCCTTCTGGAATCCTTCCTCTGAAAATGGACTTGTGTCCATCATGCCACTCCCCCCCCCTTCCTGCTTTCCCCGGTGGTCCGTCCCTCCTTCCTCCCTCCACTGTGAAGACTAAGCAGAAGTACCTGTTCAGGATCAGGATGTCTACTCTTTCTTGATCCTCTGTGCTGCCTCCCCCCACAGTCCTCCTTATCCTCACTATCCCTCCCCTTGCCTTTCTCTTCCCACTTATATACCTGAAGAAAGTCATGTTCCCTTAGTGACCCCCTGGGTGATTCTTCCCTCTTTCTGCACCTTTGCTCCCCTCACCACCTTGCCTGCTTCCCTCTGCTTTACTAGGTACATCTCCTTGTCCTGCACCCTCTGCCTTTCCTTATATCTCCTGAATGCATTCCTTTTTTCTCCACCACCCTTGCCACCTCCTTAGAGAACCATAATGGTCTCTTTTTCTTTCTGTTTCTACTCACTTCCCTCATGCAGACGTTAGTTGCTTTAATAATACCCTCCCTTATTTCTACCCACTATGCCTCCACCCCTCCCTGGCCACCACACTTTCCAGGAATTTTCTGAGGCAGCCCCCCATTCCTTTCAAATCCGCCCTCCTGAAGTCTAGGACCCTCATTGTGTGTGGTTAGCCTCTGTTCCTGTTCTAATGTTAAACTACACTGTGCAGTGATCACTGGTACCCAGGGGACTGCTCACTGTGATGTCTGCAACACTGTCCCCATTTGTAAGCACCAGGTCCAGCACTGCTCCATCCCTAGTGGGTTCACTGAGATAAGCCCCTTGTAGGGAGTCAAAAATGGCTCAACTACTTGCCGAAGCTGCACTTGAGAGGCTCCACTCCACATCTTGCAGACTGAAGCCACCTGCAAGCAGCACCTCCCCCAAACTTGCCATTCTGATGATGGCTTCCACAAGAGCATTATCCACCTTCTCACCCTGTACTGGAGGTCTGTACACTACCGCAGTATGGAAAGTAGCCAGGAGCCTGTCTCCAGGGTGACACACAGCACATATTATTTATACCTCTTTTTTAGCACATATTATTTTACCTCATGTTACCCCTTTACCTCCGCCGTCTAGATGCCCTACCTCACATATAAAACAATCCCTCCTACCTGCCCTATCTCTCCTAAACACAGAGTATTCCGATATGGCCACGTCCCACTGAGTCATATTGCTCAGTACACCATGACTCCATTATGGCCACTAAATCAGGGCCAGCCTCCCCACACCCCCTCCTCACCCCATACCTACCTCCGGAGCTTGGCGCGACGATCTTTGGTGGACTGGGAACACGTCTGCACTCTTCAAAGCCGACCGCGAACTGAGGAAATGCCGGTAAGCCGTATAATGTAATAAATAGGGTTTTTTCAACTTTAGTGCATATCTCAGGCATTTTGGGAAATTTTTTCACCAAATTTTCAACATGGGGTTTTTGGGACCCCACCTCATGAATTCTGTCACTGCCATGGCGTTAATCAGCCCTGAAAGGTGATTTTGTGGTCACTGCGCGGAACCACCATTCGGGAATGATTTATGAAATGACAGTGTCACAGTTCATGAGGTAGGCCCCCAAAAACCCTGTGTTGAAAATTTGGTGAAAAAATTCCAAAAAATGACTGTTTTTCGAGCATGCGTTGCGCTGTTCCTATGCAAGCTCGTAAGTTCGCGAATTTTCAATATGTTCACTCCAGATTTTCAACATTGCCATTTTACCATACCTCCTTATGAGCAGTACAGCTGTCATCTCTCATATCTGACTTAAAATGTGTTTCCGTGCATGTAGTGCACGATGGTGCAGTCAGTGTGCGAAATCAATGTTCGGGCCAGATTAAGAAAATCACAGTGATGCTGTTCACGAGCAGAGGTGCTAAAATGGCTATGTTAAAAATCTGGTGAAATACGTCCCTAAAATGACTGTGTTACGAGCGACCATTGCGCAGTTTCCACGCACCCTTGTAACTTCATGGATTTCTAATATTTTCAGTCCAGATTTTCACCAGTGGCATTTTTCCATACTTCCTTATGAACAGTACAGCTGTCATTTTTCACACCATGGCCGAAATTTGTTTCTGCACTTCCAGCACAGAAATGCGTGGTCACTGTGGGAAATCACTGTTCGGGACAGATTAAGAAACTCACAGTGACACTGTTCATGAGAGGAGGTTACAAAATCCCTGTGTTGACAATCTGCTGTAAAAAATCCTCAAACTAATTGCATTACGGGTGTGCATTGCGCATTTTCTACGCATGCTCATGACTTCACCAGTTTTTTTATATTTTCACTGCAGAATTTCAACATTGCCATTTTTACCTCCCAATGAACAGTACGGCTGTCATTTTCACACCCTGTTCAAAAATGTGTTTTCGCACCTCACGGTCTTCAAATCGTCAATCGCTGTGTGAAATCAGCTTTTGGCTAACAAACTAATATTGCCACTGTTCATAAGGTGGGGGTCACAAAAAAAAAACATGTTGAAAATTTGGAGTGAAAATGCCAATGAACGCCTGAGGCGTTAGGGTTTCCGAACATAACGCCCAAGCCTGTAGAGATTGAGAGGCATCAGTGGTGTGACTTGGGATTCTCGCCTGTAATGATCATACCATTCCACACCCTGCAGCCAGTGAGAGGCATCGAGGAGTGCCTTGCACTCCTTCGGCCCCAAAGTTCACCCCACTCTCCTATACAGGACCCATCTCACTGTATTTCCTGATGGAATGGGGTGCGCATAAGGGCCAAAGACCTCAAGGCACACCGTGACACTTGTCAGTGTCTGCAGGGAAGAGTGTGGTGAAATGCCGTGGCTGTTATGCCTGATGACCCAAAGGCACACCCCAATGCTTGTCAGTCTCTGCAGGGTGGTGGTGGGGTTGGCTTCAGTTCAATACTTTATTGCCATTCCTATTATGTAGCTCTCTAACTCCTACACTAACAATGCCAGTGCCAGCAAGCAAACATTCAGCATTGACAAATGCTTGTTTCTTACTGTATATCAGACTGTTTAACCATTTTTTTACTGGTAATATTCATACTCTGATTTGTTATATTATCATGACTAAAATCTGGGAAAGCTATTCAAAGTCTGGTTCATTATATTATCATAACTAAAATCTGGGGGAACTATTCATATTCTGATTCATTATATCATCATGACTGGAGAAGATAGAAGGTTTGATACCTTTTATCAGACCAACAAGTGTCTTGTACAAAGATGGAATTATACAGAAGCTTTCAGGGCCACACAGGTCCCTTCTTCCTGTTTTGCAAGGACCAATATGGCTGAAATCTCTTTTTACTTATCATCATGACTAAAATCTGGGGAAGCTCTTTTGATGGTCACTTCCAGATCTCACCGATTGCTGGTTCTAAATATCTGTACAAGTCTTGAGCAGCTACCAATCTATAGTCAATTGTTGATGTATATCTGTTAGAAATGTATGTACCAGTGCCGTAAAAATCACCTAATCGCTTTGTGTCCTGCAATTTAACATCCAAATATGTGAGATGTCACTGAATTTAATGAAGAATATCTAATTGAGCTTATCTGAAATTTGCTATGAGGTATCTCTTCCTCAGCTTCGAAACTGTTCAAGTTGGGGGAAGGGGGCACAGCATTCAACCAACCAGGCAGGATGTGTTCTCCTCGAGCTACTTCTAAAGGTTTCAACTAAAACATTTTTTAACTGATAAACTTGCTTTATTTTATCACAGAACTCTTCCCAACAGATTATACAGACATCACAGAACAAGATATTGTCGAACATCCAGTGACTAAAACATGGGAAATCCTAAAAAGGATCTGGAGATGGAGGCACAAAGAAAGGCGTGCAGGCCGTGTCATCGAGCAGCACTAAGATGCATGGTGTCCTAGCGAGTGAGGAGTCTGAGATCACTCTCAAACATATCCTACAGACCATAAAGGCACTGAATTTCAGGGTAGCCTCCCTTGACAAGAAGAGCACTGACTTTCAAAATAGAATCACAACATGGGAAACTCAATCTACAGATCTTCAGCTGAAGGAGCCACAGTGACAGCTGTGTCAGCAATGATGGGCTTGATCAAGGAGAACCAAGCTCTTAGACTTTGGACTGAGGCCCTTGAGAACTTTACTAGGTCTCCTAACATCAGATTACTTGGGCTACCCGAAGCTATGGAGGGAGAGGGCCTGACTAACTTTGTCACTACCTGGTTGAAAGATATTTTATGAATAAACTGGGACCTATCAACTACCAGGTCTTACCAAATTACACTTCAAAGGCACCTGACAATAAGGAGACAACACAAACTTTCTTAACTGTGCTGTGTTCAGGAAAGGGATAGAATCCTTGAGGCAGCCAGAAAACTGGGTGAGATCACACTGTCAGATGGTACAAGGATCTCTGTATACCCGGATTTAGGTTTTGCTACCCACAGCCGAAGAAAAGCTTTTGTTGCAATCAGAGCCACCTTAAGAACCCTGGGAATCACAGACCCTATAATACCTGGCAAGACTGGAAATTGTATATTTGGATAAAGTTTACCTTTTCAATGATCCGCAGTAAGTCAATAAATTGGTTACTAAAATCAGGAAGTATTTTGGAATGGTTAACGTTGAAGTAGCTGTGGGCTCAGACTGTGAGCCCCGAGAAACCAATGACTTGTGAGTAAAAATGACTGCTCGTGTAGTGCAGCTTCAGGGGAGGGAGGAGGGAGGACTCAGGTGTTGTGCCAGCATCTTGTTTTACCCTCTAGAATATGTCTGATATATGCGATCAACAGCTGCATAGTTGAATATTCATAGTTAAACTTTATGTCAGTATAGTGTAGACAGGAAGTGCATGCTGTATCCAAAATGTCGTCGAATGCATGGTCTCCCCCCCCAACTGCATCAACTCCCCATCGCACTGACCATCAAGTCTGATTTGCACACTGAAGTGCACATACATGGATTATAACAATCTGGCCAAAACCTGGGGACATTACTGTTCAGATCACTGATACTCCTCATTATTATATATATGGTTTTGTATATGTGTAACCCCCAGGTGACGCTGTCCCAAGGGCTACTACCCCTGCCTGCTTGACTACTGACAGGTTGAGGGGCCTAGGTTCTATGGCGGGTGCCTCCACCCAGAGGTCAGGGTTTGTAGTGGTTTGACCAGCTTGGTCACAGCCCTCTGGGACACCGAGACCCCCCTTTTATTCCCTCTAGTGGCTCACACAATGCATAGAAGTTACAGTCCCAGTACCCCACATGTACACACTGTTCAATCATAAAGTACCACTTACCCTCGAGACTGATTCTGAGGTTCGTCTCGGAGGACCCCCTGTAAAATAAGGTTAATCAACATACACAAATCAATACAGTGCTTGATATGTACAGCAGGTACTGACACTTCAGACAGTTTAAAGTTTAACAACATCAAATCTGGTTTATTTAGGGTGAATAAAACACGGGAGGGGGAGATCAGGTTAATTGGCAGAATTAAATCACAGTACTGTGCACACATACAGGGTCTGAAAAGTCACACTCTGGGTACCCAGGTTGGGGGGGGCTAGCCAAGTCTGTTGCCCGGGGTTGGCCAGCAGGTGCAGACGGACAGGGCCCTGTAGAACAAAATATATGCACAACACCCAATTGTAATCCAGAGCCGGATGGCTCAGTCCATGAAGAAGTGAAACAACAATAATTAGATGACACACTTGTAATTGAAAACAGGTTGCAGGGGGAATACCCTGATTTGTACTCACAATACCCAAGCTGAGAACCTGATGGTGGATGTTTTTCTGGAATGGCCAGAAACAACAGGGCCTGGAGACAAGGTCCTTGTGACTGGACCCCACTGCAGTTGATGGCAAACGGATTTAGTCCGAGACAACTGTGGTTTGCTTCCAGCTTCAACACACAGCACACAGTACAGGGGATTGGAAACAGCGATTCCCCACAAGCACTACACACATTCATATGTAAAAGGAAAGTACTATACCAAGCAGGCTGCTCCTCGATCCTGATCGCACTTACTGCAGAATACCCGGGAGCACACACAGCAGCTTCAGTTCCTGACAGACCGAGCACGATTCATCAGTTTCTCCAGTCTTCTACAGGGTGAGCCTGGTTTCTGCTCTTCAGACTTCCTTCTTTCTCCTCACAAGTCAGATTCAGTCCGAACTAGCGCTTACAACGGCTGCAGGCCGAACCTCAGGGCCTCACACGTGCTTCCTGTGCGAAACTATACACCGCAGAAGCACAGAGCTCCCTCTCTCTTCACTGTCACAACTGATCTGATCTTTCCAGTCACAGAGCAGGACATTTCCTTTAGCTCCACACCATTCTGTTGTCTGGTTCGGCTGTCACTCACAATAAGACTCCCTCCGTTGGTGAAAAAAGGTGCCAAGGTCAAAACTACATTGCCCAGAGTCACTACCCACACAATCCCCTTGTGGCTAGCTCAAAATTGAGCGTCCAAGTTCCGATTTGTCCACAGGCTCCATCTTAAGGTCTCCTTATCATCCTGATTGGTCCAAGTCAGCAATTCAGGACCAAAATGAAAGAGCTACACTGAAACAGTTTGTGATGAAATGAAGACAGGTTAGACAAACTACATTTTCTCAGTCACTCTAACTGATTTCTGGCAAACAGTTATATCTTTCAGCAAGGCTCCCTCTGCACATGTAGCAACGGCAGAAACGGAGCAAATTGGCAGCAGCTCGGGCGGGATTCGAGCATTAAATACACAGTCCCCCCATACAAACTAATTAAGTCTGCAAGCAGACAGCTCTTAAAGAGACAGTATGTGGAGGCTGAAATAGCACTCGCTTGGAACCACATTTAAACAGCTTAGACACTGAACACCGCCCAGACTTGGAGCATTCAGGCAAGCTTCTGGAAGATTTCTGGGAACTTCCATTTGCAGGGGGGTTACATATGTATCTAAGGCAAGGTTTATGAGCACGAACAAATTGTCTTCCTTTTTACTTCACTTAGAACTCACCCTTAAGCAGTTTGAGGTATTTTTATTAGAGTTTACATTAATGACTTATCGTCTGTGTTACATATTTTTTCTGGAACTGGAAATGATTGGCAGGGGGTGGAAGGATAATGCATATTATGTGTACAGACTCACCATTACAGGAATATTGAACACTTCAGCTAAAAAGAACACAGTCTACCTCTATATGCATGACTTAGTTGGGAAATGGTCCAGTTCATTATGGCAATGTTGTCTAATGCTGTCTGGGTTGGCATGGATTGTCTTTTACCTACAGTGCTCTCCTATGATCAAAAACACTGGGCTGCATTTTCATGTATCCTATGATACGCGTATGGTACTGATCAACTGTACAAGATGTATGTAAAGGTTTACATTTGTAAGATCTTTCTTATAAAGTTAATAAACACAAAACTAAAAAAAAACTGTGCAAGTCACATTTGGTATTCATATCCCCAACAATGATGGTTTCATAGTTATTCACCTTTCTTCTATTGGCTAGTCTCTACTCAAACAGCTCAATAATTAATGGTGTAAAATTATTAGACGCAGGTGGGGGCAAAGGATATTACATAAAAGAAGGTCCTCTTCTATGACTTTTAAATGGAATACTATTATACAGAAATCTTGGAACACAATTTTTATATGAACAAGACTGGAGTGGATTCTAGCAGCACTTAATATGCCCCACATGGCCTCTCAGACAATGTGCAAAGGTTACATTTCTGTGTCTTTTGTTGTCAGCCTTTGCAGACTGTGTGGAGAGGCCAGCTGGCACCATACATTCCTGCTTAAAGAAAAAACAGTCTAAATATTTATGGTGATTTGCATATATATTCCATAATGCTTTGCATTATTGGGGTATGTGTATAGTTTTGTGTCTATGTTGAACAAATATTTTACTAACTGTGCCAGGAATATCAAACATCCTACATCACATGACCCCACTTCCTGTATCCTCCCTCCCAAATTAATAGAACTCCACTCCTTTAACATCTCATCATATGGAGGTGCAAAAAGCATTGGTCTGTAAACCTCAGAAAAAGTTGCAGCTCTGGTTAGTTAAACTATCAGCCTACACATCTCATTTTCCACCATCTTCAACTGATCCCTAACCACTGGTCTGGTACCATCTACCTGGAACAGACCAAACAGCATGGGAATTCAGAGACACAATCTCCTGCAGGTGGGGGTTTGACAGGAAAGACCCTTCCCTTTAAGTTCTTAGATTGGAGGATGAGATGGACACTAGGCAGAATACAACCTGCCCAAATCTCTGCAGTTTACCAATGCCTTAAAGCTAACAAGGGATGTACCGAGACTGTCATTTTAGGGGGGTTCGGTCTGCCCAATGTATGCAAATTAGTCAGTCACATGACTTGTTTGCGGGGCCTTCTGGCAATCCGGCTCCACCGACCCTGGTCAAGATGGACAAAGCAATGAATTTAGATGAGGCAGCCAAGCCATGCAGAGCAGAAGAATGAAGAATGTTTGGATAAAAGGTTTGGTCACAGCTAGACAAACCATCAATAGCTATAACTGGAATGGACTCTTTCTTGTCTTTTGCATCAATCCCCCGTCATGCAAACGATGGACTTCACTCTGTAGAACAAGAATATTATCAAGGAGAACATCACTGTAGAAATCTTTCAGTTCTGACAGATATTCCACCTCCACAGTATTCAAGGAGTGATCGGGGATGAGTTTTTCAAGGGAAGTCAGGATTTTTCTATGTGTGAGAAACCTTGCTGTCATTTGTTGTTCTAAGAAATTTAGACATGGAATGAATGCTCTTGTTCTGTAGTACTGTTCTATTTCTTGCAAACTCGGTCCTGCTCGTGAATTTCTTGGGAATGTAATTTTAAAATTCAGCTCTTAAACTAATGCTTTTACTTTTCAAAAAAGTTCAGAAAACTGCTTTTCTGCATCATGACGCATGTATGAATCTGTTTCAAAGCATCATCGGCCGTCTGAACACACATGGAGAAATCTGTCTGAACCTTCTGCAGAATTTTTGACAGTACATATGTAACTGAGAGCAGTTTTTCCAAAACAACTAAAGCACCTAGAAAACATCCTTTCTCAATTGTGTTCTGTAGCTGCTCAGCCTTAGATGAAGCATCATCTGTCCAGGTAGTAGATATCTCGTCAAGAGCTGCAACTACTGCAGGGAACAGTTCTATGAAGGTGAACACTGCTTTGTGACATTCTACCCATCTTGTTTCACAAAGACTGACAAGCTTTTTCTTTTTCTCAGTGGGTAAAAGGCTTGATATTTTGTTCCTAAGAACTTCGTAGGTTTAGCAGAAATCTTAAAAACTGTGCAGCAGTCAGATACTGTTGTAAAACATTTTCTGATGGAGTTCACAGAACAGATTTTTGAAACCACCAGATTCAAAGAGTGGTTTGCACAGTGAACATACATAGCTGTTGGATACTCAGCTGCAATTTTAGCTTGTACACCATTTAGCCTACCACTAAATACAGCAGCACCATCATAGCCCTGCCCCGTGAGATCACCAAGACTTAATCCTAATTTTGTTAAGGTGGACATGATCGTATTAGCCAGACTTTTACCAGTCAGGTTTGTAACCCTCAGGACAGTAAGGAAGTCCTCCCTGATTTCTGGCTTTGACACTTCACTCACAGTGTCAACATATCGCACACAGATACACAATCGTTCGCTGTTGCTAACATCTGTTGTTTCATCAGCTAAAACTGCAAAGGGACCGAAGTGTTTTATTCTTGTAACTATTTTCTCAATCATGATATCTCTAATAATCTCAATGATTTCGTTCTGGATTTTAGGGCTAAGATATGTGGTATTACTTAAATTACTTTGTAATGATTTTCGGAGCACTTCATCTCCGTGATTTGCTCTATACCGAATTAGAGTTCTGAAATTCCCATAATTTTTTTATCAGGTCTTCAAGTGTCAGTGGCCCTGAATCTTCTTTTCCACGGAATACAATCTCCTGGTAATCACATAAAATTACTGTATTTATCACAGCAAGTATCTTATTACGGTTCTCTGTTGCTATAGCTCTTTTATAGGAGTCTATTTGTTCTGGAATTGCTATTGATTCACCTCTTGAGATGCGACAAAAACGTTCAGCTTTTATTGATAAACAATTTTTATGATACTCAGTACGAGAATGTAAGTCAAAAAGCTCTTTAGCTTTTTTCCAGTTTCTTAAAGGCTCACAGACAAGCTGTCATAGACGCTGGTGACTTCCTTTACCTACTTCATCACTGCAGAAAGCAACACATATTTTACAGTAAGCACTATCTGTCATAGACGAATATGCTAGCCAATTGTACTGCGAAAGCCAGTGGTGTTGGAAGCTGAGATTTCTCTTGCCATGTACAGAAAACTTGTAATCACTGTCCGGTTTATGCAATGCATTCATTATTTTAAAATGTTCCTCATCAGTAAGTCTTATCCTCCCTGTGTATTCACTTATTTCGTTCCCGACCCGAGCACTAGGTGTAATATAATCGGGTGGTGGTGGTCTGCAGCATGTGGGTGTGATTGTGGAGGTGGACGAAATCAAAGAGTCAGCAGTGGACGTGGTCACTGCCACTGCATCAGAGCCAGAAATGCTTTCAGATTCAGAATTACAATGTGAATGCACTACATTTACAGCTTCAGTTTCAACTCTTGTGGAAACAAGAGTGCATTCCACATCCACACATCCTGCTTCATTCACAACATTTTCAGCAATGGACTTAGCTTTCTTTCCTCTTGCACTAAACATATCAAGCACAGACAGTTGCCTTTTCATTTTGATTTTTTCTTTTTTGTATTTTTTTTTTTACTTTACTACCACGAGACTAGAGTAAGGGTTGTCTGAGTCGTCTGGCCTCGACTGGCTGGGCGGGTCAGGGCAGGCTCAGGGTCACACTGAATGAGTGTTATGGTATGTATTGTATGGCACTAGTACGTTTCTTTTTGTACTGGTCAGTCAGGACACTGTATACTATACACTACTGCCCTAGTCTGGACTCCGTCTGCACAGGCTGAGAAAGAGTGACAGTACCAACTTATAAACTCATTACTCAAGTGTGGAACTGGAAAGAAAGAGAATTATATGTTTTCTTACTTAAATATTAACTATTTCTTTTCTTTTCTTATACCAGAAACTTTCAGAGAACATGAGTAAGAAGATACAGAGTAGGCACAGAGCCGTAATGTGCCAGCCAGTGTAAGATGACCAACTAGCAACAGTAGTACAACACGGCTTTTTAAAAGTCTGAGAGGAAAGGGAATGAAATTGAATATATTTGGGAATCAGAAACAAACCTTAGGGCAGCACTGTGCTGTGGAATGCTAATAAGAATGTAACCCCTTGGTGGCACTATCCCAAGGGCTACCACCCCTGCCTGCATGGCTAGTAGCAGGTTAAGGGGCCTGAATTCTGAAAAGGTTGCCTCCACCTCAGGGTTAGTAGTGGTCAAACTAACCTGGGCACAGCCCTCCGGGACACTGTAACCCCACCTCTTTCCCTTCTAGTGGCCTAAGCAATATACGATAATCACTTTCGCAGTATCCCTTGTACACCATACCAGTACCCACACTGTTTGCACTTATCACCAGGGCTGGGCTGGAGCTTGACCACTACCAACCCTGACCTCCAGGTGGAGGCACCTGTTTCAGAACTCAGGCTCCATAACCTGCTACTAGCCAAGCAGCCAGGGGTAGTAGCCCTTGGGATAGCACCACCATGGGGTTACATTTTGGAGGCCCATCCCTGGGATTTTGTGCCTTCTAGTAGCTAAAAAGTATGAATTATTGTTAAAGATTAATGGTTACCCCAGTAGAAATGGTTGTACACCAGTTGGTGGGGTGGTGTACTGGGCACGAGATCGCCCACCAAAATGCTCTACTTATACTGGATATTCCCCTGGGTACCAGTAAAGACACTGTAGAGGGAGCACTCTCCAAAGCTGAATGTTTAAAAAACCCGGTGGTGGTGAGTCGAAAGGCTGATTTGATTGTCTAAACTTTCATAGCCTTGTTAGAGTGTAGTGACCTCATGGACAGCTCTTAAGTGCTACAGACTATTGCTCCAGAAGGGGTTCCAGCTGCCTGCAGAGTGATAACAAAAGACAGTAAAGACCCTGGGGAGGATGAGCTCCCACCATTATCGGAGATATTTGAGGAGAAATTTGCTAAGTTGTTGCTGGAGGAAGGGAAAACCGTAGAGAACTTTAAGAAACTATTCCTGCCAACTGGGGGTGTTCCTTCCCCAACACCCCCTCCTACTCCAGCACCTGTTACTGCCCCGCCTTCTGTGCCCATGCCAATGCTGGCCCCTATATCTGTACACGCCATTAGTCACAACTCCTACCGAAAGCTGAGAATCTTCTCAGGCACCCTCCCCAACCCCCCAAGGGGAAGGATGACTGGGAGACCTGGATAAACTATGTTGCCCCCTCTAGTACTTGAATGGCAATTCTCAGAAGCAGAGAAATGAAAGAGGTTGAGTGAGAGCCTCCGAGGTCCTTCCCTGGCTACCATCCATGCCAATTGGGCCAATAACCCCGGAGCAACTGCACAGGACTATCTTGATGCATTGGAGAATGTGTGTGGGAGCCCAGATTCAGATGAGGATCTGTGGTGGAGAGTAAGAAATGCTCAGCAGTACCCAAGAGGAGCCACTGTCTGTGTATGTACCTCGGCTTGAAAAGCTGCTACAAGAATGCCTCAGAAAGGGTAGATTGCCGTCAAATGAATTAGACAGAACTAGGCTGGACCAAATCCTTAAGTCTGCTCTTTTTTCAGAATTGTTACTGCTTCAGTTGCGCCTTGCCACCCGACTGGAATCGCCCCCCTCCTATGACGAGCTAATGAAAGAAATTCGGGGGGTTGAGCAAAGGCGACCCCGTGGGGGAATTGCACCCATATCTGCTGCTGCTGCGCAAGTAACCGAGAGTGATCAGCCAAGTGAGGCTCAGGGGCAAAAGTCGGCACTTAACGAGCACTCTGAGAATGCAAAGGACTTCCCGCCCTGGGCCCAGCATTGGGAAGACAAGCTACTAAAGGAAGTCTGAGAGCTGAAGATGGATGCTTTTGCAAGGGTATCCCCCATGGAACAAGATTCTGGTCCCTTCCAGGATGTGACTGCCATGGGGGTGGGGATGCACCCTCAGGCATCAGCTACCGAGGATGGCTCCAAGGCTGAGATCACTGGATTGACTGCCATTCTAAAGGAACTGTTAAGACACACTGCACCACTCTCACTGCTGCAAGCAGATACTAGACCCCAATCTCTTACTACTGCTTCAGTTCCTCATACGATGTTCTCTCCCAAGATGACCCAGGAGTCTATCGTTTGTCACAACTGTGGAAAAGATGGCCATGTAAAAAGAGAATGCCGGTCTCAGAAAGACTTAGAAAGAAAAGTAAACAGATCCCAAGGGGAGCTCCGAAAAGCAATTCAGTGGCCAAGGGGTGCCCGGAATGACCGCAGTGAGGGTTTGAGAAACCCTAACTCAAACTTCTTTGTGGCTAAATCATCTGTCCAGGCCTCTGCTACTGCCTCTCCAGACTGGTCTAAAATAGTGGGCCCTTCAATGGAGACTACGGTGACTGAGAATGGTATTCATACTCGGGCTGTGTTTGACAGTGGGTCAAAAGTGATCATTGTATTCCAGGACTGGTATGACAAACACTTATCTGATGTGCCTTTACAATCCCAGGAAGGCCTACATGTGTGGGGTCTGAGCGACAAGTCTTATCCTTACCTAGGGTATGTCCACCTCTGGTTGTCTTTTCCTGCAACTGTGACTGGTGTAGAGGAGTGAGTAGAGACATTGGCCCTAGTGTATCCCCCCACTGGACTGTATAATGGGGTCCCCCTGTTAATTGGGACAAATGTCCATATGTTTTGGAGACTGGTGAAACTCTGTCAAAAGAAACAAGGGTGACGGACTAGGAGGGCCCTGAGAATTCCAGCTCTGATCAAGAGGGCCTATGATTTGCAACAGAAACCCGAGGAAGTAGACCAGGATGAACCGGTGGGGATCGTGTGGAAGAAGGATCCTGATTCAATGGTACTGGCCCCTAACGCTCAGTAAACCATTCAAGGGGAGGTCCGCCTCCAGAAAGATGTCAAGAACAAAATACCGATGTTGGATGCGCCAGGCGATGGAAAATTGCCAGAAGGATTATTGGTCAAGACCAGAATCTTGCCTGCTTGTCCCCATGCCTATGCATGACGAGTGATGGTCCAGATTCACAATGTGTCAGATCGGGAGATCTGAGTGAACAGAGGGTGCATCCTAACTACAGTACACTGTGCAGACACTACAGTATTGTCCAGCAACAAGCACCCTGGTGAGAAGGAGAGCGACCCCAGACTTGTTTGACTTTGGTGACTCCCCGCTACCAGCTGAATGGAAGGCTAGAATTAGCAAGAGACTTGCTCAGAGAGAACAATTGTTTTCATTGAAGGAATGAGATGCGGGATATGTCCAGGGTGTGGAGCATCACATACGCCTGCACGATGACCGGCCATTTTGAGAGAGGTCCCGACGCCTAGACCCAGCAGACATAGATGATGTGAGAAGACACCTGCAGGAAATGCTTGCTGCTGGCGTGATACAAGAATCCAGGAGCCCATACGCTTCTCCCATTGTGGCTGTGCGTAAGAATAATGGGTCTGTGAGGATGTGTGTGTTGATTATCGAACCCTGAACTGGTGGACCATCCCAGACCAATACACTGTGCCTCGTATACAAGATGCTCTGGACTGCTTGAGTGGGAGCAAATGGTTCTCGGTGCTGGATCTTTGCAGCAGATACTACCAGATCCTGATGGCCCTGGAAGACCATGAGAAAACAGCCTTCATCTGTCCATTGGGGTTCTACGAGTTTCTGAGGATCCCACAGGGGATATCGGGAACTCTAGCCACCTTTCAGCAACTGATGGAACAGGCGGTGGAGATATGAATTTGCTGAAATGCCTGGTGTACTTGGACGATGTCATTGTGTTTGGGAGCACCTTAGAGGAGCATGAGGACCGACTGTTTAAAGTCCTAGACCAACTGGAAGACTTCGGCCCCAGCCCCATAATCTGAAAGAACTATGTTTCTTGGGGTTCTATGGCTATTACCGCAGGTTCATAAAAGACTATTCCAAGATGATTCACCCACTTTTCAACCTTACCCAGGGTAACCCTCCTACCAATCATAAATACAAAAAAGGGTCAGTTAAAGAACCAGAAAAAGTATACTTCTGCCCAGGTGAACTCTTCGGGCCCCACTGGACACCCAACCGTGGAGCAGCCTTCCATCAGATCATATACCAGCTCACCCATGCCCCCATCCTCGCCTATGCTGACCCCACCAAACCCTATGTGCTACATACAGAGGCTAGTCTGCAGGGTCTAGGAGCGGTGCTGTATCAAGACCATGAGGATGGCCTGAGACCAGTAGCTTTGCCAGTAGGAGCTTGACCCGTCCGAGCGAAACTACCCTGTGCATAAGTTGGAGTTCCTTGCGCTAAAATGGGCCATCGTTGACCAGTTTCATGAATACCTCTATGGGACAAAGATATTGGTGAAGACTGACAAAACCCGTTGACTTATGTACAGACTTCAGCTGAGTTAGGCGCCACTGGGCACCGGTGGCTTTCTGCATTATCAACCTATGATTATGCTGTTGAATACAGACCGGGCCTGAATCATATTGATGCTGACGCCCTATCACAAAGGCCCACTTCCAAGAGTGATTGGGTCAGGCTGTCTGAACCTGACATTCGAGCATTGTGCCAAATGTTTGATAGAGATGAACAGATATCTGCGGACACAGTGGACTGTTTAGTAGATTGCTTGGGCCCTTCTGACACCTGCATACCAGCTGCTTATTGCCACTCCTCTGCTCAATTTGACAAAGACAGCATTCAGTAGGCTCAATCCCAAGATACTATGATTCAGCCAGCACTTGATGCGTGCAGGGAAAGATGTGGCTAAGTTACGTCCCACTGACTTGCGAACTGCTTTATTGTTTAAAGAAGACCCCAGATTGAAGTTGCTCAGTCAGTTGTTGTATAGAGAGACAGCAGATCATAGTGGTAAAGTAGACAAGCAACAATTGTTCCTGCCCACGGCCTTTAAAGATTTGGTACAGAGGTCCCTCCACAATCACATGGGGCACCTCGGTATTGACATAACCCTTGACCTGGTATGATCTTGCTTCTACTGGCCCAAAATGGGGGCCAATGTTGAACACCATGTAAAGACTTGTAGTCGCTGCCTGCAAAGAAAAGCCCTGCCTCAGAGGGCTGCCCCCCTTGTTAATATTAATTCCTGCACCCCCATGGAACTAGTCTGCATAGACTTCTTGTGTTTAGAACTTGATCAGAGGAACATTGGCAATGTATTAGTGGTTACGGATCAATTCACATGGTATGCACAAGCTTTTCCCACCAAAGATCAAAAGGGATCTACCGTGGCCAAGGTGCTAGTAGAAAATTTCTTTGTCCACTATGGTGCTCCCAGCAGGTCCACTCTGACCAGGGCAGAGACTTTGAGAGTCAACTAATCAAAGAAATGCTCTCTCTCTATGGGGGGTGCGAAAGTCAAGAACCACCCCTTATCACCCGCAGGGAGACCCTCAACCAGAACGTTTTAACCACACCCTTCTAGACATGCTGGGCACCTTCCACCCAAAAGACAAGCATAAATGGAGTCAGCAGATTAGCACCTTGGTACACGCATACATTTGCTCGAAAAATGATGCTACTCCCCTACTGCCTCATGTTTGGGAGAGAGACCCGGCTGCAAGTTGATGTCTGTTTTGGGGTCTCTCCAGATGGGGTCTGAGCCGAAAACTACATAGATGCATAGATACATAGACAATGTCGGCAGATAAGGGCCTATGGCCCACCCAGTCTGCCCATTTGAGCTTGTATGTTCAGTTTGTTTTCCTAGAAGTCTGTTGCCCCTTACCCCGACCTCCAGAATTCCTTTATGTCTATCCCATGCATTCTTAAATCCCGTGATTGTTTCAGCCCCCACCACTTCCTCTGGCAGGGTGTTCCACTTGTCCACCACCCGTTCTGTGAAGAAATTCTTTCTCATGTTTCCTCTGAATCGTCCTCCTCAACTTCATCCATGCCCTCTAGTCCTGGAACATCTTTTTGCTTAAAAATAGTGTTTCCTGCACCCTGTTCCTCCTGTAAGATACTTGTATGTCTCTATCATATCCCTCTCCCTCCTCTCCTCCAGGAGTACATGTTCAGTTCCTTCAACCTGTCTTCGTGGGACTTGTGATGCAATCCATGCACCATCTTTGTTGCCCTCCTCTGAACCTTCTCTACCCTGTCTATGTCCTTACGTAGGTATGGTCTCCAGAACTGTACACTGTACTCCAGGTGGGGCCTCACTAGTGTCTTGTATAGCGGAATTATGACCTTGCCTTTTCCTGCTGGTGATGCCCTGCCTATACATCCCAGCATCCTATTTGCTTTACCTGCTGCCTTGTCACACTGTTTCCCTACCTTGAGGTCATCAGAGATGACAACCCCAAGATCCCTTTCCTGCTTGGTGCATGCTATATCCTCACCCCCCAACTGATATATTGTGCCAGGGTTTTTGTGCCCCATATGCATTATCTTGCACTTCTTTGCATTGAATTTCAACTGCCAAACCCCTGACCATTCTTCAAGTAAGTGGAAGCTGTGGGATTCAAACCCAGGTCTGGTCTGCTGGGTGTCACCAGATTTGCAGCTCAGAGCCTTACACCACTGTGCTATACGGCCTCCCTCGCTTGCAGCTACTTGCAATATGTACAAAAACTGAAAGCTCAATTGAACCATGCCTATCAACTGGCCCAGACAATGGCCGCCAAGAGAAATCTAGCCAACAAAGAGAGGCATGATAAAAAAGTAAAGGATCAAGAGCTTCGACCTGGAGACCATATGTTGTTACACAATTTGGGATTGCATGGTAAACACAAAATTGCTGATTGGTGGCACCATCTTCCCCATGTAGTAGTTGAAAAGTTGGAAGATTTACCTGTGTACAAGGTGCGCCCAGAGAACAACTCCAAAGCTGACAAGACCATGCACAGTAACCACTTGCTACCTATCGGCCAAGTCAAGACTGAAATTGAGCCCGCTGAGCCGGTGACTCATGCTGCAGCAAGAAAGAGACAGAGTCAACCTACCCCAGTAGTCACAGATTTAAGGTTTCCTCTGCAGCAGGCCCAGAATGATAATGACTGTCAGTCCACTTCTGATGAAAGTGAGGGCGACTATGCCTATTACCCCTCTTATGTACTGAGTCACCTGTTTCGAGGTAACCCCATGATTAATTGTGGGGATGAAGCTGGACCTTCTGGAATTCCTAACCCCCTAGCTTTGTCCTTGGAGCCAATGCTCCCTGAAAGTGAAGTGCAAAGTATCACGTCTGAAGATGCTGAGTCTCTGTGTATTGTGGAACTGTATGATTTGCCTGAGGGAGGGGCTGATGGAATGAGTCTTTCTGGTGACATACCAGAACTGGAAGAACACCATAAGAGTGCTGACAACCCCCTTCAGTGCCTCAAAGTTTGACTGTGCCTGAGCCTTCGCAAAATGAGTCAAGTGTTGTAGAAACAGAGCCTGCAGAGCAAGGAACTGACAGTGCCCCAAGTTTGGATGTTCCCATCCAGGCAGAGGCACCCCTCACAAGTAATGAGAGTCCCCAGACCAGTGCTGAGAGTACAGAGACTGTAGTTGTCCCCCTCAGAAAGACTGTCCGAGCTGTCAAGCCAGTAGTACACTTCAGTTATGATTCTCCCAGGAGGCCAGTGGATTTGTCTCTCAATATGGCCCACAAAGGGGTTTATGTTTCTCAGAGTTCACTGCCTAAACTGAGCCTAAGTGCCAATTCCAGGTTGATTGTTCTGCCTTCTAGGTATGGTGCCCCTGCCCCATCTAGCCCCAAGTTAGCTACTAGGAAAGGTCCCCCTCTTACACTGTTCAATGTACAAGAAGTTATTACATGATTCTGCATAGTAATGTGTAAATTACCTGTGTGAAATATGCATGATGTATTGTCAGAATGGATATAGTATTGTGAAGTGTACAGAATATGTATAGTAAAGGTATACGTTTACGTTTACTGATGCATCAGATGTCACTTGCATAACATGCTAATGGTATAAATGTCTCTTATAGTTTGCATTTTGCAACATTGTGATGGTACAGACTTGACTCGGACGCCAAGTTTTCTCCAGGCAGTAAAGGGTGTAACCCCTCCACAAATGGGGGTTCCCAAAAAGTCTTCCTTGAGCTTGCCTAAATGCTCACTGCCAGGCTGGTGTCCTGCGTTTAGCAGTTTAAATGTGATTGCCAGAGAGTGCCTGTATAGCCTCTGTGCACTGTCTCTTTAAGAGCTGCCTGGATTGCAGTCATAAGTAATCTAAGAGGGAGCTCTGTTGAAAGATGTAACTATTTGCTGAAAATCATTTAGAGTGATAATGATAATGTAGTTTGTCTCGCCTGCCTTCTTTGCAGCAAGGACTGTTTTGTTTATCTCCACTATCTTGGTCCTGGACTGCAGAATTGGACCAATCAGTACTGGTGGGACCTAAAATGGAGCCAGACTACAGGAGCTGTCTAGAGTCAAAATCTGTAGGAATTGTAGTTTTGGGCTTTTGGCGCTTTTTTTGCACCTGAAGGGGGAGCCTTTGTTGTGACTGACAAACAGATCAACCAACTGAAACTTTTGGATTCTGGGGAAAGTCCCAGGCTTGCTGGCAGTTGAGTCAGATCTAAGTTGGGAGCCAAAGAAACAATAACTTGAGACAGTCAAGCAGCCGTCTGAGTAGTTTTGCGCGGGAGAACTGTGGAAAGGCCTGAGTTGTGGCCTGTATGTCTGCCTGCTGCCCCTGAGAGGGAGAGAAGAGAATTATTTTGGACTAAATCCAAATTTGTGAGAACGAAGTAAGCCACTGATTTTTTACCAGGCTCATACCTGAAGAAGACCGAAGATTTTGCTGAATCCTATTGGCCTGTCAGGATTTCCAGCTGCTTTTGAATCCCCGGTTTGTGCAGAGACTTTGCGATCGTGACTGGAGAGCGATTTGCCTGGTACAGTAGAATTTCCTTACATGTAAATATGCTGAGAGTTGTTAGTGGGTCGTGATTTGGTTCCCCATGGTGTGAACTGTGTTCTGCTTGCTGGAAGCATATCCAGCCCAAAACAGATTATATGTGAATTTGTCTCTATTTGGCCGGGGCCTTGCCACACTGGCCCAGCCAGACTACCCACTGCAAAGAGAAAGCCATCGATGCGAGACCTGCCTGGGCATCAACCCCCTGCTCTACGCTTGAACAGGAATGACACCTCGGTGATTCATGTGGGCCCTACTTCTCCTGGCACTCCAGATTAACCACCCGCTGTCTCGAATTTTGTCCAGCCTGTGTCAGTCTTTGGTTTCGTGAGTAATCATTAGGGTAGCTCCCTGCAACAACAGCCTAATCTAAAAGCATGTCATCTGATTGTCTTGTTTTCTTTTCACGAACTGAGTCCTCCAGCTCCAGATTACAACCAGTGTGTGTTGTGCATGTTGTTTTCTTCCATCACAGGGCCCCAACCAGCTGCAACATTCCTGGCTAGCCCATCGTTCTCCATCTGGGTACTCAGAGTGTGTGACTGTTTATGGACCCTAAAGTGCATGCATGACTGTTTGAGTGATACAGCCTTTAAGCAAATTAACTTGATTATGCCCCTCCCTTGTTCAAGTCCCTCAAATAAATCAGATCTAGCTCTTTTTTGTATTTACCCTGACTGTGGTTCCAGTTTGTGCAAGAGTACTGTACTGCTGTTATTTGCTGTGTATAACCTTGTTTTACAGGGGAGGGGTCCCCAGGGTCGGGCCAGAGGAAAGCCCTGGTGGTAAGGCAAACAGTGTGGGTACTTGTGTGGTGTATCAGGTGTACTGTGAAAGTGATTATTGTGCATTGTTCCAGCCACTAGTAAGGAAAAAGGGGGGTTACTGTGTCCCGGATGGCTGTGCCCTGGTAAGCTTAACCACTACCAACCCTGACCTCTGGGTGGAGGCACCCATTTCAGAACTCAGGCCCCTTAACCTGCTACTAGCCAAGCAGGCAGGGGTAGTAGACCTTGGGATAGCGCCACCTAGGGGTTACACTTGTAATGTTACTAGACTAGTCTAGTTCAAATCACTGATGTTCTTTGTTTAAGTCTGTATTGCACTTATCTCTCTCTCTCTCTCTTCCCTACACTGTGCAGCAGTAGTGCACTGCAGCCAGATAGAGCAGAATCAGATAATGCGCTCCAGTTAGAAGAAATATGGCAGGCAGTGCAGCAGCCGCAGGCTTCTTCATTTATCTCTTTATTTTATGTACAACAGACAACACAAAACAAGTAGTACCAGCCAAGCAGCCAGCCAGATGGCCTTACTGCAGCACTAGCCTCACTCGCTCCTCACACAGTCTGTCCCAGAGAGACAGACAGCCAGTCACACTCTGTCCACACTCCCCAAACTCCCTGTGTGAGGCTTGCCCCCGGTCCTCTCTCTACTCTGTACTCTTTCTGCCCCCAACACACACACACACACACACACACACACACACACACTGAGATGAGACTGTCTTCTTTCTTTCTGTCCTCATGACTCCAACTATTTTATTTTTATTTTTTTATACACAACACAGTCGGGACTGGAGGGGAAGAAAACATGTAATAAATAATATTAGACAGTGTGTGCCTGCCTGCAGCACAGTAGCAGCAGCAGGCAGCAGTACACAAATACAGTAGCTTGAGAGTTGTTGTCTGATCTCCTCTCTCAGTCCCAGCTTAATTGACCACCTCTGCTTCACTCTGAGAGAGACTTCTCCTTAGTTTGCCTAATGTAATTAGTGAAGTGAATTATGCTCTTTTGCAAGCAGAGTAGAAGTGAGCCCTTACAAGGGCTTTTTATGATGCAAGCAGCCGTCAAAAATAAAGAAAAATAGGTGCACTCGCAGTCATGCTGTTATCAAGAATCTGAATCACACACACACTTGCTCAGCTCCTTCCTTGCTTCCTTCCTCGCCGTCCACCAGACACAGATTGTCTCATTACCCTGTGCTGTGCTCTCAATAGGATGCTGGAGGAGGGCACAGAGTGTGAGGAAAACCAATACCGATTGATCTGAAACACAGCTGACAAGAAAAAATTACTCACCTTAGTAATGTTGTTTCTTCTAATGGAGTCTTGCTATATTCTGACATATGCAGTGAGTCCCAACCTTCGAACTGCCCCGGAGGTGAAAGAGTTAACTTTCCATGCCAGGCATGGGACGCTGAGCTCGAGCTCGGTTGAGACTCTGTCTGTTGTTCTTCAAACTCAAACCGTCAGATCTTTACGAGCTAAACTCACTAAGGTCCTGTGTGGAAGCTGCAAACCTACACTAGCCAACTGGCTACTAAACATAAGAACACATTTTTTGGTCCCAAAACAAAGACTCAAGTCAGGAGACCCAAAAAATGAAAAACACAACACCAAGTTACCCCAAGAAAGGAGGGGTGAAAAACAACAAGGTGGGCACCTACTAAGTGCCAACACTGCACTGCCCAACCACATCCCAAAAACAGAGGTTCTGAGAGGGGCAGGCGGTGGGAGAGGTCAGAATATAGCAAGACTCCATTAGAAGAAACAACATTACTAAGGTGAGTAATTTTTTCTTCAAACAACATGAAGTCTTGCTATATTCTGACATATGCAGACTACAAAGCAGTACCTCCATGGAGGAGGGACAGAACCTACTTAGGAAATAGGCTCTGAAGCACAGCTGTGCCAAACCGAGCATCACTCCTAGCCTGGATATCCAGGGAGTAATGCTTGGTAAAAGTGTGAACTGTTTTCCAGGTAGCTGCTTGACATATCTCTAGAATAGGGATGTCCCTGGCAGCAGCCAGAGAAGCAGCTGTACCTCTGGTAGAGTGAGCCCTCAGGCCTGAGGGAGGAACCTTACCCGGTTTTTCATAGCAAAAATTGGATACAAGAGACAATCCACCTGGCAATGGATCTTTTAGTGGCAGGTTTCCCTTTACCAACCTCACCACAGGTGAGGAACAGTTGGAGGGAGTCAAACCTGTGACCCTTGGTACGCTCTATTTAGTAACTAAGGGCTCTCTTCACATCTAAGCTGTGCAGCCTCCTCTCGCCAGAGGAGGAATGGTCAGTGAAGTACACTGGAAGAGATATAGATCGATTAAGGTGGAAATCTGAAACCACCTTAGGCAAGAACTTCCTGTTAGTCCTGAGGACCACCTTATCTCTGTGAAAGGAGATAAAATCAGGCTCCACTGACAAAGCTTGTAATTCACTTATGTGTCTGGCAGAAGTGATGGCTACCAGAAACACAGTTTTCCAAGTCAAGTACTTAAGCTCTGCTGAAGACAAAGGCTCAAAGGGGTTGCATATGCTGAGCAATGCAAACATTAAGATCCCAGCGGGGCAGGGTCCCTGAATGGAGGGTTGGTGTGAAGCAATCCCTTGAAAACTTGGAGAATACAGGGTAAGCAGAAGAAGAAAGCTTACCTGCTGAAATAAAAGCAGACACAGCTGCCAGATGCACTTTCAGGGTAGCTGGCCTCAGCTAAGGTATTTAAGTGGACCATATAATCCAGGACTGTGGGCAAATCAGCAGATTCTGGAAATATGATTTCCAGAGCACCATATGGAAAACCTTTTCCATTTAGAATTATAAGTAGCCCTGGTGGAAGGTTTTCTAGAAGCCTTCAGGATATCCATTACACCTTGGGAGAGGTGTAAATCAGCAAACTCTAACTCTTCAAGAGCCAGGCCTTGAGATTGAGAGATTTGAGGTTCGGGTACCAAACTCTCCCCTGAGCACAGGTTAACATGTTGTAATTCCTGGGAAGACACAGGGGAAGATGGACTGCTAAGGACAGTAGGAGTGGATACCAGGGCTGTCTGGCCCAGTCTGGAGCAATCAGGATCATCTTGCAGGGTTGAGATCTGATTTTGACTAGCACTTTGAACAGGAGGGGGGGGAGGAAGCATAGAGAAACTTCCCTTCCCAACTGAGAACTAAGGCATCCAGAGGACTGAGCCCAACACTGGGGCCTGCAGCAAGAAAGGGAAGTTGGTGATTGTCTGGGGCTGCAAAAAGATCTATCTGCGGGGTGCCCCATCTGGAAAATATCACCTCCAAGACCAGGGGATCCAGTGACCATTCGTGATGGCCCTGGGAAATCCTGCTGAGAGCATCTGCCAGGACATTGTCCTTGCCTGGGAGGTGAACTGCCGTAAGGGAGGTGTTCAGGGAGTAAGCCAGAGACGACAACTTCACTGCTTCGGTGCACAAGGCCGTAGACCGAGTGCCCCCTTGCTTGTTGATGTACCACGTTGTGGTGGTGTTGTCTGTTCTGACCTGTACAACTTTGTTCCAAACAGATTTGAAAAAAGCTTGAAGTGCTAGAAATACTGCTCTGAGTTCCAACAGATTGATGTGGAGCAGAGATTCCTGAGGGGACCACAACCCCTGGGTGGTGAGGTCGCCCATGTGAGCTCCCACCCCAAGAGGATGCATCTGTAGTAAGGATTAAGGAGTGAGACTGAGTGACAAAGGAACCCTTGTCTCAGATTGCTCTGATCCTGCCACCACTGTGAGGGCCTGGATCAGGGTTCGAGTCACTGGGATCAATTTGGTTAGAGGTCCTTCCTTTGAGACCAAAAGGCTCTCAAATGGAACTGAATGTCCCTCATCTGAAATCTTGCTCCCTGCACTACTGCTGTAGAAGCAGCCATGTGCCCCAGGAGCTGTAGAAAATGCCTTGCTGGTCGAGACACCTGCAGGGTGAATGAGGAGGCCAGGAGACCAGGGTCCTTGCCCTGTCCAAGGGAAGGAAGGCTCTGGCTTTCTCTGTGTTCAGCTCTGCACCTATGAAGGTGAGGAGCTGGACAGGCTCTAGGACTGACTTTGAAAGATTCAGAAGGAAACCTAGAGAGGTGAGCAGTTGCTGAGTTATCTGTAGATGTAACTTGACTTGGTCTGGGGACTGGCCTACTATGAGCCAGTCGTCCAGGTAAGGGAAGATGGCAATTTTGCCTTCTTAGAAAGCAACTGCTACTGCCAGGCATTTTGTGAATACCCTTGGAGCAGAGGTGAGGCCAAAGGGCATTGCTCTGAACTGGTAATGGCCTGAGGGCAGCTCGAACCTGAGGTACTTTCGATGGGAGCTACTGACAAGAACATGGAAGTAGGCATCCTTGAGGTCCAGGGACGCTAGCCAGTCCCCTGGCCTTAGAGAGGGTAGAATAAGTCCCAGAGTCACCATTTTGAATTTTGGTTTTAAAAGGTGCTTGTTTAAGTATCTGAGATCCAGGATGGGCCGCCATTCTCCTGTCTTTTTTGGGGTAAGGAAGTACCTGGAGTACAACCCTTTGCCCTGGTGTGGGGTGGAACCCTTTCCACAGCTCTGAGAGCCAGGAGGGAAGAGACCTCTGCCTCTAGGGCAAGTGCCTCTGTGGATTTGCAGGTGGAACAGATCTGGTTCTCATTTTTGGAAACTTTTGAAGCTGAGAACCAGTCCCTGGCTTACTACTTCAGGACCCACTTGTCTGATGTCAGAGACTCCCAGTCCTGGACAAAGTAAGCCAGCCTGCCCCCTACAGGTAGCTGAGAATCGGCCCTGGCAACCCCATCAGGGTGCCTGCTTGGCAGGGGCTTTGGGCTGAGGGGTGGAAGCAGGCCTGCTTGTACCCAGTCTGCCTCTCCCTCTAAAGAACCCCCTCTGGGCATAAGCAGAAGAGGAGGCCTTGGCTTGGTAGAAAGGCCTATGAAAAGGCCTGCCCCTGCCCCTGGGAAGCTGCCTTTAAGGAGTGGCCTGCCTTTCTTTGGGCTGTGCACTCCTATAGGTGGTCCTATATTCATCCATTTTCTTCATGTAATTCTCTGTTTGCTCCCCAAACAGAGAATTACCCACAACAGGAAAATCCATGGCCTTAGTCTGGGTATCCTGTGACAGGCTAGTACATCTGAGCCAAGCCATTCTTCGAAGTGCCACAGATGTAGCCATGACTCTAGAAGACACATCATTGGAGTCTACTGCAGCATGGAATTGCACCATGGATGCCTCAATACCATCAGCAGCCACCTGCTCCAGCTCCTTGGCAAGCTGGCCAGGGACCTGTTTTGCTAGGGCCATAATAGTGTCCCATCTGGATTTTTGATACCTAGCAGTAAAGGCCATATAATTGGCCTGTCTGAGTCCCAAGGATGCTGCCATGTACTGTTTCTTTGCCATGGCATCAATCCTTCTGGAGTCCTTGTCCGGGGGGGTGTGAAGCCAAGGAAATGTTTGCCTTATCACAGGCTGCAGCCTGCACTACCTCAACATGGATGCATTGTTGTGTAAGGAACTCCGTGTCTAAGCCAGACAATGTATACCTCTTGTCCATTCTTTTATCCACAGGAGGTATAGTGTTAGGAGTCTTTAAAATTTTAAATGTCTGTTTCCCGAAAGATTTGTGCAAGGGAATAGACAGCCTCCTAGACTCTGGGATATCCATCATTTCTACATAGTCAGGCTCCTCCTAGTCATCCACAGCTTCTTCCATAGGAAGCTGGAGGGTTTCAGCCACTTTTTTATAGAACATGAAATGGGAGGGGGACTCAGAAAGCCTAGGAGGAGACACCCGAAGGTCTGTCTGGGGAGATGTCCGGGTCAATGGGCACATCCAGACTTTCAAATCCACATTCACTTTCCTCATACTCCTCTTCCTCCTCCTTCGGTTCATAAAACTCCTCTAACTCATAATCTTGAACTGGTGGAACCGGCCAAACCGAGCGCCTGCCTGATGGTGCCGGTTCGGTTGGAACCGGGGAAAGCGACTGAACAATTTTGATCGCTTTGGCTATCTCTTCAGTGGTTGGAGAGGAAAGTTTTGGCTCCACACCAGCTGATTTCTCTTTTCTAGTTCTTTTAGCCGGAACCGACTCCTCAGAATCGGCTCTCCTTTTGCCCGAAGAAGTCTCGCCCTGGTCAGAGGGCACTCCTTCTGGTTCGGTTTGAACCGAACCGGGCTGGCCATCCAGTTCAGCGGACTTTTTGGCCTCCCTTTCCCTGAGCCTACCAGCTCTCTTTTCTAGGGCAGCTGCAGGGAAATTTTTGCAAATCTGGCAGTCTGCATTGAGGTGGTCAAACCCCAGACAATAAACACAGGTGGTGTGGGGGTCAGCCTTAGCAAAGACTTCCCCACACACACTGCAGTGTTGAAGCCTAGTGGGTCCGGTTTTTCTTTTGGGTTTCTCAGACACAGTGCCAGTCCTAACCAAACTTACCCTTTTATGGCAATCCACCAGGCAAGACCCTCTTATCGGTTCCCAACCGTGTCACGGGTCGTGGAAAAAACCGTAATAAAATCTGTTTTTTTTAGAACCGATAAGAACCGGTAACCACACTCTAAATCTCAAATTAAGATTTTTTAAACAACTTGATCGGTTCAAACCGAACCGACAAAACGTTTACAAGTTCCACACAGAATAGAATTAATGTAAAACCTATCTAGTACTCACAATACCACAGACAGAGACTGAACCGACAGGTTGCGGTTTAAATTCGGTTGAAAACCGAGAAACACGGTACTTTAACCGACAAAATGAACCGAGCAGAAGGAGAAATCTCCGGAGCGACTGTTCGGTGGGGCAGAGTAAAGAATCTGATGGTTTGAGTTTGAAGAACAACAGAGAGAGTCTCAACCGAGCTCGAGCTCAGCGTTCCATGCCTGGCATGGAAAGTTAACTCTTTCACCTCCAGGGCAGTTCGAAGGTTGGGACTCACTGCATATGTCAGAATATAGCAAGACTTCATGTTGTTTGAATCGGTATTGGTGCCGGGGGATCTTTGGGGCGGGCTTTAAGTTGATGAGCAGCTGTCATGGACGGGCGGGACGGTGGCAGGCTCCTATTACTTCTCCCGCCACAAATTCGTCATCCTACCATCATGTGACTGTGCAGTCTGCGCACCATGTGACCCTGACCTGGCGGACAGCCGCCCTATTGCTACAGTGCCACCTCATGCCCAAGAGCAGAATTTTGGACAGTGGCACAGCAGAGACAGTGAGCTGCAGCCTGCAGCAATCCATCAATATGATAAAAAAAGACAGCACTCGCAACGGTAATCGCGATGTGCGTTTGGGGGGGTTCAACCCCTAAACCCCCCCTTCGGTACATCTCTGAAGCTAACCACTGAAAACACCCCCAGTAATACTCACGTTCCCAACCCAATAGGGTAATATGCTCTAGTCTTCAGATCTGAGCTAAAGTTACTGGTAATTTTATCTGTGTGTGTTTTTTTTTTCATTCTGTTGTCCTTTCTAGATTCTTTTAAAGGGGCTTCCCTTCCGTCCTTTTTAGTTAACTATTTGGTTTAAATGGTATAAAAAGGTACAAATAAAAAACTGCAAGAGTTATATGTTCATTGGTCATGCAGTTTTAAGATGAATGCTAGCATGAGGAAAAAGTTTCACTGTTTTCATGCTATTAAGAGAATTAACTGTTTTGGTTACGATGGTTACGGCATAAAAAACAAGCATTTGTCAATGCCAAATGTTGGCTTGCTGGCATTGGCATTAATAGTGCAGAAGTTAGAGAGATGCATAATAGGAATGACAGTGAAGTATTGAACTAATGCCACCCCTCCCCAGCAGAGACTGAAAGGTGTTGGATGGTGTGCTTTTGGGTCGTCAGCCATAACGCTTACACCATTCCACCTCACCCCATGCTGCAGACAGTAACAGGTGTCACGGTGTGCCTTGGGTTCTTTGGCCTTTACGCTCACCCCATTCCATAAGGAAATAAGCTGAGATGGGTGCAGTATAGGATAATGGGGTGAATGTTAGGGCTGAAGACCACAAGGCACACCTCTATGCCTGTCAATGGCTGCAGGGTAGGGGTGGAATGGCGTGAGCATTATGGCCGATGAACCCGTGTCACACCCTTGACACCTGTCAGTCTCTACAGGGTAGAGCATTATGGTTGGAAAGCCTAATGCCCTGGGCATTTGTGGTTATTTTCACTCCAAATTTTCAACATGGGCTTTTTGGGACACCACCTCATGAACAGTGTCACTATCATTGCGTTACTCAATCCTGAAAGGTGATGTCGCACAGTGACTGTGCCATTCGGCGTCACAGGTGCAGAAACACATTTAGGGCAGGATGTGAAAAATGACAGCTCTACTGTTCATGAGGAGGTGAGAAAAAATGGCAATTTTGAAAATCTGGAGTGAAAATATGAAAAATTGGGGAAGTTAAGAGCGTGCAAAGAAAATACACAACTCACGCCCCTAACGCAATCATGTTTTGGAATTTTTCCACCAAATTTACAACATAGGCATTTTTTGGACCTCCCATCCTGAACAGCGACACTGTGATTGTGTTACTCTGTCCCAAAAGTTGATTTCCAACAGCGACTGCGCCACATCTATTGTTGTTATGTTCTAGTGTAACTCTACTTGTTTGGAATTTTTACTTTCTTTACTCTGTATCTAGATGTCTTCTGTAAATTGCTTATGTTCTGGCTACGTACCCCTTCCCCTCTCCCCAAGGATGCATCTAGAATCGAGCAGCAGTCTGCTCAGCATGCTTTCCTGGTAAAACTTTTAAATAAATAAATTCTGCGCCACAGGTGCGAAAACACAGTTTGGGAAGGATGTGAAAAATGACAGCTGTACTATTCATAAGGAGGTGTGAAAAATGGCAATGTTGATAATTTGGAGTGAAAATATTAAAAACTGGTGAAGGTACGAACATGAGTTGAAACTGCACAATACACACTCGTAACGCAGTCATTGTACAAATTTGCAACATGGGCTTTTTGGGACCTCTCCTCATGAACAGTGCCACTGTTGTTTCGTTAATCGGTCCCGAAAGGTGATTCCGTGCAGCAACTGCAAAATCACTTTTTGGGATTGAGAAACAAAATGACAGTTCCAGTGTTCACGAGGTGGGTTCCCAAGAACCCCATGTTGAAAATCTGGGTTCAAAATTCAAAAAAATGGCTAAGATATCAACTTGTTGACCTCCACTGACTCCTATTATATGGCTAACCTTCAATTCTTCATTTTGCGGTTTGGCTTTGCAGAGTGCAGACGTGTCCTGGTCCACAGAAGATGACAGCGCCTGACCTCCGAAGGTAAGTATGGGGTGAGGGGTGCAGGAGAGTGGGTGTGCAGAGGGAGGGAGGGTTGGGATGGGGGGGGATGGCGGCACAATGATGGACTGTTTCCTTTTTACAGGTTCAAAAAGCCAAGGACTTTCTTCTATCACAGGAATTTTTTTTATTAATGTGGGCACACTGGGGTGGGCTGACAGTGTGCCACAATAGTAGGGGGCATGCTGAAATGGGATGGGTACCCGGTTTCAGCAAATCATATAAAAGGGGTTTTGGGGGAGGAGCCCATACAACACCGAGAGTGGGCATCCCAGTGTTGGAAGAACAGAAAAAAGCATTTTGCACACTGGGGTGTGCTCCCAGAGTGCCACATTAACGGGGGGTGGGGTACATGCCAACACAGGGATTAGGCAACCGATGTTGGCTTTTCGGGAGTGTGTGGCGGGCGGTAGGAGCCGCCATCGTGGAAAGCCACTCTGCAGCTACATTATTTATTGAAATGTTTCACCAGGAATGGCACACTGAGCAAACGTGTTGCTCGTAACTCCGGCCATGTGCATTACTGTGCACTGTAATGCGCATGGCCGGAGTCTTGTCATCTGTTGCTACAATGATGAAACTGCACCTGACTGCAGCAGCCGATTTCTTTCAACCTTTTGGCTCTCTTTGAAGTTTTTTGTCATCGCCACCATGCTCACTGATTGGTGGCTGAGGGATGCACCAACTAAAGCATCCCCTGCATTTGCCATAACACTGACACACCTCTGAAATGTGCTACTACCACAAGATGTTGCTTGCACATGCGTGCAAACCAACATAAAGAGGAGCAGATAGTTTAAAGGGAACCAATTATAACGAATCCTATGTAATAGAAGTTTCATAACTTTTATAGGAGGGGAGGGGCAATGGGTGGTACAGGCTCTTTTTTGCAATAACAAACTGACAGAACACTGGCTAATCCTTATGTAACCCCTAGGTGGTGCTATCCCAAGGGCTACTACCCCAGCCTGCTTGGCTAGTAGCAGGTTAAGGGTCCTAAACTGGGTGGTCAGGGTTGGTCGTGGTCAAGCTAACCTGGGCATAGCCCTCCAGACACCATAACCCCCCTCTTTCCCCTCTAATGGCCTCACCACTGTACAATAATCACTTTCACACCCCTGGTACACCACACAAATACCCACACTGTTTGCATTTACCACCAGGGCTGGTTCCTCTGGCTCAACCCTGGGGACCCCCTGTAAAACAAGGTTATGCACAGCAAATAGCAACAGTACGGTACTTTGAGCACAAACAGGAACCAAAGTCAGATTACATGCAGAAAAATTTAGATTTGATTTATTCAGAGAACTTGAACAAGGAAGGGGCAAAATCAGGTTAATTAGCTTAAAGGTTATATCAATCAAGCAGTTATGCATGCGCTTTGAGTCCCCCACACAGTCATACTTCTGGGTACCCAGGTGGAGAAGAGATGGGCTAGCCAGGACTGATGCCCAGGTTGGCGGCGTTGCAGCTGGTTGGGGCCCTGTGATGGAAAACACAACATGCACAATACACAATATTTGTAATCCGGAACCAGAGGGCTCAGTTTGTAAAGGAAACGAAACAACAAGACAATCAGATGACACACTCAGATTAAGCTGTTGTTGCAGGGAGCTACCCTGCTATTTACTCACGATACCCAAGACTGGACACAGGCTGGACGAAAATCAAGACTACAGGTGGCTGATCTGAAATGCCAGGAGAAGCAGGGCCCACACGAGTTGCAGAGGCGTTGTTCCTATTCAAGCGTGGAGCAGAAGGCTTATCCCCAGGCAGGTCTCTCGTCAATGGCTTCTCTGTGCAGTGGGTAGTCTGGCTGGGCCAGTCTGGCAAGGCCCAGATCGCATGGAGACAAATTCGGATGCAGTCTGTTTTGGGCTGGATACAGCTTCCAGCAAGCAGAACACAGTTCACACAGTGGGGAACTAACTCACAACCCACTAGCAGCTCATAGCACATTTACATGTGAGGGAATTCTACTGTACCAGGCAAAGTGCTCCCCGGTCACAATCGCAAAGTCTCTGCACACACCGGGAGCTTAGGGGTAGCTGGAACTCCTGACAGGCCGATCACATTCAGCAAAAATCTTCGGTCTTCTTCAGGTTGAGCCTGGCCCACTTCAGTAGCTTACTTCAGTCACACAAACTTGGATTTAGTCCAAAATAATTCTCTTCTCTCCCTCTCAGGAGCAACAGACATGTGGGCCAACAACTCAGCCTTTTCACAGTTCTCCCATGCGAATCCACTCAGGATTGCTGCTCAGAATCACTTCAGCTCCTTACTCTTCAGTTTCCAGCTTAGATCTAACTGAAAACTGCAAGCAGCCCGGGACTTCTCCAAGATCCAGAAGGTTTGGTTGGCTGATTTGGCTGTCAGTCAAGGCAAGAGCTCCCCTTCAGTTGCAAAAAAAGCACAAAAAGTTCAAAACTACAATTCCTACAGATTTTGTCTTCAGACAGCTCCTGTGGTCCGGCTACATTTTAGGTCCCACCAATACTGTTTAGTCCAATTTGCAGTCCAGGACCAAGATAGCAGAGACAAAGAAAACAGTCCTTGCTACAAAGAATGCAGGTTAGACAAACTACACTATCATTATCACTCTAAATGATTTTCAGCAAATAGTTACATCTTACAACAGAGCTCCCTCTCAGATTACAAGAGCTGCAATCAGGCAGCTCTTAAAGAGACAGTACACAGAGGCTATACCGGCTCTGGTAATCGCATTTGAACTGTTAACACGCAGGACACCAGCCTGGCAATGAGCATTTAAGCACGCTCAAGGAACACTTTTTGGGAACTCCCATTTGTAGGGGAGTTACACTTATGTACTGGTGGAGCCAAAGGGTAAAAAATAAGGGGAAGACTGGGGATAGGTGAACTCCTCTTGTCCCACCAGGCCCATCTGGGCTGCCTGGTCCACTGCCTTCCAATCAATTACTACCTCTGGAATAGCTGGCTTGTCAAGCAAAAGTCTACCAGTGTCAGTGGCTCAGTAGGTAGCACACTCGCCTCTGAGGCCGGGAGATCAGAGGGCTGTGGGTTCAGTTCCCACATCTGGCACTTGAGTTAATATCCCAGTACTGACACTGTAGTGCAGCATGAGAGGGGTGCTGCACTTCTGAGGTGCCGTCTTTCGGATGAGACGTTAAACCGAGGTCCCATCTGCCTGGATTGGTGGTAGTTCAGGTGGATGTTAAAGATCCCATGGCACTTATCGAAAAGAGTAGGGGAATTTTTTATTGCAAAATACACAACAATCGTAATGACACACTCCATTTCAGCAATTGCCAAACATACATATTTACAAACATTTTCAAAGGAAAAAGTATAAAGTACCCCCTTCAATATCTTCCTCCCAACCACACTCCAATACACGTTTGAAAGACAATATAGAAGTAAGACACCGAAAGCCCCTATTCACCATATTCAATTATCCCTTTTCATCTCAACCATGCAATATGTTTCCAAAATCCTGAAAATATTTTTCCAGCATACATTGTTCATATTGTTTTGTTTTCCACTGCTAATTCAATACGACTAAAAGAACATTATTGGGCAGAATAGTATGTTGTAAAGAAAACTGACATCATGCTTGCCATAGGTGATACTTGATACAGGCAAATATCAAATTCAGTGTACTTGGGTGATATCTTCGTAAAAACCTGAATAGTCCCCCAGGACAAGACTCTGATAAAATATGAATCAAAATCCCCATTCCCACGCTTTGCCAACTCAAACCAAAAAGACTTAACATACGGACAAAGTAATAAAAATGTTCTAAGGTTTCAATTTGATCTAAGCATCCTGGTCTAATACACATTCGATCCTGAATCTGTTTATGTTTAAATTACCCTGACTCCCAACCTCCCATGGCAACAAAGCCACAATACATCCCACATACTAGGGGGTATCCTATGATCCATCAAGAGACGTAATGCTTGAGACAATTTTGTGAGGTACACAAAGGAAAATCCACTTGGACGTTAAAAATTGAACATAATTTCTGCATAAAATTCTTTCCTGGGAATGTCCTGCAAGTTGGGCTTTTCTAATTTCCCATTCCGTAGTTTTCTGACTATGAGCATCCGCATAGGATGAAATTTCAAAACCATCTTTCTCTCATGGGAACCCCCTCCTTCCCAAAATGACATAAAGGGTGAAAAAAGTAATTGTGTCCAAGCCGACCAAGGATGATCCTGAGGTTTAACCCTAGTTTGAAAGGCAGCAATCATGAAAAGGAATGAAAAATACCACTGGATTTATCATCCTACACCCCTTGATTCAGTTTTAAATACGTAAAGGCACTTTTAATTGGATTCAACCGACTACCCCACACCATTTGAAAACACACACTATACAATCTAGTTTCTAAACAACGGAACTGGGAAAATTGCAGCTACATGTAAAAAAATAGGTAGTAAGAACTTTTAATAATCAAACTCGCTTCTTTTTGGAAAAACCCCAGGATTTCCATTGCTGTACTTTTTTCTCTGCAATAACCAAAGCTTTTTCCAAGTTTAAAAAGGTTAAGTCCCCTTTACCAAAGTTTAGCCCTAAAACAGAAATTTTATCCTTAACTATAATACCCCCAATATTCTGACAGACCATATTCTCCCCAACCCCCAGACAATTACATTTTTCTAAGTTTAGTCTCATACCGTTTAAAATAGCTAAACTTTCAATCACTTGGATAGCCTTAACCCCTGAGGTGACATCCGCTACCAATAGACATATGTCATCTGCATATGCAGAGATCTTCTCAGCTGGTAAAACACAAGAGGGCGATAACCCCCGTATTGACCTGTTGTGCTCAATTTCTCTCAATACTGGGTCTAATGCAAGGCATATAGTAGAAGGCTAATTGGGCAACCCTGCCTAACCCCTGCTTCATCTGTATCTCAGAACCTACCACCAGACACGCATACACAAGAAATTGCATTGCAATATAAAGTGTGAACATATTGCACAAATATTTTGGAAAACCATATTTCAATAACACCTGGAAAAGAAAATCATGAGACACTGAATCAAAGGCTCTGCCTGATCTAATGCCATAATAAAACCAGACAGTTTTCCTTGGACCAAATTCACATATATCGTAATAATCTTAAATTCTGCTGAATTGAGCTATATGGAATAGCACATGTTTGTGCCAGGTGAAGCACCCTCTTAGCCACCTCTTGCAATCTTTTACACAGGATCGAGGAAAGGATTTTATAATCTGTATTCAGAAGACTAATTGGTCTCCAATTACCCAGTTCTGTAACATCCCCTGTCTTAAAAATAAATGTTAAAATAGCTAGATTAAATTTTGAATCTCCAAACCCATATTGTAAGATGTCATTGAAAACTTCTGTTAAAATACCACTCAGGTCATCTGCAAAGGTTTTATAAAATTCATTAGTCAACCCGCCTAACCCTGGTGATACCCCTACCTTTAAGGCACCTATTGCCTGTTGTACCTCCTGCAAAGTAATAGGTCTTTGCAGCATTTCTACTTCTACCTGAGAAATATATGGAATTGGGAAATTAAAACGTCTTTCCCACCCCAAGGTTGAAACAAAACTATTTCCAAATTGGGACACCACCTTCTCCTCCGCTATAACAAGCATTTCTGCCACTGAAGATCTTAATTCTCCAACAGAATTTCTGAGCCCTGACATCACTCTTTTCTCAATCTTAGTCTTACATGCCTTATACGGGTCTTGAAAAGGTTGTTGTTGAGTACCGAATTTAAAACCAGCATGAATAGATGCAGCCCTATGATATTGATAAGTAAACATATTTTTTTTCACCCTTTTAATCTGGGACTGAATCTCTGCATCCTTACTTCTAGAATGAGACCATAATTTATAATATTGATTTCGAAATTCTAAGTATTGTAAATACTCCCTTGAACCTTTCTGTTTCCCATATGTTATAAAGAAATCCTTTAACGCCAATTTGGTATCTGACCACCAAGAAACCCAGTCTAAGAAAAATACTGCTACTGATTTACGGCAAACCATAAAGTTTTAAATCGAGCCAACAATCCTGCTTCTGTCAGCAATCGTGCATTCAACATCCACCTGGCCTGCAAAGCTGGGAAAAAGTTGGAATCTGATGTAGACCTACGACACTGCATAACACCTTATGATCAGAAAAATCATATGAAATTACTGAACATTCCACTGGAGTTAAATGATAAGATAGAAAAAAATAGTCTATTCTCGTCTGAAAAGATGCCCTCTTATAAGTAAAACCCCCTTTTTCATGTAATTCTCTAAAAGCGTCCTTTAACTTTGCAACCCCTATAGTTTGCGAAAGAGCATGCGAGTCACAATAAGTTTTTTGCTGGACCCTTCTCTTAACCGAACATCTAGGCTGCAATTCATGTCTCCTCCCCAAACTATATGTTTTGAGGAAAACAAATAAGGTTTTACCAAATTAAACAATGCTATCCTTGCAGTTTTGACTTGTGGAGCATAAGTATTAATTAATCTAAAACACAATCCTTTTAAAAAACAATCCAACAACAATACCCTACCAGGCAGGACATCAATCAGCCTTGTTACCTGAACTGCTGTGTTAGAAAATAATATCCCTATTCCGTCTGCCACATCTTCCCCGAATGACCAGAAGGACGGGCCTTCCCACCATAGCTTTGTAATCTGAGACACCTCTGACAAAGAAGAAAAGTGAGTCTCCTGTAAAAGGATCACATCTGCTTTCAATTCTCTGCAATACTGTAAGGTAATAAGCCGCCTCTTATAACTCTTAAGGCTACAGCAATTGAGGGATATAATCTTTAAACAGGCCATATTATGCTTTGGTCATTTATTCACGCCTTATCTTGTTTCCTCTTTCTGCCCTTTTTCTTCTTTCCTTCTAACACTTCCAGTCCCCCCTCTTCTTCAATTTCCATGTTTAAGCTCTCATCTGATTTTAACAAATCAGGAACTCCTTCCTTCTAAGTCTGCTAGAGCTGTGAAGGAATTCTGAATCAAACACCCCCTCATGTCGACTACTTGCTCTTACCCTCCTTGGAGTCTGAAAGGGAATTTCCTTCTCAGGTTCCCTTGTCAGGTCATCCGTGTTTTCAGTCAAGGAATCTGCCCTAGAAATGGGGGGAGGGACTACATTCTGTTGCAAAGCTGACCCAGTGGATCTTATTTCACTAATAGGAGACTCTGATATTACGGGAGGCGTCCCTCTTTCAGTTTCCCTTCTTACTATGTTTTTTACACGGGATTGAGTAGGCTCCCCCCTACATTGGGCTTGTGAAATCAGCTCTTCTTTATTCAATCCCCCTTGCCTATTCTGTCTCACCCAAGGACACTGATGGTAGCATGTCCTAAATCGTCACATAAATTACATTTGAATTCATTCCTACACAATTCACTATCATGGTCCAATTCCCACATAAGGCACATTTCACTCTATCGCATGCACTGCTCAAATGCCTATGACTACCACATCTATAACACGCTTTTGGCTGGCCTGGGTAAAACAAACCCCGATCTCTCCCCAAAAATAAGCTATTTGGGACATGTTGTATTTCATTATTCACCATAAACAATTTAACTTTAAATTTCCATGCCCCAGTCCAAATGTTTTCAGAGTCTAGGATAGGTTCCGGAGAGCCTAACACCTCACATTTCTGTTTTAACCAAAAACAATATCCCCATTCACTCCCTCATTCCTAAACATTACATTCACAGTTTTAAAAACTGGTTTAGTAATTGGAGCGGCTAAAAGGGTGTCCATAAAGGTAACATTTACAACTATCATATTTATACCAAAATTTTCAAGACTAGCCATTTGTTTAAAGCTTACATCAAAAGTATCCTCCCACGAATGTTAATTAAAGCATAGATATCGAAAGGTAAAAGTTCATAGAGTCCATCAATAACTTTCTGGCCACATATACCTGGTCCGGGTGTTCAGGTAGGCCTCCTCTATACCTTATTCGTACAACGTTTCTTCTTGGGGCTTGCTCCACTTTATTTCTTTTAAAAAGGTCCGCGAAAAGTGGGCCCCTCCTTTCTTCCTGCTCTTCTGGCCCCAGTCCATGCAAACTTTCAGCAGGAGAAACCTCCCCCCTCCTCTGCTTAACTGATGCCCCTGCCCGGCTTAATGCCTGGTCCTGAGAAACAAGTCCATTCAAAGCCAAAGACTCACCGCTCACTGTAGGTTCTGTCGATGCCTCCGTTGCCCCTGAGGAAAAAGACAGCCACTCTGGGTCCGTATCCATCTGCCGCCTGCCTGCCGAATCCAGCCCGCTTGAGATATGGCTGATTCAGCTGACCAACTGGAGCTGGGCCCTGTTTCCTGGTCCGTTCCTCGGTCCCACCACGCAAAACCGGCCGACTGCTTTCCTTCCTCCATTCGAGGTTATCGTGCTCGCGATACCGAGACTTCCTCCTTTCCTTCCGTGAACTCGTTGATCCATGGCGCCACCCCTCGCTGTACGGGTAGTACCTCTGCTGCGACCGATCACCGCCACGCCCTTCCTCCACAGCGCTCTGCCATGCTCGACCTTGGACTGGCTCCCGACTGGCCCTCCAGAGACTCTCCATGCATTCCAGTCTCTACTGCAGCAGGCTCCGACGCAGGCCTCGCCTGCACAATCTCCGGTAAGCACAGTTGTTCAGTAACAAGAACCTGTACTTCCTCTGATGCCTCCGTTTCCATTTCTCCAACCGGAGCCTCCATGCTTCACACAGAATCTGACCGCGCAGCCATCCTCTGGGTCAGCAGCTCCCCTACTGACCAAGAACAGCAGCGCCTCCGAGTAGGGGAATTTCCCCGGTGTCCTGGCTAAATTACCCTCATTCACTAAAAATACCACCAACAGCTTAATGTGGTTCAAGGTCAGTTGGCATTCATCTGTATCCCCCTCCCCCTGGTCGTGCCTGAAAATAGGCAGGATCTGTCTAGTGCACTTACCCGGTCAACAAAAGCTAAATAAATAAATAAATATTCTCTTTAGAAGCCTGGTCCCCTTTCTTGATCCCACCTGCTGGAGACAAGCTACAAGATGCCTGTCCGGGGGGCCAAAATTAAGAGTGAATGAAGGCAGGAATGGAGTGTTGGACCCCAGTGGTTCCACAAGTGGTAAAAAGGGACTCTGAGGGAGACCAAAGGTTTAAGTATATGTTACTAGGGCCAGAGAGACTACTCTTAAAGTTGTAAGAGAGGTCTGACGTTCATTCTTAGGGTGTGAGAAATGAGAACCTAGAATGTGCATCAGACCACTCTTAGAGCCATAAGACTGATCACTCTGATCATATCACTATATGATTATCAAGGCTGATCAATAATATATTAAACTTTTAAAAAAACTCCCCCAAATTTGTGCATGAGACACTTGTTACAAATTAAGGGTATCTCACTGTGGCAGAGTGTATGTCTGTCACTTTCCTTTCACATGCAAACCTTTTCACAACACTGCAACAGAGCTTTTGACAGGGGCTGTGGAAGGATTTGTACCAAACCCCTCTTGTTTTAAAGTTGCCCTTTAAGCCCTAATTGCACTGCATGCTGTACTTGTTCACTGTGCCTCAGGGGGAGGGGGAGGGTTAACAAGTAACAGCTGATCCCAATACAAGGGGGGGGGGGACAAGGGGAAAAGGAGGTTTCATTTTCTATGTGGAGACAGCCAGGGACTGAACTGCAAGAACATTTTTTGTAAAGCTAAATACAAGCTCTTTGTGTATTTTTGTATGTCACTGAAAGTAAAGCAGCTTTCATTTAATTTAAACTTGTATCCGGAGCGTTCTCTTTGTGAGTGTTCTCTGAGAAGCCACCAGGTTCGCTACCCTGACACACTAACACACAGGGGAAAGAAGCAATCTGGTCAGAAGCACTGCCTTTATCTATAATATATCAAGCAAATAAATGCTTCCTGCCCAGCTTGACAGCTTCAAAGACTGAAGAACAAGGAGATTGAGTGGCTTGCCCAACATTATGCAATGAGGCAGCTGTCAGGCTGGGAACTGAAATAGGACAGCTAACTATGAACCATTCTACTGACCAAATTATCTTGTACGTCTCATTAAATATTCATGAGCTTAGCAAGACTTTTGACTGGCAACTGCATCAGTCATTAATATCTTAGAAATGACAGCTCCAACTGCCAGTTAACGTTGTGAGGCACACAACATCTTAACTGTAAGACATATTCATGCCGCACCACATCGATTGAAACAGAAAAGTTAATTTAAACACCTATAAAAGTGAAAGCTGTTATTGTGATTAGACTTACATTCACAATAATAACCTTGAAGTAGGGATGTCACAGTATCATATTTTTTAGTATTACAATATACATGTAAAAAATATGATATACTGATTATCACAAGCCTGAGCCACATTCTCCCTCCTAATTTCTTTGACCCCCCCAGCTAGCTCCTCCACTCCCCCCACTGATGCCCCCCCTTTCATCTACGCTGCATTCTGCCTAAGACAGCTGAGACTTATCTTAAAACAGCACTAAGCCATTCCCGTTTCAGTAGCGACACCTGAGACGTGAAACTTCTCCGGCTCACCCTCCAGGAGGTACTCTACCCCCCGACCCATATTCTTAACCGCTCCTTATGTCTAGGAAAATTCCCCCTATAGGTGGAAATCTGCCTCCATCATCCCTATCTTCAAAAGTGGGGACCGTACCATCACCAATAACTATTGCCCCATCTCTACTCTCACTCCTCTGTCCAAGGCCCTAGAGTGGATTGTCTCTGATCAGCTCACAGACCACCTTAACAAATATAACCTACTCTGCAAACAACAGCACGGCTTTTGGAAAGGTCACAGTACTACTACTGCCCTTCTGGAGTTAACAGCACACATCCACTCCGCCTTGGATAGAGGCAATATCACTGGTGCGATCTTCATTGATCTCACTAAAGCATTTGACACCATCAATCACTATCTCTTACTTACCTCACTCTCCAACTTTGGTCTTTCTTGAGACGCCCTTGGCTGGTTCTCCGATTACCTCTCAAACGGCTACCAGCAGGTCAAAATAGGTAACACCCTCTCCTCTAGAATGCCTGTCTTCTCTGGTGTTCCACAAGGGTCAATACTAGGACCACTTCTTTTTGGCCTCTTCTTTAACTCCTTCCCCAAGTACTGCCCTGGCAACCTACTACTTTACGCGGATGATGCCGTCCTTTATTCCTCCAACTCTGACCCCTATGTACTCCACCATTCCCTGCAATCCTCCTTTAGTTGCGCTGAAATCTGGTTCTCCTCTCAACGCCTTATTCTCAACCAAAAGAAGACCAAATTCATGCTATCCTCTCACCCTCGGAAATCACTGAAAGAGCTCCTCTCCCAAGTACTAACTACTAACTTTACCCCTCTGGAGCAAGTGGACTCCTTTAAATATCTTGGCAGCACTCTAGACCCAGTCCTTAATTTCCATTGGCATATCTAGCTCCTGTCCACCACCCTCAATGTTAGGCTAGGGTTACTGTATCGTCTCAAACACTGCCTTACCTCTGACGCGCTAAAACTTGCTGTCTCCTCCTCGGTTCTCTCCCTCCTAGACTATGGTCTTCTTATCTATAGTGCAACAAACTCCTCAGCTCTTGATAGACTCTGTCTCTCCCTGAATAAAGCCCGCCGTGATACTGGGATGTGACCGTCTCACCCATACTTGCTCACTATATAATGATACTAACTGGCTAAATCTCGACAATAGAATCAGGTTTCACACTTGCCTCATGGCAAAGAAAATTGTCCTCGGCCTCTCCCCTTCGGGGCTCATTGACACAGTCCACCCTGCCCCTGTACTCAAGCATACCCGTAGCTCTAGCAAACAACTCCTCTCTGTCCCCCACTGCTTAACCTCCCAGTTCCAAAGGTCTTTCAGCTACAGGACCCATTCTTGGTTGAACAACCTGCCCATGTCACTTGTGAATGAAAACAGAATTTGCCCCTTCAAAACCCACCTTAGGGCCCACCTTCAGTCCTCTAATACCTGTGACTGTCACTGATCCTGCTCTTCAACTTCAACTTTTTATTGGATAACAAATTGAGGTGACAGTATTGCATTTTCAGTTGCATCCAACACTTAAAAACATTTTACATACAACAAACAAACAACAAGCAGTTACACACAGTAACAAACTGTTACATAAATCTTCATTACAGTGTAAAACTTACATCAGGTTTTTAAATTATCCTTAACAATTACAGTGTTTATTATAAAGATCAGCTAAATACAACCTAAAGCGTGCCAATGGTATTAATTCCTGCACCTTCAATTTCTTGGATATACAATTCCTTGTCCTTGACACTGATGAGGACAATGTTTTTTCACCAAATCCTGACCTGCATCTTGGAACATAAAAGGTGATCCAAGATGTAGATCTAAGAGAATAATTTGGATCTAACCTAATTTTCAATAAATCCAGTAAGAACACTGGTAATAAACGTAGAACAAATGTATATACAAAAAGACTCCAGTGGGTATCACGACAATCTTGCAAGGATGTAAATCCTGATTCCTTATACAGGATACAGCTGTGTGTTCTATATGGTAAATCTGTAAGGAACCTAAGCGCACTTTTATACAGCAGTTCTAATGATCCCAATACTGATTTTCTAGCATTTTTATAAATGCAATCTCCATAATCCAAAATTGTCAAAAACAAAGAAGTAACCATCAATTTCTTTATTTTATATGTAAACATAGTTTTATTCCTGTAAAAAATCCAAGCAGCTTTTTTAACTTATTTGAGATATTAATGATATGCAAATCAAAAGTCAAATGACAATCAAGCGTCAGTCCTAGGGTACCAATAAGAGGTAACCTGTCCCAACGCAACTCCAGATAATGTATGGATATTCCCTTTGGAAATCTTTTTGCTGTTCTTTTTTTGAAATATCATCCAGAGTGACTTCTTATTATTCAATAAAAGCCTCAAGTCTTGAAGCATACACTGAACTTTTCAGAAGTCCCTCTGTAACACCTCAATTGCACTACCCTGCCTTTTTTGCTTTTTCTCACCCAAGACTACGGCCTCTAGCCTGCTTATTTGAGTTGCTGACGATGCACAAAGTAACCTGTTTCAGCCACCTGTTAGCTTTCACTGCTCTTTGTAAATTATGATGGTCTGTATTGCTTGTTGAATTACCCTCTAGTTGTCTGTTCTGTTGTTATTCTGTGTGACATGGAACCTTTGTAAATGAGTCTCTGACTCAAAGGTATATCTGAATACTCAATAAATAAAACAATATCTTGAAGCATTTCTAATTTTATGAAAACCAGTAAAAAACCTATTGGAGGAAGGTGGGGAACTGGGAATCATACTTGCATCTGGAGAAGCACACGCTGCTGGAGCAGCAAGTTAAGACCTTTTGTCACATTATATAGCAGTATATCATGTTGCATGATAATCACAATATTGGTTTTTCACAACAACAAATTGTCAGTGGTAATAATCACAATATAATTAATGGCTATTGTTTTTTTCCATAGGAAACCCATGGCATAATTTGCTGTTACAAAGGAGTGTTTATAACGGCAAACACGCGCTGGGTTTCCCTACAACTGCACATGCACCAGGAGCCGCTCTGCCCTTCCTCATGGCTGGAAACCATGGCTTACCACTGGAAACTACACCGCGACTCCAACTCAGTGGTAAGTCAAAAAGAGAACAACAAAATAAAGCTGGGCTGAAAGTGGGCTACTTTTTGAGAAAAAACAAACACTTACGTGTCCTTCAGCGGGATCGGGACGCAGCTGCACAGACACGTTTTATTTTATATAGTTGCTGTGGCGAAAAAACAATAGCAATCAATTATATAAAATAAAATATGGGATGGTTTGTAAACTCAAATTTTACACACACCCTCGCTGTTGGATGTAGGAATGAGTACCAAGCAGTGACAAGTGCAAACAGACAGTCTGGGAGACTGGATCTCCATAAACATAAGATAGGAGTCCTTGCAACACAGCCCTGCCAAAACCTGCAAGAGCCACTTGAGGCAATGTCTAGACTGTAATGCTTGGTGAAAGTGTGTACTGTGCTCCAGGTGGCAGCAGCACAAATATCAGCAGCTGAGACCCCTTTGAAACAAGGCAGCCATGCCTGTGGTGGAATGAGCTTTGACAGCACTAGGCAACTCTTGCTGTAGTAGTTGTAGCAGAACACAATGCAATTTGCCAACCATCTGGATAAACATTGCTTAGCAACAGAAGCGCCCTCTCTACCTGGGGTGAAAGAAGCAAACAAGTGCTCAGACTTTCTGGACTCCTTAGTCCTAAGCAGGTAATACTTCAAAGTTCTGCACATATCTAGTGTATGGAGCAGTGCTTCTCCTGGATTGGCACACTCAGGAAAATACAGAGGAAGGTGAAAAGACTAAGTGTGAACTCAGAAACCACCTTGGGGAGAAACTTAGGATTTGTGCACAAAGATACCTTGTCTTTGTGAAAAATCAAATGAGGTTCCTCACATCAGAGGGCCTGAAGCTCTGAAACTGTTCAAGCAGAAGTAACAGCAACTAAAAACAGTGCTTTCTAAGACAGAAAGCGCAAACTGCAAGTCACGATTGGCTCAAAAGAAGACAGGTCAACTTTTCCAAAATAAAATTTAAGTCCCAAGCTGGGACAGGGAGCTGATTGGGACTTTCAGGTGCGGGAAGCTCCTGAGAAAAGTACGGGACACATCCAACTGAGCAATCGTGCGGTCACCCATGGGCTCGTGAAAGGCAGAAGTAGCCGAAAGGTGGACCTTGAGAGAGGAATACTGGAAACCTCAATTGGACAAAGAAATCAGGTATTGCAGGACATGCTTCACAGGACAGCTGAAAGGGTCTAGGGAATGCTTGGCAGCTCAGATGGCAAACCGCTTCCACTTTATGGCATAAGTGGCATAGGTCAAAGGCTTGCAGGCAGCCACTGGGACGTCCGCTATCCTGTTAAGGGACCCTGAACCTGGCAATGGCTACATCCTCAAGAGCCACACATGCAGATGGAGGGACCATAGGTTAGGATGGACCAGGGTCCCCTGATCTTGGTCAGCAGATTCTCACAAAGGGAGAAAGGGACCAGAGGTTCCTCAGCCAGCTGCTGGAGCAGGGGAAGCCATATCTGATGAGGCCAGAAGGGGGCTACTAGGATCATGCTGGCCCCTTCCATTTGCAGCTTGATCAGCACCCTCTGTATTAGTGGAAATGGACGTAATGCACACAGACACCTCCCGCTCCAAGAGAGGGACAACACGTCTTGCCAGAAATCTCCAGGCCCTGGATCTAACAAACAAAAACTGGACAGTTTTGCATTGAGTGGGGACGCAAAAAGGTCCAACTCTGGATGACCCCATCTGTCAAACAGATCTTCTACTATGGATGAGAGAAGCTCCCATTTGTGCATGATGGACTAAGTCCTGCTGAGACTGTTTGCCAGGGTGTTTAGAACGCCTGGCACATGGACCACAGAGAGTGTCAAACTGTGCTCCAGGGTCCAGTACCACACTCGTATGGCCTCCCTGCAAAGGGGGTATAAGTAAATCCTGCCTTGCTTGTTGATGTAGTAGACTACGCAGACTCTCTGACTGCACCAGCAGTTGGAATGGAGTAAGGTGCTCCTGAAAGACTTGCATGGCCTAGAGCACCACTCTCATCTCCAGGACATTGATATGCAGGGCGGCTTCCCACTGGGATTATGAAACCTGGGTTTGAAAAGGACCCAGGTGAGCTCCCCAGCTTAGACCCGAAGCATCTGTGGTCAGGATCTGATGTGGGGAAGAAATCTGGAAGGGGACCCCTTGCAAAAGAGTCAAGAGTCCATCCACCACTACAAAACTTTGTGGACTGGGGAGAAGACCAGGACTAGTTGGTCCAGCTCATCCCTGCGCTGGCCCCACTACACTCTGAGGGTTCACTGAAGTGCATGTGAAGCCTCACCAGTGGAATGGTGAGAATGGCTGCAGCCATTAACCCCAGTAGCCTGAGGCAAAGATTGGCAGGTGTGAGCTGACTTTTGAGTGACATCCTGAGCACAAGATATAAGGCATTCTGCTCTGTTTTGTGGTAAGAAAGTCTTCCCCTGCTTGGAGTCTAGTACCATCCCAATGTACTGCAGTCTTTGGGATGGTACTAGAACAGACTTGGGCAGGTTGACTGTTATGCCCAGAGATTGGAATAGCTGGCGAGTACACTCCAGAGTCAGCAACAGCTGTTGCCTGGATGGGGCCTTGAGAAGTCATTCGTGCCAGTAAGGGAAGACATACAGTCCCTCCCTTCTGAGGGCTTCTGCAACCGCTGCCAAGCATTCGGTAAGACATGCAGCACAGAGGATAAGCCAAAGGGCAACACTTTGAACTGGTAGTGTTCTCCCTGAAAGGCAAAGTGAAGAAACCTCCTGTGAGGAGGAAAGACCGAAATATGCCGTCAGGCGTCCTGCATGTTCAGTAAGCAGAGCCAGTCCCCTGTCTTGAGGAGGAGCAAGAGGCCTGGCAATGTTACCATCCAGAACTTCTTGTACTGGATAAAGACAGTGAGGTCCTTGAGGTCTAAAATGAGTCTCAGAACTCCAGTCTTCTTAACAATAATAATAATAAAACTTTATTTTTAAAGCGCCTTTCTGTAACCAAGGTGCTGTACAACTCAGCACATATAAAACTCAATAAAACATAGAATTACATACAGCATGCTAGCCAAAAGATAAATATCTAAAAATAATCAGTCTAGGTAGGCAGTGTGCTACAGATGGGTCTTCAAGGCCCTCTTAAAACTCTCCACAGTCGTGCACTCCTGTATCTGACGGGGTAGAGAATTCCACAGGGTCGGGGCTGAATACATAAAAGCACAGGCCCCTGATTTTTTAAGATGTACCTTGAGAATCTCTAACAACCCCTCATCAGCTGAGCGGAGTGGTCGTCCGGGGCAGTAAGGCAAGAGGAGCTCTTGCAGATAGTCCAGGCCCAGTCCATGCAGGGCCTTAAAGGTCAGAAGCCTGACCTTGAAGGTGATCCATCAATAAATCAGCAGCCAGTGCAGTTCGCGCAGCACCGGTATGATGCAACTCAAATGAGGAGTTCCCATCAACAACCGTGCGGCAGTGTTCTGCACTAGCTGCAGGTGGTGGATATCAACCCCGGCTAGCCCTAGGTACAGGGAGTTGCAGTAGTCAAGGCACGAGGACACAAAGGCATGGATCAGCGTTGCAAGGTCGCCGGATAGAACAAGGTGCTTAATCCTCACGATGTTCCTAAGATGGTAATACGAGGACTTGACGACTGCTAACGAATGCAGTGTCAGCCCGTTGTCAAAAACCACCCCCAGGTTTCGCATCCATTCAGAGGAAGGCAGCTGGACACCTCCGAGACAAATTCCAGAAGGTTGTCCAGCCACTGACCCCTCTGTCCAGCGACCCAGATCCACCACCAACACCTCAGTCTTTCCAGAATTCAATTCCAACCAGCTGGAATTCATCCAGTCCTGGATTTCTGCGAGGCAGTTATTAAAGACAGAGCACGCACTATCCTGGTCGGGTGCAAAAGACAGGTAGAGCTGGGTATCATCAGCATAGCAGTGAAACCTCAGCCCATACCATCTTACAACGTCTCCGAGGGACAGCATATACACCGCGAACAACATGAGGACAACCCTGACCCCTGAGGAACCCCACATGGCAGAGAGAATGGGCCAGAGGAAAAAATCCCCAACACCACCCTCTGAGATCTGCCAGTGAGGAAAGACTGGAACCATCCAAGAACTGTACCAGACAGGCCACAGATGAAACTCAGGCGCCCAAGGAGCGCCCCATGGTGTACGGTGTCAAAGGCTGAGGAGAGATCAAGAATTACCAGGATGGAGTGGCGTTCTGATCCCTCACCATCAGGACATCACTGATCACCTGAACCAGAGCAGTCTCGGTAATATGCCTCTTGCGAAAACTGGACTGAAAAGGTTTGTAGATATTGTGGATGGTAAGGTGGTTCTCCAGCTGTAGGGGACTAGGAAGAACCTGGAATAAAACCATTAGTTTTCCTGTCACTTTGGCACTATCTCGATTGCCTGCTTGCACAAGAGAGACTGCACCTCCTCCTGGAGAACAGATTAGTGGGCCGGGGGGTAGGTTGAGGGTGGTGGAAAGGTATCTGGAGGCTGCTGAATGAGTTCCAAGGTGTGACCACATTCTATGAGCTGCAGGATCTAAGCATCTGAAGTGACGGTAGAACCATTTATTCAGATCGAGGGAGAACCAGCCTCTGACCACCACCTCCTGGGTCTGGACCAGAGGAGGGGGTCTGGCAAGAAGTCAAACAAAGGTGGGGCCAGCTGCGGAAGCTGGACATAATTTCTGGGATGCTTGGCTGCTGCTCCAGCCTTAGTGGGGGCGGGCAAGGAAGACTGGACACTGCGCTTAACCTGGGTTTGGGGGTCCAAGCCTGGTCTATTGGCCTGTCTATGAAAAGTAGACCATCCTCTACCATGGGGTTGAGTGTGGCAGAGACAGTGGACCAACTCGAGGGCTGTATCAGAGGCTTGTAGGTCATTGATGAGGTCCTGGACACTATGAGGGGTGGAATAGGACCCTGTCCCAGTTGTTATGGACAGTTTGAATGCAGGGGATCTGCTCTGTTCCTTTCCTGTCTCTTGTCTGTCTGGTTGCGCAACCAAATTTTCTGTGAGACCTAGGATTTGATCACCTTGACAGTCTCGCAATTCTTTACCTCGTACCTCTAAGTCTTCCCTTGCTGTCTGTCTTTTCCTCCCTTGCATATCTGCTGGTATACAATATATATGCAAATCATTATGTGGAAATGTAACTGATATTGGGATCCCTTCGTTTAGAAATTATATAGTGTTAATTTTTTAAATGTATATAATTATAGTTGGAGATCACTGCAAAAAGCTATTAGAAACTCAAGGGGTTACCTGAATACAATTTTTAAACCTTTGCAGAAGAGCTGTGGAAAAGGGGCCTCAGCTCAGGCACACTGTGTTCCTGACAGAACCTGCTTAAAATATACAAGAACACTTTGGAAGGTGCTTGTTAAGAATGGGAGGTTGGAAGGACTTATAAGACAGAGCTGCAATTGCTTGCAAGTTGGACACAGACACTGAAGGAAAACTGATGGCTCTCCTCTATTTTATTTTGCCTTTGTAAATAGTTAAACTGAACACTTTTATTTTTTATGTTACTGCTAGTACAAATAAATATTTTTGATGAATTCTACACCTGCTCCTAGTTTTCCTATGCTTCCTGACCTGTGCCTCAATGACAGATGGTGTTAGCCTAAGTGGGATTTACGCTGTGCATACTCTAAGCCAGGAGTTTCGTGTGGGTACTGGACCTAGTACCAAGGAAACGTACAGAAAGGTATGGATTGTGCAGCAGCAAGTCCAGGAGTGGTTACCAGGAGAATGGCAGCCAAACTATCACAGACAAAAGTCCTAGCTGAGATAGTACAGCCAGCACAAGTTATGGAAAAAGAACAGGCAGTGACAGAACCTGAAAGCCTGACGGACTTTTTCAAATGGTAGGCTATACAACAAAAAGAAATGGAGAAACAGAGACAAAAAGAGATTCAACGTTTAGAAGCACAGAGGAGAGAAGAGATGCAGCAACAGAAGCAACGATGCCTGGATGCCTTGCAAGCTATCAAAGGCAGAGGATCTGGCACAGATCCAGACGAGCAACAAAACACAAGCAACTTAAAAGCCATTAAACTTGCAAAGTTGTGTCCCTCGGATGGTATTGAGGCATACCTGACAACTTTTGAAAGAACTGCCACAGCCTGCCAGTGGCCAAAGCAGCAATGGACAATCAGACTGGTACCCTACCTGACAGGGAAAGCCCAACTTGCTTACAGCAGTATGGACACTGCACAGTCAGAAAACTATGACCTGGTGAAAAGTGAAATCCTGAAAAGGTATAACATCTCAAGAGAGACCTACAGGCAAAGATTTCAATCTCTGAAGTACAACTCAGTCAACAATCCTCGAGAAGCCTTCACCTGACTCAAAGAACTCCTGATAAAATGGTTCCAACCAGAGGGAAAAACAGTCCCACAGATCATTGACACATTTGCCATGGAGCAATTCATCAACATCCTGCCTACAGATGTGCAGCTTTATTTATTTATTTATTTGTTTGTTTTTGTTAACCAGGTAAGCACAATAGACAATAAGTGCCTATTTTCAGGTGCGACCCAGGAGATTACAATACAGAAACATAATACATTGTCAGGGCAACATACAAGCCCACATACAAGTGGAACCAGAGTACAATAGAAACATGATACAGAGTCAAAAATAGAAACATGATACAGAGTCAGGGTAACCATACTGGCCCATGTACAAGTGGGTGGGACAGCACAAAGTACACGTTGCATTCTATGGTAAAGAAGGCAGTACATCCACAGGGTACATTAGCAGCATGGGGGGGTAGAGAATCAACAGGTAACAACAAGGCAGAGTGTAGGCAGTACGTCAGCAAGGTACATAACTAGTATTGAGAGGAAGAGAACAGCAGGGGGACAGCCATGGCGGAGTCAACTTCCATTGAAGGAAGAGTACTGAGATACAGTTGCCAGCCCTGAGGGCAGGGCATGAGAAAGTAGGGTCATAGAAGTGCTACTAGGGAGGGAGCTATTATGTAAGGGGTGCCTCTCCAGAGGACGGACGGAAGTGCTAAAGCAGGAGTATCAACAGGGGGTGGCACAGGCCGTTTACAACATGGAGGAGAGGGGTCGGGGTGAGGAGGGAGAGACTTCCCTGGAACTATTTGGCACAGAGACAAGTGTAAGCCGCTTTGAGGAAATTCCATAGGGATGATTTGAAGCAGGGGTGGAAGGGGGCGGTGTGAACTGGGGCAGGAAGGGTGTTCCATAGTTTCGGCGCGTAGACGGAGAAGGCCCAGTCACCAGTGAGGGAGCGGGTCCTTGGAACCATGCAGACCTGGGCTGAGCTAGACATTAAGTGGTAGGCAGGGGTTCCATGTTTAAGGGGAAGGGCAAGAGCAGAAGGGGAAGCATGTTGGCCTATATTATCAACAAAGTTGCTGATGACAAAGGCTCAGTGTTTTTCAGGGGGGAGCCACTCCAGTCGAGAGTAGAGCTCACACTGATGCGTAAGGCGAGGCGCAGAGAGTGTGAAGCTACATATGTTGTTGTAGGCTGTATCCCATTTTGCTAGACTGGAGTTCAGGACAGGCACAAAGGCTATAAGCCAATAGCACAGCATGGGAAGGAGAATCCCCCTGGCTATGGCAAGCCGAGCGGCCGGAGTGAGGCAATCCTTGGCTCTGTAGGCAAGACCGAGCTTGCTGTTCGAGGCTTTACAAATGTTCCAGAAATGCTCAGTGAGATCAAGTTGAGGATCTAGAGTCACACTTAGGTACCTGGCGGAGTCAAAGACCGGCAGGAAGGAGCTGCTGCCCCCATGTATAGCAAGGGGAGTAGGGCAGGAGGCGGTTTTGGCCACCGATCCGAATAACATGGCATGGGTCTTGCTTAGGTTTACGGTGAGCTTGTGTCCCACGAGCCAGTTACAGATATGACCAAAGTCTGTGTTGAGATGGGAGTTTATGGTTGCAATGTCCTGGGAACTAGACAATATTACGAGGTCATCCGCATAAAGTGCAGTGAGCTCGTAGGTTGCAATGGAGGACAGTTTGTTTATGTAAAGGGAGAACAGAATGGGACCAAGGATGGACCCCTTGGGGACCCCGCATCTAACTGGGAAAAGGGCCGAGAGGGCACGGTTGAAACAGGTGTATTGCTGTCTTCCCCCAAGGTAGTTGGAGAACCATGCAAGGGCTCGGGGGGAGGAACCAAGCGAGTGTAGAGTGGAGTGGAGTGGAGGAGATTGTGGTCAACCCGATCAAAGGCCTTTGAGAGGTCAATGAAGATGGCTCCAGTCAGTTTACCTTGGTCCGTCGTGGATCTGGCCTCAGAGGTGACCACGGCAATTGCAGTCGCTGTACTATGCCCCTTCCTGAAACCATGCTGTGCGGAGGAGAGAACTGGGTACTTCTGAAGATAATGGCAGATTTGTGCAGTCACAGAATTTTCAAGGAGCTTGCTGGTAGCAGAGAGTATGGCAATAAGGCGATAATTGTTCATCTCCTTGGGGTCACCATGTTTGAAAACTGGGACAACCTTGGCCACTTTCCAAACATCAGGTATAATTCCTGAGGTGAGGGAAGAGTTGAATATGTGAGTAATGGGCCGGGCGAGGAGTGGCGCCCCCAGACTAAGCAACTTAGGCTCGAGGTAATCATAACCCACCCCCGAATGGTGTGAGAGACCAGCGAGGAGTGCTTTGAGTCTCTAACTGAGATTAGTTTAAGGTAGAATGGTGGGGAGTGGCTCACCAAGTGGTTCAGGGGTGAGAGTTGTGGGGGCGGACAGGCAGCTCGGAGAACATACCGTTGAATGCGGAGGCTATAGTCTGGGGGTTATTGCAGTTCACCCCCCCAACATTCATGTCAGCGAGCGTGTTCTTGGCAGACTCTCCGACCAGGTTTTTAATGTTTTGCCAAAAGCGCCGGGGGTTGTAGGCCAAGGTAAGCAGGGCAGATTTGCAGAACTCACTCTTGGCGGAACGTATGGTGGACTTGCAGGAGTTTCTGAGCTGCCAATATTCTAGGAGGTCGTTGATGTTGCAGGAGATTTTGTGATTCAACCAGCATTTGTCTCTCTGCTTCATTAGGGATAATAGGCCTTGGGTAAAGGAACACTGATCAGAAAATGGGGAAAAGGCCGTTCTTTGGCCAAGGACTACAAATGGTCAGACAGAAGCCACAGCAGTAAGGTAACAGCCAAGCACCGGTAAGGCACTCTTTTTCCCGTTTAAACTTCAAGCCTGATAAGAACTCTGGTGGGGGTAACAAATCTCTGCCGAAAGACATTATTTGCTATAACTGTAATAAGCCAGGCCATATGGCAAGAAACTGCTGCAGTAAAGAGACTGGCACTGGAGCACATTTGTCCTTTGGCAAATTGGGGCAAGTACTTAACAGATGTGAAGGTGGGGCATAAAACTGTAAAGGTACTCAATGATTCGGGAAGCAGACAAACCCTAGTGCATGTTGAAGTGCTAGGAAAACAATGTGCAAAAGGACCAGGTACTGGTGTCATCTGCATCCATGGGGACATTCAATACTATCCCACAACCTAAGTGACTCTGACCATTAAGGGTGTGTCACAACAAATGAAAGTGGGGGTAGTACCTCAGTTACCTGTACCTGTGCTTATTGGAAATGACTTTCCAGGATTTTCTGAGTTAATCAAAGCAGGAGTAAATCCTGATGTTTCAGCAGCTGTGGTGACAATAGCTCAGGCAAGGAAAATTTCAGATGGTGGGGATACTTTTCCTTTCAGTGATTTTGATCCGGACTTGTTTTAGCACAGCTCCAAGATCCGGAAATCCAGGAAAGAAAGACAATGCCTGAAGGAACTGTGGCAACAAATGACTGATGGACATGAACGGTTAAAATATGAAAAATGTTGAAACTAAGCTGATAACTGATTGTGATTTTCTTTCAGAGCAAGCTAATGATGTTTCTCTCCAGGGTTATTTTAAGCAGCTGGGTGTGAAACCAAAACAGGGTGGACCAATGTTTAAAAAATGTAATGGGTTACTGTACAGTTTGGGTTAAACCTCAGACACAAGAACAGACAGAACAACTGGTTATACCACAGAAGTATAGAATAGAGTTGTTACAGATAGCACATGATAGTCCTATAGCTGGTCACTCAGGGAGGGATTGCACCCTTGCCAGATTGCTGTATAGATTTTACTGGCCTGGAATTCATGAAGATGCTGCTACCTATTGTAATTCCTGTGCTGAGTGTCAGAAAGTAGCCACAGTCACTAGAAAAGACAAGGTGCCCCTGGTGCCCCTACCCTTGATAGATGTGCCTTTTAAAAGAATTGCAATGGATGTGGTTGGTCCTTTAGACAAAAGTAAAAAGGGTAATAGATGTATCCTGGTAGTATGTGACTATGCTACTTGATACCCAGAAGCAGTTCCAATGCATACTTTCACAGCTTCAAAAGTGGCAGCAGAGCTTGCAAAAGTTTTCAGTAGGATGGGCATACCAAAAGAGATTATTACTGATCAGGGTAGTAATTTTGGTGCTGCATTACTTAAGGAGCTGTACAGACTACTAGGTATTACTGCCATAAGAGCCTCCCCCATCACCCTCAGACAGTCAGTCTTGTTGAGCATTTTGACCAAACCCTAAAATGAACATTAAAAAGGTTTGTAAAACTGGAAGGGAAAGATTGGGACCAATATTTGCCTTACCTACTCTTTGTTTACAGAGAAGTGCCACAGGTATCAACAGGGTTTTCACCATTTGAAATGCTGTATAGTAGACAGCCAAGAGGGCCACTGGATGTGATAAAAGAAATGTGGGAAGATAATCCCACTCAGAAATAATCTATAACGTCCTTATATGTGTGCCCTAAGAAAGAAGCTGGCAAAACATGTTGAAATTGCCCATAGTAATCAGGAAGAGGCCCAAAACCGGCAGAAGGTATATTATGACCATGGGATAAAAGAAAAAGTTTTCGAACCAAGTGAAATGTTTTGCTGCTGTTACCCACAACAGAAAATAAACTGTTAATGAAGTGGCAAGAGCCTTGTAAGGTTCTTAGATGTACTGGCACCATTAATTACGAGATTGAGACCCCTGACAGGAAAAATCCTACTGAGATATACCATGCTAATCTCCTCAAGAAATGGGTTGAAAAAATGTCAAAAGCTACTTTGCTAGTTTTACCAAAAACCGATAAGGAAGATATTGATGTAGCTTATGATAGACTGGAACAAATTGTAAATGCTGATGTTGTAAAGGTGAATGTCTCCTTAACCTCAGAACAAACTGCAGACATTCGCAATGTGCTAAAGACATTTAACAGTACTTTTACCACAGTATCAGGCTGAGCAAAGGGGGGCTGAGCATGTTATAGGGTCAAAGAATGCTCGTCCCATTAGGCAAAAGACATACAGGTTACCAGAGTGGTTAAGAGCTGACGTGGTTAAGGAAATACAAAAAAAAGAAAGAACTGGGTATCACAGAAGAGTCAAGGAGTGCTTGGTCATCTCCAATGGTAATTGTAAACAAAAGAAGAGGGTGTTAGAATCTGCCTTAATTTTAGGAAACAAACCAGTGTCAGAATTTGACAGTTATCCTATGTCCAGAATAGATGATTTGGTGGACAGACTGGGAAGTGCAAAGTATATCAGTATCCTTGATCTCACAAAGGGTTACTGGCAAATACCTTTAGCTAAAGAATCCGGAGACAAAACTGCATTTGCCAATTCTGTTGAATAATATCAGTTCACCACCATGCCATTTGGGTTACATGGTGCGCCAGCTACATTCCAGCAGTACATGGATGTAATTTTATCCCCTCACACTGGGTATTGTGCTGCATACCTGGATGATGTTGTGGTGTACAGTCCAGACTGGAAAAGCCACCTGGAACACCTACTAGCAATTGTCCAAGCTATCAAAAATGTAGGTCTGACTATTAATCCTACCAAATGTACACTGGGCATGCAGGAAACCAGATATTTGGGCTATGTGTTGGGAAATGGAGAAGTTAAGACAGAAATTTCTAAAAATAGAAGCTGTAGCTAACAGCTCTGTCCCTAAAACAAAGAAACATGTCAGGTAATTGTTAGGGCTGGCTGGTTATTATTGGAGATTTGTTCCCAACTTTGCTGAGTTAGCTGCTGAACTCATGAAAAAATGGTACCCAAATAATGTGAAATGGACCCCAGAGTGTGATGAAGCTTTTCAAGCCATTAAGGCTGCATTATGTTCAGCCCTTGTTTTAAGAAGCCCAGACTTTGAAAAAACATTCTTGATACAAACACATGCATCAGAGGTAGGTCTTGGTGCAGTCCTGAGTCAAAATATAGATGGGAAAGAACAACCTATTCTGTACATAAGTAGGAAGTTGCATGACAGAGAGAAAAGGTACTTCACTATTGAAAATGACTGTTTAGCAGCAAAGTGGGCTATGGGATCCCTTAAGTTTTATTTGCTAGGAACTGACTTTGACTTATAACAGATCAAAATCCTCTCTGTTGGCTTAACCAAATGAAAGATAAAAATTCCAGAATCACAAGGTGGTACCTGGCACTACAGCCATTTAAATTCAATGTGATTCACAAATCTGGTGAAGAGAATAGCAATGCTGATTTTCTGTCAAAATATGGATCTGGAATTACGGGTCCTGAAGGCTGAAAAACAAATGTATGAGTTTAAACGTTACTGTTTGCTGTACTGTTATAGAAAAAAGGATAATGCACGTGTTTAATTTCTGATAAAAGCTAATATTATTAAAGAATTAATAGAAAGTTTTGGAAACCTGTTTGACAAACCAGGTTCCCTCTTAAGGAGGGGGTGTACGTGACAGGGTGGAATAGGACCCTGTCCCAGTTGTTATGGAGAGTTTGAATGCAGGGATCTGTTCTGTTCCTTTCCTGTCTCTTGTCTATCTGGTTGCACAACCACATTTTCCTGTGAGACCTAGGATTCGATCACCCCAACAATCTTGCAATTCTTTGCCTCTCAATGTCTCTCAGTCTTCCCTTGCTGTCTTTTCCTTCCTTGCATATCTGCTGGTATAAAAATATATGCAAATCATTATGTGGAAATGTAACTGATATTGGGATTATTTGTTTAGAAATTATATAGTGATAATTTTTGGAATGTATATAATTATGGTTTGAGCTGATTGCAAAAAGCTATTTGAAACTCAAGGGGTTACCCGAGTGCAATTTTTAAGCCTTTTGCAGAAGAGCTGTGGAAAAGGGACCTCAGCTGAGGCACAGTGTGTTCATGCCAGAACCTGCCTGAAATATACAAGAACACTTTGGAAGATGCTTGTTAAGAATGGTGGGTTGGAAGTACTTATAAGACAGAGCTGCAATTGCTTGCAAGTTGGACACAGAGACTGAAGGAAAACTCTGATGGATCTCCTCTATTTTATTTTGCCTTTGTAAACAGTTATACTAAATTTTATTTTTTATGTTACTGCTAGTACAAATAAATATTTTTGGTGAATTCTACAACTGCTCCTAGTTTTCCTATGCTTCCTGACCTGTGTCTCAACAACAGACAACAGGGCCGAAAAGCTTGGTGCCACTCAATGGGGCGAAGGGCACCTTGTTTTGCACATCAGCTGCAAAACTAGAGACTCTCAGCCATGAATGCCATGACAGCAAATACCTGTGGCAGCCATCCTGGCCACCATGTCGGCCAAATCAAAGAGGACCCAAAGGAAATGTTTGCTGACATCCTCTACAGTTTGCAGGCACTGAAGCAATTATTGCCTCTGGGTGCCATTAGGGAGGACTTGGGCAGCTGCCTTGCCCTTCCTCCAGTTGGCATTCTGGAACATGACCATATGTGACAAACAGTTTATAATCCTCAGACCTAAGGTAAAGAAGGTGTAAACCCTCTTACTCCAGAGGTCAATCCTGCAGGATTCCTTGTCCAGGGAAAGGGAGTAAAGGTACTTAGGCACCTTAGACCTGTCATGGGCTGCCTTGATGACAACCGAGTCAGTTTCAGCCTGGGTCACAAAATAAGGAAGGGCCTGGGGGGCATTATACATCCTGTCTGCCTTGCATGGCATTGCTGGCACCATGTCTACCTGGTTACCAAAATTCAAATAAATAAATATCCAGCCTGTGCCAGGCTGCTGTAGTGGCATTTTTCAGGGCTGGCAGCATAAGAGGGATAATTTTAGAAGGAGAATTGGGGATCTTCAAGTAGTCAGCCAGGTCCTTCCTGGTGACATCCTCCTCTTCAGTCTGGAAGCCCACAGTGGCAGACAGCTGTTTCATGACATTGTAGAAGTTGGCATCCTCAGGATGAGACCTGGAAGTATGCTTAACTAAGTCCTCACTGACTGAAGAGGCAATGGACTTGTCAGAAAGAAGGATTTCCTCCTCATCCTCTACACCATCAGGGAGGGTAAGGTCAGGATGGTATTCCTCTTCGACGTCGACCTCCTCATATGGGTCTGGTGTCACTGCAGTTGTTGGCCCTCAGGGAGGTTCCCTTGGATGATGAAATGGTGTCGACAACGAAGCTGCCAGCGACGATGGCCTACTGAAGGCACTGAACTGCTGAACCAGGACATTGGTGAACTTAACCAGTATCTCGTTCAGGTCCATGGTCATCATCAATGGAGGGGGGGCTCAATGGCACAGAAGCTGGTGACCTGCTGACCTGAGAGCCTGACAAGCCTGTAGCCCTTGGAGAGGAAGGGGTAGTCACTGATGGAGGAGCCGTCGATGACGAGCCCATTGTCAATGGAGGAGGGGCCGACAACCCGGAAATCGATGGACAGGCATCCTGAGTTGGGCGGAGAAGCTGTCAGTATGGGTCTGGTAGGGATAGAGACCTGGACAGCTGGTCTGTTTGTTGAGGCACCACCATTGACGAAGAGCTGCCCCTTGAAGAAGAGGCCAACTGGGAGTGGGATGGCTGCCGGGGAAAGCGGTAGCAATCCTGGTCTTATTCACCCCCCCCCCGAGGACTTGTCTCGGGACTTGGAGGCCTGGGAGCTCATGGACTCGGTGGGCGATGAAGCAGCTGGGGCCCCAGAGGACCCCAACCAGGAGTTGGCTACCTGCTGCTCCATCAGGAATTTTTTTGAGAGCCTTCTTGTGTCACCTGAGGGTTGTTTGGTTCAATTTCTGGCAGAGCTCACAGTCTGAGACTTCATGGTCTGTCCCAAGACAGCATACACAAATGGAATGTTTGTCTGTAGAGGTGATCTTTTTTCCACAGCAACAGCACTAGAAAAGAGAAAGAAAAGGAGGATTAACTCTCAACAAAACCAAAAATGAAGAAAATCTCTAAAAGAGATTTTTGTGGAAAAAAACAGAAGAAAAATGGCAAAAAAAGGCACAAAACACTAAGATGGCTCTTCCGAGGAGATTGTGCTTGCAAGTCGATGGTGTGAAAGAACTGAGGAGGAAGCGGGGCCACCAACACCTATATAGGGTTGGTGACGTCAGCAGTGTGGGTGACCCAGTTGTACTGCTGAAAATCTTCTGTGTGGACTCCCCTTCACTGACAGCGAAGTTTCCTACGGTGTTACCTGATGACTGAGATACCCCTGAAGAAGACTTCTCATTACACACACCACTCCATACTTTAATTCTATATATATCATCATACTGTGTTATCATGACACCCCTACCTTGAAGCCAGTCATTTCCTTGGATTAATGACTGGTGGGGAGAGGTGTTCCTAGGCTGTGCCTCAGGCCACCTATCCCCCCAACTGGTCTTTAATCCCTTGGAAATTACCAGCGTCTCAGTCATTATTGCTTAATTGTAGCCTAGAAAGGACAACTTTGACCATAAAATATCTATCTCTCTAACAAAAGGAATGAGATTTATGATGTCACACTAACTGCAATGTCTCCATTTGCAGGGTGTTTTGTAAGTAAAGGAACACTGTTCCACACTGTCTGTTCTCTGAAAGGTTGCATTTAAGTATACTAGTCTCAGATTTATTTTGCGTAAAATTGGGTAAAAAGTCTTTATAAAAAATTTAACATAAAATGCCATCCTGTGGTCCCCCCCATTGCATCACTAGATGGACAATCCTCTCTTTGAACAAGGGAAAATACAGCTTTTTGTTATGTTGGGCCACAGGAAGAAGTTTAATCTCCAGGAGTTTGATACCATCAAGCACACGTCATAGGGTTACTGCCTGTCCTGATTTTCGCAGGACAGTCCTGATTTGGGCAGCTGTGTCCTGCAAAAAAAACATGAAAAATACTATGGGCCTGATATTCAGAAATGCACCGAAGGCTGGCGTAACCCCGGCGCAGCACAACATGACTGCGCTATGGTGCAGTGATTGCAATATTCAACGGTTGCGCACGGCAACATGTGCTGGTGCAACATGGCTGAATATCACAGGGGTGCACTATGGCGCAGCCAGAGGTGCACCAGGGAGCAATCTGACCTGTGCCATAGCACAGTCAGAGATGTGCAAGGGAGCAAGGGAAGACGCACCAAGGCACTGAAGGACCAGCTCCAGGCACTGCTGGGACCAAGGTGGTGGGGACAGCGCAGGGAGGCAGTGGAGCCCAGCCGCGAACAGTGGTAGGGACGCACAGTGGTGGGCCACAGGTGATGACCACACACAGGGCGCACACAGGTAGCCAGCCCCCAACCCCCCTGCACCAGGGCAGTGGACGCAGGGAACAGGTGGCACTATCGGCCAAGGGTGAGCTGCTACCGCCCCCCCCCACTGGACGGCATGCCTCCACCCACCCAGACCATGGCAAGCCACACCCTGGCACACGGCACCCAACACACAGGCCACACATCCTGTACAGCCAGCCCATGACCACCCCAAGGCACAGCCACCAACTAAGGGGCAGGACACCACCATGCATGGCCCGCACAATGACACAAGCACACCACACAGACACCCACCACGCCACTGCAGCATGGCTCCACTCGCCAGCTGCAAAGCAGGCACGGACACAGGCAGGTAAGCTAGCAAAATGTATTAAAGAACTATATACAATAAAACCAGAGGGAAAGAGTAGGAGAGTGAGAGATGGGGATAGAGGACAGGGACTGTAAAGTGAGACGGGGAAGGGAAGAGAAGGCAGGAGCAGGCAGGATGTATGGGGCCTGCTACCAGTGGCCACGGCCTGCTGCCGCCTGGCGCCTCCATCCCTGCCTGTCACGCAGCACCATTCTCCTCGTCTGTCGTGCAACTTCCAGCATGGTGGCGGTAATCAGAATGATCATCCGCAGGAGCTGGCAGTACAGCGGCAGCCGTGATCTCTTCCAGATGCCTATGACAAAGGAATAGACAGGTGATCAGTGCATGTCCATAGACACCATGCCCTCCCACTGTGCGCAGCACACAGTGGGAACACATGCCCCTGGAGTGGCACCCCAGCCACCCACAGTGGGTGGGCCAACGCCTGCTGACACCCCAGCATGCCACGACAGTGTAAAGCGGTGGACACCGCCGCCCAAGGGCCACATGACCATTCAGTGGCAGGCAGGTGGCACAGTGCTGCAGCAGCACCAATGGAAGCCAGATGCACGCCCTTCCCACCAACAGCTGCCACACGTGTGCAATTTCTGCCCCTCAGTGGCATGCACACCACACAGTGTGCTGTACATAGCTGACACAGCACATGGCAAAGGTGGCCATGGCTGCACCCCCACCCCTACTGACCACCTGGGAACGAGTAAAGGAACAGAACAGTGCCTACCTGCCCATTGTGGCGCTGGTCCTGCAGCCGCTCCACCTCCTCCACTTGGACCAGCTTCCCCAGCTGGTTGTCCTGCAGTGGCCTGCTGCGGCCCGCCAGGCACCCCTGCTACCCTGGCACAGCATCGATCCTCAGGGCCTAGGAAAGGAACACAGACAGGCACACATCAGAACACAGCCACAGCATGGGCCCACCGCCCCAACCCCATGCCAAGTGTGTGCCCCAGTCGGGCATGACCCGCAGGGCAGTGGTGCAGCGCACCTGGTGTCTGGCAATGCCACACCACAGGTCACACACCAACAGGCCCCCCCAGGCATGGCAGGCAGCCCAGCCAACACCATGGTATGGCATTTGTGCACAGAAGCAGTATGTGCTGATTTACCCGGCCGTGGCATGGCCCTCCTATGGACACGTGCCTGCAGTGCCCTCAGCCACTCAGGGTCCCTCCGCATAAGGTCACCGTACCAGTGGCAGCACTGCTCTCCAGTGCATTGCACCCCGGTGGCCTGGACCAGACCAGCAGCAATGGCCTGCCACAAATCTGTTCTGGCCTGCTGCAGGGGCTGCTGCCCAATCAGGCCTGCTGCATGTGGCACAACCTGTGCCACAAGGTTCACAAGTTCCACCTGGCTCCAGTTGCTAGCACATCACACCCCATGCCGCGCCATGCTGCCTATACGATTGGCGATACAAAATGGCGCCCAGTAGCACACGTGCACAATGTGCACAGGATGCATGCCTCGTGGACAGTTACGTGGCGTCTGCCAATTGCGCATCACCGTGGATGCACGGCATCAACGTGGCCAACCTGGCACAAGTAGCAGGAGTCCCAAGGGGGCATAGGGTCAGGGCAGAGGTCAGGGGTCAACCCATGCAAAGTGCACATGAGCACTATAGGGCCCATATCATATAGTGCGCAATAGGGCCTATAGCATCTGAGCGCCATGGGCCCTAAAGTGCACCACACGCCATGGGCCCAATAGCACCTGTGCAACATGGGCGCTATAGTGTATGAGCACCATGGACCCTATAGCACCTGAGTGCCATGGGCCCCATAGCACCTAAGTGCCATGGGCCCTACAGCACCTGAGTGCCATGGGCCCTATAGCGTCTGAGCGCCATGGGCCCTACAGCGCACCACGCTCCATGGGTGTAATAGCGCCTGAGCACCATAGGGTCCATGGTGCATTCGGTGCTATGGCCCCTACAGGGCTCCTAGCGCACAGTGTGCAATAGGCGGGAGCACAATCCATGACGCATGCGTACTGTGGGCAGCGCACTGCACATGACACGGCATTGCGCCACGACATGCACCAGAGCAATTCCATTGTGCAAGGAGTAAGTGCGCGATATTCAGCCACCACATGCTAATGAGGTCATCGGCCCATTCGTGGTGCACTGGGGATATTAGCACGTCATTACCATTGTGCAACAGCTCATTTGCATGCGATGCACTATAAAGGTGCCACACTGCAGCACAGGCCATGGACCAGTACTGCAACCATCTGAGGTAAGTTGTGCCTGCCGTGGAGATGGCCAGCACAGCAGGATGGATGGGGTGGGCCGCTGCAGCCAGTAACCACATGTCCATGTCCACAGGTAGCAACATGTCTGAGCATGAGGAGACCGAGGAGCATGGGGCTGCCTGCAAGCGCAGGCCCAACGTTACGAAGGCGGAAGCCAATGCCCTATTCGAAGCCTACCTCGACAGGCAGCAATTGCTGAGTGGCACCAGTGGCACACCACAGGCCAGGGCCACGGCCTGGGTGGAAGTGGCAGTGGCCGTTGAACCAGCAGGGCAGCCATCAGGGGTCTGTGCAGGACTGCAAAAAGAAGGTGGGCACTGGCAAACGGTGGATAAAGGAGAAAGTGGCAGCCATACGGGCTGCCAGGACAGCCACTGTTGGGGACCATGCTGCTGTTCCACAGCTCACAGTGCAAGAGGAGTTGGTGGCAGCCACCATGCAGCACAGCACGGTTGAGGGTGTGCCAGGTGGTGGCTTCCAGACAGGAGGGAGCCCATCACTGCATGGTATGTATGCCGGGGGGGGGGGCTGGTACAGTGGCACTAACACATCTGTTTTCCCTTACAGCACCGGCACACCAGCATGCAGTGGCAGGGGCACCAGTGACTGCTGTGGGGGCAGGCCCAGTCCCGGAAGACCAGCCAACTACCTCCACAGGCATCTGGGGGCCCAATCGGCTGCAGCACACCACCGTTGTCCAGCCAGATGTCCTGGGCTTGGTGGTGGACGAGGCCCTGGCTGTGTTCCAGCAGGATGCCAGCCATGGCGTGCTCTGCATGGAGACACACATCGGGGCAGGGTCTGACACTGATAACGACATGACCATCAACCTGGACAGCGTCGGTGTTGTCGTGGGGGAGACACCCACACTTGCCACCATCACTGGCAGCGCGGCCAGTGGCCTGTTGGCAGTGGAACAGCTGCCTGCCACTGCCCCTGGTTCCGCTGTATGCACAGCCACAGTGGTGCTGGGTGGTGGTGCATGTGCCCAGGCACTGGCCAGCACACAGGGGCCAGAAGGGCAGCAGCAGCAGATGGCTGGGGACGCTAGGCGGCCGGGCACGGAGTCCGCCGCCAGTGCATCTGACAATGACCTACTCCATGGGGACCCTGCTGTGCAGCATCCACCTGAGTGGGGAGCATGCAGCGCAGTTGTACAACACCGAAGGGATGGTAGCACGCCCATGCACCCCAGGCGCCGACCCACTGATTGAGCACACCCGATTGCCGTGGGCCTCCATGGAGCAACAGGTGCTGCTTGTAGTTGGGGTGCGTGCACTCCGCACAGAGGTGTTCCAGGCAGCCGAGCAGCATGAGAGGGGCACCACACAGGTCCTGGAGGCCATACAGTGCCTGCAGGAGGACACGACCGCATCCCTGGACCATATTGCCAATGCGATCTCAATTGGCCTTGCGCCACTGGCTGCCACAGGGTGTTGTCGCCAGCCACAGTCACCGCGGAATGCACTGTCCACCCCACGAACCCAGCATGGGGTGACACCCTCCATGTCAATGACGGGCTCTGCTGTCAGCATCCCAGGCACGCCTGGGGTGGGCCTGTTTGGGTGCCTACAGACCCCCGCGAGGACCCGGTCACATTCCCGCAGTTCGACCCCTGGGCGGCAGTTGCATACCCCTCCGTGGCCATTGAGCAGTCTGTGACTGCCGCCCCCGTGTCCGTGGGAGCTGTGTGTCTGCACGGCGGCCCTGATGTGTGCACCACCCTGTCTGCAGTCAGCTACCACCGCCCTGTGTGCACATGGGTGATATGTGAGTGTGTGCATGACACAGTTGTGGCAACTGTGTGTCCTGCCACACACTGCCTGTGTGTGCACCCACCTAGCCGCTGGCCCATGTGGCATGTGCATGATGATGGCAGCACAGCACTGGTTGCACCTGTGCATCGGCACCCTGCATCTGATCTACGCCACGTGCTAGCGCCTGGGCACGTGCCTGCGTGTGTTTGTGTGTGTGTGTGTATGTGTGTGTTGCTGTACAGTGCTGCATAGTGTTGTGCGTGGCTGTGTGGCACCGCCACCCAAGCCCCTGCTCCACGCATGTGTGTGCATGCCCATAGCCATGCCTGCCCAAGCAAGTGTGCTGTGCCATTGTGTCTGTTCATTGCTTGGGTGTTTCTCCACCTACCTGTGTGCAGCGAAGTGCTCCTGTGCAATCATGTCCCGGTGCTGGCGTACCATCCTAAGGAGCCAGGGATCCCTCCGCCCAGGGGGTCTGCCCACCACCGCCCAGCCACTGCCCCCATCGTCCCCACTGCTGTCCTCCTCTTCAGCCTCGACAGCTATCCCACGGTCAATGGCCATGTTGTGCAGCATGCAGCAGGCCAGGAATAGGCCACAGGCCTTTGAGTGGCTGTTCTGTAGGGCACCGCCAGACCTGTCTAAGCAATGGAAACGTGCCTTCAGCATCCTGAACACACGCTCAATGATGTTCCACATGCTGGCATGTGCCACATTGTACCAGTCCTCTGCTGGGGACACCAGGCACCGATAAGGGGTGAGCAGCCAGGGCCTGAGTGGGTAGCCACTGTCACCTGTGTGGACGGAAGTATGGTTAGCCTGGTGTCCTCCGTCGCTGTGCCCCTTGCCCATCCCTGGTACTCCCACCAGCGCACCTGCCCTGCCCACCCCCCAAGCCCTGCTGTATCCAGCTGCCCATGGTCATCCCATACTTACCCACTAGGTGGCCAGTGGAAATATCCCCACTCTAGAACCTGTCGCACAGTGCTGAGCCGGACCAGGTGAATGTGTCATGTGTGCTCCCAGGGTGTGTGGCACAGACACTGGTTATGCACTCCTGAAATCACACACCATCTGGCAGTTGATTTTGAGATAGCCCTTCCTATTCACATATGCTACCCCCTCCAGGCCAGGACGCATGTGGATGCCCACAAGGGTGAAGTCGATGGCCCCTAGCACGCCAGGCATCCGTACTACCCTGTGGAACTCCTGCATGGTTGCTGTATGCTCTGCTTGTGTGCTGGGGAAATGGATGTAGTCCACAGCATGTGGCAGCAGGGCACTGATGAACTGTGTGAGGAGCCGTGACGTGGCCGACTGGGTTATGCCTGTGGTGTCCCCTGTTGGTCTCTGGAAGGTGCCCGTGGAGAGCAGGCACATGACAGCTGTCACTTTCGTCTCCACTGTCAGGGTGTGGCTCCGTCTAGTGGGTTCCTGCATCTCCTCACTGCACAGCTCACAAAGCTGACTCAGAATTGCCAGGTTCAGGCGATATCAGCCCACAATCTCCATATCAGTGTAGGTCTTAAAGCTGATGCGGGGCCCGTACCGCCTGTTCCGGGTGTACCACTGATAGGCCCTTCCATGGCCACATCGCTCTGCCTCCTCACACCCCTCACTACGGCCTCCACCTGGAAGGCTGCACTGGCCATGGCCCCTGTTGTCCTGTCTCCCCCTGGGCATCCGGCTCCAGTGGACCGCTTGCCACCATGGGGCAGTGCCTGTCTCTCTCTGCCAGGCTCCCTCCTGCGCCACCTGCCCCTGGCTTTCAGTCGCCTGCAACCTCTGTCCCACGCCCCCTGTGGGTGCCTGTGTCACCCCCTCCAGGGTCTAGTGGCTCCTTCTCTCTCACTCTGTCTGTCTCCCTGTTCCTCACACTCTCACTCACTCTCTCTCTCTCTCTCTCTCTCTCTCTCTGTCTCTCTGTCCGTCTGCCTTTCTGTCTTGCTCCTCTCTGGCGCAAGTGCTTCCCCCTGCTTGCTCCCTGTTTTTATAAGCTCAAGTCTGCTCAGCGCATCTGGCCATTGCTCCACACTTGCGACATGGGCCGGGGGTTAAATATCGTACTGTGCTGTGTATTCATGGGAATGCCCCCTGCCCTTACGCATGCATTCATTACAGTTGCGCATTGGCGCACTGCTACTTGCGCTGCGCAATGGCTCCTGCTGAATATCGCTCCATGGAGCATTTCTGCAGTTGTGCGCTTTGAATATCCAGGCCTACATGACCTGACTTCATAGCAGAAAAAATACTTTCTAACTTTCCACTAAATGTTGCAGTAAACTATAATACCCCAACTAAAATACATTAAAATGATAAGACACAATAGAAGCAACTAAGAAACTACAATATTTAGCCATAATTCTGATTATATAGAGAAAATAAGTCTGTTGCATGTGTCAAGGTTAGGTAATGTCCTCCAAAAAAATCTTGCATCCCTAAGAAATGTCCCACTTTAGTCTTCTTAAAAGGTGGCAACTCTAACACATCAAGACATGTGAACAGACTGCAATCACTGTCGATCTCTCTAGATTATGAAAAGCAAAATACCATTGAACCTTGTCTCTTCCTTATGACTCAGAAGTTATTTATTTCAAAAGTTTTACAAGAAAAGATATGATAAGCTGGTGTCAGATTGCTCCCAGATGGTAGAAACCTTCAAATAGCTGAAGGGAATAAACAGGGTGAGGGAAGGTAGCATATTCAGGATGAGTGAAAATAAATCAACTAGGGGACACGCATTTAAGCTGGAGGGGGGTCAATTTAGAGGAGATATAAGAGGGCAGTTCTTCACAGAGAGGGCTGGTGGGTCCATGGAATAGGCTGCCAGAATAGGTGGTGAGGTAGATTCAGTGAGCAAATTCAAGAGGGCTTGGAACAACTACATGGGGCTAAATAAAAGTAGAAGGGCATGGAATGGAGGGTGTAAGATGAACTAGATGGGGAAGGGGGTATTTGGGCAGACTGGATGGGCCAAGGGGTCCTTTTCTGCCAGCAAATTTCTCTGTTTCTATGTATAGCATAGTAAAGCATTACTATGTGTTAACTCAGCTGTATTTCATATTCTTCGCAAAAAACTCTGACTCCATTATGTTGCAAGTAAACCATTAAATTAAATGCAATTAAATTTCATATTTCTCAATGTACTGAGGATCCTGAAGGGAGATATAGAACAGTTACATACTTACCGTAACAGCAGATCTTCGCGAGAATCTCTTTTGGAACTTACAGCCAACAGGTGCCACGACCACAAGGAAACTTTGCAACCAGTCTGTCAGGGATCACTCATGATGACGTCAGACATCGGCATATACATAAATGTGAGTGGCCCCTCCTCTCCTCAGTTCCCACCAGAGATCATACTTGGATGATGTCTCTCTAGGGAGCCAGGACAGAACCCAGCACTCTACAAACCAGGCAAGGCAGAGGTCTGGAAAACTGCACAATGGAGATGGGAGCAGCAAACCCTGAGTTACAGGCCCAGAAGAGGGAGGAGGGTGGGACGGCATGGCCTGATGAAAGAGATTCTCTCAAAGATCTTCTGTTACAGTAAGTAACCGTTGTAGCTTCTTCAAGGATATCTCTTTCATCAGGCCACACCTTTGGAAAAAGTACCAAGCAGTACTGATTGAACTGTCTGTGGGGTTGGCGCCTATAGGCTTATGAAAGTAGGCCTTGAAGCCAGCTCATCTACGAGATACAGTGTCCAGACTGTAGTACCTAGTGAAGGTGTGGACAGTAGTCCAGGTAGCAGCTGCATAGATCTCTGCAGCAGACACATTTCTAAAACAAGCAACAGTGGTGGCCATGCCTCTAGAGGAATGACCACGAACCACCCCAGGAGGTTCTTTACTGTACTTTCTGTAACAGAACGTAATACTGTTTGCTAACCATTTGGACAAGCACTGTTTAGAACCTGGGATGGCCTCTTTTCCACGGGTGAATGGTGACGACTTCCTGCAGTCGTTGGCATGGTGTGTATAGTACCTGAGTATTCTATGCACATCTAAGACGTGGAGCAATGATCCCCCTGGATTGGCATGCTTTGGGAAATAAACTGGCAGAAGGATGGTTTGATTTAAAGTAAATTCTGATAAAAACTTCAGAAGAAACTTAGGATTAATATGTAAAGACACCCTGTCTTTGAGAAAAATCAAATAAGAAGGTTCGCACATTGGAACCTGTAGCTCTGAAATCCTTCAAGCAGAAGTGATTGCAACTAAAAATAATGCTTTCCAAGAGAGAAAGTGTACACCACAAGTCACGTCTGGCTCAAAAGGAGCCAAAGTAAGCTTTTCCAAAACAAAATTCAGGTCCCAAGCTAGAACTGGATTGTGGATTGGAGGCTTCAGATGTTGAATGCCTCTCAAGAATGTATGGGCCACCTCCAGCTGTGCAACTGCATGACACTCGATAGGCACATGGAAAGCTGAGATAGCAGCCAGGTGCATTTTGATAGAAGAATACTGCAGGCCTGAACCTGATAAGGACAGCAGGTACTGCAGAAACTGATTAACCAAACAGGTGAATGGATCCAGGTGGTGAGAAGCGCCCATAATGCAAACTACTTCCTCTTCATGGAATAAGTGGATCTGGTGGAAGGTTTTCTAGCAGCCACCGGAACATCTGCCACTTTTTAGAAAACCCCAAAACGAGCTATGGCTATGTCTTCAGGAGCCATGTATGCGGATGGAGAAATTGCAGGTCTGGATGGTCCAGGGTTCCCTGTTCCTGTGACAGTGGACCCATGCACAAGGGCACAGGCACCAAAGGTTCCACAGCTAGCTGCTGCAGTCAGGGGATCCAGATCTGTTGAGGCCATAGGGGAACAATGAATTTCAGAGTTGCCCCCTCCATCTGCAGCTTGAGTACCACTCTCTGAGTTAGAGGGAAGGGAGGGGAGGGAAGGCATATAGGAACTTTCCTTTTCAAGAGAGGAACAACACGTCTCACCAGAAAATTCTAGGCCCCAGAGCAAGCAAGCAGAAAAGTGGCAGTTTTGCATTGTGTGGGGATACAAAAAGGTCCAACTCTGGATGACTCATCTTTCAAATAGGTAGTCGACCACTGAGATCAACAGTTCCCACTCACCATCCTGGACTGTGACCTGATTAGCCTGTCTGACAAGGTATTTTGGATGCCTGGAACTTGTACTGTGGACAGTTCTAGTCCATGTTATGCAATGCCAGGTCTATTAAGAACAAGACTGCTTTAATAGCAGATCTTGTGGGATCATCTGACCTGACCTGTATCACCAAGACCTGGCTAGATGAAAATGCTGACCCAGTTTTGGCCTCAGCAATTCCAGGTGGGTATTCGGTGATACACCGCTCAAGGATGGATCATAGGGGCAGGGGTGTAGCCAATTGTTTTAGATCAGAACTAAGCCTGGTGGAAGTTCCAACAGGGATCACCAACTCCTTTGTATGTATCCTGGGTGAGGGTGTAGGGTGCAGGATTCTTCTTATCTACCGTCTACCAGGAGATGGGAAAGTTTTCCTGCAGGAAGTCGCGGACTTCATCGTCGACCTGACATTGGACTCTCCCAGATGGCTGATCCTGGGGGACTTCAATGCCTGGGTCGACAATGAACTTCCGCAGTTTGGTCAAGACTTCCTCCAGTTAATGAACTCTCTGGGCCTTACACAGGTTATTACCTCCTCAACCCATGTTAGAGGTCATTCACTGGACTTGGTGTTCCTCCTGGGGATGGAGATATCTGACTTGGTAGTAGAGCCAGTCGGGTGGTCTGACCATCACACCATCGGGTTCAGTTTCACGGCTCCCCTGAGTAAGCCGGCCCCTACAGAGATGACCCAGTACCGTCCTTTAAGGGGTGTTACCCCAGATGGCCTAATGATGATACTGGATCTATCGGGTGTGCCGAGTGAATGCGGGGATCAAGGGGATCTAGTACTTGCCATTAATAAGGCGGTGGTGGCAACCCTGGATTCCATGGCACCTGTTCGTGTTCACCCCCTCACCCTCCATCCAAGGTCTCCTTGGTTTGATGAGACATTGAAGGAGTTGAGGAGAGTGGGGTGAAGGTTAGAGTGGAGCTGGTGGAAATCGGGCCTAGAGTGCGACAGGCTTAGGTTGATGGACCATTATGTGGTTTATCAATCAGCAATCACCCATGAAAAGCCAGAATTCCTGTCCAGGAAGATTGCTGTTGCACAGAACTGACCAGCTCAGTTCTTCTGGACTGTGGACAGATTGTGCAATCCAATCTGTCTCCAGTCTGGAGGAGCCTTGTCACAAGAATGATGTGATGAGCGTGCTCATTTTTTTGCAGATAAGGTTGCCACAATCAGGCCCTGTATCTGTCTGGCCCACTCTAATGGCAGTTGCGGTGGTCAGCAGGAGATGTCGGGCCCTCAGTGTATCTGGTCTGACTTTAGCCAACCCACAATCACTGACATTGTGATGATCATCAAGATGCTGAGACCAACCAGCTGTAGTTTGGATCCGGGCCCTACACAGCTCCTAGTAGGATGCGTTGATGAGATCAGCCCAGTCCTAGCTGAGATAGTCTGGAGGTCATTGGAGAGGGGGATCTTTCCAGAACCCCTAAAGGAGGGAGTTGTTCGGCCCATCCTTAAAAAAAAACTCCCTTGACCCGGACTGCTTGGCGAACTACAGACCCGTCTCTAACCTAACCTTTGTGGGTAATGTTACTGAGAAGGTGGTTGCATCACAATTGGATGATCATTTGACCAGCCACAATGTCTATGATTCTCTCCAGTCAGGATTTAGGAAGAGGCATAGTACCGAGATGGCCCTTGTCCAGGTGCTAAATGACCTCCTAATAGCGAGAGATTGGAAGTCTCATTCCCTCTTGGTCCTTCTTGATCTCTCTGCAGCATTTAACATTGTGGACCATGGAGTGCTGTTGGACCCCTTGCGGCTCATCTGTGGACTGTCTAGTACGGTCCTCAGGTGGTTTCAATTGTTCCTCGAGGGTAGGACTCAGAGAGTGGTGTCTGGGATTTACTCCTCGGCCCCTCTCCCCCTAGCCTGCAGGGTGCCGTAGGGCTCCATCTTGTCACCCATGTTGTTTGCAGTGTATATGCTGCTGTTAAGAGAGATTATTAGGCGGTATGGTCTGAGTTTCACTGCTATGCAGATGACACTCAGCTGTACATGTCCTTTGCACCTGGTCAAGGTGTGTTCTTCTCGGTATTTAATAACTGTCTCACCAAGATCCAGGACTGGATGCATGCGAGCTGGCTGCGGTTGAACCCAGCTAAAACTGAGGTACTGGTTGTGGACCCTGATCCTCGGGAGGTGGGTTTGTCAGCAGACTCACCCTCGAGCCTTTGTCTCGGGGGTGTTGCGCTGACTACCTCAGACCGGGTGCGGAACCTAGGCGTTATTATTGATGACGGCTTGACCCAGAAATCGCAGGTGTCAGCAGTCATCAAGACCTCTTTTTATCATCTGAGGAATATTGCCCGAATGAAACATCTGGTTCCTCCCAACAATCTTCCAAAGTTGGTCCACGCCTTCGTTACCTCTCGTCTTGACTGTTGCAATGCCCTTTACCTAGGGCTACCAGGGGTTGATGTCCACTGCCTTCAGCTAGTGCAGAATGTGGCAGCCAGGCTGCTGACTGGTACATCTAGAACCAGTCACATAACGCCTGTGCTTTGGGGACTGCACTGGCTTCCAGTGTGGTGGAGGATCACCTTCAAGGTCGGTTTGCTGACCTATAAAGCCCTACATGACCAGGGACCCAGTTACCTGCAAGATCTCCTTCGCCCTTACTGTCCCCTCCGCCATCTCCGATCCACCGAAGAGAGATTGCTAGAGATTCCCAGGGTCTGTTTAAAGACATCTGGGGCCCAGTCTTTTAGCTTTGTGGCCCGACCCTGTGGAATTTTCTACCTCGTCATGTGTGAGATTGCCTGACCGTCCAGGAGTTTAAAACTGCACTAAAAACTTATTTATTTGAACTGGCATATTCTGTTTTTTAAGGGTAGTATTATAACTGTTAGAATTTTAAACTGTTGGATTTTACTGATTATTGCTGGTATTATTTATTTAGTGGTTTACTATGTACAAGCACCTTGGTTATAAGAAAGGCGCTTTTTATAAATAAAATATGATGATGATGTTCCAGAGCCCAATACGAACCCCTCATTGCTTCCCTGCAGAGCAGAGAGGAATAAGTCCCCCTTGTTTGTTGATGTAGGGCATCACATTGACAGTGTCCATCTATATTAACAGAGGACCTAGGGACAAGTGGTTCTGGAAGGCCTGGAGTCCATACAGAATGGCCTGCATTTCCAGAACATTTTTGTGCAAGGTGCTCTCCACTGGTGTCCATATGCTCCGTATCTGATAAGGACTCAAGAGCCCTCCCCACCCCAACTCCGAAGCATCCATGGTGAGGATCTACAGAGGGGAGGGGATCAGGAAGGGAACCCCCTTGAGCAAGTTGCTGGGTTCCATCCACCACTTGAGCACTTTGCGTACAGGGGATGTGACCAGAGATGCAGCAAAATTTAATTTTATCCTGCAAAATATTTAACGAAAATGTATGCCTTTCGCATAATATTTCATGGGTGCAAAATGTGAAATTCTGCCGTCGAAATGCTGAATTTCACTGGTGAAATATAGATTTAGTAGTTGCCGTATTGGTCCTTGCAAGAATAGATCCAGAAGCAAATGATTTGATACCTTTTAATGGACCAACATAGATGTAACAACAAGAACAAAGTGCTCTAGCTTTCGGACCAACCAGTCCTTCTTCAGAAGCTCATGGCAGTTGTTTAGAAAATACAATACTTATGACAGCTAGATAATGCAGAGAAAAACATAAAAAAAATCCCCATTGGTTTAAAATACTCATTTAAAAAAAAACAGAATATGATGTCAGAGAAGTTTAACAGTACAATACTGCCCTCAGTCCAAAAGAACCTTGGGTTCAGATGTGCTTGGTGCAACACACATACAAAGAATCCTACTGCACATAAATTTAATTAACATAAGATAACACTGCTGAAGCAGATAACTCCCAAATCAAGCCATGAGTGTCAGCAGTCAGTATAAGAATGTGATTACTGAAAGGCAACCCCACCCAGCTTAAAGACAAACTAAGATAGTTATAGGGCTCATGAAATTACAGTGTATGCATTAAAGACAAGAATCACCAGTAAAGTTGTCTAAAAACATCAGTGCACACTGTGTGATGTAAAACCTAGCTGGACATGTCACCCAGCTGTATTCTCAAGCTAAATAAAGGCCCAAGAAATTACAAAAACCTCAGGACTATATAAATGATAATTTAAATATAAATTGATAATATTAGTGTTAAAAACTCTAGTCGAGGAACCTCAAGGAATTAAGACCATGCAGCCTGATATGTACTGATGTCAATATATACTGAGAATGTAGCAACTTCATGTACCACAAGTGTCTAGGGAATCTGAAAAGAGATAAAAATGTAATTTATCTCCTCCTGTTCATACAAACAATATAACCTAACCACCCACATCACAATAATGTGGGTGGGGAGATCTATAAAAGGAGATGTTGTCTCTCTCTCCCCCCTCCTTTTTTCCTCTCTCTCTCTCTCGCTCTCTCTCCCACAGACACACACACACACACCGCACTCACTCTCTCCTAGTGAACCTATATTAACTTCAGTCACTGCAATTGTTCCCAAAGGAATACAACTTGTCATGAAATCCTGAGTAAATTACTACAATATTAGCCTAATGTAAAAGATCTGTGCAGGACCCCAAGCAAATGAGATCACACATCCCAATATGTACAGAGTTACAAAATTATATATAACAGTATAAGATAACACTCCTGTATGTACACTAGCAGGCTGGGTAATCTGAATATGGTGCAATGGAATCAATCCCCCACAGGCAAAGATAAAAAGTAAGGAGAAATTCTTTATGTGTGTGAAATAAAAATAGTAACACATTATAACTCCATATAGCTAAATAGAGACTTACCTCAGTGTGACAGCAAGCCCCACATCTGTTATATCACATACCTCACAACACATACCCACACACATACATACACACACGCATCCACATCTCACACATGCTGAAGTCCTATAATATGTCAGTTTGAAGAAGAAAAGGTCTGTGGATGTTAGTTTCTGTTAGTTTACAGAAAGGATACCCTTGGTAGTCACATATCATCCAGACCTTGAACGTCTGCGTAAGATTATTAAAGATCTCCACCCAATATTTAGTGAGGATGACACCCTTAATTGTATTTTTAAGGAACTCCCACTACTATCTTTTAAACAACCACCAAATTTATCCAGCCTAATTATTAGGAGCAAACTTTCACCGGAACAGAATACCATGTCACACAATGGCACACGACCCTGCAATCAACGCCCCTGCAAGACTTGTGGGCTCATTTCTACCTCAGACTGTGTGGTTACATCACAAAACAGACAATTCCAGGTGCATGGGAGTTATACATGCATGTCACGACATGTTGTTTATTTCATTCAGTGCAAGAGATGTCCACAAACAGGTTATGTAGGAGAGACACGCCAACAGCTCCGCACTAGGATGAACTCACACAGACATACTATTACAGCAAGGAAGACTGAAAACCAGTGGGCATCACTTCTCCCAGCCTGACCACTCAGTCTCAGATATGTCAGTAATGGTCTTAAAAGGAAATCTCAAAACACACAACAGAGACGAGCTTTTGAGATTAAACTTATTTTACATCTCAATATGGTAGCAGATGGGATGAACTTGGATCTTGGCTTTATGGGACACTACAGAAACTAACATCCACAGACCTTTTCTTCTTCAAACTGACATATTATAGGACTTCAGCATGTGTGAGATGTGGATATGTGTGTGTATGTATGTGTGTGGGTATGTGTTGTGAGGTATGTGATATAACAGATGTGGGGCTTGCTGTCACACTGAGGTAAGTCTCTATTTAGCTATATGGAGTTATAATGTGTTACTATTTTTATTTCACACACATAAAGAATTTCTCCTTACTTTTTATCTTTGCCTGTGGGGATTGATTCCACTGCACCATATTCAGATTACCCAGCCTGCTAGTGTACATACAGGTGTTATCTTATACTGTTATATATAATTTTTGTAACCCTGTACATATTGGGATGTGTGATCTCATTTGCTTGGGGTCCTGCACAGATCTTTTACATTAGGCTAATATTGTAGTAATTTACTCAGGATTTCATGACAAGTTGTATTCCTTTGGGAACAATTGCAGTGACTGAAGTTAATATAGGTTCACTAGGAGAGAGGAGTGTGTGTGTGTGTGTGTCTGTGGGAGAGAGAGAGAGAGAGGAAAAAAGAGGGGGAGAGAGAGAGAGACAACATCTCCTTTAAGTTATAGAGTCTCCCACCCACATTATTGTGATGTGGGGTGGTTAGTTGTATTGTTTGTATGAACAGGAGGAGATAAATTACATTTTATCTCTTTTCAGATTCCCTAGACACTTGTGGTACATGAAGTTGCTACATTCTCAGTATATATTGACATCAGTACATATCAGGCTGCATGGTCTTAATTCCTTGAGGTTCCTCGACTAGAGTTTTTGTTTAACACTAATATTATCAATTTATATTTAAATTATCATTTATATAGTCCTGAGGTTTTTGTAATTTCTTGGGCCTTTTATTTAGCTTGAGAATACAGCTGGGTGACATGTCCAGCTAGGTTTTACATCACACAGTGTGCACTGATGTTTTTTAGACAACTTTACTGGTAATTCTTGTCTTTAATGCATACATTGTAATTTCATGAGCCCTATAACCATCTTAGTTTGTCTTTAAGCTGGGTGGGGGTTGCCTTTCAGTAATCACATCCTTATACTGACTGTGACACTCATGGCTTGATTTGGGAGTTATCTGCTTCAGCAGTGTTATCTTATGTTAATTAAATTTATGTGCAGTAGGATTCTTTGTATGTGTGTTGCACCAAGCACATCTGAACCCAAGGTTCTTTCGGACTGAGGGCAGTATTGTACTGTTAAACTTCTCTGACATCATCTTCTGTTTTTTTTTTTTAAATGAGTATTTTAAACCAATGGGGATTTTTTTATGTTTTTCTCTGCATTATCTAGCTGTCATAAGTATTGTATTTTCTAAACAACTGCCATGAGCTTCTGAAGAAGGACTGGTTGGTCCGAAAGCTAGAGCACTTTGTTCTTGTTGTTACATCTATGTTGGTCCATTAAAAGGTATCAAATCATTTGCTACTGGTGAAATATGGAATTTCACCCACGAACTGCAGAATGTTTTCTGTGGGTAGCAAAATTCTGTATTTCACCAGTCAAATGCCACATTTCACCAGTGGAATATCCAAATTCAAACCCACTAAATATTTCGCAAAATGCTCGAATTTCACGAAATATTTTGCAGAATAAAATTTTCCAATTTCACCCATGTCTAGATATGACTAGAGCCATCTGTTTTAGTTTGTCTGTGAGCTGATCCCACTGGACTCTCAAAGTCCACTGGGGAATCCACATATGCAGCCTGGCCAGTGGTACAGTAACAGTGGCCATGACCATGAGTTCCAGAAAACATAAAAACATCCTTGCTGAGACATAATAGTTGTCGTGCACTAATTTTGTTTGGGCAATCAGGTGGTCGGCCCTGTCTTGAGGCAAGAAAGCTGAACCCTGGGGCATGTGAAGGACTGGTCCTATGTACTGCAGGAGCTGGTAGGGTGTCAACACTGATTTTGGTATGTTGACTGTCACCCTGGGAGAATCAAGTAGTTGGCTGGTTGGAGCCAAGGTCTTCAACAGCTGGTCCCTGGAGTAGGCTTTCAATAGCCAGTTATTCAGCTAAGGGAAAACCGCCACCACAGCTAAGCATTTGATAAAGACCCCTGACACAGAGGATGAGCCAAAGGGCAACGCTCTGACTTTTATTGTTTATTGTTCATTCATTGAGAAATATTCGGAAAGACCTTTGAGTCAGAGACTCATTTACAAAGGTTCCACGTCATACAACAGGTACAATACAAACATTAGGGCACAGTACAGGCAGTTGAAATACAAAATAAAGACTTAAGGTGGCATTACAGGATTAGCAGGTAACTAGGAATCACATTCCAGTCAGGATAAGAGATACAGAGTAGATCAGAAAAGTAGAAGGGTCACCGGTCAAGCCCAGCCGAAAATCATGCAGAAAGGTCTGTATCTGGCTGTTTGTCAAGTATCAGGTTTTGGAAGAGTTAGCACCAGGGGCAGGGATAATTATAGGGCGTGGTCAGGTGCAGTCACATACGTTAGTGTTTTGGAGGTATTCCCTCAGTTTAGTTTTGAAAGGACCTATCCTTGTTTCATTAGTTATTTGGATAGGGAGAGAGTTTGTCAGAGCAGGGGCTTGGTAGCTGAAGGTCCTTGAAGTTGGGAGGTATGTGGATGGGGAACCTGTAGCATTTGCCTGTTAGAGTTTCTCGTGGATCTGGCTGGTTCAGCAGGGCAGATAACACCGGAGAGAGACAGACAGAGGGAGGGGCTAGTCCAAGGAGGATATTCTTAGTTATAAGGCATGAGTGATACCGGATCCTGTTATCAAGGTTTAGCCAATTAGAGGAATTGTAAAGTGTGCAGGTGTGGGTGCAGCGATCACAGCCAAGTATGAGGCAGTAGGCTTTTTTGAGAACAAGGCGGAGACTGGTTAGTGCCGAGTTGGGGGCAGCACAGTATATGGTAATGCCATAGTCAAGGAGGGCAAGAACGGAGGAGTTGACGGTGAGCCGTAGGGCTTCCGGGGTGAGGCAATGTTTGTGTCTATAAAGCACACCTAATCTCGAGTTTAGGCCCGAGGCCAGGAGGAGAATGTGTTGTTTATAGTTGAGGGCTGGGTCCAGAGTGATCTCTAAGTATTTAAAGTAGGTAACTTGCTCCAGGGGTGTGTGGTTGGTGGTGAGAAAAGGGGGACACAGTTGCTTGCGAGGGTTCTGGGGTTGGGAGAAGATCATGACTTTAGTTTTCTTATAGTTGATAGTAAGCCACTGGGTGGAGAACCATTTTTCTGCTTCATGGAAACTATGTTGGAGTGTAATGTGGAGCTTTCGCGGTTCGGAGTCAGAGGCGAAAAGTACTGCGTCATCTGCATAGAGGAGCAGATTACCGGGGATGGCCGCGGGAGGGAGTTTAGGAATAGGCTGAAAAGTAAGGGGCCAAGAATTGATCCCTGAGGTACACCAGACTGGATGGGGAGGCAAGGGGACAGGACAGTGCCCACCTTTACCTGTTGTGTTCTATCTGACAGGTAGCTGGTGAACCATTTTAAGGCATCGCTGGAGAAACCACTGGAGGTGAGAGTGAGTAGGAGAAGGGCGTGATTGATGGTGTCAAAGGCTTTAGAGAGATCCACGAAGATGGCACCTGTGAGGTGACCGCGATCCAGGGCGGAGTGGACATGCGAGGTGAAAGTGAGAAGGGCAGTGGTGGTACTGTGACCCTTATGGAAGCCATGTTGTTGATCGCAGAGGAATTTGTATTTAGTCAGGTGGTCAGTGATTTGGTCTGCGACGATTCGTTCTAGGGCTTTAGAGAGGGGTGGGAGAATTGAGATTGCACGGTCGTTGTTTGTGGAGGTGCAGTCCCCACTCTTAAAGATAGGGGTGATGTTGGTCAGTTTCCACTGGGAGGGAAATTTACCGTGACAGAGAGAGAGATTTAGGATATGAGTGAGGGGGATGAGAACTTCCTGGAGAGTAAGGCGAAGAAGCTTCAGGTACAGTGGGCCACTGAGGTTTGTAGAGTGGCTAAGGGCTTTTTTTAGGTAAGGTTTGGTATCAGCAGGAGTCAGGATGCGCAGGCAAAAGGGTGGGCCGGGGCGGAGGGTTTACCCAGGTAGGCGGTGGATCAAAGAATTTAGGGGGGAGAATATGGTTGAGATTTGTGAAAGAGGAGTTAAGGCCTGAGGCAATGAGGTGGGGGTCATTTGCAATGACTCCATCTATTTCTAGTTGGTCAGGGGGCTGGGTAGAGGGTTTTCCACAGAGTTCCTTGATATTGTTCCAGAATTTCCGGCCATCTCCCCAGGTGGAGGTTAAGGATGCTTTGTAATAGTCCGCTTTGGCGGTGCGTAGGGACCACGTGCATTTGTTTTGAGCCTCCCTAAAGCGTTGCATGTCAGCTGGACGTTTTGTTTCATTAGCGATATGCCAGAGGGAGTCACGCAGTTTCATTAGGCCAAGGAGGTGATCAGAGAAGCAGCAGACCTGGTAGCCTTTGGTCAGTTTCTTGGTAAAGGGGGGGCGAACTTATCACAGATCCTATTGAACGTTAGGGTGAATAGGTCAAGGGCAAGATCGGGGTCAGGGGTGTTGAGGAGAGGTGTCCAGTCCCAGTTTCTGAGGACGGCCTTGAGTTTGGCGAGTTTCCCAGGGCCAAGGGTGCGCTGAAAGGTAATTTTGGGGGGATGTTTTGGAGCCCTGCAGGACCAAGAGCAGAGGATGGGGGAGTGGTCACTTAGGATGTTAGGAAGTACTTGGGTGTTGGTAATTCTGTGGGGGCAGTTTGTGAAGACCAGATCCAGGGGGGAGGATGTCCCTGTGTGGGGATTAGTTCTTGTGGGTGAAGTGACAACCTGCATGAGGTTGAGTGCTGAGGCATCACTGGAGTAAGGGGCCGCTTTTGTGGACAACCAATTTATGCTGAAGTCACCCATGACTATTTTTTCATATTGAGGTGGAAGGGACGCAATATAGCTCAGGACAGTCTGGAAGGAGAGTTTGTGTTCGTTTGGTGGAAGATAGACGATGTTTAGTAGGAGGGGGGCAGTCAACTTGCCTGGGGCTATTTTTAGCGTTAGGGTCTGCGCTCTCGATGCTATTTGAGGGATAGCGAGCAGTTGGCCTGATAGAGAGTCTTTAAGGTATACAGCGCAGCCACCACCTCGTTTACCCACCCAATCAGATTGGTAGAGGCTGTAGCCAGGGAGGCTAACCGCAGAGTCCGGTACTGAGGGGGTGAGCCAGGTTTCGCTCAGTCCAATTATGTCAGGGTGGTGCTGGAGTATCCACCCCTGAAAGTGGTCCCATTTTTTTTGCAGGCTACAGATGTTTAGCATGGCGATTTGCAGCCTCTTTGTGGTGGTAGTGGTGGGTTGGGGGCCGTTGACGGGCCAGGGTTGGGATGTACATTGCCTGTGAGCAGTAGTAGCATGACAAGAGTCCTGAGGTGGCAGCTTCTCGTTTGGGCATAGAGTTGGTGGCATTTATGCATCATGGACCCTTTGGTTGGGTGTAAGGTAGGGGTTGAGAGCTTAAGGGTTTGGGGACAGCCAGGAGAAGGAGGTGTGGAAAGAATTGGGGAGGCGGGAGAGCAGCTGGAGGTTGGCTCGGGAGAGTAGGACTGCACATGGTCCAGGGCCCATATTGCTGCTTACTGGTTGAGAGGAGGACAGTATGGGGTGGTAAAGTTGTGGTAAGGGTGCAAGGGAGTGGGATAAGGAGTGAGGTGTCTGCCAGCCAATTTGACAACTTTCCGTTGAGGGGTAAGCAGGTGGGGGGAGGACATGAGGGAAGGAAAATTTGGTTTATCAGTGGGGGGATGTATAGTAGAGTAGAGACAGAGATGATCATGGATAGTGACATAATTGTGGGGGTGATATTATATCTATAAGTAGCAAGGAAGTGAGAGGGGAAAGTAATATGGTTAGGGCAGGTTGAGAGTGAGATCTAGGAGAAGGTATGACCTCTGGTGGTGAGAGAAAATAACCTGCAAATGGAAAAGTTGGGTGATTGGCTGCAAACGGAGAGGGGAGGAGTTTCCTTAGTTATATAAGGGAGGGTCCACCAAGGGTGGTGGGAGGGCGGTGGGGAGCCGACGCTTGTATCGGCGGGCTAAATCAAACTGAAAGCAAGGACAGCTGGGCAGTGGAGCCTCACAGCAAAGCGTGTACCTTCTTTCACCAGCAAGTATTAAGTCGGCAGGCAGGGGAGGGCGACATCAACGTTCCCTCTCGACCTCAGGGGCTGGATGCTGTGGAACAAAGATAGGAGGTCAGTCCATTTATAGGAGGCAAACAGGTAAAGTGGGGGAGGGTTTGGAGAATACAAATAAATAAACCGTGATTGGGGAGGACTATCATCGGAGCTGGAAGTACAAACAGAACTTAGGGTTGAAATTGCTAGCAAAGCTTACAGGCAGATTTAGGCTTCAGACTTGTTAAACAATCTTAACAGTGGCACCAGTATTGTGAGAGAGGTTAGCAGTAGGGGAAGTTATGCTACGGTAAAAAAACTATTTCCACATGTGCGACGACAGAAAAATGACATACAGCAAACCTTTTACAGTCCCTTTCCTTAGAAAAAAGCAACAGAGAAATTGAAGTTATACTGGGAATTAATTTCAGTTTGTTAAGGCAACAAGTAAAATAAAGTCGCTGGGTTTCTTTTTGTACGTACAGGAAAAGGCGCCAAATTCAATCAAACTGAAAACAAGGAGAGCTGGGCAGTGGAGCCTCACAGCAAAGCGTATACCTTCTTTCACCGGCAAGTATGAAGTCGGCAGGCAGGGGAGGGCGACATCAACGTTCCCTCTTGATCTCTGGGGCTGGATGCTTCTTTCACCGGCAAGTATTAAGTCGGTGGGCAGGGAAGGGCGACATCAACGTTCCCTCTCGACCTCTGGGGCTGGATGCTTCTTTCACCGGCAAGTATTAAGTCGGCGGGCAAGAGAGGGTGACATCAACGTTCCCTCTCGACCTCTGGGGCTGGATGCTTCTTTCACCGGCAAGTATTAAGTTGGCGGGCAGGGGAAGGCGACATCAACGTTCCCTCTCGACCTCTGAGGCTGGATGCTTCTTTCACCAGTAAGTATTAAGTCAACGGGCAGGGGAGGGCGACATCAACGTTCCCTCTCGACCTCTGGTGCTGGATGCTGTGGCTGAATTGGTAATATTCACCTTGAAACAAGAACCTCAAGTATTTTCTGTTAGGCTTCCAGATTTTGATGTGGAGGTATGCATCCTTCATATCCAGGGAACATATCCAATCCCCCGTTTGCAGTAGTGGGAGAAGGCCCTGCAGAGTGACCATTCTGAATTTCTTGTACTCTACGAAGAAGATGAAATCCCTGAGGTCCAGAATGGGCATTAGGTGCTCTGTTCACTTTGGGACAAGGCAGTACCAAAAGTAAAAACCTGTGTTCTGTTGTTCTAAGAGCACAGGTTCTATGGCCCATTTTTTGAAGCAAAGTCTGTACTTCCTTCAGTAACAGGGACAGGTTCCCTGGAGAATATGCTATCATAACTGGGGAATGATCTGGGGGGTTGTCCAGAAGTTACAGAACATGACCCTGTTCTATGATCCCCACAACCCATACATCTGTAGTCACCGCCTTCCACTGGGTTAAAGGAGATAGAACATGATTTCTACATAGTTAACTGCTCTTCCATCATCCTTTCCATGCCAGAGTGGACTGTTGCACATCATTTGCAAAGCCTGCCACTCTAAGCCAAAAATATCTCCTGAGACAGATGCCCAAGGCCACATCCCCGGCAGAAGTATCTGAGACATCACAGGTTGTGTGGAGCAAATGTTTGCCCACATTGGCCCCAACAATGAGAGCTTTTAGGAGCTCTTGTTTCACTGTACCCTCAGGCAAGGCTTGTGCAGCTGCTTTAGCCCTCCACCACAGGGTGTTCTGATATCTTATCATATGGCCCTGATAATTGGCAATATGAAGGCCCAATGATGCTGAGCCACATGTTCTTTTGCCTAAGACATCCAACTTCCTGGACTCTTTGTCAGGAGGGAGGGAACTAAGGTGCTTAGGTACCCTAGATCTGTTGTGAGTAGCATTAATCACCACTAAGTCAGTCTCAGATTGTGTGGCATAGAATGGCTTACCAGAAGGTGTCATATACATTCTGTCTGCCTTTCTGGGGACAGGTGGGATGTTGTTTATCTGTATCAGGTAGTAAAGGTTTCATCCTCTAAAGCAGGAAGCAGAGGAGGCACCACACTGGCAGGAGACTCTGGTAGTTCCAGAAACTCTATCAAGTTCTTTATTGTCGTGTCCTGCTCCTCCAGATCAAAAACCCATGGCCGCTTGCAACTGCTACACTATGGTAAGGAAAGTGAGATCCTCTGGAGGGGACCATGTTGTATTCACCACAGAATCCTCACTGCATGTTGACACAGTAGAGCTGGTGCCACAGTCATAGTGGCTTTCAGCATAATCCTCAGTCTCATCCTCCTCTTCCTGTACTATTAAGTTAGGGTTATACTCATGTTCATCATTAACTGGGTCAACGGGGAGAAGTAAGCTCTCTGATGACATCAGCGGCAGACTAGGAGGTGGCTGTGATAAAGGTGTACCATGCGGCATCAATGTGGGGTTAGTAACATGCCTCAAGGATAGGTCCCTGGATCAGGAAGCCAGGCAACAGGCATCTTATCATATCCAAGAATGATAAGAGAATTGCCTGAGCGTCAGCACCCAACATGGTTAACAGGTGCAATTGGAAGATTTGATGGGAGAAGCAGAGTCCCTGACAGCGACATATCAGCCACACTAGGCCTAGAAGTGCGTGTGCTAAGCCTCGACTTTGTTATTGTGTCAACGGGTGGGGTGGGCAGCACCACTGCCACAGCGGGTGACGTTGCATAGAAACATAGAAGTTGATGGCAGAAGGAGACCACCAGGTCCATCTAGTCTACCCACGGTCTTTTAGCATAGCCTTCCAACTGCCCTTGGGTTTGAGGGCTCCCTTGTATCTGTCCCAAGCATTCTTGAAACTTACCACTGTGCTTGCCCCCACCACCTCTGCAGGCAGGCTGTTCCAGGCATCCACCACTCTTTCTGTGAAGAAAACCTTCCTGGTGTTTGCGGAGAACTGCCCTCCTTGCAGCCCAAGATCATGTCCCCTAGTTCTGCTGCCCTTCTTAAATTGGAAGAGATCATCTAGCTGCACTTGGTTTATGCCTTTTATGTATTTGAATGTTTCGATCATGTCACCCCTCTCTCTCCTCTGTTCCAGGGAATACATATTCAGTTCTTTCAGTCTATCCCCATAGGACATCTCATGCAGTCCCTGAATCATTTTTGTTGCCCTTGTCTGCACTGTCTTCACTCAGTCAATGTCCTTTTTGAGGTGGGGCTTCCAGAACTGAATGCCATACTCCAGGTGAGGCCTAACCAGTGATCTGTACAGTGGCAGGATCACTTCCTTCTTCCTGCTTGTGATTCCCTTCCCAATGCATCCCAGCATACCGCTGGCCTTTAATGCTGCCTTCTTGCACAGTTTACCTTCCTCCAAGTTTTATTTATTTATTTATTTAAGCGTTTTACCAGGAAGGCATACTGAGTGGAGCACCGCTCAATTCCAGATGCGTCCTGGGAGGGGGGGGATACATACAGTAATATACACAGGATTATAAAGTACATATACAGCAACATACACAAGGATTAACAGTACAAAAAACACTCCATGTATCATAATTACAGAGATAGCAGTAGGTACACTGGGTATAATGGATGTGGGAAGAGGAGGAGAGAAATAACCTATTAACATGACTAGAGGAACTATAATTTGAACTATGCAAAGATGGGAATATTAAACAAATGACGGTCCACAGCCAAGAGCACATATGGTATTAAGAATCAGCTACAGGCCAGTTTATCAATGCACTTGGCTGTGTGTCTAGGTCTATGAGCTCTTAACGACGTGCCAAATTGCAGTAGAGATTAAGGGTGGGGGGCAGGATATATGGCATCATGGCATGGCAGCCTGCATGTGCAAGTGGGGGAGAAAAGTGACTTGAGGAGATGGTTAAGCTGCTGAGTGTTGTCTGTGTGCCTAATGTCAGCCAGCAGGGAGTTCCATAGTTTAGGCATCTGGTAATTGAAGGCAGCTTGGCCTTTGGCTGTGGACATATGTGGGACATGCAGAAACTGGGAGTCAGTTTTCCTGAGAGAATACGTAGAGGGGGGTTGAACTGAGAGGGCAGATTCCAGGTGTGGGGAGAGGGACTGTGTCCAGACTTTCACAGTTGTCCTGGCACAGTGGATCAGTCTCTGATGGAAGGTCTAGAGACTTGTAGAGATCGCAGTGGTGCATTGAGGTGGGGCAGTCCAGGGCAAAACGGCAGAAAGAATGGAAGCGAGGGTCAAGTCTTGCTAAGGTGGACTTAGGGGCAGCGCTGTAAACTACGTCACCATAGTCAATTAAAGGGAGGATCATTTTCTGTAGGATTGCCTTACGGGTTTCCAGCGGGATCCAGCCCCTGTTACAATACACGGCACCCAGCTTGGGATGAAGTTTCTTGTGGATTGAATCGAAGTGAGCTGAGAAGTTGAGGTGCTGGTCGAGCCAGACCCCTAGGTACCGGAAGAAGGGGCAGGCCTCCAAAGGAGTCCCATCAATGGTATGGAAAGTGGGGGTGGCGGAAAGTCAGGAGATTCTCTGTCTAGTGCCGAAAGTTAGGGAGATAGTTTTCTTGGGGTTTAGAAAGAGTTGGTCTGAGCAAAACCAGAGCTGAACAGCAGTGAAGTCCTCCTGAACCACTACGGGGGGGGGGACCTGATGCAAACAATGCAGTGTCATCGGCATACATGTGGATGGATGTGTGCAGGCATACTGAGGGCAGGTCATTCAGGAAAATGGAGAACAGTATTGGGCCGAGGACCGAGCCTGCGAGACGCCAGTGGTTACGGGGAGGGAGGGCAGAAATATGATGACCAATTCTTACAGACTGTGACCTGCTGGCTAGGTAGGATTGGAACCAGTGGGTGGTAGTTCTCAAGAGTCCTGCATGGGAAAGTTTGTATAGTAGGAGGGAGTGGGAGACAGTGTTGAACGCCTTGGCAAGGCCGACAAAAATAGTTGAGGTGATATGCCCATGATTCATGCCCGAGAGGACGGTGTCAGTGAGTCCTAGAAGGGAGGTGATGGTGGAATGCGTCTTCCTAAAACGAGATTGGTAAGGTGTGAAGAAGGAGGAGGATTCAAGAAAGGAAGAGAGTTGAGCAAGTACAAGGTGCTCCTGAAGTTTGGCTAGGATGGGGAGTAGGGAGATAGGGTGGTAGTTATCCGGTGAGGAGGGGTCGCCCCCTTTCTGGAGGAGGGTGACAGTGGCATGTTTCCAGTCAGATGAGACTGCAGCAAGTGAGAAAGAGAGATTGAAGAGAGCAGCTAGAGGGGTGGCGATGGCAGGAGCACATAGGTGAAGCATTTTGGAGTCCAGCCCCGAGGGCATTTACCTTTGGAGGGGTTGAGTGCCCACAGGGCTATAAGCACTTCGCTTGGGGTGACCATGTGAAAGAAGGACAGGGAGGTGGGTGGAGTGGGAGTGTTCAGGCTCAAGTGGTGTTGAGGAGACAGGTTAGTAGAGAGGACGCACAGCTAGTGAAAGGGTGTTAATGACTGAGGCCACAGCACCTGGTTCGGTGACAATAGAGCCATCCACATTTAGGGCAGGGGTGGGGGCTGGGCAGGGTGAGAGAAGTGATTTGATTGATTTCAGAATTTAGCAGGGTGATTTAGATTGGATTGGAAAGAGGCCTTGAAATAGTTTGCCTTGGCCTGGCGTAGTAGCCTGGTACAGGAGTTGCGGAGTGCTCAGTAGAGTTGGAGTGTCACCTGGGTGTTGGCTGCATTATAGGCTTTCCATGCCTGGTCTCTGGCATGGAGATGATCAATAATAGTGGCAGTGACCCAGGGCACGGGGGCACCCCTTACACAGGTCCTTCTCAGAGGCGCATGGTGGTTCCATTCGATGAGGAATCTGGAGTTGAAAAGCTCCAGGGCAGTGTCAATGGAGGATGCCCAAGGGAAGAAGGACCAATCAGTGTTTGACAGGTCGAATAGGAGTGCAGTGAGGTCGAGGGATTTGTATGACCTGGTGTGCAGTGTTCGCGGGGAGGAGCTTTGGGCCTGAATATTCTCCTTACTACGTACAATAGATCATGTGGTGGTTGCTTAGCGAGTCTGGAAGGAGTCCTGACTCAAGAATTCGATGTGGGTGAGAGGTAAGGGCCCAATCTAAAAGGGAGTGGTTCTGGGATTTATGATTCAGGCGTGTGGGTTCAGAAATTTGTTGGGACAGAGTTAGGGCAATTACATGGCTACGTAGATTAGAGCTGGTGCTGGAGAGCCAGTTAGAGTTGAAGACTCCCAGGATGAGCAGCTTGCCCCCTGATCCAAGTGATTTTAAGGTGCTCAGGTGGTCCAATACAACTGGCAAAGGGGTGTCGGGGGTGCAACAGGACCCAGCTACAAATAATGGAATTGAGTGTGGGAGTGAGAATTTAATTAGCAAAGAGTCTATGGACAGCGTGGGCAAGGAGAGCTGGATGGAGTGAACCGGAGCTGACAGGAGATGAACATGGCGATGCCTCCACCTCTTTTATTACCCTGGCAGTCATGCCGAATGAGGAAGTAGCCATGGATCGTCAATTCTGCATCCAGGTTGTTAGGCTTTAACCATGTTTCGGTTATGATCAGAATATCTGGCCGCAGCATTAAGACACTGGGTTGTAGGATGGTAAGCTTGTTCAGGATGCTGCATATGTTTAGCTGTATAATTTTCAGGCCCTAGATAATTTAAGAGGAGGGAGGTTGGGGTGGGTTGGTCCAGGGTTAAGCTCAACATCGCCTGCTAGGAGTAGCAGCAGTGTGAGTAGGTGTTTAGTTTTGAGCAAGAACCCTTGTGACTTGCGGAGGGCACCAGGTCGCTGGGAGGGTTCTGGAGAGCTCTTTGTATAGGGGGACCTTAGCGCAGTCAACCCTGCATAGAAAGAGGGTGGCAGGATGGAAGCACCAAAATCCCAGTTAACCAGGAGACGTTAAAGAGGCAGCCTGGTGGTGGAGGTAGCATGGTAGGGGGGAGGAGAAGCTGCCCTACTGTCTGTTATACTATGGTTTGGCTGTGGCACAGGGTAGGAGGAATGTGGGAGGGATGGTAAGGGTGTGAGCATGCACAGCACAGTGAGATAAAGCAGTAACATGTTTATTTTTCTGAGTTTAGGCAGCTGGGATGGCTAGTGCGGCCACTAGTGGTGAAAGCAGATAATCTGCTAACAGGAAAGTGGGCTGATACAGTTGTATCACATGACTGCAGTAGCCTATATAAGACTGTGCTCACCAAGGGTGGTGGCGGGGGTGGTGGGGCAGCCGACGCATAGCGCCAGTGGGGCTTCAGTAAGGCAGGTGTAAATGGCTGGCATTCTGAGCCACAGCTGCATGGTCTGGCATACCTGAGTGCCCGATGAGACAGCGGGGGTCTGGCTTGGAGGAGGGCAGGACCAGTGAGGCCCTCACGGCCTCCTAGGATACTGGTGAAAGAGGAAAGCAAGGATTATTTAAAAGGTAGGCAGGAGGAGGGGCTCACAAGTTCTATGCAAAGTTCCCAGATTGTAATCAGTATGCACAGTTTGACTCAGTTAGAATTTCCAGTTTGAGCTATGCAAAGTTTCCCAGTATGTAATCGGAATGCTCGATCTGAACTTAGTTGGAGTTTCCAGTTTGAGCGCAGTGGGTTAGCATCAAATGGGGTTAGAATCGAATTACTGATGAGACTCTGCAGCTTGTGTCATTCGGCACTAAGGTTCTGAAACACAGCAGGTCACGCACTTTAGTTCAGGATGATAGAGCTAATTTAAGATGTGGCACCGAGAGTTGGGTTTCCTATTGACCTTTAATGTGGAAAAGAATAAGGTCATGCACTTCGGCACAAATAATTTAGGTGCAATTTATAAATTAAATGGACATACCCTGGGAGTTGTCAAAGATGAAAGAGATCTGGGAATTTGGGTTTCAAATGACCTCAAGTTCAAACAACACACTAGCCTATTGGGAAAAAAAAGCTGGCAACATCCTGAATTGTATATTTAGGCATATACAGAGTAGGAGGAGTGAGGTTTTGTTGCCCTTGTATGGAGCACTGGTGAGACCACACATGGAGTATTGTTCACAAGTGTGGTCACCAGGATATAAAAAGGATACTAACACCTTGGAGAGAGTCCAGAGAAGGGCAACTAGGATGATTGGAGAGTTAAAGGGTAGGGACTATCAGGAAAGGTTAAATTGCTTGTGGTTATATACACTAGAATACCGAAGATTGCGAGGGGATATGTGTATGGTATATTAAGCAATAGGGGAGATACCAGTTTAATGAGATTTCTGGGATTAGAAATACGTGAACTGCCATACCAGATAAGAGGACATCAATTTCAGTTAAAAAGGGGGTTATTCAAGACCACAGGAGAAGACACTGGTTTAGTGTTAGAGTTGTGCCCCTATGGAATGATCTTCCATCTAAAGTAAACAGTGTTGATATGCAGGCATTTAAAACCAACCTAGACACATTTCTGATTAGTAACAATATTAGTACCTATTACTAAGAAGTAGTGGTGAGCATATGGACTTTCAGTCTTTTCGCTCTGTAAATCTATGAAACCTATGAGGACCTTTTACAATAAGAATTTTAATTTTTTTTAAGTATTTTCTTTTTTTTAAATCTGTGTTACTTTTGCTTCAGGAAAACTGTGCAGCAATTCACTGAATTAAATCAGCAACTACATGTAACAGCCTGTTGCTACCAAGGGTTAAAGCCCGCATTACTGAGTCAGAATTTACAGAGCTTGCTTGCAATTGTGTGCAGATTGGTAAAGCAGAAACGCCTGAATACAGTCTGGCAAATCCTGAGCTGCTAAATTAAAGTGCTCTGCAGTAATGTAAACAGTGATACTAGATTCAGATTCTAACAGCAAAGCAGACAGTTTAAGCATAATCGGAATTTTAAAGTTCCTTGCAGAAAAGGTTAAAACACAAGGAAAATAGCAATTTTAAATTAAAGCTCCCTGCAGAGAGTGAGTAAACACACAGAAATTAAGTAGAATTCAGAGCAAAATAAACTATCAGCATAGCTCTGCCGACGGAATTATCCAGGGCCCATAAATGGTGCCAAGATTCAAAAGTCCATTGTTCTCAGTAAATGTAAATGGCTGGCGTTCTGAGCCACAGCAGCGTGGTCTGGCATACCTGAGTGCCTGATGAGACAGCGGGGGTCCGACTTGGGGGAAAGCAGGACCAGCGAGGTCCTCATGACCTCCTAGGATGCTGAGTGCCCGATGAGACAGCGGGAGTCCGGCTTGGGGGAGGGCAGGACCAGCGAGGCTCTCACGACCTCCTAGGATGTTGAGTGCCCGATGAGACAGCAGGGGTCCGGCTTGGGGAAGGGCAGGACCAGCAAGGCCCTCACGACCTCCTAGGATGCTGAGTGCCCGATGAGACAGTGGGGGTCTGGCTTGGGGGAGGGCAGGACCAGCGAGGCCCTCACGACCTCCTAGGATGTCTGAGATCATTATTCCCAAATCACGCTCTTGGGTGGAGGCAGTTAGTCTTTCCCCTCCAAGGTAAATATGCCTTATTTGGATTTCTTTTTACTATGTGCATGACTTTGCACTTTTTGGCATTTAATCTCAACTGCCATGCTCCAGACCATTCTTCCAGTTTCTTGAGGTCAACTTCCATCTTGTCCACTCCCTGCTGGATGTAGACCTTGTTGCATATTTTGGTGTTGTCTGCGAACAGACACACCTTTCCCTGTAGTCTGTTAGCTATGTCTGATATGAATATATTGAAGAGCAGGGGCCCCCAGTACTGAACCCTGGGACACCCCGCTGGTTACTCTACCTTTTGATGACAGTGCTCCACTTACCTGCACTTTCTGGGTTCTGCCCTGTAACCATTTTTTAACCCATCTAGCTACTATTAATCCAACTCCTGTGTGGTCTAGCTTCTTTACCAGCCTTCTGTGTGGAACCAAGTCGAAGGCCTTGCTAAAGTCTAAGTAGACCACATCTACCGCCCCGCCATCATCTATAACCTTTGTAACAGAGTCAAAAAACTCAATCAGATTTGTCTGGCATGCCTCCAAAGTTGCAAGGGAGGCCATACCTGTAGAGTGAAGGGACAACCTGGAATGCACCAGGAAGGTCCTCTCCTTGTCCTTATCCCTGATGCTTTGTCCTGGGATTTAGACAACCACGACTCAGTCAACTGGCCTGGCAATGTTGCACCCTTGCAATGGAATTCCTTCTCCATTCTGGCTACCTTCTGTTCAAGGAAAAGCTTCTCCAGGGCTCCTTTACAGCATTGTCTGGTTGCAGAATTGAACCCGCCACAGATTTTGCAGGGTTTCACGTTGTGGTCCAGGCCTAGGCCGCAGACACAGACATTGTGGGAGTTGCTGGTGTAAATCTTGTCTCTGAACTCACAGTATTGGAAGAGTTTCAACTGTTCTTTCAACGACATGCAGGTCATTGAAAATCACTGTAAAAGTAATTGCTTTCTTAACACGGAAAATAAAAATAGCAGCTATTGCAGCAACATTTCCACAGTGGTCCAATGAGTCTGATCGATGGTGGAAAAAGTACTGAAGAGAGGAGGGGCCACCCATATTTATGTATATGCTGACGTCTGATGTCATCATGGGCAGCCCCTAGCTAACTGCTTATAAAAATTTGTGTGTGGTCTTAGCATCTGGCAGCTATAAGTCCCATAAGTGTGGCCCAATGAAAGAGGTATCCTCGAAGAAGATCTGTTTTTACAAGGAAAGCTTGACAATACTGAAGTATTACTGGGATGTGTATTCAGTCCTAACATTGACAGCCAAAAGGTTCTTTATGACTACAGGCAAAGTATTAGCCCCTTATTTACATCTTCCTCTTATTGTTGGGGAAGACTGGAATCTTGTCTTTGCACATGATTTGGACAGAACAGGGCGAGTAAATACAGGGCTATTATCTGCACAAAGGGCACTAAGAGACGTGGTGGACTCCTTGGGATTATGTAACCTGTGGAGAACTCTACACACCACCACCAACTATTTCCCATTATGTTCACTTGCACACAATTCATACTCTCAGATTGCTTCTTAATTAACCACACTAATCTGCATGGGTTGCATTCCTGCAGTATAACACCCAGGGTTCTCTCAGACCACTCCCCAATTTTACCCTAACATACCTTCCCCCAGGGCACAGACAGAGATACCACCTGGAAGTTAAATAGCCAGATTTTAAAACACAAATTCATAGACGACAAAATGAGAGACATTATCACAGAGTATATGCAACACAATTTAGGAACAGTGGGGCAAAAGGAGGTAGAATGGGCAACACACAAAGAAGGCTGTACGTGTAGAGTGAAGGGGCAACCTGGAATGCACCAGGGAGGTCTTCACTTTGTCCTTATCCCTGATGCTTTCTCCTGGGATTTAGACGACTGTGACTTGGTCGACTGGCCCAGCACTCTAAGGGCGAACCAATTAGGCTAGCCTCCAAGAGGAAAAAAGAATGAGCACAGAAGGCTACCTAACTACTCACTCACATCCGGGAGCTAGAAGCCAACTTAAAACCTTCCACGCCACAAGATATTAGAACTTCTCTTTACACACTTAGAGATCAATATGTAGAACGAATAAGAGAATAGGCAAAGCATACTATTTTTAAAACATACATAAAATAACATAGAAATATAGACTTTGACAGCAGATAAGGACTGCTTGGCCCATCCATCCATTTCTCCCTAACTACATTATTACCGTAGACCATGCCCGATCTACAGCTCTTTCTCCCTCCCCCCTTTCCTTTCCACTATGATTCCCTTGTTCTTATCCCATACACAACATCATAGAATTTGATGTCAGAAAAGGACTATTTAGTCCACCTATTCTGCCCAGATGTTCCCTACCTATTCTATCTCCGCAGACCCTAGCTGGTCTCTGTTGACCCTCTCACCTCTCTGCATCCTATCTAATATACCTCTATGGCTATTCCATGCATGCTTGAAACCCCCCCCACTGCTCTATCCTCCACCACTCTATTTCAAGCATCCACTTCCCTTTCAGTGAAGAAATATTTCCTCATATCACTTGTAAATCCCCCCACACACACACACAGCTTCAATGTATGCCCCCTGGCCCTGGTGCTTGTTCTCTTTGAAAGAGACTGCCCATCTGTACCCTAAAAACCTCTTTGACTTACTTGTAAGTATCTATCATATCCCCTCTCCCTCTCCCCTTTCTTCCAGGGTGTACATATTGAAATCCTACAGTCTCTTTTTGTAGGCCTCGCACAAACCATGCACCATTTTAGTTGCCCTCCTCTGGATGGCCTCTACTCTGTATGTGTTTTCTGAGGTGCAGTCCCTAAAACTGAACCTGTGGCAGCATCAAGCGATATAATAGCAAAACCATCTCCCTTCCCCTGCCGGAAATACCCTTCCTTATGCATCCCAGAATTCCACTAGCCTTACCCACTGTCTTGTCACACTGCACTGCCACATCGAGGTCCTCAGATATGATAACCCCAACGTCTCTTTCCATTTTTTTTTTTTGTTGTTGTTGTTGCCCTGCCCAAAGGCTCAGCTCCCGACCTGCCTGAACCACCGCTCACCCCCAGGACTTACCCGATAAGGCAATTAATCCAGGCTTACCCCCTCTGGATGGGGTCGTCAGGCGGGATGGCTCTGCAGAACACTTTCGAGATCCCCGTGGTGATGAACCATTGGAAGAGCCCCTTGGCTTACCCACCAAGGTGGGGCTACAGAGCCCACCAATCCAACTATTGTGGCTGTGTCACCAATCGGGATGCAAGGCAGGTGGTTTAGGGTTGGCGAATCGGGACGTCATAGATGGCAGCAGCAAAAGGTTTTTTCACATGCAGTGATGTAAGCACTGAAGCATAACGTCAGCACATACCCCAACTCAACGCTGCTGGTAGCTAGTCGTTGTCTCAGCCTCCACCAGGGGATGATCATGTGCCGAACACTCTCCCAACCCTCCCCCCCAGAGGAGAACTGTCACAGGACACTCCATCCTCCTCTCCCCAGCTGGCCCTCTGACTCCCTGGGTTTAATGCTGAACCTGAGGCATCAGTGTTGCAAGCAGAAGCCTTGCCGCTGCACCAGCAGGCCAGCCCAATGTCTCTTTCCTGCCTAGTGGCTATTAGTTCTCCCCCATCATATATTCAGCACCGGGTTTTCTATGTCCTAGGTGCATTATTTTACACTTTTTAACACCGAAATCCAACTACCCAGGAAACTCTACCACGGCATCATTAGAGCACAAGTAGCAGCTACACTAGTTACATAATGAGATATACCCCTAAGATTACTGGATAAAGTACAATGAGAACAGGGCTTAGAACCCCCCTCTCCCATCCCACATATGGACATGGGTCACATCTGTTCACCAGTTGTAAAATTTAGGCAACTAGTAGGGCGAGGAACAAGCAAGAAGAAGTAAACTAGACGTTGACAGGCAATTTCATGTAATGACATGAGAATTATGCATGTGGTAAGTTCATCAAGTAAAAATCCTAACCCTTTTGAAATTTACATTTACTGTTGTATATCCAGGAGGCTATGCCCTGGCCATGAATTTAAATGTAACTCCTGTAATTCTGATGTGTGATTGTTCAAATTTAAATGAACTTTTAATTATAATTGCCATATTTTTGACCATTCCTTGAGTCTCCTTTGATCCCTGCGCATTTTCCCACCCCAAACCCCCTTCCTGACTGTCCACCCTACTGCAGATTTTGGTATCATCTGCAAAAAGACAGATCTTCCCTGCCAACTCTTTTGAAATATCCCCAATAAAGATACTGAAGAGGACTGATCTCAGTACCGGGCCCTGTGGTTCCCCACTTGTCACAGACACTCCCCTCTTTAGAATGAGTGCCATTTATCACCACCTTCAACGTAATAATGCAAGCTATATATATATCTGTTTAACAGAATTATTTAAAAATGTGGGCTCATGTCAGAACACAAAATTCATTGGTCAAAGAGTGAGCTTATGTTGTTGGAAAATAAGCAGTCTAAAAGTCAACATATTCAAGACAGGCCTATAAAAAATCACTCAAAACCTTACCGATATGGGAACAATTCTGCTTAACCATCTGTCCTTGCTCTAAAAGGTTTATTTATTTCTTAGATTTTGACTACCGGGTAGACTCACTGAGACTAAAAGTCCCTTTTCAGTTGCAACTCGGAGTTAATTACAGAAACAAGCAGTCATAAAAACATTTGAGAATACACATATAGGTATGAACAAGGACATAATGCAAACACATGTAGGAGCAATGACAAAAACATTACAACATAGCAAGTGCCAAAATATTAGCTTACAAGTTAAGTTGTTAGTTTCATGAACACTTTCCAGCAGTAGAGAACACAGATGAGCAGACATTCCCCAAGGAATCTCAACAGGGTTTAGGGATTATACTAATATTAGGTAATGCTGTATTTAGTGACTGCAGCTGCAGAAACACCTGCCAACATAGAGGGCCTTAGCACTAGTTTTCAAGGCTTTATAGGCTGCACACTCCAGGACTAAGAAGGCGGTTTGTTCCATATGTTTAGGTGGCTAATAAGGAAAAAAATCTACTACCAGAACCAAACTTGACTTTAGGGGTGTCTAGAAAGTGTTGGATGACAAATGTTGATCTGTCTGCTGAGGTTTAGGCTTAAAGATACCACACAGGCTGCATGGGGAGCTCTTTACTATTCTATGCGCTATGCACAACAAAGGGTAGTCCACCTTTCCTTCTATGGAAGGCCAATTTAGCAATGAGAAGATATCACAGTGATGTTCTCTGTGCGAGGTACTAACATACTAACATACTATTTGCCAGCAGATTAGGCCTTACGGTCTATCGAGTCTGCTCGAACTTTAGATCCTTAGTTGGGTGCCGAGACCCTCCCATCCCTTGTGCTCCAGAAACCCGTATCATCCATCCCCACCCCGGGACAGGACATCATCTGATACATCCACTTTCTGTGTCTGTCCCATCCTCTCTTGAAGCCCTCCACTGTGGATCTCTGAACTAGCTCACCAGGCAGTGCATTCCAAGGGTCCACCACCCTCTCAGTGAAAAACCTCCTCCTCTTTTCCCCCCTTACCCTTCCACCTTCCAACTTCAAACCATGCCCTCTGGTGATACCTCCCTGCTTTAGTCTAAAGATCCCCTCCATGTTTACCCTATTTATTCCCTTGAGGTACTTGAAGACCTCAATCATGTCCCCCCTGTCTCTCCTCTCCTCCAGTGAAAACAGGCAGAGCTCCTTAAGTCTGTCCTCATACGTCAAATCCCCTAGCCCTCGTATCATCTTTGTTGCCCTCCTCTGTACCCTCTCTAGGAGCTGTATGTCCTCTTTAAGTGTGGTCTCCAGTACTGTACACAGTACTCAAGGTGTGTCTAACCAGTCCATTGTACAGTGGCAGAATCACTTCCTTGCTCCTAGAGGTGATCCCCACGATGCATCCCAACATCCTGTTTGCTTGCTAGCAGCCTCCTGCACTGCTCAGAGTTATTCATACATGCATCCACCATGACCCCTAGGTCTTTTTCCCTATTGAGGCCTCCAGCACCTCCTCCCAGGGTGTACCTGTGTTTAGGGTTTCCCGACCAAGATGCAACACCTTGCACTTGGTGATATTGAAATTAATTTCCATGTGTGAGCCCAGCTTTCCAGGGTGTCCAGGTCCTTGCAGGCCAACCTCCCTCTTCTCTCAACTACTGCTCCCATCTTGGAGTCATCCACTAAGAGACTCATTTCACACCCTATACCCTCCCTGATGTCCGATATGTATGCATTAAACAGGATCGGACCCAGGACCGAGCCCTGCGGTGCCCACTACCAACCTCTCTAGGGTTCGAGAGCTCCCCACAGACCACTACTCTCTGAGTGCGTCCAGCTAGCCAGTTTTCAATCCATCTGACCATCAAAGGCCTACTCCTAACCTCATCAGTTTCTCCACCAGACCATTGTGGGGACAGAGTCAAGCTGCTGAAGTCCAAGAATAATACATCCACAGGCTTACCCCTGTCCAGTTCTGATGTTACCCATTCATAGAACTCCACAAGGTTGGTTTGATATGATCTACCTGGCACAAACCCATGTTGCCGACTATCCAGACCTCCCACCTCCTCAAGTACACCCCAATCGTTCCTTTAGTATACTCTCCATTAATTTTCCCACACCGAGGTCAAACTGATGGGTCTATAGTTACCTGGTACTTCCCTCGACCCCCTTTATGGATTGGTACCACATGTGCCTCTCGCCAATCCTAGGTACCCTCCCTGTCTCAAGTGACCTGCTGAAAAGCTCCACCAGGGTGCAGCCAGTATGTCCGCCAATTCCCATAGTACTCTCATGAATGCCATCCGCCCAGGAGATTTGTCTTTCTTTAGGGCCTTGAGGGCTAACCACACCTTTTGGCGGAGATAGCATCATCCGTCCCTCCACCTTACTGGCCTTTTTATCTTTACCCAGATGTGACACCCTGGGGTACCCTCTCCCTCTTGCTCCATTTCTGTTGCTCCCTGATCCCTTACTTACTGATGTTTCTATCCCTTCATGCCTTGCTTTGTAGATATCTCATCCCTCCTAGTGAACACAGAGGCAAAGTACTCGTTAAATACCTCTGCCTGGTCCCTCGCCTCTTCCACCCACCCTCCTTCTGATCTCAATCTGCTGAGATGGCCCTTAGTTTTTCTCCGCTCCCCAATGTACCGGAAGAACCCCTTTTCCCCTCCATGTATCCCCTGTGCCAGCCGCTGCTCTTTACTGGACTTTGCTCCCCTCACCATACGGGTGACTTTTCTAGATGCAAGCTGGTACATTTCCTTATCCCTATCCCCTCTTGTTGTTTTATATTTTGTAGGCCACCTTCTTTCTCTGACTGCTACCTGTACCTCACTGGACCACCAGCATGGTTTATGTGACCTTGCCCCTTATGTTTCAACTTAGTGCAGATCCTGACTGCCTCATGAAGTCCCGTTTATGACCTCCCATCTCCTTTCCACACTTGTCATTGAGGTAATCCCCATCAAGTGATCCTTGAGAATATTTCCCATGCCCATGAAGTCTGCCCCTGAGTCCACTGCCAGTGTCCTAGATCTCACCCCTCCCCATGCTTATTTGAAACCAGACAGTATTGTGGTCGCTCCCAGTCAGGGGTCTTGTACAACCATGTCCCTTACCAGATCCCATCTGCCAGAACCACATCCAAGACATGCCCCTCCCTTGTGGGCTCCATCACATGCTGTGTTAAGAAAACATCCTGGAAGCCATCCAGCAGCCTCTGCTCCTTGGCCACCTTAGAGGACATGGTTCCCAGTTTGTACCTGGCATATTAGGTCCCCATCAACACCACTCCTTCCCTTTGGTCCACACTGGGCAATGATGTTGTCCAGCAAACCATCCTCTAGAACCTCACTCATCCCGGGAGCCTATATGCTACCCAGCTTGACCTTATTTCCTGCTGAGGATCGTAGTGACCCATAAGGCCTCCACGTTTCCCTCTGCCTCTTCTACCTAGCAATTTCTATGTCATCTCTAATGAACATAGCCACTCCACCCCTCTGCCCTCCTTTCTATCCTTCCTGAGCATAGTGTGCCCCTGTATGTTAGGTCCCAGTCATGGTTTTTGTTGGCCCACGTTCCGTGACCGCCGCCACATCCACCCCCGAACAGCATGGCCTGGAACTCTGGCAACTTGTTTCCCAAGCTCCTGGCATTTACTAACACCAACCCCCATCCCTTATCCCTGATTCTCTTTGTCGAACCCCACCCAGATTCCTTATACTTCCATCCTCCATCTGCTCCTCCTGAAACCTCCATCCCCAATCTGTTTACCCCCTTCCCCCCTTGGGCGTGAAGGCTACTCCCCTCATCTGGAGGAGAGGGCTTCTGGTCAGCCCCTCCCTTATCCCTTCCCCTCACAAGTTTAAACCCCACCTTTCTTGTATGTAGTCAGCCATCCCTGTTTAAGGACTTCCTTCCCTAATGGGCAAGATGAAACCTGTCCTTGGCATATAGTCCCTTATCCTCCCAAACTCCATTTCCAGTTCCCTAACACCCCAACCCCTCTCTTCACCCCACTTCCTGAGCCAGTCATTAACCTCTGTGAGCTTCATTTTTTCTCCACTGAGGCCTTTGGTACTGGCAATATCTCCAAAAGTAAATGTTGCATCCATTATCCCGACAGACTCTGGCAAGTTCTTAGAACCTTGCTTGGATTTCAAAATGCTATTTCCTCTAGATCATTAGTTCCCAAATGCACCAGGAAATCTGGTTTCCCTCCACAATCCCTAACCATTTCATACACCATGAACTTTGCTCTGTGCAGTGTCAGCCCAGAGATACACACTACCTTCACCTGGCTATGGCATCCACCCCCCTGTCCCTCCCACTGGATACCCCTAATCATCGAGTCTCCCAATAACAGAACCTTAACACTGCCATCATCCTTATGGTTACCTCCACTATGCCCTCTCAGCCCCCCTTCCCCCCTTTATTCATGATCTCAATTTCGTGGGAGTCTTCCTGCCTTACTAGAGACCCCCTTGTCACCCTCCCCTTTCTGCCTCCCTTGCTATTTTGCCCACTTAACTCAAACTCCCTCTGAATAGGTGTCCCCTTTAACCCTCTCTTATCCGACTGGTACCAACTGGAAATCAGCCAGTTTTATTATATAGTACTCTGAGCCTGCCTAGTTCGGTATCTCTAACAGAGTGAAGAACTGCGGCACCATACAGTGGGCAGGGAAGTGGGATGCTGTTTGGGATGGCCCGTCATGCATCCTGCAAGAGGCAGGCCCTGAGTCAATACAGTAGCCCAAGCTTTTGGTGAAAGTTTTTGGACAGATAATCAATCTGGGGCTTGAAGCTTAGTTCCTGGTCCAGCAGGACCCAGATACCTCAGAGAGCCTACAACTTCAAGATGGGATCCTGTTGTAGTATACAGCCTGTGTAGATAGTTCTTTTTGTACCTATATGCCTTGTGCCAAACAGTAAGGCTTTGGTCTGTTTGGTGTTTAGAGACAGTTCATTTATTAAGAACCATTTTCCAGCTATCTGAAATCCTCTTCGAGGCAAGAATTAAACAAAGTCAAGTCAGAGTGGCTTTGTAGAGCACGGCGTCATCTGCATGCAGTAGTAATTTAGCTTCGTCACAGTTAGCGGGCATATCGTTCATGAATAAGCAGAAGAGCAAAAGATGAAGACCACGTGATGCGGCACACTGGCTAGCAGCTCCTAGTCACCGCTCCAACCACCTGATTCATTATAAGTTCATTTTCGGCAGATAAACCGATTTTTGAGATGCCAAACTACTCTGGTGGGAAGAAGACAGTGTCTACCTTACTTCAGAGTTGATCTAGGGCTCCATGTAGATTGAAATGCGGAAAGCTCCGCCAAAACACACTCCTCCGGTCACCCCGGAGAAGGCCCCATAGAAACCCAGGGCCTCCAGTAGTGCAGACGCGCCGACAACAGCGAATCTCTCCTCCGACCAGGAGCTGCTCACTTTAACTCACTTCCTTGAAGAATTTAAACCTTTTAAAGAGGAGCTGCGCACTATCACTTCAGAAATAAAATCTCTCACCCAAGCGATGGAAGATGTATACCAACGCACCTCAGACAACGCGGTCCGGATCTGCTCCCTGGAAAAACGTGCAGAGAAAGTGGATCCAGAGCTCGTAGCCACCCACCAGAGAATGGCTTGCTTGGAATTAAAAGTGGAAGACCTAGAGGGCCGCAGCCGTAGGAACAATGCAGTCCTCATAGGTCTACCAGAGAAGGAAGAAAGGCTAGACACTATTTTCGTGCAGAAGCTGATAGAAAAAATTGCAGGCCCTTCATCATTCGGGCTTCAATATGTTACAGAATGGGCACACCGAGCCCTCCGCCCGATGCCACCGGCGGGAGCTCCCCGGCGTCCCCTGGTCTTCTGATTCCTCAATTTTTTGGAGCGCCAGCATTTTCTTTTGAAAGTAAAAGAATTGCAGGAGGTGAGATAGAAAGGCACGAGAGTCAGAGTGGCTCAGGATTTACTAGTCACAATAAGGTAAAGACGGGCAGCTTTCCACCCGCTGGTCTCCAAACTTATTGCCGTCGTGTTTAAATTCAGGATGAATTACCCTGCACGACTTCAGGTCCTGACTGCCAGCAGTTGAGTATCATATGAAGATCCAAAAGCAGCATCCACAGGTCTTAAAACCACCCTTCCGGACCTATTTAGAGAGCCTTGATTCTGCTGCCTGTACGTGGATGTTCCCTTGCAAGAATGGAAGAGAATCAATGATTTTCGGTATCTACTGGAACTAAAAATTAATCTGTAAGAACATCATTACCATTATAAAACAATTTGTGTCCCTCTGTGCTGATGTATCTCTGATATTAGCCACGGACCAAAACTCTTGGTTAAGTGTTAACGTCTGAGGTTTAAGGCGTCATTACCAAAGGTATGATTATCCAATACAACACCTCCCCGATAACTGTTGCTGGAAGAAGATCATTTTGTGAGCAACCAGGAGCCGAGCTGTTTGTTTTTCTATTCTGCGTGACAGTGCACACATTCGTGTGGAATACGCTGCATGTTCACTAGATGGTGGTACTTGGCTCTTGACACTAGAGGGAGTGTGGAATTTACCTTTTCAGCCTTCCGGACTGTATCAAGCCAGATTCTACTATTAGCAGGCCTGATCTTGAAATTGTAGAGCACAGACCTCTGGAAGCTGGGCCGGGACTTAAAGACTTTTCTTTTTATTGTTTTATTTGCTACTTGGTCGTTACCAACTCGACTGCTGTTTATTTTGTGTTTTCTTTTTTACCAGTTAATCCACGGACTGATTTTCAGCCTAGTTGGTTAATCCCTGAGTTTGCCAAAATTCTCTAGCATACGATATTTGGGAAAGAAATCTATGGCATCTAGAGATATTTTCATATGCTTTTCCTTTTAGATTAAATCAAATAATTGTAACTTTTGTTGTCATTTAACAGTCAAGGCTCCATGGAATCAGGGCATGTGAAGGATAGTTTCAAAGATTATCTATGCAAGAAATGAGTTTTAATAAATGTTGCAGTTTTTGCTAGTTGGACAGCTGGACACTGTCGTATTTCTAATCTGAGGGGAAAAAGGATAAAGATCAGCTTGGGGTATTCTGTTTGATTAGTCTGGTACACTTTTTTCCTGTTATCCCTCTTAAGGACAGTTACACTTAGAATTACGGGAGCTAATTTAGGGTGGCTGGAGAGGTGTACTGCAGAGTGCAGTTTGAATCAGCAGGGTGGGAAGAGAGGGTTGGTGAGTTTTGGATTACAAGAGCTTTTTTCGTAGTCATTGTCTGTGTTGGGGGTTTGGGACAGGGATATGGGGTGGGTTGGGGATTTGAAAGGTAAGAGTCAAACATAAGGTAGCATGGGCAGGAGATTGTTCTTTTTCATTAGAGGATGCACAGTCCCAAAGGTTAAGGACCAATGGCTAGGGATTTAGTTTTTGCCACACGGAATGTTAAGGGAGTGAGGCAAAAGCTGAAGCAATATAAAATATTAAAACATTTGCATGTAGTGAAAGCGGATGTTACGTTCATACAAGAGTCCCACTTACTGATTTCAGAGGCAATGAAGTTGAGAAGGCAACAAATAGGTCAAGTTTTCGCAGCAGAACGGATGACTCAAAGCTGTGGGGTAATGATATTGATAGCAAGGTCTGCCCCATTTCTTCCGGTGAATGTTATTAATGATCCCCAAGGGAAATTTCTGTTTGTTCAAGGTAAACTGCATGCTACTGATATCTTGCTGGGCAGTATTTATGGTCCAAACACTGACTCTCCTGGGTTTTTCATGCAGTTGGTTAACACACTAGCTCCCTTCCTACCAATCCCAATAATTATAGGGGGAGACCTAAATCTAACATTTGATCCGAATATGGATCACACGGGTCACAAGTTTAAATGCCTTTCCCCGGCTCAGAGAGCATTAAGGAATATGGTGGATCAGGTGGGCCTATAGGACATTTAGCGAGTTCTTTACCCCACCGATAGAATGTACACGTTTACCTCACTGGTCCATGGGACCTCCTCTAGAACTGACCACATCATGATTTCGCATGTCTTGCTCCCAGGGGTGTTGGACTTGTCTATCCATCCAGGTCCTTCTTCAGATCATTCTCTGGTCTCATGTCAGTTCTCATTTTCTTTCCTTCCCAGAAGTGTGTGTGGGGGGGGGGTGCTGGAAACTCAACAACCAGCTCTTAAAAGACCCAGAAGTAATTCAATATATTACAGATCATATTACACAATTTGCCTCTGTTAATCAAAACTCCACAGGTAAGCCTGATGTGGAATGGTGTGCATTAAAGGCTTATTTATGGGGCCTACTGATTGGTCTGGCCTCCAAATGAAAGAAAAAGAGAGAAAGTCAATTACTGGACAGTCTCTCGCAGATTAGAAATATAGAGGCCACACTGTCCTCGCACACACCAAAGCAGACTAAACAGGAGCTCATAAAACTGAAAGATACCTACTCAGAGCTTCTGAGAGAGAAGGCAGGATTTGTAATTTTTAAAACCAATGCCTCATACATAGACCAAGGAGAGAAAGCAGATCGCCTCCTAGCATTGAGAATTAAACAACAAGAGTCTTCCAGGCTTATTGCAGCTATTCGGTCATCGAAAGACATTTCTTTAAAAACTTCCCCGGCTGATACTGCTATGGAATTTTGTACATATTACTAACAGTTATATGGACCTATGTTAAACCCTCCCTCCCTCCCTAGATAATCTGGACAACTATCTGACAGATTCTCATTTTGTCTTACCTCTCAGAAGCAGAACAGCTCTCCTTGTGTGCTTCCATTTCTCAGACCGAGCTAATCAGAATAATCAAGGAGCTTCCCACAGACAAAACCCTGGGGCCTGATAACTTTTCTCCCAATTTCGATGAAGTTTTTGCGAAACAATTAATCTCTTTGCTTCTGAACCTGTACCAGCATATTCTTTCCGGTTCAGATATTGATAAATCATTGTTTGAAGCTCTGATTGTTCTCATACCCAAGCCTGGAAAGCGCCCTGATTCAGTAACAAGTTAAAGCCCAATTTCTCTTCTCAATCAAAATATCAAAATACTAACCAAACTACTGGCCGACCGTATAAACGTGGTTCTTCCTGATCTCATAGGCCCGGAACAAGTAGGATTTATGAAGGGCAGGTCCTCGGTCGACCACTTACACACCTTGGCTCATGTAATCTCCATGTCCAGGGATGCAGACTATCCAGCAGCTCTAATCTCCCTGGACACTGAGAAGGCATTTGATAGGGTCAACTGGAACTTTCTATTCCGTACCTTACATGCATTTGGTTTCCCTTCAGACTTTCAGAAATGGGTTCGAGCACTTTATAAATCACCATCAGCTTGGGTGTCGAGTAATGGGGTAATTTCCACTTCATTCCCCTTAGAATCCGCTACGAGACAGGGCTGCCCCTTGTCCCCTCTGCTTTTCAACTTATACTTGGAACCTCTCATACGTAGATTAGTAAATTGTCCAAGGATTCAAGGTATCACCATACAAAATTACAAAATCAAAGTATGAGCATATGCTGATGACCTCCTGCTTCAACTATCCCACCCTGCCTTATCCATCCCTCCTATACTGGGAATTATCAGTGAATTCAGCGATCTATCCAATTACAAGTTGAATGTCAAAAAGACGGTTGTATTCCCTCTCAATCATAGCATTTTGAAACAAGAGGTCACAGCCTTGGGGCTGTCCTGGGAAAATGAATCCATGAGATATCTGGGAATTGACCTCTCGAGAAATCCAATCTGTCTTCAAAAAAAAAAAAACTTGGACTCTCTGTTGCTCATACTCAATCAAGATTTCCCACTTTCGCTATGAGGCAAAATCAATCTGATTAAGATGAATGTTTTTCCAAGTCTCTTTTACCCCCTTAACTTATTAAACTTATGGCTCCCTCTTACTTGGTTCAAGAAAATGCACAATCTCATTATTGACTTTATCTGGGCCGGCAAATTACCACAATTGGCATTTCACAAATTAGCAGCCCCAAAAGCTAAGGGAGGCATCCGTCTCCCACATATTGGTTTCTATTACTGGGCTAGTCATGCTAGTAAATATCTCAGGTGGCTAGTGCCAGAGGATCCTCAGGACCCTCCCTCCTATATACCAATCTGGCTTAAACTAGAATCAGCTCAAATCAGATTCCATGGCCTCTCTCCTTCCGCACTTTTACACACAAAGGTAAAATGTCTTCCCGTGCAACTCCGTACCTCCCCGATTGCTATCTCCATTACAGTTCACTTTCAGTAATGCGATTTCCTGAAATATAACCACTCTCAGGACCTGGCGCAACCTCAATTAGGTGACCCCAACCTCAAGATAGATGGTAAGGTTCTCTCTTCCCTTTGGCTCCCTTGGCTCAGGGATTGCTCTCTTACATACTATGTAAAAGAGGAGGGAACCTGGCTTTCCTCCCGAGATCCTCGCTAAATCAGGTATCCTGAAATCCAACATTTTTAAAATCATCCAGTTATGTCACCTCTAGGTGAAAACGATTGGAGAAGTCCCGCCACAGCCTTCTGGATTGGCATTCCAGTCTGAACTAGTTCCTCATGCTGGGCTCCTGCACACAGTGACCAAGACGTTTGGATCCTTGTATGCCTGGATTTATCCAGATCATTTTGGTCCATCCATCTACTGGTTCTCTCTCTACCCTGATGTGACTATAGACTGGCCTCACTTATGGCAAGGTTGCCATAAGTTCATCACCCAAGATAGAGTCAGTCTTATGTAATTTAATATACTACACAATCTATATTACACACCACAAAAATTAGCCAGATACGGTATTGCTTCTTCCTCCACTTGCATTTGGTGCACACAGGATGAAGGCAACCCGCTTCATATTTTCTGGACTTGCCCTAAAGTGACTCCTTTATAGGCACTCATCAATCACAGAGCAGACCCCCTCTTAGGTTTTAAGGATTTGTTCTCTGCAAAAGTCTGTTTACTGGGAGATTTTTCTGGCATTTCGGTACCTGCCCGCAAATTCCATATGGCCTTAATCACAATGTCTGTTAAAAACTGGTATTGGCTGGCCCATTGGCGTAGAGAGTTGAGGCACTGGTGCCTTACCTTGACCTACACTGGTGCCTTACCTTGATCTACATAGGCAACCCAGGTTCAGGAATGGACTCAGGTCACCGGGGGTCGGCAGGGAGAGGAGAGGAATGAGTGTCCTATGAACTGCTCTCCTATCCTGGGGTGGGATTGGGGATGGCCTTGCTCAGTAGCAGCCCCCAGTGGAGACTGGAGGCACTACACGAGCGGCGCGATGGGGGAACTAGAAAACTGGAAACTGCTCTGAAGACTAGCCGGATGACGGCTGCTGGCCCCGGGACCTCCGAAGATAGGGTCCTTAGACAAATAGCACACATGGTAACCTTCTCGGAGGTACTGCCTGTCTATGGCACAGGTGAGGCTAGGGTGCTCCACACCATGGAATTCAATCAGTGGTTGAAAAACTGGTGCAGAGCTCAGGGATTTGGCTTCACTGGAGACTGGAGGTCCACCTGGAGGGATGCAGGCCTATACTGGCATGATGGTCTGCATCTGTCCAGGAGGGGAACCAGGATCCTAGGTGATAGGTTTAAATACTTCTTTGACAAGTATTTAAACTAGCCAAGGGGGGAGGCACTGGAAAGGAGCAGGGAAATCCTAGCCCCCCCAAAAATATCAGGGTGCTAAGTGAGGTAGACACCAACATAGAGATGTCAATAGGGAGAAGCGTAGGGTAAATGGAGAAAGTGACAAATGCAATAAGGACAGGGATGGGGCAAAAAGGGGTAAGGCCATCAAGAAATGGAGGGTAATGAGTACCAATGCCCGCAGTCTGGGCAACAAACTCCCTGAACTGGTGGCCTAGATGGAAGAGGGATGCCTGGATATTGTAGCTGCCACAGAAACATGGTACACAGAGAACCATGACTGGGATGTTAACACACCAGGGTACACAACCTACAGGAGAGACAGGAAGGGCAGAAGTGGGGGGGAGTAGCTCTCTATGTAAGGGAAGGGATAAAAGCAACTGAACAAAAGAGTAAACAGGGAGGAGAGGAGGCACTGCGGGTCACCTTAGAGATTGGAAATGGCACCACAATCCGCACAGGGGTTGTATATAGACCCCCATGTCAGGGGGAGGGAATGGACAAGGATATGATAGAAGGCATACTTAGGATGGAAGAGAAAGGGGAGATACTGTTGATGGGAGACCTCAACATGCCAGATGTTAACTGGAGCACCTTTGTGGCAGCCACATCCAAAAGCAGGGCCATTCTTGATGCCCTTCAGGTGGCATGCCTCAAACAGCTAGTTTTGGAACCCACTCATGAGGGAGCAATCTTAGACCTCAGACTCAAATGGGGACAGTGAGAGATCTCAGATCTAGAAGTGGTAGCCATTTGGGAACAAGTGACCACCAAACAGTGTGGTTCACGATAAACTCTGCTACAGAGTCAAGCCACAAAAAGTGAGGGTTCTGGACTTCAGGAGGGCTGACTTTGGCAAGATGGGAGAGTGCCTTAGAAAAGCACTAGCAAACAGGCTAGAAGGAGGGGTGGAGCAACAATGGGCAAATATCAAAACTGCCATCACAGAGGCAACAAGCCTTTGTGTGAAGCAAATAAACAAATCAAAATGAAGGAAAAAGCCACTATGGTTCTCAAAAGAGGTGGCGATGAAGGTTAGGGAGAAAAAGATAGCATTTAGGAAGTATAAGGAAACACAGAAGGAGCAGGACAGAGAACTGTGCCAGTTAAGGCAGAAGGAAGCAGGGAGGGTAGTCAGAATAGCAAAGGCACAAACTGAGGAAAAGATAGCTAACTCGGTTAAGAAGGGGGATAAAACCTTTTATAGTATATCAGGGAGTGTAGAAAGACAAAGGAGGGATAGTGAGGTTGAATAGAATGGATGGTGGGTGTGCAGAGAGGACAGTGATAAAGCAGGATACTGAATTAATGCTTCTGTTCAGTATTCACAAAAGAGGAAGTGGGGGAGGTGCCTAATCCAATTAACAGAAGCACTCTGGAAAGGGGGGTTGATCCCAGTCCTTTCACAGAAGAAAGGGTTCTGAAAGAACTCCTAAAACTGAAGGTGGACAAAGCAATGGGGCCAGATGGAATTCACTCCAGAATTCTAAAAGAATTAGGCAGAGAACTAGTGACACACTGACTACGTTTTTAACAAATCATGGGAGGATGGTGTGGTACCTGAGGACTGGAAGAAGGCGGATGTGATTCCCCTTCACAAAAGTGGGACCAAGACGGAGGCAGAAAACTACAGACCTGTCAATTTGACCTCTGTGGTAGGGGAAAGTAATGGAATCACTTCTGAAGGAAAGAATTGTTGAGTACCTATAGGCCAGTGGGGCACAGCACCCAAGGCAGCATGGGTTCACAGCAGGAAGGTCATGTCAGACGAATCTAATTGATTTCTTTGACTGGGTGACCAAAGTAGTAGACCAGGGAGGGGCTGTGGACATGGCCTACCTAGACTTTAGCAAGGCATTTGACATAGTCCCACACAAAAGATTAGTAGTCAAATTAACCAGCCTGGGAGTGGATCCCAAGGTGGTAGCCTGGGTAAAACATTGGCTGAACAACAGGACACAGAAGGTAATTGTAAATGGAGTCCACTCTGAAGGAAGAGGGGTTACTAGTGGGGTACCGCAGGGTTCAGTACTGGGTCCAGTCCTTTTTAATGTCTTTATAAGTGACATTGCAGAGGACTGGAAGGAAAAGTATGCCTTTGCAGATGACACAAAGATCTGCAACAGGGTTGATACACAAGGAGGCGGAAAGGATGAGAAGGGACTTGGCAAGGTTGGAGGAATGGTCAGAAGTATGGCAGCTTGGATTCAATGCAAAGAAGTGCAAAGTAATGCACCTGGGAAACAAAAACCCAGGGGAAGATTACACAATGGGGGGGAGGTGGTAACAACAACAAAAATGGAAAGGGACCTAGGGGTAATCATATCAGATGACCTTAAGGTTGGCAAGCAATGTGAGAAGGTGGTAGGAAGGGCTGGGGGGATACTGGGATGTATAGGGAGAGGTATCACCAGCAGAAAACAGGAAGTTGTTATCCCCTGTACAGACAGTTGGTGAGACCCCATCTGAGTACTGCGTCCAGTTCTGGAGACCCCATCTCCGCAAGGACATAGACAGGATGGAGGCAGTTCAGAGGAGGGCAACTAAAATGGTGCAGGGTCTGCAAGAGAAGCCATACAAGGAGAGACTAAAGGAGCTTAATATGTATACCCTTGAGGAAAGGAGGGAGAGGGGACATGATAGAAATGTTTAAGTACCTCAGTGGAATCAACAAAGTCCAAGAGGGTAGCATCTTTCAGAAAAAGAGATGTGCAAGAACAAGGGGACACAATTTGAAGATAGAGGGGGGACGGCTCAGGGGCAATGTGAGGAAGTATTTTTTCACAGAGAGGGTGGTGGATGCATGGAACAGCCTTCCTGAGGAGGTTGTGGGGTCTAAAACTGTGGGAGAATTCAAGAATGCATGGGACAGACATAAGGCAGTTTTTGTGGGGGGTAGGAAGAAATAGGCTGTTGGTTAAAAAGGATCTGCAGCTTATCCTCTAGGAAGGGAAATGGGCAGACTAGGTGGGCCAAGCGGACCTTATCTGCCGTCAAAGTCTATGTTTCTATGACTCCTCAGAAGCCGAAAATGGCTCAACAGCACCCGGAACCGAGAAAATGAGTAGTGTGCTGGTCTCCTCCTCCTGCCAGTGCCTTCCCCCTCGGAGGAGAGGACCCAGCCGGTGAAGGGTTCCACCAGGCTTCCCAGTGGAAGGCTGCAGATCTGAGGTAGGTGGTTGAGGGGGAGATAGTAGAGGGAATGTCTGTGGGTCATGGCGGCCGGAAAGAGAGGCAGCTCCGGAGCACGTAGGGGAGCATAAACAGATAATTCAAAAAAAAAAAAAAAAACTAGTATTGACACATTGGAAGGACAGTGAGGAAATTTCTTATACTAAATGGCTGCATGAGCTATTGGCTATTCTCAGAACAGAGAGAGCAACTGCAAGAATCCATAACAAGACAGCACGATTCACCAAAAGTTTGGTCCTGTTACAATCTCTATACTCCTTGCAGCCTGCCTAATCCAAGGGTTAGTATTGGTGCCTCAATGGCTCTCCACATCCCTTCCCATGCATGATTTGTGGGAGGGGGGAGGGGGCAGATCCATTAATGTGTTATGTACTGGCTTTGTATTATATGTGCTGTGTTGATTTGTCCTCTCTATGGAAAAATTTTAATAAACTTCGAATTGCAAAAAAAAAAAAAGAATAGCGTAAGACACAGTATCGACCCTTGCGGGACACCATCTATTATATATCTGAGAGGGGATAAGCTGCTCCTCCATTTTACCTTCTGTTTTCTGCCAGACAGGCACTCTTTAAACCAAAGGCAGAAGAGCTTGTCCAGGCCCAACGGATGTAACTTAGACAATAAGAGTTCTTGGCTGACTTAATTAAAAGCTTCGGTCAAATATATGAAGATGGCGCAAGACCACGGTCCATGGCACAGAAAATGTCTGTGGTCAACCAAACCAGACCAGTGTCTGTGCTGTGATTTTCCTGAATCTATGTTGAAGATCCGTTATGATAACTTCGGCCTAAAAAAACAATACTGTTGGAGCTGACCACATGCAAGCCTCTTCCGTATTTTAGCCCATGAACTGAGGAGGGACATGGGAAGGGGGTTTGACGCAGTTTTTGAGTGTTCTTTGGAACCTTCCTTATGAATTGGCACAACTTGGGCACTTTTCCATTCCTCAGAGCCAGTACCCAGGAGTAAAGACTTAGTGTGGACATCCCTGGGAAGACTGGCAATGACAGGTGCAGTCAATCTGAGCAAAAGTTGTCATAATCGACCGAGATGTCAGGTTTGAGTTTTTTGAGTTAGTCAAGGTCATAACTGTTAAATTGTTTTTACTTTCTTTTTTCACCCTACGGCCTCGCGCATCCTTCCGGGGAACTCACTTGGCGAGGCCTCTGCTCCCTGCCTCAACCCCCGCTGCCAGCTTCCTCCACCAACACCCAGGCAGGTCCAGGCCCCCAAGATCACCCCCTTGCCCTCCTTGGTGGCCATTCTGGAATTAGAGGGGCCTACCTTCAGCGTCGGGTCGATCATGGAGTCCACTGGTGCGTTGGGTCGGTGATGGGATGTGGGTCTGCCCCTGGAGTTCCCCGTCATCTCCGCAGAGGGTATTTCTTATGGTGTTTCTCCCCTCTGAGTGCGGCAATTGGAGAGAGGAGGGTTGCATTTGGTGGCTCATATTGTCAGGGGGGGGGTGCTTCCCTTTTCAACACTCAGGGAGCAATACGGATTGCTCCCTCATGACAGACTTCAGTATTTCCAGGTGAGGAATTTTATTAACTCCCTGTCGCCTGGCTCCTGGGTATTATCCTCTGCCCCAGGCCTAATTTCCATATTACTAACCATAATAGATGGCAAAGCCAACCTAGATCATATCATCTCATACCTTTACAGGGCTCTTTTCTCCCTGCGGGGTAATCTTCTAGACAAAACCAGGCATACCTGAGAGTTGGACTTAGGTACCTGGATCCCTAGAGATGTTTGGGACCAGCACCTTGCATATTTGCAGTCAGGGGGTGGGAGCTCCTGCCTGGAAGGAATTCTCTTGGAAGCTCGCTATGAGGTTCTTTAGGGCCCCCAGAATCCAGGCGAAATTTCAACCAGTAATCTCTCCAGCATGCTGGAGGGGTTGTGAGGAGGAATCTGCTGCTTTGGCTCATGTCATGTGGTCCTGCCCTACTTTACAACTTTTTCTAGATAGCCTTCAGGAGAATCTGAGGAATATCTTTACCCAATCATTGACTCTTTCCTCAGACTTGTTTTTCTTCTCAGTACTAACTCTAGGCTGTAGGGATGGAAATACCAGAAATATACAAAAATGTTGTATATTAGCAGCCCAAAAAGCCATAACAAAGAAATGGCTCACACCTGACAAGATAACTTTAACACAGTGGCAGGATCTGATGATCACCGTCTACCGGATGGAACCTTTAATTGTCTTAGTTAACAAAAAGAAAAATGTTTGAAATTATTTGGAGACGATGGGTCCTATATATTTCCCCCCTGTGACCTGACTTTGTCCCGTAGATGCCCATGACATGACTCCAAATGTTCTCGGATTCCTTAGGTATATCTCTTGCTCTATACATGGGAAGCTATCACCCTATTAATTCACTGTGGAACCTATCTAAACCAAAAGATTTGTATTTTTAACTTAACTGTGCAGCTGTACTTGTTTTAATTCCATATCTCTGCTGATTTGTTTTAATACCCACTGCCCCCCCTTTTTCTAGCAAGACAGGTTCTCGTATTGCATGTGAAATGATGTTTGTTTTATTTTTACAAAAATGGAAAATAAAGAAAGTTATAAAAAAGTAAAAAGTTCTTCCTTTTATAACAATATGAAAAATATATTCCTCTTAAAACGGTGACTTGAACATAATATCATGTACCATTAATAATTCATTTACATAGATACATAGACAGTGTCGGCAGATAAGAGCCTGTGGCCCACCCAGTCTGCCCATTTGAGCTTGTAAGTTCAGTTTATGTTTTCCTAGAAGTCTGTTGCCCCTTACCCCTGACCTCCAGAATTCCTTTATGTCTATCCCAAGCATTCTTAAATCCTGTGATTGTTTCAGCCCCCACCACTTCCTCTGGCAGGGTGTTCCACTTGTCCACCGCCCGTTCTGTGAAGAAATTCTTCCTCATGTTTCCTCTGAATCGTCCTCCCTCCAACTTCATCCCATGCCCTCTAGTTCTGGAGCATCTTTTTCTCTTAAAAATAGTGTATTCCTGCACCCTGTTCCTCCCTGCGAGATACTTGTATGTCTCTATCATATCCCCTCTCTCCCTCCTCTCCTCCAGGGAGTACATGTTCAGTTCCTTCAACCTGTCTTCATAGGACTTGTGATGCAATCCATGCACCATCTTTGTTGCCCTCCTCTGAACCTTCTCTACCCTGTCTATGTCCTTACGTGGGTATGGTCTCCAGAACTGTACACTGTACTCCAGGTGGGGCCTCACTAGTGTCTTGTATAGCGAATTATGACCTCCCTTTTCCTGCTGGTGATGCCCCTGCCTATACATCCAGCATCCTATTTGCTTTACCTGCTGCCTTGTCACACTGTTTTCCTACCTTGAGGTCATCAGAGATGATAACCCCAAGATCCCTTTCCTGCTTGGTGCATGCTATATCCTCACCCCCCAACTGATATATTGTGCCAGGGTTTTGTGCCCCATATGCATTATCTTGCACTTCTTTGCATTGAATTTCAACTGCCAAACCCCTGACCATTCTTCAAGTTTTTGCAGGTCCCTTCTCATTCTGTCTACACCCTCTGGTGTGTCTACTGTGTTACAGAGCTTTGTGTCATCAGCGAACAGTGAAATTCTGCCTTCTAGGTCCTCTGCAATGTCACTGATGAAGATGTTGAATAGGACCGTCCCAGCACTGATCCCTGTGGTACCCACTGGTCACTCTTCCCTCTGTGGAGTGACAGCCATTTACCACCACCCTCTGTGTCCTGCCACCCAGCCAGTTACCTACCCACCACACTACTGTCCTGCCCACACCCATATTCCCCAGTTTGTGTAATAGTCTTCTATGTGGCACAGTGTCAAAGGCCTTGCTGAAGTCCAGATAGGCCATGTCCACTGCCCCCCCCTGATCCACCTCCCTAGTCACCCAGTCAAAAAATTCAACAAGGTTGGTCTGACATGACCTCCCCCTGGTGAAACCATGCTGCCTTGGGTCCTGTAGTCCATTGACAACCAGATGTTCCACCAATCTCTCCTTCAGTAGTGCTTCCATGATCTTCCCCACTACCAAGGTGAGGCTGACTGATCTGTAGTTCCCTGCTTCCTCTTTGTTCCCACTTTTGTATAAGGGGACTACATCTGCTGGCCTCCAGTCTTTGGGTACCTCCCCCATTTCCAGTGATCGGCTAAAAAGGATAGCCAGAGGTTCAGCCACCACCTCTCTTAGTTCTTTAAGGACCCTTGGGTGCACCCCATCTGGCCCCATTGCTTTATCAACTCTTATTACTTCCAGTTCCTTCAGGACCCTTTCTGTAAAGGGACTTGTGTCCATTTCTGCACCATTCTCACCCTTGTACTCCTTCAGACCCATTACCCTCCTCTTCCTTAGTAAAGACTGAGCAGAAATACCTGTTCAATACGTCAGCTTTACTGTTGTCATCCTCCACGTGGCCCCATCCTCCCCTTCAGTCTCACTATCCTCCCTTTGTCTTTCTTTTTCCTTATGTACCTGTAAAGGTTTGTCCCCCACCCACTGATTTTGCAATGTGTTCTTCTGTCTGAGCTTTGGCTTCCCTTACTGACCTCCCTGCCTCCCTTTGCTTCTCCTGGTACTTCTCCCTATCCACTTCTGCCTGTGTCTTTTTGTGTTGCCTGAATGCAATCTTTTTGGCTTTCACTTTCTTTGCTACCTCTTTGGAAAACCATAATGGTCTCCTCTTCCTTTTCCTTTTGCTAACCTGCTTAATCATAATTCTGTTGTTCTTGTAATCCCTATTTTAAATACTGCCCACTGTTCCTCAACCCCTGATTCTTGTCCCATTCCCCTTAATGCCTCTTTTAAGTATCTCCCCATTTTCCCAAAGTCTGACCCCCTAAAATCCAGGATACGTGTTTTTGTGTGGTTTGGTTCTGCTCTTTCTGTGATTTCAAACACAATGACTGGCGGTCACTGTTCCCCTGGTGCTCCCCACTGTTACCCCCATCACACTGTCCCTGTTTGTGAGCACAAGGTCCAGTATTGCCTTCTGCCGAGTTGGTTCCATGACCAGTTGCTTGAGGAAGGCACCCTGAAGGAGTCAGGATAAATCTGCTCCTAGTTGATGCTGCTGCTGGGATGCTCCAGTCCACGTCTGGAATATTGAAGTCTCCAACCAGTACTACCTCACCCTTGTCTGCCATCCTTTGGATGGCTAGCATCAACTCCTATCTGTTTCTTCCTCCTGGGCTGGTGGTCTATAGACCACACCTGTGCGGATGGCTGTCCCCATTTTCCTTTCCAGCTTAACCCACAGTATCTCCCTATTTTGTTCCTCCTGGATCTCTGTGGCCCTTATGTCATTTTCACATACAGTACCACTCCTCCTCCCTTTCTGCCTGCTCTGTCTCTTCCAGATATGTTGTAGCCAGGTATGGCCATCTCCCAGTCGTGGTTATCATTACACCAGGTTTCAGTGATGGCCACAATATCAGATCTGACTGCACCATGACAGCCTCCAGATCTTCCATCTTGTTGCTAAGGCTCCTGGCATTTGCACACATAGCTTCCATGATTTGACCTCCCTAGACTGTTTAAGCTATTCTACTCCAGCCCCTTCCTTGGTTGTCCTTTATCCTGGTTCTCCTTGCTGTCTGCCCTTCTGCTGAATGTTGCCCTTCTGCCTATCCACCTCTTGGGCACTAATCTCCATCTTTTGCACACTGCTTTGCAGAGATAGCCACTCCTCTGGTTCACTGGTTCCACTGCTAGCTGTGGGGGGTGAGCAAGTAGGTACCCTCCTTGCTGGCCTGCCACCCCTTTGCTAGTTTAAATGCTTGTCAATGTAGCATTTAAACTTATCATTGAGTGCTTGGATTCCCCTCCAGGATGGATGCAGGTCGTCAGGCTTGAACAAACCTCCATCCCTCCAGGTGGGTCCCCAGTCACCAATGAATCCAAACCCTTCCTCACAGCACCAGTTCTTCAACCATGAGTTAAAGTTCCTGGTGCATGCACTCCTATCGCTCCTTGCCTCTCCGAGGTAGTACTTCTGAGAAAGTGACAGAGTAGCTACTTGCTTGAGACTCCCCCAATTTCCTAAACTCTTCCTGAACTTCCTTTGGCTCCCCATTTGCCAGGTCATTAGTACCTAGGTGGATAATGACATCCAGCTCACCCTCCCGTCTTGCCTTCCCAGTGATCCCCAGGATCTTCCTTCCATCTATCCCTCCATGCCGTGGCACCTGGTAGGCACCTCACCTCCCTGTCCTCCCCCTCCTGTGTTCCTAGCTGGATCCCTCTTATGATGGAGTCCCCACCAGGATTGCTTCCTCCTCCTCTGGGGTCCACTGCTTTCCCGCTGGAGGTCACCTCCTTGGCTAACCTCCACATCCTTTCCTTCCACTTCTCTGGGTACCTCTATTTGGTTGTCCTCGTTTGCCAGTGTGGCATATGAGTTCTTAGTGGAATAGGATCTGGGATGTGCCTCTGCCTGACCGCTCCTAACCTCCCTGAGCCCACTGTCATCCAAGTGCTCCTCGTTCTCAGCATCCTTTGAGGCAGTTGCATTGGACTGGGTGGTCTCTGGATAGGGGTGATGGTACTCCTGACCCAGTTTACTTCCGCTCTGAGTCTGGCTACCTCATCCGCAGTCCAGAGATGCATGCAGATAGGGCAGCACCTCAGTGTCCAGAAGGTCTGCCTGAATATGACTGCCCCACAGCCACTGCATTGCACTACTCCCCACATTATACTGCAATTATACTGCTATTCAACTACTTGTCTGCTACTGAAGCTCTCCTAGTTCCCTTTTTATTAATTTACTGTCCTAAAAATCCTGCCACTGATCCTCAGATAATTTTCTTTAAAAAAAAAAAAAAGAAAAAAAAGAAACGAATAAATAAATAAATGAGTCAAAACACTTGTGCTGAGGGTGGGCTTCTTCCCCCTTATGCCCCTCCTACTTCACACCCCTTACTATACCCTGTGTTTAGCTCCTGTCAATCAGATTTAACAGGGCATATAATTAAGAGTTGGGGGAAGGGGAGGGAGGGGGCGAAAATTTGCAGCAATTAAAGACAGCACAGAATTACACAATTACACCACCACTATGTTTTAAATTTTCAACAGCCCAAAAACAATTCTAAGTAAAGACAACAAAGAAAGTACAGTGTCACTAAAAGCCCACAATCTAAGTTTAAAAGAAAAATAGCAATTACCAGTTACTCTAAAGCACTGAATTGAATATGTTTCCTTCCTTCCCCTTCTGGCTTCTTCTGAGAAAATAAAACTCTACTTGCTACCTCAACTCTGACTAAGCCCCACCTCCAGTTATCATGTAGCTGAGGTCAGAGGCCAGACAGTTAACACCCTACACCCAACTAGAGGGCAGTCAGACAAGCCAAGATAAAATTTGCAGCAATTAAAGACAGCACAGAATTACAGCACCACTATGTTTTAAATTTTCAACAGCCCAAAAACAATTCTAAGTAAAGACAACAAAGAAAGTACAGTATCACTAAAAGCCCACAATCTAAGTTTAAAAGAAAAATAGCAAATACCAGTTACTCTAAAGCACTGAATTGAATATGTTTCCTTCCTTCCCCTTCTGGCTTCTTCTGAGAAAATAAGGAAAATAAAGATGTATAAAAAAAAGGAAAAGAGGGTCTGGCTACATATATAATAGCAAGTACGTCATGCTAACTCAAGAATTTTAGAACTATGGACCGAGGGCACGTTCATGGGTTGGTGGGCTTGGGAGATAATGCTCAATGTGCTCTCTCTATTTTAAAATGAAAATCAGCAGGAAGTTTCAGGAGCTCTCAGAGAAGGCCCTCCCAATAATCCTCAATTTTTCCAGATTCAGCACCTTCAGGAAGACCATAGATTCTTATATTATCATGCCTAGATCTGGCTTCCAGGTCTGTTAGTTTCTCCTTTAAGGCCTCTTGTTGGGTTACTATGAGGGCACGTAGGCTTTGCAATCCGTCCTCGAGATCAGAGATTCGTTGCTCAGCTGTCTCGCTTCTCTGTTCCACGTCTGCAAGACATTTTTGGAGGGCTGCAAATTCATGCTTCGTCTTGGAGCAAAATGCTTTAATTTCCCCTCGGAGGATTTCGAAGCGAGATCTGGAGAGGATCTCGGTTTCTTGATCAGGATCCATTTCAGTAGTTTCAGGGCCTGCCAGTGAGGAGCTCCGGCTCAGTGGATTAGGATTGTTCAATCTGTCACCATCCCTCTGCCGGTGCTCTGCTTTGCTCCTGGATTTGCTTGATTTGTGACCTCCCTTGTCTCTGGTCATCATTTTAGTCTATTTTGTAGAGTTTACAGGCTGTACGACTGAAGGGGGGGTTACTGTTCCCAGGCGGGGAGAGCTCTACAGGGATGTGGCCATCAAGGGGGATGACGTCACCGGAAGTCAGGAGAACCTTTTCCAAATCTCAGCTAAAATAACAAACCTGAAAAAAGAGAGTTGGACAAAGATCAATACATAAAGGAAAAATAAATAGAGAACAATAAACACTGCTGTCATCTTCAGGAAATTCATAATTTACCTAAGGGTAACCTAGTTCATATTAGATCTGTTTGCTAGGCAGTATTAATGCATTACTTCCATGAGGAGTAGAAAAGGGAAGAAACCCTAATAAAAGAACTTGCAGATGTCTTGGCTAGCCCAATTACCCATCCGTTCCAGTAATCTCTTGATGTAGGGGAGGTCCCCATGGACTGGAGACAGGCGGTAGTTACTCTTATCTTTAAGAAGGGATCTAGGCATGAGGTAGAGAACTTCAGGCCTATTAGCCTGACATCGATGCTGGGAAAGATCCTGGAGGGAATTATTAAGGACCATGTTAATGACTTTATAGGACTCACAGGAGCCACTGACATGGGACACACAACATGGGTTTACTAAGGGGAGGTCATGCCAAACCAATTTGTTGGAATTCTACAATAAAGTCAGTAACGCTTTGGATGAGGGCCATTCAGTTGATGTGGTTTTCCTGGACTTTGCCAAGGCTTTTGATAAAGTTCCGCATATAGAATTGATTAATGCTCTACAAGATCATGGATTAAATATACATATTGTACGATGGGTTCAGTCCTGGCTGAATGAGAGGCGACAGCGAGTTGGCATTAGAGGTGAATATTCAAGTTGGGTAGATGACACTAGTGGAATCCCACAGGGCTCGGTTCTGGGCTCTTGTTTATTTAATCTATACATCTCTTCAATGCAAACTCAGTCTGGGGTATGGCTATCTAAATTTGCGGATGACACTCGACTTGGCTACCCAGTGAATAACCTACGTGACAGGGAAACTTTACAGGTAGCCCTCACTGATCTTGCATTATGGGCACAATCCAAGAAATCGTTATTTAACCTTGATAAGTGCACTCTCATGCACTTCGGTAAACCCAATAACAACTTTAATTATACATTAGAAGACACACAGTTAAAAGTGGTATTGGATGAAAAAGACTTGGGTGTCAGAGTAAGTAATGATCTCAGTTTTAAAATGCAATGTAGCCAGGCTATTAAAAAAGCTGGCAGCACACTCCATTGCATACTTAGGCATATTAAAAGTAGGGATAGAGAAGTTCTCATTCCCCTGTATAGCTCTCTGGTACGCCCACATGTGGAATACTGTGCCCAGTTCTGGGCTCCTAGCAATAAAGGGAATTCAAGAGCACTTGAGAAATTCCAGAGAAGAGCGATAAGAAATATTAGGGAACTTTAGGGCTTAAATTATGAACAGAGACTTCAACACTTGGGTATGTTTTCACTGGAATACCGTAGATTAAGGGGCGATATGTGCTTGATATATTGGGCCCTAACTGACACACAAATGTGGGAACAATTGGGATTGGTATTAAGGGTTCAACCACACAACACTCAAGCACATCCCTTTCAATTATTCAAGGGTAAATATACCACAAAAAAGAGAAAGACATGGTTTAATATTAGGGTGACAGAAATTTGGAACATACTCCCTTGCACAGTTGTGAACAACAAGACTATGGCTGAATTTAAAACAAAGCTCAATATCTTTTTAATTAATAAGGGTATAAAGGGTTATTCCTAACTCGTAGCGAGCTTAATGGACTTTGTCTTTCAAATACTCTGTAAAACCTATGATACCTATGAAACCACCTTTCATTAATTGTCCATGGAGTATTATGGAAGTTACCAAGCATTTTTCCTGGGGGGATTATTAACTTATAGCCTGTGTATTAACTGCACTTTGATGTCGATACAGCACCAGTCTTGTCCATCTATTAGTGTAGGCTGGTGATCTACATTGCGTGACCAGGCCCTCTTTTCCAATTTACCACAGTCCCTAAGATGGTGAGCAGGAATGAACTATAGCCTCAGGGGTAACTCCCATGTCTAGGGGTATTAGATGGTACAGTCTCACCAGCAGCCACCCCCTGACTTTTGTACAATTCCTAGAATTGGCACAAAGACCCCATCCCTCGAGGCAGAGCTTGGATTGATGCAGCTATATATGTCCATGCAGAATGGAGCAGCTTTGCTCAACCATCCTGATTCTGTGCCTGCGACAAGGAAAGAGGACTGCTTATCTTTCTTCCATTCTACAGCCCTCCTGTTGCAAGGACAAAGGAGAAGCCATGGTTGCCCCTCCACCTGGCAGGCCAGCACAGCCTGGGCACCACATGTAGTGAGTCTCTTTGGTCTTCCCTGATTGCATATTAGTGATCCTCTTCTTCCGCCTTATCTTACTGTTGCCCCTTTGTCGCTGAGGGTAAAACGGGGCCACCCTTGTTGATCATTGTCATTAAAAAAATGTATTTAAACTTGCACTCCACACTATACACATTAGTCCCCAACAAGGTAATATAAGGCAGGCTTCATCATTGGTTAAGCTGTAAGCTGCAGGGCTTTAGTGTCACCTCTGCACATGCAGCTCATCTGCATCATCGCCGAACACTGCAGCTTTACTTTCAGTGTTGCAGTAGCAGGCCACTTTACAGAAGTAACACTCTGCCCTTTGTAAATCATGACAATGGGCAAGACTCTTACACTTAAGGTAACTTCTTTTGCAAAAAACACCAAGCATTCATTTACAGAAACAGTGCACACACTTGAGTTAGTGGGACTTACTGCTGCCGCAACTAAAGCAATAATCACAGTTACCATACCTGCCCTGTTCCAGCTGGTTACGGGATTGAATCTGATAAGCAGCTTAGACATTTTACACATATTTACAGCCACTTCTACATTTTCTCCAGCCCTTTCATGTAGCTATTCCTCCAGTGACACATTTTTCCATTTATTTTCTTTTACACTCAAAGTTTTTTATTTAAAATATAAAATGTATCCAGCAATTAGCATTTACTTGTATATCAGTTGATGACATATAATTTCACAAACAAATGTCCTGCCCCAAAAACAAATACAATAAAAAGTATTAATGACAATTAATAATATGTAATGTATGTTGATCTTTCTCATTTGATAGGATACATATTAATTTATTTTGAGTCCCGTACTGTTCAGTGGGGTAGAGTGTTCATCCAGACATTCACCCCATTGTAGAACACATACACCTAAACTTAACACAGTTGCAACAAATAAAATGTTGTAAACCGTAGTTGTGACATGCACTTGCGACATGCGTGATTCTAGAAAGTGGCATGCACCACAGCATAAATCAACAATGCCCAAGTAGACTTATGCCGCAGTTGCGACAACCCCATGGATGGGCAATTGTGTAAATCGACTTACGCCCAGAAATGCAGCTAAGTACGCCATGGCGGGATTCTAAAAGGTTCCAATGGGCCTGATACGCCAAAGGCAAATGACATAACTTACACCAGGTGAGGGCAGGTGTAACTCACACAGTATAAAGGAGGCCTCCAAGGCAGGAAGCAGAAACACTGTAGAACAACAGTGTGAGGACAAGCCACAGAAAGAGAGAGAGAGAGAGAGATGGCAGCACCTGCAGCCATATTTGCAGCAGTGCTACTAGACAGGTGGCACAGGCCCCGCAGGCAATGCAATGGGTGGAACCAAGGGAATAGGCAGCAACCAGTACAGCACATAGCCGCCAGGCGCCATGTGCCATGAGTGTACAAAGCCAGGACATCCTACCTCAACCTCATGGATGATCAGTGCATAGCACGCTGCTGTCTGCCAAAAGCAATCATTGCAGGACTGTGCAATGACCTATGTGAAGATCTACAGAGTACCACCCGTGGGGGCACCCTGTCCCTGTGGAAGTGAAGGTCAGTGATGCACTGTGCTTCTCTACCATGGGAACATTCCAGACACCCACAGATGACACTGTAGGAATTTCATAACCTGCAATGTCCAGGTGCCTGCGGCAGTTCCTCGATGCAATGGTGGGGCAAATGTGGGAGTACAATGTCTTCCCCCAGGATGCACAGCAACAGAAGGCGGTGAAGCAGTCCTTCTATGACATTGCACAGTTCTCCCGTGTGCTTGGCGCCATCAACTGCACACACATGGCCATCAGGGCACCACCAGGTGAGGTGGATGTGTATGTGAACTGTAAAGGCTACCACTCCATGAATATGCAGGTAGTGTGTGACAGCCAGTGCCACATACTGGATGTGGTAGCCCAGTACCCTGGTTCCACCCACGATGCATACATCCTCCGCAAATGTGGCCTACATGAGGCATTCTGGAGGGAACAGCACCCAGGCGGATGGCTATTAGGTGCATGCAAACAGTACACAGCAGCACAGCTATGTACATATACTGACCACGATCCCAGATGTACAACACACAACAAGCAGCCTGATGGCATGCCATTCCATTCACAGGTGACAGTGGCTACCCACAACTGCCCTGAGTAATGATACCACTATGCCACCCACGCACCTCTGCTGAGACCAGTTAGAATGATGCACACAGCAGCACCAGGTGTGTCACTGAGCATACCTTTGGTATCCTGAAGTCGTGGTTCCCGTGCCTTGACAGATCAGGAGGTGCACTCCAGTACAGCCCCAAGACGACATGCAGGATATTCATGGTGTGCTGCATGCTGCACAACACTGCAGTAAAGAACCGCATGCTCACCCCAGACATGGATGTGGAAGAGGGCGAGGAGGAGGAGGAGAATGTTGTCCCACATGACCCTGGCAGACACAACAAGACCAGGCTGCAGTGGCCCAGGAAGGGCAATGGGCATGTCGTGAGCTGACTGCACAGCATTTCAACTAATGGACAACACAGCACCAGCAGGCGGGACCATCAGCAAGCATCCACCCAGCCATGGCAAACATGCCACCACACAGCAATGCCACCTGGTGCAGGACACCGAACACAGTAACACTGTATACTGGCAACAGTGCCCATGTGATGTGGCAGTGCCCAGCGGTGCAACACACACACACAGCTGTGACTGAAGGACAGAGGAATGGAAGAAGACCAGGGGACTGCACACAGCATGCACATGGACAGTGGAGTGTGCCCAAGGTGGGTGACTGTGAAGGTACCCCAGAGTTGCCAGGGTATGGGGGGCATGCACAACTGGCATGGCAACCCAGTGCACAAATCCTGTGAACCCCATATAATTCTAAGAGGGGTGATTTAATGAAGGGCACAACCCAGAAGAATTCACACTTGTAGATAGCTTATCTGTGTTTCATATGTCTGAATCCTTCATTTTTAAATATTGGCTCAATTCCTCTATGTTTCGCCAATACATAACTGGCTTCATCAGGAGGTGCCTTTTAAAAAGACATTCTTTCATAACTCCCTGTACATGTAGTTCACTTTGAATTTAGCAAGAACAATGTATTTTCTTATTAGTAATCTGATTTTTCAACGTCTTAATTCAGATTATTTCTATAAAACCCCTTCTGCTGTCGATTCTGGGCTTTTCTCATCTCTGTCCTTACTGCAGTTCACATTGTTCATTTACATTGTTTACATTGTTCTTGCTAAATTCAAAGTGAACTACATGTACAGGGAGTTATGAAAGAATGCCTTTTTAAAAGGTACCTCCTGATGAAGCCAATTATGTATTGGCGAAACGTAGAGGAATTGGGCCAATATTTAAAAATAAAGGATTCAGACATATTAAACACAGATAAGCTGTCTACAAGTGTGAATTCTTCTGGGTTGGGCCCTTCATTAAATCACCCCTCTTAGAATTATGTGGGGTCTACAGGATTTGAACAGACATCACATCAGAAGAGGCAGCAGAATTAAGGACTTTAATCATTGTGTAATTATTGACATTTCCTGTGGCTTTCCAGGGGCGTTTCTCTTTCCTGGATAACTTTTAGCAACCCAGTGCACAACCTGCAACACCGCTGACATGGGCCAAACAGTGGCAACTGTGTCATATTGCCACAGGCATGAAGATGTGTGACCAGTACCATGCTGTGCAGAGGTGATGCGTGCAGGGTGGCATCATACGTGGAGGGGGGAGCACCAGCACCAGTGTTGTGTGCTGTAGAGAATGTAGCCACATATAACTGTGTGACACACACAGCAGGATATGGAATATATACACCAGCGCAACAGGCATATGGTTGCATGACCCCACGCAGGACAGCAGCAAATGGGGGGGGGGGGGTTGTGCTAGGCACTGTGCAGTATGTGACCTGCACACATATGTGTGTGACACAGAGTGCAGGACATGGAAACACCAACACTGTCAGAACTGGAGTATGGTGGCATGCACTACACCTACCGTAGTGATGCATGTCGCATATGCGCTGGAACTGCACCTGCAGACACAGTCGCACAGCACATTACAATGTGACTTGAAATACACTGATAATATTTTGCACTTGTGTAAAAAATATATAAGCAGTTCAATGTGCTTACGCAACTGGATAAGATCTGTGATGATGCTTGTGTAACTTGATTTGCTTTTGTGGCTTTCCGCCTCTCTATCTGTGGGATATACCACCCCGTAGAGGTATGATGCAAGGAACCCTAGAGGAGGGTCCCCCCCACTCCAGGTGCTGGAAAGGAATGCATTGGCTAAAGGCAGGTTAGGAAGAAGCCCACGGGTAAGAGAGACGAGCCGCTGGAGGAGGAGGAGGAGGAGGAGGGGTGGATGGTGAGCAGTGAAAAATGAATCCTGGGAGAGACCAGGATGAGTGATGTTTTAAGCTCGATGGGGGAGTGACGTTGTTGCTCCACCCATTGAACCTCGGGCTTAAAGCCCTCCATTCAATGTGCTTATGCAACTGGATAAGATATGTGATGATGCTTGTGTAACATGATTTGCTTTCGTGGCTTTCTGCCTCTCTATCCGTGGGATATACCACCCTGTAGGGGTAAGACGCAAGGAACCCTAGAGGAGGGTTCCCCCCTTACAGGTGCTGGAAATAAATGCGTCAGCAAAAGGTAGGTTAGGAAGAAGCCCTAAAAGAATACCTAAAGATGTCAAGCTTCGAAGAGGCGAGGATGAAGAATGAATTTTGTGAAGAAGGTATAACTTCCAAAGGAGAGAGGGGAAAGCCAGGCCACCATCTGCCTCCATCCAAAAGTGAAACCTAACTAGCTAACGAGAAGAAAGCACCAACTCTAATTAATATTATGACCATTGGCACAGAGGAGAGGAAAAAACCCTTTGAGGAGGAAACCTCTGGGTATCCAAGGCCTAGGTCACCTTCCCTCCAGGCTGACGATGTTTGATTTGAGGACATATGTTAGTAGAGAGAATAGTTCATAGATGAGGGATATGAGTAGGTTAAAGAGAAAGACATGAGTAGGGAAGATGATGATGGGATAGGGGAAACCCCCAAAAGAAGGAACAGATGGAAGAAACATGAGGCAGTGATACAGACAGAATATGATGATCGCCTCAGGAGGGCGGCTCCGGGGAGAGGGATGTATCCAGATGAAGATCGAGAATGGTGAAGACTGACGATGATGATGATAGCTGTGGGAGTGCAGCAGGTTCAAAGAGGCAACATAGGAGTCAATGATAGGAATGCTCAAGGAAGTGATGCAAATAGAGTACTGATGAGCGACTGAAGACCAGAGTCATGAACCTAGAGATACAGGAGAATTTAAGGAAAGCCGTGAAGGCTGGAACAGTGAAAGTGAGGCACAAAATGGATGATAGTATGAAATGGATAAGGTACGTTAAAGCAAGGAAAGCCAAGAAGGCTGATACAGGTAGATGTGAGATACTGACTGAATGATGTACGATACTGGAGTAAAAGCAGAGGAGTCGAGGATAGGGATGCTTGAAAGGAATGCACAGTTTGGAGCAGAGGAGACGAGGATGACACTGAGCAAGTTAAGGGAATGAAACGATGAGTTCAGCATGATACTGAGGAAGAGGAATGGAAGACCAAAGAGGTCAGCATGGTGCTGAGGATGAGGAAAGGAGGGAGGAAGGAAAGGGAATAAGCGCTGATAAAAGGACAAAGCACAGTAGGGAGGTCAGGTGAAGTCAGGATAGGTGCAGGCTGGACTAGAGAAAATCCTTGATGGCTGGGATGAGCAATATGGGAGGGGATGAGAAGCATACCGATAGAGCAGCAGAAACAGATAAACAGGTCGAGACGAGGCATAGCAGACCAGAGAGAGGCAAACCTGAATGTATGACAATGAGGTAATAGGAAACAAAATAGGAAATGAGGCAGTAGGGCCGTAGAACCCCAAAAAAGAGGTAGCCGAGCTGAGAAAAAGCAGTTGAGCAATAAAATGAGCTTGGATTTCCACGGATACAACAGCAGCACTTACTGGAGCAGTAGTCCCATAGATGTGAGCCAGATCCAATAAGGCTAGAATGTAATTTTTTTTTATGTGAATATCATGCGGCCTACGAACACATCCAATGAAGCAGGTAAACGAATGATGATCCATGGCCACATACAAACAGGCTGCAGGACAAAATGCCAGAGAACCTGCAGACATGAGCCAGAGAGGCTACAGTGCCGCTGGCTGAGTGCCTACGGGAGGACCACATCCAAAATAGCACAGCCAGCAGTAGTTGACATGCACCCGGTGCATATACAGCGCATGTAATGGAAAGCCAGCCCTACTATTAGGTGGCAAGGCAAAAAGAAATACTGCAAGGGCTACAGAGCCAGAGCCAAAGCGGCTGCAGGACGGTGGGAGAAGTCAAGCCAAGGAGAGATGCGAGGCTGGAACAGGGAGCCTAGCAGCGCCGGTGGTGGTCCAAAACGCCGGGCAAGACCAGCGATGGAAAGAGCTGGCAACCGAAAGGAGGTAGCTAGTGAAGGCAAGCCGTGGCGCCAGCTGCAGCAGCGACAGAGGAGCAAGTGAAGAACAATGCTGCAAGCTCACAGTAAAGACAAGTGGGGGGGACGAGAGAGAAGGCATCAGGAGCACAGCATCAGCAATGGGTTAGGTCAAAATAGGAACGCAGTTCCAAGAGGAGGGTTTGGAGCGAGGGGATCACAGGCTAGAAATCACAGCAAGGGCAGCTGGAGGTGATGAGAGGATTGGGAGCAAATAGAAATAATGGGCAAGGGAGCGACCGATGAAGCCTCTGGCCACAGCAACGAAAAACGAATCCTGGGAGAGTTCAAGATGAGTGACGTTTTAAGCTCGATGGTGGAGTGATGTTGTTGCTCCGCCCATTGAACCTCGGGCTTAAAGCCATCCCATTGCATGACAATTCTGATGCATGTGGCACAGTAATACACATATGTGGCATGCAGAGATTCCATACACATATGCAGCATGCGTAGATTTCATACATGTATACGGCCTGCACGTGTCACGCTTGCAGCACATGTGATAGACATGTACGACCGAATAGTAACAGTGCCATAGGTCTGAACAGGGGCAGGGGAAGCTTCACACAGCTAAAAATGGACACAGACACCCTATATTGTGTGCACAGCAGTGTCAGGGCAATCAAAATGACCACATTGAGTGGGAGAGCACCAAAATTCAGTGCAGCTGAAACTGCACAATTGGTCAACCTGGTGCAGCAGTGGCACACCACATTGCTACCACCAGGGTGCAAGGGACACCCACCAAGGGAGAGGTACAGGGTGTGGAGGGCCATTAGTGCACGCCTGCAGGAAGTCTCAGATATTAGGAGGACTACCAGGCAGTTAAAGCACAAGTGGCAGGACCTCTACAGGAGGGACAGAGATATACTGGGGTGCCTCATGGACATGGCGGCAAGGCGTGATGCAGACATGAGTGGTGGAGGCAGACTCAGGGAAGATGAGCATGGCACCCTGTCTGTGCAAGGACATGCACCACAGCTACGTGTACATGTGCAATGTTGACTGACATGAATCACACCTTTCATGCCACAGGATGGAGCAGTACCGGACAGATGGCAGCAGGAGGACATCCAGATCGTGAGCAGCCTGTTGGGCGGCAACAGGGACTGCACAGACAACATCGTCAAGGTAAGTGTGGGCCGGTGGCCCATGTGGTAATGGTTGTAGCATGCCACACTTACACCCTGCCAGCATATGCACTATCTCAAGAGTGACCACTGACAGTGGAGACTCACATGTGTCACATTCCCCTGAAACAGGTGAGCATCCATCAGTATCCACCCGACACAGCGTCCTCCTCAGGGCCATGGTGGAGTAAAAGGAAAGGGATGCCATCACGTATGCCCAGCAGACAAGGTGGATGAGGAGGAGAGCCCGCCCGCTGCCACCAGAATCGTCAGATGATGCTGATGATGAGGAGGAGGCAGAGGAGTGCACACACCCACAACCCATGGCACCGCAGGCTGCAGAGGCAGAGGAGGTGCACGTGGAGGGAACAGAGGCTACAGCAAACATAGGTGTCCCAGACCATGCTGGTGCAGCTCTGGAGGCAGGCGTAAAGAGAGACTGAGGGCCAGGATAGTGGCAGTCTGTGACACAATGCTGTGGGGAACATTGGAGACCTGTCCCCACATGGACAGGGGCAAGAGGAGAACATGGAGGGGCAAAAGGCACAGTAGCGTGAGGCAGGACTTGTCGTGGCAAACAGGCCATTCAACAATGCAGGTGTTACTGTGGTAGCGGCAGCAGCAGTGAAAGATGCAGGGCAGCAGGCCCAGGTACAAAAGCCTGCCAAACAGGGCAGGTGACTGGCAGACCTTGTTGAGGCCATTGTGACGGATGTATCCAGGCTGCATGGGTCTCTCGGTGACCTGCTCACCTCACTCCAGAACAGGGACTAGTGTGTTCAGTGTGTGGGCCACCAATGCACAGTACTAGACTGGAGTCTGTATGGGGGGTTGCATGTGGGGGAATGTAAATATGTTACACTGTTGTTGAATGCGCCAGGGGTTGGGGGAGGAGGATAATGTTGTACCCATGTGAATGGTGACCACGCCGCCCATGTGGACGGATAGGTTGGCTGTTCGATGTGGGGGTGGGGAGACATGCATGTGTACCGGGTCTACATGTACTGGGGGTTACTGCTGTGTTACCTATGTTTACTGTGGTGTGGGGGTGGGGGCTGTTAGTAGACTGTGCTGTAGTTGTCATGTACAGGGGGCTGTGTGGGCGGGGTTGTTTTATGCATGTGCAGGCTGTGTTCTGCTAACGGATGCATTGTGTTTGTTCATGTCACCTACTGTATTCATGTTCGTTGTTGTACTATGGGTGGGGGGGGAGTTACGTATGTGTATACTGTTGTTGCTGGCTGATATTAAACTGTTTCACTTTTAATGCAACCACTGTGCCCCTGTGTGTTGTCTGATGGTCCATGTAGTCTGTACTGCATTTGTGTCTGCCACTGTACACATGTTGGCACGTGCATGCGCACGGCAGTGCTGTTGTATGTGTTGCCATATCCCATGTATGGCAAATGTGTGCCAGCTGTACAATACACAGCTGTTGGCACTTCACAATGGTACATTGCAACACACTGCAATGTACTGACAAGAGTGCACTGTGGTGTGCTATGAACCCATATCCTGCCAATACGAGATGGTACATTGCACTACCCACGGGCCTGCATGGCACCACAACACCTGCCTGCATCCACTGATCCACAGGTGGCACCGGTGGCACCTTGTCGTGGTGGTGGTGCATGCCACAGTCCAGCAACAGAGGTGTGATTCCTGGTGCTGCACACCTGTTGTGGCAACACTGCGAACATAAGCCAGTGACCATAGCCGGTATGTGGTGCCTGGTGGCTACAGCAACAAGGTATGTTTGTGCTACCGAGTGTGTTGTACACACAGGAACATGGAGTGGACCTGTGTCCCATCAGCAATGGACGTCACGCACAACAGGGTCTGTGACCAGGTATGTACTGCCCCTGATAGTAGGTATGGGTGGCCGGCAGGATGGTGGTGGTTCACAGTGAAGAGACATTGTGACACAGGCAATTGGGATGGGTGTGCTGGTATGTCCCTGCCCTTTTGTGTCCATGCCACTGATGTGTTCTGTGGATAGTGTTCCATCTGCATTGTGTGGTGCTTGTTCCAATATGTCTGGGTGTGTGTGGTTCAACAGTGACATCGTCACCAATGTTGTGTGGATGGGTGGTGACAGACATGGCTTTCACTACCATGCTAATAATGGCACATGCATCCATGCATGCATGCATGCGGCCCCCGCAGTGGTCAGCATGCTAGCAGCGCATATGGATGCCCCACCCCCAGCATAGCATCAGCTGTGTGCAGTTGGCCACATCTCCCGCCATCCCAACAACAGTGCTGCACATGCCATATACATGTAGATGACCCATACAGTCACCCCTGCCAGTGTGCAGCGGCAGGGTGTTGGACATGGTCACCCATGGGAGACCACACGATGTCCGGTGTCTGCATGATGCACAGTGCTGCTCTGCCCACCACCCATGCCACCACAAAACGCAGCATCCAGGTGATGCACACATGGCCATCTGTGCATGCTGCGGCACTCCCCGTGATGTACCTGGCACCAGTGGCACATTACTGTACTGACCCTACACACCCATGGTTAACTGCACAGCCATGGCAGGGGCCTGCACATGCGTGGTGCCATAGCTGTTGAGGTGCATATGTTTGATACACATGACACAGGACAACAATGTCTGAATAGTGCTATTTAATTCACAGTGCATCATGGTAGGTGGTGATAGTGGTATTATATACATTGTGGTAACCTTTTCTCCCCAACACACACACACACATACTCACACACCCACAACCAAGCACACAAATACCAACGGACACACCCTCTGCAGTGTAATGTGCATCCACCCCCTCCCATTGTACAGTACACAGTATACCATATGTCTCCAGACATACACGGGCATATGCCCATATCATCAACTGTAGCATGCTGTCCTGCACACTATTACTGTTTGACACGGCTTAGCCGTGTCCTGACACCATCAGCCTGTGATGTTATGTGCTCCTGTGCAGCAACCACCATGGTGGTGTTCTGCTCATCCCCTGGCAGGGCCTCAGTGGGGATGCTGGCCTGTGTCCCCGTGTCCATCCCCTCCACAGACCCAGCCATCCATTTCCTCCCCCTGCTACTCTACATAGGCACTGTGGTCATCGGTGGTGTGGAGCCAGCCCTGCTTGGACCACCATCCACAGGTGGGCCCATTACAGCAGACTGTTCCTCCGGTGTGGCCATTGACCCTGGATGTGTGACCTGTTGAGCCTGCACAGGGTTTGGTACTGTGCTCTGGCCTCTGGGCCTGTGTGTGTGTTCCATTATGGGCACCTGTTGTTTGGTGACCGTGACAGTGTCAGCAAAGCTTGTCAACACAGTCTGTGTTCTGACAGGTCCTCTGGTTATATGGTCTAGGACCACTGTGCTGCCGGTTGCATGGGCAGCCATGTGTATGTGGGGTTCCAGTCCACCCTGCAATGCTGCCATTGCACACATTGGCTTGAGGGGTGTGCATGCAGGTGCATGGGTGTCTACCTGGCTGGTAGTCTGTGGGGCCAACCAATATGGCAAGGGTGACTGGTGGTGCAGCGCACTTAGGCTGTCTACTATGGACAGCATGGCGGTGGCCATTGCCTCACTGTGGCTATGATGCTGTGCCACTAGACATTCCATGGCATACATGCAGCATTCCATGACCCCATCTGTCCCTTATGCCATGTAATGTCTGTACCATGCTGGACATCACCACCATGTTCTCCCTTACAGTGGCAAGCATGTTGTTGCTTATAGATGACAGGTGAACATCTAGGCTCTGATGGTGTTCCCGGAGGACCTGCTGTATGGCTGTCAGTCCCTGTGTCATGTCCCCCGCCCAGCCACGACTGAGTGGCAGTAGTCGCCGATGTATGCAGGTGGGGACAGCTGGTCCTGCATCTCGCACACAGCATAATCCAGCTGTGCCTCTAGCTCTGCACTAATTATAGGGCATGCATCCCTTGCCATGGTCCCCAGTCCATTGTCTGCTACAGTCCCAGTATCAACTTCACCAACCGCAGTCCCATCCCCACCATCTGCTGCTTGGCTATCCACATTGTCACCATCACCCTGGCTGGCCTGGGTGCTTTGCTCCCCACTCTCTGTACCATTGCCGGTGTCACCCTCCACGCTCACTCCTGCAAACACTGGCCTCAGTGCCGTCTGTCTCCTCCATGTCCACCAGTGTGTCTGGGGATGATGTGCTTGTGGTGATGCTGCTGCTTGTTGAGGTAGTGTTGCTGCTGCTGCTGTCATCATCAGAGTCTGCACTGTCCCCGCTGTGCTGCTGGCTTCCACTAGGTTTGTCACCACTGGCCCCTCTGTCATCTCTCGCTACTGCGATACCTGTAGAATAGGCATGCTATCAGTGATTGTGGGACACACCACACCATTGTCAGCACCACACCCTACAACAGGCTGGCATCTCCATGTTGCACAGCCTTGCCCTGTCCCGTCCCCTAAGTTGGGCATCTGCATGTTGCAAAGCCATGCCCCCCACCCCTTGGGGGCGTCTACATGCTGCTGGGCCCTGTTCCTCCCTCAGGTTACACTTTCTTTCTCCAACGGACACCAGTACACTCAATTCACATGTTGCACAGCTTGCCCCTTCCTCCCCAGCTGGGCACCTGCATGTTGCAGACCCTGCCCCCACCCCTGTGGGCTCTACATGCTGCAGGGCCCTGTTCCTCCCTCAGGTCATACTTTCCTTGTCCAACGGACACCAGTACACTCAATTCACATGTTGCACAGCCTTGCTCCCCCCCCCACAGTTGGGTGTCTGCATGTTGTAGAGCCATGCCCACCCGCCCCCTGTGGGAGTCCACATGGTGCACATCCTTGCGTTGGGGAGTGTTGTCCACCACTGCACACATGGATGGCCACACAGCGCACTTCACATGAATGGACACTGTCCAGCATGGCGGTGCCATATTCAGCATTCCATGTGCACATTCACATTACATGCATTTCCCACTGATCTACATACCTGTGCCACCCTGCTGCCTGTATGTGTCCAGGTCGGTGTTGCCGTTAATGCTCTGCTGGCACAGGTGCCTGGCTGTCCTCTTCTCTGTGCTGCTTAGTGTCTGTTGCTGACTTGGGCCACCAGATTTTTTTTCACAATCCCTTTCAGGTCACTGTATTTCTTCTGTAGGTCCCTCACCAATCTTTTTTTGGGGGGGCCACCGCATTGAACTTTCTGGCCACTGTGACCCCTGTTTTCTTCCATTTGTCCCTTCTGGCCTTGTCCCCACCTTGGCTCAGCAGCAGGACATGGTGCTTGTCCATCTCCACTACCAGGATGTCTACCTCATCATGGATGAAGTCCCTTTTATACCTCTGCCTCTCTATTGCTTGTTGTGCTATATTCCGATTTGCTTGTGCTCCACGGTTCTGCGCCATTGCGGATTGCCATTGTTTACGACTGTCTTGTGGTCTGCAACCTTTTATAGACCATATATCATGGTCTGCGACATTCGGGATTTTTCTTGCCGTAAGTCGCAATGTTTGTAGAACTGAGCGCAAGTTGAATGTCCTAACTGCTTGGGCGTAAGTTCTGCATTTCCACAGTCTATGTCAGATGTATCTCTCCTTTCTAGAATAGGGCCCATTGCATTAAGGAAACTCTTCAGTGAGCTATATTTCTGGAGTCTATGGGCCAGATTCTCAAAAGCTTATGCCTGGCGTAACTTGACTTGCACCAAAATAAATGGCGCAAGTAGCAAGTTAAGCCAGCAGTTGTGACACACAGGCCACCGGTTACGCCCTAAACCCCCTGCGACATGGCGCTGGGTTTATGGCAACTGCGCCCCATTCTGTAAGGGCAGCAACAAAGTCCCCAAGGTTGCTATTCTCAAACAACTTCGAGGACATCCGCCAAAGTACAGTTGACTAGGTGGTACTTATGCCCTCCGGCAGTTGTGCAGATCTGCCACCAGGCCAGCTCCCATGACATGTCCCTCCAATGCCCCAATCCATAAATTGCTAGTGGGAAAGCCTACAGGGCAAAACATGCCCCCAATGCTCCATTCGGCCACAGACACATAAATGCCCAGCAGGGCAAGCAACCCCCATACCCCATCCCCACACACATATTGCCCCCAAGAGCTAGCACATGTTCCCATCCCCCGTTATGTGCAAAAAGCCCTGCAGGGCTAGGTCATGCACCCCAATCCCCAAAATGCACAAAAAGCCCTGCAGGGTTAGGTCATGCCCCCTCATCTCCGATAGTTATGCATAAACACGCAGATACCGTTCTCCCTGGTAGTCTAGTGGCCCCCCCACCCAGCAGTGCCAGTCCACGCCTCACCCCTGATCCGTACTCAGTCGGCGACTGGCACAGCCCACCTCTCACTGCTATGGCCAGCCACTGACTGAGCTCCGTCTGCATCAAATGATGTATTTCCCACATGTTTGTTTACTGTGACAAAAAACTGTACTCTCTTTGCCACGTCTCCTTGACTGTTGTTCCTCATGTTGTACTCTCCCGGGTCATTCCTGAAAATAGGCATAATACTTGTCTAGTGTACTTACCCGGTAAACAAAAGCTAAATAAATAAATAAATAAATGAGCACGTACTGTATATACGCGCTCAATGTATAAATGACAGTTCATTCATTGAGTGCGTATATACAGTACGTGCTCAGATGGAGCTCAGTTGGAGGCTGACCATGGTGGTGAGAGGAGGGCTGTGCCAGTCACCAGCTGGGTGTGGGGATGCGGGGTGGTCTGGCAATGCCGGGTGGGGGGCCACTAGACTACCAGAGATTTGTCACTTTGTAGACATTGCGGGGACCGGGTCGGGTGGAGGTCACAACTTGAAGGGGTTTTGGGTGCAGGCAAGCCCTGTGGGGCATAGTTTGCAGGAACGGGGTTGGGTGCACATTCCAGCCCTGCAGGGCATAGTTTGCAGGAACAAGGGTCAGGGGCTATTGTGTTGGAACTGGGGGTAGGGGGCATTATCAAGCCCTTTGGGACTATGGGGATCATGGCATGGAGGGGCACTTGCACCCTACACATCCAGGGCTGCAGCTTGTGACATACCCTGCAAGCACGCCCTTTGTTGGGCGTACCTGTAGGAATGTCGTAAGTTGCAGGACTTAGCTGCGGGGACCCTGCTCCTTACAGAATCGGGCGCAGGGTCCTTGGCGTAACAGGGTATGGTGCAAGTCGCCTTTGGTGACAATTTGCACCACCCTTCTAGAATCGGGCCCTATATCTTTTATATTTGCAAAAATGTTGCGAGTTCATTTTGGGATATTACAAATGGATATACTATGGTAACCCTAAACTCAGTATCCTGAGTCTCGGGATACCAACCCCACTGGCCCGAAATCCAGGCCCCCGAACCCCCCATGTGGGGGGCTCCACCCACCCATAAATTTCAGAATTCAAAAATAAGTACCTACAAGGAGGAGTGGACTGCAGAGTTATAAAAGAATTAGTTACGGGGGTATGAGCAGTAAAGGTTTTATCGCCCGCAGTGTAGACAGAACCCGCACCTCTACAGCACGCCAGCTAAGCTACCAGTGGAGTAGTCCTCAACACCACCGGGGCAGCTCGGCCAGCCTCCCGATTCCTCCAGGATTTCAATCCCATAGACAGGGGTAAGGTAGCAGGCCGACACATCCGCTGCCTTACCCCTGTAAACGTTCCTCAGGATTCCTAATGCCGGGATGCTCACTGTCAGGATACTGAACTTGTTGAGCAATACTGCCCAGCAGGTCAGTGTCCGGATAGTGAACTTCGGCATATCATAAGGGTACCTTCCAAACACTGTGCTTTGCTGATTAGGTGGTTCTACCCCAGCACTCAGTCAATGCTTTTAAACTTTACAAGATCTAACAGACTTGGTTAAACATATATTTAGCTGAAACTAACTCCTTCTTTGGAGGGGGGAGAAAAAAATTAAATTCAAAGTAAAATCACATATTTCAGGCTATCCTTTCTTTCTAAAGATAAATAATTTCCTTTTGCTTATCAAACCTAGTAAACTAAAGATTTCTTAAATGCTTAATGAGGTTTTGTCCGAGAGAGGTCACCTCGGTCAATATTCCCATGATGCCAGAGGAGGAGATTACTCCAGGTGGGGACTCTGACAGCTACAGTATTTGGCCCCTGAGAGTCTCCTCTGCTCCGGGGCAATAGTACAGGTCATCAGTTCCTTTCAACTATCTGTTTCACAGCCAGTCCCTCTCCCTCTTTTTCATGGGACGAAATTCGGATAGTGATCGAATGGATACATCACCCACTTTCGCCAGCGGGTATCAAACTTTTCTACTCGATCAGACAATATAGCTGACAGTCGGTCTAATGCACACATTTCTCTGAACAGCCCCATCCAGGCCTCTTTGGTAGGGATTGTTTTAGTACACCACAGACGTGTAATAGTCTTGTGGGCTACCAATATGAGTGCCGTGATCTGCCTATAGACTTCTCTGTCAAGCCGGACACCCTCTGATACCATGAAGGTCAGTATATATATCTGGTGGAATAAATCTGGGCATTCATAGATTTCTGTCAGTTCCCTTAGTACTTCCTGCAAGTAAGAATCCAAATGAGGGCACCCTCACAGTACGTGTCTCTGGTCTGCCTGTCTACTCCCACATCCCCATCAATACTCACCTAATACTTCCCCCAAATATTTTGTTAACATTGCTGGGGTATGGAAGAATCTGTTTCAAAGCTTCCATATGTATTCCCTCCAATATGGTGAGGCAGAGACCTTAAAAGCAGGCAAAGCATATGCCTCCCAACTCTGCGCAGACACATCTTCCTGTAGTTCTGTGGACTACCTCACATTCACCGATTCTGTTGTGTCTCCCAGACCTTCCCGCAGCACCCTGTAGGCCAGACTAATTAAATGTGCCATAGACATCCCCCTCACATGTGTCTGAAATAATAGTATCAGAAGTGAAGGTTTTTCCACTATTAAGGACAAGATTTTTTCAAATTGACTTGGGTATGATTTTAACTGTAAGTAGCCATGGAAGTACTCGTGAGGTAATTGGTAACTAGACTGGAGTGAGACAAAGGGACTAAGACCCGTTGCCCCTACCAGCTGGAAGACATATGTGATCCCATACCTCTGCCATCCTGCAAAGTTGTCTATCTGACTAGGCAAAAAGGCTCTGTCATAAGCAAAAGCCCTTAAATATAAGGCCTCTGTGGGATTTAGGTGACTGCAGCAGATCCAGAGCCACTGTCTTAAAAGTTCCCAGGTATACCGGGGGTACTTTGGAAGCAGGGTGCATCTTGGAGGGTTACTAAAAATGGATTCTGGAAAATCAAAAAGGCTCGCCCAGGTGAGTTCTCTGTTTTTCCAATGGGAGTCAAACAGGGGATTAATCCAGCACAATAAGGTTCTTAACTATGCAGCCATAGCATACTTCTGCAAGTCCGGGAGATTAAGGCCTCCTTTCTCTCACGGTAGCTGTAGGACTGTATATCTCACCCTAGCTGGCTTTCCCCTCCAAATGAATGAGGAAATCAGTTAAGCCCATGCCTGAAAGTAGAAGTTTGGTGGGGGTCATCGGGAGCGTCTGAAAGAAAAACAAAATACGAGGAAACACATTCTGTTTGATTGAGTCTATTCTTCTCAAAAAACTAAAGGGAAGTTGGGACCAACGAGAGAGGTCCACCATCAGTTGTTGTGTGAGGGGTTCCAAATTAAGTAATTTGGCGTGTATAGGATCCTTGGTCAGTTTTATCCCTAAGTAACGCATGGCCTATTTGTGCCACTTGAAGGGGGAATGCCTTCTTCACATCACCTTGGGGTACATAATTGTAAAGGAGGACTTCTGTTTTTTTGTTCATTTACCTTATAACCTGCCAGCTCTCCAAACGCTTGGAGCTGTTCCCAAACCGCAGCGATCGAGGTCTCTGTAGTGGGCAAGGTCAATAAAATGTCATCAGCAAACAGTGACATTTTATGCTGACGGCGCCCTAAAAGAGTGTTTTCTCCATGTATCGTTAGGTGTCATAGCATTTGAAGCTCATCCTGCAGAGCTCGAAAGGTGGTCTCCCTATCCCATTTTTTCTTTGGTGCATATTTAAAGATTTCTCTGTGGAGGACCACCTTCAAAGTATTCCACATCATCATGGAGGGGACCTCAGAATGAGAGTTCTCCTCCAAAATACGAGGGGTAGCCTCCTATATCAGCTGCTTAAACTCTGGGTCCCTCAGATGGATAAGGTTCAAATGCCACTGTGACATCCTAGTACCTGCTCCCAGTTCCATCCTAGCAGAAAAAGGTGCATGGTCTGAAAATAAAGTCATCCAGTGCCAGATATCGCATAGAATGTCTAGATGTTCCGCTGTAGTGAAAAAGTAGTCTAATCGCGAGAATACTCCTGTGTGTGCTGCCTTATGTGTGAATCCTAGGGTCGTAGGGAAACAGTGCCTCCATGTGCCTATTAGTCCCAAGGAGGAAACGGTCTGTCTAATACACTTTTGCAGGGGGTTTGTCCTGTGGGCCAGGAGGCATCTAATGATGGACTGAGAGTAACATTCAAGTCCCCTCCGATTAATAACTGACCCTGCAGGACTGTTAGCAACTGTGTAAAGAGTTTGGCTGCCATTGCTTTTGTGGACCCTGGTGGAAAGTATACCAACACCAGTGTGACCAGGCGAGCATGGAGTGTCCAGAACACAATGGCATACCTGCCTTCTCTATCTATAATCTTTTTCTTTGCCTCAAATAGTATCCCCAGGGGAATCATAACCATTACCCCTCGTCTCCTACCTGATTTATGGGCTGCTTCTGCTGCCATCTCAAAACCATACCTCTGGAACTTCTCATGTTCTTCTGAAGACATATGTGTCTCCTGCAACAGAATGACATCTGGCTTGTCTTTTCTAATAAATTGTAATAGTCAGGATCGTTTAACAGGGCTGTGAATCCCATTAATATTCAGGGACATTATAAGTGATTGCTTCGCCATAATCTATGTTATAGTCTTTCTGATACCTGTCAGTAACCTCTCTCAGACTACATAAAGACCTCCTCAAAAGGAAAAAAATCATAAGGAAGGGTATTATCCTACCCCTACAAAAGAAATACCTGATGTCATCAGTAGTTTTTCCTGAGATGACATGATTCTGCCATTCACTGGAGCCCCCTCTACTTAGGGTAAACTAATTTTAACACAAGAAGATTTTCTAACTAAACATATTAATAGCTGCCTTACAATAAACTCTCGGAAAGTTATGCTGTTACTCAGGTCAGCCAAATCATGTCTTCCGCTTTCACTTAAGCCGTTTGTATTTTTCTTTATAGTTTTCTGACTAGCTAGTAAATAATATTTCTCCGGCAGCAAGGCATAATGAACCGAACATCAGGAAAATCCGAACATTAGATGCCAACAGGGCATTATAACATACTGAGAACACAACAAAACTATTTGAAATAGTCCAGCAAACACTCAGTAACAAGTGTAACTCCCAAGGTAGGAAGGGATCAATATTCCCTCCTATGTTGGGGCTGATGTTCATACCTCTTGGGGGTTTTCATGGGTGTACCATGGGCCCCCAGCACCACTACTTATTTATCCTTTCGCTGTGCAAGTGGTCAGCCTGTAAACTATTAGAGGGATCAGGAGCCATAGGTAATGTGGCCAGAGCCTTCCCATCTTCAGGCGTAGCCGCCAGTCTCGTCCACCATTCAGGGTCACTCACTCGCTCCTACAGTTACTGTAACTATAGGGGGAGAATAAGTGCCAGACATCTCAGGGCTACAAATTCGTGAAATCTATATATATTTTTTTTTATGTATTTATTTGTGCACCTATCCCCAGGAGCCCCCATCGGCCCGACCGCCCCCCCACCAGCTCCGACTCCCGGAATTACCAGGACTTACCTTATGCCCGGCCCGAGAGCGGTGCCTACGGGAGGTCGGGCTTCATCCGGCCGCCTGGGAATTTTTCTCCTCCATTTTTCTCCCTTGTTAACCCGGGGCCCCAGGAGTAGAGATGCATGAGCGTGGAGGCGTGCATGCATACTACAGCCCCGGTGACAGCCCCTTCCACCCACCCTATGGCCTAATGCCTGTGTGCTCCCTCGGCTGTTCCACTCCCAGCCTACATCAGGAGGCAGACCTGCATCGAGGGATGCACCAGATCCTCCCTGGAGAGGAAAGCTGCCTTTCAGCTGCTCTAACCAGCTCCGTACCCTCCCCCAACCGGCCTCCGATGGCCCGAGCTCATTCCCAAACTCGGGTCGCCGGCATGGTACAAGCAAAGGCATCCAGTGCCTCAGCCCTCTGTGTCACTGGGCCAGCCAAAATCTATATATTTAAGGAAGGAATATTTGTTGCTGTTCAGTGTGGGGTTGGGGGGAGGGGAGATGAATAAACCCAAGCCATGTCAACCAGCTCAGCTCTGCCTCTGAGACCCAAATGGCCTTGATTGTAATCCCGGACAGCAGGCCCCAACTGATCTGTATACAAGTTAAACTGTTGTGCCGCTATCATCAGTGGCCTTAAGACTCATAGCTCAATTAGAACCCAGGGCAGAGCAAGTTGACTGACAAAAAATGGTCACCTCTGTGAGACAATCTAACCAATTAACTTACAACTTTAATCTCCACACTCAGCCTCCCTCTCTCTCCAGATTCCCCCACCTCCAGCACATGTAAAGCCCTTCCCCCCAAGTCCCACGGGTCAAGCCCGCCTGTTAACAAGAGTGCCAGCATGATATTACCTTCCCAACATCACTCCGGGGTGGTCTGTTGAAATATCTGAAGCAGTTTTTTAACATCTTGCAATGTGGAGAGGCCTTGTTGCTTTCTGGTCTGCTGAGCAGGTGTTTTATCCCAGGTGTCTTCACGTAGCATCTACATCTCCCTCCTCGCACTGGAGCGCTCCAGTATGAGTACGCTGATGCCCCTTTCATGCGGGCCTTTAACTGCTTCCTCCATCGTGTTGAAAGTTTGTGGTCCCCTTTCAAACATCACTGTTAAACGAGCTGGATACGGCGTAATAAACCGCAGTTGCTGCTGTTTAAGGGTGCGTAGCACTGGTGCATAGGCTCGCCTCTGCTGATATGGAGGGTAAGTAATCATTATCAAAGTAGACTCTCTGATCTTTATATTTTGTTTCCTTCATCCTCCAAGTTCTCGTCAGTAGCTGCTGTTTCACAGCATAGTTTAAGAGCCTAATTATTATGGAGCATGGCCTTTGATCTGGGAGTTGAGGCGTTGGTGTGAGGGCCCTGTGTGCCCTCTCAATGTCCAGCCAGAAAGCAGGGTCTAACTATAATGTATTGTGGAGAAGGGAGTCAACAACTCCTGGTTAAACAACTGGAAAAAAAAAAAAAACAACACCAGCATATCTCTCCCTTTCTCGTTCTCCGGCACACCATGGATCCGAAGATTGTTATGGCGCGATCTGTTTTCCAAGTCTTCACATTTATCTTTACATGCTTGTTGTTCATCCAGATGTAGACTATGACTTGTTCTAGCCTGTCAGCCTGAGTGTCCAAGTCCGTAGCATGTGTTTCCATATCAAAAGCTACGAACTTCATTCCTGAATTCCTGGAGTTCAGACAGGATTGCTGCATTACTTGGTTGAGCCGAGGATGCGGGCCGAAGTCTGCCATGTTTTCCTGGGGAGATGGGGGGCTCTTACTGCAGGCAGCCAATCCAATGGAATCCATCTTGCTGGAGGTACGATTATTTCTACGATGACCTCCCATTCACTACTGTGACTTTAATTTCTATGGTTTTGTGAGTTTGAGCCCGAAATATTTCACTTTAGAGTCAGTTTGGTAGCCCAAGATGATGGTGCTCCTTGTTCAGCCCTGCATGCCCCGCAGTGACATCAACGGAAGCACATATTTCCATTTACTTCAATTTACACTAAGGGACTTCTAGTTACTTAAACAGTGCCCACTTGGAGCCATGAGTAGAACCAGTGGATCTGGCTGTGCCTGCCTCTGTCTAGCATTATAGAACCAAGAAGGAATGTACCCTCCTGGACACACAATCATATAGAATGGGAGGCAGTTTGCTGCTACCTCAGTGGCTTGCTGCGAACCCCCATGAGTGCCTCCATAAAGAGTCAGACTCAGAACCTATGTGTAACCCCCTTACAAATGGGGATTCCCAAAAAGTCTTCCTTGAGCTTGCCTAAATGCTCACTGCCAGGCTGGTGTCCTGCGTTTTAGCAGTTTAAATGTGATTACCAGAGCCTGTATAGCCTCTGTGTACTGTCCCTTTAAGAGCTGCCTGATTGCAGCTCTTGTAATCTGAGAGGGAGCTCTGTTGAAAGATGTAACTATTTGCTGAAAATCATTTAGAGTGATAATGATAGTGTAGTTTGTCTAACCTGCTTTCTTTGTAGCAAGAACTGTTTTGTTTGTCTTCACTATCTTGATCCTGAACTGCAAATTGGACTAAACAGTACTGGTGGGACCTAAAATGTAGCCGGACTATAGTAGCTGTATGAAGTCAAAATCTGTAGAAACTGTAGTTTTGAACTTTTTGCGCCTTTTTTGCAACTGAAGGGGGAGCTCTTGCCTTGACTGACAGCCAAATCAGCCAACCAAACCTTCTGGATCTTGGGGAAGTCCCGGGCTGCTTGCAGTTTTCAGTTAAATCTAAGCTGGAAACTGAAGAGCAAGGAGCTGAAGTGATTCTGAGCAGCAATCCTGAGTGGATTTGCATGGGAGAACTGTGAAAAGGCTGAGTTTTTGGCCCACATGTCTGCCTGTTGCTCCTGAGAGGGAGAGAAGAGAATTATTTTGGACTAAATCCAAGTTTGTGTGACTAAAGTAAGCTACAAAAGCGGGCCAGGCTCAACCTGAAGAAGAACGAAGATTTTTGCTGAATGTGATCGGCCTGTCAGGAGTTCCAGCTACCCCAAGCTCCCGGCGTGTGCAGAGACTTTGCGATTGTGATGGGGGAGCGCTTTGCCTGGTACAGTAGAATTCCATTACATGTAAATGTGCTATGAGCTGCTAGTGGGTTGTGAGTTAGTTCCCCACTGTGTGAACTGTGTTCTGCTTACTGGAAGCTGTATCCAGCCCAAAACGAACTGCATCCAAATTTGTCTCCATGCGGTCTGGGCCTTGCCAGACTGGCCCAGACAAACTAGCCACTGCACAGAGAAGCCATCGACAAGAGACCAGCCTGGGGATCAGCCCCCTGCTTCATGCTTGAAAAGGAATGACACCTCTGCGACTCAAGTAGGCCCTGCTTCTTCTGGCATTCCAGATCAACCACCTGCAGTCTCGATTTTCGTCCAGCCTGTGTCCAGTCTTGGGTATCGTGAGTAAATACCAGGGTAGCTCCCTGCAACAACAGCATAATCTGAGTGTGTCATCTGATTGTCTTGTTGTTTTGTTTCCTTTACGAACTGAGCCCTCTGGCTCCGGATTACAAATATTGTGTACTGTGCATGTTGTGTTTTCCATCATTGGGCTCCAACCAGCTGCGTAGCCAGCCAACCCCGGGCATCAGTCCTGGCAAGCCCATCTCTTCTCCACCTGGGTACCCAGAGGTGTGACTGTATGGGGGACTCAAAACGCATGCATAACTGTTTGATTGATATAACCTTTAAGCTAATTAACCTGATTTTGCTCCTCCCCTGTTCAAGCCCTCTGAATAAATCAGATCTAAGTTTTTCTGCATGTAATCTGACTGTGGTTCCTGTTTGTGCTCAAAGTACTGTACTGTTGCTATTTGCTGTGCAAAACCTTGTTTTACAGGGGGTCCCCAGGGTCGAGCCAGAGGAACCAGCCCTGGTGGTAAGTGCAAACAGTGTGGGTACTTGTGTGGTGTACCGGGGTATTGTGAAAGTGATTACTGTACAGTGTTCAGGCCACTAGAGGGAAAGGGGGTTACAGTGGCCCAGAGGGCTGTGCCCAGGTTAGCTTGACCACTACCAACTCTGACCTCCGGGTAGAGGCACCCGTTTCAGAACTCAGGCCCCTTAACCTGCTACTAGCCAAGCAGGCAGTGGTAGTAGCCCTTGGGGTAGCGCCACCTAGGGGTTACATCTTGGAGGCTCACCACTGGGATTAGTGTCCCCTAGTTGCCAAATTTGAGAATTGCTGTTAAAAATAAATGGCTTCCCCAACAGAAGTGGCTGTACACCAGTTGGTGGGGTGGTGTACTGGGTAGGAGATCTACCCCCAAAATGCTATACTTATCCTGGATATAAGGACACTGTAGAGGGAGTACTGTCCAAGGCTGAATGTTTACAAAACCCTGTGGTGGTGGGTCGACAGGCTAATCTGCTCGCCCAAAGTTTCATGGTGTTAGTAGAGTGTAAGGACCCAGTAGACAGTTCCAAAGTGACACTGACTATCACCCTCGAAGGAGCCCTCACTGCCTGGAGAATGATAACTAAAGACAGTAAAGACCCCGGGGAGAATGAACCCCCACCACTATCTGAGACTTTTGAGGAGAAATGTGCCAAGTTGTTGCTGGAGGAAGGGAAAACTGTGGAGGACTTAAAGAAACTATTCCTGCCACCTGGGGGTGTTCCTCCCCTAACACCCCTTCCCGCTCCAGCACCCATTACTGCCCCCCCTTCTGCGCCCGTGCCAGTGCTGGCTCCTATGTCTGTACCTGCCATTAGTCATGACTCTTACCAAAGGTTGAGAATCTTCTCCAGCACCCTCCCCACCCCCCCAAAGGGAGGATGACTGGGAGAACTGGATAGATTGTGTTGTCCCTTTGGTACCTGAATGGCAGTGTGTGGAGGCTGAGAAACGGAAAAGGATCACAGAAAGTTTGAGGGGTCCCGCCCTAGAGGCCATTAAATTTCTGAGGTCCACAAATCCTGATGTATCTGCCCAGAAGTACCTATCTGCACTCAAAGGCAATTTTGGGAGCACTGAGTCAGGGGAGAACTTGATGTGGAAATCTCGAGGTACAAAACAATGGCCAGGGGAAAGTTTGTCTGCATTATGTTACTCGTCTGGAAAGAGCGCTGCAGAAGGCTTACCGAAAAGGTGGGGTAGCTGCCAGTGACTTAAACCACGTGAGGTTGGGGCACATACTGCAGCATGTGAAGCATTCTAAATTGCAGCTCCTTCAATTAAGGCTCCCAGATAGAAGGGGTGACCCACTGGACTATTGTGACTTAATAAAAGAACTCCGGGAGGCTGAAGATGAAGAGGGGGATTGTAATTCTAGGGTGAGCGCAGCCCAAGTGATCACAGCATCGGAAGGCCCTTCCAAAGTGGGGACCAATGAGGGTGTGCCACCATGGGATGAACTGCTGAGGGAGTTCAGGGAAACAAAAAACAGTCTCTTTATGAAGGTTGCTCCTGCAAGTACAGGCACCGACTCTTATCCAACTGTATCTGCTATGGGGGTGTCCACCCAGGCATCTCCTGCTGACAGCAGCTCGAAACTTGATGTTTTGGCTATGGAAGTAAGAGAATTGACGAAATGTATCCAAATGCTCACCACACAGCAGACAGAGATGGCACCAAGGTTTTCAGTTGGTAGTACCACCGCCCCAGCTCCCAGTGTGATGCCTCGGCCACCCCAAATCCCAGAAAACACATTTTGCCATAATTGTGGGAAGGATGGGCACATGAAGAGAGACTGCCGGTCCACAAAAGACCTAGATAAAGTTGTATATAGGCTTCAAGGCGAGCTTTGGAGAACGAATCAGTGGTCGAGGAGTGCCCAGGACAGTGATAACTAAAGACAGTAAAGACCCCGAGGAGAATGAGCCCCCCCCCCCCATCTGAGACTTTTGAGGAGAAATTTGCTAAGTTGTTGCTGGAGGAAGGGAAAACTGTGGAGGACTTAAAGAAACTATTCCTGCCACCTGTGAGTCTTCCTCCCCCAACACCTCCTCCTGCTCCAGCACCCGTTATTGCCCCTCCTTCTGTGCCCATGCCAGTGCTGGCTCCTATGTCTGTACCTGCCATTAGTCACAACTCTTACCAAAGGTTGAGAATCTTCTCCGGCACCTTCTCCACCCCCCCAAGGGGAGGATGATTGGGAGAACTGGATAGATTGTGTTGCCCCTTTGGTACCTGAATGGCAGTGTGTGGAGGCTGAGAAACGGAAAAGGATCACAGAAAGTTTGAGGGGTCCCGCCCTAGAGGCCATTAAATTTCTGAGGTCCACAAATCCTGATGTATCTGCCCAGAAGTACCTATCTGCACTCGAAGGCAATTTTGGGAGCACTGAGTCAGGGGAGAACTTGATATGGAAATCTCAAGGTACAAAATAATGGGCAGGGGAAAGTTTGTCTGCAAATGTTACTCGTCTGGAAAGAGCGCTGCAGAAGGCTTACCGAAAAGGTGGGGTAGCCGCTAGTGACTTAAACCATGTGAGGTTGGGGCACATACTGCAACATGCGAAGCATTCTAAATTGCAGCTCCTTCAATTAAGGATTGCAGATAGAAGGGGTAACCCACTGGACTATTGTGACTTGATAAAAGAATTCCAGGAGGTTGAAGATGAAGAGGGGGATTGTAATTCTAGGGTGAGCGCAGCCCAAGTGATCACAGCATCGGAAGGCCCTTCCAAAGTGGGGACCAATGAGGGTGTGCCACCATGGGATGAACTGCTGAGGGAGTTCAGAGAAACAAAAAACAGTCTCTTTAGGAAGGTCGCTCCTGCAAGTACAGGCACTGACCCTTATCCAACCGTATCTGCTATGGGGGTGTCCACCTAGGCATCTCCTGCTGACAGCAGCTCGAAACTCGATGTCTTGGCTATGGAAGTAAGAGAATTGATGAGATGTCTCCAAATGCTCACCACACAGGAGACAGAGATGGCACCAAGGTTTTCAGTTGGTAGTACCACCGCCCCAGCTCCCAGTGTGATGCCTCGGCCACCTCAAATCCCAGAAAACATATTTTGCCATAATTGTGGGAAGGATGGACACATGAAGAGAGAATGGCAGTCCACAAAAGACCTAGATAAAGTGGTATATAGGCTTCAAGGCGATCTTCGGAGAATGACTCAGCGGTCGAGGAGTGCCCAAAATGACCGCAGTGAGGGTTCAAGAAGTAGTAACTCAAATCCCTATGTGGCTAAATCATCTGTCCAGGCCCCTGCTCCTGTCCATCCAGACTGGTCAAAAACAGTGGGCCCTTCAATGGAGACTACCATGGCTGTGAATGGTATTCCTACTCGGGCTGTGCTGGACAGTGGGTCGCAAGTGACCACTGTATTTAAGGACTGGTATGACAAACACTTATCTGCTGTACCCTTACAATCCCTGGAAGGCCTACATGTGTGGGGGCTGAGCGACAAGTCTTATCCCTACCTAGGATACGTCTGCCTCTGGTTGTCATTTCCTGCAGCTGTTACTGGTGTGGAGGAGCAAGTCGAGACACTGGCCTTAGTCTGTCCCCCTACTGGACTGTATGATGGGGTTCCCCTGTTAACTGGGACCAACGCCCATAAGTTTGGGAAACTGGCACAATTCTGTCACGAGAAACATGGGCGACGGATTGGGAGAGCCCTAAGAATTCCTGCTCTGATCAAGAGGGCCTATGATTTGCAACAGAACCCCAAGGGAGTGGACCAGGATGAACCGGTAGGGGTCGTGTGGAAGAAGGATCCCGATTCAATGGTACTGGCCTCTAACGCTCAGTGTACTGTTCAAGGGGAGGTCTGCCTCCACAAAGATGTCAAGAACAAAATCCTGATGTTGGACATGCCAGGCGATGGAAAATTGCCGGAAGGATTATTGGTTAAGCCCAGCATCTTGCCAGCTCATGCTCATGCCTATGCACGACGAGTGATGGTCCAGATTCATAATGTGTCAGATCGGGAGATCCGGGTGAACAGAGGATGCACCCTAGCTATGGTACACTGTGCGGACACTGCAGTGTTGCCCAGCAACAAGCACCCTGGCAAGACAGATAGAGTAACTCTAGACTTGTTTGATTTCAGTGACTCCCCATTGCCAGCTGAATGGAAGACTAGAATTAGCCAGAAACTTGCCCAGAGAGATCAAGTGTTTTCGTTGAAGGAGTGGGATGTGGGATGTGTCCAGGGTGCGGAGCATTACATACGCCTGCACGATGAACGGCCATTTCGAGAGAGGTCTCGATGCCTATCCCCTGCAGACATAGATGATGTGAGAAGACACTTGCAGGAAATGCTCACGGCTGGTGTGATACAAGAATCCAGGAGCCCATATACTTCTCCCATTGTGGTTGTGCATAAGAAGAAGAATGGATCTGTGAGAATATGTGTTGATTATCGGACACGCAACAGTCGGACTATCCCTGATCAATACACCATGCCCTGTATACAAGATGCTCTGGATTGTTTGAATGGGAGCAAATGGTTCTCGGTGTTGGATCTTTGCAGTGGCTATTACCAGATTCTGATGGCTCTGGAATACCGTGAGAAGACAGCCTTCATCTGTCCATTGGGGTTCTACGAATTCTTGAGAATGCCACAGGGGATATTGGGCACCCCACTCACCTTCCAGCGACTGATGGAATGAGCTGTGGAAGACATGAATTTGCTGGAATGCCTGGTGTACTTGGACAATGTCATTGTGTTTAGGAGCACCTTAGAGGAGCATGAGAACCAGCGATTTAAAGTTCTAGACTGACTGGCAGACTTCGGCCTCAAGCTGTCCATTGACAAGTGCCAGTTTTTTCAAACCTCTGTGAAGTATGTGGGGCACATAGTGTCTACAGAGGGGATAGAGATTGATTCTAGTAAAGTTGAAGCCTTTACTACTTGGCCCCAGCCCCACAATTTGAAAGAACTACAACGTTTCCTGGGATTCTGTGGCTACTACCGCCGGTTCATAAAGGACTATTCCAAAGTGATTCAGTTGCTCTTGAATCTTACCCAGGGTTACCCTCCTACCAATCGAAAATACAAAAAAGAGGCCATCAAAGAACCAGACAAAGCATATTTCTGCCCGGGTGAACTTTTCAGGTCCCGTTGGATGCCTGACTGTGAAGCAGCTTTCCATGAAGTCATATACCAGCTCACCCATGCCCCATCCTCGCTTATGCTGATCCCACTAAACCCTACGTGCTACATACTGACGCCAGTCTGCAGGGTCTAGAAGCTGTATTGTATCAAGACCATGAGGATGGTTTGAGACTAGTGGCATTCGCCAGTAGGAGCTTGACCCTGTCAGAGCGAAACTACCCTGTGCACAAGTTGAAGTTCCTTGCACTAAAATGGGCCATTGTCAACCAGTTTCATGATTACCTCTATGGGGCGAAAATATTGGTGAGGACTGACAATAACCCATTGACCTATGTACAGACTTCAGCTAAGTTAGATGCCACGGGGCACCAGTGGCTTTCTGCATTGTCAACATATGATTATGCTGTGGAATACAGACCGAGCCTGAATCATATTGATGCTGACGCCCTATCCCGGAGGCCCATTTCCAAGAGCGACTGGGTCAAGCTGTCTGAACCTGACATCTGAGCACTGTGCCAAAAGTTTGCTAGAAATGAACAGATGACTACGGACACAGCAGACTGCTTAGCAGATTTCTTGGGCCCCTCTGACACCTGCACTCCGGCTGCATATTGCCACTTTTCTGCTCTAGATATTAGTGCACTACCTCAGTTCGACAATGAAAGCATTCAATGGGCTCAATTCCGAGATCCTATGATTCAGCCAGCACTTGATGCCCTTCGTGCAGGAAAAGATGTGTCCAAGTTGCGTTCCTCTGATCTGCGAACCACTTTATTGTTTAAAGAAGACCCCAGGTTGAAGCTGCTTAATCAGTTGTTGTATAGAGAGACAGTAGATTGGGGGGCCAAATAGACAAGCAACAACTGGTCCTGCCCACAGCTTTCAAAGATTTGGTACTGAGGTCCCTCCACAATCATATGGGCCACCTCGGTATCAAACGGACTCTTGACCTAGTATGATCTCGATTCTACTGGCCCAAGATGGGGGCCGATGTTGAGCACCATGTAAGGACTTGTAGTCATTGCCTGCAGAGAAAAGCCCTGCTTCAGAGGGCTGCCCTCCCTTGTCAACATTACTACCAGCACCCCAATGGAACTAGCCTGCATAGACTTCTTGAGTTTAGAACCTGATCAGCGAAACATTGGTAATGTGTTACTGGTTACGGACCATTTCACATGGTATGCACAAGCTTTTCCCACCAAAGATCAAAAAGCATCTACCATGGCCAAGGTGCTAGTGGAAAATTTCTTCATCCACTATGGTGCCCCTCAGCGAATTCATTCTGATCAGAGCCAGGACTTTGAGAGTCGGCTAATCAAAGAAATGCTCTCTCTATGGGGGCGTGCGAAAGTCAAGAACCACCCCTTATCACACGCAGGCAGATCCTCAACCAGAACACTTTAACCGCACCCTGCTAGACAGGCTAGGCACCCTCTACCCAAAAGATAAGCATAAAAGGAGCCAGCAGATTAGCACCTTGGTACATGCATACAATTGCACGAAGAATGATGCTACCGGGTTCTCTCCCTACCACCTCATGTTCGGGACAGAGGCCCAACTGCCTGTTGATGTCTGTTTTGGGGTTTCTCCCGATGGGGTCTGAGCTGAAGATTACCTGCAATATGTACAAAAACTGAAAGCTCAGTTGAAAAAAGGCCTATCAACTGGCCCAGACAATGGCCTTCAAAAGAAATCTAGCCAAGAAAGAGAGACATGATAGAAAAGTAAAGGCTCAAGAGCTTAGGCCTGGAGACCGTGTGTTGTTGTGAAATTTAGGATTGCATGGTAAACACAAAATTGCTGATCGATGGCACCATCTTCCCCATGTCGTAGTTGGAAAGTTGGATGATTTGCAGTGTACAAAGTGCACCCAGATACTAACTCCAAAGCTGTCAAGACCATGCGCAGTAACCACTTGCTACCTACTGGTCAAGTTATAATTGAGGCTGAACCGGCCGAGATTGATTCCCCTGGACCAGTGACTCGTGCTGCTGCAAGAAAGAAACAGAGACAGCCTGCCCCCGTGGCTGCCGATTTAAGACTTCCCCCCGCAGCAGGCCCAGAATGATAGTGATTGCTAGTCTAACTCGGATGACAGTAAGTGTGATAATGCCTATTACCCCTCATATGAACTGAGTCAGTTGTTTTGTGGATATTCTGTGTTGAATTATGGGGATGAAGCTGGGCCTTCTGGACTGCCTAATGCCCCGGCATCATCCTTGGAGCCAAAGCTCCCTGAAGGTGAAGTGCAAAGTATCACGTCTGAGGATGCTGAGTCTTTGTGTATCGTGGAACTGTATGATTTGCCTGAAGGAGAGGTTGATGGTATGAGTCTTTCTGGTGACATGCCAGAACTTAAGGAACACTATGAGAGTGCTGACAACCCCCCTTCAGTGCCAGAGAGTCTTCAAATTTAGCCAAGTGTTGTAGAAACAGAGACTACAGAGCAAGGGGCTGACAGTGCTCCCAGCTTGGACATTCCCCTTCATGAAGTGGCACCCCTCACAAGTGATGAAAGCTCCAAGACTGTTGCTTAAAGTACAGAGACTGTGGTTGTTCACCCCAGAAAGACTGGCCGAGCTGTCAAGCCAGTGGTGCGCTTCAGTTACGATTCTCCCGGAAGGCCAGTGGATTTCCCTCTCAATGTAGTCCACAAAGGTGTTTATATCTCTCAGAGCTCACTGCCCAAATTGAGCTTGACGGCCCATTCCAGGTTACTTGTTTTGCCTTCTCACCATGAAGCCCATGCCCCATCCAGCCCCATGTTAGTTGACTGGGAAGGGCCCCCTCTTACATTATTTAGAGTACGAGAAGTTATTACATGATTCTGTATAGTAATGTTTAATTTACCTGTGTGAAATATGCATAATGTTTTGGCAGAATGGAAATGATATAGTGGAGTACATTGAAATGTATAGTAAAGTAACAAGTTATGCCAATTGATGAATCAGATAGTACTTGTATAGCATGCTAATGGTATAAATATCTTGTATATGTGGCATTTTCAATGTTATGATGGAACAGACTTGAAGCGGATGCCAAGTTTTCCCACGAAGGGAAGGGTGTAACCCCCCTACAAATGGGGGTTCCCAAAAAGTCTTCCTTGAGCTTGCCTACATGCTCACTGCCAGGCTGGGGTCCTGCGTTTTAGCAGTTTAAATGTGATTACCAGAGCCTGTATAGCCTCTGTGTACTGTCTCTTTAAGAGCTGCCTGGTTGCAGCTCTTGTAATCTGAGAGGGAGCTCTGTTGAAAGATGTAACTATTTGCTGAAAATCATTTAGAGTGATAATGATAGTGTAGTTTATCTAACTTGCTTTCTTTGTAGCAAGGACTGTTTTGTTTGTCTCCACTACCTTGGTCCTGGACTGCAAATTGGATTAAACAGTACTGGTGGGACCTAAAATGTAGCTGAACTACAGGAGCTGTCTGAAGTCAAAATCTGTAGGAATTGTAGTTTTGAACTTTTTGAGCCTTTTTTGCAACTGAAGGGGGAGCTCTTGCCTTGACTGACAGCCAAATCAGCCATCCAAACCTTTTGGATCTTGGGGAAGTCCTGGGCTGCTTGCAGTTTTCAATTAGATCTAAGCTGGGAACTGAAGAGCAAGGAGCTGAAGTGATTCTGAGCAGCAATCCTGAGTGGATTCGCAAGGGAGAACTGTGAAAAGGCTGAGTTTTTGGCCCACATGTCTGCCTGTTGCTCCTGAGAGGGAGGGGAGAGAAGAGAATTATTTTGGACTAAATCCAAGTTTGTGTGACTAAAGTAAGCTACAAAAGTGGGCCAGGCTTAACCTGAAGAAGACCGAAGATTTTTGCTGAATGTGATCGGCCTGTCAGGAGTTTCAGCTACCCCCTAAGCTCCCGGCGTGTGCAGAGACTTTGCAATTGTGACCGGGGAGTGCTTTGCCTGGTACAGTAGAATTCCCTTACATGTAAATGTGCTATGAGCTGCTAGTGGGTTGTGAGTTAGTTCCCCACTGTGTGAACTGTGTTCTGCTTGCTGGAAGATGTATCCAGCCCAAAACGGACTGCATCCGAATTTGTCTCCATGCGGTCTGGGCCTTGCCAGACTGGCCCAGCCAGACTACCCACTGCATAGAGAAGCCATCAACGAGAGACCAGCCTGGGGATCAGCCCCCTGCTCCATGCTTGAACAGGAACGACGCCTCAGCGACTTGTGTGGGCCCTGCTTCTCCTGGCATTCCAGATCAACCACCTATAGTCTCGATTTTTGTCCAGCCTGTGTCCAGTCTTGGATATCGTGAGCAAATACTAGGGTCGCTCCCTGCAACAACAGCTTAATCTGAGTGTATCATCTGATTGTCTTGTTGTTTTGTTTCCTTTACAAACTGAGCCCTCTGGCTCCAGATTACAAATATTGTGTACTGTGCATGTTGTGTTTTCCATCACAGGGCTCCAACCAGCTGTGACGCCGGCCAACCCCGGGCATCAGTCCTGGCTAGCCCATCTCTTCTCCACCTGGGTACCCAGAGGTGTGACTGTGTGGGAGACTCTAAGCACATGCATAACTGCTTGATTGATATAACCTTTAAGCTAATTAACCTGATTTTGCCCCTCCTTTGTTCAAGTCTCCTGAATAAATCAGATCTAACTTTTTCTGCATGTAATCTGACTGAGGTTCCTGTTTGTGCTCAAAGTACTGTACTGTTGCTATTTGCTGTTCATAACCTTGTTTTACAGGGGGTCCCCAGGGTCGAGCCAGAGGAACCAGCCCTGGTGGTAAGTGTAAACAGTGTGGGTACTTGTGTGGTGTACCGGGGTATTGTGAAAGTGATTACTGTACAGTGTTCAGGACACTAGAGGGGAAAGAGGGAAGTTACAGTGTCCCAGAGGGCTGTGCTCAGGTTAGCTTGACCACTACCAACCCTGACCTCCAGGTGGAGGCACCCGTTTCAGAACTCAGGCCCCTTAACCTGCTACTAGCCAAGCAGGCAGGGATAGTAGCCCTAGGGATAGCGCCACCTAGGGGTTACATCTTGAAGGCTCACAGCTGGGAAGGTCAGAGTGTGTGGCCGAGGCACTAAGGGAGCTAGAAAGATAAACTCCAGCAACCACATTTTCGCTTCTTGTCTTTCATTTTACCAGGAGTGCAGATACAAATCACAGATACTAGCCAAGCAGGCAGGGGTAGTAGCCCTTGGGATAGCGCCACCTAGGGTTACATCTGTATGATAACAGACAATGGTGGCTTACTAACCGTACAAGTCCCCCTGCTTCTGGGGTTTTCCAAACTTTGGGGCCACTGCTTTGGAATTCTGCCATTATATGCCTTTTGCTCTAGGCCAAACTTCCTTTGTTAGCACAGAATTTGTCCACTACACCTCCACTGCTGCAACAGGATACTGGACATATGGGTCGGGTGCCATCAGAAGACTCTCCTTAAGGGTGAGTCCCTAACAGGCTCCTACTGTCCCCAATCTCAGACCCCGGCCGAAGCCAAGCCTCCAGAGACTGGCACCAGAGTGGACCCATGCCACCCAGACCCAGAGACCCTGCCACTATTCCCCTTAACCAGTCACAGCTAGAAAAATGTACCTGTAAATTGGGGCTGTTTAAATTAAAACTTATAGAACATGTCCAACCAAGACTATAGTTTAATTTGTACTTGCCTCTCCATTCTTTACAATGAAATTAACTCGCTTTTTGCATTTGTCCTTGAAGGAAATGTACTTGTCCTAACAGAGGGCAACAGGATTTGCACACCCCAGCTGTAAGTGCTATAGCTGGAACTGTCACACTAGTATTAGAGCTGAAAAACTACTGTCGGCGTGCTGCTGCCCTTATTTATATGGCCCTAGAGGGTGGGAAACAACATTTCTTCAGAATCCTCCCAACAAATGAGCAATTAGAGGTGCAAATGCAGGGACTTGGAATTCCTATCCTGAGCAGAACATATTATATAACACATGGTATAAACGGGATACAGCTTGTTAAACGTTTTGCAGGATACACAGGAAACATTTCAGAACACATTACCTGACAACATTTCAGAACCCTGACAGGACTAACATTAATCATGAAAGCCCACTTCATTCAAATGGCACCTTAGCTTATACGTTTAGGCAACCTCATTCCTGAAACACAGAAAACATCAACTTTTCTTTTCAAGGCACATTAGATCACTTGTTATCCTTATACCTCTTGGCCCTCTGGTAGCCCAGCACCACAGTGCACTGCATTGGGTCCTACGAGATGCCTCTGGGCTCTCTGTTACCCCTACCAGACTTCAGTAACTGCACTGCAGCAGCTCGATTACATGCAGCAAATTATGAATGTCACGCCCCCATTTCATTTATTGTATCCACCCCATCGCAGCACTAAGGTCAAAATATCAACTCTTATAGAGACTTGCTTAAGCCAATATCCACCACCCACAAAAAAAAAAACACAAGAATAAATGAGGGTGAATCTTCCCAAAACTGCTCAATGGGGCACTAACGTTACCTTGCATATGCCTTTGAAAAAATACACTATAACACGCAAGGTAAATGGCTGGGGTTTTAAGCTATTTGGGTGCCTCTACAGCAGACAATGGAATCTGGTATGTTCTCTTTGTAGTGAAGAGAGATGTGAGGAAATATTTCTTCGCTTGAAAGGGTGGTAGACACTTGGAACAGACTGCCAGTGGAAGTGTTAGTGGATAAAACAGTTGAGGGGGCTTAGACTGTGCACAGACCATAACGAAATATATGTTATAGCCATGTACTCCTGTTGAGGTAGAAATCTGTATTGGTTCTCTGTATCTATGTTAATTAATTCATTTATTTATTTAAATATTGGTAACCGGGTAAGTCCACTGAGACAATTACAGTCCCTTTTTCAGGGTCGACCCGGGGCTGACAACAGAGGTAACATACAGTGCAATACAACAACTTGGTGGAAACAAGGTTATAGAAGTAAGAACATACTTATAAGAGTCGATAAAATACATTGCATAACAAAGTACGTACAAAATTTGTCACCTACACTATATAACAAAACTATTTACAAACTTTGATATATACAGAGTATAATTTTACTATATACAGAATAGGATACAGTACAGAGGGAGCACTGTTAGCAGGATCAGAATGTAGGTATGCAGGAATAGGTAAGGAAGGGGGGAAGAGAGGTTGGCAGATAGTACAGATGGACAGCAAGTGAGGGTGAGGATACAGTTCAGAGGGAGCACTGTTAGCAGGATCAGAATGTAGGTATGCAGAAATAGGTAAGGGAGGGGGGAAGAGAGGTTGGCAGATAGTACAGATGGACAGTGAGTGAGGGTGAGGGAAGGGCGAGGAATTTAAGTGAAACAAAATAAAAATTGATAAATAAATTTAATAAAAAAGGTAAGACAAACACACTGTGTTAGGCAACAATTAACTATTCACATCATGCATTTAGCATGTAGTCCTCAAAGTAAGCAGAAGCAATCAGAATCCCATTCTATTCATGTGACAATGTCCATATAATAAAGTAATAAAAATGTTAATTCCACTCTCAAACTGCATGATAAGAAAGCAAAAATGGTAAATTTCTCAAAATATAGATTGTCTGGCAGGAGTACTATTGTCCATAATAATCCATTATTACATAAACTAATAATTATGTATTTCTACAATATAATGTACACTTGAACCACTTAAAGTCAAAGACCGAATTTAGCAAGGAGGAGGAGTGAAGAAGGCACTGAGTTTCAAGTTGAGGGAGAGGTATAGGGAACAGTGCTGGGTGAGAAGAGGGGCATCGAAACAACAGAGAGTGGACATACTACACAGTATATATCTAAAAGTGTATAAAAAGCCTTGGAATTCACCTCTTATTTCAAACTTGTTATGTCAGGAGAGGTCAATACAGAGTTTACAAACCAAATATTCCCCCTGAATAAAAAAGTTGGTATTATAACTAACTAATTCAAAGAGCATCAGTTAAGCCAACACATGAAAGCAGACCCAAACAGGAAACACAGTGGCGTTTACACATTTTTTAATGCTTAGTTACCTCAGGGGAAGGGATCATAAGTTAAGTTTGGCCGCCCAATCCCTTCCCGTTCTTGATACCGCTAAAGGGACACTCCGCCTCGTGACACGTCCCACGCCCCTACGTTTTGTGATGCAGGAGTCTATAGAGCCCTGGGGGGCACTCCACTGACTACAATATAAACAAGATTTAAAATCCAAAATTTTTAAAGTCATTTTTTATATTTTAGAGAGCCACTGGTGTCAAAGCCAAAGCTCAACTAACAAGAACCATGTTAGTTGAGCCAAGGTTTTGATTCTACCCCAGTGGCCCTCCGAATTATAAAAACATTACTTTTAAACCTCTCTTCCATTGCAATCAATAGAGCATGCCCCCATGCTCTACAAACTCCTACATCACAAAACGTAGGAGCATGGGGGCAGATCTTGCTATAAGCAGCATCAGGAAGGGAAAGGGATCTGGCAGCTAAGCTGAAATTATGATCCCTTCCCCTGAAATAAGCAAGCATTAAAAAATTTGTAATGTGATGTCATCCCGCCAGCGCAGTAGTTGGATTTCCGCTTGTGGTGCCGGCAACCCAGGTTTGAGAATGGACCTGGGTCATCGGAGGACCAGCCGGGGTTAAACTGGAGCTATGACATCATTTAGAAATGTCGCAGCTGCATAAGCAACACTGGAATGTTGCAGCTAGGGAAGTTCGGATAGAATGTTGGGGAATCTGAAGTCAGTTCTGTAGTAGTCTGTAGTAGAGTGCTGAAGAGGGAGGAGGTGTGCTGCAGCTGCAGGCCCTCATAGCCCTCAGCTCTGACAAAGAGCTATATTTTTGTTAGAGGTATGTGTTTTCACCTGAAGAGGAACACAAGAAGAGCCAAGCAAAGTGGTAGAGACTGCTTTCAGCGGTTCAGGGCCCCATCCCTGCGGGGAAGGATTCATCCTACTTCCAGGAGCAATCCCCTGGTCTGGCTAGGGGAAGAAGAAGCAGCTTAAATCTAAGTTTGTGCTGAGGCACCAGAAGTTTTGGATGGGATTGCTTTGAAGAGAAAAAAGCCTGTGGGGCACCTGCAACCAAGGGGTGAGTCTGCTCTGATAAAGTGCCAATGTATTTTTACCTGAGACAAGATGAAGTTACAGTGACTGTTACTGTGGGGTCAGGAAAAGACAGCCAAGTACAGTTTTTAATGCTGTGGGAATTGGACTGCTTAACTCTGTGGGCATCTAGAGCAATGGACACAGCCACTATTTAAGTATGTTTCAAGCTCAACACAAGTGGGATGGCAGAACAGTAGATTAAATGTGACATACACTTAAAGAGAATCTACACAGTAAAGTGTTTTCAGAGGATGAGGTGTTAAAGTCCAGAGAAATGGCTGGGTATGAATTATGGGAGTGAGAGGTGGGAGAACCCCCCATCAGTAGTAACCAAATTCACCTCTATGGGTTTGCTTTGGGACACCTGTTGCTTTCTCTCAGGTACTTGGCCAGTGCCTGAGGAAAGTACCCAGATGTGGGATTGACAAAGAAGATTCCCTGATGGAGCCAGAAGTGCTCAGAGGTGGTTTAGGGAGCCACCGAGAAATGTTCCATGCTATATAGAAAGTGTCCAAGGGCTGGCATGAGAGCTGAGCTATGGAAGAAAGGTAGTCCAGAGGGCTGTCAAGGGAGTTGAGCCATGGAAGAAAGGTAGTCCAAAGGGCTGGCAAGGCAGCCGAGCCAGGGAAACTGAAAAAGAGTTGAGTTAGGGCCAAATGCCTAGAATGTTTCGAAACCTGAGGGTTTCAGTGTAAAGAGGATGTGTTCTGATCTCCATAAATCTGCATTACCAGGAGTGTAGCCCTGTGGGGGTCCATCTATGCTTTGTTATTCTGTTGGATGTGAATAAAAGCCACACTTTAGAATCCCAACTTCTGGCATTGGACATTACAGTTATTGCTTCCTGTGTCTGGAGTTATTTGGGGGCCCCTGTGCAGAGTAGCCACACCTAGCCAACATGCCGAGTGACACCGTTCTCCCCAAGTTTCAACTTATAAAAATGGAGGCACCACGTCATAGGACCCAGGCCCCTCAACCTGTTCACTAGCTACACAGGCAAGGGTAGTAGCCCTCTCAGTTTAGCGCCGACTGGGGGTTACGCTAGTTAACCAACAGCTTACTTCCTCCTACCCCCCCACTAGGACTGCCTTATGTTTGTCCCATGCATTCTTGAATCCCCCCACTTTTTTTGACTCCATGACCACCTCAGGAAGGCTGTTCCATGCATCTACAACCCTCTCTGTGAAAAAATGCTTCCTCACATTACCTCTGAGCCATTTCCCCTCTATCTTCAAATTGTGCCCCTTTGTTCTTGCACACCTTTTTTTCTGAAAGATGCTACCCTCTTGGACTTTACTGATTCCTTGAGGTACTTGAAAGTTTCCATCATGTCCCCCCTCTCCTTTCTTTCCTCGAAGGTATACATATTAAGCTTCTTTAGTCTCTCTTCGTATGTCTTCTGGTGCAGACCCTGCACCATTTTGGTTGCCCTCCTCTGGACAGCCTCCATCCTGTCTGACAGGAATATTTTTTTCATTATATATATTTATAAATTGGGTCAAGATGGCCACCATACATTCTGCTCTCTGACTAGATGAACCATGTTGGAAGTTGTGCCTATACATAATCTCAGTGTTGCATTTCTTAGCCAAACCTTTTAATCTCAGGCCATTTCAGAAATGCAATAACACAATCCAGGATACTGCACTTTACTGTTTCCTACTGCTTTAACACACACTGAAGGAGTGCATATATCTCGCAATGGCACACCCAGTCATATGTTATTTCACTACAAATCCAGCCATCTTATTTGTTGAGAAGTTTTACAAGGCATCCAGTTAAATCAGCAAAACTGGCCAGCTCAGCTCTGACTACTAATTAATTGATTTTTTTTTTTGTAATATTCTTTTATGACTATTTTATAAGTGCAGTAACACCCTCCACCTAGATGTCCTGTTTTGCAAAAAGATTTCTTAGGTGGCTGAAGAACTTGGTTTTGCCTCGTGCCTCACAACACACCCAAAGTGTGTGTACACTTCACATGACCAGTCCCCTTGTTGAGCGCAACTGTTTACATGTATTTTTAGTATCACCAAGAATGAAACTAAAACTATATTTCAAAGGTGCAAATAGACCCTGGTTAAGTTCCAACACTTCTTGGTTACACTTTAAGTGTAGATTTCAATGTAACTAATCATTAATTACATGCAGCAGAGTAAATACCCTGTAGTTACAGGTTTGTTGCATGCAACTACATTGCAGTTGCCATGCAGTTACAGTGTAGTTACACTGTAACTATACAGTAGTTAACTGATACTTTAAATAAATCTGTGGCCAGTCTTTTCATGTAAAAGGCACAGGCAAATCTCCTTGATATGCCTCCGTATATCTCACCCCGCTACATCTATCACTCACTTAGATGCAACAGGCAAAATTTTCAAAATCAGATGCAATTACGATGCTCAGACGTAGTTTATGATAGTGTCACTGAGACACAGGTCAGGAAGCATAAGAAAACCAGGAAAAGTCATAACATTTGTGTAACCCCCCCCCAGGTGGCACCATCCCAAGGGCTACTACCCCTGCCTGCTGGACCACCAACAGGTTAAGGGCCTAGGTTCTATGACGTAAAGCCCACCCAGAGGTCAGGTACGGTTGCAAGAACAATCTCCAATGTAGAGCATGAGGAGGGCTCAAAAGATTACATCTGTAGACAGTCTCTTTTGTGTCTAATTTTTTATTTGAATGTGAAGTTATAGTTCGTCATATGTCTTGCTTTATCAAGAGCTGCCTTCATAAAATCTTATTCATACAAAATCACTTTTTCACATGTACATAAATTCCCGGTCATGTCTGAAAATTTTGTAGAATCTAATATGTGCCATTTAAATACGACCTCATTCATTTTTAAAACTTCATCATGTGTTTCTTCACATATCCTTCAAGGCATTTCTCCGCGTGAAGACGCTGTATACAGCGCGTGACCGGGAATTTATGTATATGTGAAAAAGTGATTTTGTATGAATAAGATTTTATGAAGGCATCTCTTGGTAAAGCCAAGACACTTGGCGAAACGTTGAAGACTGCCACATTTCAAATAAAAAAGGAATTTGAGAACACAAAAAAAGACTGTCTACAGATGTAATCTTTTGAAGCGCCCTCACACCTCATACTCTACATTGGAGATTATTCTTGCATCATTAACACATCTGGAGAGGCGGCTTTTGTGAATGAAAATACTATCCATTTCCTGTGGAATTGCCTTTTTTCCTGATTGGTAATGGTTGGTTGAGTTTGGTCACAGCCCTCGGGGATACTGAGACCCCCTTTGGTTCCCTCTAATGGTCCACACAATATACAAGAATTGTAATGCCAATACCCCACATGTAAACCGGATCCAATCATAAGGTACCACTTACCCTCAAGACCAATTCTGCAGTTCGTCTTGGAGGACCCCCTGTGAAATAAGGTTGATCAATTTACACACAAAAAATGCAATGCCTGCTATATAGGTACTGACATTCTAAACAGGTTAAAGTTAATAACATCCAGTCTGGTTTATTTAGGGGAGTGAAACACAGGGAGAGGGAGATCAAGCTGATTGGCAGAAATAAATCACAGTACTGTGCACTCATACAAAGTCATAAAAGTCACACTTTGGGTACCCAGGTTGAAGGGCTAGCCAGGTCCGTTGCCTGGGGTTGGCTGGCAGGTGCAGAAGGAAAGGGCCCTGTAAGAGAGATATGCACAATACTCAATTGTAATCTGGAGCTGGATGGCTCAGTCCTTGAGGAAATGAAAGAAAGAAAATCAGATGAAACACTGGTGACTGTTAACAGGTCGCAGGGGATGTCCTGATTTGTACTCATGCTACCCCATGCTGATGAAACCTGGCGCAGATGGTGGTTCTGGATTGCTAGACACACAAGCTGGGAGACGAGATTCTACCGCCCAGGCCACACTGCCTTGATCAGCAGATGGATTCAGTCCGAATACACTCAGCTCAACGTTCAGCTTACACTGCGCGGTGACAAGAGAACCAGAATAGCTATTCCTCACGAGCATTCAACACAATTGTATGTAAAGGAAATCACTATACCAGGCAGCCGTTTTCAGGTTCCAATGCACTTACTGCAAATACTAGGGAGTTCACATAGCAGTTTCAATTCCTGACAGAACGAGCGCGATTCAGCAGTTTCTCCAGTCTTCTACAGGGTGAGCCTGGTTTCCACTCTTTCAGCCTTCCTTCCTTTTGGTACTCTCGGATTCAGTCCGATTTGAGTTGGCAACGGCAACGGGCCGACTTTAGGCCTCTCACACACTTCCCGCGTGAAACTATACAACGCAGAAGCACACAGCTCTTTCTCTGCTCACGGTCACAATGAATCTGACCTCCCAGTCACAAGGCAGAGCATACTCTTCGGGCCCCACCTGGTCCAGTTGGTGGACTTAGCTGTCAGTCACTCAGAAACTCTCTCCGTTGGTGCAAATAGGCGCCAAGGTCCAGAACTTCACTTCCCAGAATTACTAGCTATACCTCCTCATTGTAAGCCGGCTACCAGGAGAGTCCGAATTCTGGTGGGTCCAAACAGACTCCTGGTTTCAGGCAAACAGTTACATCTTTCATTTAGGCTCCCTCTGCACTCCTAGCAACTGCAGAAATGGATTGATTTCCCGGCAGTTCAGGTGGGATTTGAGCAGAGAAACACCAGCCCCTAGAAAACAGTAATCATGCCTGGAAGCAGACAGCTCTTAAAGAGACAGTATAAGGAGGCTCTACCAACACTTACAGTGCCATTCTTAATGGCTTAATCGGTGAATGCCAGCAGGCAGGGGAACACCTAGGCAAGCTCCACGGAGGCTTTTTAGGAACCCCATTTGTAGGTGGGTTACATTTGTAAGTAGGGGTTTATTATCATCAATAACAAAATAAAGTTAAAAAAATAAAATTGTGCAGCATAGCTCTTATATAGGTAGTTCATACAAAATAAAGTCCTTCCTCTTATAATATCTCTAATTCTAAATTTCAGTCTCTCTCTCTCTCCAACAAAAGACTGTTCTCTTCATATATCATGTCTTTTCCTGGCAATTAACTTCTGCATCCTGAGTGCGTTAAGATGCATGTCCTATTTTTACACAATGTTCCAAAACTTTGTCAGTTTCTTTCCTTGCATGTGCAGCAAAATAGCACAGTGTATCCCAGAACTGATATCTTGTTGACAACTCTGAAAATGAGCTTGTGGAGGTCAAACTGCATCTCAAAGTTAACCCCAAGTTCCAAACAGCTCTTACAATCATTTCAACAATGTAACTACATACATTTTCAAGCCAGAGAACCTAGCTTCACATAAAGATCCACACATATTTTTCTAACCACAGATAAGCGAGGAGGGAGAAAAGACAGAAACAGCAAGTGAAGGCAGAGAGCTAGTTGGGGGGGGGGATCGTTGAGGCTGTCAGCGAGATCAGTTCCTAGGTCTCAAGAAAATTTGATTGTGCAGTCAAGACAGACAAGAAACAGAAAAGGAGAGGACAGAACAGATCCTTGCTTTTAAAGATCATGTGCGATGAAATTTAACAAAATTAAACTGTCAGCATCATACGTTAAATATTGTTATAACAATAGTGTCTGCCAAGTGTTTCATACGAAAATCTACTATTTCATACCATTTATTGCTATTTATTGTGTGGTCAGCTTCAGCAACGCTGCTAAATGCTGAGACTTGGTTGGAGGCAGTATAGTGGTTTAAGGCTCTGAGCTGCAAACCTGGAGACCTGGGTTTCAATCCCACAGCCCCCACTTGCATACTGTATGATCCTGAGCAAATCACTTAACTTTCTTGTGCTCCCAGGTCACACCTGTAAACAAGCTTTCAGCTTAATGTGTCTCTCCTTGTTAAACAAAAGAATTACTTTCTGTTCCCTGTGGTAATCGGCATGTCTCCACCCTGGGGATGTCATTTGGGGTGCTATTCTCTTTCATTTATATATAAGCTAGGGAGACTGCCACATTGCTAAAGTCTGTAAAGACTTTTTTCCTTGTACTGTGCCTGTTGCAGGAGTCTAAAAAGTTGTTTGATTGTGGCTGTGTCATGCTCAATGCCAGTAATGCACAAAAAGTTTAAACTGATTATTTCAGAATGTGCAGGAGTCGGGGAGAGTAGCACAATGATGTAAAGTTTGCAAACTCTATAAATCTGTTGTGGTGAAAGGCACGAGTCCTTGTTGTCATATTATAGATTGCTGTGCATATTCACACCTGCCATTCAATGGAGATGATTTCTCAGGATGACAATAAAACTATTATCCTATCTCCTTATAAATGGGGTTGGGAGAAGTAATGCTGTTTTGAAAGCTTACTAAGAGTTTCTATGCCAGCCCAGTGTGTTCTTCCTGGCAGTTGTTTTACTTGATTTACACTCAGGCTCAGCTATTCTGTATTCCAAATCATAACACGCGCAGAAAAACTGTACTGATTCGACAGGCTGAAAGTACCCCTGAACCAGGTAATTATTGTCCCATAACACATGTAAGAATGTCTTACTCCAATTCAAGCCCAAAAACATAAATATAGAAACATATCACTACTTTCCCACATTCTGACAGGAGCTGTCACTTCACCAGCAGGCAGGTAAAGTAAAACAACATCCACACAGAATGGAAAATTATCTTTTAGGCCTACCTGCATCACAAAAACATTTCTTCCAGAGGCTTTCTGCTGTAAACACTACCAGAATAGGAGATTGCACTTTGATTAGGGAGACAGAAACACTGACTATTTACTGTGCCCACAATGCCTCACTATGTAACTTAGTATACAGCCTATTATATTTACGTACTCACTATAGAAATAGGAGACTACATCTCTCAGTAAAGAAATCTTGTGAGCAATGCACTGCATGTATAATGCCTTATTTTAAAAATAAACATTTGAGAACTTCTATTGTTGTAGCCACTACAAAATAGGAGAATGCCCCTCCCAGTAAGGAAAATGGAAAACAGCTTTATATTGTACCCACAACACCTTGCTATACAGTATACATTTACATGTTAGGAGCTATGCTGCAGTCACCAGTACCAAAATAGGAGACTACACCTCTAAGTAAGGAAAATTTAAGCCAATGTCATAATCTACCCAGAATTTCTTGTTTCTGTATGTAAATAAGTATAGTAGCTGTTACAGTTAGCTGATTTAACAAAACAGGACTACTTTACCTAATTGTTTCTCAATAAAATGTTATTTAAAAAAAAGGGGAGGGGGACTGCTTTATGTCCAAATGCAGCCACAATGTGTTTGCAAGCAGCATAGGCATAGAGTTTGGGGTGGCTTCCAGGCTTGAGCCCCTCCAAGAATGTGAATGTAGCCCTTACCCTACACTGACTTGTTTTAATATTTATTTCTTTAAATAGCTAGCTGTGCATTCACTGATTCACATGGGGAAGACAGGCCATGTGCGACTGCTGTTTTTTTTTTCCGTGTGTGAATGTCAATGATGAAGCTGGAGGGGGAGGGGCCCAGGCAGGCAGAGGAGCGTCAGCAATGGGAGACTGCACGCATCTGCTACAACATTAGAAGGAGAGTGTGGAGGATCATGTGGTGCTGCATTACAGGGTCAGCTGACCCAGATGAGAGTTGAGGTAAGGGCCGGGGACTGTCCGTTGCGACCTCAATCCCATCACGTCCAACTCCATTGACTGACATAAGTGACAGCCTAAGAGACAGAGAGAGGCAGGTATCAGATCGTAAATGGACGTCAGTAGTATTTGTCAAATCAAATCAAAATCAGATCAGCTTTATTTAAAAAATAGCGCTATTCCCCGAAGGATCATAGCGCTTGTACAACAAATAATAATAATCTCAGCTAAAAACTCCATAATCATAGTGAACATCCATTACAAACTTATATAACATCAGAGAAAGCAAGATTAAACAAATGTGTTTTTAATGCAGATTTAAAACTCTCCACTGTCAGGCACTATCTTATCCGACAAGGTAAAGATTTCCACAGGGAAGGGGCCACGAATTCAAATGCTTGGGCCCCGGATGACTTTAAACGAACCCTGGGAATCTCTAGCAATTCCTCATCGGTGTAGCGGAGTGGCCAGGAGGGGCAGTAGGGACAAAGAAGCTCTTGCAGATAACTCGGATCCTGTCTGTGTAGGGCCTTACAGGTCAGCAAGCCGACCTTGAAGGTGATCCGCCACTGAATAGGCAGCCAGTGCAGATCGTGCAGCACTGGCGTGACATGGTAGCCCAGTCAACAACCTAGCTGCTGCATTCTGCACCAGCTGCAAGTGGCGGATATCAACCTCCGGTAGCCCTAGGTAAAGGGAATTGCAGTAATCAAGGTGAGAGGTCACAAAGGCATGGACCAAAGTTGGAAGGTTGTCAGGCGGAACTTGGTGCTTGATCTGAGCAATGTTCCTTAGATGGTAAAAGGCAGTCTTGACAATGGATGACACCTGAAATTTAAGCATCAGTCTGTCGTCAAGAATCACACCCAGATGGAAGCGGCCATCCTGATCAGATGTAGGATATCATTCGACCATTGTGAGAAGGCGGTAGGGAGGGCTGGGGGGATACTGGGATGTATAGGGAGAGGTATCACCAACAGAAAACATGAAGTTGTTATCCCCCTATACAGACAGATGGTGAGACCCCATCTGGAGTACTGCATCCAGTTCTGAAGACCCCATCTCCGCAAGGACATAGACAGGATGGAAGCAGTTCAGAGGAGGGCAACAAAAATGGTGAAGGGGTCTGCAAGAGAACCCATACGAGGAGAGACTAAAGAAGCTTAATATGTATACCCTTGAGGAAAGAAGGGAGAGGGGGGACATGATAGAAACGTTTAGGTACCTCAGTGGAATCAATAAAGTCCAAGAGGGCAGCATCTTTCAGAAAAAGAGATGTGCAAGAACAAGGGGACACAATTTGAAGGTAGAGAGGGGACAGCTCAGGGGCAATGTGAGGAAGTATTTTTTCACAGAGAGGGTGGTGGATGCATGAAACAGCCTTCCTGAGGAGGTTGTGGGGTCTAAAACTGTGGGAGAATTCAAGAATGCATGGGACAGACATAAGGCAATTTTTGTGGGGGGGGTAGGAAGAAATAGGCTGTTGGTTAAATTGGATCTGCAGCTTATCTGTTAGGTAGGGAAATGGGCAGACTAGGTGGGCCAAGCGGTCCTTATCTGCCTCAAAGTATATGTTTCTATATTTCTATGACCTCCATCAGAAGGCAATAGACCCAGAGGGACGATTTGCTATTGCAACGGGCATGCTTCATGCTCACCCGGTAACTCTAGCATCCATTTATTTTCCCCCGGGGACCTCAAAGAGATTGGCTCAGACTTCTTTTGCATGGCTTTTGGCGATCCTCCAGGAGTAACTTCTGATGAAGGGCGACCTGAATACTACTCTGAACCCTGCAAGGGTTGTTTCAATCCATCTTCCTCTCAGGGTTAACCCATTTCAGAAGTACTTGCGGGGTACAATTGCTTCTTTGGGGCTGGTAAACCTCTGGCATCACTGTTACCCCACACAGGGAGAACATACCCATATAGCACCGGGACCAGGGGTGTCGTCTCAACTAGATTATATGTTTACCACAGCAGAATATCTAGAAACATTACACGACATGTGGCATGGGACGACCATGTTATCAGATCATTCCCCAGTATATGCCAAATTTGATTTGGGCGGGGGACATAAAACGTACTTCTGGAACTTCAACTTCATGCACTTGAGAGCTCCAGAGTTTAATTAAATGGTTAAAAACAGGATCCCACAGATCCTGGGGGAGAATGATGACCCTGAAGTTTCGGCAGCGATTCAGTGGGATACCCTTAAGACAATGTTACGTGGAGATATTATTGCTTATTCACTGAGGAAAAATAAAGAGACAGAGGCACAGTTTATTAAGCTCCAGGGGCAGCTGAAAGTACTGCAGTCTTTATATGCCCAGGGGGATGGAACTGTAAAGGTACAACTACAAACAATAAAACAAAAATTAAAAAAATACCTAGATCAGAATGTAGAGCAACAGCTCTTTTATCTCAGACTTGCAGCACAAGAGGGGGGCCTTAAATGAGCCAGGTATCTGGCCTGTAAACTTAGAATGCATAAGGCTAGAGCCTGTGTTATGACCATGCAAGACCCTACTACAGGGAAGCTAGAACATCACCCTTAGATCATTAGATGAGTCATGGCTGAATATTATCGGGATTTATATAGGGCAGAGTCTGAAGACCATAGTCAACAGATAGAGGCATACCCTAAAAACTTAAAGCTGCCCAAATTGACTGCCTCCCAGATAGATATTTTGAGGGCCCCTACTACCTTGATTGAGATAGAGGGAGTGTTGCAGAGAGCTAAGACCCAGAGAGCTCCAGGACCCGATATCCGTTGGAGTTATATAAAACTCATAAAGAACAAATACTACCACCATTACGCCAGGCTATCCATGAGATACAGGAGGGAGGGAGGTATTCCTCCCCCCTCTTGGCAGTACGCAATGATATCTGCCATACTTAAACAAAACAAAAACCCTACCCTACCCTCATCATACAGGCCAATTTCGATATTAAATTTTGATAACAAAATTTATATGTCTGTGCCAGCACACAGACTTGAAAACATCATGCCTTTGCTGATCAATCATGATCAGGTGGGCTTTATTAAAGGATGACAGGTCCACGATGCAGTGCGATGAACACATCTACTTAAAGAGTACGTAGCAACACGTTCGATTCCCCTGGCCCTCACTGGATTGGACGCCAAAAAAGCATTTGACAGGGTGGCCTGGCCATTTCTGTGGGCTATCTTGTCTAGTTTTGGCTTTTCCCTGGAGATCATACAACAACTGCAAAATAATGTATAACCCCTTATTTTAGTGGTTAATTTATTTACGCGATATCCGCGGGTAGGTATAAACACACGAAAATGTATTCACAGCGATTGATATTTTATATTCGGTAGCATGGTGATCACAACTCCGATCTCAGGGCAACGGGGTTATCATTTATCATTATCACTGCACATGGAAAAGTGACAAGTAGAGAGTGTGCTCCTACCAGTAAGCTTCTACTGTGCTAATCTGCACAACAGTGTGTGGTGAATGATGGGGTTAACGCTTCACTTCAATTACTGTAAGTTGCCTAACTTGTGTTGGTGGTGGAAGGGGTTCATTGTCACTGCATAGGGAATAGCAACGAATATAGAGTGTGCTCATACCAGTGTGCTTCCTACTGTGCTGATCTGCACAACAGTTCAGTGTGTAGTCGAATAAAGGGGTTTGCACTTCACTTCGATAACTTGCATAACTTGTGTTGGAGGTGGAAAGGGTTTCATTGGTGTGCTTATGAGTGATTAATGTACAGTACTACTGCTTGCTTGCTTGCTTGACTTTACTTCAGGGACTTAAAAGCATAAACTTTATTTGAATAATAAATTAAAAGAAGTCAAGTCTCAGTAGTTGAGGCACTGAGTGTGTGCTTCCATAATTCCAGCCTTCCGGAATCCGCACAGAACCTTCTCGCTCTCCCACTTTGCGAATGTTTCCAGCAGCCAATGAGCACGCTGATGGACCAACCATCAGGGAATTCAAATGCAGGCGGCAGTTATTGGGTTTGCCTTTATAGATGATCTGAGGGGGGAGACACAGCAAGCACTACTGAGACCTGTCTCTTGTCGCCCAACCCACAGACCTCTACCTGTTTAGACCCCGTAATTGCCATGGTCCACTGGCTGCAAGGCACCAATTGTACTCCAGTCTCATCCAAGTTGATAACTAAAGCTAGAGGGATCAGTTCTTGGCTGCATGCTAATGACACCCTGCCAAGGAATTGTGACTTTAGGTCATTAAAGTCGAGGGGTGTTTTACGTACTGCCTTGGTAGCTTTTCTCTTTGAGTACCCCATGCCACTCAACAACTTCCAAGACCACTGTCGACTGAAAGAAAGGTGACCACCATTCTCAGACAAGAGGTCGGGGTTATGTGCGTTATGTGCTTTTACAACGCCATATGCGATAGCAGACACTACCCTAATGTTAACTACTGCACCCTCTGACCTTAGACTTTTTACAATTTTTTTAAGCTCCTCTTCAACTTCCTCGAGAAGCAGTGCAGGTCGTACTCGGGGCTTGGTGGGCAGCTCAGGGATAAGTTGACTGGGGTCTGGGGTTTTGCTGAGCTCGGATAGGTAGTCTTTCTTAAAACTTCACACAGTACTTTTGTTAATGCTACCCTCGTATTTCTTATTGCAGTGAGAAATGGCATTCATAACTCATAATTCATAACACCGTTCTCAACAGCATGTTTCCCAATTTCAAATCGGATAGCTGCAGTGTACCTCCCATACTCTCTCCTGCGCTTTTTAGCTGTGGGACCGGACAATTCACCAGACAGCTCACCGACAACAGACTCAGAAACTTGAAGGGGGACTGAAGCAGATTGGCTCAGGGTTTCTGCATTAAGCGGTGCTCCAGATAAGTCCCTCTTAACAGAAGTTTTCTTGGAAAGTCAGGAAAGAAGTGACATCTTGAGATTTGTTAGCTTGAAGTACACAAAAGGCTAGAAATACAGTTGCCCTTCTTTCTCAGCAATTTATAGACTCCTAGCAACTGACAGCTGACTTCCGGGTTTGCCAAGCACCGTAATAGCGCTAATACTCTTTTACGCTGAAAAGTCTGGGAGCACAGCCGTGCGGAAGTTTGGTTGCACGATAGTAAAGCGTTATACAGTATGTAAAAACACCCTCTGGCTTACTTAAAATTAGATGGCTCTATCTCTGACCCTTTTCGTCTACAGAGGGGAACTCATCAGGGATGTCCCCTCTCACCCCTGTTATTTGCTCTGTATCTCGAACCATTAGCCCAAGCTATTAGAGCTCACCCAGAGATTGAGGGTATACCTATGGGAGGCACAAACCATAAAATGTCACTATTTGCGGACGACATCCTTCTCACTTTGTCCTCCCTGGATATATCAATCCCAAGGGTCTGGGAACAACTGGAGATGTACGGTAAAATCTCAGGGTATAAAATTAACCAACAAAAAAACAGAGGTACTACTGTGTAACTACATCCCTTCCCCTGCTTTGAAACGTGCATTTCCCCTTAAGTGGTATAAACAATCGATGCGGTACCTTGGGTTCCATCTTACTAAAAATCAGATACATGCAGATATTGCAAATTTTTAACCCCTAACCCAAAACATAACTGAGGACCTCACACGATGGTCACAGATAGCTTTGAGTTTCCTAGCCTGAATAGAAACTATAAAACGAAACATATTTCCCCGGATTTTGTTCTATCTGCAGACACTCCAATTATTTCCAACACAGATTTATTTTCAAGCTTGGAATAGGTTGATCTCTCACTTTATATGGCAGGGGAAATCTCCCAGAATTCGGTACTCTTTATTACAGTTATCAAAAGACAGAGGTGGGTTAAATAAACCCAATTTCCTGAACTATGCCCGAGCTTCTAAATTAGAGATCTTACTCTCCTGGATGAACCCCAATTATATCATGCCCTGGAAGCAGTTTGAGATGATTTGGAATGGCATAGAAGACCTGACGGACTGTCTCTTTGGACAAACTCCTGGTTGCATACCTCTCTCTAGAGTCCCACAATATACTGCAGAGATGTTTAAGCAGTAGCTGACTGTACTTAATAAAAGATTATTGCCCATGGAGGCTTACGCTTTTTCTGAGATCCCTTGCGGTGAACAGTGCCTTTCCACCCAATCCTTTGGATAGATCCTTGGTATAAATATAATATCAAACATATTTTTCAATTATTAGGCCCACAGGGCCTTTATTCATTTGTCCAGCTCCAGGCTCAGTATAAAATACCTGAGGGCTTCTTTCATAAGTATTTACAGCTAAAATCTTATTTGCGGCCAATGGAGGAAGCGCTGGCAGCAGTGGCTGAAAACCCCCCACTAATAATAAAATTACTTCTATCACAGAGACAAGGTACCACTCTAGACCACGGTATCAGTCTGGCCTACCTTGCTCTGGGAGAGAAACCAGAAGACTCTACTGAGTTGATTAGAGCCCGCTGGTCCTTGGAATTGAGGACTGACCTACCGGTTACTAACTGGAAGATGGCCTCCCCACTTATGCTTAAGACCTCAGGATCCCCGTATTGGAAAGAGTTTGCATGGAAATTACAGTACAGATTTTTACGTACTCCTGCTGTGGTAGCTAGTTTTATAGGTGATTCTGAAGGAAAGTGCTGGAGGGGATGTGGAGCAGTACATGCAGACCAGACTCATATTTTGGAATTGCAGCATGCTGGGTCCTTATTGGGGGGAAGTAGTGCAGGAGCTGGTGGCAATATATGAAAACCAGATATTTTACCCTTGGGTATATTCTGACAGCTACTACCCCATTTGGTCTGAAAGTAGAGAAGAATGTATACCTGCAAACTACATTGCTAATATTGGCAGCAAAAAAGGTAATAACCAGACTATGGGGAATGTAAAGTAGAGTGGCTAAACTTGACAAGAGAGATATATAAGATGGAGAGGATGGCGGCCAGAGTACGGGATAGAGTGGAGGTATTTGATAAAAAATGGAGAAAATGGATATTGTATCAGTTAAGCACTTATTCACGCTTTGTTACCTGAAGCTAATCAAATCAATCCTGGAGAAATGTTAAAACGAGACGTGTCTGGTTCATGTGATTAATTAGTCCTGGTGCTGGGTGAGAGTTTTTTTTTTTTTTTTTTTAAGTTCAATGTATAATTATATAAACTGAATGAATATATCTATGTAAAATGTCTTGTATAATGTATAAATGTCCTCATGCCTAATAGAAAAATGTTATTATAAAAAAAGAATCACACCCAGATCTCGCACCCATTTGGAGGTCATCAGCTGGCAGCCACTAAGTCAAAGCCCAGATGCTCGTCCTACCAAAGATCCATTTACCCGATGACCTGGGTCCACTACCAGAACCTTGGTCTTCTTTGGGTTCAACCTCAGCCAGCTGGCAATCATCCAGTCTTCAATCTTGGAAAGGCAGTTGTTGAAGCTCGAGATAGCTCCAACCTGATCGGTCCTCTACTTACTGAACCGCCCCCTCCTTGTCTCTCTCGAATGTTGAAGTCGTCCTGTCTAAGCTGAGCGTGCTGCATACAAAATGTTGCCTGCCTGATTTGGTGTGCATATGTGTGGCTAGTTAGAGGCTGAGCCTGAGAGAGAGTAGTTGAAGAACTCTTTTCAGAGCTGATCTGCCTGCAATTTAAATCTGCCTGTCTGCTAGGCCATGACAAGAAATTATGCTTCTTTGCTTGAATGGCTGGAAGATTTGGATAACAATCCTGAGTACAAGGCGTGTGCTGAAGAAGCTTATGGTTTTTTTGAGTCTTTAAAAAAAGTGACACCTTTCTCAAATTGGAATTACTTCCAATTATTTTTACCATTGTTGAAGATGCCAGCTCTGCCCTTCAAGGAGCCCAATTGAATTTTCGGCTTGGTGAAGATGTAGTTATGAATGTGAGGGAAATACTGCTTGCTGGGTGGAATGAATCGCGCTTTCATGCCATCTGGCAATCAGCCATGCGTGCAGCCCAGGGTCTAGGGCTTGAAGAGTCTCATGAGAAGAGTCAACACGGTTTCAAAAAAGGATATTCATGTACCACAAACTTGATCTCCTTTTATAATCACATTAGCAAAGAAACTGACTTAGGGACACCTGTGGGCATGATATTACTAGGCTATAGCACGGCTTTTGATCTTGTACACCATCAGACATTGCTTTACAAACTTAATAAATTTGGCTTTTCCCTATGGTTGATTGATTGGGTGAAAGAATGGTTAACTGATAGAACTCAGCAAGTCAAAATAAATGGACATGTGTCTAGTGTTGGTAAGGTAACCAGTGGGGTGCCTCAGGGGTCGGTCAAGGGACCAGTTCTATTTAATATTTTTATTTCAGATATGACAATAAGTACTAATAATATCCTCTCTAAGTTTGCAGATGACACAAAACTGGGTGGTACAGTAGATAGTAAAGAGAATGCAATATCAATTAAAAATGACTTGTTACAGACTGAGACATGGGCAAAGAGAATAATATGTCATTTAGTGTTGAAAAATGCAAGGTAATTCACTTTGGCAAAAAAAAAAAAACATGTATAAACTATTATCTTTATGACCGGCAAATTTCCAAAACTACCAGCGAGAGAGACTTAGGTATTATCATAAATAAATTAACACCATCTGGCCACTGTCTAAAAATCAGTAAACAGCCTGTTGAATAGAATAAGAACTTTTGAGTCAAGAAATAAACAATGTCTTATTCCACTTTACAGGACTTATATTAGGCCACTGTTAGACTATGGTACACCCTTCTGGAATCCATACCAAAACGGTGACACAGCAATATTGGAGAGGGTTCAGAGAAGGGCCACCAACATAGTATCAAAACTAAAAAACATGGACTATAAAATTAGACTGAAAGAAACAGGCCTGTTCCCACTCCAATTAACAAGACGTAGAGGTGATTTACTCCTAATGCATAAAATTCTGATAGATAAGGATATGATGAGTAATTTAGATCTAAAACTAACTGATAAAAGAGTTGTAGGCAGATTGCATAATAAAATCTTGGACGTCCAAAGGGTCAACACATCTAAAAGAGAAAATTTTTACAATATCAGAGTGACTAAACTCTGGAATACTCTCCCTCAGGACCTAATCGATGAAGACAATCCAGGTTCTTTTAAAAAAAGATTAGATGAATGTCTCATTTAAACAAATTAATATGAATAATTGGCCGGCATAGGCGGGGGACAATCACGATGGGCCTATGGCCTCCTTTTGTCCAACTCAGCCTAAGTAAACCTAAGTAATCTACCTAGAAAACACAAAATCCCTAGCAGGTTTCAAGAAGGAGAGGCTAAACATCACTTCTCTGCCACACCAGATGACCACTATTGGCAGCAGTACTTTGAAGCCATTGATGGAGTATTAGTCGGCCTCACAGATCGCTTTGAATCAAAGAAGACCACCTCTGATTTAACGAAGTTGGAAGATTTTCTGGTTGGACAGGAAGATGCGACACATGTGAAGGATTTTCTACCAGGATGATTTTAAAGATTATTCAAGGCTCCAGCTGCACAGATATATGCTATGGGATGCAACCAAAGTCTCTGTTATCACTCTGCGACTTTCAAGGCTTTCTAGAGTTCTTGAAGGCAGAGAAAAATAAGGGACTGTGACTGTTCGTTCCAGAAGTCATGAGATTAGTAAAGCTTGTTCTGACTATGCCTGTGTCTGCTTGTTCTGCGGAGAGGTCTTTTTCGAGCCTTTATAGGTTGAAGTCCTACTTACGTTCCGCTATGACCCAAGAAAGGCTGAACGCTGTTGCTGTCCTTTCAAACCACACTGATATTGCCAGAAGTCTCAACATGGAGAATTCGATTGGTAATTTTATTAAAAAAGCTTCAGTAAGAATGCATGCATTTGCTTTAGTGAGCAAGTAGTAATAAATCTCTTCAGCAATTTTCTTCGTTTCATTAGTAAAAAAATAATTATTTTGTGTTTAAGTTCTATTGTTGTATAGTCATACCCTTAGTAAAAAAAATACAATTGGTTCTATGTCTGAAACCTAACTAGCTAGTTCCACTTAGTCAGTTTGACATCAAAGATGTCGACCGACTTTATAGTGACAACAAATTGTCAACAGCAGCCACATCACCTGGTAATTGTACCGATGGACAGCGATCGCGGCAACAATCCCGGCTACGTCCCCCACACCCCTCCGAATATTAATATAATCACCTCCAGGTTGGAGGTGTATGGAGGAAAAGGGCAAAACCCCTGGGGTGGCAAGATGGGCAGCACTGCAAAATCCCAATTGACAGAATGACTGTTGATCGGGCTGCAGCGCTGACAAAGCTGTCGCTGTAGGAGTTTCACTACAGTGACTGCACACCGTCTACAACAGGTTAACTGTTTAGGCCAATAGTTTTGAACCTGAGGCCCCCCTCCCCAGGAAAACCTAAACTCTACACCCATGGCAGGCAGTATTATGATTTTTCCTTTTTCATTTTACAGATGTAACAATTTTTCTACACATGTTGTAAGTGCAATAAAGAACTCCAGAGTGTGTGATTATGGTCAATAATCGCACCCCTCTCGGTTGTTTAAAGGCACTCAACACAAGTGTCTTGGGCCTAACAACACCCGTGAGAGGCATGCGATTACTGACCCCGTAATCATACACCCTGTCATGCTTTATTGCATACTTAAAATTATCTTTTTACCAGTGCTAACACATCCATCCTAAGTAGGAATTAGTACAGATAAGGTCGCTATTAAATCTCAATTATTGTAAAGCAGACACTGACCAACAGCAGTGACGTTACCAACACTGAATTACTAACAGCAATACAACTTCTTAACAGGCACACCCCAAATGACATCAGCTGCATGGAAGCATGCAGATTCTTCAGCATTCAGCAACCCTGGAAAAATGGACCACAACAAAAAGACACTAAAAATGAATTAATTTGTTTACTTTTGTTACAAAACCTGGAACACATGTAGGTTTTATAGCAGTGTATATTGACTGGTGCTGCCACTTTTTGTTTTAAGAGCCTTTGCATATAACCTTTAACTCTTTCTGCATAACAAATGGGAACAGGGTCTTATTCAACCCTGCCACAAGTAGTACTTGTCCATCCTTAGAAGCATATGCTGTTCTGCGGCTATGTCAGCCATACCATCATCATGGTCTTGGATGACTCAGTGTGCGGTACCAAGTGACAACAGTGGTGGGATGGGGGTAGATGACTGCCCAATTGGGGGCGCTAGGTACAAGGCTCCAACCTAGTGCAGATCTGGAACACTATCCAACTCCGAAGAACAGCAGCCTCCTCGCTCAGAACAGCAGTGAGTTGGTAACAGGTCGGAGGTAAGTGTTAACTGTGCTGGTTGGGGCAGGCCCATGCCAATCCCTCCCCATCTTCCAATGGACAAGATGAACAAAGACAACACAGCCGTGCAAAAAGGCTATCAAAAAGTGGAGGGTGATAAGTACCAATGCCCGTAGTCTGTGTAACAAGCTCCCTGAACTAGTGGCCTTGATGGAAGAGGGTTGCCTGGATATTGTGGCAGTCACAGAAACATGGTACACAGAGAACCATGACTGGGATGTCAGCATACCAGGATACACAATCTACAGGAGGGACAGGGAGGGTAAAAGAGGAGGAGGAGTAGCTCTCTATGTAAAGGAAGGGATCAAAGCAACAGAACTAAAGAGTAAACAGGAGCAGATGAGGCAATTTGGGTCACCCTGGAGACAGGAAATGGCACCACAATCCTATGGGGTTGTATACAGACCCTCATCTCAGGGGAGGGAATGGACAAGGAAATGATAGAAGGCTTCTTAGAAATGGCAGAAAAGGGGAGATATTGTTGATGGGGGACCTGAATATGCCAGATGTTAACTGGAGCACCTTTGCTGCAGGCACATCCAAGAGCAGGGTCATTCTTGATGCCCTACAGGGGGCATGTCTCAGACAGCTAGTACTGGAACCCACTCGAAAGGGAGCAATCTTAGACCTGGTACTCTCAAATGGGGACAGAGAAAGAATCTCAGATTTAGAAGTGGGTAGCCATCTGGGAACAAGCGACCACCAAACAGTGTGGTTCACGATAAACACAGCCATACAATCAAGCCATACAAAAGCAAGGGTACTGGACTTTAGGAGGGCTGACTTTGGGAAAATGAGAGAGTGCCTCAGAAAAGCACTAGCAAACAGGCAAGAAGGAGCTGTGGAGGAACAATGGGGAGTGATCAAAACAGCATTCACAGAGGCAACAAGCCTTTGTGTAAAGCAAATCAATAAAACACAATGAATGAAAAAAATGCTATGGTTCTCAAAAGAGGTGGCAGAGAAGGTTAAGGAGAAAAGGACAGCATTCAGGAAATATAAGGAAACACAGAAGGAGCAGGACAGAGAACTTTATCAGTTAAAGCAGAAAGAGGCTGGGAAGGCAGTCAGAATAGCAAAGGCCCAAACCAAGGAAAGGATAGCCAATTCTGTTAAGAAGGGGATAAGACCTTTACAGGTACATTAGAGAGCAAGAAAGACCAAAGGAGGGATACTGAAGCTTAATAAAGGGGAGGGAATGGGTAGAGGGTGACAGTGAAAAGCAGGATACTGAACTAATATTTCGCTCAGTATTCACAAAGGAAGAGGAGGGGAGCCTAAACCAAACAAGAGAAACACTCTAAAAACAGGGGTCGATACCAGTCCGTTTACAGAAGAAAGGGTTCTGAAAGAACTAATAAAATTGAAGGTGGACAAAGCAATGGGGCCTGATGGGATTCACCCAAGAATTCTAAAAGAACTAAGGGTAGAACTAGTGATACCGCTGACTACTCTCTTTAACAAATCATGGGAGGATGGGGAGGTACCCAAGGACTGGAGGAGGGCAGATGTGATTCCTCTTCACAAAAGTGGGAGCAGGACAGAGGCAGGAAACTACAGACCAGTTAGTTTGACCTCAGTGGTAGGGAAAATGATGGAATGACTTCTGAAGGAAAGAATTGTGGAGTACCTAGATGCCAGTGGGGCACAGGACCCAAGGCAGCATGGATTCACGATGGGAAGGTCGTGTCAGACGAATCTAATAGATTTCTTTGACTGGGTGACCAAAGTAGTAGACCAGGGAGGGCTGTGGACATGGCCTACCTAGATTTTAGCAAGGCATTTGATGCAGTCCCACAAAATATTAATACACAAGATAGCCAGCCTTGGAGTGGGTCCCAAGGTGGTAGCCTGGATAAAAATTGGCTAGACAACAGGATGCAAAGGGTGTAGTAAATGGAGTACACAGTGAAGAAAGGAGGGTTACTAGTGGGTACCACAGGGTTCAGTACTGGGACCGTCCTTTAATGTCTTTATAAGTGACATTGCAGAGGAACTGAAGGAAAAGTATGTCTTTTGCAGATGGCACAAAGATCTGCAACAGGGTTGATACACAAGATGGAGTGAAAAGGATGAGAAGGGACTTGGCAAGGTTGGAGGAATGGTCAAACGTATGGCAGCTCAGATTCAATGCAAAGAAGTGCACGGTAATGCACATTTTATTTATTTATTTAGATTTTGTTAACCAGGTAAACCCGCTGAGACCAGAGGTCCCTTTTTCAGGGGCGACTCGGGGTGAGTACACCAACTACTTTACATTAGGTACAGTATGCAGCTTCAAAATACATATACAGTTTGTACAGGAGGCTTGGTAACAGTAAGGCAGAGACAGCGAGCATAGAGAAAGTAACGGAGTCAGAGAACATGCATTTTCAGTGGGGTACATTAGTCCACAGTCTTCAAAATACATACTCAGTTTGTACAGGAGGCAAGGGGACAGTAAGCCGGTGTAGGAGCAAGTTCCGTAAAAACACCAGAGCAGAGTATGTACCTTGCCAGTGGGGCATGTGAGCCTACAGAGGTAACAGTCTATAGAGGTTAGCTAGTACATAGGGAGCAAAGAGTTTGTCGGTAGCCAAATTACGATAAGGAGAGGTAGGGTGTATTATCTAGCAGTTGCAGCAGTAGTGGCTCAGTTCAAGGAGGCAGACTTTAAGACCAGCCTTAAACGAGGAGAGGGAGGGTTTGTCAAGCAGGGAAGAGGGGAGCGAGTTCCAGAAATGAGGGGCAGTGAACTGGAAGGAGCATTTTCCTTGATTGGTATGGATGCGGGGTATGTAAAGGAGCCGACTAGAAGTAGACCGGAGGTTACGGTGGGAGACTTTGGGGGTAAGCAGGTCGCTAAGGTGAGGTGGGTGGTGAATGGAGAGGAGTTTGTAGGTAAGGCAGGCAGGGGAAAAGGATAGTTTATGCCTGAGTGTCGGCCAGTGAAGGTCCATGAGAGCCTCGTAGTGATGCCTCCTAGGGGAGGAGTGGGTTGCAAAGCGAGCAATGCGGTAGTAGAGGGTGGAGAGCTTGGTTAGCTTGGTCTCTCTGAGGGACTGTAGTAGTGGAGAGCCGTACAGTAATGAGGGGAGGAGGTTGCAGTTGGCAATGGCTCTACGTGCTTCTCCAGAGAGGGAGTTTCCAAGGCAGTATAGCAGGCCCAGTCTCAGGTGGATGGATTTCCTTAAGACATCTATGTGGGATTTGAAGGTTAGCTACTGGTCAAGGGTAACCCCAAGATACTTAAACTGGTCAGCTACCTCAACACACTTTCCTTGGGCTGACGATATCTGGAGAAGACCGCTACGGTCTTTACCCAGTCGCTGGGTCCCAAAAGGACTGCTTTGGTTTTTTTATCATTTAGCTTTAGGTGGTTGGCAGTGAACCATGTTTCAAGTTTTGCCAGGCAAGCTTGAAGTTCAGTAGCAATGACAGAGGATTGGGGGTCACTGTGGTAGATTACAGTGTCGTCTGCGTAGAGTATCCAGGTTGCAGGGTGCACCTCTTCTATGTCATTCACAAACAGGAGAACAGCAGGGGACTAGATGGAGCCCTGGGTACCCCAGCGATCACAGGTTTGGGGGTTGATTGGGCACCCTGCCAGTGGACTGTCTGAGTTCTGTTAGTCAGGTAGCTTGTGGTCCAGGAGAGAGAGAGCTGATCCATGCCAAGCCTTTGAAGCTTAGTAAGGAGCAGTTTATGACTGACCATGTCAAAGGCCTTGGAGAGGTCGATGAATAGCGCCCCCATTGGGGTGCCTTGGTCCATGGCGTTGAGTATGTCTGATGTCAGTCTGATTAGGGCAGTGTCCGTGCCATGGCCTTTCCGAAAGCCGTGCTGGACTTTGGAGAGGAGTAGGTGTTGTTCCAGGTAGTCTTGTAGCTGATCATAGACTAATCTTTCCTGGATTTTTCCCAGGGGGCAGAGCAGGGAGATAGGCCTGTAGTTCTCCACCCTGTCCCGGGTTCCTTTTTTATGGACTGGAACTATGGTGGCAACTTTCCATTTACTGGGGACCGTCCCTTCCAGGAGGGACTGGTTAATGAGTAGGGCAACGGGGTAGGCAATGGCCGGTGCCACAGCCCTCAGTAGGCGTGGCTCTAGCTGGTCATTGGGAAACAAAAACCCAGGGGAAGCGTACACAATGGGGGGGTGAGATACTGGCAACAGTAAAAATAGAAAGGGACCTGAGGGTAATTATATCAGATGACCTAAAGGTGGGCAAGCAATGTGAGAAGGCAGTAAGGAAGGCTGGGGGGATACTGGGATGCATAGGAAGAGGCATCAATAGTAGAAAACAGGAAGTTGTTATCCTCTGTACAGACAGTTAGTGAGACCCCATCTGGAGTACTGTGTGCAGTTCTGGAGACCCCATCTCTCAAAGACATAGACAGAGTGGAGGCTGTCAAGAGGAGCACCAAATGGTGCAGGGTCTGCACCAGGAAGACATACGAAGAAAGACTAAAGGAGCTTAATATGTATACCTTTGAGGAAAGAAGTGAGAGAGGGGACATGATAGAAACTTTCAAGTACCTCAAGGGAATCAACAAAGTCCAAGAGGGTAGTGTCTTCCAGAAAAAGAGATGTGCAAGAACAACGGGCACAATTTGAAGACAGAGGGGGGACGGCTCAGAGGTAATATGAGGAAGTATTTTTTCACAGAGAGGGTTGTGGATGCATGGAACAGCCTCCCTGAGGAGGTCGTGGAGTCAAGAACAGTGGGGGAATTCAAGAATGCATGGGACAGGCATAAGGCAGTCCTAGTGGGGGGTAGGAGGAAGTAAGCTGTTGGTTAACTAGGATCTGCAGCTTATCTGCTAGGTAGGAAAATGGGCAGACTAGGTGGGCCAAGCAGTCCTTATCTGCCATCAAATTCTATGTTTCTATGTGCATCTACCTCTGAAATTCCAGCTCAGGCACTACAAGACTGAATAAGCCCTTTGGAAAATAGCCATCATATCATTTTGCAAACTGCGTAGGGTGCCTGGATGTCTAAATAGTACTGCCCTTATGGAGGGCATGGTGTAGAAATGAAGTCCGTCAACTAGGATAGCAGAAGACTACTGAAAATATGTAATAAAGCAAAACTATTGATAACAGGTCCAAAAAATGATCACTCAGTAAAATATATTTGGTCTCAGACTCTTCATTTCTTTTTCGGGCTCTGCTTATCCTATTAAATAACTATTCCACTAAGGCACGAAGCATGTTCTGAGTGCTGAAAAGGAGCTGCAGCATGGCCATTAACTGCTGCCAGTTGCTACTACTGGCAACAATCAACCATTTGCTAAACAGTTTTTATTATAAATGTAATAATTCAATAAAATAAAACAGGTAGGTCCTGCAGTTTCGACAGTCTCCTGCCCTGTCCTGCCCTAACACCACTCTCAAACTGTGCGCAATGTGTTCATACTACAGACATGTCAGGGTTGTGGTAGCCATTATTTCTTAAGACCAAAAGTTCAGCATCATGCCAGCCTGCTAAGATTCAGTGTCATTGGCTTGGTAAGTCAGCAGGGATTTTAAAACTTTAACAAATGAAAAAATAAAAATATAGAGAATGGACAAAAAAGGAAAGGAAAATATAAAGAAAGCAAATACAGACATTTGTGTTTGTTTTAACTTGAAACCAGATCTTTTCAAGTACTGCTGCTTCAACACAACTCAGCTTTGGTTAAATGTTAAAGAATAATTGGGTTTTTGCCTCTTTAGGCTCTAAGAATGGCACACCAATCAGATGTAGATTGGGAAATCCATTTAAGAATTAAAGATTAACATGCATGATATTCTGAAGTAAACCTGGAGTTGACCCCTCTTGCTTGGTCAACATTTTACTGGAGCCATTTTTGGTAAATAAATATGATTGAGGCTTGTTAAAAATTTGCCAGTCCAGCTCTCTGGGATTATACCTACAAAAAAACTGCTGTCATACTGCAACTAGCTAGACAGATTATTAACTTCAGTGTTCTTGATCCTGTTCCCAGTTATTTCTTGTCAATGATACACTTCTGTAACAGGGAAAAGCGGGTTTTGAGAGACTTTGTTCCATTGCTTCCCAAAATTTAGCTTGGTATGCAAATAATTATTTTTGCATTTCATGGTTTCTTCTCCTAACTACAGAAAGTAGGTGTTAGCATATAATAGTTAAGGGTACACTGAAGTTGTCCAATCCTCCACCTTTTGATCTCAAAGGGCTTAAATGCCTAAGGCAAAGATGTCTGCCTGATGAAAGATTAAATGTGCTTTTGTGTTTTAGGAAGATATAACACACTCTAGTCAGATCTAGTACGGCTTCAAAATCATAATGTTATTGACGATGGAACTTATTGTTATATTAGCCCTCCTTTCCCAGTCAACAGAAAAGGAAATAAATATATAAAAATGTTACATGTTGTATGACACATGAACCATTGTGCAGTTACACAAAATAAAAACACCAACAGAATAAAGATAAAAAAGCCCACAAATCTAAAAGCTCCAATGTCGCTTTCCAAAATAAAAGGACATGCCTCAAGTAAGATCACACAGATGATCAGTTTTTAAGATTAGGCTTTATCTATACTTATCATGCTGAAGACGGCCTGGAAGCACTCAGGTCCATTTGTTCACATAAGCCTTCACATACTGTACATGAACAGGAATTTGACTAAAAAGGTACCAGTGGTAAACCTTCTCTGATAAAGCACAACAAAATCAAATGCAAAATGGAAGATGCCGACTTTCAACTCCTCAGTCTGAGGCTAGCACCAAGGAAAATTTGGCCAGTAAGAGTGTAACACCCTGCAAATGGGGGTTCCCAAAGTCTTCCAGGAGCTGGCTGAGGGCTCCTAGCCTGAGTGGTGTTCAGCATTTAAGCCATTTATCTGTGAGTGCTCTTAGAGTCTCTGGTACTGCCTCTTTAAGAGCTGTCTGCTTGCAGGCATGATTAGTTCGCAGGGGGGGGACTGTGTTTCCCTGCTCAAGTCCCGCTCGAGCGGCTGACAAATCACTCCGTTTCTGCCATCGCCAAGTGAGCAGAGTAAGCAATTATCAGAGATGTAACCGTTTGCCCCATATCACTTAAAGTATTAGTGTAAATGTAATTTGTCTAACCTGCCTTTCTTGCAGCTGGGACTCTGTGTGTTTTGCCCCTCCATTTTGTATCAGAACTGCTGAATAGATCCAATCAGACAAGGAGGGGCATCTAAAATGGAGTTTAAGTGGACCATCCAGGATCAGGACTCTCTGGGAGCTGGCTGGCCATAAGAAATATAGCTAGTAATTCAGGGAAGTGAAGTTCTGGACATTGGCGCCTATTTCGCCAATGGGGGAGTTTTGAGTGATTAACAACTAAAGTCCACCAATTGGACCGGGAGGCACCCGAATGGAATGCCCTGCTTTGTGTCTGGAACAGCAGATCCATTATGGCCATGATTGGGGAAGGAGCTCTGAGCTTCTGCGCTGCAGAGTTTTGTGTGGGATGCGTGTGTGGAGGCCTAAACTCGGGCGGCACACTGCCATGGTGATTCGGACTGAATCCGCAGCTACCGAGAAGAAGAGAGGCTGAACAACTGGAAACCAGGCTCACCCTGTAGAGGACTGGAGAAACTGCTTAATCACGCTTGGACTGTCAGGAAAGTGAAGCTGCAGTGTGAACTCCCAGTTTAGCAGTAAGTGTGATTGGAACATGAGAGCAGCTGCCTGGTATAGTAATTTCCTTTACATATAAATGTGTGGAGTGTTTATGAAGGACAGCTAAACGAATCTTCTTGTCCCGTGTGTGTAGACGGAAAGGCAGTTGCATGCCTGTAGAATTGCCCCCTTGCTGTGCGAGGGCGTCTGGCAATCCACGACCCCTCGGTTCCAGTTGTCAGCATCGAGTGTGTGAGTACAAATCAGGGTAGCTCCCTGCCATCATCTAATTGCAAGTGTTCCATCTGATTTCTTTTCCATTCTTTCTTCATGAACTGAGCCAACCTGCTCCAGATTACAATTGGGTATTATGCAAGTGTTTTTTCCATCACAGGGCCCCAACCAGCTGCACCGATCCTGGCTAGCCCCCCCACCACCCTGGGTACCCAGTAAAGTGACATTTTGGGACTCTGAGTATGTGCACAGTATTGTGATTATTAATGTGTCTAACCTAATTAACCTGATTTCCCCCTGTCCTTGTTACAGTCCCTTAAATAAATCAGCTCTGTTTGTTTCAGCAAAGTTACACTGACTGACGTATTCGTTTATGTCAAAGTATTGTATTGTGGCTATTGTATTGCATCATCTTGTTTTACAGGGGGTCTCCAGAGTCAAGCTGATCGAACCAGTCCTGGGGGTAAGTGTGAATAGTGAAGGTACTCACGGTGTACAGTGTGGGTCACTAGCATGAATAAAAGGGTGTCTCAGTGTCCCAGAGGGCTGTGACCAAGTTAGTCTAACTACTGTAAACCCTGACCTCTGGGTGGAGGCACCTGCCATAGAACCTAGGCCCCTTAACCTGTTAGCAGTTAGGCAGGCAGGGGTAGTAGCCCTTGGGATAGCGCCACCTGGGGGTTACAAGAGTAATACCTGTACACAGGTCAACATAAGAGCACCAACACAAAAAACTTGATAGCACTCAAAACAAACAGTCCACTATATAACACTTATAATATGTAATTACAGGAATTTATTATAGATGAGCTTTCTGTAGCAACTAAAACTGTGCTGATTAAAAGATGTTTCCATTTTAGTTTTTCAAGAAATGTCCAAAATTTGTCATGCTGTTCACAAAAATGTATTTATTTATTTATTTAGTTTTTGTTGACCAGGTAAGTGCACTAGACAAATCCTGCCTATTTTCAGGCACGACCCGGTGGAGGGGGATACAGATGAATACCAACTGACCTTGAACGAGATTAAGCTGTTGGTGGTATTTTTTAGTGAAATGCCAAAAGGTCTTATTTAAGGATTTGCAGTCGCAACTATATTATTACGATTTTTAAACCAGATATGGACAGTTTGTTCAATATTTCATTTGCTTTTTGGAGTTATACCAGAAACTGAGAAGTGCTGTGTTTTTGTAGTCAAAAATCAAAAAAATAGGCCACATTAATGAGCGAGCAGCCAGTTGTACATTACATTTCACAGTTCATTATCATATAAAAGCAGTGTCAGTGGCTCAGTAGGTAGCACACTCGCCTCTGAGGCCGGGAGATCAGAGGGCTGTGGGTTCAGTTCCCACATCTGGCACTCGGGTTAATATCCCTGTACTGACACTGTAGTGCGGCATGAGAGGGGTGCTGCACTTCTGAGGCGCCGTCTTTTGGATGAGACGTTAAACTGAGGTCCCATCTGCCTGGATTGGTGGTAGTTCAGGTGGATGTTAAAAGATCCCATGACACTTATCGAAAAGATTAAGGGAATTGCCCCAGTGTCCTGGCCAAATTTCCCTCATTCACTAAAAAAATACCACCAACAGCTTACTCTGGTTCAAGGTCAGTTGTCATTCATCTGTATCCCTCTCCCACGGGTCGTGCCTGAAAACAGGCAGGATTTGTCTAGTGCACTTACCCAGTCAACAAAAACTAAATAAAATAAAAATAAATAAAAGAATTTGGTTCATGAGCCAGCCCATCAGTGTAGCAACAGTGCTACTGCTTCCGATACCAGTGACCAGAGTTTGGGAATGAGCTTCAGTTGTTGGTGGCCAGCCGGGGAGAGGAGGTTTGAGCATCTCAGAGGATGCTCGCCTCCTCCTGGTGAGGGAGAGTTCTGTCCTCTGCTGCAATACTGCAACCTGGGTGACCACTGGTGGTAGTGCGACTGGCAGGCAGAGGGTAGGGCAGGGCAGGGATGTCACCGACGTCAGTGGGCAGACACGCACAGGCGACTGTGATGCCCACATTGATGTCCTCGTATGCAACATCCCCAGGGGTGGACTAAACTACAAAAAATGACCACAGCACCTCCTCGATAATAGGCCTCCATCGCCCACTAGACCGTGGCACTCACCTGACGAAACGTTAAATTTCAGGGGACTGACCCGCCCTGACCCTGCCTCGGGGGCACAGCCAGAGCTCCACGGAGGTGAGTGACTGTGACCGGGGGGGGGGGGTGTTTGGGGAGCTGCCCGTGGAGCCCAAGAATACCGGAGGCATTGGTGAGATGGGGGTATAAAAAGAAACTGAAAACAAGTGCTTGGTTCAACAGAACATCTCCAATTATATAGAAAACTCACTTGATCAAATGCAGAGTCCAAACTGAAAGGGGCTTTAAATAGCAGTTTTGAGTGTCTGATGCTTGGTACAGTGTACATACTAAGGTACAAAGGGCTTGAAGTGTTGTATTAAGAAACAGGTAAATAAAGTGCCATTTACAGTGCAACAGAAAAACATGTGTAAATAAAGAAGTGCAAAATTAGGTTATTTGAATCAGTGAAACTCAGAGCAGTACCACCTGTACCCGTACCAATGGAGCTTCTAACCACGAGAGAAAAAGTTTTCAAATTTCTCAGAAAATCAAAGTGCAGCTCTGTTAACATATCTTTTAAATACATCTGAAACTCGCATTATATTTTGCCAGATCGTAAAACAAACATATTGGTGCCTTTACGAAACTTCCAGCAGCAAAATGGGACCAAAACAAAGACGGCAAGCATGTGTCCCAAAGCCTGGAAGTCTTTCTTTCTCCTGTGGGCTCTGCTAAAGGATTGGGGCCGACTCCACAAAGTGGTCTGGTGATGCTAGAACTCCCATCAGCACAGATCCTGACAATGCTAACAAAGATACAAGCCATGGGTGAAGAAACTAATAAAAGACTTGCCGCAGTGGAAGCTAAGCTTACTGAAAATGACACTAAAATCTGAGAAAACGCCTCGGCTGTAAAAGATTTAAGCACAGCGAACCCACAACAGGCAGACTGCAATGCTGCCTCTTCATGTGGGACCTCAACTTCCTGAAAAGTATAACTGAGAACTTGGAGAACAACCAGAGACAGGCCAATGTTTGTGTTGTAGGTTTCCCTCCCAGATTTGCTGGAAAAACTGATCTTCACAATGCGGTGACTAGAATGGTATTCCAGGACCTACAACTCTTGCTTCAGGACTTGGCTGTTACCATTACAAAAGTTTTTGCCAGGGGGCGTGGCCTGAGCTGCGACTTGGTGGCAGCATAATTCCACAGCTCCGTCCCTTACCAGGCGCTATTCGCGGGAATCCCATGTGATCCCTGTACCTGAACTGCCCCTGAAGATGGACTTTTGTTAATCTGCCTTCCCCCGACTGCCTACCATCTGTTTTTGCCTCCGAGTCTGCTTCAAAATCTGAGTTCTCTCTGGTCGGCCTGCTAATCAGCACTTGATCCACCTGGCCCGCTAGGCACCAACGCGATTTGTCTGCATCTCCCCCTCGGGAACGGTAGCGTCGGTCAACACCCCCACTAACAGCTGCAGTGCTCCGTGTGTCCCATTCGCCTCCCTAATCACTCTCCTATGCCATAGTTGGAATCTTGCTCGGGGGACATGGCCGAATCGGCACCTGTGTGACCTGTATCTCCGGGCCCGCATTAGACCCCCCCCTCCCCCCAGCAGCCTCACGCAGGGGATCCACTGGCCTACATTACGCAAATGTTGGAAATCCTGTTGAGTAGGGTCGACGGCATTAGTAATGCTCTCACTGGAACCGTGGCTGACGTTCGCAAGCTAGAAGACCGGGCCAATGTGCTGGAACAGCGCACGGACAGGTTAGAGGACCAGCATGAACAAGTATGGAGGTGCATACAGGAGCAGGAACACAAACTAGTAAAGTTGTGGGAGAGGGCCAAAGACCAGGAGAACTGGGGATGCTGGAATAATATCCGGATACTCGGCGTCCCTGAGGGTGCGGAAGGGTGAAGTATGGAGAAATGTTTAAATGAGTGGCTGACCAAACTGCTGGGAGACAGGTAGAGAGCCCCAGTAGACCTGGAGAGAGCTCACCGGTTGTCCGCTAAGTCAGACCCCTGCACCTCTCCCCCTTGGTCCATCATTGCCTACCTCCTGCATTATTCAACCAAGGAGCAGCTGCTGAGAGTAGCAAGGGACCTGGGAGATATCTTTTGGAAGGGGTCTCATATCTCATTCTTCCGAGACTACTCCCATGAGGTGGCGACAAGGAGAAAAGCTTTTGTGCCCATCAAAAAAGTGCTACTCTCGCATGGCTTCAAATATCAAATGAGAAGGTTCACCTCACTGTATGAGGCTAAAGAGGGGAAGGGAAGCCTTAGCACAGTCTCCGAGAGAAGTGGAAGGATGGCTTGCGAGGTTCTGGCCCGATGTGATGTTGCCAACTACATCTCCAAGAATCCTCTGGGTACCGGGGTGGGGGGGGGCCTCAGCCAGGAGGAACCAAAACGCTGAGGTACAGCTTCAAGGGGACACCTTTCAGGGACGGAAGATGCAACAAAATGCTTGGCCCCCCAGATCCAGCTCAAGAAGCTAATTGAAATTTTCAGACCTGCAGCACAAAGGCAGTAAATCCCCCCCAGGCACGGTCTGCTTCACCTCTTCCACCTCCTGAACTGACACCCGCGGCTCGAATGCACAGATCCAGACCGCAATCTTGTAGTCGGGGGAGGATAGCTGCAAGCCACGTGGAAGCTTCCCGTCCTGCCAAGCTCCTAAAAGGGGACTCCAGCTCTGAGGAAAGCGACTTGCAAAAACCAGAGGAAATAGTAGATGAGATGAATACCAATCCCTCTCCGACTGGGCGGCTGAATCTGAAGCTGCTGTGGAAGCAACAGCCGATTCCTCCCTACCAATTAGACCGGGCCTTCTGACTTTCGCAGCAGCTGTCTCGCAGGGGCTTCTGCAGTGGCTATCCCAGAATGCGCACCCCTCCAACGCCACCTCAGCTGGGCCAGATGGTTGACATGAGTGGACTGGTGTATGTACTTTTTGCAGTAATGTTGGACTACACTTATTTGTATGCTAGAATCCATATGTATTAATGTGCTTGCTATGTTTGAAAGGTCTATCAAGGTGGTCTAAGTAGTTCTCTCCTCGACCGCAGGATGGGCAGGATCATCCCTGTCCAAACAACCTGGGGATGAACACATGATGGGTCTCGGACCCTACCTCCCTGAGAACCCCTTGCTGCCCTCACCAAATCGAGGTTACTTCCATGTGGGGGGTGCTATTCAGCAGTCTCCCTCAGCTGGCAGCTCACAGTTCCAATCCCTTCATTTGCTGTCAGGCTGCCAGCGCAGGAGTGGGCCACATGGCCCTCCTGCTGCCCCCCCCATCCCTTCCCCCTTGTACCTGCAGGGTATCCCAGCCAAGTTACTGGACCTGTTTGGGAGACAGAATCACAGTACCATTTGATGCTTGATTATGCACTCCAACCTCTGGCACCTCTAAATAGTTGCCTCCTTACTGCTCTCTTCCAACTGAAGAGACCATCCCTCATCAGCTTGCCTATTTGGACCATACCTACCCTTCCTTGTGGCAGTCGGTCCCCTTCCCCCCCACTCCCGACCTGCTTCTCCCTTCCCTGACTGCATCCCTCCTTCCTCGATCCCTCAGGATCACACTCCAGAGAGTCTAGACCTGGGAAGGGATGGGCCACACTATTGGTGTCCTTTGGGTGTTGCAAGCTAGCGTTGCTCGGGTGTACCAACTGTTCTGCTATAACCCCAAACGTGCTCCTCTCCTCACCCTTAGTGGTCACACAGGCTATCCCTGCGGGTATAAACCTGTTGCTGTTCTTACTGACAGCTATCTGTTGATTGTTTATTGTTTTTTATATTGTTATATTAATTCTGTTCTGTGTTTTTCTGTTTTTATAAAAGTTTATTCCATAACCAGCCTAGTCAACATCTGGTTGCATCGCTAATCTTTTGCTACAGTTCCTTCCAGAATTCCTTCTTGGTGACGGTAGGGATCTCTCCTGCGTGGATGCTCCACAGTCTGGCGTACATATAGACTCACCTGCTAATTGACCGCCTGCAGGTAGGTGACACTCTCTACTTTTGTTGTCTGTGCCATGGTTGGGGTTAACCCTACATGTATGAGGTGGGTCTCCTGGAATGCTATGGGCTTAAACCATCCGGTGAGGCGAACGAAGGTATTACAGCACCTCCGTTCCTTACGAGCTGACACTGCCCTCATCCAGGAGACCCACCTCACCGCTAAGACAGTAACGTGGCTTCAAAAGATGTGGGTGGGTAGGGTGTTGGCCAGCTCTCCCCCACACAAGACTAAGGAAGTGGCTGTTTTACTCCATAAAGCCTGCTCCTGGGTTGTCGAGGAAGTCCAAACTGATAGTCAGGGGCATTGGGTGGTAGCCCGACTCTCCTATGTGGGGGGGGGGTGGGTTAGTGATTACCAACATGTATGGTTCCACCACTGACTCGGTGGACCCCTTGCTGGGAATAGGACAGGCGCTTACCGCCATCACTAAAGATCACCCCAACCTGACCATCATTATAGGGGCAACTTCAGTTTAGTCTTGGACATCTTCCTGGATAAAATGCAACCCACCCCCCAGGCACATCCCAAGGCAGGGGCGGCCCTACAAGAACTCATAGACGAATGGGGTCTCATAGACCCCTGGAGGCGGAACTACCCCAGTGGCAGGGACATACACTTTTTCTCACCTGTTTATGCCTCCTTTAGCTACACGTCGAGTAAGGCCTGCTGTCCCCTGGGCATTACACCCCCTTATGGAACAACAAGCTTCTGCATATTGGCGGTAAGTCTGTTCATTGGGTGAGTTGGGCCTCAAGGGGCATCAAGGTCCTCCAGGACCTATGTATCACAGGTACTCTAGACCTGATGTTCTTTGAACAGCTACGGGCACGCTACTCCCTTTCAGCTAGAGATTTCTGGAGGTTCCTACAAATCTGTAGTGCGATCACCGAGCTGCAGGATCAAGTGACTGATGACCCCCGCTGGATGTGGCTAAGCTTGCTGCATTTGTCCGCCTCCCAAAGAGGCATTACAGGTGGTTTCTACAGAAACATAAGAGAGGCCGAAACTGACCCTACCGAGACTTGCAGGAGGCACTGGGAGGCTGAACTTGGGATCTCCCCCTCTACCAACACATGGAGACGGTGCTTAAGGCTCACCCATACAGCCTGCAGAGATGCTAACAGTCAAACTATCCAGCAGAAAATCCTGCTAAGATGGTACAGGACCCCCGAGGCCCTTCAGCGAATGGGCCTCCTTGGCCACTCCTCCTGCTGGAGATGTTATCAGCCAACTGCCCACCTTCTGCATGTCCTCTGGCTGTGCCCAAAGATTACACCCTTCTGGGTTACAGTGCTTGAGGAATGCTCTAGAGTAGTAGGCTATCCCATCACACATTCAAACTCAACGCTGTTGCTTGGTGACTCTGCCTCGTTAGACATGCTGCCTCCCTCTCTTCTAAAATGGACTCTGGTGGCTGTACTTGAAACCAAGTGTGTGGTTTTGATGCACTGGCGAAAGCCCCCAACCCCCTCACTGTCAGCATGGAGGTCACCTCTAGCACAGGCAGCCATCCTGGAGAGACTTTCATATTCCCACCTTGGTCAACTCAACAAGTACCAACAAAAGCGGGGTGCATATGTAACCCCCCTGCAAATGGGGGTTCCCAAAAGACTTCCAGGAGCTTGCTTGAATGCTCCAAGCCTGAATGGTGTTTGACGTTTAAGCCATTTATCAGTGAGTGTTTTTAGAGCCTCTGGTACTGTCTCTTTAAGAGCTGTCTGCTTGCAGACATAATTAGTTTGTATGGGGGGGACTGTGTGCTTCTCTGCTTGAGTACCACTGAAGCTGCTGCCAATTCACTCCATTTTTGCAGTCACTAGGAGTGCAAAGGGAACCTATCTGAAAGATGTAACTGTTTGCCAGAAATCATTTGGAGTAATAATGAAAATACAGTTTGTCTAACCTGCTTCCTTTGCAGTCAGAACTGTGTCTGCCTAGTTCCCCATTCTGGTTTTGAACTGCTGAACTGGACCAATCAGTGTGGGTTAAGGTAGCTCTAAAATGGTGCCTTGGACGAATCAGAACTTGGACTCGTAATCTGAGCCAGCCACAATAGGATTGTATGAGCAGTGACTCTGGGAGATGTAGTTTGGACTTCGGCGCCTTTTTGGACCAGTAGGGGCAGTCTATTGTGAGTGACAGCCAATCCAGCCAAGAACTGGGAGGAACTCAAAGGAAGTGCCCGGTTTTGTCTGCTGGAGTTTCAGTTGAGCTCTGGCAGTGAAGAGGGAAGGAGCCCTGTGCTTTTTCCGGTGTGCAGTTTTAGTCAGGAAACGTGTGTAAGGCCCAGAGTTCCGGTCTGCAGCTTGTGTAACTGCTTGTTAGGACTGAATCCGTTCTGTGAAAAGAATCAAAGGATATCTGAAGAGTAGAAACCAGGCTCACCCTGTAGAAGACTGGAGAAATTGCTCAATTGCACTTGGTCTGTCAGGAACTGAATCTGCTGTGTGTTCTCCCGGGTATTGTGCAGTAATTGCGATCGATAGAGAAGCAGCCTGCCTGGTATAGTACTTTCTTTTACCATATAAATGTATGAGGAGGCTTGTGTAGCTCAAGTGAATCCTGCTGCCATTAAAGGACTTTTGCCTGTGACTGTTTACCATATAAATGTGTGAGGAGTCTCGTGGAGCTCAAGAGTAGCCCTGCTGACATTGAAGGACCCTATCTTGTTTGGAGGTTGGAGTACTAATTCAGGGTCGCCTCCTGTTGAATTGCCAAATTAAATCCAAATGGAATTACTGTACTGCTGACTGTTTAACTAATTTTTCTTTTCTCTGTGTGAAAGGCCCCTACCAGCTGCCACGGTTTGGACTAGCCACTAGGGCTTGGGTACCTAGGGACAGTAACTGGTAGGGATAGGCCTGTGCACAGAGCCATAGGTAGATGAGTAAAGTGATAAGCTAATTAACCTGATTTCCCCCTGTCCTTGTTATATTCTCCCTAAATAAATCAGAGCTGTTTGTTTCAGCAAAGTTATACTGCCTGAGGTATTTGTCTATGTTAAAGTAATTTACCGTGCTTGTTGCACTGTATCTTATTTTACAGGAGGTCCCAGTGCCTGAACCAGCCCTGGGGGTAAGTGTATACTGTGAAGGTAATTCTGATATATTGTGTGGGCCACTAGTGGGAAGAAAGGGGGGTTGCAGTGTCCCAGAGGGCTGTGACCAAGTTAGTTTAACTATTGCAAACTCTGACCTCTGGGTGGAGGCACCCGCCATCGGATCCAGGCCCCTCAACCTGTTAGTGGCAAATCAGGCAGGGGTAGTAGCCCCTGGGATAGCGCCATCTAGGGGTTACACATACTTGCGATTGTACTTATGTACAGTCCTACCCCCCGACCTAGGACACTTACTTACTGTAAGTCTCTTGCCTAGTTCTTACCCACCTGGAAGCATCTGTAGCAAAATATAAGATAGAGTCTCTTGTGTTGAATTATCATTTCGAATATCACTTTACTCTACCTTTATTATCCTGTTACTGATGATGTCTAGCAAGCAGTATATGCTTGGTTATAACAATTTTAGTTCACTGAGGACTCTTAGTTCTAACAATTGCAGTTGAAATACTTGGCTTTTGTATTGTAAAGAGTTATTTCTCTGTGTATGTCATCTTTGCCTAGTTGTTGGTTTTGGTGATGCTGAAGCTTGTAACTTGGAATAACAATAAAATTTGACATGTTAAAAAAAAGTTTTTGCCATACCGCAGAGGCCGTGACCATGAGGCAATCCAACTCAGAGGCCCCTCACTGCTATTGTCACCCTGTTGTCGCCGGAGGCCCGGACACCCTTACTACAAGCAGCACGTTCTAAAGGAGATATCGTCTGGGAGGGCAGTCGCTTGGCATTTATTCCTGACCTGTCAGCGTAGACCCAAAGTTGGAAGGAGGAGTTACAAATGATTAAAAAGGAGCTTCTCCAAAATGGTGTCCAGAAGCAACTTAACTATCCAGCACGGCTGCAAATCTGGCATGACTCTAAGTTGCATATTTTTGTGGTTCCCAAATCAGTGGCTGACTTTGCTGGAAAACTCCTTGCAAAGAAGAATCCATCGGAGGTCATCTCTGATGAGGAGGGGTGATGTATCGAACAGTGGAGTTTATATCTCTTCTCTGCGACTGCCAAGTGAGGCTAACTTTTGCCTGGGTTGAAGGCTGACACTGAATAAGCCTAGCACTGGCTGGGTTCTTTTTATGTGTGCTTGCACACATGTGCAAGAAACATAGTGCCATGATCTGAAAATGCAGTGCCGTACAGTTGAAAGGGAGAGCTATGCCTCAGTGAGCAGCGATAAGATATCGCGTGCTCATGCGCACCTCCCACACACACACTCACATGCATGCACGCATAGTCATGTGCTCATGTGTTCTCGGACGCACACACTGTATAGCCTTGGAACAACCCGGGAACCTTGGCTGGATTCGCACAACCTCCTCTTGCTTAGTGTGTTACTCTGAGCAAGTCACTTGATTTCCCCAGTACTCCCAGATCTCCCCTGAAATCAAGCACTTGCGCCTAGTGGTCCTCAATGTATAACATATATCAAATCTGAAAATCTGGCAGCCACTGAAAATGAATTTAAGCTCAATGGCCATGTTTGCCTTTTTTTTTTTTTTTTTTTTGTAATAAAAATGAATTTGATGAGAACAACGATGCATTCCGAGTCTCATTTCGTGGAGAAAATGTCACTTATTACAGCATTACTTGTGAAACCTGCTATGCATCTATAAATCAAAGTGAAAAACTGTTATTCCACTGCAGAGAGGAAAACACAAAGCCAACCATGATCACATTAACAAAAAAGTATTAAATTAAAACAACTGGTTCGCTTGATTCTATTGCATTTGTTAAAGTTAAAAAAAAAGTTTAGACAGTGACACCACAGTGCCTTTGAAAAGCGTCTGCAGCATGTTACTGTGTTTTGTTAAGGCTTCACTTCACTGCTTCCAAAGTATGTCATCAAATCATTGTCCTGTATAACCAGGTTTTGATCAGAGCAGACGCTCAAGAGTGCAATCAGCCTGATGCCTCTACAGACACACAAAGATCAAACACACCGACTGCAAAAGGCAGGGCTTGTGTGTGCATATGGCACTATGCACACAAGTAGACAACATTTAGGAAAGCAGCAGACCCTAGATGTGAGCGTCTCCGAGCGGCAGAGCAGCCATTCGGGTTTCGGCCCCTAGCACTGCCCACATTCCATACCACCTCTTTTCCATGCAAAAGTGACCTTTTTCATAGAGAATCACCTAGACGTGAATGTGAGAAAGCCTTGTCATGCGAGTCTTCTGCTCAGTGACTAATTTCTTCTATATAAAAAGCCAAGAGTTTTGCTTGTTTGCTTTGGCACCGTTCAGATTGAAACATAAAAAGGATTTTTTTTTTCCAAACCGAGCAATACTTATTACAACTTTTAATAACTAATTCCGCAGCTCCCCCTTTCCATCCTGACACTCACCAAGTTTCTACCCCTGGCTCTCACTCTTTCCCTATTAACTCTTCCTACTGCACCCACCCTTCCCTGTCCACTCCAGCCTGGCTAAAGTCCCACCCCATCCATAGTAGTGTCCCAGTTATCTACCCCTCCTCCGTCATTATCATAATAAACAAGTATATGACAGCCATCATCACTTTCTGTGGTTTTAGCCCAATTTTTCCCCCGGTTGTCGGTAATATACCCCTCCTCTTCTTTACCTCTCTAACCTGCCACCCCGTACATGGCCTCTTTCCCCTATATCTGCAGTTGCCGGCTGCATATGGTTGACTGTACATCTGCTGACTTCAACTGTAAAATAATGCTTTTTTATTTATTTCAACCTTGTACTGTACTGTATACACTTTATATACTTTTTCTTCCTTGTATATTATTGCTTTTTGTATATCTGCTTCTGTACTGTACTTGGATGTACTCATGACCAGGTCCACCTTGGAAATGAGCCTTGCTCAATGGTGCCTGCCTGGATAAATAAAGATTTTGATTGACTGATTGTAAAATACTCCTCCCAAAAATAATACATCAAAGAACTTCAGTTGAATGTTTGTTTCCAGAAGGAACCATCCCGATTTTGGTTCTCTTTTAGTCTTGTGTGTGGACTGCATTAACATTATTTTACAATTGATGTGAGATATACAGTACAACTGGCGCCAGGGTTTACACATTTCCTTCCACTGAGGACCTATATTCGACTGGCTTTGTAATTAAATCAAAAATTAAGTGTAAATTGCAGGAGCCCATACAAATAATAATACTGCTATCAGTTTGGTCGACTCACATTTTAGTATTAATCTCTTTTATGCCTCTCAACTGTTCCTATTAATGAGGGGCCTCCTTCTCTGTACCACTCAGAACTGTTCTGTCCGACAAAAGGTGCTGCCCCACCTGAAGTTGGTGCTCACACTGTGAACACAGACTGTAAAGAAATTCATAATGATCAATGATGCTAATGCTAAATCAATACTAAAGTTTCCACTGTGTTCTGAACTTCAGGTTTCTTGATGTGGCCCACATTTTGTGAGTTCTGCAATCTATGATCCACATTTTAGTGCTAAGGGTTGAGAGGTATTGGTCTACAATGACTCACATATCAGTGCTAAGGGTTAAGAGTTATTGGTCTACAACGACCCACATATCAGTGCTAAGGGTTGAGAGGTATTGGTCTACAATGACCCACATATCAGTGCTAAGGGTTGAGAGTTATTGGTCAATCTTTTTTTTTTGTTTGTTTTTTTTTTTTTTTTTAAATTTGCCTTTTACCGCCTTCCTAGCTGCCGGCCACCCGATGCTTCAGCCCGGTCACGGGCCGACGGCTTCCACCCCCCAAATCGGCCTCGGGTCCTCCGATACCCCGTGGCTTACCCCCCACGGCGGGGCTACGGGATGGAGAGGGCGAGACATCCCGCAGAGACCGTAATCGGTCGGAGGACTGGCCTGGGGGGCTAATCGAAGCCGCGGCGGGCTTCATGGAGGGCGGCCGGCAACCGTCCATTTTCCTCTTTTCCGGGGAAGGCGGGGTCGTGCAATGACGCCTGACGTCCGCCCCGCCTTCTATACTCTTGGGAGCGGCAGCGTGGGTATTCTGGCCTCCGCTTAGGATCCCTATCGCCCGGATGCTGCCCCAGCCCTCCCTGAGAAGGAGAGCAGTCCAACGGACGCTCAATCCATCTCCCCGCCAGCCCTCCGACGACTCGGGTCCGTTCCCGAACCCGGGTCGCCGGCATCGCAAGCGGAAATCCAACCGCTGCGCCGACGGGCCGGCGTTATTGGTCAATCTTAAAACACTTAACATCGCAAAAAGTAATGTCAGTGCCTGAGTATGCACATATGGGAAACAAAAGTTTTATAAGCGGCAGAACTTTACCAGTTCCCCACACTGAGGGTAATTGATACGTCACATTCAACTTCAGCATTGGGACAATCCTGATATAATGGTTTAACCCTGCTATTAGCACTTTTTGCCTTTCTTTGCTTGTCTCTGAACCGACTTTAATACTTCTCTGTGAAAAATAACTGCAACTGTTCTGTACCGTGTTCCAGCAGAAGGTACTTACAAAGATCTGCTCTGGGTAAAAACAAGACCTTTCGTATTGCAGATGACTTGACCATATTGGCACTTAAAATTAGTTTTTTGTTTCTTTTCCACAAATGAGTCAGACTCAGGACAGGTATCTACCCCAGTAATTTAGATATTTCTAAAAGTGCTGGGCATTGGTCTCTATTGTGTATGTATTTTCAGGTGACTTGCAGTGCCAGCAATTTAATTGAAAAGGTCAGTGCAGAAGTTCCATCAAATATCTGCTGCTGTTAGTGTCCCATATAGATTCTCTACCATATTAGGACTTAAAATCCATATGTGGCATGTCAGCAAGCATAAGTACAGGTGCAAGCGAAAATGATGCAGTCCCATATGGAGCAAAGTAACATTATCCAACTGTACATGTTGGGTAACCTGAAAAAGGGCTTAAGCAGAGATAAGAGGAGGCAAATATAACAAGAGTAAACATAGCCCCCCCCACATGCACACATACATACCACCACTGTCCCAGTATAATTTTCAGTACACATGACAACAGATTTTTATAAGTATTCATTTGCCAGAAATGGATGCAGTCAGAACATACACTGATATTCCCGGTAAGCAGTATGGCCAAGTAATCAGAGGGCAGAGCTGTGAACCTAGAGATCCATATACCACCACCATCACGCACTGCATGACCTTGAAAAATAAACCACTTCCTTTGCTTCTCTCAGTATTGCCACCCCCCCCATTCCCCAAACTGTCCCTCAATCTCTCACTCCCCTGTGACCCTAATGGCAGCCCTTGCTTTTCATAGCCTGTAAATAGTGAATGAACAGACTACCAAATGTGTACCGCTAGCAAGAGTTAAATATAAAACAACAATGCTTACAGATGCAAATGAGGATTTTTTTGTGTCCTGAAAAAGCAGGTTTGGACGATAGCACACACTTGGCTTGTGTTTTATGTTCCCTATTCTTCACCGTCCCTTACCTGCTGACTGTCCTCATCTCCTCATTTCCCAGTGATTAGTCACCTATCTGTAAGGCTATTTGCTATGCCAGGGTCCTATAGTAAAAAAAACTGTAGTATGCAACCCATTCTACAGAGACTTATTTCTGATTGCCAGTACAGCATATAGAGAAGAACAGAAACTGGGTGATCCCTGGAAATGCAGCTGCAGAAAAATCTGTGAGACTGAGCATTAAAGCAGAGGTGCAATGAAAGTTGGGCAAAAATTTGACCCTAGCTTTTTTATGTTTGCTTGCATGATGTGCAAGAAACATAGTGCCATGATCCAAAAATGCAGTGCCGTACAGTTGAAAGGGAGAGCTACGCTTCAGTGAACAACGATAAGATATTGCGTGCTAATGCGCCCACACACACACACACACACACCCACCCACACCCACACCTATTGCATGCTCATGCACTCCCCCAGCACACACACTGTATAGACAACGGGTGCCTAATCCCTCGCTGGCTGTGCTGCACCCCCAACAGAGTTCCAGGTGCCACGCTGGGAGCCCACCCCAGTGTGGCAGTAGTCTGTATGGCCAACGGGGGTGCCCAGTCCCTCGTTGGCTCCACTGTGCCCCCCCAAGAGACTATTGGGTGCCATACTGGGAGCCCACCCCAGCGTGGCAACAGTTCCTAAGGCTAACAGGGGTGCCCAATCCCCCGTCGGCTCCACGCCCCCCCCAAAGCAGCCTTCCAGCTGCCACGCTGGGAGCCCACCCCAGCATGGCACAAGTCCCATGTCGTCTTCCAAAAAAAAAAGAAAAAAACCTTCCCTCGCTGACTGTCCTGACCCCATTCCCTCCACCCGCACCCACCCACTGCGCACCCTGCCTCCCCACACCCCCACCTCATCCCATACTTACCTCCGGAGTCCGGCGCAATGATCTTCGGTGGACCGGGAACATGTCTGCACTCTTCAAAGGCGACCGTGAACCGAGGAAATGTCGGTAAGCAGTATAATGGAATAAATAGGGTTTTTTCAACTTTAGTGCATATCTCAAGCATTTTGGGGAATTTTTTCACCAAATTTTCAACATGGGGTTTTTGGGACCCCACCTCATGAATTCTGTCACTGTCATGGTGTTACTCAGCCCGGAAAGGTGATTCTGCGGTCACTGCGCGGAACCACCTTTCGGGACCGATTTACGAAACGACAGTGTCACAGTTCATGAGGTAGGCCCCAAAAACCCTACGTTGAAAATTTGGTGAACAAATTCCCCAAAATTACTGTTTTACAAGCATGCTTTGCGCTGTTCCTACGCACACTCATAAGTTTGCGAATTTTCAATATGTTCACTCCAGATTTTCAACATTGCCATTTTATCATACCTCCTTATGAGCAGTACAGCTGTCATTTCTCACATCTCGCCCGAAATGTGTTTCCACGCATGTAGCGCACCATGGGGCAGTCGGTGTGCGAAATCAATGTTTGGGACAGAGTAAGAAAACCTCAGTGACACTGTTCATGAGCAGAGGTGTTAAAATGGCAATGTTAAAAATTTGGTGAAAAAATTCCCAAAAATGACTGTTTTACAAGCATGCGTTGCACTGTTCCTATGCACACTCGTAAGTTCGCGAATTTTAAATATTTTTGCTCCAGATCTTCAACATTGCCATTTTTCCACACTTCCTTATGAACAGTACATATGTCATTTTTCACACCATGGCCGAAATGTGTTTTCGCACTTCCAGCGCAGAAATGTGTGGTCGCTGTGGGAAATCACTGTTCGGGACAGATTAAGAAAATCACAGTGACACTGGTCATGAGCGGAGGTTCCAAAATCCCTGTGTTGACAATCTGCTGTAAAAAAAAATCCCCAAACTAATTGCATTACGGGTGTGTGTTGCGCATTTCCTATGCACGCACGTGACTTCACCAGTTTTTTTAATATTTTCACTGCAGAATTTTAACATTGCCATTTTTTGTACCTCCCCATGAACAGTACAGCTGTCATTTTTCACATCCTGTTCGAAATGTGTTTTCACACCTGTGGTGTGAAATGGCATAGTCGCTGTGCGATATCAGCTTTCGGCTAACAAACTGATATTGCCACTGTTCATATGGTGGGGGTCACAAAAAACCCATGTTGAAAATTTGGAGTGAAAATGCCGATGAACACCTGAGGCATTAGGGTTTCCGACCCTAACACCCCAGCCTATAGAGATTGACAGGCATCAGGGGTGTGACTTGGGATTCTCACCTCAATGCTCATACCATTCCACACCCTGCAGCCAGTGAGAGGCATCAAGGTGTGCCTTGGACTCTTCGGCCCCACAGTTCACCCCATTCTCCTATACAGGACCCATCTCACCGTATTTCCTGAGGGAATTGGGTGAGCATAAGGGCCAAAGACCCCAAGGCACACCATGACACTTGTCAGTGTCTGCAGGGTAGGGTGTGGTGAAATGGTGTGGCCGTTATGCCTGACGACCCAAAGGCACACCCCAAAGCCTGTCAGTCTCTGCAGGGTGGTGGTGGGGTTGGCTTCAGTTCAATACTTCACTGCCATTCCTATTGTGCATCTCTCTAACTCCTACACTACCAATGCCAGCAAGCTAACATTTGGCATTGATAAATGCTTGTTTCTTTGTAGTTATGGAAGTGGCTCTTCTCTGATCAGCTAAGCCATTAGTGTGAACTTCAATCAGTTTATTTGTTTATACATTAGGTGAGGGCTGTGTTATTTTTTAGATTAAATTGGCCAGAATTCTGCTCCAATAAATAGCTTTGTTAAATATTACAATACTTAGCTAGGGCATATGGAGGGTTACTAGTTAGTGTGTGTGTGTGTGTGTGTGTGTGTGTGTGTATGTATATGTGTGTGTATGTATGTATGTATGTATATATATATATATATATCTATATCTATCTATATATATATATATCTAATATATATACTGCTCAGTTTGTGAACATGAACAGAAGTCTGTGGATAACGCCTGATAACCCGATCTGTGGGTTTTGAAAAGCAGCTTAACTGAGACCAGGGCATCGTCAAAGTGCACTGTCCATATTTCTCTTGCTTATCAACTCCTCCACAAGCTATTAGTCCTGCTTGGGGTTGGATAGGCTGCCATTTTATCCGGATTATAGTTGCTATGGGTGAGAGTGTAAATGACCTACAGTCTAATCTAATCGAACTTTACCCCTGTACTTAGTATCAGGCAGTCTCCCTAAACTGCATGGACTTACTGTTCTACTATATGGACACTATAACTTATTTTAAATGTACTGTACGTCCAGTTTGGAGGTCTGTGTACCTCAGTTCTATTCATTTATGTATTACAGTGCCTACTGTAACTTCAATATAACCCATCATTTATTTATTTAAAACTGGTGACAGGGAAAGGCACACTGAGCTGAGGCTTGTTTCCAGGTATGACCCAGGGACAAGGTAAACACAGGAGGAGAACATTGTTACAACTGCAGTATGTGACAAAATTTACAAAAACTTGCAATGAAGTAGGTACAGTATTTACAAAGAGTAAGACACAAAGTAATTTTTTACAAAAAAATTACAAGAGCATAAAATGAAAATAGGTACAATATTTACAGAGAGTAAGGTACAAAGTGTTAAGGTGAGTAATACCGAAATGTAAAAATAGTTCATTTTAGAGAACTTGAGACCCTCATGTTAAGGATTCTGGAGCATGGAGGAGCTGAGTTATATTCAGGAGGGTTAGAGCAGCTTAGGCCAGCAGAGACTGATAAATTACTCCAGAGTTGGAGGGTTAAGAAGGAAACGGGTTGTGATACATGGAGGAAGAGTGCACTGCACTCCACCTTGGTGGATTGTGAGAGAAACAGCTGCTGAGAGGTACAGGCAAGAAGGGGGGGGGGGATAGGAGCATTGGGAGCACTGTGGGGGGGGGAGTCGAAGGAGACTTTGTGACGGACAACAAAGGGGAAGCAAGATGAAGGTCAGAGGATAGATAATTCCAGAGAAGAGGGAGACGGTACAAGAAGGCAAACTGACCTGCAGCAGAGTGGGGACAAGGGATACAAAAGTTACATGAGTCTCTGTGGCGAAGGGAGTAGGTAGTGGAGATGGCAGGTGTAAGGTGGGATGAGAGGTAGGGGGAAAGGGGGCCAGACCAATACTTAGCAATGAAGGAGACTCAGTGGACAGTTCTGTGAGATAGAAGGGTGAAGAAGAGTGAAGCATAAAGGAAACAGTGATGGGTGAGAGGAGAGAAGGGGAGGCAGTAGCAAAGCAGCAGAAGGAGTTTAGAAAGAGTGTCCAGTCTGAAGAGGGAGGTGACTGGGGCAGTGCCATAGACTACGTCTGCATAATCTAAAACTGGCAGAATTGTTTTAAGTACTAGTTCACGTCAAATGGGGAGAGGGAGGCTGCCTTTGTGGCAGTACTGTAAAAAAAAAACGAAAATCAAAGTGCTTGAAAAACAGTCTTTAAAGAAGCCCAATAAATTGCAAAAGTGTCCAGGGCATATGGCAGCCAGTATAAATGCTCAGCAGACATCGAAATTTGGAGCTAAACTATATACAGATGACACTCCTAGTTTGTGTAAAGCAATCGCTAGCTAACGGTGTAATGCAATTTGACAGCAGTTCCAAACCTGGGAAAACTCTTCCAGCAAAATAAGTTGAGGCAGTCACAACATGGCTAGCCTTGCCGGGGGGTATACCTCCCTCAGTCCAGATGCACCAGACCTTTCTTAGTGTAAATGGGAAATCTCCCGAATCAGTATATAGCACACATGAAAAGGTCACAAACAAAAAGATAAAAAGCTGTCAGGCTTCAAAGGCTGCAGAGCAGCTGGAATAGTTTTTTGTTGTGTAGCACGCTGCCAAAGCTGTAGTGGATGCTGTAATTAGTCTCAGATATATAGCAGGTGGTAACAAAACTGCATTTGCACTAAACAGCTTGTTAAAAAATACTTGGGGTGCTTGTGGCTTTGCTGTACCTATTGGATCCATGTGACAGTACACTAATGATGGCATCTAGTACAGCTTTGGGCATGCTACTGTATACCAAAAAGCGGTTCAGCTGTTCCGCAGCACCCTTTGAAGCCCAACATCTTTTTCTTTACCTTTTTGTTTGGGACCTTTTTATGTGTGACATATGCTGATTTAGCAGATTTCCCATTTACACTACGAAAGGTCTGGTGCATCCTTCAGGACTGGCTGCCTTCACAGCTGTCGAACTTGTCGGGGAACGCCGAATGAAAAACTGTTCCTGATTAGTTCAGAACAGTGTCATTCACCAACATTTATGCCTGGCTGTGGGGGGAGTTTTACAATAGGAGAAAACGACACACAGTGTATTAATTTAGAAACATTTTTGAGGAAATATCACTTAACTATCAATAGCCATAATATAACATTGAAGTACTGTAAATGTGTGAAATCACAGTCCCTGCTCCATGCTTAATAAAGCAGTCGTTACCCCCCCCCCCCGGTAAGACACAAGACATTTCACATGTGCACAACAGCAACCGCTTTATTAAACATGAAGCAGGAGCAGGGATGTTGTACATTCACAGTAGTTCAATGGTAATGTGAAGGCAACCAACCCTGACAGAGCTAGGGCGGGAGTTTTAACATTATTCAAGTTACAGTATCAATAGGGTGTATCAGTTTTCAGCAGAGGGAAGGGGAATGAGACCACTCGTTTCTTATAAGATAGCTTGCAGTCACTTGATAGCTATAATCTTTCCTTACTTAGATTGTAACTGTGAATGAAACTTTAGCGTTTCTGAAGCATAATAGCATAGCGAGTTATAGGAAGATATGTCATATGGAAATTAGATTTGTTGTTCCTAAACCAGCATCACAAAAAAATCACCGGAGCATCTTTATTCCTACTGATAGATAACCCATTTGGAGACATACCACCAGCAAATGAGGTCATCTTCTAGGAGGCCTTTGGTTTTTGCTGGCAGAGAGGACTTGAGTGGAATCTAGACATTCCAGAAAATTAGATTTATGTATGTATTTGTTGACCAGGTAAGTACATTGGTCCAGAGGAGCTTTTTCAAGTACGACCCGGGTCATCCAGATGGCACATAGTACAAAGACATGAACAGCAAGACATTAAAATAACAGTTCCACACAGGTTGCACGGAGAATGCGTGAGATGAGTACAGCCTTAACACAATTAGCCCAACACAGTGGGATGACAATAACACTCTCTGGTAGAACTTCAATCCTTGGACTCCCCACCAACCTTTAAGTAGCACTACAGGAATGTTCTAGCAGCCGATGTGAACTGCAACTGCTAGCTTATACTGCTATCAACACTGTTTGCTTGGCATTTACATGTACTTGATATCTTAGTGTTGCCCAGTCGTAATTGTGTTCTCTATTTTTATTGTCATCCCACTGTGTGGGGCTAAATGTCGAAGGCTGCACTCATCTCAAACGTTCTCCCTGTAACCTGTGTGGAACTGTTATTGCATCTTTAGGCGCTTTTACACACAGGGTTTAGAAACGGAGCTTACCTGTGTAGTGCCATTGTACTCTGTTGTGTTGAGTGTTCCCTTTACACTTCGCGAGTATTCCGTCAACCCCTGCCTCCATTTGTTTCGGCTCCCCCACAGAGTTTGCCTCTCTATAGGCTGTTTCTGCAGTGCTGCCAGAATGGCTATTTTACACAGCCAGTTGAAACGGAACACATTGGTGCAAACCGCAAAATGCAGAGATTGCGGTTTGCACAAACGTTCACGAAGGGAACGGAACAGATGCACACTGCACACAAGGGATGTAACGGAATACTGTTTCCATAACAGTCATTCCGTTAGAGAAACCTGTGTGTAAAAGCACCTTTAGTGTTGCCTGATCACACACTTGTGTTCTCCATTTTACTGTTTTACCAACAGCTTAATCTGGTTCAAGGTCAGTTGGCATTCATCTGTATCCCCCTCCCCCGTGTCGTGCCTGAAAATAGGCAGGATTTGTCTAGCGCACTAACCTGGTCAACAAAAACCAAATAAAAATATAATAAACTGTCATCCCACTGTGTAGGGGTAATTGTATTAAGGCTGTACTCGGCTCAAGCATTCTCCCTGTAACCTAAGTGGAACTGTTATTGTAATTTCCTGCTGTTTATGTGTTTGTGCTATGTGCCATATAGATGGCTCAGGCCATACCTGAAAAAGATCCTCTGGGCCAGTGTACTTACCAGGTCAATAAATACATAAATAAATCTCATTTTCTGGAATGTCTGTTCTTGTTATCTGGTGTTTGAAAGTTAAGAGAAGACTCTCCAAATTAGGTCCTTCATATTTATTTATTTATTTATTTATTTTTATTTAAAATTTGGTGACCGGGTAGGTCCACTGGGCCCCGAAGGTCCCTTTTTCAGGGGCGACCTGGGATAACAATACATATTTTCATACAGAGAAAGACTTAGGTTACAGAGTAGTTTCAGGTGTGTGAGCAGGTTACAGCCATGGTTATCATCTTGCATCAGTCCTTACAAATATGTTGACAGTAGAATTAACAAAAGGTGCAGAAGAAATGGCAGGGATCAGTGGAAAGTTAGCTATGGTACTATGTTTAGAGGGAAGCACTGTGGAACCTGAGAAGGTGCTTGGAGGATCTGGATGTTAGGAGGATAGAAGCAAGTGGGGGGGTCATGAGCCGTGGCAATGACAAATGCTAGTATCAGACATACAGGCTTTGAGTCTGGTGCAGAAGTTCATCAGTGAGGAGGCTCCCTGCACTAGGGGGTTGGAGTTTGTTCCACAGGTAGGGGGCTAAGTAGGAGAACGACCTGCTGCCAACGTTAGTCCTGACTCTGGGAACTTCAAGCAGTGTACGTCCAGACGTCCGTAGGCTCCTGGGGTTATGTTTGAGTGCAATAGTTCCTGCGATGCTGGGTGGAGCTGAAGGGCTGAGTAGCTTGAAGGTCAAGCAGAGCAGGGAGTAGTGGAGACAAGAGGTGAGTGAGGGCCAGTGTAGCTGGGCAAGTGTGTCTCAACGGTGCCTTCGCGAGTGGTCCTGGGTAGCAAACCGGGCTATATTGTTATACAGGATTTGCATCTTGGTGACCTCCTGCTTGGCCATGCCCTGTAAGATTGGGGCAGCGTAAGTCAGGGTGGGGAGGTGGACACTTGTGTCGATTGAGGTCCTGGTCTCGGGGATAAGCTGCTTTTTAGCCGGTACAGAGTACCAGGTTTGCGGTGTATGGTCTTGGTGACCTGATCCACGTGGTATTTGAAGGTAAGGCAATGGTCCAATGTTAGACCGAAGTATTTTAAGGAGAGCACAACCTCAATGTCGTTTCCCGAGAGAGCAGTCAGTTGCAGAGATTTAGACCTGTCATGTCCAAGGGCATTACGTCCGAATAGCATCGTCTTAGTTTTGCCTACATTTAGGACCATTCTATTTGCTCTCAGCCAGGCCTCAAGAGATGCTCGGTCGGCTTGGAGAAGGAGACCTAGAGATGCAGTGTTATCCAGGGATCAGTAGATGACAGTGTCATCCACGTACTGAGCGACCGAGCTTCCCCCACAGTGGAGGCTTACGTCGTTAGTAAATATGGAGAAAAGGAGTGGGCCGAGGATCGAGCCCTGTGGTACTCCCTCTGTAAGGGGTAGAGGACCCAAGGTGGCACCCTTCCAGATGACCCTCTGGGATCGCCCCGATAGGTAACTCCCAAATCATTTGAGGGCGAGGGGGTCTAGGCCAATTTTATCCAGTTTTAGTAGCAGGAGTTTGTGATCCACAAGGTCGAAAGCCTTAGACAAGTCTATAAAGACAGTGCCAGTGGGTGTCCTATTATCCATTGCTCTGAGCAAGTCATTCGAGAGATGGATGAGTGCTCTGTCAGTCCCATGGTTAGTTCTAAAACCATGCTGTGAACGTGCAGTTAGCTGATGGGACTCCAGGTAGTCACAGAGTTAGCCATAGACTAACCTTTCCTGTAGCTTTGCAAGTGTACTGAGCAGGGGAAAAGGCCTGTAATTGCTTATGTTTTCCTTGGAGCCACCCTTGTGAATAGGGACCACGTTGGCCTGTTTCCACTGGTCCGGAACAGTCCCTTCAAGTAGGGATCTGTTTATGAGCCAGGTCGGGGGTCTGGTGACGGATGGGGCACCAGCCTTAAGTAGCCTAGGGTTTATCCCATCAAGACCTCCTAAGCCTTTGTCTTTCAGAGCCCTTAGGAGGTTTATAGCATTTCCAGCCCAGATTTCATTTACTCTGATAAGGGTATGCGACTGAAATGCACAAGCTAAATGATGTTTTCATTAAATCGTTATTGTTTTCAAAATGTGCATTACATTATAAGGGAGCAAAAAAAACACTGCGGGGTTGGGGGACCAAACATACTGACAGAATGCAGAGGACATGATGAGAGCTGCTTCAAGTCCAATGTGGTAGAAGGACATAGCTGTGCTGTATCTGCAGTCACATGCTACCAAAGCCCTCACTCATAGTCACGTGCAACCGAAGCCACTTTGTCAATGTAACTGCACTATGTCAGCATAGCTCTCGCTATGCGGCCATAAAAAGGTCATCATTTGTGAATACCTAAGAAAGTCAGTCAGCTGAGAGCCTGTATAGAGAAAAACTCAATGTAGCCAATTCTGAGCTGCACTTTTATAGGCCACACAACTGGGTGCAAAAAGACATCCTACTATGGAGACCCACAAAATTGCTATGATGAAAACAAAAGTTTTAAATGGGGGTGGTGTAGCCCCTAATATATAAATGAAGGCATCCAAACATAGTTTGCATGCAGTAAGAGCGTTGAATGACACCTCAGGGATGTATGCACATGGCGTACTGCTGTGCACATACATGCATGTGGTGGCTAAATGACAAATGATATCTCTCTGTTCCCTGAGCTGTAGCTTTGGGTGCTTCTGGTCCTCCATGAAATGTCCCTCAGTGTCCCTAGTTGGTCTCCCTGATGGTAGAGTGGGCTCCCCTAACCTGACAGTCTAGTGGTTCTCCCCTCCCTAGCCCTGGCCACCTAATACCATCCATTGACAATTTGGTCCCATGCCAATCTCAGGCCCCCGATGTCAGTGTGCACTTGGCGCAGCACTCCAACACCTTCTACCACAGGAAAAAAGTGTCCTTATTTAGGGGTGGTAGCAAAAGTGCTGTGCCTAGTGCAATGGCAATAGTTGGTGCACTGCATGTCAGTTACATGCCAACTTCACCCCCTTCCTTTTTTTTTCTTTTGTTTTAAAGATCAGAAGAGATGCACTATTTGGCCAGCCAGCTGACTTTGCAGTAGCATGCCTGCGACCCGGGTTCAGGAATGAACCTGGGTTACTGGGGGCCGGACGGGAGGAGGTCTGAGCATCCCATAAGATGCTTTCCTCCTCCGTGGGGGGGGGGGGCCTATCACACTGCCCTGTTACCACCGCCTGTGGATGCAAGGGTGGTGGCATAGGACTCACGGTGTGGGGAGGGGAAGCCGCCATTAGGTGCTTTGCTGAGATGTGTGCCCGCATGTCTACAGCCTGGAATTATGTCCACTGTGCAGGTATCCTCAGGGGCAGGATTTCAGGGAAAACAAGCAAGCCTGAAATAACAATGTAAAGCCCACAATGCCACGCAGCATGATCCCTGACAGTTGGGGCAGAGCATGTATGGTCAGTGTATAACCACCACCGAGCCATGCTGGCACTGGGAGAGAGAAAAATATACAATTTACTTAAGCAATAATATTATAGCAGATTCACTATACATGGTAATATTCCTTTTTTTTTTTATTTAATTTTGTATTAATTTTTTTTGGACAGAATACAAACATTGAAAACAGTATATAAGTACATGTATTTATTTTATTTATTTCACTTAAGTGCCTTTCAAAATACCAAGGCACTTTACAAAAGATTAAAACAGCAGTAATAAAATCAGCAGAAACAATAATAAATAGAATGATGGTTCCCTCCATTACATATCACTAAAGGCCCCAGAAGATTTCAAAGACACCATCTGAATCTCCAGCAGCTCCTCGTCAGCCGAACAGAGCTGTCGCTCAGGGCAATAGGGAACAAGAAGCTCTTTCAAGTAGTCGGGGCCAAGTCCATGTAGGGTTTTATAAGTCAGCAAACCAATTTTAAAGGTGATCCGCCACTGAATCGCCAGCCAGTGCAGATCGCGCAGCACTGGAGTAATGTGAAATCCACATCTACAATCGTGCTGCAGGGTTCTGCACAAGCTGCAGGCGGCGGATATCAACCCCAGGTAGCCCTAAGTACAGGGAGTAGCAGTAATCAAGGTGCGAGATCACAAAGGCATGGACCAACATGGGCAGATCCCCAGACAGAATGAGGTGCTTGATCCTGGCGATGTTCCTAACGTGGTTAAAGGAACACTTGACAACTGCCAACACCTGAGATCGTACAGTAGAGTCAGCCTATCGTCAAGCACCACCCCCAGGTCTCGCACCATTCAGAGGTAAGGATCTGGGAGCCCCCCAGATAAAGTCCAGAGGGCTGACCAGCCCTCAACCCCTCTATCTGGTGAACCGGATCCACAATCATCACCTCAGTTTTTCCCGCATTCAACTTTAAGCAGCTCAAATTCATCCAGTCCTGGATTTCAGCGAGGCAGTTGTTAAATATCGAGAGAGCACTATCCTGGTCAGGTGTGAAAGACAAGTAGAGCTGGGTATCATCAGCATAGCAGTGAAACCTCAGCCCATACCATCTTACAATGTCTCTGAGGGGTAGCATATACACTGCAATGAACATGGGAGACAACACTGAACCCTGAGGAACCCCACATGCCCTTGGGAGATCATAGCCGGGGATCATTGGGGGTTGACTGGCAAGGCCTGTGGGTGTTTTACCTGGAGGGGGGCCGCCCACCTAAAGTTCCTACCATATCTGCTGTGGTGTGCTTAGACTGGATGCTACTGTTTCACTTCATATTTTAGATATGGCTCTTTAACTTTGGAATTTGAGACCCAGAGGCCTTACATTGGTGTCCAGGGGAGAGGGAATGAGGGGAGTCATCGTATCGGTGTGGTGAAATCCAGGAGATGCCCTTGGGTGACATGGAACTCAGAATGTGGTCCTACATGTCTGGCTTCCATACCCAAGGGCACCACCGGTTTTGGTGGGCCAGTGGCCTGGGCGGCTCGGGAGGTTCGTCCAACTCGGGCAGTGTTATGCAATGCCAGGTCTATTAAAAACAAGACTACAAATATTGCAGATCTTGTTGAGACAGTGGACCTGGCATGCATCACCGAGACCTGGCTGGATGAGAACACTGGCCCCATTTTGGAGGCCCTTACACCAGCTGGGTACTTGGTGATTCACTGCCCGAGACTGGACCACGGGGTTCAGCTGTCTGTTTCAAGACAGAACTCAACCTCACGGGTGTACTAATTGAGGAGACTAAGTCATTCGAGTGTGTCGTGGCAGCAGGTGTAGGTTGTCGGAGTGTTCTCATCTACCGTCCACCCGGTGATGAGAAACAATTCCTTCAGGAAGTGGCAGACTTCGTCATCAACATGGCATTTGAGTCGCCCAGACTGATGGTTCTGGGTGACTTCAACGCCTTGGTCAATGACGAACTCTCTCAGTTTGGTCAGCACTTCATCCAGTTGATGACTTCACTGGGCCTAACACAGGTAGTTACCACCGCTACTCATAACATGGACACTCCCTTGACTTGGTCTTTCTCCTAGGGATTGAGACCTCCAACTTGGGGGTGGAACCAGTTGAGTGGTCCGATCACTACACCGTGGGGTTTAGTTTTACTAACCCCCATAGTAGGCCTACCTTTGTGGAGATGGTCAAGTACCTTCCTTTACGAGATGTTGATTCTCATAGCCTACTGATGGTGCTTGACCTCTCGTCCATCCCGTTAGTAAGCAGTAACCCAGAGACCCTCGTGACGGCCTATAATTTGGCTATCTCCACAGCTCTGGATTCCATTGCTCCCATCCGAGTTCGTCCTCTCTTCCTTCGCCCTCAATCCCCCTGGTTTGATGGGACTCTGAGGGAGATGTGGAGATTAGGACGAAGGCTAGAGCGTTGTTGGTGCAGGTCTGCTCTAGATGCAGACTACATTACATTGATAGAGCATTATCAAGCCTATCAATCTGCAATCTCCCATAAGAAGGCAGAGTTCCTGCCCGGGGAGATTGCAACCCAGCCTGTCTGCAGGTGCAGAAAGCTTTTTCGCAATTAGAATGTGATGAGCTTGCTCGATTCTTTGTTAATAAGGTGGCTGACATCAGAGCAGTACTTGCATCGGCACACTCTAAGGGTGTTGCTCTGGATCAGTCTGAGGTTATCACACCTCGGTGTTCTTGGAGTGCCTTCAGCCAACCGGAGTTCATGGACGTCGTGCGGATTATCCAGGCTGTGCGCCCTACATACTGTAGTTTGGATCCCGGGCCAACATCCCTAAATTTGGGTTGTATTGATGCTATTGATCCAGTCCTTGCATGGATAGTCTGGTGCTCCTTGGAATACGGAGAGTTTCCTAGCTCTCTGAAGAAAGCGGTGGTGACACCCCTTTTGAAGAAAGCTACCTTAGACCTAGACTGCCATGCTAACTACAGACCTATCTCGAACCTTCCCTTTGTGGGAAAGGTGATCGAGAAAGTAGTAGCAGCACAGTTTGAAGACCATTTGACCATCCATGACGTCTATGAACCACTCCAGTCCAGTTTCTGTAAGAGACATAGCACAGAGGCAGCGCTGGTTCGGGTGTTCAATGATCTCCTGATGGCGAGAGACCGGAAGAGTCACTGTTTCTTAGTTCTTCTGGATATCTCATCAGCATTTGACACTGTGGACCACGGGGTATTGCTAGGGTGCCTGAGGTACATCTGTGGACTGTCAGGGATGGTCCTCAGGTGGTTTACCTCATTTCTCATGGGTAGAACGCAGAGAGTGGTGTCAGGAATTTTTTCTTCAGACCCCATCTCTCTGTCATGTGGAGTACCTCAGGGCCTGGTGCTTCCCCCATGTTGTTTGCAGTGTATTTGCTCCCCACCAGAGACACTGTAAGAAGGTATGGGCTGAACTTTCACTACTATGCTGATGATACCCAGCTCTACCTGTCTTTCACACCTGACCAGGTTGGAGCTGTCTTGGTTTTCAACAACTGTCTGAAGGAAATCCAGGAGTCGATGAGTGCCAGTTGGCTGAGGTTAAGCTCAGGAAAGACTGAGGTGTTGGTAGTGGATCTGGGTCGCCAGATTGGGGGGGGGGGGTCGGTGGCTGTTTTACCTTTGGGAATTTATCTCGATGGTATCCCACTCCCGGCCTCTGAACGGGTGCGTAATCTGGGGGTAATTTTTGATGAGGGGCTGACCCCGCACACGCAGGTGTCGGCTGTTGTCAAATCTTCCTTTTACCATCTTAGAAATATTGCCAGAATTAAGCACCTGGTTCCGTCTGGGGATCTTCCTACCCTGATCCATGCCTTTGTGTCCTCACACTTGGATTATTGCAACTCCTTTTACCTAGGGCTACCTGGGGTTGAAATCCACCGCTTGCTGCTAGTGCAGAACGCAGCAGCTCAGCTATTGACAGGGTCTCCTCGATCCTGTCATATTTTACCTGTTCTGTGTGAACTGCACTGGCTGCCTATTCAGTGGTGGATCACCTTTAAAGTCGGTTTACTGACTTTTAAAGCCCTACATGGACTGGGCCCTCACTACCTGAAAGAGCTCTTGGTTTTTTACTGCCCTGGATGATCTCTCCGCTCGGCTGACGAGGGGTTGCTAGAGATTCCGAGTGTGTATCTGAAAACATCTGGGGCTAGAGATTTTGAATATGCTGCCCCTACCCTCTGGAATTCTCTACCCCCGGCTTCACAAGTGCACAACTGTGAAGGGATTTAAACAATCCTTAAAAACATATCTTTGGCTGCAGGCATTTGGAAATTGAATTAGGTGATCTTACTAATTGATGTCTGATCTTTTAATTATTGCTTTAATTTTCTATGTTTGTATTTTAAAGTATGTGTATGTATGAATTGTAAGGCACCCTGGTTCTTGATAAGGCACCTAATAAATACATTTTTATTATTATTATTATTAAGCTCATCGCACTCCACTTGCGAAAAAGCTCTTCGGAGCTGCAGACAGGTTGGGTCGCACAACGTGTCCACAGTTCGGAAGAGTTGAGCTGGTCAATTCAGAGCAGCAATCTCCCTGGACAGGAATTCTGCCTTTTTACAGGAGATCGATGATTGGTAGGCCTGCTAATGCTCTACCAATTTAAGGTGGTCGGCCTCCAGAGCGGATTTCCGCCAGCGCCACTCTAATCTGTGTCCTAGTCCCCGCAACTCCCTCAGGGATGCACCAAACCAAGGGGCCTGAGGGCGAAGGGGGAGAGGACAAACACGGACAGGAGCAGTCAGGTCCAGGACTGTGGAGATGGCCTTGTCATAGGCCAAGACCAAAGTCCCTGGACTCGAGCTGGCCACAGAGAACTCCTAAAGGTCAATAACTGCCACTAGGCTTTCAGGGCTTATATCTCGTAAAGGGCGGTAACTGACCATCTCCACAGGGGCAGGCCTACAGAGGGGGCCACAGAAGTTGAACCTCATGGTGTAGTGATTCGATCAACCGACAAGTTCCACACCCAAATTGGAGGCCTCAATCCCCAGGAGGAAAATCAAATCGAGAGAGTGACCTTGTTTATGGGTAGCAGAGGTAACAATCTGTGTAAGGCCCAGCGATGTCATCAGCTGGAGAAACTGCTGTCTAAATTGCGAGAGTGTGTCGTCAACCTAGGAGTTGACGTTGCCCAGAACCATCAATCTGGGCGACTCCAATTATGTCCACTCACTTAAACTGCCACCCCCCAACCCCTCATGTCCAATCTCGCTGTGTATCACTGCACCCGGTGGAATTGCCGCTTCCAACATGGGGCCAGCATTTTCATCTAGCTAGGTCTCAGTGATGCATGCCAGACCAGTTGCTCCAACAAGATCTGCAATAATTGCAGCCTTGTTCTTAACATAGATACATAGACAGTGTCGGCAGATAAGGGCCTATGGCCCACCCAGTCTGCCCATTTGAGCTTGTAAGTTCAGTTTATGTTTTCCAATAAGTCTGTTGCCCCTTACCCCTGACCTCCAGAATTCCTTTAAGTCTATCCCATGCATTCTTAAATCCTGTGATTGTTTCAGCCCCCACCACTTCCTCTGGCAGGGTGTTCCACTTGTCCACCACCTGTTCTGTGAAGAAATTCTTCCTCACGTTTCCTATGAATCGTCCTCCCTCCAACTTCATCCCATGCCCTCTAGTCCTGGAACATCTTTTTCGCTTAAAATAGTGTATTCCTGCACCCTGTTCCTCCCTGTAAGATACTTGTATGTCTCTATCATATCCCCTCTCTCCCTCCTTTCCTGCAGGGAGTACATGTTCAGTTCCTTCAACCTGTCCTCATAGGACTTGTGATGCAATCCATGCAACATCTTTGTTGCCCTCCTCTGAACCTTCTCTATCCTGTCTATGTCCTTACGTAGGTAAGGTCTCCAGAACTGTACAGTGTACTCCAGGTGGGGCCTCACTAGTGTCTTGTATAGTGGAATAATGACCTCCCTTTTCCTGCTGGTGATGCCCCTGCCTATGCATCCCAGCATCCTATTTGCTTTACCTGCTGCCTTGTCACACTGTTTCCCTGCCTTGAGGTCATCAGAGATGATAACCCCAAGATCCCTTTCCTGCTTGGCACATGCTATATCCTCACCCCCCAACTGATATTTTGTGCCAGGGTTTTTGTGCCCCATATGCATTATCTTGCACTTCCTTGCATTGAATTTCAACTGCCAAACCCCTGACCATTCTTCAAGTTTCTGCAGGTCCCTTCTCATTCTGTCTACACCCTCTGGTGTGTCTACTCTGTTACAGAGCTTTGTGTCATCAGTGAACAGTGAAATTCTGCCTTCTAGGTTCTGGGCAATGTCACTGATGAAGATGTTGAATAGGACCGGTCCCAGCACTGATCCCTGTGGTACCCCACTGGTAACTCTTCCCTCTGTGGAGTGACAGCCATTTACCACCACCCTCTGTGTCCTGCCACCCAGCCAGTTACCTACCCACCACACTACTGTCCTGCCCACACCCATATTCCCCAGTTTGTGCGATAGTCATCTATGTGGCACAGTGTCAAAGGCCTTGCTGAAGTCCAGATAGGCCATGTCCACTGCCCTCCCCTGATCCACCTCCCTAGTCACCTAGTCAAAAAATTCAATGAGGTTGGTCTGACATGACCTCCCCCTGGTGAAACCATGTTGCTTTGGGTCCTGTAGTCCATTGACAACCAGATGTTCCACCAATCTCTCCTTCAGTAGTGCTTCCATGATCTTCCCCACTACCGAGGTGAGGCTGACTGGTCTGTAGTTCCCCGCTTCCTCTTTGTTCCCACTTTTGTATAAGGGGACTACATCTGCTATCCTCCAGTCTTTGGGTACCTCCCCTGTTTCCAGTGATCGGCTAAACAGGATAGACAGAGGTTCAGCCACCGCCTCTTAGTTCTTTAAGGACCTGGGTGCACCCATCTGGCCCCATTGCTTTATCAACTCTTATTACTTTCAGTTCCTTCAGGACCCTTTCTCGTGTAAAGGGCCTTGTGTCCATTTCTGCACCATTCTCACCCCTTGTACTCCGTTCAGACCCATTACCCTCCTCTTCCTCAGTAAAGACTGAGCAGAAATACCTGTTCAATATTGATTGATTGATTGATTGAATTTTGATGACCGGGTAGGCCCACTGGGCCCCGGAGGTCCCTTTTTCAGGGGCGACCCGGGTGAATCAACAACATTACAGGTAACTGATCGATACAGTCATGTGATTGTAAAGTATAACAGTAAGAAATACATAGGTATACAGGCGGCAGGTAGTGTACAACATGCAGGCAGTACGGACATAGAGGTTACACATAATGGGACCGTTATTCATCCCAGGTTAGTGAATTAGGTTGAAGTGCTCTGGTAGACAAGCAGAAGCTAAAGACCTGGGGTTAGCTTCGTTGTGGGCATATTGGAAGGGGATGAGAGGGACAAAGTGCACCCCGTCAGCTTTATTGTTGTCATCCTCACACAGCCCCATCCTCCCCTTCAGTCTCACTATCCCTTCCTTTTACCTTTCTTTTTCACTTATGTACCTGTAAATGGTTTTGTCCCTCACCCATTGATTTTGCAATGTGTTCTTCTGTCTGAGCTTTGGCTTCCCTTACTGACCTCCCTGCCTCCCTTTGCTTCTCCTGGTACTTCTCCCTATCACCTTCTGCCTGTGTCTTTTTGTATTGCCTGAATGCAATCTTTTTGGCTTCCACTTTCTTTGCTACCTCTTTGGAAAACCATAATGGTCTCCTCTTCCTTTTCCTCTTGCTAACCTGCTTAATACATAATTATGTTGCTCTTGTAATCCCCATTTTAAATACTGCCCACTGTTCCTCAGCCCGATTCCTGCCCCATTCCCCTTAATGCCTCTTTCAAGTATCTCCCCATTTTCCCAAAGTCTGCCCCCCTAAAATCCAGGATACGTGTTTTTGTGTGGTTTGGTTCTGCTCTTTCTGTGATTTCAAACCACAGTGACTGGTGGTCACTGTTCCCCAGGTGCTCCCCACTGTTACCCCATCACACTGTCCCTGTTTGTGAGCACAAGGTCCAGTATTGCCTTCTGCCGAGTTGGTTCCATGACCAGTTGCTTGAGGAAGGCACCCTGAAGGAGTCCAGGATAAATCTGTTCCTAGTTGATGCTGCTGCTGGGATGCTCCAGTCCACGCCTGGAATATTGAAGTCTCCAACCAGTACTACTCACCTTTGTCTGCCATCCTTTGATGGCTAGCATCAGCTCCCTATCTGTTTCTTCCTCCTGGGCTGGTGGTCTATAGATCACACCTGTGCAGATGGCTGGCCCCATTTTCTTTCAGCTTAACACAGTATCTCTTCCCCATTTTGTTCCTCCTGGATCTCTGTGGCCCTTATGTAATTTTTCACATACAGTGCCACTCCTCCTCCCTTCCTGCCTGCCCTGTCTCTTCTGAATATGTTGTAGCCAGGTATGGCCAACTCCCAGTCGTGGTTATTATTACACCAGGTTTCAGTGACGTCCACAATGAATGTGTGTTAACAGATCTGGCATTGCATAACACCGCTCGAGTTGGACAGGTTTCGAGAGCTGCCCTGGCTACTTGCCCACTAAAAATGGTGGTGCCTTTGGGTATGGGGACTATACATGGTGAACCACATTCCAGGTTCCATTTCGCCCTAGGGCGTCTTCTAGGCCTAACTACCCCAATGTGAGAGACCTGTTCATTCATCCTCTGAGGTCCGCACCCAACCCCCCATGAACAATACCCAGCACTTGACAGCGTTGGTAAGTTGCCAACATCAAAGGTTGGGGGGAGAACAGGTGAAGGGCACGGAGGGCAGAGGATAAATAGCACACGACCAGAGGGGGAGGCCTACACATTCCACAGGCTAACAACAGTCAAAAAACACAAGCACCTGACCGAAGATGAAGCCACCAAACAAATAATAATAAAATACCCACCCACAGCCAAAAGCAAAACAAATAATAAAAGTAAAAAACTAAATAAAAATACCCAACCGAAACAAATAATAAAACAGTTACAAAATTAAAACCTTTCCCACACTACATGGATGACTCAATACAACACTTGGCTCACGGAAAGCGAAAACAGAAAATGATAGCAACAATAAATAAAATCAAATAAAGCTTCCTGGATATGCAGAATATAGTGTTATAAATCCCCCCCCCGGGCCCTCTCACAGCCTGGGAGTAGAAAAGAGTCGGGGCACTCTCACTGCCCAAAGTTACAAATCCAGAATGTATTCGAACTGAGTCAGAACAATTTAAAAATCCAAAGAATCTTCTTTCAGAAAATCACAGAAAGTAAATGAAGTGTGGACGCCCAAGTCCTCTCACCACCAGGAAATCCACAAAAGGACACTCTCACTGTTCAAAGTACAAGATCTGATCGTAAATCTGGAGCACGGTAAGGAGTAATCCAGGCAGTACAAACAATCCAAATGGAAAATCCAATTAAATCCAAACTCTGGGACGGCAATTAGAAGTGGGCAGGGCTCGCAAAACACCATCCATGGAGACTGCTGCCAGAAACATTCACAGCACCACTTTGATTCCCGGGCGGTGACCACCCAGTAGCCAACCCCCAAGAATCTAGGAGAACTATGAGCTCGTCGGCCCACTCTCTGGCCGATCAAGAGCCCAGGTCTCCCCGGTAGCAGCAAAAACAAAACAGTTAATACATTCTGTACATCACCTTGCCCATTGACTTAATGCATTATTTTTTGTATTAAAAACATTATAAGAGATTTAAATTGCCTTGTGTCCATTTCTTTTACTATATTCCATCAGATCTACAGTGCAACAGCTGCTCAACTGAGCCCTTGTAGTGGGTGGGTTAAGAAAATGCTGCCCAATCTGTTATAATATGGGTAACCAATATGCCACTGCAAAAGTCTTAGTTGCCCATTTTGAATCCATGTGTGTACCTGTAGGATATTAATTGATAGCATACTATGGACTCAAGGATGGGCATATATTCAGCAGTGCTGACTAGTACACAGTCAGTTCTTCATCCATGGATACTGATTAAAGGTTACAATGGCAGACAAAAAGGAAATGAAAAGAGATGAAGAATAGGAAGGAGAAAAGGAGGCGGGAAGAGGGGAAGGGGAGGGGCAGCTTTACGGGATGAAGTCTGGGTGGTTACCCAGTTGGTATCACATTCATCTCTGCCATCAAGTTTCGAATAGTCTTATTTCTTAGCCAGAAACTGGTCAGTTTTTCTAGTGCATACATTTCTAGAAGTATTTTCCTCCACCCCTCCACAGTGGGAGCATGGGTGGTATACCACAGCTAGGTAATCACTTTTTTAACTGCCAGAATTAAAATCAACAGCAATTTGAGTGTTAGACCCCGCAAGAAACTCCCATCTGGGGGGACGGCAATCAGAATCAGGGTGGTGTCACCTCTCCTTGGCAACTGAAGATCAGTTCTCGGATTACCCTTACTGAAATAACAAGTTGCGGGCAGTCCCAAAAGATATTGGTATGGTTAGCCAAAGCTTGCCTGTACCCCTCCAACAGTAGCCCTTTTGCTACTGTTTCTGGACAGCAGAAAGAAAACGGTACCAACATTTCCACAAAAACGCACGTCAGCATTTGGTTGAGGTCAGTCTGTATGCTTGCATTGCAAATTTATGCCAGGTAGCCAAGGAGTGGGCCACTGTCAGCTCTTTAGTCGATCTCTGTAGTATGGAATCTTGTATCCCAGAGAGGACTCCAGAAGGGCTATATACAGGTGCCCAATAAGGTGAGTCCAGGCCTCATCTTTCATGTACGAATAGACATACGAAATTGGCAGCAGATACAGGCCATCTGGTCTATCTATTCTGCTCGAGTGTGCAGCACTTCAGTCCATTGGACTGCAGCTGCCCCTCCCTCCCTCATATGCCCTCCCCCCATCTCCCACCCCTCCCGGTTTGTACCCTCTCCTTGAATCTGTACCACCACCTTTTGAAGCCTCCAACACTCTGCAGTGGTACGACTTCCACTGGCAGAGCGTTCCACCCTGCCACCACCCTTTCTGTGAAATAGTGCCTCCTCAGTTCCCTCTTGAACCTGCCCCCTTCCAACTTCATAGAGTGTTCCATGGTTTCCCCTTCCACCCTTCAGAGTGAACATACACCTAGTTTATACTCTGTTCAAACCCTTCAGGTTCTTGAAGGTCTCAATCATATCCCCCTCTCCCTTCATTCCTCCAGAGCATACATGTTGAGCTCTCTCATTCTCTCCTCATATGATCTGTCCCTCAACCCTAGGATAATTTTTGTTGCCCTGCGCTGTACCCCCTCCAGTTGTTTGATGTCCCTTTTCAAGCACGGGTGCCAGAACTGCATGCAGCACTCTAGGTGCAGTCTCACCAGGGACCTGTACAGGCACAAGATAACCTCCCTACTTCCTGAAGTAATCCCCTTGCTATGTACCATAGCATCCTGTTTGCCTTCGCTGCTGCCTGAGAGAGTGGTTCATCTCCCCGGTTACCAGTGTGACACTTGGACAGCTGGTTCTGAGTAACCTATGTTTTTTTTGTAATATAAAAATGTGTTATTAAATGTCTCTCATGAGAGATGCTGACAGTCTGTGGAATGACAACCTTCCCCTCCCAGGTTTTAACTAATAGGTATAACCTGGAAGGCAAAGAGATAATTACAGGCTAGAAGAGATATAAAATTTAGGATCTCCTTTTTATGTGACTAATTGCAGCTTTTCAACCACCAAGATAGGATCTTAAACTTTTATAACGTTTGGAAGAAACACAGTAAACTTCACATGGTGATACAAAAGCATGTTGCACCTCTGTGAGATCTGGCAGAGAGACATAACAAGTCCCTTGATGTCCTGGAAAGGGGAAGCAGCTCATAGATCAAAAAAAGTCATTTGAAAAAATGAGTTTTGCTGAGGTCACAGAATTTTAATTTACCTTTGATAAGACATCCTGTTTTGCATAGATATATATTTTTTTATATTCTGACAGCAAGGAGCTAGGTGACCTCACACAAAGAGGTTGGCAAAGCCAGTTTTTAAACAGTATTCTGTTTTCCATTTTCACATAAATGTTTAGACTCTGAAAAAGCAACATCAGGCACTGTTAGGAGATAAGTATACTGCAGTAGGAGATTTAGCCTGCACTTTTAAACCTGTTTTGTTTAAGTGATTTGTATGTTTTGTGACATATGGTTTTGTATTTACATTTTACATTTTATCTATTTTGAAGTAAACCTCTACTTTAGAGACTACTTGGTGTGCCTTTGAATTTCTTTTTCTTGACAATGGAAGCATACATGGTTAAAGCTGATACTGCACAATGATTACTGGTTTTACCAAACTGGGAAAAGGTAAGAATTTATTCTGAGGTCTTTAATAGAGTTTTAGCGGTTCATTTTGTATGCCTGGTTAGGTGCCCGTAGGCAAAAGATATCTGCCCCCCCACCGAAGAGCAGAATTATCTGAGCCTGTACATTAGGTACACTAACAAGAGGGTCACAGTTTGAATCCCTCCAACACATGAGACCAAAGGTTGATTCAAACCCACAATACAGACAGGAGGGTTACCCTGTTTCTGTTAACTGTTCACAAGACTGAACTCGGAGGTTGGCAGTTTGGGAGTAGAGGACTGACCTGCTGAGTGGGTTTGTGACAGACTGGTTGGCAGCGGTGCGAAAAAATTTTGATATTACAAGCTTTTATTATTTAGTGCGTCAGCTTCAGACCGTCACCTCACTTGCAAAGACAGAAAAAGGCAGTGATTTATTTTTCTAAAAGGAGACAGAACTATATCACTTGGCATACAGTCAAGTTCCTACCCGTTTTATTTTTTTTTCTAAAGTGCAAGTCAGAGTAGCCATAGTTAGGGAAGAAGATGGCTTCCAACTACAGCAGGCACACTGTAGACTACTTTAAGCAGTTGTGCGGGGACAGAGGAGTCCTGTTCGAGGTGAAGGCCACCTAGCAGAACCTCATGGATGCCCTGATGGTAGCAGATACCCAGAGCATCGAGTCACTCACAGTGACTGTAAGGGACCGAACCTTGAATGTGGCAGGGATAGCGGCTGGTGCAGTGTCCAGATCCGGTGAGAATGACAACAGGGCCACTGTCAGTGAAGGGCCACAGCAGCAGGGGAAGGTCACCAGTATCCTGGATCCAGAAGTACTCAGGCTGCAAATTGAGTTGCGCAGAATGGAGCTGGAGTTCCAGAGGGAGAGGGACCGTGAACAGCGGAAGGCGGACCGTGAGGCACAGCGAGAATGCTGAGAGGCAGACCGTGAGGAGCGTGAGTGCCAGCGAGCTGCAGAGGAGAAGAGGGTGCGAGAACACCGAGACGCAGACCATGAGGAGCTGGAGCGCCAGAGGAAACATGAACTGGAGAAGCTACGACTCCTACCAGTGGCACGAGAGCAGGTAAGTGGCTTGGGTTTAAATGGGACTACAGGACTGGGGTACAAATTGAATTCCAAATTGATAGCTGAATTTAAAGAGGGGGAGGATATGGATGCCTTTTTAAATTCTTTTGAAAAATTTTGTATTCAGGCTAAAATTCCTAGGGAGTCCTGGAGCTTCCAGCTATCCCCGCTACTTACTGGGGAAAGCTCGGGATGCATTGGGTCAAATGGACAATGAGGACAGTGATGATTACAGCAAATTTAAAGCTGCACTGTTAAAAAAAATTAGAATTAACTGTTGACTCATATACAGCTAAATTCTGTAAGCTCAGGAGAAGCCCTGACATGAGCTACGAGGAGCTAGCCATGAAACGACGTCAGTTTTTAAAACGTTGGTGAGAACGAATTGGAGCAAACTCTGTTGATAAAATTGAAAATGTGATTTTGTTAGAACAGTTTTTTCTGGGCATGCCCAGCAGAGCTGAAAACCTGGATGGAAGACCGAGATCCCAAAACAGTGCAAGAGGCTGCTGAACTCTCAGACCGCTATGCCAAGAGCAGACCTGCTCTGAGAGCGAATTGGGTGGGCATGGCAGTGCAGAAAGGGAAAAGCGCACCTTCAGGGCAGCTAAAACCCTCACTGCCTCCACCAAAACCAGTTAGCCCCAGGTTTCAGAGAAAAGATTTCTCTGAAAAGAGAAGTGAATGTTGGTTATGTAAAGAAACTGGACATACTGCCAAACAGTGTCCCAAAAGAATGAGCAATAATATGCAGAATGGTACTAGAAAAGAAGTGGGTTGTTTGTGTGTCCCTGGAAGCATGCCAGTGAACATGAGGGAACACATGCACCCAGTCATGGTGAATGGTGTACAGACGCAAGGGTTAAGGGACACAGGGGCATCCTTGACCCTGGTAAAGAGGGATCTAGTAGAGCCTGATCAGCTTATACCCAATAAATACGTCATTGTACAGGACTTTACTGGTTAGGCAAAAACACTGCCCATTGCTAGTGTTCTCCTAGACTGGGGTGAAAAGGGGGGAATTGTGCAACAGGTGGCTGCAGCCAAAACCTTAGCAGTGGATGTGATCCTGGGCAACAATCTCAAACGGGATGGAATGTGCAGTTACCCGTAGCCAAGCAGCAAGGTAAAATTGTAGTTCCCTGAACCCCACAGAAGCCACTGTGGAAACCACTGAGAGGCTGGTTCCCCAGCCTGTGTTTCCAGATGGGGAGACTAATGAAAAGGGTGTAGAAATTTCCCCAGTAGCAAGTAACCACACAGCTACAGAGGGTTACTCCAAAGAGGAAGGGTTGACCCACTGTCAGAGGGTTGGGATTGACAGTGATCCTGACTGCCCAGATGCTAGTGCTAGGGACCCTAGTTTAGCAATGGAAGGGGACCTGTCCCATGCCTTGGGAATTTGTGAGGAGTTTGCAGCTGCTCAGAGAAGTGACCCTAGTCTAGAGAAACTGAAGGCTTAGGCAGACTTTGACGGGGCACAGGGAAGGGATGGCAGACATAAGGTTTATTGGGAAAATGGACTTATGTATACTCAGGCAGTTACAGACAGAGGGAGGGGTGCTAGGCAGGCAGCTTGTTGATTCCTAGGGGTATCGTGAGCAGTTGCTCAAGACTGCACATGATATTCCCTTGTCTGGTCATCTGGGAATCGCGCGCATGACGCAGCAGTTGGCCCAGAATTTCTATTGGCCAAACTTCACCCAGCAGGTGAAAGAGTATTGCAGATCTTGTCACCGGTGCCAAGAAATAGGGCTGGTGGGCAAGAAAACTCAAGCCGCCCTGATTCCATTGCCCATAGTGGAGGAGCGATTCCAGAGGGTGGGAATTGATATTGTGGGGCCTTTAAATACCCCCAGCTCCTCAGGGAAGAGAGTCATCCTGACTGTGGTGGATTATGCCACCCGTTACACAGAGGCAGGCGCCCTATCCTCACTGAGGACAGACAAAGTGTCAGATGCCTTACTTGGGATTTTCTCCCGTGTTGGGTTTCCGCAGGAGGTTATCACTGATCAAGGGGGTTCCTTCATGTTGGACCTGATGAAATGTTTATGGGAGAAGTGTGGGGTCATGCAGAGATGCACGACACTGTATCACCCACAAGCCAATGGGCTTGTGGAAAGATTCAATGGTACCCTGAAGTCAGTGTTCCAGGCATTTGCTGAACAGCATGGGAGGGACTGGGAGAAATGCCTTCCCTACCTGTTGTTTGCATACAGGGAGGTGCCCCAAGAGTCGACAGGATTTTCCCCCTTCAAACTCTTATATGGACGCTGGGTACGTGGGCCCCTAGACTTGATCTGGGAGGACTGGGAAGAAAGCACACCACCCAGGGAACTCCCATAGTGGATTATGTCCTTAGGTTTAGGGAAAAGCTGAAGGAGCTTATGGGGACAGCCCAGAGCAACCTGGCAGCTGCCCAACAAAAACAAAGTGTGGTACGACCGCGGAGCCAGAGCTCGTTCGTACATGGTAGGTCAGGAAGTCACGGTCCTTATTCCGGTCGGAAAGACAAGCTGCAGGCTGAGTGGGCAGGACCGAACACAGCGGTTGGGAAGGTCAATGATGTGAACTACATTATAGAGTTACCTGACCGAAGACAGACAGAAAGGATGTACCATGTCAACATGATGAAGCCATATGCAAATAGGGCTGACATGGTGTTTGCATTGTGTAGTCCTGGGAAGGGGATGGACAAAGGAGACCCCTTCTGGATTTGCTGGAAGAAAGGAAGCAGGAGTCCTCTGTGGGGGCAGTAAAATTGTCTCCCTAGCTGGCCCCGGAGCAGATCCAGAAAGTAAGGGAGGTTTTAGCAGACTTTGCCCCATTGTTTGATGCCAAGCCTGGACTAACCCCCTTAGCAATGCATGATGTGGAGACAGGGACACAGAAGCCCATACGGCGGACAGCATATCGGGTGTCAGAGGCTGTCCAAAAGGACATTAGGAGGGAAGTGGAGAAGATGCTGGATTTAGGGGTAATCCACAGATCCCACAGCCCCTGGGCCTCACCCGTAGTCCTTGTGCCTAAGCCAGATGGCTCTACTCGTTTCTGTGTGGACTGAATGCAGTCACGAAGTCAGATGCCCACCCGATGCCCCGGATGGACGAACTCCTGGACAAGTTGGGAGGGGTGACCTACCTTACGACCATTGACCTGACAAAGCGGTATTGGCAGGTAGAGTTGACAGATGGAGCTAGGGAGAGGTCGGCCTTCATCACTCCAATAGGCTTATTTGAATTCAAAGTAATGCCTTTTGGAATGAAGAACGTCCCGGCCACTTTCCAGGTGTTAAATGGTGCTGAGGAGTACGCCGTGGCATACCTGGATGACACTGCCATCTTTAGTGTCAGCTGGGAGGAACACCTATTAGGGAAGTGCTGGGCAGGATACAGAGGGCCAGGCTCACTGTCAAAGCCGGGAAGTGCTAGGTGGCCATGGGAGAAGTGGCATACCTCGGGCATATGGTAGGCCTGGGACAGCTCCGTCCTAACCAAATAAAAATAGAGGTAATCCGGGCGTGGCCCAGACCAGAAATGCAGAAGCAGGTCAGGTTTCCTCAGGACACCAGGGTATATAGAAAATGTGTACTCAATTACAGTGCCCTGGCTGCTCCTCTATCTGACTTGACAGAGAAAAGAATGCCCAAGAAAATTACCTGGGGCCCAGCCTGTGAAGAAGCTTTTACCAGATTGAAGGAGGCACTGTGCAGTGCTCCTGTTTTGACAAGTCCTGACTATAGCAGACCCTTTATAGTTCAGACTGACGCCTCAGACGTGGGTTTTGGGGCAGTACTGAGTCAGACATCCAGCCAAGGAAGGGATCACCCAATAGCATACCTGAGTAAAAAGTTACTTCCTAGGGAACAGGCATACTCCACTGTGGAAAAAGAACGTCTTGCCATAGTGTGGGCCCTAAAGAAGTTGAAGCCATACTTATATGGGAAGCATTTTGTGGTGCAGACTGACCACAACCCCCTGGTTTGGCTGACGCAGATGGGAAAAAACAATGGTCGATTGCTAAGATGGAGTCTCTCTTTGCAAGGGTATGATATGACAATTCTATATAGGGCTGGAGCCAAAAATCACAACTCTGAATGGGCTGTCTCGTGTGTATGAGGAGTGAACGGATTTGGGAAGCTCATCCCATGCAGGGGATAGAGCCCCCAAATTCAGTCTAGGTGTGGAGGAATTGTGACACTTGGACAGCTGGTTCTGATTAACCTATGCTTTTTTGGTAATATAAAAATGTGTTATTGAATGTCTCTCATGAGAGATGCTGACAGTCTGTGGAATGACAATCCTCCTCCCAGGTTTTAGCTAATAGGTGTTACCTGGAAGGCCAAGAGATAATTACAGGCTAGAAGAGACTTAAAATTTAGGATCTCCTTTTTATGTGACTAATTGCAGCTTGCCAACTGCCAAGATAGATTATGATCTATTTATAACGTTCAGAAGAAACACAGTAAACTTCACATGGTGATACAAAAGCATGTTGCACCTCCGTGAGATCTGGCAGAGAGACATAACAAGCCCTTTGATGTCCTGGAAAATGGAAGCTGCTCATAGATCAAAGAAAGTCATTTGAAAAAAATGAGTTTTGCTGAGGTCACAGTTTTTAAACAGTATTCTGTTTTCCATTTTCACACAAATGTTTGGACTTTGAAAAGGCAACATCAGGCACTGTTAGGAGATAAGTATACTGCAGTAGGAGATTTAGTCTGCACTTTTAAACCTGTTTTGTTTAAGTGATTTGTACGTCTTGTGATAAATGGTTCTGTATTTACATTTTACATTTTTTTATCTATTTTGAAGTAAACCTGTACTTTAGAGACTACTTTGTGTGCCTTTGAATTTCTTTTTCTTGACAAGGGAAGCATACATGGTTAAAGCTGACACTGCACAAAGCTTACTGGTTTTACCAAACTGGGAAAAGGTAAGAATTTATTCTGAGGTCTTTAATAGAGTTTGAAGGGTTCATTTTGTACGCCTGGTTAGGTGCCCGTAGGCAAAAGATATCTGGCTCCCCCGAAGAGCAGAATTATCTGAGCCTGTACATTGGGTATGCTAAAAAGAGGTTCACAGTTTGAATCCCTCCAAGACTTGAGACCAAAGGTTGATTCGAACCCACAAAACAGACAGGAGGGTTACCCTGTTTCTGTTAACTGTTCACAAGACTGCGCTCAGAGGTTGACACTTTGGGAGTAGAGGGCTGACCTGCTGAATGGGTTTGTGACAACCAGCACTCCCAGATCCTTTCCCTCCTTGGATTTTGTTAACAGGACACCCTCCAGCCAGTAATTGTTGCCTGGGTTCTTGCCTTCTAAATGCATCACGTTGCACTTTCTGGCATTGAAACCAAGCTGCCAAGTGTGAGACCACTCCTCAAGTTTTACCAGATCCTCCTGAAGTACTTTTGTTCTCCCCCCCATCTACCTCAGCACAAATTTCTGTGTCATCTTCGAAGAGATTGATCTTGCTCTTAATCCCTACTGCAATGTTGGCTATGAAAATGTTGAACAGAACTGGTCCCAGCACTGAGCCCTGTGGTATACCACTTGTTACTGCCGTGGGTTCAGATACCTCCCCGCCCACTACTACCATCTGCTGTCTACCCTGCAGCCAGTTCTCCCATCTGACCAGTTTCCTTCCTGCTCCCAGACTCTTCAACTTGCAGGTCAGCCTACCGTGTGGCATCAAGTCAAAGGCCTTTCTGAAATCCAGGTAGAGGACCTCCACCGCATGTCCCCTGTCCACTGCCCTTGTAACCCAGTCGTAAAAATTAACCAAGTTCATCTCGCAGGATCTGCCTGAGACAAACCCATGCTGCCTGCTGTCCTGGAGACTGTTATCCTCAAGAAATTGCACCAGTCTTTCCTTGAGGACTATCTCCATCAGTTTTCCCACAATTGCAGTAAGGCTCACTGGTCTGTCTCGAGCCCCTGGCCCCCAAACCCCAGGCAGCCTGGTAGGCCCTCCTGTTTGCAGAGAGGATCCCCCTATTCAGGAACTCGTGACCAGCAGTAAAGGTTTCAGGAAGACTTACCAGCCTTCCTTTTCCCAGTGGGAGGGTGGATTCTGTAGTTTCGACTTGATTTTGCACTACTTTTAGTATTTGAATCCCACCACGGCCACTGGCTACGTCTTGCCTAAGTAGTTTTATATGATAGCCAAGCGGTACTGTCAAGGCACACAGTCTTTTCAAAACTCTTCTGTTAAAATTTCCCTCCTTACCCCTCTCAAAAATTATAGAGAAGGCTGTGCACACTCAACTCGCCAACTACCTGGAATCCAACAACCTACTCTCTAGTGCCCTGCATGGGTTCAGATCTGGGCACAGCACCGAAACAGCTCGGGTCCAGTTCACCAGTGAAATCCTTAAAGCTAATGACAAAGACCAGTACACTGGCTCCGTTTTTGTCAACCTCACCAAGGCCTTCGACCTTGTGGACCATGCCCTCCTCCTTAATACCCTAAAAGGCCTACATCATTCTGATGATGCCATAAAATGGGTCAGTAGCTACCTCTCTGGGACATCCCAGAAGACCACAATCGAAGGCCACTTCTCCTCGGAATGTCCAATTAAATATGGTGTCCCCTAGGGATCGATCCTGGGCCCCCTTCTTTTCTCACTCTTCATAAATAACCTTCCCTCGATATGCCATTTCACTCAAATTGTCCTTTATGCTGATGACGCGGCCCTTTTCTGCAATGACAGAAACCCCACCACGATGCTCCACAATCTGCAGTCTGATTTCTTGAAGCTTCACTCCAGGTTCTCTGGTAACAGCCTTGTCCTCAACTCCAAAAAGACCAAGCTCATGATCTTCTTGGGATCCAGGAAAGCCCAGCCCCTGGTTTTAAACTCCTCAACAATTCCGGCAACCTCAATGAACAGGTGTCAGAATTCAAATACCTAGGTCTCCACCTTGACCCCCACCTCTCATACAATCTCCACACTGATAACCTCATAAAGAAGGTGCACGTCAGATTTGGTCTGCTCTACAGGATTAGAAAGTTCCTCATCCCTGCATCCAGACTTCACCTCGCTAGCTCTCTACTCCTGCCCCTTATCGACTACGCATCTATTGTCTTCTCTCTCTCTGCCTCATCCCTCCTTTTCTCCAAACTTAAGAGTGACATACAACAGTATAGCACATTTTGTCACAGGTCTCCCATGGAAAACACACCACTGCTTACTTTATTCCTCCCTTGAGTGGCCCACTATAGAAGGGAGGTTCCATCTTAAGATGCTCTCCTTCCTACATAAGATAGATCCTTAATATACCCCCCCAATGTTATCCCCCTATTCCTACTCGCAGCGCCTGGGCATTTGACATGCCCAGAACTCCATTACCTTCAAGGAACAAAGCTTTACAACAATCTACCCCCCTAAATCCAGGCCTATGGGTCCATATGCTCTTTTATCTCCTCCCTAAAGGAGCATATCCTTCTATTGTCCACCTGCAGCTGCCCTGATAGGCCTCCTCCATGGCCCTCTCAGTAAATCCCAGTGGTTCTCTCTCTTCCGCATCACCTGCACTTTTCTTTTCCCCACCAAGTGCACTAACACTTCCTGCCCTATACAATACCTGAAAACATTTCTGTTTATTGGTCTGCCTTCTGTACAATTCTACCTATGTAATATGCTAGTTTTATTTTGCAGTTGTTAGTTCCTTGCACTCCTATGCACCTGTATATATAATGTACTTCTATACACTTGTGTATATATAACGTATTTACTTCATTGTATGTCGTAGGTAGTTAATTGTATGTCCTATGTATTCCACTGGCCTATGTATTTGTTCATCTGTTGTATTTCCTACACTGGACGTTACTGAAAATGGGCATTTTTGCTCATATACCTTCCAGTATACAAATAAAACTGACTGACTGATAGTGCTATGGTTCATCCTTGGGCCCACTCTTATGGAAAGGTACCACATGTGTTTCCCTCCAGTCCCTGGGCCTGCACCCAAGTTCAGAAAGTTTTTAAACAGGTCCACCAATGGCCCTGCCAGAACCTCTGCCAACTCTCTCAGCACCATGGGGTGGACTCCATCTGGGCCAGGTGCCTTGTCCACCTTCAGGGACTTAAGGCCTTCCTCACCCTTTCCACCATGATTTCCTCATCTTTGGTTGCTTCTTCCCCACCCTCTCCAACCTCACCCTTCCTCTCAAGTATGGGCCCATCCCTCTCCTTGGTGAAGATTGAACAGAAGTATTCATTACGTACTTCTGCCTGCTCAGCCTCCTTTTCTACCCACCCACTTCCACTCCTGATCCTAACAATTTGATCCTTGGTCTTCCTCTTCTCTCTGATTATATCTGAAGAAATCCTTTTCTCACTCTTTGATCCCCAGCCACCTTTGCTGCCCTTACCACTCTGCTTACTTCTCTGGATTTCTTCACATATTCTTCTTTGTCTTCTGCCCTGTTGGACCTCTTGTAGGTCCAAAATGCATTCCTCTTTTCCCTCACCTTCTTTGCTACTTCTCTACTCATCCAACTTGGTTTCTTGGTCCTGGCTTTCTTGCTCCTGCTCTTGACACAAGTTTTAGTGGCTTTAGCCAGTCCTGTCTTGATAACTGCCCATTTTTGTTCCGTGTCCATTTCTGGGTGGATGCTTGCCATATGAGTTTCCAGTATGTTTCCCATCCAGCCAAAGTCCCTTTTAAAGTCCAGGACCCTAGTTTTTGCAGTGGCTACTTCCCTACCCAGACTGACTGAGAACCACACTGTGTGGTGGTCACTGCTTGCAGAGGCTCCTCCACCCTTACATCCCTGACCTGTTCCCCATCTTTCAGTACCAGGTTACCAGGTCTAGTATATTCCCCTCCCTCATTGGCTCCATTACCCTCTGGATAAGGAAGCCATCCTGGAATGCTTCCAGGAGGATCTGCTCCCTGGTGCAAGTGGTTGCTGGGATGCTCCAATTCACCCCTGTTAGATTAAAGTCCCCCACCACCACCACTGTGCTCCATTTGCCACTATGCTTCCTTATTTACTCCTCCAGTTCCCTGTCAATGTACTCCTTCTGGGCCGGAGGTGTATAAACAACCCCCAGACAGATCTTGGTCCCTTTCTAGCTGTGTAGTTGCAGCCAGATTACTTCCTCCCTATTACATCTAATCCCTTCCCTTACATAAATGGCAGCTCCCCAGCCTTCCCTTTATCTCTAGCCCTCCAGAATAGTTTGTACCCTGGGATGGTTAGTTCCCAGTCATGGTGCCTGGTTGCCCATGTCTTAGTAATGGCAGTTACGTCCACCTCTCCTTCTGCCATCAATGCCTGCAACTCTGCCAACTTGTTCCCCAGGCTCCTAGCATTTAGTGAAACAATTCTCTATGCTGCTCCTATATATCCTTCCTTACCCTTTACTCCAACCCCTATTTCACCTAAGGTCATATCTATCCCTGTGGAACACACCAACAAATCTGTAGTCCATGGAACCCAAAGTCAGTCCCAGCTTTTCCTCATTAGACCCCTGGCACATGAGTTCAATCCCATTCCTCTCCCATGTCCCTGGTGCCTGGTGGCGCACTCCACCAAATCCACAGTCCCATGCAGGGTTTTAAATAATTGATTAGCAATTTTTTTCTTGGAACAATGCTGACTGTACAGAAAGTATTTATATAGGTTTTCTAGAACTGTTATGTTTGTTAAACACAGTGAGGCAAGTGCTATGCATTTTCACAGTGTTTCAGCACTTTTATGAGCAAAACGCTGCTCAGTTTTTGGAGTTAAATAAAACCCTGCCATGGAACCCATGGTAAGTCCCATTCTCCTCCCCATTAGCCCCCTGGCATGTAAGGTCAGTACCATCCTCCTCCCCAGTCCCTGGGGTCTGGTGGCACACTCCTAAACTCTCCAGCTCTGTCAGCAGTCCCATGGTACCCAAGGTCAGTTCTACCCCCTCACCATCAGCCCCCTGGGATGTAAGGTTAGTCCCACCCCCTCCCCAGTCCTGGGGTCTGCTGGTACACTCCTAAAACTCTCCAGACCTATCAGCAGTCCCATGGTACCCAAGGTCAGTCCCACCCCCTCCTCATCAGCCCCCTGGCATGAGAGGTTAGTCTTAACCCCCTCTCCAGTCCCTGGGGCTTGTTGTTGCATGCTCTATCAAATCTGCAGTCCTATGGGATTCAAGGTCAGACCCACTGCTCTCCCTATCAGCCCCCTGGAATGTAAGGTTAATCCCATCTCTGTCAGCAGTCTCAAGGATCCTAGTGGCACACTACTAAAATTCTCTAGCCCTGTCAGCTGTACCATGGGACGTATGGTCAGTCCCATCCCTCTCCATATCTTGTCAGCAGTCCCAAGGGTACCTGGTGGCAACTGTCTCCCTCCCTGCTGCCCTATTAGCCATACTTTGGCCAGAACCATTTTGTAAATTTAATTGGTGCCATTGTGCTTCCAATGAACAAATTACCACTGCAGTCTTTATTTTTATAGCATACAAGGGTCTTTAGTTGCAAAACTTTTTTGTTCTAAAATATTGTCATTGATCCATTTTAAATTTAGTAGGAAATTACTACAGCACCCAATATGTCTATTGTTTTTAATCTCAGACTTTGCAGGAAACATTCCATTTCTGATTTATTTTTGGATCAGCTAGCAGCCCCCTCCCACAAAGCATGTGGGTGACTATTTTAAAACAAAAGTCCTTTGTTGCATCCCCAAAACAAATGCTCAGTCAAAACAAACAAGTTTTGTAGAATATCTTAATAATCACAATTGAAAAATAAGGTACTACTAGAAGTCCCACCCATTTGTATCAGGGACCACTGGTTTCCTGAGATCCATGTTACAAACATGACTGAACTTGGTTGTGGGCTGTTAGGACAACTTTTGAAAATGCTAAAACAGATTCCAGGCTTTTTTCACTTTAAATGCATCAGTAAATGACTACAGCACCCAATACTTTTATAGTTTAATCTCAAACTTTGCAGCAAACATTCCATTTCTAATTTATTTTTGGATGAGCTGGCAGCCCCTGCCTCCAAAAAGCATGTGAGTGGCCATTTTAAAATAAGAATTCTTTGTTACACCCCCAAACAAATGCTCACTCAAATCAAACCAAAAGGCATGTAACATCTCTTAATAGTAACAATGAAAAATAAGGCACCACCAGAAGTCTCGTTTGTAGCACTGACCGCTGGTTTCCTGAGGTCTCTGTTACAAACATGATTGAACTTGGTTGTGGGCTGTTATGACAACTTTTGAAAATACTGTTTTGGATTCCATGATTTTTTCACTTAAAATGCATCAGTAAATGACTACAGCACCCAGTACTTTTCTGTTTAATCCCAACCTTTGCAGCAAACATTCCAGAAATAATTTACTTTCAGATGAGCTGGCAGCCCCCCTCCCCCAAAGCATGTGAAAGGCCATTTTAAAACAAAAATAATTTGTTGCACCCCCTAAACAAATGCACACTAAAAGCAAACAAAAATCTAATTAAATCTCTTAATAATCACAATTCCAAAATAAGGTACACCAAAAGTCTTGTTTGTAACTGGGACAGAGATTTTTAGGAGGTCCCTGTTACAAACATTAGCATGCTACCTCTGTCCCTGTTACAATCAGGACAGTACCATAAGACCACTAAAAAAGATGTTTGGAAGCTTGCAAAAGTCATACATCCACAACAAATTACACAGCCTTACACACCTGCTTAGCACATTGCAAAACTATGAAATGCACAGCATGTCTAGCACACACTTTTGCAGAGTTACTGAGTGTTAAAGTGCATGTGATGGAAATGTACCCATTTAGTATGGACATGCCCATATCCTTCCTGCTTCCTTACCCTGCACTCCAACCCCTATTTCGCCTAAGGTCATATCTATCCCTGTGGTGGGGAGAGGTCCATGGGATACCCTCTCCTGGTAATTCCAAGCTCCAATGCCCCCCACCAGTTTAAATGATACCTCTCATTGATGAAATCCCCCAGCTTCTGCTTCAACACCTGTGAACCTGCCCTGCTGAGGTGTACCCTATCCCCTGCATAAAAATCTGTGTTATCCCATGTGCTACACCAGTCCCCCACCAATCCATACCCCTTGGTCCCACACCATTCTCTCAGCCACTTGTTAAAGTCACTGCTTCTTCTCTTCCTGTATGTACTAGCCCTTGGCACTGGCAGAACTTCTGAGAAGGCTGCCGTTGTTCCCTCTTTGCTGCATGGTTTTCCCACTTCCCTGAAGCTGTCTTGTACTTCCTCTAGCCTTCTCCTTTCCAGATCATTCGTTCCCAGGTGCATCACAATGTGCGGCTCCCCCCCACCTTCCCCACATATCTGTCCATATGCTACCCCACTCTACTCACTATAATGCCTGACATGCACTCTACCCAGATGTTACTTTTTCTGGCTCTCCTGCCCCCCCCCATCATGTACCCTTAAGAACAGAATCCCTTAGAATTATGACTCTTGGATGCTTATCCTGCTCACTCTCTTGTTGCCCTCCACTCCCTCGCCCCCAACTTATGAGGCCCTCTCGACCCCCCTTTGCCTTCCCTAACCTTTGCCCTGTCCTCTTCCCCCCCCTCAAAACTTTGACCGGGCTACTGACCTCCACCTCCAAACTATTTTCTATCTGTGGAACCTCCCCTTTGCACTCACTTGTTACTGTGTCCACCAGGCTACTGTGACGGGGTTGAATGGGACCCTGCCCCAGTTGTTATGGAGCATTTGAATGCAGGGATCTGTTCAGTTCTTTCATTTCCTGTCTCTTGTTTGTCTGATTGCGCAACCAAATTTTCCCAAGAGACCTAGGACTTGATCACCCTGACAGTCTCGCAATTCTCTACCTCTCTACCCTCACTTGCCACTTCTGCCTTTTCCTCCCTTGCATATCTGTTGGTATAAAAAATATATGCAATTCATTATGTGGAAATGTAACTGATATTGGGATCCCTTTGTTTAGAAATTATATAGTGTTACTGTTGAAATGTATATAATTATAGTTTGAAATGATTGCAAAAAGCTATTGGGAACTCAAGGTTTTTTTTTGTTTTTTTAATTATATTTTATTGTTTTAATACTAAAACAATTACATATAATATTCTCATGCAAGAGATCAGCAGTGTTACAGTCGATACATTCAATGTGGTCAGGATATTTAGTCTATACAATCACCTATACAAATCTGGGGGTATTCTAATTAGTTTTAAAATCCATATCAATATTCAAGATATGCTGCACCCTATACTTTTCCAGTAAAAAATGTTGAACAAACATGCAAACTCAACCTCATGTGTTGCTATGACCCCCTTTCAACAGAAAATATATCAAACTTTTAGCGCATAAGGAAAGAGATAAACAAAAACATATTATCCTCCAACATTTTAACATAGAGATAGTAACACCAACTTGAGGAGCCTGACTCTTATATCATAAAACAGTAGCCCATTGGGCCGAGGGATAGCCACCAATGCAAACTACACAGCAGCATTTGACCCCCCATCACTTAATTGAAATATCATTTGACTTCTCTAGTTTTTAAACCAAATATTTTTTAAATTGCAAACTTAGCTGCAATTAAACATTGCTCCCTTTGGAACTAGGGTCCCTAATTTAAGTATTTTTACTACTAAACTTTTAAGACTATACACTGATAGGTCTCCAGGCAACCAGTAGGCTGTTAGGGGAACAAAACTTTATATTACTGTTCAGAATATATTCAACAGTTTACAGAGCAATTCCACATTACTCTTGCAAGAAACAGTCCACATAATCCTTTTCAGGTGTCCTGATCCGAGTCAGAATCCTCAGCAGCTGCACAGGCAAATTCTCTATCGAAGCATTCCACCTTTTTGCCCACTTCCTCTGGATCAGTAAATTGGAAAGACTGTCCTCCATAGAAAATCAGAAGGTGAGCTGGCATCAACAAGGTGTGTGCGATGCCAAGGCTCCGAAGCTTTGTTCAGACTCCATCAAAACACTTGCGTCCTGCCCTTGTAGCAAACAAAAGGTCTGGGAAGAGATAAACTGTCCTTGATAAGACAATGCTCCTGAGCCCCTGGTGGCCTGCAAGATGAGGTCCTTTATAGTCGCTCCAGTGGTACCAACAGAATGGTTCTTGGTGCTTCACCTTGTCTCCCGGCGGCCCTCAGAGATACCCAGTAAGCCCTCAAAAAGCTGTTCAGGGGGAGATCTGCTGCCAAATTTAAGGTGGACGGTAACCAGTCTTGCAAAAATTCAAGTAGGTTGTCTCCCTTGGAGTGCTCCATTAGCCCCACGATATGCAAGTTTTGGGCCCTCTGGGTGTTCTCCAGTGACTCCAGCCTGTATCAGAGTTGTGAGTTTTCTTGGACCAATTTCAACATAGAGGCCAATGCTTTGGTCGCCATTGACTCAGCGACACCAGCTGTTTTCATGGCGGTCTCAATCTTGACATCTTGCTCACCCATGCAGGTCAGTGGAAGTTCTATTTTTTGGTCTATGGCTCAGGCCCTGTGTGTAGGGTTTATTTTTGTTTGTTTGTTTAACCAGGAGAGACACACTAAGCTGAAGCTTCTTTACAGGTGCAACCTGGGAGCACAAGGAAGTTAAGTGACTTGCTCAGGGTCACAGTATACAAGTGGGGGCTGTGGGATTCAAACTCAGGTCTCCAGGTTTGCAGCTCAGAGCCCTAAACCACTGCGCTATGACTCTGCAGATGCTCTTGGGTCCGTTGGTGGTGTGTTTTTGTTTTGTTGGTGCAACCCATAATACAATTTTTGGTATCTAACGGTTTGGCTAGGTATAAGGAGTCGAGTTCTGGGCAGCAAATTCCAACCTGTTATGTTTAAAATGAAATTTTTAAGCTGTTAAGTTGCAGATTTGAGGAGCTCTTCCTTTGCACATCTAGTTGGTAGGTGTGCTCCACAGCGCCCCTGGAACTCAAGGGGTTTACCTGAGAACAGTTATTAAGGTATTTTTTTCAGAAGTTATGCAGAAGGGGCCCCAGTTCTGGGGCACTGTGTTATTGCAGCACCTGATGGAAATTTACAAGAACATTTTAGAAAAAAATACGATGCTTGCTAAGTAAGGGAGTTGCAAAGACTTGCAAGAGAGAGAGAGCTACGATGTTTTTGGTGACACAGAGATTGAAGGAAAACTCAGGTGGATCTTCTCTATTTATTCTGCCTTTGTAAATAGTTATTCTGAACAATTTTATTTTTTTATGTTACTGTTAATACTAATAAACCCTTTTTGCGAATTCTACAACTGCTCCTGGTTTTTCCTATGCTTCCTGATCTGTGCCACAATGACAGATGGTGTCAGCCTAAGTGGGATTATGTCATGCATACTCTAAGCCAGGAGTTTTGTGCATGCGTACTGGACCTAGTACCAAGGAAGAATAGAGAAAGGTATGGATTCTGCAGCAGCAAGCCCAGGAGTGGTTACCAGGGGAATGGCAGCCAAACTAGCAGAGACAGAAGTCCAAGATGAGACTGTACTGCCAGCACCAGTTATGGAAAAGAACAGGCAGTGACAGAACCTGAAAGCCTGACTGCGTTTTTCAAATGGTGGGCTATACAACAAAAACTGACAGGAACAGCAGAGAAGAGCTGTGATGCAGTGATAGGAGCAGCAGATGAGAGAAGAGATGCAGCGACAGGAGCAGCAATGGCTGGATGTCTTGCAAGCTATCAAAGGCAGAGGATCTGGAACAGATCCAGACAAGCAACAAAACACAAGGCAATATAGCCTAGAGGAACGAGGTGTGAACGAGCTTGGTACATCCAGCAGACCAGATCCGAGTTAGTGTATGACTCTGAGCAAGTCACTTAACTGCCGAGTGCTCCCAGGTCACCCCTGAAAACAGGCACTTGTGCCTAGTGGGCCTTACCCGGTTACCAATGACTAAAATAAATAAATAAAAATAAAAGCCATAAAACTTACATAGTTGTGTCCCTTGGATGATAATGAGGCATACCTGACAACTTTTGAAAGAGTTGCCAAAGCAGCAATAGACAATCAGACTGGTACCTTACCTGACAGGGAAGGCCCAACTTGCCTACAGCAGTATGGACACTGCACACTCAGAAAACTATGACCTGGTAAAAAGTGAAATCCTGAAATGGTATCACATCTCAAGAGAGACCAACAGGCAAAGATTTCAATCTCTGAAGTACAACTCAGTCGACAATCCTAGAGAAGCTTTCACCTGACTCAGAGAACTCCTGATAAAATGGCTCCAACCAGAGGGCAAAACAATCCCACAGATCATTGACACATTTGCCATTGAGCAATACATCAAATCAAATCAAAATTTATTTATAAAGCGCTTTTCAAGAAATCAAAGCGCTAATACAAAACAGAGATAAAACATCAACACTAATAAATAAAAACATAAAAATAGTAAAATAACCATAAAATAAACTAACCAAATGCCAGCAAAAATAGATAACTTTTCAGGGATCTCTTAAATGCTTCCACGGACAGGCACTCTCTAATCTGACGAGGTAGAGAATTCCACAGGGTCGGGGCCATAAAGGAAAAAGCCCTTGCCCCAGATGATTTATAACAGACCCTGGGAATCTCTAGCAATCCCTCGCGAGTGGAGTGGGCGGAGAGGACGATGGGGACAAAGGAGATCTTGCAGGTAGCCTGGTCCCTGGCCGTGTAGGGTCTTATAGGTCAGCAATGCGACCTTGAAGGTGATTCTCCATCGCACTGGCAGCCAGTGCAGTTCGCGCAGCACAGGTGTGACATGACAAGTTCTTGGTAGCCCTGTCAGCAACCTAGCTACCGCGTTCTGCACCAGCTGCAGGCGACGGAGATCTACCCCCGGCAACCCTAGATATAAAGCATTACAGTAATCAAGACGGGAAGAAACAAAAGCGTGAACCAGCACAGTTTACATCAACATCCTGCCTACAGATCTGCAGTTTTGGGTAAAGGAACACCGATCAGAAAGTGGGGAAAAGGCTGTTTCTTTGGCTGAAGACTACCAAATGGCCAAAGAGACGACGTAGCAGCACAGTAACAGCTAAGCACCGGTAAGACACTCTCTTCCCATTTAAACTCCAAGTCTAATAAGAACTCTTGTGGGGATAACATATATGTGCCCAAAGCCGTTATCTGCTATAACTGTAATAGGCCAGGTCAAACTGCAAGAAATTGCCGTAAGAAGAATGACACTGGAGCAGATTTGTCCTTGGCAAATTTGGGCACATATTTAACAGATGTGAAGGTGGGGGATAAGACTGTAAAGGGACTCATTGATTCAGGAAGCAGACAGACCCTAGTGCATGTTAAAGTGCTGGGAAAACACTGTGCAAAAGGACCAGGTACTGGTGTCATCTGCATCCACGGGGTCACTCGATACTATCCCACCACCCAAGTGACTCTGACCATTAAGGGTGTGTCACACCAAATGAAAGTGGGGGTAGTACCCAAGTTACATGTACCCGTGATTATTGGAAACGACTGTTCAGGATTTACTGAGTTAATCTCAGAGGAACTGAACCCTGCAGTTTCAGCAGCAGTGGTAACAAGAGCTCAGGCAAATAAAACCTCAAATGGTGGGGACACTTTTCCTTCCAGTGACTTTGATTCGGACTTGTTTGAGCACAGCTCCAAAATCTGGGAATCCATGAAAGAAAGACAATGCCTGAAGAAACTGTGCCAACGAATGAATGATGGACATAAGGGGTTAACATATGAAAATGCTGAAACTAAACTGATCACTGATTGTAATTTTCTTTCAGAACAACCTAACAATGTTTCACTCCAGGGTTATTTTAGACAGCTGGGGTGAAAGCAAAACAGGGTGGACAATGTTTAAAAAAATGTAATGGGTTACTGTACAGAGTTTGGGTTAAGTCTCAGATGCAGGAACAGACAGAACAACTGGTTATACCACAGAAGTACAGAATAGAGTTGTTACAGATAGCACATGATAGTCCTATGGCTGGTCACTCAGGGAGGGATTGCACCCTTGCCAGATTGCTGCAAAGATTTTACTGGCCTGGAATTCATGCAGATGTTGCTACCTGTTGTAATTCCTGTGCTGAGTGTCAGAAAGTAGCCCCAGTCACTAGAAAAGACAAGGTGCCCCTGGTGCCCCTACCCTTGATAGATGTGTCTTTTGAGAGAATTGCAATGGATGTGGTTGGTCCTTTAAACAAAAGTAAAAAGGGTAATAGATTTATCCTGGTAGTATGCGACTATGCTACTTGATATCCAGAAGCAGTTCCGATGCGTACTGTCACAGTTTCAAAAGTGGAAGCAGAGCTTGCAAAAATTTTCAGCATAGTGGGCATACCTAAAGAAATTATTACTGATCAGGGTAGTCTTTTTGGTGCTGCATTACTTAAGAAGCTGTACAGACTACTAGGTATCACTGCCATATGAATCTCCCCCCTCACCCTCAGACAGATGGTCTTGTTGAACTTTTTAACCAAACCCTAAACTGCATGTTCAATTGTGCTTACATAACTAGATGAGATGATGCTTGTGTGAATTGATTTATTTTGTGGCTTTCCGCCTCTCTATCCTTGGGATATATCACTCTATAGGGGTACAACGCAAGGAACCCTAGAGGAGGGTTCCCCCCCACAGGTACCGTGGGAATGACTGCGTCAGCTAAAGGCAGGTTAGGAAGAAGCCCAAAAAGAATACCCAAAGGTGTTCAGCATCGAAGAGGTGAGGATGATGAGTGAATGAATTCTGAGAAGATGATAAGGGCGGACTTCCTAAGGAGAGAGGGGAAGCCGGGAGCCACCATCCGCCTCCATCCAACAGTGGAATCTAACTAATTTTTTTTTTATCTTATTTCTCTTTGTCCCTCCTCCTAGCGGTATGGATCTCCACGATCTCCAGCTGCCAGCACCCGCACCCCCTTAGGCCCGGTCTGGCACCCCCACAGAGCCGGCCATTACAGGGCTCTCGCACTCTGTGGCAGGATCCTCATGGGAACCAGGGGGCACCGGGCGTGGCCATCAGCCACCGTGATCATTGCTCCGCCATGTTTTTCCACCTTGATTTTTTGCCCCTGCAGAATGCGGACATACAATGACGTCTGAGGCACTACATGCTGACATCTGCCGCATTCTGCTGCCCCCCTTGCTGCCATCACTCTGACAGTGCCCCTGGTCGTTACCAGGGGCCGCTACAGAGCGGTGGTTCACTGGATCCCACCCTGGGATAGGACAGCAGTCCGCCAGATGCTCAATCCTATCCTTCCCTTGCCAACCCCTGGCGGCCCGGGCTTGCGTCCGAACATGGGTCGCCAGTGTGATTGGAGGTGTGGCGTCCAGCGCCTCAACCCTCAGCGCCACCGGGCCGTGAACCTAACTAATTAACCCAAGAAAGCACTAACTCCAACTAATATTATGACCATTGGCACAGAGGAAAGGAAAAAACCCTTTGAAGAGGAAACCTCTGGGGATCCAAGGCCTAGGTCGCCTTCCCTCCAGGCTGATGATGTTTGATTTGAGGATGTATGTCGTTAAAGAGAAGGATTCGTTAACAAGAGGAATATGAGTAGGGAAGATGATGGGATAGGGGAAAAAAAACAAAAAAGAAGCACAGATCGAAGAAGGAACATGAGGCAGCAGGGACCCGAGAGGGGGGATGCTCGAGTAGTTGATGGGAAGGAGTAGATCCATGTAGAAGTCAGAGGAGCAAGTGGTATCCAGATGTGCTCATGAGGAGACCGAGGATAATGCAGACTGGCTTGATTGAGTGATGCGAGTGAGTAGACACTGAGGCCAATAAGGCATGCTTGATAATGCGACGTGAACAATTAAACCCTGAGGTCAGAGCTGATGAGGTAGCATAGAATTCAATGACAGGAATGCTCGAGTAAGCGATGTAAATAGATGAACCTTGAGGAAAGGATGCGTGAGCGATGACCGGAGTTATGAACCTGACATGCAGCAGGATGACTGCGGGTCAATGAGGTGGCACAGGAGTCATGATAGGTATGCCCAAAAGAAATACTGATTGCAGGCCTTGATTGGAGTGAATCCATGATGGCCAGTATAGAATGTGAATAAGAGGGGACAGGAATGAGCTTGAAAATGAACATGTATGAAGGTAGTATGCTCGACAGAGCAATGCAAGTAAGTAGGTAGGCTCCATGAAAAGAGGTAGACTCCAAGGCCAAGAAGGCATGTCAGGAACCAGAGGGTATGTGAACCAAAGGATACATTAAGGCGAGTGATCGAGAGGAGCAAAATCGGATGATGTACGATGAGGAATAAAGCCATGAGTGGCGTGAATCCACGATGGCTGGGATGAGAAAAGGCGCTAGGCTGAGTAAGGTAAAACAGGAAACGGATGAGGTATGATGATGGATTTAAGCTACGGAAGCTGGTACAGGAAATCAAGGTAAATGACGAAGGACAGTAGGGAGGTCAATGGGGTAGCGTAGGACCCAGCCGGTATGGGATGAGAACTGCAGTAGGGCAAGTTGGATGAGGTGGCATATGATCCATGATAAGTATGCCCAGAAGAATTATCGATAGCAGGCCAGACGGAGCAAGTGAATATCGCAGACTTGGCAGTGAACCACGAAAGCATGGTGCAGGACAGCAGCAATTCGATCAGAGGCCAAGAAGGCATGCTGGAGGAGGATGCAGACTAATGATGATGAACGCCGCAGAAGTACAGCCGGGAGATGAGGTAGCATAAGTCCCAATGAGAGATGCTTGATTGATTTGATGTGCGGAAGTAGACTCCAAGGCCAATAAGGCAGGCATGATTATGGAATGGGAACGGTGAGACCCTGAGGTCAGATGGAGTGAAGCAACAGATGAGTCAATCGGTCCAGAATGTAGGGATGGAGAGGAATGCCACAGTAAAGTGGCAGATCGATTGAGTAGCGCAAGATCCAAGGAGATGGATAAACTCACTGGGAGGCATGGAGAGAATAGAACCTGCTAATGAACAGCTGTTGAGGGACATGGGCAATGTCTGGAACTAGAAAAGCAAGAGGATGAACCTTGAACAATGATGGAGAGCAGCCTACTGGCCCCCAGCAAAGGGGCAATGGACATGAAGGCATGTTTTGAGTGGAGAACAGGACGATGTCGAGGTACCAAGGATCCTTGATGGTTATGCTCGAATAGTCGATGCGAAGGTGGAGACCCAGGTAGAGGACAAGATGAGCCAGAGATACCAGCCATGGGCAGCTGTTAAAGGAGGGATAGCGGTTGATGCGATAGAAGAGACCCACATGAAGGTCAGATGTAGCAAGAATATCCTGATGTGGTTGGGAGAAGACTGCCCAATGGATAATAGGTAAAAGTATGGGAAGGCAAAGTCATTGCCCGGTGAGAGAGCAGAAGAGAGGAAGCAGAACAAGCGCACCCTGAAGCATGTCAAATTGAGTGCTCTGAAAGGAGAGGAAGTGCCAAGATAGAACTGGTGGGCAAGGATGAGGTAGTATGTTGAGTCTGACTAGGGGAAGATGATGAAGGAAGTACCATGCGGTGGAAGAAGAAGAAAGGAACAATAGCGAATGAAGGCAGCAGAAAAGGGGAGTTAGTTGTAGGATGGAGACATACTAACAAAGGAAGTAGGGGTACTAAGTGATATAGCTGAGGGACTGGAAGATGCTGGAGTTGTTTAGAAGGATGATTGCTAAGGAACCACTGCTATAAGACATGAGCCACTGGAAGAGGGATCGAGTGAGGAAAGGGAAAGTCGGAGCACATTGAAAATGAAGGACAAATGAGCCAGTAACACCTCCCATACGTTTGCATCTAACCACCCCCCCCTCAGTATAGTCTGAAGGAAGATGGTGAGCATCCCCCCATGGCTAAAGAGAGGACAGGCAATGGACAATACATTGGAAGAAATGAGTCCAGGTATGAGTGGACAAACAGAGAGACAATGGCTACGGAGGAGACATTGACTAAAAGCTGCATGGCTGAAGTTACCAGCCATGCTAGTGTGAGTATCCCTGGCATGGAACACGTTTGAAGTGCTTGTCCTTGAAGGTGCAAACCAAGAAGATAAAATAGAACTGTTGACGAGTAATGGTTTATTGGCCCCTATGCTGTAAGCATCGTAGCTTGTAGAAGCCTCTGGATATAGCCTAAACAGCTTGCAATGACACGGTACTGGAAACGTGCAGGTCAGGGAGCTGGGCAGCTGGCGTCCCAAGACAGCATATGCTGGCAATGTGTGAGAGGTGAGTTGAGTCACCCGGTGCCCCTGGACAATGTAGCAGGTGAGCAAAGAAAATAAAAAATTGAGTACAGCAATACTGGATGGGAGAGAATGTACTTACTCATGAGGCAGAAGGCTGCCAGTGGAGTCCTGCATTGTCATGGAGAAAAGCCAAAGGAAAAGACCTAGAGAGCTGGCAAAGCTAGAGGCTGCAGGGGCCATGAAAGGTAATGCAGAAGGGACTGAATGAGAGTGGGAAAGGAAGCAGTGAAGCCATGAGTGGGAGAAAGATGTTGCAGGAAGGTTGCCGAGATCAAGGCAAATTAAGGATCAGACACGGAGGTAGATGCACATGAAAGGCACTGGTCCTCAAGCAGGAGAACCAATTCTGTAAGGAGGAAGCGAGTTGCCCAAGCGGCCTGATTCCCAGGCGGCCTACAGAATAGAGTCACCGTCACAGCTGACGGAAGGAAGAGAAGGAAACACCCACTAGGGGCAGCCAGGACACAGGCGAGGAACCAGGTGGAGGAGTAGGAAGAAGCATCAACCAGAGAGTAGCTGGGGAGTCTGCAGACATCAGGGGCAAGTGCCACTGGTTGTGGGTGGGAGCAAAGGAAAAGGAGTACTTGAAAGCACCGACAGAGAAGGGGCCATCAGGACAAAGCAGCATAAGCTGCAGGAAGAGAGATAAGGCAGGGGAAAACGAGCTGAAGAATTCGAGGAGGAACAAAGGGGCAGCCAGAGGCAGCTGCAGAGACTAGGGGAAACCCAGCTGAAATCCAGAAAGGCAGAGAAGTGCAGCGCCTCTGGCTGTAATGAAAAACGAATCCTGAAGGGGCCCAGGATGCGTGACCTTTTAAGCCTGATGGGGAAGTGACATAGTTGCTCTGCCTATTGAGCCTCGGGTTTACAGCCCTCCCATTAAAAAGGTTTGTAAAAGGGGAAGGGAAAGATTGGGACCAATATTTGCCTTACCTACTTTTTGCTTACAGGGAAGTGCCACAGGCATCAACAGGGTTTTCATCATTTCAAATACTTGTATGGTAGGCAGCCAAGAGGGCCACTGGATGTGATAAAAGAAACGTGGGAAGATAACCCCACTCAGAAACAATCTATAACGTCTTAAATGTGTACTCTGAGAAAGAAGCTGACAAAATATGTTGAAATTGCCCATAGTAATCAGGAAGAAGCCCAAAACCAGCAGAAGGCATATTATGACCATGGAGTAAAAGAAAAAGTTTTTGAGCCAGGTGAAAAGGTTTTGCTACTGTTACCCACAACAGAAAATAAACTGTTAATGAAGTGGCAAGGGCCTTATAAGGTTCTTAGACATACTGGCACCGTTAACTACGAGACTGAGACCCCTAACAGGAAAAATCCTACTAAGATATACCATGCTAACATCCTCAAGAAATGGGTTGGAAAAAAACACCAAAAGCTGTTTTGCTAGTTTTACCAGAAACTGATAAAGAAGATATTGATGTAGCTTATGACAGACTGGAACAAATTGTAACTGCTGATGCTGTAAAGGTGAATGTTTCCTTAACCTCAGAACAAACCGCAGAAATCTGTAACTTGCTAGAGACGTTTAGCAGTACTTTTATCACATTGCCAGGCCGAGCAAAAGGGGTTGAGCATGTTATAGTGCCAAGGAATGCTCACCCTATTAGGCAAAAGACATACAGGTTACCAGAGCAGTTAAGAGCTGACATGGTTAAGGAAATACAGAAAATGAAAGAATTGGGTATCATAGAAGAGTCGAAGAGTGCTTGGTCATCTCCAATGGTAATTGTAAACAAAAAAGAAGGGGGTGTTAGAATCTGCCTTAGGAAACTTCATCAAGTGTCAGAATTTGACAGTTATCCTATGCCCAGAATAGATGATCTGGTGGACAGAATGGGGAGTGTAAAGTATATCAATATCCTCTAGCTCACCAAGGGTTACTGGCAAATCCCTTTAGCTAAAGAACCCAGAGACAAAACTGCATTTGCTATTCCTGTTGGATTCTATCAATTCACCACCATGCCATTTGGTTTACATGGCACACTCGTTACATTCCAGCGGTACATGGATGTAATTTTATCCCCTCACACTGGGTATTGTGCTGCATACATGGATGATGTTGTGGTGTATAGTCCAGACTGGAAAAGCCACCTGGAACACCTACTAGCAGTTATCCAAGCTATCAAAAATGCAGATCTGACTATTAATCCTACCAAATGTGCATTGGCATGCAGGAAACCAGATATTTGGGCTATGTGTTATGAAATGGAGAAGTTAAGCCAGAAATTTCTAAAATAGAAGCTGTAGCTAACAGCCCTTTCCCTAAAACAAAGAAATATGTCGGGTAATTTTTAGGGCTGGCTGGTTATTATCGGAGATTTGTTCCCAACTTTACTGAGTTAGCTACTCCCCTCACTGAACTTACGAAAAAACGGTACCCAAATAATGTGAAATGAGCTCCAGAGTGTGATGAAGCTTTTCAAGTCATTAAGGCTGCATTACATTCAGCCCCTGTTTTAAGGGGCTCAGATGTTGAGAAACCATTTTTGTTACAAACAGATGCATCAGAGGTAAGCCTGGGTGCAGTCCTCAGTAAAAATATAGATGGGATGGAACATCCTATTCTGTACATAAGTAGAAAGTTGCATGACAGAGAGAAAAGGTACTCCACCACTGAAAAGGAATGTTTAGCAGCATAGTGGGCCATGCAGTCCCTTACGTTTTTGTTTGCTAGGAACTGACTTTGTACTTATAAAAGATCACAATCCTCTCTGTTGGCTTAACCAAATGAATGATAAAAATTCCAGAATCACAAGGTGGTACCTGGCACTACAGCCATTTAAATTCAAGGTGATACACAACTCTGGTAAAGAGAATAGCAATGCTGATTTTCTGTCAAGATATGGGTCAGGAATTGAGAGCTCTGAAGGTTGAAAAACAAATGTATGAGTTTAAACGTTACTGTTTGCTGTACTGTTATAGAAATAAGGATGCTGCACATCTGCTTAATTTCTGAAAGTTAGCAGCTAATGTTAGTACAAAATTATTAGAAAGTTTTGGAAAGCTGTTTGATAAAACATGTTCCCTCTTAAGGAGGGGACTGTATGTGACAGGGTTGAATAGGACCCTGTCTCAGTTGTTATGGAGAGTTTGAATGCAGGGATCTGTTCTGTTTTTTCCTTTCCTGTCTCTTGTCTGTCTGGTTGCGCAACCAAATTTTCACATGAGACCTAGGACTTGATCACCCCAACAGTCTCGCAATTCTCTGACTCTGACTATCTCTCTAGCCTCACTTGCTTGTATTTATTTTGCTTTTGCACCCCCCCAAGAGTTGAGAATCATTAAATAGGAGGGAGTGAAATTGCAGCCCCCCTGAAAGCAAAGTATTTAAATCCCTGGCGCTGTTCTTCCGTGCACCAAAGATGTCAGGGTGGCAAAACTGTTTTAAGCTGCCCTGACGCTATGAGATATGCGAGTGCCATGCCGCCTGCTACATCACATAGAACCCTCAGACTCCCCCTCTCCCTATCTTACCCTTCCTGGGCTGCCTACCACTTCCCCGCCTCCTGTCTCCTTGCTCCTTCCTTCCTTTCCTCCAGAGAGACTGCATCACCATCACCTCACTGCTCCCCCTTGCCATTGTTTCTCCTTGGTGTACTGCCTACTGCCTAACTACTGTATACCTTTTCCCCTGTAGTATCCTCTCCCTGCTTCTTCACTGTAGCTTCCCTCCTCTCTGCTACCTGGTCTTCCAGACTAGACAACACTGAGAATCTGTTTGCAGTGCTAATCTCCTTTCCGTGAATGAGTCCAGTCCCCCATCCTACAGGCTATCTTTGCTCCAACCCAGTCTTGGTCATGCCCCTGTGCCTGACCCTCCTCCAGTCATCACTTCCTTCCCTTGGCTGCACCTTGTTAATGTGGCCCTCCTGCAGTCCCACCTAGTTCCTCCTTATTTTTGCCTGTTTTGAGCTCTTTTGGATGCCTCATTAGTTTCCCTTCCTGGCTGTCTTCCCACTATTTTGTCTCCTCCATGCCTCCAGTTCCCTCCTCAACCACCCTATTTCCTGCCTGAGCTGGCCCACCTGCCAACACACCCTACAACCCCTTGCCCTTCATGCCACTTCCAGGAATACTGCTGCTCCACATCCATGGCAACATACAACCCTTCCCATCTCCCACCCTATTTGACTGCCCCAGTACATCCTCTCCTCCCTTAACCTGGTCCTATCCCACTCCATGGAACCCTTCCCCCACCTTGGACTCCCCATGTCTGTACAGGATATATGTGGCCCTCCAAGTTAGGCTCTTCCCTGTCTACCACCATGGCCTGCTGCCTGCTGTCCTCCCTGCAGATGGTACCAAGGTGCTAGACTCCTGTTCAGGGCACTAAGCTTCGGGGTCGCTTTGTCCCCTTTCAAATATAACTGGATCCTTATTTATTTTATCTCGGATTGGCTATTGGCTGGTCCGAGTCACGTAGCTACCCCTCTTGTGTATTTCCTAATCTCTCCCTCCCTCAGTTAAATGCCCCCATCCTCCTAGCCAAGACAAAAGCATTTATTTTGTAGTTACACTGTTTAAATCACACAGCACACATTGCTAGCTCATTAAATGCTACCTCAATCCTAAAAGAAAAACAAACAGCACAGATAAAGTACTTATCTTCTAGCTCTAGATGTGTGACATGAGTATTTGTGGAAGCAGAGGGAACCTGTCAGGCAATACTGAGACACTTCTCCTCCTTGCTCCACTAGAAAGGACTGTACCAGTAGTTTCCTTAAATGGCCCGCAGACAGGAGCTGGAAAGTAGATTGCAGGGGGGAAACAGGAAGATCTTTGGGAGTCCAGCATTTGAAAGAAAAAGGCAAGGCAAGTTTTATTTAAGAGACACCCATCCCAGAGGCTCTGGGCGCCAAACATTTAAAAGTATAAATACTATACATTATAAAACAGAATACATAACAATATCTCAGACATAACACAATACATCAACAAAAAAAATTTAGATATACAGTAGCTAAGGCAATAACAGCCAATGCCTAAAGAGCCAGGGCTAACCTAAAACAGCAAGGACTATGAAACGCAGTCTGGGAAGGCCTGGTTATACAAGAAGGCCTTGAGGCAGGCCTTAAATACCTCCACAGAAGGGGCCTCCCTAACAGCTGGAGTAAGCGAATTCCACGGGACGGGAGCGGAGACACTAAATGCTCTGTCACCTGCTGTTTTTAACCTCGTCCTGGGAATTGCAAGGAGGCCCCTAGAGGAGGAGCGGAGGGAGAGGGCCAAGACATGAGAAGGTCCTTCAGGTAACCAGGGCCCAGGCCGTGTAGCGCCTTAAAGGTGAGTAAACCCACCTTAAAGAGGACCCTCTAACTAACTGGCAGCCAGTGCAGTTGATGCAGGACTGGAGTGATATGACAGTACTTAGACTGTCCTGTCAACAACCTCGCCGCCACGTTCTGCACCAGCTGCAGTCGGCGCAGGGTACCCCCAGAGACCCGAAGATAGAGCACATTACAGTAGACTAACCTGGACATCAGGAAGGCATGAACCAAGGTGGGGAGGTCCTGTGACGGAACTAGGGGCTTTATCCTGCCGATATTCCTCAGATGATAAAATCTAGTATGGACAGTGGAAGACACCTGAAACTCAAGTGTCAATCCACTGTCCAGAAAAACACCCAGATCCCGCACCCTAGAGGAGGCCTTCAATGATACAGAGCCAAGAAAAAGCCCCATCTCTGCACCAGAGGCCAACCTATCATGCCCTCTGTTTGACTCCACCACCAGTACCTCCATCTTATTGGGGTTCAGTCGCAACCAGCTGGAGGCCATCGAGTCAATGATTTCAGTGAGGCAGCTATTAAGCGCTTCCACTGTGTGAGATGTTCCGGGGCAAAGGAAAAATACAGCTGGGTATCATCAGCATAGCAATGAAAATCCAGACTGTACTTCCTAATGAGCTCTCCCAGGGGTAGCAAATACACAGCAAACAACATTGGCGACAAGACCAAACCCTGGGTATCCCCTCATGACAGGTGGCCAGGGGAGGAGGAGAAATTCCCCATCATTACACTCTGCCTCCTGTTAGATAGAAAGGACTCAAACCAGCAGATGACCATGCCAGCAAGTCTGCAGAATTCCCTTAGGCGGTCAAGTAGCACTCAATGGTCGACCGTGTCAAACGCTGAAGAGAGATCAAGGAGAACAAGAATTGCCCCCTCCCCTTGATGTCTAGCCCTAAGGAGGTCACTGTGCAGCTGAACCAGCTCAGTTTCTGTGCTGTGCCTTGCACGAAACCCAGACTGGAGTGGCTCGTATAAATCATGTGCCACGACATGCTCCTCAAGCTGAAGCGCCACCACTTTCTCGACAATCTTACCCAAAAATAGAAGACTGGAGATAAGACGGTAATTTGCCTTGATCTCAAGGTCCAATGATGTTTTTTTCAGAAGGGGTCTCACCAATGCCTCCTTCACGACATCAGGAAAGACCCTCTCCGACAAGGAGCACTGGACAATCAAGGCAAATACAGAGCCAACACATCTCATTAAAAAACAAGTTGGCACCGGGTCCAGTTCACAAAAGGTGTGCCGAAGCTTGGAAGCAATCTCAATGACCTCAGCCACCTCCACCGGTCTAAACTCGCCCCAACCAGGTGAAGAGCTCTCCAGTTGCCCATGGCGACCACTGTCAGCCAAACTTTGACCCACTGGCGGGACCCCCCTACCTGATGGCAGACACCCTGTCCAAGAAGAACCGAGCAAACTCTTCACACAATGCTTTAGAAGAAGCTACCTTCGACTGTAGACTGTGCCCTCACAAAACAGTCAGCTAAGAGCTCTGACCCACCGCTGTGATGAGTGCCTTCCTGTCAGCAAGATGCCCTACACAACAATTTGACAGAGAAAATACCCTGCTAATCAAAAAGAGAAAAATTCAGACATCCAAGTCAGACACAGGTAAACCTCCCCAGCCCCAAAACAGCCTGATGGTTTGTGCTCTGAAACCAGTCAGCCCCAAAATAAGTCAGCTGTGCTTTAAACTCTTCCTGCACTGAAAATCTTAAGAATTGTAACAAACGTAAAGCTAGATCCACCTCCCGCTGTTGTTTGAAATACTGTCTTTTCCTGATAATTCTAAGTTCCTTATTTCACCTTTCAGTTAGAAGTAGCCTCCACCTGCAGAATATCTGCTACAAACCAAAGACAATTGTAAGGTTCATCTCCCTCTGTTGTGAGCACAACTCACTTTCTTGCAAATCCTATGTTCAGTATTACAGCTTCCAGCCAGAGCTTCAGTTGAAGAATATTAGCTGTGGATCTGAACAGCAATATGCCGAATCAACAGAACACATTCTTTAAAATCCAGCCATACTGCTTGGAGCTCCAGGAGGCTCCTGTGGTATTGGAATTCCTGAGGTGACAAGAACCCGTGGGCTCCAGGTGTGCTCCCACCCCACACTAGAGACGTCTCGCCACAGGCTAGAGAGTACGAAGAACCTGCAGGGAAAGGAATCCCCAGGGTGCAAACTGATAAAGGGAGGAGGATGGTACAGATAAATGGGGAAAGGAACAAGAGCATTAAAAAGAGAGGTGGGGGCTGGCCCAGTGGTGCTGAGGGGCCGGCCCGGTAGCGCTGAGGGTTGAGGCACTGGACACCACACCTTGCGCCACACTGGCAACCCGGGTTAGGGAATGAGCCTGGGCCACTGGGGGTCAGCAGGGGAGGGAGAAAATAGAGCATCCAGGGGACAGCTCTCCTCTCCAGGGAGAGAGGGGGATATAGACTTGGCACTTGCCTGGACTCTGATGGAAGCCAGGGGCACAGCAAGTGCAGTCTATACAGAGAGGGTCAGGGAGTGATCAACGTCAACAGTCACCTTGACGTCAAGGCATAAGCCACTCCCCAGAACAACGAAAAAAAGAACACCGGAGCACCGAGGAGAAGGAGCGCCACAGCACAGACCCTAATGGCTCCTGCCTACCTGATCACCGAAGGGATCCGATGCGATGTAGATTACCTCGGGGTGTCTGTGCCTCGCACCCACCTGGGGGATACAGCCACGGCTCCATGGATGTCCAATGGGGATTCAGGTAGGTACAGGAAGCAGGGCTGGTGCATGAGCATCTCCCAACTGAGAGGTGCTCCAGCATGGGGAGGAGAATAAAGAAAGATTTCAAAAAGAAAAAAAAAAGAGAGGTGGGAAGAGGGAAGGGCAAAAAGGGGGAGGCAACAAAATCTGGAAGGCCATCTGTGCGAATGCTAGAAGTCTAGAAAATAAGATTCCAAACCTAGTAACCATCATGGCAGAGGCCAACCTGGAAACTGTGGCCATTACTGAATTATGGTGCACTGAAAACCATGACTGGGACATGGCCATACTGGGCTATACACTGTTCAGGAAAGACTGGGTGATAAGGAAAGGAGGAGGTGTGGTGCTTTATGTGAGGGAGAGCATAAATGCCACAGAGATACAGGGAATACGGGGGGGGGGGCAGAGGCACTGTGGGTCACCCTGGAGAGGGTGAATGAAGCTACTACTCACACTGGAATGATCTAAAGACCTCCAGCACAGAGGAAGGAATTGAGTAAGGTACTAGTGGAAGCCACTGGTAAGATGGCAGAAAAGGGGGGCTGCTGCTGTCGGGGGACTTCAACCTGCCAGATGTGGATCGTAGCCTCCTAGCAGTGGCTTCAGCTAGAAGCAGGAACACCCTGAACTCTCTGGAGGGGGTGTTCCTCAGTCAACTAGTCAGTTAACCCACTGGTGATGGGGCAATACTGGACATGGTATCAATAACAGGGACAGTGTTGCAGATGTCAAAGTATGAGGTCACTTGGGGACCAGTGATCAACATACAGTGTGGTTCTGTATAGGGATGGCTGCAGAATCAAACCACACAAAGGCGAGCGTCCTGGACTTCAGGAGGGCAGATTTTAAAAAGATGGGTGAATGCCTCAGGGATGACCTTGTGGGGTGGATGATCTGGGTGGGGTGGAGGAGGAACAGTGGGCAAAAACAAAATGGAGTATAGTAAAGGCAACAAACCTCTGCATCAAACAAGTAAGCCAAAGCAAGAGGAAAAAAGAGACTGCTATGGTTCTTGAAAGAGGTGGCTGAAAAGGTAAAGACTAAAAGGGTAGCATTCAGAAGTAATAAGGAGATGCAGAGGGAGGAGGATAGGGAGGTGTATTGGGGAAACCGTGGGAAGCAGGGAAAGCAGTTTTATTTATATTTATTTATTTTATTGAATTTTGTTGACTGGACAGGCCCACTGAGACTAGAACTACCTTTTTTTTAGGGGCGACCCCGGGGGGATACAGATGGCAACCAACTGAAATTTAACCAGATTAAGCTGTTGGTGGTATTTTTAGTGAATGGGGGAAATCTGGCCAGGACACTGGGGAAATTCCCCTACTCTGCCTGCAGGGGACCTTGCTTCCTGTAACCAGAGGGGACCACTTTGTCTGCGGTACCAAGATGGCGGACGAGAGTCCTGGAGTGAGGAAGGACCTTGTGGAGGTGGGAGAGCTAGTCTCCTCTCACACCTCATCTATGCCAGAGACTGAAGTGCAAACTGAGCAAAATCAAGGGAATAAGGATTTGGATATGCATGCTAAGGTAAATGAACAGGATGGAGTGATTAATAATAATATGGATGCACAACTGCAGGAACAAGAGCAGGAGGAAAGTATGGACACTGATTCTGAGCATGAGGGGCTTGAAGACATTGCTGATACAGGGACGTCAAAGCTGGTGTCTGAAGAAACGCTGGAGTTACAGTGCTTACTGGAGGTGGAAGAGCAGAGATTCCGCTTTAAAAAAATCCTTGCTGCAAAAAATCCGGCGGTCGAAAGCTGACAACGTAGTTAACATTGTCATTGCAGATCAGCTGAGTAAGGAAAAGAACGCCTTAAAGGAACTGTCGTCTGCCGGGGATCAGAACGTGTCTATGGAGGCTTGCTCTGCTACATCTACAAAATGTGAGTACTCCTCCTGTATTGAAACAAATGCATTCTGATAAAAGTGTTTCCTCTCCTGGGACTAAAGCCCCTGGACCAGGCTCTTGGTCTACAGAAAAGGCCCTCCACGGTGCGGGCTGGGAAAAACAACCCCAGTCAAGCCAGTGGGTTTCTGGTAAATCCCCTATTACAATGCCTACGCCTGCTGATTTTCAGGAAACTACAGTAGAGAATATGAATAAATCTCATATACAAAATCCTGGGGAGTCTATCTTCCAGGAAGACACGCTAGCTATACCTGATGATTTAACTCTGACACAAAACCCTGTACTGGCTTTACCTAATGGTGAGAAAAATACAGCACCACTCCAAGTGGAAGCACCCTTAAATAAACAACCCGATAGGCAAAAGACGACTTTTTCCTCTTTGTTTCGCTTGCCCATCCTTCCAGCCAAGCGCCACAATGCAGTCGGACTCCTTTATGGGTGGCATGTCAGAACCTCCAGACCGAGTATTTGTGGCTAGATCTCTTCTTCAAGACTCAGTGAAGTTCTTCTCACACGAATATACGCACTGATTCATATTTCAGGGGAGAAAAACGTTTGACATAAGTTTTAAAAAACCCAGAGGAAAGGAGAGGTTCTGGTCAAAATATCATACCCTGAAATGTTCAGCATTGTGGAGTCCTTTTCTAACTATCTATGTCACCAAGCCTGCCTACAAGACTATTTCTGTTTTATTCAGGAATAAGAGAGTAGATTTCTCTGACGTTCTTTACTGGCTCAAACTTTGTTGCACTGTTATTGGAGATCCAGAGGACATCCTGGACACAGAAAGTATAAGGACTGGGGGTGGAGAATAAAAGTCCTTCTAAAATCAAATGACTCTGGGGTTATGCATCTGCCAAACTCTTTTTTTTCTGAGCCGAGATAGGGGAGTGTTATTTTACCCAGGGCAGCCTCACATCTGAGTAGTGTATGTGACACTGTAAAGTACAACTTACAGTATGTGAGGAATTGGGGCACTTGAGTACTGCATGTTTAAATGAATGTAGATGCAATTTGTGTGATGAACTAGGCCACATATTTCAGAACTGCTCCTGGGTTGCTCACAACCAGGAGCACCACGATGGAGGTGCAGACCAGCAATCTATAATTTCCCAGGCCCAAAAAGCTAAAATCCAAAACAGGCCCGTACAGCTCAGACTTGCCCTAACCAGGAGAGGCCTTCCACCTCGACTGTTGCACATCCTAAACCTTTACAGACTCCCCAATCGTAGATATAGAGGGGCCTCCTCCCCTTCCACCACGGATGCAGGAGATGGTTGTGGTAAATTCTGACCAAATATCTATTGTAAAAGAGTCCATGCCCCCTCCCCCAGATCCTGTACAAACTGTATGCAGATGCTCGAGGGCCAAGCTAAAAGCACCCCCCCCCGAAAGCTGTTAGAACGTCCCCCAAACAGCTATCCAACCCTATGATATTTTGCAAGAGACGTCTACCGACTCTGGTGAGGACTCAGACTCCTCATCCATCCCCTCCTCACACCCTGAGGGCACAACAGATACAGACATCAGTTCTAGAGGTAGAGGTTCACAGAAACGTAAGGCAAGGTCTAAAACAAAAAGAGTTGGTGGATCTGGGAGGAAGAAATAAATGGAGAAGTAATTTGACCCCCTCCTTCTTCTTACATGTCAAATGTGTCCTAATGCCTTAGCATGCCAGACTATTAACGTAAATAGTATTAAGAGGATAGAAAAACAGAACAGTCTTGGCTTTTCTTACTTCATTACAGATGGGTCTGATCTTTTTACAAGATGTCCGATTTCATACCTCTAGCGAAATAAAACAGGCCCAAAGACATTGGTTACTAGGTCCATCAGTCTGGTCTATTGGCCAGAAACCATGCTCTGGTGTAGGTATACTAATACACTCACTTGATTTTAAACTGCTAAAACTTTATGATGTGGTTCCAGGCAAAGTATTAATATTTGATGCCCTTATTCAGAAACGGCCTTACCGTGTAATTAACCTCTGTGCCCCCCAGATGAAATCAACTAGAATTGAGATAATGTCCCATATTCAACCTTTTTTACACACATCCAAATATGTGGTGTTTGCAGGAGATTTCAATTGTGGGCTAAGTCTCCAGGACAAAAGTGCCCACTGTAAAACAAAAAAAATATATATTACGACTCTCGTTCCTTAACCACAATTATTCACACTGCAAACATGCGAGATGCTTATCTGGAACACACAAAAAACACACACACTGTCCAGAAGGGCACCCTGGCAACTAGAATTGATTATATTTTTTTGTCCCAAAATCTGAGCACTTCAGCTGTCTGGGTGGAACCCTTAGAATTTTTAGACCATAGGACATTTTCTATTCTAATTGGTGATAAACTCCCATTTGCTAAAGGGCCTGGCACTTGGAAATTTAATACGTCTCTATTAAAAGAGGAGGCCTTTCTCAACGTACTAGGACAGTTTTTAGCAGCCAGAAAATCAGTGTTTGTGATGATCTATGAGGATCCCATCCTCTGGTGAGAAGATACAAAATTGGACCTTGTGCGCTTCCTCAAATCACACAGTAAGGGAAGATGTAATTCTGCCTACCTTACATATTTACAAAAGCACCACCAGTTACAAAACCTACTGACTATAGCTCATACCACAAGGCAGGATGTGAGTAACCAAGTTCAGTTAGTTCAAGCAGAAATTATGGCTTTTGCAAAACAAAAAGCTACACAACTTTTTCAGCAGCATAAGTTTGGCATGCAAGGCAGAGAACAAGAAACATGTCCTTTTAGCTATAATATATACCAGGTGGAGAAAAAATCCATGACTGGTTTGCTGGACCAGGCTGGAGTCCTTCAGAACTCCCTTGATAAAATGGTACATATAGTGTCTGATTTTGCCAGGGAATTGTTTATGAATATTCCTTTTGATACACAGAACATTGAAGAATTTTTGCAGGATATTCCAGTGCCCGTGGTTTCCTCCCGGGTATTGGCTGAGGTATGTAGACTAATATCAGTAGGGGAGGTATTAGATGTCATTCATCATTTAAAGAACAACATTACACCTGGGCCAGATAGTCTCCCAAACGAGTTGTATAAAATCATCCGGGAGACCCTGAGTATAGAGCTTACATCGGTGCTCTTTTAGAATCTGGTGAAGTGCCATTAAGCTTTAATAAAGGAATGTTAATTTGCCTGCATAAAAAAGGGGACAGAGTTGATCTAAATAACTGGAGGCCTATTTGTACGTTAAACATTAATTGTAAACTTATATCCAAAATTTTAACCAACAGGCTACTTCTGGTGGCAGAAACTGTCATTTCCCCTGAACAAGCCTGTAATATTCCTCAGCAGAAAATACAAGATCACCTTATTTTAGTAAGGGAAGTCATCACGAAAGGCTATTCTAATATGTGTCCTGGATTTGTAGTCTCTCTAGACCAAAGAAAAGCCTTTGATTCAATTTGTCATGATTTATTTATGGGAAACTTTACTACACTATCATGTACTACCTCAAATGGTAAACTGGATTAAATCCCTATATAGAACAGCAACTACAGTACCACTAGTTAATGGAAAATTGGAACCCATGGTATCTCTAAGACGAGGGGTTCGGCAGGGGTGCCCATTGAGACCCCTCCTATATACTTTCTTTATAGATCCTTTAATATGGAAACAATGATTCTCAGTAGATCCTTTACTATGGAAACAATGTTTCTCAGTCTATCAGATCTAAAATAAGGCCAAACCTACAGGTGCAGCGCAAAGCTTTGGCTTATGCAGATGATGTGAGCATTATAGTAAAAGACAAATCCTCAGTCTTTCGGCTATTTTGGAATGTTCCACTTTTGGAATGGTCTCGGGGGCTGCCTTAAACTTAGGAAAATGTAATGCCTTAGTACTAGGGACTGGCCTGGTGCAGGAAAACTCTGTGGGGCCCATCCAACTCTCTACGGAGGCAGTATCAATCCTGGGGGTTAAATTTGGCCCACCTGAAAAGGATATTTTAAACTGGGAAGAGAAAATTGCAATTGGGAAATATAAAATTTTACAGTGGAACAGGAGTAAAATTGGCAAAAAGAAAAGGATATTCTTAATTAAAATGTTCATATTACCCATCTTTTTATACCTCAGTTACGTGTGTCCCGTCCCCAAAAAGCTAGCAACTGCCATCATGAGCCTTTTTATTTTCAGGCCATCTGGAGGAGCAGTCTCAACCCTATAAAAAGGGATATTCTATACTTACCTGTGAAGGGGGGGGGGGGTGAAAATTCTTAACCCTATCTTATTTTCTAATAGTATATTTTTTATCACTAACCTGAGACCTTTTTGATTAATACACAAAAGGGGTGGGAGAGCTGGATGTACGAAAAGTGTAAGCCATGGCTCCACCAGTGGGAACAGAATTCCTTGAAGATAGTGCAAGGTCCAGTTTCCTTACAATATATAAAGGATACCTTCCATAGGCTAAAACAGTGGAAAGTTACTCCCCAACTGATTCTGGCAGCTCCCATGCACAAAATATTTTATAAAAATCTACGGGCATCTATCTGCATGTCCTGAGCCCTTCAGTTTGTGTCCTGCACAATATAGGAGTTCCCTTAAAAATCTATTAAGAAATCTGAGAATTCCAATACACAAATGCGACTTCCACTGGCTGTCTTGCCATGAGAAGATAAATATAAAAAATAATCATAAACACAAACAGATCCAAGATAGAATATGCAGTAGACTACAGTGTATCCATACTGTAGAAACAATAGAACATCTCCTCTTCCAATGTTCCTTTATCAAAGATTTTCCGGCATACCTAGCCATGCAATGGAATGAGCCAATATTTACAAAACTCACTTATGTTAATATAGAGGATAATGTCTGATGTACAGGTGATAACTATGGTATAATCACCTTGAGTGGTTGTTAGGGCATCAATAAACCTCGAGAGCACAGCTCGAGAGGTTTACAATTGCCCTAGCAATCACGAGAGTCGACTACAACATGGTTATCACCTGTATGTCAGGCATCGTCATTTATAGTGTACAGGACTTGACATGAGAAGTTACCCCCCCCCCCGAACACAAGTAATTTAGCCTTACCTTATTAATGAATCTGCACTACAGCCACATGATTGTGTAGGAAAACAATTTATTAGGATACACGGACTGAATGACAGTGGGCCAAAATAGCACCAGAGTTAAAATCTCTATCACCCACAGACATTGCTAGACTCGCGACCTCGGTTTTGATGTCTCATCCGAAGGACGGCACCTCAGGAGTGCAGCCCCCCCCCATGCTGCAGTACAGTGTCAGTATTGGGATTTAACCCCAGTGCCTGGTGTGGTGATAGAACCCACAGCCTTCCGATCTTCCGGCCTCAGAGGTGAGTGTGCAACCTGCTGAGCCACTGACACTTCATTAGGTAGGCCACATCCACCGCTCCACCCTGATCTAGTTGCTTGGTCACCCAGTTCACCTCTGGCACAGTAAGGCGCGAAAAGGTACAAACTGAAGAGAGAACAGTCCAGGAGCTAACGAAAAGGGACAAGACATTGCTTAGATATGTAAGTGAAAAGAGGAAGACCAGAGGTGACATTATAAGGTTAGAAAAGGAAAGAAGGGGACTGTGCAGAGGGGGACCAGGAAAAGCAGACATCCTGAACAAATACTTTTGTTCAGTGTTCAGAGGGAGGGGACAAAAAAAGTAACAAATGCATAGGAGGAAGGTGTACACTAGTCCTTTTTTGGAGGCAAGAGTCCTGAAGACATTTGCTGCTCTGAAGGTGGACAAAGCAATAGGGCCAGATGGGGTGCATCCAAGGGTACTGAAGGAGCTCAGGGAAATACTGGCTGCACCTCTGACAGTGTATTTAACAGCTCACTGGAAACAAGAGTGGTTCCAAAGGACTGAAGGAGGACTGATGCAGTCCCATTACATAGTAGGCAAGGCAAGGCAAAATTTATTTAAAAGACGTCCAATCCCAGAGGCTCTGGGCGCCGTACAAAAATTTTGGAACAGGCATTTAAAATATAATAAATATGAAAATTACACATAATAAATACAAGGCTTACAGAAATCAAACCATAGCAATGAATATACATCTAGACATTAAAAGCTTTAGAAAAGAAAAAAGCTTTAAGCTGGGCCTTAAAAACATCGACTGAAGAAGCTTCTCTGACCATGGTTGGTAAGGAATTCTACAAAACAGGGGCCACTGCGCTAAATGCTCTATCGCCGACGGATTTCAGCCTAGTTCTGGGAATGGTCAGGAAGCATTCACTAGAAGAATGCAGAGGACGCGAGGAAAAGGCAGGTAACAGAAGGTTTAACAGGTAACCAGGGCCTGCCCATGTAGGGCCTTATAGGTGAGAAGACCCACCTTAAAGAGGACTCTCCACCTGACTGGTAGCCAGTGCAACTCGCGCAAAACCGGTGTAATATGGCAAAACTTTTGCTGCCTGGTCAACAACTGGGCAGCTGCGTTTTGCACCAGCTGCAATCTGCGGAGAGATCCTCCTGTGACCCCGAGATAGAGCGCATTACAGTAATCAAGCCTAGATGTGACTAAGGCATGTATCAAGGTAGGGAGGTCCAGAGGTGGAACAAGGGACTTAATCCTGGCAATATTTCTGAGATTTTTCAATGTTTCTGAGTTTCTGAGAGAGTAAAAACAAGTACGAACCACGGAGGATATTTGGGCCTCCATGGTTAGGTCTCTATCCAGAATCACGCCAAGATTTCGGACCCAAGAGGAGGCCTTCAATGGCACAAAACCTAGGACAAGCCCAGTTCCTGTGTCAGAGGCCATCCTATCACGGACTCTATTCGACTCCACTACTAATACCTCCGTCTTATCGGGGTTCAGCTGCAACCAGCTGAAGGCCATCCAGTCGTTTATTTCTGCCAGACAGGTATTAAGCACATCTACCGCATTAGATGTTCCTGGGGCAAAGGAAAAATACAGCTGAGTATCATCGGCATAACAATGAAAGCTCAAGCCGTACTTCCTAATGATCCCACCCAGAGGCAGCATATACACTGGGAACAGCATCGGAGCCAATACTGATCCCTGAGGAACTCCACAAAGAAGTAGGCTGGGTGTAGATGAGAAATTTCCCATCATGACACGCTGCCTCCTGTTGGTAAGAAAGGACTCAAACCATTTGATAACATTACCGGTGAGTCCACATAGGTCCCCAAGGCGCGCAAGCAGCACACAGTGGTCCACAGTGTCAAAAGCTGAAGAGAGATCGAGGAGAACAAGAATTGTCTTGTCTCCCCAATCTCTAGCCCTGAGAAGTCATTCTGCACCCAAACAAGTGCAGTTTCAGTGCTATGTCTGGCATGAAAAGCCAACTGGAAGGGTTCATACAACTCATGAGATATGAGGTGCTCTTCCAACTGAAGCACTACCACCTTCTCAATAACCTTTCCCAAAAATGGAAGGTTAGAGATTGGACGGTAATTTGCCTAGACCTCCAGGTCCAAAGATGGCTTCTTTAGGAGGGGTCTCACCAGAGCTTCCTTCAAGGCATCTGGGAAGACACCCTCAGAAAGGGAACACCGTATAATCAAGGCAAACACCGGGCCGACAGAGTCAACGCATCTCATTAGGAAACGCGTTGGCACCGGGTCCAGTTCACAAAAGGTATGCTTCATATTGGTTGCTACTTCAATAACCTCACTAACCTCCACTGGTCTAAACTCTCCCCAACCAGACGGAGTGCTCTCAGAACACATCAAGCGATCACTGCCAGCTATGTCATTGCTGACTGAAGGAGCCACCCGCCGGATCGCGGACACCCTGTCTGAGAAGAACGAACCGAAATCTTCACAATCAGTATTAGAAAAACCTCCCGGGCCGTAGACAGACTGGATGTAAAAGTTTATCAACAGTCCGGAAAAGTGAGGCAGGTCGGTTCCTACCAGCAGCAATCTCCTTAGACAGGAAACTGTCTTCTTCACAGTTGATTGCCTCCTGGTACTCCAGCATAATGGAGCACGCCCAGGGCCAGTTTGTCGCACGTCCAGGCGGGATCTCCTCCAGCAGCGCCCAATCTCCGACCCATCTTCTTCATCTCCCTGAGATCACCATCAAACCATGGCGATCTCAGGTACGAAGTTCTGGGTCGTACACGGACAGGTGCGAGGGAGTTAATAGTGTCGGATAACACCCCGTTATAGGCGTTAACCCCATCCACAACACCTCCCACGCATGCATCACCCACTCCAGACAAATTCTCTGCCGCCAGAAAACCCTCGGGTCAAACCCCGTAAAGGGCGACAGCAAATTGTCTCAACAGGGGAAGGGCTTATGGCAGGAGCTCCAAGCGTGAACTGCACCGTGCAATGATAGGACCAAAGAACTGGATTGATCTCAAGATCATTGATATCAAGTCCAAGTGAGAACACCAGGTCTAGAATATGGCCATCGCAGTGGGTCGATGAAGTAACTGCCTGCATCAGACCCAAGGAGGACATAATTTGGGAGAATTCATAACTATGTTTATGACTCACGTCATTGAACCAAACATTGAAATCCCCCAGAAAAACACATCTGGGGGATTCCAATGATGCAACGGCGACGAAATCAGCAATCTCCTGCAGGAAATTTCCCATCAACCCGGGAGGGCGATAGATGAGAAAGATCCTGCAGCCCGCATCAGGTCCTCCCCAGATGGCCACCCACTCGAAAGAACCCGGAGCTCTCACCAGATGCACGGTGAAGGTCGGGCTGGATCTAAAACAGATGGCTACACCGCCACCCCTGCGTTCCACTCTGGGGCAGTGCACCACAGTATACCCAGGGGGGACTGCGGCCTCAAAAATTGGGCCCGCATCGTCTCCCACCCAAGTCTCCGTGATAAAAGCCAGATCGACCGACGAAATCAAGGCAGCAATAATTGCGGTCTTATTTCTGATCGATCTGGCATTACAAAGCACTGCCGTCAGGGGATTCAGGGGTGATACAGCCCCACAGGTTACCTGGCCGCTTGATCTAGTGGGCTCCCTAGGGATGGGCACCAACCACGTCTGGCCTCTCCCGTATGCCCATCGAAACCTAGGGCGCCTCCTGGACCTGACAACCTCAATCCTCCCACCCATACATGAGTTACTCGATAAGCCACGATCAACACCATCCCTTCCAATCCCCACCTCCCAGCAGCGTCTAACAATAGTATCTGATACTGGGAGGGGGATAAAAGGGCGTAGATCGTGAAGCATTGGACTACCATAAATAATTTTAACCCCCTTTAATCCAGCCATATGGCCCATATACATCTAGAACAGTAAATGATTCTCAGTTATCAGGCTGATAACCAAATAAGCAATTTTAAAAACCTAGATATCCCACCTGGCCTATTCATTTATCATACAAACATTACAGACATTTAAAATCATATCAGCTTACTTAACAGTAGTGCCCTCAAACCAATTCTCAGCCTCAGACCATCTAAGCTATAATATTTATTTAAAAGGCATACAATACAAACTAAAAGATTACAGTACCGAGTGGCGCTTGCGAGCGGCGCGGCGATTTAGGAGAGAAGTCCCCCCCCAGAACGCTGAGGTCCTAGCTCCCTCCGGGATCACTTCTGGCATAGATATTTAAAACTAGCACAGACCTGCTATACAGCCTCTCACGCTGTACAGGTCGTGCAATCAGAAGGCACCTCAGAAGTTAAGGTCCAGCACACAGGGGCGTCCTTTAATCCTTTAGTCCTGCACAATATCAGCCGCCTATGAGCGGTAACACAGTCGCAGTAGTATTCCCTTTCAAATAAGCCGCTTGTGAGCGGCGCGACGATTTAAGAGAAAGTCCCTGCCCCCAGAACGCACAGGTCCTAGCTCCCTCTGGGATCACTTCTGGCAGAGATATTTAAAACTAGCACAGACCTGCTATACAGCCTCTCACGCTGTACAGGTCGTGCAATCAGAAGGCACCTCAGAAGTTAAGGTCCAGCACACAGGGGCGTCCTTTAATCCTTTAGTCCTGCACAATATCAGCCGCCTACGAGCGGTAACACAGTCGCAGAAGTATTCCCTTTCAAAAAACCAGTAGTGGTAGCAGGGAGGAGGCTGGCAATTATAGGCCAGTCAGCCTGACACTGATGATGGGAAAAGTTAATGGAATCACTGCTGAAGGAAAGGATTGTGGAATATCTTGAATCCAGTGGGTCATACATATCAAAAGAATCTGATAGAGCTCTTTGGCTGGGTGACCAAGGAACTAGATCAGGGTGGAACGGTGGATATGACCTACCTAGATTTTAGTAAGGCGTTCAACACCGTTCCACATAAAAGACTAGTAAGAAAGCTGGGTAGCTTAGAAAGTAAGCAAGCTGGATAGTTTAGAAGTGGGTCCAAAGGTGGTAAACTGGATAAGAAATTGATTAGGGGATTGGCAACAGAAGGTGGGGGTAAATGGAGTTTACTCCAAGGAAGGGAGGGTGACCAGCAGGGTGCCTCAGGGATCAATGCTGGGACCAATCCTCTTTAATGTCTTTATTAGCGACGTTGCAGAGGAGCTGAAAGGGAAGGTCTGCTTCTCTGTGGATAACAGAAAAATCTGCAATAGGGTAAACACTCAAAGGGTTGGGGGGTGGTGGACAGGATGAGCAGAGACTTGAGAAAAGTGGTCAAGGATATGGGAGCTAGGTTTCAATGTACAAAAATGCAAAATAATGCACTAAGGGCACAGAAACAGAGGGTGGAGTACAACATGGTTGGAGCGGTACTGACAACCACAAAGAAGGAAAAAGACCTGGGGTAATCATATTAGATGACCTAACGGTGGCCACGCAGTGTGACAAGGCAGTAAGTAGAGCGAGTGGGATGCTGGAGTGCATAAGAAGGGGTGTCACCAGCAGAAAGAGGGAGGAGGTGTTGCCTCTGTATAGATCATTGGTAAGAACCCACCTAGAGTATTCTATCCAGTTCTGGAGACCACATCTCCAGAAGGACACAGACAGAATGGAGGCTGTCCAAAATGGAGGGCAACGAAAATGGAGCAGGGCCAGGCTGGCCCAGTGGCACTGAGGGTTGAGGTGCTGGACGCCTTACCTCACACTACATCGGTGACCCAGGTTCAGGAACAACCTCTGGTCACCAGAGTGCCAGCACGGGTCACGGGAGAGAGGGGGGAGCAGGACTGAGTGGTGGCTTTCCTCTCCCGGGATGGGGGGGGGGTCGCCCACCCGTAGTCCCACCACCACTGGATGGAGATCTGGTGGGTGGCACAGGCAGTTAATGGTGCAACTGGAAGGGAGGAGCATCCCACCAAGACATGCGCATGCATGCCTCCACACACACACATCGCATCAGGGACGCATGGGAATGGGCTGGGAGAAAGCCCATAAAAAAAAAAAATAAATAAATAAATAAAAAAAATCAAGCAGGGCCTGCATCAAAAAACGCTATGAGGAGAGACTAAAGGACCTCAATATGTACACCCTGGAACAGATGAGGGAGAGGGGAGCTATGCTAGAGACCTTTAAATACCTCATGGGAGTAAATAAGGTATAGGAGGGAAGTATTTTTTCAGAAGAAAAGGTGCTTAAGAGCAAGGGGACATGCTATAAAGCTAGATGGGGGCAGATTCAGGAGAGATGTGAAGAAGTACTTCTTCATAGAAAGAGTGGTGGATTCCTAGAACAGCCTTCCAGCGGAGGTAGTGAAGAAAAAGCGTGGTAGGGTTCCAGAATGCATGGTATAGCTGGCCCAGTGGCATGGAGGGTTGAGGCGTCATGCCTTGCCGGCGACCCGTGTTCAAGGTGTGAGCAGATCGCCGGTCGGCTGGGGAGGCGGAGGATCGAGCGCCGAGGACAGCCTCTCTCCGGGAGGTGCGGACAAAGTCCGCTGCTGACTGGGCCTCAGTGATGGCTGGGGCTGGTACACGGACCCACATAAGGTGGGGCGGAGATGAGCAAGACGCTTGGCATGCCGCATTACGGATACGCACGGCTCAGCCACTGGTGTCACTGCATGCCTTGGCTCCGCATTCGGGGGCGGGACAAAAATACGGAGGAGAAAATAAGCTGAATGGCGGGATGAAGCCGGTCCCCCACCGCATCAGGCCATCTGACACCTCAACTAGTGAGAGGTGATGGCCAGGTGGTGGAAGGGGACTGGTCAGTGGGGGACAAATAAATAAATAAAAAAAAAAGAATGCATGGTATAAGCACAAAGGAATCATAGTGGAAAGGAAGGGGGGAGGGAGAAAAAGGTGTAGATCCACCACAGTCTGATTTAATAGTGTAGGTAGGGAGAAGAGGGCAGACTGGATCTGCCATGCGGTCATTATCTGCCATCAAATTCTATGTTTCTCTGTAACCAGAAAGTACATGCACAGATATTCTTGACTGGCCAAAATGCTTGGAACGTGGACTGTCATTCTGCACTCTAGGAGCTGAGCAATGCTGGTTCTTAGTGTGGACATGTCCTGTGACACCCTGGGTTCCTGAGGAACTCAAGAGTCTGTATGTTGCGAAAGCCTCAAAATTCAGAGGCAACCCTTTGGCCACCACTTCAAGAACCCACCTGTTTAAAGTAATGGCGGGGCACTGTGGTAAGATGTGGTGTAACCAACCCTCAACTGGGAGCTGGGACAGAGACTAGAAGAAAGGGGGATGACACCCCACAACCCATTACTGTGCAGCCCTGGAGGAAGCTCTGGCTGCAGGAGCCCCAGTGGTGCCAACGCTTCTGTTCCCCCTCTTATTTGCCCCTGGCTGCCAAACTTGTGTTTCAGATGTTAATACTGAAACTGCCCCCTCTGAGGCTGCCGCTGAGGTTCTGGCTGGAAGCATAGAAACTGAGAGGCCTTCATGTTAGGCTTTTGAGCCTTTTGGCCTTCTGGGATGAAACCATAGAATCTAGTGAGAAACTGCACTCTAGCAGTAGTTGATCCATTCTTCAAAGGACGCTGGCAGCATGGCCCAGCACTTCCTGCATCCCCAGACATTGTTCTAATTGCCCAAGCAGTAAAGGCACATGTTGTATGAGTACCTGGCTGTCATTTTCTGCTTGCACCTGGTGCAGAATTTAAACTCCAGTTTATTGCCTGCAATTGTTGGTCGTGAAACGAAGCAGAAAGATACAGGAGCAACTGTAATGTTGAATATGGACTGAAAAAGTTGAAAACTGGCCTAAATAATGTGCTTAAAAACTCAAAAAGGAGACCTGTCTTTTCCAGTGAAAAGAAAGATTTGACATCACAGAGCGAAGCCAGAGGATATACCACCCAGGTGGTGGGAGAGGAGTTTAGCTTAAAGACATTCCAATGGTTCCACTGTCTCTAGGAAGATTGCCAGTGTGTGAATAATGAACTATATCCACGCCCTTAGGATTAAGTGATTATGTGCTGGTTGGCTTACTATACGTGAGGCAGTGCAATTTGATAAAAATGAATTTTTTATATAGGAAACAACTGTTGCGGTGTGATCCCCATTTACAACAGTGGCCTGTGGATATAAAAAAATACAAACGTACAAATTAGCCATAATATCTCATTCACTCTAATGACAGTACTATTGCAGCACATTGATCTGAAACATCACATTTATCTAAAACATTGACATTTTGTTTTCAAGTGTTTGTGCTGCTGTGGTTAAAGGCTAAGTACTTCATAATAACTCACAAGACAAACACATTCACTAGACAATCATATTATTGTGAAGAACAGTCACCAACTAGCACATTATCACTATTATGCTTCACGTGTTGAAAAAAAAGGTTTTTTTTGTTTGTTTTTTGTCTGTAGATGTTTTATATGTTTGGTAACTCTGCTCCTCCACTCACTTCACTGCACTTGTTTGCAGTTCCTGCTGTGGGTGCAGACCATCCAGAATGTAAAGTAAAGGGACAGTGTCTCTGTTATCATTCTATTGATAATACAATGACTGAGCTGAGCTGCCAGCAGTCATTGCATTAAGACAAAAAATGGCAGCTGTAACTACCCTTTGACCGCAAGCTATTCCTTCTAGGCATCCTTATCCCCAGTAGATCTCCCCTCTCACATGCACATTTTAGACGGCAAAATATACTTCTTCTTCTGGTTAAACAACTGATTCTTATGAAATGGAAATCAACTCTGGTTCCTTCCCTTTCAGATGTTCTTCAATGCCTCTCTCAGTATGCCTCCCTAGATCAATTATCTCATGTTATTCATGACCGACTCACTGTATATGACACATGGCAGGATTACTTAAAATACATTGAATCTCCTGATTCCCCTAGACCCTAATCCTTAGGGTTATTTAGCCTTTTTTCTTATTTTGCTCTCAGATTAGGGTTTTTGAAACTTTGTGCACAGATATCTCTCCTTTTTCCCTCTTTCTCTATTCTCCCCTCTCCCTTCCTTCCCTGCTACTTTTTACTTTTCTTTGTACACTTTCTCTTATCTCTGTCCTTCCATTATCGAACATTGTCCATATTTATCAGTTTATGCAATTTACTGAGTGCCTTGCTATAGCCCGTCCTAGCATTTATTTCATACATGGTTGCCTTTTCTGAATTTACAATACCTCACTGATTGTAACCCTTCTGCTCCCCACTTACAACCTGCCTAGGTCTAAGTCTTATTATCAATATATGTATATAAGGGCCGGCCCAGTGGCACTGAGAGTTGAGGCGCTGGACGCCACATGCCATGCCGATGACCAGGGTTCGGGAATGAGCCTGGTCGGCAGGAAGGGTGAAGGACTGAGCCGCCCCTTGACTGCTCTTTCTTCCTGGGGAAGGGGCTCCACCAGCTGGTGCACTGGTGACCTCTAGCGGAGGCTGGAGGCACTGCAGTGCTCGGCCGCAAGATGCTGGGGATTGGAGCTGCGGCGGACGTCTTTCAAGGGTGCACGGGAGCATGCACTAGCTGAGCTGGACATCATTGCACGTCCGAGCTCTGGGGCTTACCAGAAACAGAGGAAAAACAACGGCACCATGGATAGGCGATGGCACCAGTCCCCCATGCCCTTCGCTGGGCCATCTCTGACTGACCTTCCAGGTCCTCCACCTCGGGCCCTACCCTGCAGCCGGAGTCTGACTATAAGAGTTCCCAAGAGGAATAGAGCGACCCACCCTGTGAGGGTTAGACCAGGGGTGTTGGCTGCAGGGGGGGGGGTGCAACTCGGGGGGGGCCTCTGGTGGACAAGATATGGACTGGATGCCTGAGAGAGTTCCATGGGGCCCCGACTGGAGGAAAATAAAGTTGAAAAAAAATATGTGTATATAAGGCGTCTCCAATATTTTTACACTATATACTGTGTTTAAGTGATATTTTTATACCTTATATGGAGGATATTCTTCTACTGTATAAGCTTGTGTGCCTTCTTATATACTCAATTTCAACAAAAAGATAAAGTGAAATAAAAAAATGGCAGTTGTGAGTTTGCTGTAGAATTAATTCTTTTTAACTCTGGCTCGTTACTGGAAAAGAGGGTCCACATATAGTATAATTAAACAATAATATGGTAGTGGAGGGAATAGTCAGATTTATAAGCAATTTATGCAATAACAACAGAGAAGACAGTCATTTCTTTGGATTAACGACTGGCTGGAGGGAAGTGGCCTGTGGCAAAGTCTCAGGTTACCTTTTTCCAGCTGGTCGTTAATCCAGGAAAAGATCAGCTTACAGGTTGTTATTGCGATTATAAGTCTAACTACAATATCAATTTTGCTTTTACCATTTTTTTTTTTTTAACTTACTTTTAAGTTTTGCCACACAGCTTCAGTTGGCCGCTGGACTGGTCATTTCTAAGATGTTACTGACCAAGCCACGCACCAATCAAGAGCCTCACTAGGCTCATAAACACTTAATTGGACTCGTAATAAATGATAATTTGCTAAATGACTCGGTATACTTAAGCAATAAGACATGAAAGAATGTACGTTGTGGTGGGATAATGACACACCTCGGGTGTGTTTGAGGCATGATGCTTCACCGAATGCCTTCAACCACCAAAGAAGTGCCATTATCCAACCACAAAGCACACCCAGGAATGTCTTACTGCAATTATAAAATGGGGCTAATATTTTTTTTCAGGGGGAAACACACAAAAAGAAAACAATGTTAAACATTTTAATTCTTTTTTTTTTTTTTTCATCCATCCCAACAAAATAGTCCTGGCATTTGGCATGCAATCTCAGGTTTCATATAATGCATGGCTAAATATATTTTTTTAAATTGGCCCTTAAACACACTATTTTCCCCAAACTCACCCCCATTTACCTGTTGCCTCACCTTTCCTCCTTCTTCTTTGCATCATTCCTCCCTTTTCCCCCACCTTGTTTCTGTTCTCTTCCTACACTCAACAGGTGGAATGTTTACTATGGATGGAATACAAGAATTAAAATATCTGCTCAGTTCTAGTGGCAAAATGTTCACCCCTCATTCACAAAACAGGTCGGAACCAGGGTTTCTGCTGTATCTGTAGCAGGTTAAACAGCATAGATTTCCCTGGTAAACAGCTGAGGACAGGAGGGAGATTTTTCATGGTTGGCAAAGAAAACACAGGTTACTCACCTGTAAGTTTTGAGAGTGGTATATGTTGTTCATCCAGATTTGTTCGGCATGATCCTTTCCCCTTTAAGAAGTGCTGGAAAGTCTTCAAGCTGGCTCCTCCAACCCACCCGGGTGGTATATCCTTCAGCTCCACTTCCGACACCAAATCTTGCCCGTTGGAAGCAGAGGTTGTGTGCCTGAGCCAAGGGAGGTCGGGTGGGTCTGTGTGGATGAACAACATATACCACTCCTGGAACTACTGTTACAGGTGAGTAACTTGTGTTTCTAGGGACGTGGATATGTTGTTCTATTCACACTTGTTGGCAAACTCCTAGCAGTTCTCTGGGAGGAGGGAGGCAAGGCGCACACTCCCTATTTAGGGAACAGAGATTGGAGAACTGAGGCCCCAAAACCAGCATCCCGGCGTGACTCGAGGTCACTGTGGTAATGGTAAATGAAGGTGTGTGTTGACTTCCAGGTAGCAGCACTGCAGATTTCCTGAATAGAGATGTCCCTAGAAGCAGGCACTGTCACAGCGGTATGGCAGGTGGGATGAGCCCTTAGCCCTCCAAAAGGCTCCCTACCAGACAACCTATAGCAGAGATCAATACAGGATGTGATCCACCTGCCAATCATCTGCTTGGCTGCAGGTCTGCCAAGGGTGGCTTCAGTGTAGGTGACAAATGGCTCTCCCCAAACTCCAGCCATGCACTCCTTATAGTATGTGAGTGCTCGCTTCACATCCAAGGTATGGCGCTTGATTCGGCATCTGAGGTGTTACTGGGATAGAACACCAGTAGTGTCATCACCTGGCTCATGTAGAACTCTGACACAACTTTTGGAAGGAACTTTGGGTTGGGGCAAAGGACAATTTTGTCCCTATGGAAGACCGAATAAGGAGACTCGACTGAGAGCACCTGGTGCGCCACAATCCTTCTGGTTGACATGATAGCCACCAAGAAGTTGATCTTCCAGGACAAGTGCGACATCTCGCACTTGTGCACTGGTTCGAATGGCTTGCCCTTGACCTCTGCCAGTACCAGTAGTAGATCCCACAGTGGAGAGGGACCACAGATAGTTCAAAATGCTGCCCACCGGACAGGTCAGAGGGTCCAGCCTCTGGCCATGCACCAAATGGAGAGTCTCTTCCATTTGAAGGCATAGCATTTTCTGGTCAATTCCTTTCTAGATGTCTCCACCACAGTGAGGTCATCTTCGGAGAGACCCAAAGCCTGGAACTCTAGCCACTCAGAAACCAGGCTGTCAGGTACAGGGATTGAAGGCCCAGGTGGAGTGCTGATTGATGGACAGCAGGTCCAGGCAGAGTGCAAGATGCCTTTTGAGCCTGTTGCCGAGGCTGAGGAGATCAGGGTACCAAAACTGGCGTGGCCAGTCCAGAGCCACCAGGATCACCTGTGCCTTGTCCCTTCTGACCTTGAACAGCACCTTGTGGATCAAGGGGACTGGAGGGAAGGCATAGAAAAGGCCTGGGGTCCAAGGCCTTGAGAAGGCATCCCCCTGTAGCAAGCCCTGCTGAGGGGAGGCGGGCACAGAACAGCTTCAGCTTTGCATTTTCCCTGGAGGCAAACAGGACCACCTGAGGAGTGCTCCACTGGGAGAACAGGCTGTGAACTACCTCTGGATATAGACAGACCACTAATGAGATACCTCACCTACTTGGCTGAGGGCATCCACTAGCTGATTAGAGACTCCTGCCACAAGGATGGCTAGGAGATCTGCCTCCAGGCTGTGCACGAGGATCCAAATACAGAGAGCTTCTTTGCACAGAGGCAGGGAGTGTGTCCTGCCCTGCTTGTTGAGGAAGTACATGGTCGAGGTGTTGTACATTTGGACTTGGACCATTTGACCCTGAATACACAGAGCAAATGCAGTCAGTGCCAGCCAAACTACCCAGAGCTCCAGCAGGTTGATGTGCCATTGGGACTCCTCGGGGGTCCAGAGCCCATGGACTCTGTGTTCCCCCGGATGGGCACACCAGCCCATGAAAGAGGCATCAGTCATCAAGATGACCATCAGCTCAGGACGGATAAACGGGATCCCTTCCTGCAGATGCTCTGGGACTAGACACCATTGGAGGGCATCCCACATCTTGAGTAACTGTGACCAGCTGGTCGAAATTACCATTGTGCTGATACCACTGGCTGGCCAGCTCCCCACTGCAGGGAAGACATATTCCAACAGGTCCATCATACTACGCTGGTGCAGCCACCATGTAACCCAGAAGGCACAGGAAGTCTCAGGCAGGGCGCAGTTGCCCAACCCAAACTGATCGGGCGTAGGAGGAGAGAACCTCCACCCTGTCCACTGGGAGCCAGGCTCTGGCTCAGCAAGAGTCAAGCTCTGCAATGATAAAGCTGATCACCTGCAAAGGCACCAGTTCTGGCTTCACCTCATTGACCAGGAGGCCAGTGGAGGTGCAGGTCTGGGAGGGCCAGGTCTCTGGACTGCTCCACCTCCTGCCAGGAAGTACCTGCAATCAGTTGTCCAGGTAGGGGTACACCCGGACCCCTTGGCGCCTCAGATAAGCTGCCACCACTGCAGTGCATTTAGTGAACACCCTGAGGGCTGAGAAGAGGTCGAAAGCCATGGCCTGGAACTCATAGAGGATTCCCTCAGCTTGAAAGCACTCCTTCGTTGAGACGGCTGGATCATGACATGAAAGAACGTGTACTGAAGATCCACGGAGCAAAAAACTACAAGTTTTGCTCTAGAGATGGTATGATCTGAGACAGAGTTGCCATCCTGAAGGTGCGTGACCTGAGGAACTTGGTTCAGGCAGTGCAGATCTAGAATGGGGCATTAGCCCCCCCCCCCGTCCACTTTGGCACCAGGAAGTACCTGTAGACAAACCCTGGGTGTTCCGGAGTGTACGCTACTCAAACCATGAACTTCTTGTGGAGGAGCTGGACTACGTCGTCTCGAAGAGCCAACTGAGTATCTGCGGACACCAAGTCCTCCCATGGGTCGTGGGCTCGGCTTGGAGTGTACTGCTGTAATTCCAGAGGCAGACCCTGACCGACCACTTCCAGAACCCCACCTGTCTGTGGTGACAACGGAACAGGCGGAAAGGAAGTGGTGGAGCCATCCCCTCACATGAGGACCCAGGGGAAGCATGACAGGTATGAGGGTGCCCCTCCACCCCCATCACTGAGAAGGCTTGGTGGAGCCACTTGGTCCCTTTCCTCTGAGTTTACAGACCACCGAGGCCAATGACTTGGGCCTGGGTCACCAGGACTGAGCCAGCTGGCTAGCCTGATGCTGGGCTGGTTTTGCTGCAGGAGTGGAAGACTGAAAGGCCTTTTGCTTCTGTTGCCTGGAGCCCTTGGGATCCTTCTGTGCGGATGTTACAGAGTCCAAGGTGGCACTGGTCTTCTCAAGACGCTGGAGGGGACGTTCCACACCAGGCCTAAACAGGTCGGTGCCCAAGAAAGGAACATCTACCTGCATGTGCTGAGTGTCTGCCATGAAGGTCGAGATCCGCAGCCAAGCCCTACGGTGCATGGCTACTGCGGCCGCCACCAAGCAGGCACAGGAATCCCCCAGATCCAGAGCTGTCTGAAGTTGCTGCTTGGCCACAGCCTGGCCTTGATCTCGGACCTGCTTGACCGTGGTTTGGAGGTCTGCAGGCAAGTGAGGAATCACCTCATCCAAAGAGCCCAAGAGGGCTTGGGAGAAGTATGCCATCAAGATGACCGAGATTGCCTGACAGAGGCCAAGCGAGGAAGCAGCATAGACTTTTTTAGTCGCATGGTCCAACATCTTGGACTCCTTGTCCAGTGGCTTTTTGACATCCTCGATATTGCTCGAACACCGAAATACGGAGTTGGCAATCAGCCCTTCAGCCAAAAGGTGTTCCATGAAACCCGAGAGGGTACTAATGGGCACCGCATACTTGCGGGCCATCCGGGCAGAGGGTGCAGGGCAGGACTCAGGGCATTGCCAAAGCTCCAGGGGTTAGCTGACAATGGCCTCGGGCACTGAGAAAGACTCCATCAAAGAGTCTCCCTTTGTCCAGAATCTCTGTAAGGAAATAGCGAGCCCACTTCTGAATGGGCTCCATTTTCATCCCCATGAACTCGGAGTTGAGGTGCAGGATGCCCAGGAAGTAAATGGGCCCTTCCTCTGTCGAGAGATCCCCCACGGACTCCTCGTCAACTGAACGGGAGTGCAGTGAGGAATGAGGAATCCTCAGATGCGGAGGAGTCCGCATAAAGCAGCTGGGTGCCCAAGTCACCTTCAACCCTCCACAGGCGGTCAGGTGTGACGGTGACTGACAGCCGATGGGGAAGCCCCTTGGCCGGCCGAGACTCCTTAGTCAGAACACTGGTCAATGGCTGCTTGGGTGGCGGCTCCACCAAAACTGGCAGAGAGGCCAGCTTCGACCGAACAAAGATGGACTTGACCGGCTCTGCTCAGGGAGGGATGGTCTCAACCAACCCCACAGTGGGATTCAATGATGGCCTCTTGGGCGACAGCCAAGTGATTGCCAGTGTGGAAACCAGGGTTGGCTTTGTACCGGCCAGCACCAACTGTTGCCACATAAGGTCTTTGTAGCACTGATGCAACTTGCGCCGGAGCATCTTCTCACCCGAGGAGGATGAAGACAAAGAATAGCGGCAGCACAGCTTACCGTGGCACCATGAGTGGGAGTGCCGATGACGGTGAGAGCTACTTGACCCACTAGAGGAGGACCAACACCTCGACTGCTGGGGATGCTGACAGATCATCTCGGAGAGAGCCAGGGAATGCCGGGGCTCCTCCTGGTCTGGGTCTGTGACCGGAGGATTCTGATCAGCAGACTGAGCAGCCCCTTCTAAGGTCACAGGCAGGACTGGAGTCCTGAGGAGAGAGTTATCAGCCTCTTCAGATGACAACTGGTCGATTGGGTCGAAAAAAATCTCGGCCGCATCATTGGCTGGCATCTAGACCGACTGGCCTGATGGGGTCTCTCTGTGAAGCCAGCAGCCAAGGAGTTTCGACCATGGTCCAAACCAGGGAGTCTTGAGACCAAGAACACTCCCGGTCCCAGGAACATCAACGATGAGTCTCCTCTTTTTCAACTCCTTCTTTTCCTTTCGAGAGTGAGAGCTGTGAGATCCAGAAGGACCCTGATGCTTAGTCGGGAGGGATTGGCAGAGCTCCTTGAAGGAGCCAGAAAGGGTGGAGCCTAATTAGAGTGTCATGATGGCAGAAGCCAAGGAGGATTGAGCAGTGGCCCAAGCCACCTCTTCGAAAGCCGCAGGCTTCCAGCTACTCGGCAGACCACACAGCCACGGAGACCACCCAATGGGCATCTTTAGATTTGACAGGCAGATGTCATTCTTCTGTGTGGCCCAGCTTAAGGTGGGTGAGGTGGTTCTCAAGAACCATTGTGTGAAAAGGCCAACAAATATCACAGGCCTGGGTATCGTGTTCATGGCCCAGGCAGTAAACACATATGGCGTGGGGGTCAGTGTGCAATATCTTCTGCCCGCACGGGCACCAGAAAAATCCAGGTGTGGACTTGTCATCCATCGTAGTCAGGAAACTCAAAGACAAATACCAAAATGGTAGCAAAGGTTTTTAAAGCAATCCAAACAGATCAAAAGTGCAAGGGTCTACAACGCGGAAGCATGAAGAAGGGAACCTGCTTCTTCCAGCAGAAAGGAAGACCTGGCGTCATGGGGCGAAGCCGAGGGATATACCACCCGAGTGGGTGAGAGGAGCCAGCTTGAAGACTTTCTGCCACTTTTTTTTTTTGTTCTTTATTTTTTCATTTTATCATATATCTTAGCAATAAACGAACATACGAAGAAGCCAGCAGAAGACGGCTATTTGGTCTATCAAGTCTGCTCGTGTTGCAGGGTCCACAGCTTGAGCTAATGTCCCTGCCCTCCCTCCCCACTCCTCGCATCCTCCCTACCCATGATTCTTACCTTCCCCCATGGCTATTCCAGCCTCTCTTAAAGCTGCTCACTGTCTTTAACGAGATGACCTCTTCCAGCAGCGCATTCCAAGTGTCCATCACCCTGTCTGTGAAGAAGTGCTTCCTGACATCCCTCCTAAACCTCCCACCCTCCAGCTTAAAACTGTGCCCCTTCGTGATACGATTGCCACTCAGCTTAAAGAAACTTTCCTTATCAACATTATTTATCCTTTTCAAGTACTTGAATGTCCCAATCATGTCCCCTCCCTCTCTCCAGTCTTCCAGGGAGTACATGTTCAGTGCCCTTAACCTCTCCTTGTATGCCTTGCCCTGCTGACCGGCTATCATCTTTGTAGCCCTCCTCTGTACCTTCTCCAGCAGGTTAATGTCCTTTTTGAGGTGTGGGCACCAGTACTAAACTCCATACTCTAGATGCGGCCTTAACAGTGACCTGTACAAGGGTAGTATAACCTCCTCTCTCCTACTACTGATCCCCCTAGCTATGCATTCCAGCATCATGTTTGCCTTTGCAGCTGCTTTCTTGCACTGTGTGAAGTGCTTCAGGTCACTAGTGATCATCACTCTTGGGTCCTGCTCCTCCTCTGATGCAGCTACTTGGACTCCACCCAGGTAATACTCTGTCCTGGGATTCTTGGCTCCAATATGCATAACTTTGTATTTCTTGGCATTAAAGCCAAGCTGCGAGATCCTGGAACACCTCCCCAGCTTTTTCAGATCTTCTTTTAGGTCCTGTATCCCTTCAGCTGTGTCCACTCTCCCACAGAGCTGTGTCATCTGTGAATAGGCATATTTTGCCTTTAATGCCATCCCCAATGTCATTGATGAAGACACTGAACAACACCGGCCTCTGCACAGATCCCTGTGGGACCCCACTGGTTACATCTCTGGTGCCAGATAACTCTCTCCCCACCACCACCCTCTGGGTTCTGTCCCTCAGCCAGTTTTCCACCCATCTGACCATCTCCCCCCCCCAACTCCAAGATCCAACTTCCTGATCAACCTTTTGTGGGGCACAGAGTCAAAGGCCTTACTGAAATCAAGGTAGAGGATGTCTACTGCTTGACCCTGTCTACTGTCTTAGTGACACAGTCAAAGAAGTCAATCAGATTTGTCTGACATGATCTTCCCCCATGAACCCATGCTGCCTCTCATCATGGAGACCATGCTTATCTAGATATGTCACCAACCTTTCCTTTAGTATGATCTCCATGAGCTTGCCCACAATGGAGGTCAGATTGACTGGTCTGTAATTCCCTGGATCATCCCTGGGACCACTTTTGTGAAGGGGCACTACATATGCTGTTCTCCAGTCCTGTAGTACCACACCTGACTCTAGTGAACTATTAAATAGGTCTGCTAGTGGCCCTGCCAGCTCCTCAGCCAGTTCCTTTAGTGCCCTTGGATGTACTCTGTCCGGGCCTGGTGATTTGTCCACTTTCAATGCCAGCAGACCCTCCCTCACTCCATCACTATGTCTGTGTTTGCCTCCTTCCCTCCCTGCTCCTCTTTTCCCTCCTAAAGGCACTGGTCCATCCTTCTCCATGGTGAAGACAGAACAGAAGTATTCATTTAGTATCTCTGCTTTTCCTCCATTATCCTCCACCCACTCCACCCCTTTCTTAAGCCTAACAATCCCTTCCTTCTTGTCCCTTTCCTCACTTATATAGTGAAAGAAAGCCTTCTCCCCCTTCTTAATTCCTTCAGCAATTTGCAGCTCCTTCTGTGCCTTTGCTCCCCGGACTTCCTTACTTGCCTCACTAGCCAACCTTAGGTAATTTTCCCTATCCACCTCTCTCTTGGTCTTCCTGAATTTTATATAGGCCAACCTCTTTTCCCCTACTGCCTTGGCAACCCCAGAACTCAACCAGCTGGGCGCTTTGGCCCTTGTGTTCTTCCCCCTGAGCCTAACACACTCATCTGTGGCAACCATACAATACATATACATTGCATATAGTGAACAGACCACATACATATCCAACCATTGGGGGTTAAGCCCCTTAATCAGAGGAGAATAAACTTTTACGTGCATCCACTATATAGTGTTACGAGATTCAAGGGTACTCATGATATTAAACCATTAATAATTCCAACTTTGCTGTGTTGAAGAGTCCAAGAGCAACATGGCTACTATAGTTAAATTTAAGGATAGTCCATCAAAGTCCAGCCTTATTCAAGGAAACGTGTCCCCGCAGGGACAACTGGCGCTATGTATAAAACCTTAGTAGAGAACAAATCAGTCCTATTAAAACAATCTGCAGCAGATTAAACTTCCCCATCAAACAACATTTCTAAGGCAGAACAGAGTGTGCCTATGTTATGAGGGTAAATTAATATCTCCAGACAAGAGAAGAAAAATAAACGACATATACCTGGACTTTTCAAAGGCCTTCGATAAGGTGCTGCATGGGGAACTAATTGATGCATTAATAGTACATGGCTTAGATGGGAAAACAACTAAATGGATAGAAGCATGGCTTAAATTCAGAACACAATCTGTTAGTGTAAATGGGACTAACTCTGCTTGGGATGAGGTGACTAGTGGGGTGCCCCAGGGTTCTGTGTTGGGCCCTGCTTATTTAATATATATATTGCATCAATGTGTGTCAGCAGTGGTGTTTGGGTGTCTAAGTTTGCAGATGACACCAGGCTAGGGTATCCCGTGAATAACCAGGAAGAAGCTAAAAGACTTCAGGAAGCACTAAATGTATTAGAAACCTGGGCATTGGATAAAAAATTGCTTTTCAATGTGGATAAATATTGTGTTATGCACTTCGGGAGATTAAACAAACATTGGTCTTATACACTTGGAGGACAAATACTGAATGTTGTGGAGCAACAAAGTGACCTGGGTATTATGGTTACAAATGACTTGTCATTCAAAACACACTAACTCGGCCATTAAAAAAAGCAAGCAGTATACTACACTGCATTAATAAGCACATTACATCAAGAAGTAAGGAGGTCTTGCTGCCACTTTACACATCCTGGGTGAGACCGCATTTGGACTACTGCACGCAGTTCTGGTCACCTAGTGGAAGAACAGAGATAGTTGCACTGGAAAAAGTCCAGTGGAGAGCAAGCCAACATATACAGGAGGCAAAAGGGCAGGATTATCAAAGGAGGCTGAATACCTTGGGCTTATAGTCCCTGGAGTTTAGATGGTTAAGAGGGGATATGTGCTTAATTTATAAATCACTTACTGACCCAGGTCTATGGCAGCTTCTGGGTTTGAGATTTAGGGAATCAATCAATCAAGTCTTTATTTAACCAGGTGTTCATCGTTGAGCAGAAGCTCATTTGCAAGATGGACCTGGGTGGAGCATGAACAATTGTATATACAGGTCAACACAGGTATTTACAAGGCAATACAGATAATACTCTTTACAGAGAGGAAGAAAAAGAAGTTCATATGTACATAGAATTATACAGATATTGTACAGATTACACGTATTTACATACATAGAAGTGTCTATAGGAAGATAAAGCAGGTTATCTAAGGTTGCAGGAGGAAGTAACGAAGAAAAAAAAAATATACACCAGGTAGAGGTGAAGGTGGGGAAGAGAGGGAGGGAGTAGGGGAGAAAGGCTAGGAGGGCATGGTGCACAGAAAGGAGTTGGTAAAGCTGGATGTAGAGAAGGTGGATGGAGAAAAGGTATGTGAGCCCCGGATTGAATGCTATAAAGCACGGGCATGGTAGGATGTCACAACCCAGGGTAGTGAGCTCCTATCCGAGGTTGGGAAAGGAAGAATAAGGGGATGGATGGGCCTAGTGTTGATAAGACAGGGGGATAAGAGACAGAACAATTAGGCTGGTGAGGAGCAAGCTGGGGGGGCAGTACTTAAAATTGGGTCTAGGCGTGGCTATATACCAGTACTGGGTCTGAGTGGGTGAAGCAATTACATACTTGTCTGATTGTACGGAAATAAAGCATCTTGAAAGCATTTATACCGATTAGAGTGCTTAATTTGAGGGTTTTTTATAGATCGTTCCATAAGGTAGGTAGCATGAAGCTTATGGCTGCCCTGCCGAAGCGGGATTTTGCTTTGGGTACTTCAAGTGTAATAGCTGAGTAACTTCTTAACGCGTATTTCCCAATTATACTCAGGGGAAGACAGCAGGAGATATAATAGGCAGCTTATTAGAGATGGCTCTATAGGTCCAGAGAGCGTGCTTGCATGCTTGAACTTTAGTGATGTCCATCCCACTGCCGCATATAGGGTGCAGTGATGTGTGTCAAGGGGAGTCCTGCTTATAAACCTCAGTGCTCGATGGTAGAGTGTGTCCAGTTTAGCCATGTAAGAGTTGAGGCATTGGCTGTAGAGGAAGTCAGCGAATCAACCAATGATAGGAAAATGGATTGGACCAGTTGTTTCTTGGCATTTCTGGTGAGAAATTGCTGATTCTAAAAACAGTCCAAGCCTTTGGCAAGTCATTAAGCAAGTCCTCGATATGTTCAATGAAGGAGAGTCTTTGGTCTATCCAAACTCCCAGATACTTGAATTTTGTAACAAATTCTAGTTTTCACCTAGAACTGTGGTAATTTGGGGAACTGTCCCACTGGACACAGGGTTAGCTGTACGGATAACAGGAGAGAGGACCATCGCTTTAGTTTTTTAGCATTAAGGAGTAGCTTTTTTTGGAGGAGTTGGCTTTGCAAAAGGTTGAATTCTGACTGTAGGTCATTGCAGGCAGCTTCAGGTGTTGGGCGACTCACGTAGAGAACTGTATCATCTGCAAACAGATGGATGCTGGCTTCTTTTATATAGTAGTCGATGTTATTAATGTAGATTGCAAAAAGTAAGGGCCCTAATATAGAACCTTGAGGTACGCCTCTTTGCAGAGTTTTTAAGGGGGACAGGCCTCCTTCGGCTTTAACTTGTTGAAGGCGCCCTGTAAGATAGTCAGTGAACCAACGCAGAGAGGAGGGGTCCACACCTATGGTTTGAAGGGCAGAGAGGAGCAGACTATGGTCGACTGTGTCGAAAGCCTTGCTTAGATCAAGGAAAACAGCACAAATAAAGTTTTTGCTCTCAAGATTACGCTGCCAGTCGTTAGTAACTTTGGCGAGGGCTGAGATAGTGCTATGTTTAGCTCTGAATCCGGACTGCATAGGATTTAGCAGTTCCTAGACTCAAGGTGAGTCCTCAGCTGTGCATTTACAATTTTCTCTGGAGCTTGGACAGGACCAGAAGGAGGAAATTGGCCTGTAGTTATTGAGATCGCCACGGTCACCTGATTTGAACAGTGGTATGACATGTGCTGTCTTCCATATGGTGGTAAGGTGCCCTGAGACAGGGATAAGTTAAAAAGGTGGGTGACGGGTATCGCTAGTACGTGGTAGGCAATTTTAAGGAAGTAAGGGTCAAGGGAGTCGACCCCAGCACTTTTTCTAGTATCCAACTGAAGCAAGAGGTCCTCTACCTCTTTCACATTTACAGAAAAAAGGGTTTTGAAAGAACTCTTAAAACTGAAGGTGGACAAAGCAATGAGGCCTGATGGGATTCATCCCAGAATTCTAAAAGAACTAAGGGTAGAACTAGTGACACCACTGACTACCCTTTTTAACAAATGGGAGGATGGGGTGGTGCCCGAGGACTGGAGGAGGGTAGATGTGATTCCCCTTCACAAAAGTGGGAGCAAGGCAGAAGCAGGAAACTATAGACCTGTTAGTTTAACCTCAGTGATAGGGAAAATGATGGAATCACTTCTAAAAGAAAGAACTGTCGAGTATCTAGAGGCCAGAGGGCACAGGACCCAGGGCAGCATGGATTCACAGCGGAAGGTCATGCCAGACTAATCTGATAGATTTCTTTGACTGGGTGACCAAAGTAGTAGATCAGGGAGGGGCTGTGGACATGGCCTACCTAGACTTTAGCAAGGCATTTGACACAGTCCCACACAAAAGATTAATATACAAGTTAGCCAGCCTGGGTGTGGGTCCCAAGATGACAGCCTGGGTAAAGAATTGGCTGGAGAATAGGACACAGAGAGTAATAGTAAATGGAGTCCACTCAGAAGAAAGGAGGGTTACTAGTGGGGTACCGCAGGGTTCAGTATTAGGACCGCTCCTCTTCAATGTCTTCATAAGCGACATTGCAGAAGGACTGGAAGGAAAAGTATGTCTCTTTGCAGATGACACTAAGATCTGCAACAGAGTTGATGCACAGGGTGGGGTGGAAAGGATGAGAAGGGACTTGGCAAGGTTAGAGGAATGGTCAAATGTATGGCAGCTTAGATTCAATGCTAAGAAGTGCAAGGTAATGCACTTGGGAAACAAAATCACAGGGGAAGAGTACATAATGGGGGGTGAGATACTAACAACAACACAAATGGAGAGGGACCTGGGGGTAGTCATATCAGATGACCTAAAGATGGGCAAGCAATGTGAGAGGGCAGCAAGGAGGGTGGGGATACTGGGATGACAGGGAGAGGCATCACCAGTAGAAAACAGGAAGTTATTATTCCTCTGTACAGACAGCTGGTGAGACCCCATCTGGAGTACTGTGTGCAGTTCTGGAGACCTAATCTCCATAAAGACATAGACAGGATGGAAGCTGTCCAGAGGAGGGCACTAAATGGTGCAGGGTCTGCACCGGAAGACATATGAAGAGAGACTTAAGGAGCTTAATATGTATAGCCTCGAGGAAAGGAGAGAGGGGACATGATAGAAACTTTCAAGTACCTCAAGGGAATCAACAAAGTCCAAGAGGGTAGCATCTTTCAAAAAGAGATGTGCAAGAACAAGAGGGCACAATTTGAAGATGGGGGCAGCTCAGAGGTAATTTAAGGAAGTATTTTTTCACAGAGAGGGTTGTGGATGCATGGAACGGCCTTCCGGAGGAAGGTTGTGGAGTCAAAAATCAGTGGTGGAATTCAAGCATGCATGGGATAGTCATAAGGCAGTTCTGGGGGTTGGGGGTAGGAAGACGTAGGCTGCTGGTTAACTAGGATCTGCAGCTTATCCAGTAGGTAGGGAAATGGGCAGACTGGGTGGGCCAAGCGGTCCTTATCTGCCGTCAAATTCTATGTTTCAGTGTGGCAGGTTGAAGTGAGAAAGGCGGCGAAGCTATTGGAGTTTCAGGCAGTTGGCTGGCAGTCTGGGAGCGAAGTATGTTTGCAGGGGAGTTATCAAATGCCATGCCTGCAGTAGCAAAGTGGTTATTGAATGCGTCAAGTATATCCATCTTTTGGTTATAGTCAGGTTGCCAGAGGTAATCTTGGTCGGAGTGAATTTCCTGGGAGTGGCTTAGCAGATCACTGATTGTGTTCCAGAGCTTGATTGGGCTCTTTGTGGCAGAGTCGAGTTCGGATTTGAAGAAGGTGGTCTTCGATTCTCTGATTGTTTTGGTACATAAATTTCTAGTCTCCTGAACTGGTTCCAATCCTCTGCAGTGTTCAGTCTGCGTGCTTTTTCCAGAGCTTATCTCTTTCTAGAAGCAAGGACTTGATCTGAGGGTGAACCATTTACAGGTTTTGGTCCTAGTTCGAACTTTAATCAGGGGAGCATACTTATTAAGGGCCCTTGATAGAATGTTGTGGAAGATATTGTAAGCTGACGTAATTGTTTTGGCCAGGTAGAAATCTTGCCACTCAGGCGAGTACTTAAGCTCGTTTAGGTAGGCATGTTCATTGAATCATTGTGTAATATTAGGGCATACCCTCTACAATTGATAGTGGATTGTCCTAAAACAAAGAAAAGAAAATCCTGGCTCACCCTAAGAGTAACAAACATCTGAAATAAACTACCTTTAGAAGTAGTAGCCAGTTACAGTATGAATATCTTTAAAAACAGATTGGATAATTTTCTTATTGCACATAAGGTCCAGGGATATTGATAAACTGGCGAGCAAAAGGTCTACTGTCTACATGGCTCTGTTCTTACCTATGATACCTATGATCCCCATAGAATGTAAACTGAACCCAAACGGGAGAAACAAAAAGCTCAAACCTTAGCCCTTCTTCTTACATATTTCTAAACTGGAGCAACCCCACGATACAATATAGATCTAATTAAAGCAGAACACTTTGCTTATAACAGGATTTTAGTAGGAAACAGGTCCCATAATAATGTCCAATATTTCAGGTGTCTTCCTCAGTTGCCGCAGTTTTTCTTCGCTTCTTAGAGACTGCTACCAATGGGTCGGCCCATTTACCAGCTTCAACCGGGTCTGAAAAATATATACTTTTCCTTGATGCGTGATTCGCAATCTTGCAGGGAAAATAACAGTATGGGTGATACCCGTTTCCTTCAAGGATCTTTGCACTCCATCGAACCGCTTCCTACGTTGTCGGGTCGAGTAAATAATATCTGGGAAGAAATACACCAGAGCGTCTTCCTGCATGCTCTCCGAGCGCATCTAAGAATACAATCCCTAGTGCCAACCTCTATCATCACTACCATTAGCGTTCTGGGCTCCTCCGAATTCCGTGGCCGACTTCTGGGGGTGACACAATACACTTTCTGAATATCCCACGAGATGTCATCACCTTCCGGCAGCAACTCTTCAGTGAGCCACTCATTAATGTACATAATAGGGTGATCTCCTTCACTCCCCTCGGGGAAACCAATAATTCTGATGTTACCCGTGCGAGCCTGATTTTCCAGGGCCTCTAGCCTAGCATGGAGGTGTTGGTTTTCTTTGACCACTAATGCGTTGGTTGTGGTGTTGGTAACCGTTTGCTTTCTACAGTACCTCATCTCACTTTTAAGCCCATTTACTGCGTTCTCTATCACCAAAACTCGACCGCTGAAGTCATCCCCCTTCTGCTTTAAGGTGGAGACAGAGGCAATTAAGTTCTGGAGCTTATGTCCCAGGGATGCTATAGTCTCTGTAGGTTTGGTGTCTCCTTCGGCCTGCTGGTTAGAAAGCGATCGCAAGGCCCCACAGATTCCCTTACTTCTCTCCGATTCACTCTGCATCTTATCCTTCTTGGGATTGCCCATTATAGTCAATTCAAGGCCTCGCATTTCAATTCTGATGTTTAAAACTTGTTTCTGCAGCCCAAAAATGCCAAATTTTAGCGAATAAGCTGTGTTTGATGAGGAGCTATACAAATCCGCTGCTACACTGCTTGGGCTCCACAGCGCCCCCCTTCTGGCACTTCTTAAAGGGGAAAGGACCATGGCAACAAGTGTGGATAGACCAACATATCTACGTCTCTAGAAAGAACATTTACATAAGAACTTACCATAACAGTAGATCTTCGAAGGGGATCTCAGTCATCAGGCAACACCGTAGGAACTTCACCGTCAGTGAAGGGGAATCCACATGAAAGATTTTTAGCAGTACAACTGGAGCCGCCCCACGCCGTTGATGTCACCAAACCTATAAAGGCATGAGCAGCCCTGCTCCTTCCTCAGTTCTCTCCCCGGGAGACAAAGGGAGCATACTCCTATCCATGTGGGGCCGAGGAGAGAGAAAAAGAGAGAGAGAGAGAGAGAGGTGCCCAGATCTATATGAAAGGCAGGATACACCAGACAGACAGTTCCTAGACAGGAGCCCTAAGGAGGAGGATGGTGGGAGAGAAAGCATACATGATGACTAAGATCTCCCTGAAGCTCTAATGTTACAGTAAGTTCTTACGTTAACTGTTGTATCTTTTTTGGGGATATTTCAGTCATCAGGTCACACTGTAGGAACAAGTTCCAAGCAGTTACAGGTGCAGACAGACAGTCTGGGAGGAGGACTCCTCACAAACTTGAGACAGGAGGACCTGCAGCACGACCCTGACAAAACCTGCATGGACTCTTAAGACAATGTCCAGACTGTAGTGCTTTGTAAAAGTATGGACGGTACTCCAGGTGGCAGCTGCACAGATGTCCGTGGCTGAGACCCCTCGGAAACAAGCCACAGAGGTAGCCATGCCTCTGGTGGAATGAGATTTGAGAGCATCAGGCAGTTCTTTGCCATACTTGTTTTAGCAAAACACAATGCAATTTGCCAGCCAGTTGGATTAACATTGCTTAGAAATTAAAGCACCCTCTCTACCTACAGCGAAGGAAACAAACAATTGTTTTGACTTTTCTACAATCCTTGGTGCGAAGCAGGTAGTACTAAAAAGCTCTGCGCACATCTAATATATGGAGCAGTGCTCCCGCTGGATTGGCATGCTCAGGAAAATAAACCAGAAGGTGGAGAGACTAGCTGAGTGTAAACTTGGGAGACCACCTTAGGGAGAAACTTAGGATTTGTGCTCAAAGACCCTGTCTTTCTGAAAAATCTGAGCCTGGGTCAGCAGGTTCCAGCAAAGGGGCAAAATGACTGGAGGCTCCTCCGCCAGCTGCTTAAGCAACGGAAACCATATCTGCCAAGACCAGAATGGAGCTACCAGAGTCATACTGGCCCCCTCCATCTGTAGCTGGATGAGCACCCTCAATTACAGGAAATGGAGGGAAGGCATAAAGGAACTTCCCACTCCAGGAGAGGGACGTGTCTCGCCAGAAAACTCCAGGCCCTGGATCTAGCAAGCAGAAATTGGGCAGGTCTGCATTGAGTGGGGACACAAAAAGGTCCAACTCTGGGCAACCCCATCCATCAAGCAAGTCTTCAGCGACAGATGAGAGGAGCTCACATTTGTGCATGCTGGACTGAGTCCGGCTGAGGTTGTCAGCTAGAGTGTTTAGCATGCCTGTTACGCGGAATGCCGAGAGTGTCAGACAGTGATCTAGCACCCAGTACCACACTCTCATGGCCTCCCTGCATAGAGGGTACGAGTGAGTCCCCCCCCCCATGCTTGTTGATGTAGTGTACTACACTCAAATGTCTGGCTGTTTCAGCAGCTGGCCTGGAGCAAGGTGTTCCTGAAAGGCCTGCATGGCATAGAGCATCGCCCTCATCTCCAGGACACTGATATGCAAGGAGATCTCCAACTGAGACCAAGAGCCCTGGGTCTGAAAAGGACCCAATGGTGCTCCGCAAGCCCAGACCTGAGGTATCCATGGTGAGGATTTGCTGCAGGGAGGATATCAAGCAGATTCAAGGGGTCCATCCACCACTGCAGTACCTTGTGGACTGGGGATGAGATCAGGACTGGACAGTCCAACTCATCTGTGTGCTGGTCCCACTGCACTCGGAGGGTCCACTGAAGAACATGCATATGAAGTCTGGCCAGTGGAACAGTCAGTATGGCAGATGCCATCAGGCCCAACAGTCTCAGGCAGGAATGTGGCGGCTCTGAGTGACTCCCTGAGCCTGAGCTAAAAGGCACTCTGCTCTGTTTTGGGGCAAGAAGGCTTTCCCTTGGGCTGAGTCCAGAACTGCCCCTATGTACTGTAGCCTTCGAGACAGTTCTAGAACTGACTTGAGCAGACTGATGTTGATGCCCAGCGAGCGGAAAAGCTGGAGAGTTCGCTCCAGAGTCACCAAAGGCTGTTCCCTAGATGGGGCCTTTAGAAGCCACTCACCCAGATAGGGGAAAACATACAGTCCCTCCCTTCTGAGAGCTGCTGCTACTCATTTGGTAAAGACTAGTGGTGCAGAGGACAAGCCAAAGGGCAGCACCTTGAACTTATAATGCTCACCCTGAAAGGCAAAACAGAGAAACTTCCTGTGAGGAGGAAAGACAGAATTGTGCAGGTAAACGTCCTACATGTAAAGTGAACAGAGCCAATCCCCTGTTTTGAGAAGGGGCATTAGGCCCAGTAAGGTTACCATCCAGAACTTTTTGTACTGAACATACAGACTGAGGTCCTTTAGGTCTAGAATGGGCCTCAGATCGCCGGTCTTTTTGGGTACCAGGAAAAATGTGGAATAGAACCCTTTGTTTCTCTGGTGCCTGGGCACTGGTTCGATTGCCTGCTTGTGTAGAAGAGACTGCACCTCCTCCTCCTGGAGAACAGACAGGTGAGCTGGGGTGTAACTGGAGGGTTTCTGGAGGTTGCTTGATGAGCTCCAGAACGTGCCTCTTCTCTATGATCTGCAGAATACATGCATCTGAAGTTATGGCTCTCCACTGATTCAGATGGAGAGAGAACCGATCTCCGACCACCGCCTCCTGGTCCGGGACCAGAAGGGGGAAGGGGAGTTTGGCAAGGAGTCAAGCAGAGGTGGAGCCAGCCACTTGGGCTGGTCCCTCATTTCTGCGGTGCTTGGTCGCAGCTCCAGTACTGGAGGGGGCAGGCAAGGCAGATGGGGCTCTGCATTTCTCTTGGGGCCAGGAGGCTGTACTGGGCCTACTGCGTGCTTTGCAAAAGGGAGGGTGACCTCCACCTCTCAGTTGGGTATGGTAGAGGGAGTGGACAGACTTGAGGCCCTGCCCAAGGCTTGCAAATCATTAATAATATCCTGGACATCATTGCCAAACAGCTTAGTGCCATTAAAGGGAACATTAAGCACATTTTGCTGAACATCAGCAGAAACCTGGATACTCTTAGCCAGGAGTTCCTATGTAGGCATATGCCTGTGGCAGCCACCCTGGCAACGGTGTCAGCAATATCATAGAGGGCCCCGAGGAGATGCTTGCTAACATCCTCAGCTGCTGGGAGGCACTGAAGCAGCTCCTGCTTTTGTGTGCCATCTGGAAGGGTCTGTGCCATGGCCTTGCCCTTTTTCTAACTTGCATTTCACAACACCCTTCCCCCCTCTCTTCTCACTTTAACCTACATTAAATCATGCCTTAAATCCTTAAATCTTTTCGCACCACACAGGCGACCCAGGTTCGGGAATGAGCCCAGGGCGCCAGGGTTGGTCAGGGAGGAGAAGAATGACGCGCCCAACAGCTGCTCTTCTTCTCCGGGGGGGGGGTCGCTGCAAGCTCCCGTCGCTATACCGTCATCTAGGGAAGCCTGGTGGTTAGGTGCAGTAGTGGAGCAGCAGAATGGGCATTGGGCAGATGTCAGCAGGGGGCGAAACCTTCCAGCTCATTGGCCCCCACTGCATGCCGACATCTAGGGAGAACAAGGGGAAATCCCCTCGGTCTTTCCCATGCGACGACACCTCCCTGCTCCTCTCAGGTTCGCAACGGCAGACCCCGGTGTACAGGATCCGCATCTCAGCATGTTGGCTTTGGGGAGAAAGGGGAGTGCCTCCTCACCCCGCCCAGGGGGTTATCGGGGTGCCTTGGTTACTGTGTGGATCCATGATACTCTAGGGGCAGACCACAGCGAGACCAGGGAGAGCAGTTCAGAGGATGTCTGAGAGAGGGGAGAGACGAGGTAGTCAGGAGCATAAATACTAGGTTAAAAAAAATAATCCCTTAAATCTTTCAAGTGTTGCACTTATGGTCTACGATTTGAATAATTGCCTGTACTGTTATTCTCATTATCTTGTCTACTTCTTGTAACCCTGTATCACCTGACTGTATGTATTGTATTTCTTCTGGATCACCTAATTGTATGTATTGTATTGCTTCTGTTCCTCAGGTCGCCCCTGAAAAAGGGACCTTCATGGGCCCAGTGGGCCAACCCAGTCATCAAAATTCAATAAATAAAATAAATAAATGTTGGTATTTTACTATGTGAGATAAGTAGTTTGCAATCCTCAAACCCAGAGTGAAGGAGGCATACACCCTCTTGCTCCATAGGTAATTTCTGTGAGACTCTTTACCTGGAGAAGGGAACTAAGGTGCTTAAGTGCCTTAGACCTGTCATGAGCTGCCTTGATGACCACCGAGTCTGTCTTGGGCTGAGCAGCATAGCAGGGGAGCCCTTGGGGGGCATGATAGAGTTTATCTGCTCTGCGAGGCATAGCTCGCATCATGTCTGGCCTGTGCCAGGCTGCTGTGGCTGCATTCCTCAGAGCAGGTAAGATTGGAAGAAAGATTATGGGGGGAGATTTCGGGATCTCCAAGAAATCCACCAGCTCCTTTCTGGTGGCATCCTTTTCCTCAGTGTGGAAGCCCATGGCTAAGGATATCTGTTTCATTACATTGAAAAATGTGGGGTCCTCAGGAGGAGACCTGGGAGTATGCTTCACTGAATCCTCACTGATAGAGGAGGCGGTAAATCTGTCAGAGACCAGGATCTCTTCCTCTTCTTCCTCCTCATTATCAGGAAGAATGAAGTCTGGGTGGTACTCCTCCTTGACGTTGACATCTTCTAAATCTAGGTTTGGCATCAGATGCGCTGATGATGGCCCGAGGAGAGCTTCCAGACAGTTGGTGAGACCCCATATGGAGTACTGCATGCAGTTCTGGAGACCCCATCTCTGCAAAGACATAGGGTGGAGGCTGTCCAGAGGAGGGCAACCAAAATGGTGCAGGGTCTGCACCGGAAGACATACAAAGAGAGACTAAAGGAGCTTAATATGTATACCCTCGAGGAAAGGAGGGAGAGGGGGGGGACATGATAGAAACTTTCAAGTACATCAAGGGGATCAACAAAGTCCAAGAGGGTAGCATCTTTCAGAAAAAGAGATGTGCAAGAACAAGGGGGTACAATTTGAAGATAGAGGGGAGATGACTCAGAGGTAATGTAAGGAAGTATTTTTTCACAGAGAGGGTTGCAGATGCATGGAATGGCCTTCCTGAGGAGGTCGTGGAGTCAAAAACAGTGAGGGAATTCAAGAATGCATGGGACAGACATAAGGCAATTCTAGTGGGGGGGTAAGAGAAAGCAGGATCTGCAGCTTATCCATTAGGTAGGGAAATGGGCAGACTAGGTGGGCCAAGCAGTTCTTATCTGCCACCATCTTCTCTGTGAAAAAATACTTCCTCACACTGTCCCATCTATCTTTAAATTGTGTCCCCTTGTTCTTGCACATCTCTTTTTTCTGAAAGATGCTACCCTCTTGGACTTTGTTGATTCCACTGAGGTACTTAAAAGTTTCTATCACGTTCCCCCACTCCCTCCTTTTCTCAAGGGTATACATATTAAAGGACAAAGAACCTCTGTGTGCAAACACTGAGGCAAGGGTTACCCCAAAGGGCATTTGGCTGGGAAGCCAAGTTTCAAGAAAATACAAAATCACGCATTGTGGGGGCATGTGTGATTTTGTATACATATTAAGCTCCTTTAGTTTCTCCTCGTGTGACTTCTCTTTCAGACCCTGCACCGTTTTAGTTGCCCTTCTCTGGACTGCCTCCATCCTGTCTATGTTCTTGAGGAGATGGGGTCTCCAGAACTGGACGCAGTACTCCAGATGGGGTCTCACCAACTGTCTGTACAGAGGGATAACAACTTCCTGTTTTCTGCTGGTGATGCCTCTCCCTATACATCCCAGTATCCCCCAGCCCTCCCTACTGCCTTCTCACATTGCTTGCTAACCTTAAGGTCATCTGATATGATTACCCCAGGTCCCTTTCCATTTTGTTGTTGCTACCCCCCACTGTGTAATCTTCCCCTGGGTTTTTGTTTCCCAGGTGCATTGTTTTGCACTTATCTGCATTGAATCCAAGCTGCCATACTTCTGACCATTCGTGCAACCTTGCCAAGTCCCTTCTCATCCTTTCCACGCCTCCTTGTGTATCAACCCTGTTGCAGATCTTTATGTCATCTGCAAAGAGGCATACCTTTCCTTCCAGTCCCTCTGCAGTGGGTAAAGATGGCCCACAAACAATCAGACTTCACTATTTTTCAAACCCTTTTTTATAACAGGCAATAATGTGATTCTTGAGTGAATGAAGTACTAGGCTGACAACCAAGTACTTTATCCTCAAAAGATAATCACATTACTATTGAGGACAATGAGCCAACCAGCACATTATCATGGTTACGCTATCATGTGTTTGAAAAAGCTAGTGGTACTGCTTTTTGTCTTTAGATTTTTTATATTTTATATATTTTTATATGTTATTACAGGCAATAATGTGATTCTCAAGTGAATGAAGTACAAAGTCGACAACTGAGCACTTTATCCTCAAAAGACAATTACATTGAGGATAATGCACTCTTCTCACTTTTCTGCACTTGTTTGCAGTTGCTGCTGTAAGTGCAGACTAATCAGAATGTAAGGTAAGATGATAAGGTCACTGCTATCACTTCGTTGAAAATATAAATACTGCTTTAAGCTCTCAACCACCATTTTATTGAGAATAAAATGACAATTACGAGTTTGCTGTGCCATAATTGGAAGGCGGTAGTTGCAGGTGACTTCAACATAAAATGGGTTGATAAAACTAGTACTGCACAAAAGAATATGGTGTCCAGCCTTTACCTCACACAGGTAGTAAAAGACTGCACCAGGACCAAGTATAAAACTGGAACCAGCACACTTATTGACTTGGTACTGGCCACCCACCTGGAAAGGGTAATAGAAGTCACTGTGTTGCTGGACACTATTAGTGACCATTCCCCAGTACTTTGTGCCTGGACTGCCAAACTTGCCAAGTCTCCCCCTAAAACTATGTACAGCAGAGTACTTCATAAAGGCTAACTCGCTGAATTCAAAGCATACCTGGCCCAATTAGACTTGAGTTATCTTGACTCCATGCCTGATATTGACTCAGCTCTGGACTACTTCCTAAAACAGTTTAATGCTGACTGCGACAAATTTGCAGCACACAAAAAATATAAGATCAGAGGTACAACCACTGAGTGGATTAATCCATCTGTCCTATCCCAGATGCAAGACAGAGATAATTTGTGGCTACGGGCTAGAGCCTCTGGCTCTCTTGTGGACCTGCAAAGGTATAAGGCTGCCTGAAATAAATGTACAAGAGAAATAAGGCAGGCTATGTTGTTGTATTATAAAGAATAACAAGCAAACCACTGGGGAAATGGGAAAAAGTTTGGGGAAAACATAAAGGAACTCCTGGGTAGGGGTGACAAATCATAGCCCATCATGATCTGCGCAAACGGGTCTGTTACCCTTGACCCAGAAGAGATTCTGTAGCAAATACAGTACATTTTATAATGTTTTTACCAATCTCAGTGCAGTCCTTCCCCCTGATGGTGAGTCTGACCCCACTGCCAAACAGAGTGACAATCAAGCCACTGCCTCTCCCAAAAATCCTAACAACTCAAAGTTCTACTTTTAATTCATCTCTGTAAAGGGACAATCAAGTATGCAAAACGGGTACTGGGTAAAAACAGAGTGGGAAGTGACACTCTGGTCATAAAACTGGTGGCTCTATCCCTGGGTGAACTTGCTCTCCCCCTGACCAAACTGTCACAAATTCACTCAGCAGGTCAGGCCCTCTACTCCCAAAGTGTCAACTTCTAAGTGCAGTCTTGTGAACAGTGTAACAGACAAGGTAACCCTCTTGTCTGTTTTTTCGAGTTTGGATCAACCTTTTGTCTCAGTTCTGGAGGGATTCAAACTGTTAACCTCTTGCTAGCATACCCAATGCACAGGCTCAGATATATCTGTCTTCGGGGGGGGGGGCAAGATATCTTTGCCTACGGGCACCTAACCAGGTATTCAGAGATGAACCCTTTAAAACTTTTATAAAGACCTCAGATTTAAAACTCTTCTCTTTCCAGTTTGATACCACCAGACAAGCTATATGTCTGTTGAACCATAACTATTTCTTAGCAAAAGAAAGCAATTCAAAGACAGATCAGGTTTTCTCTAAAATTAGAGTTTTTTCTAAAATATATATGTCAAACATACAATACAGGACCCTTATATCACAAGACATACGTATCTTTAAACAAAACAAGATTTTAAAACAGTGCAATTCCTACACCTATATTTAGATTTTTCTGGCTTTCTAAATACCTCTTTTCAGTGCTCAGATGTTTTCTTGGTCAGTGTCGGATACAAAATGCACATCTATAGTGAAAGAGAATAATCTTTACAAGCAGTATTGGCCAACCCCTTTTTGGATGAAGTCATCCAGCCCCTCCTCTGTCGAATATCTAACAAAAATATATTTTTATACAACCACAGGATGTAATTTCAAAGTATTAATTCTGCAACCTTGGCATAACTCAAGTTGCAACGACACCTTTTTTGATCTCATGCTGTACCCTCTTCACATAGGCTTCATAGGGTCATTTACAACCCTACACCTCTATGTAACATCCTAGCTTCCCTTATTTTAATGTCATAAACCTAGTTTATGATTTCTCTCTTAACAAAAAATTAACTTAAACAAGTCTGTAATTAGCGCAGAGAAACAGGATCCTTAATGAAAGTCTTCCAGTAACACATTGTCTCTAAAAACTGAGTGTGTGATACATACTGTCAGCAGTTCTCTTGGCCTGCATCTGTCACCTAAAATCTGGGAGGGGGGGGGGAATGAGAGAGGTCATTCCTAGAGCATTTGAATTTTCAGCAGAGACATTAATACATTTTATATTAAAAACAATATAATACAGCACTCAGAACTGGCTATCTACGTCACACAAACTATTTAACATTTCTCTGCATCACTCCTAATTCCCGGGTATCTGGAAAACTGCTCTAGTCACCCCTGTACACAAAAGTGGAGACTGCTCTCTTGTCGCCAATTACGGGCCAATATCAATATTTTCCCCATTGTCCAAGACCCTTGAAAGAATTGAATCAGACCAACTACTCACCTACGTCTGTAAATATAACGTCCAATGTCAACAACAGCATGGGTTCAGGAAGCTTCATAGCACCAACACTGCTCTTATTGAGTACATTAACTTCCTGCATGTGGCCCTTGATAGTGGCCCCATGGTGGGTTCCATTTACACTGATTTAACAAAAGCATTTGATTTGGTAAATCACTCACTACTGCAAGCCAAGCTCCACGCCCTAGGCCTCTCCTCAGACACAGTGACTTGGATCCACAGGTACCTTACCAACCGTTCACAGTATCTGAAGTTCAGTGGATCATTACCTGATGTTAAAAGTGTCTCAACTGGGGGTGCTGCAGGGCTCAATACTGGGGCCACTCCTTTTTGGACTCTTTATAAATAATCTCCCTGAAGCTTGCCCCACCTCAAAGGTGCTTCTATATCAGGATAATGCTGTCATTCACTGTAGTAGTCCAAGCCAGGAGACTGTCACTTGTGACCAATAATGTAGTTTTGAATCCCTGGAAAAGTGGTTCAAACAAAATAAGCTCATACTGAACTACAAGAAAACCAAAACCATGCTGTTTGCTGGTCCTCATATGAAAAAAGCACCCCCCTTTACCATTATACATAAGAAAGGGGATACTTTAAAACAGGTGGACTAATTTAAATACTTAGGATTCACCCTTGATGACACTCTCTCCTTTGCTCCTCATGTAGACAACATAGTTAATTCTGTTAATAAAAAAAAATGGGAGCCCTGTACAGGTAACAATACAACCTCACCCCTGGATCCAAATGTATTGTTGTAGCCAGTACAATCCTCCCGATACTTGACTATGACCTACCAGTATACGGTGCAGCCAATGACTCTGTTCTCAACAGAGTCTCGCTGATAATAAATAAGGCATATCATTTTGTACTTGGGACTGACAGACCATACCTGCACACTATATTCTCAAGCCAATTGGCTTCCCCTCCAGGACAGAATAAGATACCAGACTTGCCTGCTTGAGAAAAAAGCTCTACTAAGCCTCACCCCACCTGCAATTCAAAACCCTCTGCATCCTGTTCTCAATCAAGATTCTTCCAGGAATATGATCAGGAATGCCCTATTGGTACCATTCAGTAGAACAAGTCTGGCCTCGCGTTCCTTTGCTGTCAGAGCTCTGCAGTGGCTGAATGAAGTACTTGTACCCTTGCTGAGCCTCCCCAAAATAACCCATTTCAAGAATGAACTAAGAACGGTTCTGTCACTTGGTTCTAAATGCAAATGTTACAACTGATTCTTCTGACAACTTGTAACCATAAGCCTTATTTTATTGCGCTTGCTCAATTCGTGACGAAGCTCGTTTGGAACTGCTCTTGCTCATGCTGCTCTGTAGAGTTACTACTTGTAAATCTATACGGCCAAGTGTAACTGCTACAACCAATTGATTTTGACAGCCTGTAACCATAAGCCATTTACTATTACGCTTGCTCAGTTTCCTGACAAAGTTCCTTTGACCTGCTCATTTGTATTGTTACTACTTGGAATACCAACTCTGATGGTGCGGTGTCTTGACAATGCTCCATTGTGTGCTGCTTTTGACAACTGTCCTGGTTGGCTATGCTATCTCTTTTATTTATTTTTTAACAATGATGTGGAACCTTTGTAAATGAGCACTTGTGCTCAAAGGTGTATTTCCAAATAAATAAATAAATAATGAAAATACTTATGGTGGTAACTCTCCACTCCTCCTTCCTCACTTTTTTGAAGTGGCTGCTGTCAGTGCAGACCAATCAGAATGTATGGTAAGATGATAAGGTCACTGCTATCATTTTATTGAAAATATAATGACTGCTCTAAGCTCTCAGCTGTAATTTTATTGAGAATAAAATGACATTTATGAGTTTGCTGTGGAATAAACTGTTTGTGACTCTAGCATGTGACTGGATAGTATAATTTGTTTTATTTCACTGCTGAGGTGTATTTATTTAAGCAATAAGGCATGACGGAGGTGCACTATGGTGGGATAATGGCCCATCTCGGTTGGGCTGAAACGCGAGGTGAACCAGAGTGTTCTACCACTCAAGAAGGGCCGTCAGCCAACCATAATGCACCCCTGGAGATAAAAGCAATGTACTCATCCATAAGGTCACTCATATATAGATATAGATATATAATGTCACTCATTTCTTGCCATCTTCAGCAGTGAACTTTTAATCTATAATGATTCCAACACTGATTCTCAGGGCTGTCTGAAACAGGCAGCTCGAACAGGAAAATGTGGAAGTACACACCACAAGCTCATCCTTGTGCACACATGGTGTACACATCCATGTCTTCCTATTTGAGCTACCCCTTTCTGGGAGCCCTGAGAACCAGCATTTGAATTGTTATTAGAAATAAGATACCAGGGACAAAACTGATAAAAGTATCAATGAGCTTGTAAGATTGAGAAAGGAGCAGCATGAACAAAGCTCATTGTCACAATCCACCATGGTAAGTCTGAAGAACTGTTTCCTAACTTAAACACAGTTCTTTTTGGCAAAGCAATCTTTATTTATAAAGTGCCCAATCCCACAGGCTTGGAGTGCTGTACATGGTTTACATATAAAATTCTAAACAAAAACTAAACCAAAATAACCCTTTAAAACACACTGAATAAAAACTTGGTAATGCACGGCACAAATTATTAACTAGGAAATGCCTGTTCAAATACATAGGTTCTGAGAGAGGTTTTAAAGGCCCCCACTGTGTTGGCCGTGCAAATATATAGAGGCAAAAGCATTCCATAAAACTGGAAAAACCACTCCAAGTGCTTTGTCCCATGAAATTCTCCACCGAGAAAGACAGACAATAAGCAGGCCCACAACGGTGAAGTGGAGAGGGCAAGCTGGACATTTTTTTTTGGGGGGGGGGGGATGGGGAATATATGCTACCAGTAAAAATAGAATAAATTATATTCTTAACGTACAATGATCCTTAAATATGGATATGGTATGGTTTGTATTAATGTTGATAGTTCAATTTAAAATTAATGAGTCTGCTCAGAGTCATTTTTGATTTTGGATCGAAATAAACTTTAGCATAGGCAAGGATGATTATGTCTCACCACGTAACCTACTGTGCTTGCTGCCTTTTCTGGTTGTACACTTTACTAGCCTGTCTCTCCTCAACTGAATGTGTCATGTGCAGTTATAAAATATGTATTTTACTGCACACTATCTAGTGTGTAATCAATGTACCTGCTATCACCGGTTCCACTGCCAAGGATCTTTTTGCTTATACCTGACCTGTCTTGCACTTTATAACTTCTGTACAGAATGAACAACTTGTAACTACTGCCAAATATTGTACTTGTATGTGTTTTGTCTGCATATCCTATGTAATTATCTCGCACCAATTGTTTATCCCTTCATCTTTTTGATCTACCGTATGTATTTAATCATGGGTCGCTCCTAAAATTTAACTCTTTGTCTCAGTTGGCCTGTTGGTTTCCAAAATAAAAAAAATCAATCAATAAACAAACAAGCAAACAATGTTTACTAGTTTCTTGTAGTGTATATGCATAGGTTCCTAATTCATAAGTATATGCTGCCACCCTAAGATCCCCCTTTAAATAAAATGACACATCTGAAGGAATCCTAACATAGTTTTTGAAATAGTAATCACAAAATTATTTAAATAAATAAACTTTTAGGACTTGTATAAGGAACACATTTGTTGTCTTTTTGATTCTACACGCTTACCAATGCTTGCAACACCTCTCTGACAATACTGTACGTTTGGATGTGGAGGTTCTGCTGCTTCACTTTGTCTCCTGGCTGAGGGAATTGTTCAAGCATCATAAAGTGCTGTGAGCTACAACATGTATGGAAGATACTGTACAGAAAAATTACTTTTTTGTAACTGTTGATCTGAATGGTATCTTTTCCATAGTCACACTCTGTGGTCTTGGGTCACCAGACATTAGGTCCCCAAAGGTTGTAGAGAATCCTGGAAATGTCACAGTACTATAAAAACAGGCAGCAGAAGAAGACTATTGGTCCATCTAATTGGCCCATAATACCCTATTCTACCCCCCCAGACCTAGTGACTATATAGGGTTTATGCCCATGTTATCTGCCCCCATGTTTCCTGCGTTGCTGCTACCCCTCCCATGGGTGACACTCTCTCACAAAGTACAGTTAGGTAAGAACTTACCGTAACAGTATATCTTAGAGAGAGGCTCTTGCAGTAGGTATTCACCAATAGGACTAAGCCATCAAGCGTCAGGACCCCATGGAAAAATCTTCTAGCTAGCAGTCTCTGGCGGGGAACCGCCCCTGCATCAGCTGACGTATAAAGGGGCGGTCCCCATGCCCACCTTCCAGTTCTTCCATCAGAGGCCAAAAACGGCATGATAGGAAAAGAGGAAATGCCCCTAGAAAGAAAAGAAAAACTCATGGGGACAGAGGGAGAGAAAATAATACCTACTGCAAGAGTCTGTCTCGAAGATCTACTGTTATGGTAAGTTCTTACGTAACTGTACTATCTTACTTCGAGAGAGCTCTTGCAGTAGGTATTCACCAATAGGACTGAGTCCCAAGCAGTATGGAACAAGTCTGAAACCGGGGAAGAGGAGAAGTACTATCCACAAACAAAAAGAATGGCAGAAGAGGGACTCAAGAAAGGAGCTCCTGCAAGACCGCCAAACCGAAACCTACCCTGTGGCGAGAGGCAATGTCCAAACTGTAACATTTCATAAAAGTATGTACAGAAGTCCGTGTGGTGGCTGAACAGATTTCTGCAGCTGACACATTCCTGAAACAAGCAGCGGAGGCAGCCACCCCTCTGGTGGAATGACCTCTTAACTGACCTGGAAGGGTTTTGTTGTACTTATCATAACAGAAAGTGATACAGTTAGCTAACCACTTAGAGAGGCACTGCTTAGAAATAGCGGTGCCTTCCCCTCTTAGGAGCAAAGGAAATGAAAAGTTGAGCCATTTTCTTGAGATCCTTGGTTCTGTTAGTATAGTATCTCAGAATTCTGTGAACATCTAGAATATGCAAAAGATGCTCTCCGTGGTTAGAGTGAGCCGGGAAAAAGACCAGGAGCTCTATGGACTGGTTCAGGGTGTACTCAGACCCACTTTAGGAAGGAACTTTGGGTTAGTACGCATGCTCACCCAGTCCCTGTGAAAAATCAGATAAGGGATTTTGCACATAAGGCCTGTATCTTGGAAAGCCTTCGAGTAGAAGTGGTAGCCATGAGAAAAAGTGTTTTCCAGGAAAGGAAATGCATTTCAGCATCGGCTGCCGGCTCGGGGGGGGGGGGCAGCGTGAGCTTCTCCAGTATGAAATTAAGGTCTCGGGGTAGGGGAGGGCCAGGCTACAGATAGGGGGCTTCAAGTGAACAACCCCTCTAAGGAAGGTCATGAACACTTCCAATTGAGCTACTGACTTGTCCCCCCACTGGGAGATGGTAGGCTGAGATGGGTGCCAGATGTACTTTCAGTGAGGAGTAGCTAAGCCCTAGGTCGTAGAGGTACCTCAGATAAACCAGGATTCTGGTTGTAGGGCAGGAAAAGGGTTCCAGGTCCTTGGAACCTGCCCAAATGAAAAATCACTTCCACTTCATAGTTTAAGTAGACCTGGTGGAAGGCTTTCTAGCTTCTATCAGGATGTCAGCAACCTGAGGAGAAATGCTGAATTGAGCAGCGGCTACATCTGCAGGAGCCATGCATGCAGATGGAGGGATTAGAGACCTGGATGAACCAGGGTCCCCTGATCTTGGGTCAGCATGTCCTGTGACAGTGGAAGAGGAATAAGAGGCTCTTCTGAGAACTGTTGTGGAAGAGAGAACCAAACTTGCCTCAGCCAGAAAGAAGCGATGAGAATCATTTATTTGTTTATTTATTAGCTTTTGATCGTGCGCGCCCCTTCCACCCAGAGCTTGTTCAGAACTCTTAGGATCAAAGGTATTGGAGGGAAGGCGTAAAAGAATCTGTCCCTCCAACACAGAGACAGCACGTCCTGCCAGAAAACGCCTCACCCTGGAGCAAGCGAGCAAAAGGTGGGAAGTTGGGCATTGTCGGGGGAGGCGAACAGGTCTACCTGTGGAGTTCCCCCACTGAGTGAAGACATCGTTTACCACATCCTGCTTGATTTCCCACTCATGGGATCTGGCCGATGAGCGACTGAGAGCATTTGCTAGAGTGTTTTGTACTCCCAGCACGTGGACTGCTGTCATGTGTAGGTTGTGCTGAGATGCCCAATACCACACCCTCATCGCCTCCTGGCACAGGGGATAGGAACGAGGTTACTCCCTGTTTGTCGTCCGACTGTACCAGAAGGTGGCTGGAAAGGATGAAGGGATGAAGAGCCTGAAGAGCATACAGGACCACCCTCAGCTCGAGAACGCTGATGTGCAACTGCTTCTCGATGTGGGACCAACTCCCCTGGATCTTGTGTGACCCGAGGTGGGCTTCCCAACCGGCCCCTGAGGCATCCGTTGTCAGAGTCTGGGTGGGGTGGGCGAAGCAGAAGGGAACCCCTAGACTGAGGTTCTCCTGAACCAACCACCATTGCAGGTCCCTGATCATCGGGTCTAAAATGAGGACCTCATGATCCAGATCATCCTGGGATTGATCCCATTGGGTTCTGAGGGTCCACTGCGAGACCTACATGTGGCGCCACACCAGAGGGACAGTCAGAATGGTGGCTGCCATAAGGCCTAGAATACAAAGGATCTTCCGGGCCAAGACCCGTTTTAGAGAGGACAGGAGATGAGCCTGGAGTTGCAGAGTCTCTATTCTGTCCGGAGGGAGGAAAGCCCTGCCCAGGGTCGTGTCCAATACTGCCCCAATGAACTGCAGCTGTTGGCAAGGAACCAAATGATACTTGACCTGATTGACAGTGATGCCAAGACTGGAAAAAATCTCCAGGGTAAGGGAGTGGGAAAGCTGAAGATCTTCCCTGGAAGGGGCTGCTAAAAGTCAATCGTCCAGGTAGGGAAATACCTGGACCCCCTTGGTATGCAGGAAAGCTGCCACTACCGCCAGGCATTTGGTAAATACTCAGGGAGCTGAGGACAGGCCAAAAGGAAGGGCCTTGAATTGGTACTGTTCCCCCGGAAACAAAAACGAAGAAATTTGCGTGGAGGGGCATATGGGGATATGCAGGTAGGCATCCTGCATGTCCAAGGTGCATAGCCAAAGGCCCGACCTGAGCAGGGGGAGAAGGCTCTGCAGAGAGAGCATTTAGAACCTCTTCTACTCCACATACAGGTTGAGGGTGCTGAGATCCAGAATGGGTCTCAGATTGCCTGTTTGGCACTAGGAAGAAATGAGAATAGTAACCCGTCCCCCGATGCGGGGGACTGGTTCTATTGTTGCTTTCCTCAGAAGGGAGTTTATCTCCTCTTGTACCAGAGGAATGTGCAGTGGGGGTAGGATAACAGTGGAGGAGGTCTGTGGGGAAGTGGGAGGTTGAATGAACTTTATGGAGTGCTTCTCTGAAACTAGTTGGAGCATCCAGGAGTCGGAAGTTATCCTCTCCCATTCCGACATGTGGAAGGAAAACCTTCCCCCCACTAGCTCCTCTGGATTGTCCAGAGGAAGAGGGAGAGGCAGGGAGTCAGGAGGCCAAGGGCAGAGCAGTGGCCGCTGCTCCAGAAGCCTTATGGGACTTGTTCGGAGGGGTTTTGGCTGCTGACACAGCTTTACGTTTGTTTGGGCCTGCGTCTGCTTCTGCTGATGGCGGTTTTGGCACCAAAAGGGACATTTCTGTCCTTTGGGAGGTTTATACGTACCATGAACCAACCTCAAGACTTGCCCTTTCTCCTGTAGGTCGGTGATAATGTCTTTCACATCACCACCGAAGGGTATTGACCCCTGAAAGGAGGCATCCTGGATGGCAGTCTGCACCTTGGGTGCCAGGCCTGAAACACGAAGCCATGTGTGGCACCACAACCCGATGGCAAGGGCCGAATTTCTGCCAGCCATGTCCACTGCATCATAGGAGGCACGGAGCATATGTCTACAGGCTGACCTGGCAGAGCGGGACAAGGTCTTCCAGTTCCTGTTTGGTGTCAGAATCTGGAAGAGAATCTAATTTAGAGTCTACCTGACCGAGGAAGGACTTCTGGAAATCCCCCATGTGGGCCATGTAACTGAGGGCCATAATGCTCGGTATAGGAGGTGTAGAAATTTTTCCCATATTAATTCAGAAGCTTAGATTCCTTGTCGGGGGCAAAGAGTTCAAATGTTTAGGATGAGCAGTTCTGTCATGGGCGGCACTGATGATGACCTTAGGATGAAGACTAAGAAAATCTTTTGTCTTCTGGAGATTGGTAGAGCCTATCCGCCTTGCGAGGAAGGGGAGCTAAGGAGGAAGACTGCTTCTAAATAGTGGAAATGAGATCCTTGTGAGGTTCAATCCAGGGTGAAATCAGGGTGGGTGAGGACTCTGTCAGATCCAAATGTACGGCTAACCTCTGCATTGGGGATCTTGATCCATCATTTTCCAATCGTAAGTTGCCTGGATTTTCTTTAATAACTCCAGGAAGGAAGGATCATCTGGAGATTTAGGAGAATCCTTGGTTTGGAAGTCTCTGGAGTATGAGGCTCGTATCCTGGGTCAGAGGGTTCAAAATCACGATTGGGTTCTGAGGACTCCTGAGAGGATGAAGTAACTACTGGAGGTAGGGGAAGTTCAACCCATCTGGACACATCCAGCGGTCGGGAGAATTCCCTAGGGCGAGCGCTAGTTAAAAGTTCTGGTCTGGCATCCGGTAACGTCAGAGGGTTTTCCTCTGGCCAACGTGCAGGAGTCGGTGTTGGGTCTGGCGTCGGATGATGTTTATCCAGTTCTGAGGTGAGCTGGGATTTGGCTTCAGCCCACCAGGATGCCAGTACTGACTTCAAGTCCACCTGCGGCTGAGGAGGGGGGCTCAGAAACTGTTAATTTGGGAATCTGTAGTATTGGTACCCGAAACCTGATGTCGGAAAGCCTGGGTTAGGGAATCCATGTGTGGGGTACTGTGGTGTTGGCGCTGGAGGACCCAAAAGAGTCAATGGTCCTGACAGAGACCCAACCGGAGGCCCTGATGGGTCTGGCATTGGCCCGGCGGGCGGAAACAAAAGCCTCGTAGGAGGGTCCAGAAAAACGCGCCCTGCCAGCCCAGACGGCGGAGCGGAAGGTCAATCATCGGGCAACCGCAAGCCAGAAGGCGACGGCGGAGGGAGTGTCGTCGGATTTGGAGTCAGAGGCTCTGGCCTTGGGGTGGGGTGCCCCCGATGACGGAAGCGTCCCTTGGTCCTCATACTCAGCCTAGGAAGGAGGGGCCGACTCCACGAGTGGAGGTGGCGGGGACAGTGGAGCCTCTGGAGGCAGCTGGTCAGGTGGCAGCTGCATTGATCCCAAAACGTCAGGTGTGGCGTCAGGACCTGAAGGGGGATTGCAGGCCGGGCGATCGTCGGACTGGCCGATGGGCAACTTTTCAGCCTTGTCCAGGCAAGAAGCGGCAGAGCCAGAGCCCGACTTATCAGACCCACTCACACTGGTGGGCTATATGGAAGAAGCATCCATAGCGGGAGTGAAGGACTCCTTTGCCCTGGAGGCTCCTGTCAGGTCCAAGCCCAATGGGGGGCCAATGCACGCTTGGACACCACCAAAGCGGCCGTCGGAGAATGGTTTCCCAGAGGGGAAGATACCTGTAAGGATGCAACTCCAGCAGAAGTCGACGGGGCTGTGGATGAAGAATCCCTGTCCCTATGTTTCTCCTCATCCCGTTTTTTCTTATGGTGGCCTTCGGGAGAGGTCGACGTCTGCCTGAGTTTTTTCAATTCTTTTCCCATGGAGGCCATCTTTTTCTTTAGAATATGGGTTTCCAGGGACTGCTGACCCAAACTGAATTTCTGACAGCGGTCGCAGTCCTCCACACGGTGGTCCGGCCCTAGACAGAAGAGGCACAGGGAATGGCCATCCTTATGGGGGAGCTGGGATCAGCACGAGTCGCACTTGTTTTTATGCGAGTCAGAGGGCGTTGGGGACAACATACACAGCCAATTAAAGAAACTTTGAAGAAGTAGAAATGGGAGTAAATACTCATCAAAAATGGTGATTCTAGCAACGCTGTTCTTCTGCGAGGTACTTTCGTAAGCCAACAGCAGGAAAGAACTGGAAGGTGGGTGGGGCTGTCCTTGAGACATGTGCGCATGGACCCCGGTCAGTTGACGTGGAAGGTCCCCGCCAAAGACTCAAGCTAGAAGATTTTTCCGTGGGGTCCTGACACCTGATGGCTTAGTCCTATTGGTGAATACCTACTGCAAGAGTCTTCTTGAAAAAAGATCTGTGTTTGAAAGCCATTAATGGTCTTAGCACTCATCACCCTAGCTGGCAGGCTATGCCACAGCCTGGTTAACCACTCACTCTGTAAAAAAACAAGGAAAAATACAAACTTCTTCATGTTCCTCCTGAATTTCCCTCCCAAGACCTTTCACTCTTGTCCCTGTATTCTAGATTCCCTATTCCTGTTGATTATTTCCTCAGTTGACCATGTTCATTCCTTTTAGGAACTTTCTGTCATATCATCTCTCTCCCCTTCCTGCTTCCAGCAAGTAAATGTTCAGTGCCCTAAGCTGATCCTTGTAGGAGCTGTCCTGTAGGCCATGAATCATTTTTGTTACTCTATGCTGCACTGTCTCCATGCTGTTCCTGTCATTCCTCAAGTGAGAGCTCCAGAACTGGGCACAGTACTCTAGGTGTGGCCTTACCAGTGATCTATAGCAAGGTAGTAATACCATCTTTCTCCTGCTATCAAATTCTGCCCAATACAGCCCCAACATCCGGGTTGCCTTAATGCAAGCCTGCATATGTCGGCTAGATTTTTTAAGGGAATTACGATAACTCCTAGGTCCCTTCCCTCAGTAGCACTGTCCAGCTTAACCCCTTCCATCCTATTCCATCCTCGGGTTCCTGTTCCCAGTGTGCATCACCTTGTACTTTTTGGCACTGAACTTCAACAGTCAAACCTTGGATCACCACTCTAACTTTTGCAAGGTCTCTCTGCAACACCATTACCCCTCCTGACTGTCTTCCCTACCATACAGCTTAGTGTTATCTGTGGAGACACACATATTACCCTGAATTCCTTTCTTGTTTTGCTGATGAACATACTGAAGGGCACTACGTGCACCCAATCCTATTAAACACAAGATTCAGCATACTGATTGTCACATTAATACGGTAAGGATGACTCCTGGTGTTCCTCCATCCATTTCCCTTTTTCCTTGGGTGCCTTCCAGATAATCTGACTAATGAACAGCTCCCAGCCTTTATATGGTTATTTAAATTTGGTAACCAGGAAAGGCAAGGCCAATTTAGATTAAAATTCGTCTCTATGTGTACCTAGTCTGGTCTCTAGTAGCTAGATTCTGGAGGGAAAGAATATTAAAGGGACATGAAGAGCCAGTAAGTCAGGTTCCACTTCACAGCATTCTTATAATATGGCTGCATCTTGTGTTTTAGTAGTTTCTGGCATCATAAAGGGGTTGAAGGTTCCAGTCAAGTTTGGGGAACCAGGAGCTGGCCTGACAGCACAGAGGGCTGAGGCACTGGACGCCTTACCTCGCACTACGCCAGCGAACCGGGTTCAGGAATGACCTCGGGTCATTGGGGCACTCGCAAGGGGGGGAGGGAGGAGCAGCATCGATCAACCCTATGGCAGCTCTCCTCTCCCGGGGAAGGTGGTCACCCTCTCGTAGTCCCACCACCGGCGGGTGGAGGTTCAGTGTCGGCGCAGGTGGAGGGGAGACATGAAGGGAGGGCATCTTGATGCACAGCATACACGTGCAAGAGACAGTGGGAGAAAACGGGGGTACAAGCCTAAAATGTATGTTAAAAAAAAAGGCTGGGGAACCAGGCAGAATCCAGGAACACAAGACTCTCTCCAAATCACAGGAGACGGGAATCAGGTTAAAGACAAGCATTTGTCAATGCTGAACGTTCACTTGCCAGTATTTGCAGTGGTGTTTGTTACTGGTGCTGGCTTCAGTGGAAAGAGGAGGCAGCAGTGAGACTGGTGGTGCCGCATAGTGGAAGCTGCACTGTAAATGATCCCAGGACTGATCCCCGAGGTACCCCGCTGGTCGCCCCCGGATTGGATCCCATTACCACCACCACCATCTGCCTTCTGTCCATCAGCCAGTTTCTAACCCAGTTTATCAGCTTATGCCCCGCGGCCAGACAACCCATCTTGTTAATAAGCCTTCTATGTTAGACATTGTTGAAGGCTTTCCTGAAATCAAGGTGGGTGTAAGCAACCGTCCTTCCCTGATTAACTTCCTTAATGAGGCATTAGGGTTTCCAAACCTAATACCCCACCCTCACCCTGCAGAGACTGACAGGGGTTGGGTGTTTTGGGTCGCTATCGAACGCCATGCTGTCTCCACCCACACCCCGCAGACACTGACAGACGTTGCGGTGTGCCTTGGGGTCTTAAGCACTAATACTCACCTCATTCCATAAGGAGATACACTGAGATGGGTGCAGTCTAGAAGAATGGGGTGAACGTTAGGGCTGAAGACCCCAGGCACACCCCGACGCCTGTCACTAGTTGCAGGATGGGTTGGGGGTGGAATGCCATGAGCATTTTGGCCGACGACCCCAAGGCACTCCCCCAATGCCTGTCAGTCTCTACAGGGTGGGGGGAGTGCGGCGTTACGGTTGGAAACCCTAACACCCAGAGTGTTTGCTGGTATTTTTGCTCCAAATTTTCAACATGGGCTTTTTGGGACCCCATCTCATGAACAGTGGCACTATCATTTTGTTACTCAATCCTGAAAGGTGATTTCGCACAGCGACTGCACCACGGGTGCGAAAACATATTTCGGACAAGATATGAAAAATGACAGATATACTGTTCATGAGGCAGTATGAAAAACTGGCAATGGTGAATATTTGGAGTGAAAATATAAAACGTTTTCAAAGTTACACATATGGGCAGTGAAATTTCAACTGCTGCATGTAACTCGGGCATTTTTAGTTTGTTTACCAAATTTTCAACATGGCCTTTTTGAGACACCACCTCATGAACAGTGACTCGTTAATCCATCCCAAAAGTTGATTTTGTACAGTAACCACACCATTCTGCACCACAGGTGCGAAAACACATTTTGGGCAGCATGTGAAAAATGACAGCTGCACTGTTCATGACGAAGTGTGAAAAAATGGCAATGTGGAAAGTGTGGAGTGAAAATATAAGAAATTGGCCGAGTTACGAGCGTGCGTAGAAACTGTGCAATGCACACTTGTAATGCAGTCATTTTGGGGATTTTTTCACTAAATTTTCAACATGGGCTTTTTGGGACCTACCCTAATGAACACGGCACTGTCATAGAAACATAGACTTTGACGGCAGATAAGGACCACTTGGCCCATCTAGTCTGCCCATTTCCCTACCTACAGACCAGGCCGCAGATCCTGGTTAACCAACAGCCTATTTCTTCCTACCCCCCCCCCCACAAGAATTGCCTTATGTCTGTCCCATGCATTCTTGAATTCTCCCACAGTTTAAAACCCCGCAACCTCCTCAGGAAGGCTGTTCCATGCATCCACTACCCTCTCTGTAGAAAAATACTTCCTCACATTGCCCTTGAACCGCCTCCAATCTTTTAAATTGTGTCCCCTTGTTCTTGCCTCTTTTCTGAAAGATGCTACCCTTTGGACTTTGTTGATTCCACTGAGGTACTTAAAGTTTATATCATGTCCCCTCTCCTTCTTTCCTCAAGGGTATACATATTAAGCTCCTTTAGTCTCTCCTCGTACGGCTTCTCTTGCAGACCCTGCACCACTTTAGTTGTCCTCCTCCGGACTGCCTCTATCCTGTCTATGTCCTTGCGGAGATGGGGTCTCCAGAACTAGACACAGTACTCCAGATGGGGTCTCACCAACTGTCTGTACAGAGGGATAACAACTTCCTGTTTTCTGCTGGTGATGCCTCTCCCTATGCATCCCAGTATATCCCAACCACTTAATCTGGTTCAAAGTCAGTTGGCATTCATCTGTATCCCTCTCCCCCGGGTCGTGCCTGAAAATAGGCAGGATTTGTCTAGTGCACTTACCCGGTCAACAAAAACTAAATAAATAAATATCCCCAGCCCTCCCTACTGCCTTCTCACATTGCTTGCTAACCTTAAGATCATCTGATATGATTACCCACAGGTCCCTTTCCTTTTTTGTTGTTGTTACTACCTCCCCCCCCATTGTGTATTCTTCCCCGGGTTCTTGTTTCCCAGGTGCATTATTCTGAACTTCTTTGCATTGAATCCTAGCTGCCATACTTCTGACCATTCCTCCAACCTTGCCAAGTCCCTTCTCATCCTTTCCACGCCTCCTTGTGCATCAACCCTGTTGCAGATCTTTGTGTCATCTGCAAAGAGGCATATTTTTCCTTCCAGTCCCTCTGCAATGTCACTTACAAAAACATTAAAAAGGACTGGACCCAGTACTGAACCCTGCGGTACCCCACTAGTAACCCCTCTTTCTTCAGAGTAGACCCTATTTATACTTACCTTCTGTGTCCTGTTGTCCAGCCAATGTTTTACCCAGGCTACCACCCTGGGACCCACTCCCAGGCTGGTCAATCTGACTATTAATCTTTTGTGTGGGACTGTGTCAAATGCCTTGCTAAAGTCTAGGTGGGCCATTTCCACAGCCCCTCCCTGGTCTACTACTTTGGTCACCCAGTCAAAGAAATCTATTAGATTCATCTGACATGACTATCCCACTGTGAACCCATGCTGCCTTGGGTCCTGTGCCCCACTGGCCTCTAGGTACTCAACAATTCTTTCCTTCAGAAGTGACTCCATCACTTTCCCTACCATAGAGGTCAAACTGACAGGTCTGTAGTTTCCTGCCTCTGTCTTGGTCCCACTTTTGTGAAGGGGAATCACATCCGCCTTCCTCCAGTCCTCGGGTACCTACACCATCCTCCCATGATTTATTAAAAAGAGTAGCCAGTGGTTTCACTAGTTCCCCCCTTAATTCTTTTAGAATTCTGGGGTGAATTCCATCAGGCCCCATTGCTTTGTCCACCTTCAGTTTTAGGAGTTTGTGCAGCACCCTTTCTTCTGTGAAAGGACTGGATCGACCCCCCTATCAAGAGTGCTTCTGTTAATTGGATTAGGCACTTCCACCTCCTCTTTTGTGAATACTGAGCAGAAATATTCGTTCAGTATCCCTGCTTTTTCACTGTCCCCCTCTGCCCACCCACCTTTCATTCTATTCAGCCTCACTATCCCTCCCTTTGTCTTTCTACACTCGCTGATGTACCTATAAAAGGTTTTATCCCCCTTCTTAACCAAGTTGTCTATCTTTTCCTCAGTTTGGGCCTTTGCTATTCTGACTTCCTTCCTTGTACTTCCAGAATGCTATATTTTTCTCACTGACTTTCCCAGCCACCTCTTTTGAGAACCATAGTGGTTTTTCTTTCATTTTGATTTGTTTATTTGCTTCACACAAAGGCTTGTTGTCTCTGTGATGGCAGTTTTGATGATGCCCCATTGTTGCTCCACCCCTCCTTCTAGCCTGTTTGCTAGTGCTTTTCTGAGGCACTCTCCCATCTTGCCAAAGTCAGCCTTCCTGAAGTCCAGTACCCTCACTTTTGTATGGCTTGACTCTGTAGCTGAGTTTAACGTGAACCACACTGTTTGATGGTCACTTGTTCCCAGATGGCAACCCACTTCTGATCTGAGATCCTCTCACTGCCCCCATTTGAGAGTACGAGGTCTAAGACTGCTCCCTCATGAGTGGGTTCCAAAACTAGCTGTCTGAGGCCTGCCACCTGTAGGGCATCGAGAATGGCCCTGCTCTTGGATGTGGCTGCAGCAAATGTGCTCCAGTTAACATCTGGCATAGTCAGGTCTCCCAGCAACAGTATCTCCCCTTTCTCTGCCATCCTAAGAATGCCTTCTATCATATCCTTGTCCATTCCCTCCCCCTGACATGGGGGTCTGTACACAACCCCTGTGCGGATTGTGGTGCCCTTCCCAGTCTCCAAGGTGACCCACAGTGCCTCCTCTCCTCCCTGTTTACTCTTTTGTTCAGTTGCTTTTATCCCTTCCTTTATACAGAGAGCTACTCCTCCCCCTCTTCTCCCCTGCCTGTCTCTCCTGTAGGTTATGTACCCTGGTATGTTAACATCCCAGTCATGGTTCTCTGTGTACCATGTTTCTGTGACTGCTACGATATCCAGGCATACCTCTTCCATCAAGGCCACCAGCTCAGGGAGCTTGTTGCCCAGACTACGGGCATTGGTACTCATTACCGTCCATTTCCTGATGGTCTTACTCCTTTTTGCCCCATCCATGTCCTTCTTGCCTCTGTCACTTTCCCCATTTACCCCTGCCCTTCTCCCTATCGACACCTCTATGTTGGTGTTTACCGCACTTACTATCATAATTTTTTGGGGGGGCTAGGATTTCCCTGCTCCTTTCCAGTGCCTCCCCCCTTGGCTAGTTTAAATGCTTGCCAATGAAGCATTTAAACCTATCACCTAGGATCCTGGTTCCCCTCCTGGACAGATGCAGCCCCTCATGCCAGTATAGGCTTGCATCACTCCAGGTGGACCCCCAGTCCCCAAATGAAGCCAAATCCATGAGCTCCGCACCAGTTTTTCAACCACTGATTGAATGCCATGGTGCGGAACACCCTAGCCTCTCCTACGCCATAGATGGGCAGTAACTCCGAGAAGGTTACCGTGCGTGCTACTTGTCTAAGGCCCTCCCCAATTCCACAAACTCTTCCTACACTTCTCTAATCCCTTTCTTACCCAGGTCATTTGTCCCTAGGTGGACAATGACATCCAGCTGCCTCCCCAGTGCAGCTGCTTCGGCAATCCTGAGGATTCGCTCCCTGTTCCTCCAAGCCATGGCACCAGGCAGGCACCTTACCTCCCTCTCCCCTTCCTCCCCCAGTTCTACCTTCCTAACAATGGAGTCCCCCACCAGGAGTTGTTTCCTTCCTCTGTGGGGTCTCCTGCCACCCTTCTGTGGGTCTCCTTTGTGGAGGTTCCCAGCATCCTCCTTGGTCTGCACTGTACCTGCCTCCATAGAGGAACCACACTTTGCCAGAATGGCATAGGAATTGTCATTTCATTAATCAGTCCTGAAAGGTGATTTATTTATTTATTTATTTAAAGAGTTTCACCAGGAAGGCATACTGAGCAGTGTACTGCTCGATTCCAGATGCGCCCTGGGGGAATGGGGATATACAGGATATAGTAACAAGATGTTGCATACATAAACATGTGCAGTACAATACAGTTTAGAGCAGACGAGTCATATATACAAATAGCAAGTTTACAGACAGGTGGTATGATGTGTCTTGGGGACATAGGGATAGGCAGGGTATAGCACTTATATACATGTTCAGTACATTACAAATTTAGAGCCGACAAAATCATATGTACAAATAGAAGTAAACAGACAGGTGGTAACAGAGGGGAGTGGCATGCAGTGATGTATGGAAATACCCAGCGGCACATAGTAAGCAGAGGTTGGCAACAGTGGGAAGAAAACAGCAGTGGTAATAATCAGCTGGCAGTTAGGTTGCGAGGGATTCAACGGGGCAGGATGCAAGAGCAAGTGGTAGTGAAATGAGTCTTAAGAAGGGCATTCCGGTGTGGAGCACCTGTGGCGTGCCTAATATCGGCCATCAGTGAGGGCCATAATTTGGGCAACTTGAAGCTGAAAGCAGCCTGGCCAGACCGGGTGGATCTGTGCAGGATGTGAAGAAGCCGAGAATCAATGTTCCTGAGTGCGTATGCCGGTGGGGGAAGAGCATTTAGGGAGGACGACAGGTAGAAGGGGAGTGACTGTGACCAGAATTTAGCAGCAGTTCTAGCACAGTGTAGCAATCTCCGATTGTGGAGAGAGGGGAGGTCCAAGGACTGGTAGAGGTCACAGTGATGTGTACTAGGAGGGCAGCCCAGGGAGAACCGGCAGAAGGAGTTGAAGAGGGGGTCTAGTCTGGATAGGGAGGTTTGAGGGGCTGCACAGTAGATTACATCTCCGTAGTCCATTCCACACAATGACCATGAAATCACCTTTCAGGACCGAGTAATGAAATAACAATGCCAGTGTTCAGGAGGTGGGGGTCACAAAAAGGCAATGTTGCAAATATGGGGCAAAAATTCCAAAAAATGGCTGAGATATCAACATAAGTTGAAATCCCCTTTGACAGCCATTGTACCGCACTTACCTTGATTCTTCAGTTCATGGTTCAGCTTTGAAGAGAGCAGACGTGTCCAGAGAAGACAGCAACCGCTGACCTCTGGAGGTAAGTATGGGGTAAGGGAGGTGTGGGGAGGCGGATGCACAGCGGGAGGGCCGGGATGACGGAGGAGTATGGGGGAGACGACGAGGGAAAAAATAAACATCGGGGGACTGTTTTCCCCTTTTTTTTTTTTTTTTTTACATGAACATAGACTTTGAGAGCAGATAAGGATCACTTGGCCCACCCAGTCAGGCCATTTCTAAAGGGGGGGCAGATATGGGGATACTAGGAATGGCATAGGAATTGTCATATATAATGTGTAAAATATAGGAGTGGGCTCCCCAGTATCCCGGAATATTGGGAGGGGTACAAATGTAGGAACACTGGGAGTGGCTTCAGTGTCTCTCGTTCAGTTCTTGTGTTTTTTTTTTATTGCCGAATAGGGACTGGGCACCCGATGTCGGCTTTAACAGAAAGCCGTGACTGCAGCTAATGTTGAGGCGGGGTGGGCACAGAAGCGAGCACTGGGAGAGGGGAGAGAAAGCTGCACCATGGCTAGTGTTGAGGGCAGGGGGCCTGAGAAGTGAGTACTGACAGAAAAAGCCATGCCACAGCTAACGTTGAAGCCTTCGGGGAGGGGTCAGAGGAGCAAAACGAGGAGAGAGAATACAGCTGTCATACTCCAGCCATGCACTTAGGTGCACTCTCCAATGCGCATACGCAGTTCGCACAGAAAGAAATGAAGCACTGCCATTGGAGCGGTTAATTTCTGGCAAGTCCAGCACGAGCCACGTCAGCAAAGCTGAACTGCAGTCATGACCAGAGTGGCTAGTCATTAGTGTACACTGCCAAACCCATTGCAGTTTCAGTTGTAATTGGCTTGGCAGTGACACACCTCTCATTTGCTGTATAGTCCCAAAACGTTCCTTGTGCAAGTGCAACTGAACACAATGAGCAGTACAGTGATCTCTGTTTGGAAACACTGAGAAGAAGACATTTTGTTTTTATTCACAACTTTATTTATGTACCTTTTTTCTGGCTTGCCCCTTTCAGCCTGACTGACCCCCTCAGCTCTGACACCTGGAATTACCAGGGCTTACCTTATGCCCAGCCCGGGAGTGGTGCCTGTGGGGAGTTGGGCATCACCATGCCGCCGGAATATTTTCTCCTACATTTTCACCCAGCGCCCCATGAGTAGTCACATGCATGTGGAGGAGCGCATGTGCACTACAGCCCCAATAATGACCCCTTCCACCCTCGCGTCAGCCTAGTGCCTATGCATTCTCTAGCATGTACTGCCTCCTGGCCTCCACCAGGAGGCAGACAATAGCTGAGGGTTGCCACCTTCCCTCCCCAGAGAGGAGAGATGCCTTTCAGTGGCTCCATCCCGCTCCGCCCCCCCCCCTCGCCGACTTCCGATGGCCCGTGCTCGTTCATGAACCGGGTCGTCGACGCGGCACAAGGTAAGGCATTCAGCGCCTTAGCCCTCAGCGCCACCAGGCCAACTGTAAGAAGAAGACATTTTGCCAAAAGTCAAACACTAGTTAGAATCCTGGATGAGTGAGATGCTTATAGGGTACATCCCCAATTGCCGAGGTAGTGATGCGGCAGACATGTATCCTTAGGTTAATACACGTGCCTACTGGCTAAATTAAATACCCTCCATGCTCCCAGCTCACTGGTCTCTATCGGTCCCGGCCCACAATGACTTTCTTTAATAACAACCCTCCCAGCCCACTAGCCCTCATTTATTTATTTATTTAGTTTTTGTTTACCAGGTGGGTGTTCTACCCATAAAGATGACTGTTTTCAGACACGAACCGGGAAGTTACAGGGCAGACACTTTAAGTATAACAAACAGTAGATTACACTGAGATACTTAAACAAGGTGTTGTGAAACATTAAAACAATAGGCTAAGCAGCACAGGTAGTATACAGGGTATTTCAAAAAACATTTAACAATAAGCTAAGCATTGCAGGTAGTACACAGGGTGGTCCTGGTAGGATCATAGAGGTTTTGACAGTCATAACATGACAAAAAAACATACAGTAGCAAGAGTATATCATGGCCCTGACACACTGTGTTCTTAATTAAATAAGCATCCTCGTTACTAACAGCTCACCTGTACCTCCTTGTACTGGTCCACTGTGAATTTATTAATTAAATACCCTCTCATCTCCCAACTGACCTGTCTCTCCCAGTCCAACCCACCATGGATTAAATAATCAAATACCCTCCAAGCTTACCAGTTCCTCTCAGTCCCAACACACTGTGTCTTCAATTAAATAAGTACCCTTCTCATTCCCAGCATGTCTGTCCCTCTCAGTCCCTACTCACCATGGATTTAGTAATTAAATACACCCCCCCACCACCACTCCCTCCCAGTCTCAACCCACTGTGGATTTATTAATGAAATGACCCTCCCTGCTCCTAGGTCACAAGTCCCTCCAGGTCCCAACACACCTTTCCTTGACCTCAGATCCTGATCAGCAAATGCTTTCGAGGCGAGGCCCACAATAAGGAAGCAAGCTAAAAAGATAAACCTTTGGCTGGCTTTTTTTATTTTAAGCCCACCATGACCCAAGACCACGTAAGAGCTGGTATGATTTTCCCTTGGGGTGAGATAGAGATGAGGCACACTGATGAGTCCTATGTTAGACGAAACATGTGTCTGTGTCTTTCATTCTCAGCTTCTGCAGACTGTGCAAGAGGCACTTTGACACCATGCATTCCTACTTAAAGCAGAACCAGCCTAAATATTCATGGCGATTTGCATATGCATATGATGCTTTGTTCTATGGGGAGATGTGTGATTTTGTATTTCTTTGAAACTTGGCTTTGTTGCCAATGCCCTTTTGGGTAACCCTTGCCTCAGTGCTTTTATTGTGAGGTTCTCTGCATTTTATGTGGGACGCTGACCCACTGCATATAAAAAGTAAGGGTCAAATGAAAAAAAAATCAGCAAGATTGTTCAGCCGATCCTGAATTAGGTTGTCCCCATGGTAGAAGAAATGGTGGGTCAAAATTAAAAACTGTGTTGTAATTGACCCAAATCCCCACGCTAAAATGAACACTGAACCACATATGCATTATGATAACAATAAATGACCTCAGCAAGGACATACATTAGATTGAGGGACTGGCAGTATAGCCTACTGGTTAGAGTAATGAGCTGTAAATGAGCTCGGTACAAGCAGCAGACCAGGGTTTGATACCCACAGTCTCCACTTACATACTGTACGACTCTCAGAAAGTCACTTAACCTTCCCAATGCTCCCAGGTCACCCCTACAAACAGGCACTAGTGCCCAGTGGGCCTTTCCTGGTTACCAAAGACTAAAATAAAAATAAAGATCACTCGGTCCTGAAATGGCCCTTAAAACAAGTGTGTAAATCATTAACACCCACTATGTTTACTAAAAGGCCAATAAAGATGAACAGTATCAGCATTTTAACAAATATTTAAAAATCAGCTTCTATGTAAAACACAGGCTTACAGGTTAAATGCCAAGTATCCTTTAAATTTGTCTATTTGCCACTTATAGTATGAGGGAACTCTTCAATATTACAGATAAGGTGGCTGGAGTTTCTGCGTAGTTGAATCCCATAACTAAGCTTCACAGGTACAGGTACAGTACCTACCAAGTCATAATAAATCATAATGAATCTAACATCACAGAGGCTTTTTCAGTGCAGCACTAGCAACATCAGGAATCATCTTCAACAGTGTGGAATAGCTATAAATGTGAAGTACATTCTTCAAAGCATGCAAACAACAGCCAAATCCTGTTTAACAGCACCTAAAATAATGCTTACTACGTCTAAATTTCAAATAGTGAATGCTCTGTTTAAAAAATTGAGGCTGTACTATTAGAGAAAGTGTTACCACGTATGAATTTCAAACAGTGTATGCTCAATCACTTCTGTATAGTGGCGGAAAATTCAGTTGGAAATGCCTTGTCCTCTTTTTGTCTCACCACAGTACAGCAGGTACACTGCAACACAGCCCCTAATGCACACTGTTGGAGGCAATGCAGGGAGAAGTGGGGTGGAATATCACCACATTTTCTGGCCCTGTCCCCATTTAACCCCTTCTTTGGAGTCGACTGGGACTGCCCTACAACAGATCTTTAACCCACAACTGCAGTTAACGGAACATTTACATTTATTTATGTTATCCTATTCCAGAGTGTCAACAACCTCTCTAATCTAGCACAAATCCTCAACAAAGATTTCTCCTCTGCCACTCAGTGGTTCCTGCAACACAGATTGACTGTAAATGCAAAAAAAAAAAAAAACATGCTGTTTGGATCTAAGCAAAGATTCACCAGTCAAGTCATCTAACCTCCCTCAACATCCTGTCCCCTGGCAGTACCACCCTCGAGCAGGTAAATAACTTTAAGTATCTTGGAAAGACTCTTTTTTTTTTTTTTTTTTATTTAAACATTTGGTGACTGGGAAAGGCACACTGAGCCTGGGCTCATCTCCAGGTGTGACCCAGGGGAAAGTGTACAAGGAAAAACTGTGGTATACAAGGCAAAACATCAAACAGAATATGTATTTACAATATAGGCAATGTATACAAATACATACAGTATATATATATATATATATATATACACAATATATATACCATTTATACAGAATAAAACACTATCTACAACAGGTTTCAATATATACACTGGAGACACATACAGAAAAAGTGGCATATACAAGACAGCAATGAGCCATGCGCAACACATTTTAGCACTAATATGACTAGTTCAGCTGGGATACTTGGAGTACAGGCAATGACTTATCATGAAAGACAAGGGAGATGCACTCAGTCCTAAGGAGGTTAATGGGAGCAGATTGGGTAGGGAAGGAGGTGGACTAGCAATTTGACAGAGGAATGAGAGGAGACATTATGCAGGAGAGGGGACTGGGAGTTTCATAAGTAGGGGAGACGATAGTGGAAAGCTGATTTGCCTATGTTAGATGGGGGGCTATGGAGAGAAAAAGAGTGTGAGTCCCTGGAGCGCAGAGAGTATGATGAGGTTGGGGCACGAGAGATGAGGGAAGAGATATAGGAGGGGAGTAGACTGAACCAGTATTTGGAAATCTGCATTTTATAAGGATAGGGAGTGATCATAGCGTCTGTAAGCAAACGGGGCAGGTTTAGGGTGGATTAAAGGGAGCAGTGGTGAGTTTGGTAAGGAGACAGTGAGGCAAAATGACAGAAGGCATAATAGATGGGGTCACTCAGAGAGAGAGCAGTGGAAGAGGCAGTGCTATAGACAACACTGGCATAATCAATGACAGATAGGATAATTTTGGTTAGAAGTTCCCTGTGGACGAGGAGAGGGAGCAAGTCTTTATTACGGTACAGTACACCGAGCTTGGGGCGGAGTTTGGAGATCAGGTAGTTGATGTGCGAGGTGAAACTTAACTGTGGATCAAGCCAGACCCCTTGGTATTTATATGAGAGGACAGTCTTTAAGTGGGAACCACTTAGGGAAATTATCAGGGAGGTGTTTATAGTTTTGGCTAGTCTTTGTGCAGTCCCAAAGATCACTGAGACAGTTTTAGAGATATTCAGCATTAATTGTTTTGCCTGAAACCATGATTGAACAGAGCTGAAATCATGTTGTAACACCGAATGTATGGTGGCAGGGTCAGGGCTGGAAGCGTATAAAATGGTGTTGTCCACATACATATGCAATAGTGATGCACTGACCCCTCACTCACCTTCTCTACCCACACTGGCTAGGTAATCAATAAGATTAACCAGCATCTGGGTGTCTGCTATAGGCTTAAACACCTTATGGCTCCCGAAAGAAGATTACTAGTGGGTAGGAGTACCCTCCTACCCATCCTGGAATACTGCTCCCCGATTATTTCCCTTGCCTCACTACAGCTTCTTAATTGCCTGAACACTGCATTCAACAGTTTCTGCAGATTTATTACACAAGCCTCTTTCAGCATGCATCCCTGTACATTATATCAAACTCTAGGATGGCTCCCTCCACAGGCCGGTAGGAATCTAATGGCAGGGTCTTTCATCTGCAAAACACTCCATTAGGGGACAAAGTCTCTGCTGTCGGGTCTGTTAATTCTTAAGCAGAACGCTTGCACTTTGAGGTCCTCCACTAACAGGCGCTTGGAATGTATCAGGATATCCACTGACATGGGACAAAGTGTGTTCTCTTGGGCAGTGCCAACATTTTTAAATGCACTTCTGGATGCACTCTAAAATTTTGAATCCCCCTTAATCTTCAAAAAGCACTAAAGAAATACACTTATTTCAACGTTGGCCCATAACTGCTAGCATAGACACCAATTGTGATGTACTCTTGAATCATTATCTCATTGTTCAACCAGGTCCTTATAAAGGGACAGTTATTGACTTACTTTGTGTGCTCTGTGCAGTATTTGTTATTATAACGTGGTCAGGGAGATATCTGTGAGGGGACTGGCAGATGGCTGTCACCTGACCGTTGATTAATCTCTGTTACCCACACAGTAAGTGGTGAAGTGGCCCCAGCAAAGTGATCAAGAAGTGGGCGGCTCTTGTTATTGTGCCTAACAGGGAAGTACCAAGACTGTTATTTGGTGGGGGGGGTTCAGTCCGCCTAAGGTATGCAAATTAGTCAGTCACATGACTTATTTGCATAATGGGCAGGGCCTTCTGGCAATCTGGCTCCACCGACCCTGGTCAAGACGGACAAAGCAATTAATTTAGATGAGGCAGCCGAGCCATGCAGAGCAGAAGAATGAAGAATGTACACGAAATCAGGACAGTATGTTTAACAATACCAGCACAGCACCTGCAGTGCTGGTGGCTGAATTTTAAGGATAAAATCCTGGCATCTACTTTTTATAATAAATCTCTCCAGGACCTCATCTGCTGATAAAGGGATGTCCAGATGATCAGCAAATAAAGCCAGGCCATTCAGCCTATCTTCTGCGGTGCGATTTCTCCTCTTGGTCTTGATGCGATCAAGCATAGAAAATGTACATTCAGCTTCTGAAGTAGTGACTGGCAGTGTCACAAGGATTTTTAATAAATTGTGAATGTTTGGATAAAAGGTTTGGTCACAGCTAGACAAACCATCAATAGCTGTAACTGGAATGGACTCTTTCTTGTCTTTTGCATCAATCCCCGTCATGCAAACGATGGACTTCACTCTGTAGAACAAGAATATTATCAAGGAGAACATCACTGTAGAAATCTTTCAGTTCTGACAGATATTCCACCTCCACAGTATTCAAGGAGCGATCGGGGATGACTTTTTCAAGGGAAGTCAGGATTTTTCTATGTGTGAGAAACCTTGCTGTCATTTGTTGTTCGAAGAAATTTAGACATGGAATGAATGCTCTTGTTCTGTAGTACTGTTCTATTTCTTGCAAACTCGGTCCTGTTCGTGAATTTCTTGGGAGCGTAATTTCAAAATTCAGCTCTTAAACTAATGCTTTTACTTTTCAAAAAAGTTTAGAAAACTGCTTTTCTGCATCATGACGCATGTATGAATCTGTTTCAAAGCATCATCGGCCATCTGAACACACATGAAGAAATCTGTCTGAACCTTCTACAGAATTATTGACAGTACATATGTAACTGAGAGCAGTTTTTCCAAAACAACTAAAGCAACTAGAAAACATCCTTTCTCAGTTGTGTTCTGTAGCTGCTCAGCCTTAGATGAAGCATCATCTGTCCAGGTAGTAGATATCTCGTCAAGAGCTGCAACTACTGCAGGGAACAATTCTATGAAAGTGAACACTGCTTCGTGACATTCTACCCATCTTGTTTCAAAGACTGACAAGCTTTTTCTTTTTCTCAGTAGGTAAAAGGTTTGATATTTTGTTCCTAAGAACTTCGCTAGGTTTAGCAGAAATCTTAAAAACTGTGCAGCAGTCAGATACTGTTGTAAAACATTTTCCGATGGAGTTCACAGAACAGGTTTTTGAAACCACCAGATTCAGAGAGTGGTTTGCACAGTGAACATACATAGCTGTTGGATACTCAGCTGCAATTTTAGCTTGTAGACCATTTAGCCTACCACTAAATACAGCAGCACCATCATAGCCCTGCCCCCTGAGATCACCAAGACTTAATCCTAATTTTGTTAAGGTGGACATGATCGTATTAGCCAGACTTTTACCAGTCAGGTTTGTAACCCTCAGGACAGTGAGGAAGTCCTCCCTGATTTCTGGCTTTGACACTTCACTCACAGTGTCAACATATCGCACGCAGATACACAATTGTTCGCTGTTGCTAACATCTGTTGTTTCATCAGCAAAAATTACAAAGGGACCACAGTGTTTTATTCTTGTAACTATTTTCTCAATCATGATATCTCTAGCAATCTCAATGATTTCATTCTGGATTTTAGGGCTAAGATACGTGGCGTTACTTAAATTACTTTGTAATGATTATCGGAGCACTTCATCTCTGTGATTTGTTCTATACCGAATTAGAGTTCTGAAATTCCCATCATTTTTTTTTTTTTTTTTAAATCGGGTCTTCAAGTGTCGGTGGCCCTGAATCTTCATTTCAACGGAGTGCAATCTCCTGGCGACCACATAAAATAATTGTATTTATCACAGCAAGTATCTTATTACGGTTCTCTATTGCTATAGCTCTTTGATAGGTGTCTATTTGTTCTGGAATTGCTGTTGATTCACTTCTTGAGATGCGACAAAAATGTTCAGCTTTCACTTAACTATTTTCAGGATACTTAGTACCAGAATGTAAGTCAAAAAGCTCTTTAGCTTTTTGCTAGTTTCTTAAAGGCTCACAGACAAGCTGCCATAGATGCTGATGACTTCCTTTACCTACTTCATCACTGCAGAAAGCAACACATATTTTACAGTAAGCACCATCTGTCATAGACGAATATGCTAGCCAATTGTACTGCGAAAGCCAGTGGTGTTGGACACTGAGATTTCTCTTGCCGTGTGCAGGAAACTTGTAATCACTGTCCGGTTTATGCAATGCATTCATTATTTTAAAATGTTCCTCATCAGTAAGTCTTATCCTTCCTGTGTATTCACTTATATCGTTCCCGACCTGAGCACTAGGTGTAGTATAACCGGTTGGTGGTGGTCTGCAGCATGTGGGTGTGATTGTGGAGGTGGATGAAATCAAAGAGTCAGCAGTGGACGTGATCACCGCCACTGCATCAGAGCCAGAAGTGCTTTCAGATTCAGAATTACAATGTGAATGCACTACATTTACAGCTTCAGTTTCAACTCTTGTGGAAACAAGATTGCGTCCCACATCCACACATCCTGCTTCATTGACCACATTTTCAGCAATGGACTTAGCTTTCTTTCCTCTTGCACTAAACATATCAAGCAGAGACAGTTGCCGTTTCATTTTGATTTTTCCTTTTTGTATTTTACTGTACTACCACGAGACTAGAGTAAGGGTTGTCTGACTCGTCTGGCCTCGACTGGCTGGGTGGGTCAGGGCAGACTCAGGGTCACACTGAATGAGTGTTATGGTATGTATTGTATGGCACTAGTACGTTTCTTTTTGTACTGGTCAGTCAGGACTACATTACTGACTAGTTTGGACTCCATCTGCGCAGGCTGAGAAACAGTGACAGTGCCAGCTTATAAACTTGTTATCCAAATGTGAAACTGGAGAGAAAGAGAATTATATGTTTTTCTTACTTAAATATTAACTGTTTCTTTTCTTATACCAAAAACTTTCAAAGAACATGAACAAGAAGATACAGAACAGGCACAGAGCCATAATGTGCCAGCCAGTGTGAGACGACCAACCAACATCAGTAGTACAACACGGCTTTTTAAAAGTCTGAGAAGGAAAGGAATGAAACTGAATATATCTGGGAATCAGAAACAAACCTTAGAGCAGCACTGTGCTGTGGAGTGGTAATAAGTATATAAGTTAAGCAGATGCTGCATGCAGACCGAGTTCAGTTAGAAAACTAGTTAACAAGTTTAGAGAATTATAACTTGTCTCTAATAAAATTGTTTTTGTGAAAAAGGTAACTTGTCTCTTGTCTTCTCTGCTGTTTCTTATTTTTCAATCCACCTCCACCAGGACAGCCTAGGTCTCGTCTCCTCCCTGAAGTTACCTCGCTCACTCCCTCTCATTCTCTACTCCGAGTAGTCCTCCTTCTCCTACTATCTCTTTCTCTCCCTCCCTCCCTCTCTCTCTGAAGTCCTCCTCCTACTACTAGTGGCTCTCTCTCTGAAGTATCTCTATTTTCTGTTACACTACACGCACATTCCAGTTATTAATACACACACACAGTGCAGAATTGGAGGAGTGCTCTAATTTAATCAGAAAAATCTGATGGCAAGGGCTGGAACAGGATGGGTCAGTCAGGTGGGATTAGGTCAGGAAATTGCTTTTTAAAACATATCCTCCATTTTTCCTCAAGAAGAAAGGTCTATCTCTTTCACTCTGAACTTGAAGTCTTCCTCTCTTCTTTACACAGTAAGACAGTTGGTGCACAAACACACAGTGCTCTCTCAGTTTAATCAGAATAAATCTGGATTTGGCAGGCAGGCCTCAGGTAGACTTTAACTTTTTAAGTTAGTTATTTCTTTCAGTGTCTGTCTATTCAAACAACATGAAGTATTGCTGTATTCTGACTGTATGCAGTTAGCCCCAGCACTTGAACTGCTCCAGAGTGGAAAGAGTTAACTCTATGCAGAAGCATAGAACGTTGAGCTCAAGCTCGGTTTTCAAACCTCTGTCTCTGATACTCTGTAGTGTAATCGTCAGATTTCTTACTCTGCCTAACTATGAAGTCGCTCCGGAGATCGCTCCTGTACTTCGGTTCGGTAAAAGTTTGAATCGGTCGTTTTTTCAACCGCAGCTCCTGATTTTTCTTCGGTATTCTTACCTGAATAAACATTTAACAAAACCAAAATTCAAGATGGTTACTCTGGAAGTAATTCTTCCCTCTCTGAGACCAGGAAACTGGCTAGTTTCTCTGGATCTCAAGGATGCCTACTTCCACATACCTATCAGACATTCCCACAGAAAGTACCTCAGGTTTGAGTTGCCCTCAGGCCATTACCGATTCAGAACTATGCCTTTCGGCCTAACATCTGCTCCAAGGGTGTTCACCGAGTGTCTTGCAGTAGTGGTGGCATTCCTCAGGAGACAGGGTATCCTTCTGTTCCCATACCTGGATGACTGACTCCTAGTGGGCCAGTCCTCAGATCAAGTCAAGTCAGCCTTAGAGGTCACTCAAAGACTCCTGGAATCCCTGGGTTTCATTCTGAACCTAGAAAAGTCTGTTCTGGAACCAGCCCAGCGTCTCATCTTCATAGGGTAGAAATAGACACTATTCAGGCAAGAGCATTTCTCCCTCTCTCAAGGGTTCAGTCCCTGGTCACTCTGGCTTCCTCTTTTCATCCTCTAGTTTCTCGTCCAGCCAGACACTTTCTACAGTTGCTGGGCCACATGGCAGCATCCACAGCTGTGGTCCAGGGAGCAAGGTTTCAGATGAGAGATATTCAGTTTCATCTTGGATCTTATTGGTCTCAGAAAAGAGACCCTCTCTCCAAATTGGTTCCAGTGTCTCAAACTTTAGTTCAGTCCCTCCAGTGGTGGCTGGAGGAGGACAATCTTCAACAAGGTGTCCCATTTATCAGTCAGGCTCCTCCCATGATTCTCACCACAGATGCCTCCCTACTAGGTTTGGGGGCTCATCTAGATCACCTTACAGCTCAGGGAACCTGGTCGTACCAGGAATCCCTTCTACACATAAACCTTCTCGAATTGAGAGCTGTCTTTCTAGCACTTCAGACATTCTTAACTGTTGTTCAAGGGAAAGTGGTGCAGATCAGGAGAGACAATACCACAACCATGTGGTACATCAACAAGCAGGGAGGCACTCGGTCCTCAGCCTTGTGCACAGAGGCCATGAAAGTATGGTCTCTAGCTTATTCCCTTCAGGCTTCCCTGATGGCTGTGCATTTCCCAGGGAAGGACAACATTCTAGCAGATGCTCTCAGCAGGATTTCCCAGGGCCACCATGAATGGACCCTGAACCCTCTAGTTCTTCAGATCATTTTCAAGAGATGGGGCACTCCAGAGATAGATCTCTTTGCAGCCCCGTAAAATTATCAACTTCCTCTTTATTGTTGCAGACCACCTCTTCTGGGTCCTGTCCCTCAGGATGCTCTTTTACTGAATTGGACAAGCAGGTTTCTGTATGCCTTTCCTCCCTTTCCTCCGATATTCAGGGTCCTGATCAAGATCGGGTCTCAACCTCGCAAAGTGATTCTGGTGGCTCCAGATTGGGCCAGAAAGCCTTGGTATCCTCTACTGTTGTCTCTGTCAGTAACAATGCCTCGGTTTCTTCCCAAACAGTACAATCTCCTCACCTCCTCCCAGGGGAGGATTCTGTATCTCAACCTTCAGACTCTCAGGCTCAAAGCCTGGCTCTTAAAGAGCTAGAATATGCAAGCTTGCATCTTTCCCAATCAATCTTGGATATTTTAAAGGTTAGCAGGAAACCTGCTACTAGAAAGACTTATAACTCCAAATGGAAAAGATTTGGGTTTTGGTGTTCCCAAAAGCCCTAAAGCATGTCAAGCCAGAGCTGGCTGATATTGCCACTGTTTGGATTATTTGGTGCACCTTAACAGTTTAGGCCTCAGGCCTACTACTCTCAAGGTACATTTGGCAGCTGTGTCTGCCTTCCTTTCTGCTGGTAAGGGATCTTCACTAGCTTCTCATCCAGTTTTCAAGACATTTTTCAAGAGTTTAGTACATGTTAATCCTCCCTTCAGGGAGCCTACCCCTTCTTGGGATCCGAACATCTGTATCGCACAGCTTATGCAGCCCCCTTTGAGCCTCTATCCTCAGCTGAGCTGAAATACTTGACTTGGAAAACTGTATTCCTGGTAGCCATTACCTCTGCCAGGAGAATCAATGAATTACAGGCTTTATCAGTGGAACCTGATTTCATCTCATTTCACAGGGATAAGATGGTCATTCGTACCAACAGAAAGTTTCTTCCTAAGGTGGTATCAGACTTTCATTTGAATCAGTCTCTGTCATTGCCTGTATTTTTCACTGGTCATTCTTCCTCTGGGGAGAGAAGACTACACAGTCTTGATGTAAAGAGGGCTCTTAGTTACTGTGTGGAGCATACTGAGGCCCATAGGAATGACTGTTCTCAGTTGTTTCTCACTTATGGAGAAGTGGGAAAGGGCAAACCTGCTACCAAGAGAACAATTGCCAGGTGGATTGTCTCCTGTATCCAGTTCTGCTATTCAAAGCTTGGTAAAGAGCCTCCCTCAGGCCTGAGGGCTTATTCTACCAGAGGTACAGCTGCTTGGGTCACAGCACCTAGAGAGATACCTTTAGTGGACATTTGTAAAGCAGCCACCGGGAAGTCTGTTCACACATTTACCAAGCATTACTCTCTGGACATTCAGTCACAAAGTGATGCTAGGTTTGGCACGACTGTGCTGCAAAGTTTGTTCCCAAAATAGGTTATGTGACTCTCTCCTCCAAGGGGGTACTGCTTGGTAGTCTGCATATAGTCAGAATACAGCAAGACTTCATGTTGTTTGAACAAAAAATTACTCACCATAGTAATGCTGTTTCTTCTAATGGAGTCTTGCTGTATTCTGACTTCCCTCCCTGCCTCCCCCCTCCTGGAACCTAGCAGTTTTGGGATGTGGGTTGGCAGGCACAGTGCTGCACCCCAGAGGAGTACTTGGCATGCCCCTTATCTTATTAAGGGGTTTTCTGGTTTTTATTATGAATGTTTTTGGTTATTTCACTACCTGCTTATATTCTTTTTGAGGTTCTCGACTTGAGTCTTGTGACCCTAAAAATCTGTTACTGCTATTTGGCACAACATTTAGAAACCATTTCTATCTATTGGATTAGTTAGTTTAGTGCTCGTAAGAATCTGACGGTTACACTACAGAGTACCAGAGACAGAGGTTTGAAAACTGAGCTCAAGCTCAACAGTTTATGCTTCCGCACAGAGTTAACTCTTTCCTCTCCAGAGCAGTTCAAGTGCTGGGGCTAACTGCATATAGTCAGAACACAGCAATACTCCATTAGAAGAAACAATATTACTATGGTAAGTAATTTTTTCCTTCTCTACTCTATCTATATCTATCTCTCCCTTCTCTTTTTCTCCTTCTGAACTTTAAGTCTCTATGACTCTCTCTCCTCTACAGTAAGTGAACTGCAGTGTGTGCTCTCAGTTTAATCAAAATAAATCTGGCAGGGCAGGCCGCAGGCAAACTACGCTACACTTCACTTTATATTATTATTTCTTTAAATCTATACCACTGTCTTATCTCTATCTCACTCTGTATGTGGAGTCTTTCTTCTTTACAAAGTAAGTGCAATGCCCAGAGACAGTGCTCATTTAATCAAAATCAATCTGAAAGGCTGTCTTGACTAGTTCACCTTTTGTTCTTTCTTCTGTAGAGCTCTAATTCTCTATAATCTGTTATCTATATAATATCTTTCTCAGTCTCTTTCTCTTCTATACAGTACACACACACACATACAGTAAGTGCACTGCAGATTGCAGAAGACAGAAAGTGCTCTGACTGAGTCTCAGCCTGGGCTCAGCTTAATCAGAATAAATCTGGCAAGTTGTTGGTTGGCTAGCCGAGAGTTACACTTACACACTTGTAATGTTACTAGACTAGTCTAGTTCAAATCACTGATGTTCTTTGTTTAAGTCTGTATTGCACTTATCTCTCTCTCTCTTTTCCCTACACTGTGCAGCAGTAGTGCACTGCAACCAGACAGAGCAGAATCAGATAGTGCACTCCAGTTAGAAGAAATATGGCAGGCAGGGCAGCAGCCGCAGGCTTCTTCATTTATCTCTTTATTTTATGTACAACAAACAACACAAAACAAGTAGTACCAGCCAAGCAGCCAGCCAGATGGCCTGGGTCTTCCCTTACTGCAGCACTAGCCTCACTCGCTCATCACACAGTCTGTCCCAGAGAGACAGACAGCCAGTCACACTCTGTCCACACTCCCCTCACTCCCTGTGTGAGGCTTGCCCCCAGTCCTCTCTCTACTCTGTACTCTTTCTGCCCCCAACACACACACACACACACACACACACACACACTGAGATAAGACTTTCATTCTTTCTTTCTGTCCTCATGACTCCCAACTATTTTATTTTTATTTTTTTATACACAACACAGTCGGGACTGGAGGGGAAGAAAACATGTAATAAATAATATTAGACAGTGTGTGCCTGCCTGCAGCTAGCTATTACTAGCAGCAGCAGGCAGCAGTACACAAATACAGTAGCTTGAGAGTTGTTGTCTGATCTCCTCTCTCAGTCCCAGCTTAATTGACCACCTCTGCTTCACTCTGAGAGAGACTTCTCCTTAGTTTGCCTAATGTGATTAGTGAAGTGAATTATGCTCTTTTGCAAGCAGAGTAGAAGAGAGCCCTTACAAGGGCTTTTTTTGATGCAGACAGCCGCCGACAGTAAAGAAAAATAGGTGCACTCGCAGTCGCGCTGTTATCAAGAATACGAATCACACACACACTCGCTTGACTCCTTCCTTGCTTCCTTCCTCGCCGACCACCAGACACAGACTGTCTCGTCACCCTGTGCTGTGCTCTCAATAAGATGCTGCAGGAGGGCACAAAGTGTGAAAGTGTGAGGGAAAACCAATACCAATTGATCTGAAACACAGCTGACAATTGGTATTGGAGCCAGTGGATCTTTGGGGCGGGCTTTAAGTTGATGAGCAGCTGTCATGGACGGGTGGGACACCGGCGGGCTCCTATTACTTCTCCCACCACAAATTCGCTGTCCTACAATCATGTGACTGTGCAGTCTGCACAGTCTGCACACCATGTGACCCCGACCTGGTGGACAGTCGCCCTATCGCCACAGTGCCACCCATGCCCAAGAGCAGAATTACAGGCAGTGGCACAGCACAGACAGTGAGCTGCAGCCTGCATCAATCCACCAACATAATAAAAAAAAAAGACGGCACTTGCAACGGCAATTGCAATGTACGTTCGGGTGGGATTTCAAACTCCCCCCGGTACATCTCTGGTGCCTAAAACACAGTTCCCAAGGTAACCATTAATCCCCCCCGATAAGCGAGTGATGTGTCTATGTACCAGACACATCCCTTCAGACAGCGGCACTCCAGCAGTCAAGCGTCCCGGCAGCTAAGCGAGTGAGAGAGTAATGTAACTTCCCATTCTCTCTCTCCCCATGCTATCAATTGCCCCTACTTAGTGTTTGCAGCAACCCAAGACAAGAGCAGAAGTATGTTCCCTTCCCTGCTGTCTGGAGTTCCACCCACCCACCCCCGGACCTCCAGGGACCGAATGCACAGTGCACTTTCCCGGACAGTAGTGTACCAGGACCACAACAGCAGCATAGGTGGCTCACTTGGTCTTTGTAGTGGCAATATTGTGTTTTGTGTTCTGTTCCCCGGACTCCCCTACTTCAGCAGCAGTGTGTTGCATTCTTCCAGTACTTTTGTGCCCGTTGTTGTCAGTGCATCCCCCCAGGATCCCGCTCCCTTCATACCTGCATACAACAGTCTCCTTTCTGTCTCTCTTCACGGAAGTTGTCCTCTCACCTCTGGCAAGTAGCCAAATGAAAGTGAGGCTTCCGCTTGCTTTACACCCCCTACCGTGCCGTGTCCCACACAGAGTGACAGTTGTCTGCAGAGATCAAGGGACAGCAGCAGACACAGTGCAGCGAGAAAATGACAACTGTTGCCTGGATGCAGTGCTTTATGGGTGTGGGGATAGAGAGCACAAGGGATCTGCTGATGGTGAGCCTGAGCCTTTCTTTGTACGGAGCGCAATATTCTGTACAGTACTGTATGGTAGAGGGAAAGAGCAGGACATGTAACCTACCATCTGCGGGTAGAACTCGGGAGACACACAGCAGCGTTGTAGTCTACAGAAGCTGTCACTGCAGCACACCCACCACTAGTAGCCTGGGGCAATACAGGCAGGCAAGCCCTACACAGTATCAGGAATAGGCAGAACCGAAGGGAGACAGGGACAGAGCCAACATCAATATGTCTACGTGATTATTTAATTGCCATTTCACTTACTTGCCCTGCTTTTGGCATTACTGTTTCTTTACTGACTGGCATTGTTCAGCGATCGGGCAGAGAGAGAGAGAGGCACACATATATACACAGGAGAGACAACAGCAAGTGCTGCTCCAATCTTCTTTGTCTGTCTGTCTGTCTGTCTCTCTCTCTCTCTAAAGAAACTGCATGTATTATTCAGTGCACAGAGATACAAATGGAGCGGGAGAAAGGTGAGCATGACAGCAGCATGAGGCACAGTGGTCTTTGTATTTTACCACTGTGTGTGATAGAAAAGGGACAAAAACTGTATGGTAACTTCCTTGTGTTGTGTGCTCAGTGTTCAGCAGCAGCAGCACAGTACTTGTGCTGGTGGCAGAATACATAAAATAGTTACAATGTTTTCATGAGTTAATCATGCTTTCCTCCTGTGTTTCTCATCTGTGGTGACGGCCCATGTTTTAAGCGTAATAACCCACTCCAGGATGTGCCTCACAACACACCCGGGGTGTTGATTAAGTCCCAATAACCACACACCCTGTTGTGGGTTATTGCTTATTTCTACTATCTTAATGACCCTGCCTGTCTTTCCAAGCTTTCAAATCTATCGTAACCAAGTATTACTGACACTACTGTAAATCGTTGTTTTTTTATCTCTGTATTATGAAGCAACCTGTTTTATATGTGCCATCTATATGGCCCTGGTCATGCCTGTAAACGATCCCTGGGACCAGTGTACTTACCCAGTTAACAAATACATAAATAAAATAAAAATAAATAAAATGTCCAAGAGAGCTGAAGGAAGTAGCTGCCAGATAACTTTTAGGTATCCTTCTTTTAATGGTAAAGAAATGCAGTGCTAAATGCTGGCTTACAAGGGTTATCCCAGCTACTGAAGAATGGATAACATTGGTGAATTTGATATACACAGTGGAAATGCTGACTCAGCCATTCGACAACGTGAGGAAAAGGGCCAGAATAGATGGTCTAGATGGCTTTTCTTTGTCATGGCCAGGGATCCCATCTTCGTCCCCTGATCAGGTTATGTTCTTTTTTCACCCTGAAGTATCTAGGCTGCACACTGCCACCTTATTGCACCATCTTTGGAAAGTAATACATGACATCTAGCTCTGTTCTGTAGGATTCTGTGATATGTGTCTCTTCCCTCGACTCGTGCACTGTTCTATGTATGTTAAGTTTTTATGCTGCAAAACTTAATAGGATACGATTATAAAAAGAAGTGTTATGTTCTGTTTATATGAACATATATATAGTATCATTGTCAATGGATAAAGTTCCAAAGCACCATTTGTTATGCAGTGCCTCCTAACTGGTGTCTGTCAGGTTTTAAGGGGGTACACAATGTCTGAGACATTTCTCAACAAAATGAACCTTTGAACTAGGTCAAAAGTCCCAGACACCCTGTGCAGTATGTAATTACATTCTCAGCATAGTGTATACAAGTGCAAGGTTTGCAAGCACAAGCTGTTTTTTCTGTCTTGTTCCTGTTGATGTTGAAAGATAAAATCAATAAAAGTATTATACAGAAAAAAATGTGTAGCCTTAACCCTTCCAACACAAAGCAAATGGCCATTATCCAGAGCTTCAGCCTTGTGAATGTCTGTGTGACAGGCTGACATTTTCAGGCATCCCACTTAAGGAAACTACCTTATTTGTAAATTACTTACATGGATATGAAGCACAAGGAATGTCTCTAAAATAGCTGAAGTGAAATAATTGCACATTTGTGGATCTCCTGCCTCCCAAATCAAGAAACTCAGGCAAATGTCACGGGTGAAGGGAATGTTACTATGAGGATAGCAAAAGCAGTGACTGTATGTATGTAATATTCTTAATTTTATTCGCAAAAAAATGGATACAATTAGTGAAAACAGAAGTGCAACAAAAGTAACTTTATCTTTATTCATATGATTGGAGAGCCTTTTTTTCTCAGGCTAGATGGTCTTATGTTTCTGTAACCCACTTGCAAATGGGGGTTCCCAAAAGTCTTCCAGGAGCTTGCCTGAATGCTCCAAGTCTGGGCGGTGTTCGGTGTCTGAGCTGTTTAAATGTGGTTTCAAGTGAGCACTATTTGAGCCTCCACGAACTGTCTTTTTAAGAGCTGTCTGCTTGCAGACTTAATTAGTTTGCATGGGGGGACTGTGTATTTAATGCTCGAATCCCGCCTGAGCTGCTGCCAATTCACTCCGTTTCTGCCGTTGCTATATGTGCAGAAGGAGCCTTGTTGAAAGATATAACTGTTTGCCAGAAATCATTTAGAGTGACTGAGAAAATGTAGTTTGTCTAACCTGTCTTTATTTTAGCATTAACTGTTTCAGTGTAGCTCTTTCATTTTTGTCCCGAACTGCTGTGCTGGGACAATTGGGTTAAGGGAGCCCTAAAATGGAGTCTGTGGACGAATCAGAACTTGGACTCTTAATTTTGAGCCAGCCACAAGGGGACTGTATGGGCAGTGACTCTGGGAAATGTAGTTTTGACTTTGGCACCTTTTTCCACCAACAGAGGGAGTCTCTATGGCGAGTGACAGCCGAATCAGCCAACCGAACTGGGAAGAACTCAAGGGAAATGCCCTGCTCTGTTACTGGAAAGCTCAGATCAGTTGTGACAGTGAAGAGAGAAGGAGCTATGTGCTTCTGCGGTGTATAGTTTCGCGCGGGAAGCATGTGTGAGGCCCTGAGGTTCGGCCTGCAGCCGTGGTAAGCGATAGTCAGACTGAATCCGAGTTTCTGAGAAAGAAGGAAGTCTGAAGAGTGGAAACCAGACTCACCCTGTAGAAGACTGGAGAAACTGCTGAATTGCGCTCGGTCTGTCAGGAACTGAAGCTGCTGTGTGTGCTCACGGGTATTTTGCAGTAATTGCGATCGGACTCGAGGAGCAACCTACCTGGTACAGTACTTTCCTTTTACATATGAATGTGCATAGTGCTTGTGGGGAATCGCTATTTCCAATCCCCCGTGCTGTGTGTTGAAGCTGGAAACAAACCCCAGCTTGTCTCGGACTAAATTCCTTTGCTATCAACTGCAGTGGGGTCCAGTCACAAGGACCTTGCCTCCATGCCCTGTTGCTCTGGCAATCCAGAAGAACATCCACCATCTGGTCCTCAGCTTGGGTATTGTGAGTACAAATCAGGGTATTCCCCTGCAGCCTGTTTTCAATCACAAGTGCGTCATCTAATTTTTGTTGTTTCACTGCTTCATGGACTGAGCCCTCTGGCTCTGGATTACAATTGGGTGTTGTGCATATATTTTCTTCTACAGGACTCTATCCATCTGCACCTGCCGGCCAACCCCGGGCAACGGACCTGGCTAGCACCCCCCCAACCTGGGTACCCAGAGTGTGACTTTTCAGACCCTGTATGTGTGCACAGTACTGTGATTTAATGCCACCAATTAAACTGATTTCTCCCTCCCGTGTTACTGTCCCCTAAATAAATCAGATTTGTTGTTGTTATTCTATATACTGTCTATGGTGTTGGTACTTATGGAAACACTATTGTATTTCGCTGTGTATGTTGTTTAACCTTATTTTACAGGGGGTCCTCAGAGACGTGCTACAGAATCAGTCTCATGGGTAAGTGGTACTTTATGAGTGAACAGTGTGTATACGTGGGGTATTGGGGCTGTAACTCCTGTGTACTGTGTGAGCCACTAGAGGGAACCAAAGGGGAGTCACAGTGTCCCAGAGGGCTGTGATCAAGCTAGTCTAACCGCTACAAACCCTGACCTCTGGTTGGAGGCACCCGCCATAGAACCTAGGCCCCTCAACCTGTCAGTAGTCAAGCAGGCAGGGATAGTAGCCCTTGGGATAGCGCCACCTAGGGGTTACATATCCCTGACTCTTGGAGCATGCTGGAGCACTTGACCTCAGCTGTGAGGTGGGCTGGCAGTGGTCACCTCCAAGACAGTACACTGCTTCACTCATAGTTCAGTCATGGAGGTATCCCACCACGGCAGTGAGGGATGCCCGGGTAGCTGTCATAAAGACACCAGCACATTTTACCCATAACTTATTCACAGGGGGCATTGAACCATGGCTATGAAGCATGCCGGTGGCTATCATTTCCAAGACCCCACCACATTTCACTCATTCCTCATTCACATAGGCACCTGTCCTCAGCTGTATGAGGTGCCGGAGTGGGTATCCTTCAAGACTGTGGCATGTTTCACTAAAAGCTCAATCACAGAGGCACCTGGCCGTGGCTGTGATGGCTGCAGATGGTGGTCTCCAAGACCACAATGTTTCAACCATACATCAAACACACAGGCAACCAAGTTTAGCTCTGTGGGATGATAGCAATGGTATCCTCAAAGACCTTCCCATTTTACACTAACAGCTCAGTCAGTGGTAACTGACCATGGCTGGGTGGGGTTTCAGTGGTGGCAACTGTCTCCTTCAAGATCTTGCAATGTTTCACGTATACAGCACGTCAGTCAGAAAGGCGCCAACTTTAGCCACCTATGGGATCCTCAAAAACCACACCACACATCACTCATATCTCATTCACAGAGGCACCTGACTGTGTCTGTCAGGGGTGCTGGTGGTTGTCTGCTCTGAGACTCCACCAAGCTTCACTTACACTTCATTAACAAAGGTACCTGACTGCAGCTGTGCAGGATGCCAGCAGCAATCTCCATGATCCCACCACACTTCACTTACAACTTAGCCACAGAGGAAGCAGACCTCAGCTATGAAGGTGGAGTCCTCCTCTAAGACCCTGCCACACATCACTCACAGTTCAGTCAGAGAGGCAACCAAATGCAGCTGTAAGAGGTGATGGGCCAGAGATGGTCTCATCTGAGACTCTGCCACACTTCCTCACACATCAGTCACAAAGGCAAATGCGCATGGCTGTGACGGGGTGATTGCAATTGTCTCCTGTGAGACCCAGCCATTTTACTTGTAGCTCAGCAACAGTGGGCACCCATCTTGGCTGTGTGGGGTGTCTGTGGGGGAGGTGTTCTCCTTCAAGACCGTACCATGTTTTACTCATAGCTCAGTCAGAGATGCACCTGACCTTAACTGTGCCAGGTATGGACTCCTGCAAGACCCGTAGAAACACAGAATTTTTCAGCAGAAAAGGAGCAGTAGGATCAACCAGTCTGCCTTATTTTTCCCCTCCCTATTTTGACACCTTGGACCTATTTGGTCACCAGCATCCCTCCTGCCTCCCTTTCCTATGCTTATTATGCCCATGTGCCTATCCCATGCATGGTTTAAGTTCCCCACTGTTTTTGGTCCACCACTTCTTCTGGCAGGCTGTTCCAGGTATCCACCACCCAGACTCTGCCACATTCCACTTTGAGGTCAGTTACAGAGGCACCCAACCTTGGTTGTAAGGAGTGCTGTCTGTGGACTCCTCTAAGACTCCCTCAAACTGAACTCATGGCTCATTCACAGTGACTTCTAACCACTGTTGTGTGGGATGCCAGTAGTGATTTCTGAGACCTCACCATACTCCACTCTAAGCTTAGCCACAGGGGCACCATACTTTGGCTATGCAGGGTGTTGATGGAGGTGTCCTCCAAGACCCTTCTGTATTTACTCAAAGCTCAGCCACAGGGACATACAAATGCAGCTGTAAGGGGTGACTGCAGTGGTTTCCTGTAAGACCCTGCCACACTTCACTCATAGCTTATTCAGAGAGGCACCAAAATACAGCTCTGAGGGCTGCTGGAGGCAGTCCCCTCCAATGACCAGCCACATTTCACTCACAGCTTAATCACAGGGGGACTTAACCTCAGCTGTAAGGGGCGGCTCTGAGAACCAACTATGCCCAACTTATAGCTCAGTCTAAGAGCCACCTGACTTCTACTGTAAGAGTGCTGGTAGTGGTTTCCTCCAAGAAACCACTATGGTTGCCTCATAGCTCAGTTACACAAGCACCAGACTGCAGCTGTGGGGGATGCTGCAGGTAGACTCTACGTTTTCACTTATACCTCATGTAAAGAGACTGTGGCTATGAGATGTGCCAGCGTTGGTCTTCTCTGAGACCCGCTACATTTCATGTATACCTCAGTCACAGAGGCACCTACCCTCAAACTTGCACAGTGTTGGTAGTGGTCTCCCAAGACCCCACCACATTTAATTTATAGCTCAGTCACAGAGGGACCTGACTATCATTATGATGGGCACCAGCAGAGGTCTCTGAGAGCCCACAATGTTTTACTCATACCTGTTGCAAAGGTACACAGCCATAGCTGTAAAAAGTGCCAGCACACTAGTCTCCAACATCCCACCACAGTGCACCAAAGCTCAGTCACTGAGACACCTGCTGGCAAATGTGCTTTGTGCCAGCAGCTGTTTCCTTCAAGATCCCACCATGTTTCACCTATAGCTCAGTCAGAGAATGTTTGAATGCTAGGTCCTCCCTGGAATTAAGCGCATGTCTTCCATAATGTGTTCACCCTCCACAGGCTCAATGAATGAGAGAACCTTCAGGATATCACTCCTGAAACTGGGTCTTCAACATGGTTAATGCAGCGTTCTGCTGCAGAGTCCTGGTCACTGACCCTCCTTCACATTCCACCCCATGACACTTTGCTTAGATCTTGAGGACTTAGTCTACTTTTCATGAGACACGTTTCTTACAAAGAAACACTAGTGGGTGATAACACTGCTCACTACGGCACTGGTCATAATGTTGCATGCAGAATGCCATGTGGCAGAATCGCATTGCACAATTTCATTTATTTATTGTTCTGTGAGGGGCTCTGCTCCCACCCTGACGGCTATACCCCCGGACCCCCACTAAAGATTCCAACCCAGGGGGTCCAATCAGAGACAGGTCCGGGTTTTGCCATAGTGCCATACGCTGTTAAGCATACAACATTATGACCCGGTGCACTTCCTACACTAGCTCTGTAACATTTGTATCCTCTCATGCCCGCTCCCATTAATGTAGAGGGACAGTGATCAAAGCATTGTGTTTTTTAAGTACTGCCAGGACTAGAGTGAATACTCACAGCTTCTGATAAAAGAAGCATGGGATGGAACTGGAAATTGAAGGGTGCATGACTATGCTGAAAAGGTAAAGACTTCTGCATTGCACTACAGTTTTTACTAATGACACCTTTTTCTTAATGTTAATTTCATCCATAAATAGTTTCTCATTTTTAGACATGGCTCCGTAACAATAGTGAACATCAATATGTTGTTATGGAGCAAGAGTTGTCTGAATGTTAAAAAGAAATCCAGAGAGGACCTATGTGTAGCAGTTCTTGAGATACCGTCAGTATGTTGTCGTTGAGAAAGAGTTAACCAGAGTGTTAAAAAGAAATCCAGAAAGTACATGTGTCTTGTGACTAGGCAGTTCTTGGGATACCATAGAGGATGCAAACTGATCTGTGTCACAGGTGAGAACTTTAACTGACTCACCAAATGCTGTGCATTACGTCCCAGGAGTGGCCTTCTCTGTTACGAATCTTTGTTTTGCCTTTTTTTTTTTTTTTATTGGTTTCAGAAGTACATCATTGTGACAGTAATACATTATCTGCATATACAAACAGGCAGTTATATTGTGCCCTATAACCCAGATTATATGACATAGTTTCAAAACATACCCCTTTCCATAACAATTTAAAGTTAATTTTTAAATATTTTTTTATTGAGATGAAAGGTTTGATAAAAAAAGAGCAAAAGCGAAATATATGTACAGAAAACACAACACCTTATCATGTAATTATTACAGTGGTTGCTGAGGGTGAGACTGCTGAAAATGGGGTAATAAATGTATTTATTTTTGTTACCCTGGTGAGGTGCACTAGCAAAATGAATGACTATTTTCGGACACGACCCGAGAGGTTACAAAGTAGTGGTACAGAACACATAAACAAAATCAGAAAGATACAGAACAAAGACAATGCTCAGAAATCTGAGTAATGCATAATACAGTAGGAAAGGTAAAATAACATACAAAAACACAGCGCAGCTTGGCTTCACATACCAGATACATGTTGTACAAGATAAGTGCCATAGCAAAAGACAGGCAGAAGTATGATTTAGCATACCTTAGTAAATTGGGAAGCAATGCAGCCGTACAAGATCAAAAGTGGCAGCTATATCCTCTGAACATTTAAATTGAATTACTAAATTAATCGACTGGAAAAATCCCAAGATTTACTGCTCTTTTAGAATGTACCATATCGACTCAAACTTGTCCAGTTTATGATTAAAGCTGTAATACATATGTTTTAGTTTGTCTGTTTTTATTTTGTTTTGAAACATTTCACCAGGAAAGGCATTTCCAGATACGTCCTGGGGAAGGGGAAAAGGGGGTACAATACTGAATACAGAAACAGATAAAAGTATACATCAAGCTAAATCTTTACAAAAACATTTAGGTAACATGAAACATTTTGTGGGATAATTAGGTTGTACCTGCTCACATATATAACTATGTACATATATCTTAGATACAAGTATACACACATGATAATATTGTTTTTATTTTTACATTTTCATTTGCTCATGTATGTATATTGTGCTCAGTTACGCAATCATAGACATATGCACAGACTTAAACTGGGAGAATTTTATTTATAACATTAGGGGTAGAAGTGAGGAATGTATCAGGATAGTGAAACGGGGAGAAGGGTGGATAGCCAGGCCTACACCCCTCCAGGATTCAAATCTCGCAGGTCAGGTGCACTTCCAGGAGGGAAAGATGCAGTGCCAAAGAAGACGGGATAATGAACAAATGAACAAAGCAGAGCAGATATCTAAGGGGAGGGAGTTCCAGATGTTAGGAAAGTGATAGGACAGGGCTGATCTCCCTGAGGTGGAAGATCAGGAAGGGAGGACAAAGGTCCTAATGGGGAGTTGTGGAGTGAGTTTGGGGGGGGGAGGTAGGCAGGATGGGTAGAAGGGTGTGAAGGGAAGGAGGCAGGGAGCCAAGCCAGAAGTTTCCAATTTGAGAAGCACTATCGGCAAAGCTTCTGGCCCCGAGAGAGGGGAAGAAGAGAGAGGTGTAGAGGTCACAGTGTTGTGTACATGGTGGACAGGCAACAGCAAAGCGGCAGAAGGAGTTCAATAGAGTGTCTAGTCTGGTAAGAGTAGATTTGGGGGCAATACTACAGACTATGTCTCCAAAGTCAAAGATTGGGAGGATCATGTTCTGGACAATCTCTCAGCGGGCCGGTGGGGTAAGGCAGCTGCGGTGTCTATATACAGTGCCCAGTTTGGGAAGTAACCTTTTGTGGCTAGCGTCCACATGACCAGTAAAACTGAGGCTCCTGTCAAGCCCGAGCCCGAGGTATTTGACGGAAATGACATCTTCTAGTATGGAACCATCAAGAGTATGGAAGGTAGGGGTGGCAGTTAGCCTAACCAGCTTTTGCCTGGTGCCAAAAGTCATAGAGACCATCTTTTTGGCATTTAGAGAAAGTTTATTTGCATGAAACCAGTACTGGACATTGCTGAAGTCCAGCTGGAGGCTAGTCACCACATCTAAGGTGGAAGTACTGGAGGCAGAAAAAACAGCATCATCCGTGTACATATGGATATTTGCAGCTGAGCAGGCAGCAGGTAGCTCCTCAAGAAATACTGAGAAGAGTATCAATCCAAGTAACGAACCCTGAGGGACACCTGTGTTTATGAGGGAGAGGGAATTAGCCATCCTGACAGCTTGGGTACCCTACCCACGAAATAGGAATGGCCCATGAGTGGTGGACTCAGAGAGACCAACCGCTGCCAGCTTATTGAGGAGAAGGGAGTGGGATCGCTGTCGAAGGCTTTGGCCAGATCGACAAAGGTGGCAGAGGTGATGCAGCCCTGATCCATGCCAGAGAGAATGGAGTCAGTGAGCTGGGGAAGGGAGGTTGTGGTGGAGTGGGCCTTACAGAAGCCAGACTGGAAAGGGATGAAGGTGGCAGAGAAATCAAGGAATGAAGACAGTTGAGCCATGACCAAGTGCTCTTGGAGATTAACAAGGATAAGGAGCAGAGATATTGGGGGAAAATTGACAGGGTTAGAGGAGAGAAGTCGCCACCCTTGAGAAGAGGGATGGCAGTGGCAAGCTTTAAGGTATCAGGAACAGTGGCAAGTGTGAAAGAGAGGTTCAGAAGAATGGAGAGAGGGAAAGCTATAGCATGGGCTGACAGGAGCAGGAACTTAGGATCCAGCCCATCCGAGCTTTTGCCATTATGAGGGTTAAGGGCAAGAAGAGCTTGCAGGGTTTTCACAGGGGAAACTGGTTGAAAGGAAAAGCATGGAGAAGATGAATTAGGTACAGAAGAGTCTGACAGAGGTGGAGGAGCTGAAAGGGGAAGTGATAATAGGAGGGTGGAAGCAGAGGTGGTGAAGAAGATGTTAAATTTGGTGGCTACAGTGAGGGGGTCTGAGATGATGATGTCACCTACCTTTAGAACTGGAGGAGGGGGTTGGATGGGGGGGGGAGAAAAGAGCATGGACCAACTTTCAGAATTTAGATTGGTTGTTTGAGGTTTTCTTGGACGGTAGAGGAGAAATATTCTGCTTTGGTGAGACAGATGGTCCAGGTGCAGGCATTGTGGAGAGAATGATATCTAGGCAAATCTTCAAGAACACCTGCTGCTTTCTAAGCCAGCCACACTAGGTCCTGAGCACACTGACAGGCCAGCAGCTCGGCTGATACCCAGGGGAGTTGAGATCCATGGACCCTGGTGTTCCTTAAAGGAATGTGCCAGTCCCAAGCATTAAGAAACTGTGTCTTGAAATAACACAGGCTGAGTCAACGGAGGAGGCACTGGCAAAGGGAGACCAGTTGGATCCAACAAGTTCTTCATGGAGGGAGGACAAGTCTAAGGATCTAAAGGAATGGAGATAGATGATATTTGGTGGGGCTTTGGGGCAATGTATTTTACGGATGCAGTAGATCATATGCTAAATGCTGAATGCATTCGGTAGGATTCTTGAGGTAAATACCTGGTAGCAGTGTGATGCCAGAACTCATTCTAATAGGATATGCTTACCTGACTTGTGGTTTAAACAGGTTGGTTTGGAGATTAGTTGTTTCAGATTTAAGGAAGAGATTTGATTACGGATTTTGGATCAGATAGTTGGACAGCCAGTTAATGTTGAAATCACCGAGGATGTAGAGTTCTCCAGTTGAGGAGAGGGCAATGAGAATAGAGAGGAGGTCTGTGACAGAGGAAAGAGAGGAGGAAGGGAAGACTAGGGCAAGAGTAGACCCCACCCACAAAGATGATGAGGGAGCAAGGAAGAGAACATTTTATTAACAAAAGTTTGTACGCAGTTGGGGGGAAGTGGTGGAAAGATAGATGGAATAATAGATGGATGACAAGATGTAAATGGCCACTCTCCTCCCCTGGTTGACTGGTCTGTAGAATACGAGAGTAACCAGGGATGGAGATGGCAGAGTCAGGGATTTTAGAGGAGATCATAGAAACATAGAAGTTGACGGCAGATAAGGACCGCAAGGCCCATCCAGTCTGCCCATTTCTTTTTCTACCTTATAAATGTGCCATCGGCCTTTGCTCTGTCAGTGACCTATCTATTCATAGTCATTTGTATTGCTCCCTTATGCCTATCCCATGCCTGTTTGAAGCCCTGCACTGTATTCATAGCCACCACTTCTTGTGGTAAGCCATTCCATGCATCCACCACCCTTTCTGTGAAAAGAATTTCTCAATTCCCCTTAATGGCCTCCTCTAATCTTATGCTGTGTCCTCTTGTCCTGCTGTTTTTCTTATATTTAAACATGTTAGACTCTTTCACCTTGTTTATGCCCTTAAGGTGTTTGAATACCTCGATCATATCACCTCTCTCCCTCCTTTGCTCAGGGTATACATATTGAGCTCCGTTAATCTGTCCTCATATGTCTTCTGATGCAGTCCCTGCACCATTTTGGTTGCCCTTCTCTGGACTGCCTCAATTTGGTTAATGTCCTTGTGAAGGTGTGGCCTCCAATACTGCCGCATGATACTCAGATGGGGCTAACCAATGTCTTGTACAGAGGGATTATTACCTCCCTCTTACGACTTGTGATACCCCTACTAATACACTCCTAACACCCCCTAGCCTTACCTACTGCTTTAGAGGTCTGCTTGGATGATTTTAGGTCATCAGTGATGATGATGCCCAAGTCTCTTTCTTCCTTTGTGACTGCTAGCAACTCCCCTCCCAGCCTATAAGTGGCTTCAGGGTTTCTCTTCCCTATGTGCATGATTTTGCACTTCTTTGCATTAAATCCCAGTTGCCACTCTTCTGACCATTCTGCTAGTTTATCTAGATCTCTTCTCATTCTGCCCACCCCATCTGGCTCATCTACTCTGTTGCAGATCTTGGTGTCATCTGCAAACAGACAAGCCTTACCCTCTAGTCCATCTGCAAGGTCACTAATGAAGATGTTGAATAGGACTGGCCCCAGGACTGATCCCTGAGGTACCCCACTTGTGACTGCATCTCTTCTGACTGTATACCATTTACCACCACTCTGTTTTCTGCCAGTCAACCAGTCTGCCACCCAGTTGACCAACTTCGACCCACCCCAGCCTACCCAGCTTATTTATCAATCTTCTATGTGGAACAGTGTCAAAAGCTTTGCTGAAGTCAAGGTAGGCGACATCAACTGCTCCCCTTGGTCCACCACTCTGGTTACACAGTCAAAGAAATCTATGAGATTAGTTTGACAGGACCTTCCTTTTGTTAACCCATGCTGTCTTGGATCCTGTGCCCCTATGGATTCCAGGTGTTGCACTATCCTTTCCTTAAGGAGTGCCTCCATAATCTTGCACACTACTGAGGTAAGACTGACCGGTCTGTAGTTCCCGCCTCCTCCCTGCTACCACTCTTGTGAGCGGGATCACATGAGCCTTCTCCAGTCTTCTGGGACCTCTCCTGTGCTCAGAGACTCACTAAAAATTCTGCTAATGGCTCTGCTAGTCCCTCCTTTAGCTCCTTAAGTACCCTGGGATGTATGCCATCAGGTCCCATTGCCTTATCCACCCTGAGCTTAGCAAGCTCTTGTAGGACCCTTTCTTTTGTGAAGGGAGTAGTGCTCACCTCCCTCCCCCGTGTCCATGATGCTGAGCTGTGGGCCCTGCCCTACCTTCTCTTCAGTAAATACTGAGCAAAAGTATCTATTTAGGATAGATGCCTTTACAGGGTCCTCCTCCTCACATGCTCCCTTTTCTCCATTAAACTTAGCAATACCCCCTCTGGACTTTCTCCTTTCACTAATGTATCTATAGAAAGTCTTGTCACCTTCTTTTACTGTTCGTGCTAGTGTTTCCTCAGTTTGGGACTTTGCCTGCCTTACTGCCTTACCTGCTTCCCTTAGGGCAGTTTGGTATGCCTCCTATCTTCATCCCTGTGTTCCTTATATTTCCTGAAGGCCAGCCTTTGGCTCTGACCTTTTCTGCTACTGTATTTGAGAACCAAAGTGGTTTCCTTCTTCTTTGCACTTCCTTTCTGTCTAACACAATGGGATGTTGCTTCAAGTATTGCATCCTTAATGCTTGCCCACTTGGCCTGTACCCCTCACCTGTGTTTCTTTTTGCCAGGGCTAGCTTAACTCTGTTGGCCATCTTATCAAAGTCAGCTCCTCTGAAGTCCCATATTTTTGCCTTGGAATGGGATGATTTAGATGTAGTAGCCAAATTGAACCATACCATGTGATGGTCACTGGCCCCCAGGTGACCTTCTACCTGGAGATCTGTGATCCCTTAGTTAGTCAGTACTAGATCTAGGATAGCCCTGTCTCTTGTGAGGTTGCTGTACCAGTTGTTTGAGGCCCTCCCCCTGCAGGGAATCCACTATGAGTCTAGTTCTGGCAGATGTTCCTGCTGGTATTGACCAATCTGTATCTGGCATGTTGAAGTCTCCCATTATCAGAACCTCCCCTTTAGCTGTCATGTTTTGTATATCTTCTAACAGTAATGTGTCTATGTCCTCCCTCTGGTCTGGGGGCCTGTAGACAACCCCAGTTCTTATGGCTGTCCCATTTCCTGTTTCCAGGGTGACCCACAGTTCTTCTGGCTCCTTATGTGTATTCTGAATTTCTGTAGCTTTGATATTTTCATTAACATACAGGGCCTCTACTCCCCCCCTTTTTGCACCTCGGTGTCTTCTGAACAATACATAGCCAGGTACTGAAGTCTCCCAAGTGTGGTTACTGGTAAACCACGTCTCACTAATTGCTACTTGTCCAGTTTAGCCTCTGACATTTTGCCTGCAGGTCTGGGATCTTATTTCCCAGGCTGTGAGCATTTGTGTACATGATTTTCCATTGGCCAGATTTTGGTGTGTTAGTTGTTGGGTGAAGTTTGGCATTACCCCTGTGCATCGTATGGGGAGACAAACCTTTTTTCTTACCTGGTGATGCAAATGAACGGCAAACACGCTGAATTCCTGTTTGACCACTAGCTGAGGGGGGAGGGGTGTTCTTCCCATTCGACGTATGGGGTGCTGCACCCCTCTCCCCATTTGCTAGATCCATGATTCAATGATGATTAGTGCACTAGGTTTCAAGCTAGTCATAAGGAGTTGAACTAGATTAATATTTGGGAGAATGCTCCTAATGTTAAGGCAAACTATTTTTAGTCCTTTTGGGAGGTCAATGGGGAGACAACCAAATGGTCTAGGGTTAGATTCAATGTCCCCCGCTGTTAGGAGCAGTAAGATGATGAGAAGTTTACAGGGGATAGATATCAGCCTTCAAGGGATGTAGGGCTTAAGAGAATAAGAGAAGGGGTTCTGTTTAGAAGAGGAGCTGTAGGAGGTTAGGATGGAACAAAGTGAAGCTAAGTGTAGACTGGGTGAGAGAAGTATGGAAGAACCCAGGCACCAGGGTGAGTGGAGTGGGGGTGGAGACATGACACTGGAAAAGTAGGGGAGGAGGAGCTAGGGGAGAGGACAGACATTGGTAGGGCAGGTTGGAAAGTGGGAGCGATGGATGTAGGGGCGAACAGGAAGGAGAAGGTGGAGCATAGTGTGCCTGAGAATAGGAGAGGATCAAGATGGGATGGTAGAGACTGTGGAAGACAGAAGGAGTAACAAAAGAGGAGAAGAGACTGAAGGAGGAAATAGTTGGGAGGAGGATATTACTGGGTAAATAAAGACTGAGTGTACAGCTCAGTAGAACTAGGTAACAGAGCACTGCTTGTATAGGGACATATGATTCAGCAGGGTGCATGTATCAGAAAGTGTGAGTAGGGACAGATTGACTAAAGTATGAACAGGAACACAGGAGGAAATAAGTTAAGGGGCCACAAATAAGACATGACGGGAGTGGTACAATGCAGTCGCTGTGGAGCAGCAGTCTTCTGGGAGACGTTCTGGAGGATGTGGTGTTGTCCCATCTGCAAGTACCTCTCTGGGCTGAGGGAGGAGGTTGCTCATCTCCAGGCTGAGTTGGCCAGGATTTAGGGGATCTCCTCTCCCACCCAGGGACCACCAGGGCCACCGCCGCTGCCTCAGACGTTGCAAAGAAAGAGGAGTGGTTGGACAACAGTGGGCTCAGGGAGGGTGAAGGTGGTGGAACAGAGGCGCATCCCTCTGGTTGTACATCTCCACAATTCATATGCAGTTCTGGAAGAGTGTGGTTCTTCTATGGAGGCACCCACAGTGAAGACCAAAGAGGATGCTGGAAACCTCCACAAAGGAGACCCACAGGGGAAGGAAACAACTCCTGGTGGGGGATTCCATTTTTAGGAGAGCAGAAATGGGGGGAAGGAGGAGAGAGGCAGGTAAGGTGCCTGCCTGTTGCCATGGCTTGGAGGGACAGGAGGCGAATCCGCAGGATCGCCGGAGCACCTCCACGGGGGAGGGAGCTGGATGTCACTGTCCACCTAGGGACAAATGACCTGGCTGGGAAAGGGACCAGAGCAGTGCAGGAGGAGTCTGTGGAGTTGGGGAGGGGCCTTAGACAAGTAGCACGCACAGTAACCTTTTCAGAGGTGCTGCCTGTCTATCGCATGGGTGAGGCTAGCATCCACCGTACCATGGGATTCAATTAATGGTTGAAAAACTGGTGTGGAGCTCAGCATTTTGGCTTCACTGGTGACTGGGGGTCCACCTGGAGGGATGCAGGCCTATACTGGCACAATGCTCTGCATCTCTCCAGGAGGGGAACCAGGATCCTAGGTGACAGGGTTAAATACTTCATTGGCAAGCATTTAAACTAGCTGGGGGGGGGGTACTGAAAAGAAGCAGGGAAATCCTAGCCTCTCCCTATAAAAAAACAGGGTAGTTATTGAGGTAAACACCAAGATACAGAAGTTGATAGGGAGAAGGGCTGGCGTAAATGGAGAAAAAGGCAAAGGCAGAAAGGACAGGGTTGGGGGAAAAAGGGGTAAGGCCATCAAAAAATGTAGGGTAATGAGTACCAACGCCTATAGTCTAGGTAACTGAACTGGTGGCCTTGATGGAAGACAGATGCCTAGATATCGTGGCAGTCACAGAAATATGGCACACAGAGAACCATGACTGGGATGTCAACATACCAGGGTACACAATCTACAGGAGAGGCAGGGAGGGTAGAAAAGGAGTAGTAGTAGTTCTCTATATAAGGGAAGATATCAAAGCAATGGAACTAAAGGGTAAACAGGGAGGAGAGAAGGCACTATGGGTGATCCTGGAGAGTGGAAATGGCACCACAATCCACACGGGGGTTGTATACGGACCCAGGTATCCTTAGGATGGCAGAGAAAGGGGGGATTTTGTTGATGGGGGACCTGAATATTCCAGATGTTAACTGGAGTACCTTTGCTGCAGCCATGTCCAAGAGCAGGGTCATTCTCAATGTCCTACGGGAGGGGCATGCCTCAGACCGCTAGTGCTGGAACCCTCTTGGGAGGGAGCAATCAGAAACCTGGTACTCTCGAACAGGGACGGAGAGAGGATCTCAGATCTAGAAGTGGGTAGCCATCTGGGAACAAGTGACCACCAAACAGTGTGGTTCACAATAAACTCAGCCACAGAGTCAAGCCATACAAAAGTGAGGGTACTGGACTTTAGGAGGCTGACTTTGTAAAAATGGGAGAGTGCCTCAGAAAAGCACTAGCAAACAGGCAAGAAGGAGAGGTGGGGCAACAATGGGGAAATATCAAAACTGCCATCACAGAGGCAACAAGCCTTTGTGTAATGTAATGTAAAATTGATTTATATAAGGTGCCCTTCTTGAGCTCAGGGCGCCTTTACAACAATCATAACAATACATTTAAAATACATAGTATAAGTTTCATTAACACATATATCATTACAGGAAAACATACATCAAGTATTTGAGAATGCTTGGTGAAACAAAAAGGTTTTTAAGGATTTTTTAAAACCTTCTACAGTCAGGTTATCTTGTATCTGGCGAGGCAGAGAATTCGACAGTGTAGGTGCCACAAAAGCAAAAGATCTTCCTCCAGATGTCTTAAGAGTTACCCTGGGAATCTCCAGGAATCCCTCGTCAGAGGATTGGAGTGAGTGGGAAGGACAGGAAGAAGACAGGAGTTCTTTCATGTAGTGAGGTCCCAACTCATGTAGGGCTTTGTAGGTCAGCAATGCAACCTTGAAAGTAATCTGCATAGGCAGCCAGTGCAGTTCACACAGCACAGGTGTTATATGACTGGACCTTGGAACTCAAGTCAACAACCTGGCCGCCGCGTTCTGCACTAGCTGCAAGCGGCGGATATCAAGTCCCGGTAGCCCTAGATAGAGGGCACTGCAGTCATCAAAACGGCTGCTAACTAAGGCGTGGACCAAGGTAGGGAGGTCTTCAGGTGGAACCAGGTGTTTCACCCAGGCTATATTCCTTAGATGAAAAAAGGAAGACTTGACTACTGCCGACACCTGCACCCTCAGGGTCAGGGCCTCATCAAAAATAACACCAAGGTTACGCACCTGGCCAGCGATCATAAGCGGGTTCCCCCCCATAAATAAACCCAAGGGCTTCCCCGCCAATACCCTTGACATCCTAACCCCAGGGTCCACCATCAATACCTCTGTTTTATCTGAATTCAACCAAAGCCAACTGGTACTCATCCAGTTCTGTATCTCCAGTAGGTACTTATGAAACCTCATAACTGAGTGAAACAAATAAATCAAAATGAAAGAAAAAAACACTATGGTTCTCAAAAGAGGTGGTGGGGAAGGTTAGGGAGAAAAAGCATTCAGGAAGTAAAAGGAAACACAGAAGGAGCAGGACAGACAACTGTACCAGTTAAAGCAGAAGGAAGCGGGGAAGGTAGTCAGAATAGGAAAGGCCGAAACTGAGGAAAAGATAGCCAACTCAGTTAAGAAGAGGGAAAAAACATTTTATAGGTACATTAGGGAGCGAAGAAAGATAAAGGGAGGGAGATAATGAGGCTTAGTAAAGGGAAGGGTGGATGGGCAGAGAGAGACAGTAAAAAAGCAGGGATACTGAACGAATACTTCTGCTCAGTATTCACAAAAGCAGAGGAGGGAGAGGTACCTAATACAATCAATAGAAGCACTCTAGATAGGGGGGTCGATACCAGTCCTTTCACAGAAGAAAGTGTTCTGAAAGAACTCCTAAAACTGAAGGTGGACAAAGCAATGGGGCCTGATGGGATTCACCCCACAATTCTAAAAGAACTAAGGGGAGAACTAGTGACACCACTGACTGCCCTTTGTAACATATCATGGGAGGATGGTGTGGTACCGGAGGACTGGAATAGGACAGATGTGATTCCCCTTCACAAAAGTGGAAGGAAGACAGAGGCAGGAAACTACAGACCTGTCAGTTTGACCTCAGTGGTAGGGAAAATGATGGAATCACTTCTGAAGGAAAGAATTGTCGAGTACCTAGAGGCCAGTGGGGCACAGGACCCAAGGCAGCTTGGATTCACAGTGGGAAGGTCATGTCGGCCGAATCTAATAGATTTCTTTGACTGGGTGACCAAAGTAGTAGACCAGGGAGGAGCTGTGGACATGGCCTACCTAGACTTTATCAAGGCATCTGACACAGTCCCACACAAAAGATTAATAAACATGTTAGCCAGCCTGGGAATGGGTCCCAGGGTGGTAGCCTGCGTAAAACATTGGCTGGACAACAGGATACAGAGGGTAATAGTAAACGGAGTCCACTCCAAAGAAAGGGGGGTTACTAGTAGGGTACTTCAGATTTCAGTCCTTTTTAATGTCTTTATAAGTGATATTGCAGAGGGACAGGAAGGAAAAGTATGCCTCCTTGCAGATGACACAAAGACCTGCAACAGGGTTACAGGGCTGATATGTAAGGGGGGTGGAAAGGATGAGAAGGGACTTGGCAAGGCTGGAGGACTGGTCAGAAGTACGGCAGCTTACATTCAATACAAAGAAGTGTAAAGTAATGCACCTGGGAAACAAAAACACAGGGGAAGAGTACACAATGTGGGGGAGGTAGTAACAACAATAAAAATGGAAAGGGATCTGGGGGTAGTCATATCAGATGACCTAAAGGTTAGCAAGCAATGTGAGAAGGCAGTAGGGATGGCTGGGAGGATACTGGGATGTATAGGAAGAGGCATCACCAGTAGAAAACAGGAAGTTGTTATCCCTCTGTACAGACAGTTGGTGAGACCCCATCTGGAGTACTGTGTCCAGTTCTGGAGACCCCATCTTCGCATGGATATAGACAGGATAGAGGTAGTCCAGAGGAGGGCAACTAAAATGGTGCAGGGTCTGCAAGAGAAGCCGTATGAGGAGAGACTAAAGGAGCTTAATATGTACACCCTTAAGGAAAGAAGGGAGAGGGGGGACATGATAGAAACTTTTAAGTACCTCAGTGGAATCAACAAAGTCCAAGAGGGTAGCATCTTTCAGAAAAAGAGACTTGCAAGAACAAGGGGACACAATTTAAAGATAGAAGGAGGGTGGTTCAGGGGCAATGTGAGGAAGTATTATTTCACAGAGAGGGCAGTGGATGCATGGAACAGCCTTCCTGAAGATGTTGTGGGGTCTAAAACTGTGGGAGAATTCAAGAATGTATGGGACAGACATAAGGCAATTCTTATGGGGGGTAGGAAGAAATAGGCTGTTGGTTAACTAGGATCTGTGGCCTATCCTGTAGGTAGGGAAATGGGCAGACTAGATGGGCCAAGCGGTCTGTATCTGCCATCAAAGTCTATGTTTCTATGTTTCTAAAGGAAAATAGGGCCAGCCATCTGCACAGGTGTGGTCTATAGACCACCAGCCCAGGAGGAAGAAACAGCTGATGCTGGCCATCCAAAGGATGGCAGACAAGGGTGAAGTAGTACTGGTTGGAGACTTCAATATTCCAGACGTGGACTGGAGCATCCCAGCAGCAGCATCAACTAGGATCAGATTTATCCTGAACTCCCTTCAGGGTGCCTTCCTCAAGCAACTGGTCATGGAACCAACTCGGCAGAAGGCAATACTGGACCTTGTGCTCACAAACAGGGACAGTGTGATGGGGGTAACAGTGGGGGAGCACCTGGGGAACAGTGACCACTAGTTATTGTGGTTTGAAATCACAGAAAGAGCAGAACCAAACCACACAAAAACACGTATCCTGGATTTTAGAGGGGCAGACTTTGGGAAAATAGGGAGATACTTGAAAGAGGCATTAAGGGAAATGGGGCAGGAATCGGGGGTTGAGGAACAGTGGGCAGTATTTAAAATGGGGATTACAAGAGCAACAGAATTATGCATTAAGCAGGTTAGCAAGAGGAAAAGGAAGAGGAGACCATTATGGTTTTCCAAAGAGGTAAAGAGGTAGCAAAGAAAGTGAAAGCCAAAAAGATTGCATTCAGGCAATACAAAAAGACATAGGCAGAAGTGGATAGGGAGAAGTACCAGGAGAAGCAAAGGGAGGCAGGGAGGTCAGTAAGGGAAGCCAAAGCTCAGACAGATAATTACTTGACCAATAGGCAACAAGTGGTTCCTGTGCATAGCCTTGGTGGCTCAAGGATAATTCTCAGGGCACACTTTATATATAGGCAGATCGCTCAGCTTGCTGACAATGATATACGGAAGATGGTGCTGCCTATCAGCAATTTTACGCTTTCCATGTAGTCTGAAGTTTTGTAACAGCACACGGTTTCCAGGTAACAGCTTCTGAGCTTTGACACGTTTGTCATACCTTTCTTTGTTTGCCAGATTTCTTTTACCCGCCATGACAGAGGGCTTTGATAGACTGCTCGGAAAGTTTCATCCAATTTTCACTGGAATTTGGCCTTCTCGAGAGGGTGTCTGCATCGATGTGGTTTATGCCTGGTCGATACTCCACTGCACAGTCGTAAGTAGAAAGTGCAGACAACCAGCGATGCCCTGTGGCGTCCAACTTAGCCGAGGTCTGAACATAGGTAAGACGGTTATTGTCGTTTTTGACTAGGATTTTGGCTCCATAGAGATATTCATGGAATTGATCCACCACAGCCCACTTGAGGGCAAGAAATTCAAGCATGTGGACCGAGTAATTTCTTTCAGAGGGTGTTAAGCTCCGACTGGCAAACGTTACTGGGTGTAAACCTTCTTCATACTTTTGATACAGAACAGCTCCAAGCCCCTTTAAGCTGGCATCTGTGCAGTACATAGGGTTTGGTAGGGTCGGCATAGGCAAGCACAGGTGCATGGGCAAGTTGATGAATGATTTCATAGAAAGCAACTTCACACTCAGAAGCCCACCTGGCTTCAAAATGTTCATGTGTCCTGAAGTAGATCTTGTCTTCCTCCTTAATGGTGCTTTTCTTATACTTTCTGTTGGCAGGGGGATAGACTGAGCAACGAGCAGATAACTTTGAAACAGTCCTTTATGAACCAGCAATAATAGCTGCAGAACCCCAAGAACCTTTGTGACTCCTTTAAGTTATTTGGCTGAGGCCAGGTAGTCAAATACTCCACCTTGCTCGGGTCTGTCTGAATCCCATCAGTAGATACTATGTGTCCAACATTTTCTGCAGACATTTGAAAAAACTGACACTTGCCTATAGATAGCATCAGTCTGAAATCCTCTAATCGATCAAGGACCTTGAACAAACGACCTTAGTGTTCTTCTAGGTGTACCCCCCCCACAAATGGGGGTTCCCAAAAAGTCTTCCTTCAGCTTGCCTAAATGCTCACTGCCAGACTGGTGTCCTGCATTTTAGCAGTTTAAATGTGATTACCAGAGCCTGTATAGCCTCTGTGTACTACCTCTTTAAGAGCTGCCTGATTGCATCTTAAGTAATCTGAGAGGGAGCTCTGTTGAAAGATGTAACTATTTACTGAAAATCATTTGGAGTGATAATGATAATGTAGTTTGTCTAACCTGCTTTATTTGTAGCAAGGACTGTTTTGTTTCTGTCCACTGTCTTGGTCCTGGACTGCAGATTGAACCAAACATTACTGGTGGGACCTAAAATGTAGCCGGACTACAGGAGCTGTCTGTATTCATAATCTGTAGGAACAGTAGTTTGACTTTTTGTGCCTTTTTTGCAACTGAAGGTGGAGCTCTTGCTTTGACTGATAGCCAAATCAGCCAACCAAATCTTCTGGATCTTGGGGAAGTCCCGGGATGCTTGCAGTTTTCAGTTAGTTCTGAGCTGGAAGCTCAAGAAGAAGGAGCTGAAGTAATTCTGAGCAGCAATCCTGAGTGGATTCACATTGGAGAACTGAGAAAAGGCTGAGTGTTTGTCCTGTATGTCTGCCTGCTGCTCCTGAGAGGGAGAGAAGAGAAGAGAATTATTTTGGACTAAATCCAAGTTTGTGTGACTAAAGTAAGCTACTGAAGTGGGCCAGGCTCAACCTGAAGAAGACCAAAGATTTTGCTGAATGTGATCGGCCTGTCAGGAGTTCCAGCTACCCGTAAGTTTCTGGTGTGTGCAAAGACTTTGCGATTGTGACCGGGGAGTGCTTTGCCTGGTACAGTAGAATGCCCATACATGTAAATGTGCTATGAGCTGCTAGTGGGTTGTGAGTTAGTTCCCCATTGTAGGAACTGTGTTCTGCTTGCTGGAAGCTGTATCCAGCCAAAACAGACTGCAATCGATTTTGTGTTCATACGATCTGGGCCTTGCCAGACTGGCCCAGCCAGACTACCCACTACACAGAGAAGCATCGACAACAGACCTGCTTGGGGACCTGCTCCACGCTTGAACAGGAATGATGCCTCTGCGACTCTTGTGGGCCCTGCTTCTCCTGGCATTCCAGATCAACTACCTGCAGTCTCGATTTTCGTCCAGCCTGTGTCCAGTCTTGGGCATTGTGAGTAAATACCAGGGTAGCTCCCTGCAACAACAGCTTAATCTGAGTGTGTCATCTGATTGTCTTGTTGTTTTGTTTCCTTTATGAAATGAGCCCTCTGGCTCCAGATTACCAATATTGTGTACTGTGTATGTTGTGTTTTCCATCACAGGGCCCCAACCAGCTGCAACCCCAGGCAACGGTCCTGGCTAGCCCATCTATTCTCCACCTGGGTACCCAGAGGTGGACTGTGTGGGGCGACTCAAAGCGCATGCATAACTGCTTGATTGATGTAACATTTAAGCTAATTAACCTGATTTTGTACCTCCCTTTTCAAGTTCCCTGAATAAATCAGATCTAACTTTTTCTGCATGTAATCTGACTGCAGTTCCAGTTTGTGCTCAAAGCACTGTACTGTTGCTATTTGCTGTGTATAACCTTGTTTTACAGGAGGTCCCCAGGGTCGGGCCAGAGGAACCAGCCCTGGTGGTAAGTACAAACAGTGTGGGCACTTGTGTGGTGTACCAGGGGTATTGTGAAAGTGATTATTGTACAGTGTTCAGGCCACTAGAGAGGAAAGAGGAGGGTTACAGTGTCCCAGAGGGCTGTACCCAGGTTAGCTTGACCATTACCAGCCCTGACCTCCGGGTGGAGGCATCCATTTCAGAATTCAGGCCCCTTAATCTGCTACTAGCCAAGCAGGCAGGGGTAGTAGCCCTTGGGATAGCGCCACCTAGGGGTTACATAAGGTTCACCTGAACACAATGACATCTTCAAAGTACACAAGGCACTCCAGCAGGTTCATGTCCCCCATGGCTCATTCCATCAGCCGCTGGAAGGTGGTGGGTGCACCTGAAATACCTTGAGGCATACAATAGAAATTCATAGAAACCCAGAGGGCAGATGAATGCTGCCTTCTCATGGTCCTCTGAGGCCATCGGGATTTGATAGGACACACTCCGTAGGTCAAGTACTGAAAACCACTGACTTCCGTTAAGGCAGTCAAGGGTGTACTGGATACGGGGCATGGTGTACTGATCCAGTACAGTGCTTCGATTCAAGGTCCAGTAGTCCACACACATCCTTACTGATCCATTCTTCACCATCCACCAGATCACCAGTCCTGAGCAGACTTGCAGCACCGGGCCAGCGGCTACGGGTTGGAACCCGATGGCTGCACTCCAACAGCAGCCCACCGGCCCAGCAAAGTGCCACCAAGTATGCTGACCTTCCAAAATGCCGCGGCTCACAAGTCGCAGTTTTCATTGACTCCCCTAAGCTTGAGCAGGCTCTCCATTGGCTGCCCTTGGACTGTAGCTTTCGGTGCCAATTTCAGAAGTTAATTTCTTCTGCAAGTTGCTAGTGTTTAATTCCTCTGATAGTATCTGTTACTTTATATTGGTTTATTGTGTTTAAATTCTAGCAAGGCACTACAACTACATTTAATATACTTAGAGCAGACCCTGTTAATTTGCTGAAATTCCTGCATTGTTTCCTGAGTTAACTCATTAGGTTAAAGTGTTTAAGGCTAGCAAGGCATTACAACTACGCTATATACCTGAGCAGACCCTGTTAACTTGCTGAAATGCCTGCATTGTTTTCCGAGTAAATTTATTTGGGTTAGAGTGTTTAAAGGTTAGCTAGGCATTACAAATGCACCATATACCCGTGCAGACCCTGTTAACTTGCTGAAATTCCTGCATTGATTCTCTAAGCTAATATACTGGGTATAAGTGATTAAAGCCTGACTAGACACTACAGCTTTAATAATATACTTGAGCATACCCTAAGTTCACTGCAACCTTGCTTTGTTTTTCCTAGTAACTTTACTCTTTTCCCTAGTCTAAAGCTATTTTAACTTCTCTTGTTTCTGTCACTGTCTCTCCTAGCCTCAAGGGTGCCATTCCCTTCCCCTTCCCCCATCCTGTAACTTTTCTCTTCCCTGTGATCCTCTGACGTCTTTTCTCACCTACTCCCCCAGTCTTTGTCTAAGCCCCCATGTCCCTCCTACTGATTTAGCAAAGTGCTGGCCTATGCCCCTTATCTCTGGCTGATCTGTTCCTTTCTCCCTCTTTTTCAGATCACCAGTCCTGAGTGGACTTGCAGCACCAGGCCAAGCGCTACGGGTTGAACCTGACGGCCGCCCTGCAACAACAGCCCGCCGGCCCAGCAAATTGCCACCAGGAACACTGACCTTTCAAAATGCTGTGGCTCACAAGTTGCAGTTTTCATTGGCTCCCCCAAGCTTGAGCAGGCTCTCCATTGGCTGCTCTCGGGCTGTAGCTTTCAGTGCCAGTTTCAGAAGTTAATTTCTTTTCTGCTAGTTGCTAATGTTTAATTCCTCTGATAATACTTTCTTCCGAACACCAGCCCCGATTCCAGCCTTTATGAAATACCCTTCCTCCCCCATAACAGCCCGCCTGCCTTTCTCTTCTCTCCTAATTGGTGCTTGACTTTTGGTAGAGCATCCCCTTAAAGGGACCACTATTTTTTTTTTTCTTTTACCTCAGACGCACACCCTCCAGCTAGCTGCTCTTCCTGGGGAGTTACATTATTCCACAGTGTTATTTACTGTTAATCCTCCTCGGATTAGTATTAGCATTGCTCAATCACCCATCAAAGGGTCTGTCACAATTTCCCCTCTCCCCTAGGTACTCATGCATCCCAACTAGCTGCTCTCCCCTTGAATCACACCTTACCCCATCTTAATCTATTTGCTTGTGCACTGTAAATTAATTTATTTTGCTATGTTGAGCTTGTCCCCTATGCTACTGGGTAACATCCTTCTGTCTTATAATCTGCCCATAGCTAATCTGCTCCTGCTGTCTACTAAAAAATGCCTCTCCACAAACTAATAATCACTGGCCTAGTGCTTCTCGCATCACCCACCTTATCTCACCCCAAGTGTGACCAGGTGTTAAACTCGTACACACCTACGTGGGATAGCAATCTCCTCTGTGTCTATAGCACCAGCACATCAACACCTGGTAACGACTTTGGTATTCCATATCAATATGGGTATTTGCCACCACCCTACCACTGGTGACTACTGGGGAACAACCCCATCTGCCAAACCCTCTTATCATCCCATGCCTGGGTGTTATGCTGCAGAATAAATGCCATGCGCGACACTCACGTCAGTTGCAAAAAATTAACAACAAACAGCTAAAGGATTATCTCCGTCATTTAGCCCTGCTGCTATTACTTCTCTCAGATAACATACATCCTAACCCTGGCCCACCACCTAAGTAGGACTTCCATCAAAAGAATAAATGGTTGCTTACTATTGCATCTGTCAACATCTGCAGCCTCCTCTCTAAACTCGATAGCCTCCAAGCCTGAGTAGCACAGCGTAACCCTGACGTGCTCTCCGTAGTTGAAACCTGGCTATCTCCTAAAATAGTAGATGCTGCCATTTCCTTGCCTGGTTACACAGTTTTTAGACACGATAGGTTAACCAAGAGTGGTGGGGGCTGTGCAATCTACCTGAGGGACAATCTAAAGGGTCTTGCCCTGCCTCAGCCTAGCACTGGGGAGGCAATGCAGGCTACTGCTATCAAAGTACTTCTTGGGGCACAGAACAAAGCCATTACAGTGATTTCTGCTTACATCCCACCCAAGCATATAGCCCCTGGGTTTCTCTCACTACTGGATTGTCTAGGTAGTCTGAGCCTGAACTCTGAAGTCATACTGTTTGGTGACTATAATATTAACTGGCTCTCTCATGAATCAGACCATTTCAAGGATGCTTTATCAGCAGTTCACTTCACCCAACTAGTTTAGTCTCCTACAAGAATGAACTACAAGACTGGAAGACATTCTCTGCTAGACTGAGTACTTTCAAACTGGCCCAAGCACATAACGGTCACAACCATTCTCCCAGATGGTATCAGTGACCACTCTCCAGTCTTGTTCAGGTGGACCAACAACTATTTCAAACCCCCTCCCAGAACAATAACTAATAGGGTCCTCGTTCGTGGTCCTCTTGAACCACTGAAATCAGACCTTTGCTGTTCTGATTGGATGCCAGTCTACACAACCAGCGATGTCGACCTTGCGCAGGATCATTTCATCCTCCTTTTCAACACTGCTTGAGACAAATATGCCCCTTTTAAAAAGCAGACTGTCAAAGGCAAAACCCTTGGCTCTCAACAGACATTCTTACACTACTGAAAGCCAGGGACCATCTCTGGCTTAGGGCTCAAACCTCGGGTAAACAATCTGATATCCAGAATTATAAAAGGGCCAGAAATGATCACACCAGGGCCATTTGTGCAGCAAAAAGTCAGTACTATAAAGGCACCCTCTCCCAGTCCTGGAACAACGGCAAGCAGTTTTGGGGTAATCTAAAAGAAATCATGGATAAGGACTCTAAATCTGCTCCCTCCATGCTTGACATTGATGGTGCACCTACCCTGGACCCTAAAAATATTGCAAATACTTTCAATAATGCATTTACAGACCTCAGTAGCGTTCTCCCACCTGACTTCTTCCACCATTCTGCTCCAACTGGTTGCCCTGGTAAGCAGTTACTGGCCCCTACCCACCCACCTTTCTACTTCAGACTCATCACTGTACATGAAGCTAGGAAATACCTCCAAAGGTACTAGGTAAAGGGAGGTTCAGCAGTGATACCCTGGACCTAAAGTTTGTCTCTCTTACCCTGGAAGAAAGTCTTGTTCCCTTAACCCACATATTCAACCTATCCCTCAGATACTCTTAATTCCCACATTGATGGAAATCTGCTGTAGTGACACCAGTCCACAGGAGTGGGGATGAAGCCCAACAAGGTAACTACAGACCCATCTCTATCCTCCCCCACGATCAAAAGCCCTTGAGAAAACAGTTTCTGACCAACTGATTGAACACCTAGGCAAATATTAGTTACAATGCCCTCAACAACATGGGTTTAGGACAGGACATAGCACCCCCACTACACTGCTTGAATTCTCGGGCTTCATTCAAAAATCCTTTGACCTAGGCCTTCTTGTTGGTGCGGCATTCATTGATTTAACCAAGGCCTTTGATACAGTTAATCATGTCTTCCTGGCTGACCAGCTAACCAACTTAGGTCTCTCCCCAGAGGCCGTAGCTTGTTTTCAAAGCTACCTTCACTGCTGCTCTCAGCAGGTTAAGATAGGGAATATCCTCTCCACAGTCAACTCGTCCGCTCAGGAGTTCCACAAGGGTCCATTTGGATCCACTCTTGTTCAGTGTCTTCCTGAATAACCTCCCCACCTCCTGCCAGGGAAAAAGTCCTCTGTATGCCGATGACGCTGTCCTCTTCATAAGCAACACAGACCCTGTAGTTCTCGAGAGCCAGTTTCAAAATAACTTTGCTATCATTGAAAGATGGTTTAGTAGCCATAAGTTAATTATGAACTACAAGAAAATTAAAACTATGTTGTTCACCAACCTCCAAAACAAACATAGACACTACCCTCTTTCCATCGTCAATAATGTGGGTGACTCTCTTGCGCTAACCCAACATTTCAAATATCTGGTGATCACTGTTGATAGCACGCTATCTTTCACCAAGTCTATAGATAATGTTGCCAAAGCTGTCAACACGCGTATTGGGCTGCTTTACAGGCACAAACAGAACCTGACCTCTGAAGCTCTTAGTCTAGCTATACAAAGCTCAGTGGTCTCACTGGTTGACTATGGGCTGGCTATCTATGGCTCAGCCTGGGACACATCCCTTAGGCGTATAAAAACTGCACTAATCAAGGCTTGCTGGCTCCTTACAGGCTTGCAGCAATAGACTGACACGTAACCTATATGCCCAGGCTAACTGGTTACAGTTCAATGGGAGACTCCAATTCTATACTTGTTTACTGGCAAAAAAAAAAAACACTTAGGACTGCTGCCTCCTGGGGTTCAGAATCTCCTTACACACAACACCAACCCTCGTCATACCAGAAGCTCAACCTGCCAGTATTTCAAGGCTCCCTATTGTTGAGCCACCCATGGCCAAAGGTTGTTTGCCTACCAGGCTCTTCTCTGGTTTAATTCCCTCCCTGAAGACATATCTTCTTTACCCACCCTGGGTTCTTCAAAGCAGTCTCTCCAAAAATCACCTTGTCTCTAATATCATCTATGACTGCTTCCACTAACCAAGACCTACTCCCATGTTAATCTATCTTCCTTAACCCTTCTCCCTGCCTGCCTAGGTACTTAAGGATCCCCTTACCCCCCCCACCTCGCACACCTCTACCCATCCTCCCTCACTCTCTTCCCTCTTCCCCTCCACCCCCTTTTCTGACTAAGGATTTCTGGGACTAGCATCTTCCTCTCTCCCACTAAATTGCATCAGTCTGTCTCTTAAATGACCATATTTCAAATATGGTCTTCCTGACCTGACAAGGCCCCTGGGCTGTTTCCTTCTACCTTCTCTTTACTCGTATCTGTCCCTGCTCACTCCCCCACTTGTTATGCATTTAGCAACATTGATGTAAGCGTTGCAAATGTACCTTAACTTTGCTTGCACTTAGTAACAGTTATGTTAGGTTTTTTTTTAGCTGCAATTTGTGTGTTGTCCTTAATCAAAATGTATACTGTGTAATACCTACCTATTTGCTAATCCTGTCTGTATAATGTACCTGTATGTTTTGATGTGGAACCTACTTAAAAGAGCTTGTAGCTCACAGGTGTCATCTGAGATACTTAAATAAATAAAATAAATAAACTCTTCCTGCGGACTACTACAATCGGAGAAGCATAAGGGCTTGTCGACTCTTGGATGATCCCTGCAGCCAACATCTCTTGAAGGTGCCTCCGTACATCATCTCTGTAAGCTGGTGCAAGGCAACAGGATCTCTCTCTGAAGGGCCTCTCATCATGGAGTCGATTGTAATGTTCAGCCCCAGTGACACAACCCATGTCCCATTCCTTTAAGAAAATACTTGGCTTCTCTGGGACAGCTTCTGGCTGATCTGGGTTTTCCATTCCACAGGGAGGGGTGCCTCCCTGAAGTCAAACAGGTCAGGAGTCACGTCATCACTCTCGATGGTGCACTTCTTGCTGGGCAGCACGGCAATCTCCGCACAGTACACGGTGGCTAAAGTACACCCTCGGTTTACTCAAATCTCCTGATCAGACATATTCTGATCCTGTACCACCACTCGCTGGGCAGAAGCATGTGCTCAGCCTGGTAGAATGCTGGGCTTGAACAACAATCCCTCAGGCAGTTTTCCTTCTTCTAGGCTGTCAAGCATAAGGATTTTGTTCTTCACATCAGTCTTGAGGCACACGACACCACCAATGGTACACTGAGCATTGGAAGGTAGTACCAAGGAGTCAGGATCTTTTTCCACACTTCCCCCACAGGTTCATCTTTCTTCATCTCCTGATTCTGCATTCTCAAATCATAAGCTCACTTCACCAAGGCTGGAATATGCAAGGCCTGTCCGGTTCACTGGGCTTGCTTTTCTTGACAAAGTTACGCTAATCACCCGAACATGTGGGCATTTGTACCAGTCAGCAATGGGACACCATCATACAATCCCATGGATGGACACACCAGAGCCAAGGTCTCCACTTGCTCATCCACATCTGCTACAGCCATATGGAATGACAACCAGAGCCAGACATATCCTAGATAAGGGTAGGATTTTTCACGTACCCCCACATGTGTAGATCTTCAAGAGGTTGCAGTGGGATGTCAGATAAATGTTGGTTATACCAATCTTGGCATAGGATAGTCACTTGCAAGCCACTATCCAACACAGCATGAGTGGAAATGCCATTTACTGTCACAACAGTCTCAATGGAAGGGCCCACCACGTCAGACCAGTCCAGGGAAGTTAGTTTGGCAGTCTGTCCCACAACAGTTTTTGGGGAATAAGACATTTTTGGTGGATCTGTCTGAGGCTTTATGTTACTCCGACGAACCAAGTTTAACCATATAGTGGCGACCCTTAGCAAGTTCTCTGGGAGGGTGCAGCCCGGCCGGGTGTGTCCGTCCCCCCAACATCAGTAGCAAAACATTTGTTCCTTGGGCGCTCGGGAATGGGGAGGCTTGTCTCTCACTTTGGACCAATCAGAAGGGGCTCTAGGATCCTCCTTAGACTTGGGTTCGGCCTCTCTATCTTTATGGCCTCCCCAATGGCCAGTAGCATGAGTGGCACAGATGAGGTCTCCCACCAGAGCTCTCAATTCTCTCATTTCTTCCATTAGTTGAGCCTCAACCTGGAGTTTGGGGGCAATGGCGTGGACCCCTACATCCCCAAGTGAAGTCTCACTGCGGGTCTCATTTGCTGTCAGGCAAGGGTGTGAGCTTCTAGCCGCTTCAGCTGCAGCTTGTTGGCAGTTCTTGTACTTGTTGAATTTCAGAATTTTCATCTCGCTCTTCAGACCGGTCTATGACTTGGGCTGGTACGGGCAACCCCGGCATAGAGCTCCTATCCCTCCTCATCGTTCTCGGCCTCTCGAGTTTCCTTCATGAGCCAGCAATATTTGGGAGGGTTGGCTTTACGATCCTAGAATTTCAATTTCAGCATGAGCACACTGGAGTATCTGGCAGATTTGAGGATATGCTCCAGCCTGACTCGATTCAGTTCACTAGCAGACACCCCCCCCTTTTCTATGGGCCCTCTGTAAGGCCCGCTCAATAAAGGAGGCAAAAGCAGACAATTTCTCATTCTTCCATTGTTTGGTGAACTTAATTTCCACATTAAGTTCTTCCCAGATTCTGTGCTGCCAAACACCCTCTCCAAAGCAGAGAGGTACTCAGCTGCAGTGGCCTCTGGGATGGGGGATTGGAGTAATCGGATAGCTTCCAGTGCAGGGCCCCCTTAAGCTTTCCATAAGCCTCTTTCTCTTTTCTCCCTCTGAACATTGCCACTCCTGGACTAATGAAGTAGCATAGTCCATCCATGTTTCCAAATCATCCTCCTCCACTGGCACGGGCACTGCACCAGAGAATAGTCTGAGCCTGCGATAAGAGTCCAGGTGTACAGACGGTACCACAATGGGGGCTGTGACAACAGGGAATGCTCTAGGGGTACACGGAGACGCTGGGGGAGACTGTAAGGGAGTGGACTCCTCCGAAATGTCCATTTTTAACAGTTCCTTGGCTGTTCACCCTTCAAAAGACAGCAACCTTAATAGTTTGTCCTTAAACCCTTCTACTTTCGGGGATCCCCCAGGAGAAGACGGATCACTATGTAAATGGATAACTCGTCATCCCTTCTGGGATCCTTCAGGCAGGACAATAGGGGCTACTTTCTCAGGGTCTATGGGGAGGCTGCATGAGAGGAGGGCCACCAGGGTTTAATCGAACAGATCTGAGTCCTGCCCCCACACCTCAGCCTTCCCCAAACATTTAACCTTCTCCACAGTTTCTACAATGGTATCATTAGTGGTCCCTAATGGGATATCAAGTAGCAGTATGGCATGTTGAGGATCTACCTACTCGGCCTCACTCCACCCCATCATGCAATGCACGACCAGCTTATGGGGAGCAGTCTTAAGCTTGGGCAAAGTAAGCGCCTCCATTTCTGACAAAAAAAAATATTTCTGGGTTGTAGTTCACACTTCTGACCAGTAAAAGGTGCAAATCCCAGTGGTGCCTCCAAGACGTAACCCGTATGTGGTGCTACTCTGCCTGCATGACTAGGCACAGGTTGAGGGGCCTGAGCTTGGTGAATGGGTGCCTCCACCCAGAGGAATGGTTTTGGGGTAGCGTAACTGCTGTGGGCATAGTCCTCTGGGATACTATAACCCCCCCAGCAACCCTTCTAGTGGCCTAAACAGATCAGCAGATAAACAATCACATATACCATAAGATAGCAATACTGAACCCACATTGTGTGCACTTACCACTAGGGCTGAATCAGCTGCAAAGGCCCTGGAGGCCCCCCTGTAAAATAAGACCTACAATACAACAGTTCAATAGCAGTACAATATCCCCTCCAAGAAGGTACACGCTAGCCAGGTTAAATGCAGAAAGAACAAAATCCGATTTATTTAGGGGGAGTTGAACAAGGGTGGGGCAGCAATCTAGCAGGTGATTATTAGATCTGATTAATTCAGGCTGAACATGCATGCACAAGGAGTCCCTTTGTCACAGTCACACACCTTGGGTACCCAGTTGTTGAGCAGGCTAACCTGAAGTGTTGCCTGGGGTAGGCCAGCATTGCAGCTGTTGTTGGGGCCCTTAGGAAAGAAAATAATTAGCATGCACATAAACCCAGAATTGGTAATCCGGAGCCGGATGGCTCAGTTTGTTGTAATAAAGCCAAACAAATAAATCAGGTGACACACAACGATTGCAGCATTGTTGCAGGGAGCTACCCTGTTTAGTACTCACACTACCCAGACCAGGAGGCAGAACTGACAAGATGAAGACCTCTGGATGTTGTACTGGATTGCCAGGGGAAGCAGGGCCCACATGACTCACTGTGTTGGTCACTACCTGTTCGATGATGTTGAGCAGGGAGCCGAATCCCTGGGTGGGTCTTTTGTCAGAAAAGTCTCTGCGATGGGAGCGGCAGCCTAGGCCGAGATGGCAGGGCCCAGACCAGAGCAGACAGTTCAGATTTTGTCCATACGAATGCTGGAGCAGCTTCCAGCTAGCATAACACACTTGAAGGTGGGGAACGGAACAAAATCACGACCCACACAGCACATTCAGCACACTTATAAGTAATACAGCTATCAGCCACAGATCGGATAAAGTCCGTTTGCAATTTTTTATTTCATTTATTTATTTATTTGCTTTTGATGACCGGGTAAGTACACTAGGCAAAGACCCTGCCAATTTTCAGGAACGACCCGGGAGAGTACAAATACAGGCATTAACAGTCAGGTAACATAAAATCAAAAACATTACAGTAATAAGCAGTTTCCCCACATAGAAAGCTTAGGAATATACAAATTAACAGAACATACCTAGATAATTATAAATCTACACAACCGTTTCCACAAGGATGAGGAGTTGATTGATGGCAGCACATGAAGAAACCTGAGTACTGAGAGAAAGAAGTACAATAAGGAAGAGAAGGAGAAGTGAATCAGGCAGGTATATTGCAGTCACAAATATCAAGTGCTTGGAGATGAGAAAAATTTGCAATTTTAAAGGAGGCGTGAGATGAGGAGCACTTGAGGTGAGGAGGCAGGGAATTCCAGTATTTAGGAGCAAAGTGAGAGAAAGCTTGTTGCCCCCATTTTGTTGAAACAGAAAGGGACAGAAAGTAGTTGAGCATCAAATGACCTCAGAGAGCGGGAGCAATGCACAGGGGAACGCATGGACGCAAGAGAGTCAGGCCAAGGATACCATAACAAGAAGTCAATGAAACAACCTAGAGAGTATGCACGACAGGCACTGGCAACAGCCAATGCAAGGCGGAGTAGAGCAAGCAATGGTGCATAAGACGGGCAGAGAGGGCAAATTTGCATACATTGTTATACGTGATATCCCACTTACGGAGAACACCAACATTAGCCTGGGAAAAGAGGAAAAGCGTACAGCAGACTCGAGAGCAAGACCCCTATCGCTACAGATATCCTGGCCTCAGGGGTTAAGAAGTGGCAAACGCGGTAGCAGCGCCAATCTTGGTATTTACCAATTTACATATGTCACTTGTATGAAGGGAGAATTCAAGAGAGGAGTTTAACCTCACTCCCAGGTATTTAAAGGAGGTGGTAGTAGAGACTGAGACCCATCATGGCAGAGCACATATAACCTGGGGGACCTGGTGGGGACTTTCCTAGAGGACTCAGAAAGCATAGCCTGTGTCTTAGGTTGATTGAGTATGAGGAAGCTGGAGGTGAACCAGGATTGGAGTTGGATGAATGTAGATGTCAGATGATCATTAATGACTTCAATTGAGCTTGACGCAGAGTAGAGGACCAGATCATCAGCATACATTATGGACTGGCAGTAGGGGATAGAGGTGGGAATATGGAGAATAGTAAGGGCCCAAGAATAGACCCTTGGGGGACTCCACAGGAGATGGAAGCAGGAGACAATAGAACCTTGCCAAAGGAGACAGATTGTGACCTGTTGTCAAGATAGCTACGGAACAAGGAAAGCATGGGTCCAGTGGCACCAAGGAACTCCAATTTATGCAGGACCCGCAAGCACAGTTTCTATGCAAACTTTTCGTTCTGATGCTCACTTTGTTACCTGGCAGGCTGATCACTTCTGGAGCAAGTTTTTGGTCCACACGCAGGCAATGTTCACTCGCTTTCCCTTCAGGTTTCAAATCTCAATCAGGGTTATCGGAATTGGTCTGATTTTACTCTCGCAAGCTTCTTCACACTGGAAGATGGTAGAAGGTAGGCCAAACACAGCCTTCCTGCCGATTCCCTGCGCTATCACATAGGAGCAGCTGCTCGAATGGCTCGAGTTGTTGACTCTCCAAACTCCAACTCTCGACTGACACACTGCTGCAGGCAGCTCTGGGCTTTCCCAGTGATCCGAAAGGTTTGGTCGGCTGATCGAACTATCACAGAAAGGGCTCCCCCTCTAGGTCCATTTAGGCACCAAACCTTAAAAACTACAATTTCTTCAGAAATTCAGTCCCACAAGACCTCTGGAGACAGTCTCCATTTTAGGTCCCCCAAGGTTCCAATTGGTCCAACTCTGGCAGTCCAGAACCAAAATGGTTGCTGTAAGCAAAAAGTCCATGCTGCAAGAAAAGGCAGGTTAGACAAACTTCCATACTATTATAATTAAAACAGATAAACAGCAAACAATCACAGATCCTAAGAGGGCTCCCTCTGTGCATATAGCGACAGCAGAATGGAGCAGAAATATCACTTGCTGGGCAGGTCACAAAGCCTTAAACCACTCGGTCCCAACCCAGACTAATTATCTCCACAGAGAAGATGGCTCTTAAAGAGACAGGCACGGAGGCTAAACAGAGCACTCTCATGCAGACAATCACAACTACTGCAGACACAGAACACCATCCTGGCAGTGGGCATTAGCCAAACCCAGGAAGACATTATAGGAACCCCCACTTGTACGGGGGTTACACGGAGGATGGGGGAGCATCCGAAAATGTTCAATTGCTGCAGCCTGCAAGCAGGTTCCACTCCATGCAATGTACAGAGGATGGGGGCGTCCAAAGATGTTCAACTGCTGCAGCCTGCAAGCAGGCTCCTCTCCGTCCATTGTATGGAGGAAGGGGGGCATATAAAGATGTTCATTGCTGTAGTCTGCATGCAGGTTCCTCTCCGCCCATTGTATTGAGAAAGGGGGGCGTCCGAAGATGTTCAACTGCTGTAGCCTGCAAGCAGGTTCCACTCTGCCCACTGTACGGAGGATGGGGGGTGTCCGAAGATGTTCAGCTGTTGCAGCCTGCAAGCCGTTTCCACTCCACCTTTGTACGGAGGATGGGGGTCCAAAGATGTTCACTACTGCAGCCTGCAAGGAGGTTCCACTCTGTCCATTGTACGGAGGATGGGAGGCATCCAAAGATATTCAACTGCTGCAGTTTACAGATGTCAAGCATAAATTGGAGCCATGTAATAAATACTTAAGGTTCTTCTGTCTTCCATTTAAGTAGGATGCACTTTTAAGTATTATCCCCATCATTATCAAATTGTGAGGCTATATATTAGATTGACTATCACCCTGCCAGAGTCCTAGTAGCATGAAGATTTCCGTGAATGGGAGATGTACCCTAATAGCTGCAGATAAGGTCTGAGTATTTTTGGTCAGAAACTTGATAGATTTGGGCATGAATGAAGCATATCAGCAGGTGTGCCTGATGTATTTGTACTGTACATCTGTGACATATGCTGGGTACTGTGAGTTCATTTTATTGAACCTGGAGGGAGTGTAGTGAATTTAGTGGTTGTATTACACTGAATTTGTTGAACTTTAGATTATTTAATTAGAATGTGTAAATTGTTTAGTGCTGTGTTCCATTCCTCCTATGATAGTTCTTTTTTTATTAGACATTTATTTATTTTTCACATTTTAGTACATTTATGAGCACATCTCCGTTCATGAAGATATACGCCCTGCATTTTAGAATTACAAGCAGTTAGGAGCTACATCAAATTTCATACAGGTGCAACACAGAAAGGCAAACTTATCCTGCCACTGGCCTAATCTCCCAGGTTCCCCTCCGGTTATCTTCCAACCTACCAGTACACTGTTCACATGCTAGGTTATGTCAAACTCCACTCTCTTGTAAATTAAGCATTATTATCAGGATCACATACTCATCAGGATCTTATTAACCCTTTTATAATATCTATAAATAAATTAATAAGGAGACTACCCCCAAATCATACATATGACACTGTGTTCAAAACTCATATTAATTATTTATAGAACTTACTAGGCCAAAACTGAAACCAAAAATGACAAACCATCCTTTCTGTGTTTCCTGATAAGATACTTCTTGGAGGTGGTTGTGCTCCCATTATCAGTACCCCTGTATCTCCATATACTCATAGGTGTTATGGGACAGATCTTAACATATTTTACATAGTGATGGGGCGATTGTGTTACTCAGTGTTCAGGAGTGACTTCCACTTTCACCTATGCCTCCTCTAAGGAAAGGCCATCACTTTTGAGGTCCCTCAGAGTTTTATGTGCTTCCAAAATTTGGACAATACCAAATGAAACATTGTGTGTCTCTAGTTGTATTACGCTGACCAATTTTTCCAATCCAGCAATTCCTGTGAGTTTTCCCAGCCAGGAATCATATGTGATTATTGTATGGTCTTTCCACCCGTTCCCAATCAGATCTTGTCAAGAAAGCAATCCCCTCGCTTAGATAATTGTGGGTAAAGGTTAGGAGATTTACCCCTCCCATGTTTTTGGGGAGCTATAGTCTTGTCCTGGACCTTTTGTCCCCCAAAAATGTTGTAACCCTTTTGTCTACGGTCTTAAACATATTGGTAGGAATCACTACTGGAAACATGGGAAGGGGGTATAGCATCTGTGAGAGGATGGTTATTTTGACTGTGGAAATTTCCCCCAAAAGGCCACAGTAAGTTTGTCCCATGGATCCAGCTATCCCTGTATTTTATGTGAACTGTGTTGAAGTTTTTCTTCTCTTTTGGGTCTGGCAGTATAGCCTAGAGGTTAGAGCAATGAGTTGTGAATGAGCTTGGTATATCTAGTAGACCTGGGTTTGATTCCCACAACCTCCACTTGCATACTGTGCAACTCTGAGCAAGTTACTTGACCTCCCCAGTGCTTCCAGGTTGCCCCGGAAAACAGGCCCTCATGCCTAGTGGGCCTTATCCAGGTACCAAAGAATAAAGATAAACAAATAAAATGTGTGGATATCTCTGTGTATGTGGCGCTCCAGATATGAGATACCCCCCTTTAAGGACTTTAGGGGCAATGTGGAGAGGACTGTTATTAGGGCAGTAGTCTGTGAAGGGGAGTAGTTTAGCCATAGCTCAGTTTGTAGCTGATAGACCAGAAAAGGCTTCAACGTACCCTGTAACCACCACAATAGTGGTCTCTGTCCAGCTGACCAGTAGCTGCATGTCATCCGCTAATAGTACAGCCTTATGGTGTGCTTCCCCTACCTGTTTTCCATGTATATCCAGATTTTCCCTAATCATCATGGCTATGGGCTCTAGGGTCAACACAAATAGCAGAAGGGAGAGCGTGCAACCTTGCTCAGTTTCTTCGTTCACGGGAAACAAACCGGACATGGGGCCATTTACAGAGACTGAATCAGAAGTCCCTTTATACAAGGTACACCCCCCCATTGTGTAAATCCATCCCCTAAGCTGAACCTTTCCAATGAGTGACTCACGTACCCCACCTGTGATAGTTATTTGGCTAAATCACTTTCCCATTTCTTTTTCTTTTTTAATTATATTTTTATTTTGTCAAAAATCAAAGAGAAAAACAATACATAATATGTTTTACATTTCTGTATGAGAAGGTACAATCAAGAAAGATGGAAGAAGTCCAGAGGAGGGCAACTAAAATGGTGCAGTGTTTGCAACAGAAGCCATATGAGGAGAGACTAAAGGAGCTTAATATGTATACCCTTGAGGAAAGGAGGGTGGGGGACATGATAGAAACTTTTAAGTACCTCAAGGGGATCAACAAAGTCCAAGAGGGTAGCATCTTTCAGAAAAAGAGATGTGCAAGAACAAAGGACACAATTTGAAGATAGAGGGGGGATGGCGCAGGGGCAATGTGAGGAAGTATTTTTTCACAGAGAGGGTGGTGGACGCAGGGAACAGCCTTCTTGAGGAGGTCGTGGGGTCAAAAACAGTGGGGGAATTCAAGAATGTATATGACAGACATAAGGCAATTCTTGTGGGGGGTAGGAAGAAATAGGCTGTTGGTTAACTAGGATCTGCAGCTTATCCAGTAGGTAGGGAAATGGGAAGACTAGGTGGGCCTTATCTGCTGTCAAAGTCTATGTTTCTACTCAAATACAATAATCCATGTCTATTTGTTTTAGCACACTTTACAAAGTATCGTAAGACTGCAGTCTATACTATATTATAGGGAGCCATTATGTTCATACAGCTTACTTTTCTAATATCTTTTGTTCCTTAAGTCTGTCCCCCATTACCTAATATGATGAGCAATATGAAGGGGTTTAACTTGGAGATAGAGGTTGTGACATGTGGACAGCCAGTTCTGAGTACACTATGATTTTTTGTAATATAAAAATGTGTTATGGACAGTCTCACATGAGAGATGCTGAGGCAGCATATAAGATCACACACACACAGGTTTCAGATACAAGGTGTTACCTGGAAGGCCAGAAGCTAATTACAGACTAGAACAGGCCTTAATCAAGAATCTCTTATTTATCTAAGTTAAATATAGCTTTAACTGCTAAGAGGGAAATCAGTATCCAGTTTATGACGTTTCAAGGAGGAAACCAGGTTTAGCACACTGATGCGAGATCATAAATGCTTTGATGTCTGTGTGAGAGGGGATACTACTCATAGATGAAAGGAAATTTACAGACCTGATTGGGGAAGTCACATGGGGAAAGGAGTTTCTGCTGATGTAACCTTAATTAACTTTCCTTCTAAAATGATAAAACTTCCTGGGTGTATGATTTTTAATAAACAGAGGAGGAGCTAGGTGACCTCACACAAAGGGGTTGTCAAAGACAGTTTCTTTAAACAATATTCTGTTTTCCTTCAAATACACTTCTATCTACACTCTGACAGAGAAACATCTTTGAACACTTTAAGCAAGTATTTAGAGAGAGAGAGAGAGACAAATCTAAGTACTGTAGTAGGAATTGCACCATTAAAACCTTGTTCTTTTTAAAAGATTGTATGGTTCTTGTGATATATCGTTCTGTATTTTATGTTTTACCTATTTTTATCTATTTTAGTAAAACTCTATTTTTAGAGCCTACTTGGTCTGTCTTTGAATTTCTTTCTTTAACAAGTGAAGTATATGTGGTTAAAGCAGACACTGTGTATAAGCTTGAATGGTGATACCAAAATGGAAAAAGGCGAGAGTTTAATCTGAGGTCTTTTATTACAGTTTTTAAGGGTTCATTTTTGTACACCTGGTTAGGTGCCTGTAGGCAAAGATATCTGGCCCCCCGAAGACAGAATTATCTGAGCCTGTGCATTGGGTATGCTAGCAAGAGGTTTGCAGTTTGAGTCCCTCCAGAACTTAAGACCAAAGGTTGATTCGAACCCACAAAACAGACAGGAGGGCTACCCTGTTTCTGCTAACTGTTCACAAGACTGTGCTCGGAGGTTGGCACTTTGGGATTAGGGGACTGACCTGCTGAGGGGGGTTGTGACAGACTGGTTGGCAGCGGTGTGGATAATATTTTGGTATTACAAGTTTTATTGTTCATTGTGTCAGCTTGAGACCGTCAGCTCACTTGCAAAGGCAGTGATTTATTTCTAAAAAGGAGACAGAACTATATCACTTGGCATACAGTCAAGTTCCTACCTGTTTTATTTTTTTCCTAAAGTGTAAGTCAGAGTAGCAGTAGTTAGGGAAGATGGCTTCCAACTACAGCAGGCACACTGTACACTACTTAAGGCAGTTGTGTGGGGACAGAGGAGTCCCGTTCGAGGCGAAAGCCAGCAAACAGAACCTAGTGGATGCCCTGATGGTAGCAACTACCCAGAGCACTGAGTCATAGACCATGACTGAAAAGGACCAGACCTCGAGTGTGGCAGGGCTAGCAGCCAGTGCAGTGTCCAGATCCGATGAGGAGGGCAACAGGGCCACTGTCAGTGAAGAGCCACAGCAGCAGGGGAAGGTCACCAGTATCCTGGATCCAGAAATACTCAGGCTGCAAATTGAACTGCTCAGGGTGGAGCTGGAATTCCAGAGGAAGAGGGAGCGAGAGAAGCGATAGGCGGACTGTGAGGCAGAGCGAGAATGCCGAGAGGCAGAGCGAGAACAAAGAGATGCTAAGTGTGAGGAGTGTGAGTGGCAGTGAGCTGCAGCGGAGAAGAGGGAGCGAGAACGCCGAGACACGGACCGTGAGGAGCAGGTGTGCCAGAGGCAACACGGACTGGAGAAGCTATGACTCCAACCAGTAGCACCAGAGCAGGTAAGTGGCTTAGGTTTAACTGGGACTACAGGACTGGGTTACAAACTGAATTCCAAATTAATAGCCAAATTTAAAGAGGGGGAGGATATGGATGCATTTTTAAATTCTTTAAAAAAAGTTTGTATTCAGGCTAAAATTCCTAGAGAGTCCTAGAGCTTCGAGCTATCCCCGCTACCTACCAGGAAAGCTCAGGATGCATTGGGTCGAATGGACAATGATGACAGTGATGATTACAGCAAACTTAAAGCTGCACTGTTAAAAAAAATTGAATTAACTGCTGAATCATACAGAGCTAAATTCCGTAAGCTCAGGAGAAGCCCTGACATGAGCTATGAGGAGCTAGCCACGAAACAACGTCAGTTTTTAAAACATTGGTGGGAAGGAATTGAGGCAAACTGTGTTGATAAAATTGAAAATGTGATTTTGTTAGAATAGTTTTATTGGGCATGCCCAGCTGAGCTAAAAACCTGGCTAGAGGACCGAGATCCCAAAACAGTGCAAGAGGCTGCTGAACTCTCAGACCGCTATGCCAAGAGCAGACCTGCTCTGAGAGTGAATGGGCCGTGCATGGCAGTGCAGAAAGGGGAAAAGCGTGCCTTCAGGGCAGCCAAAACCCTCACTGCCTCCACCAAAACCGGTTAGCCCCAGGTTTCAAAGAAAAGATTTCTCTGAAAAGAGAAGTGAATGTTGGTTATGTAAAAAAACTGGGCATATTGCCAGACAGTGTCCCAAAACAATGAGCAATAATACACAGAATGGTACTAGAAAAGAAGTGGGTTGTTTGTATGTCCCTGGGAGCATGCCAGTGAACATGAGGGAACACATGCACCCAGTCATGGTGAATGGTGTACAGAGGCAGGGGTTAAGGGGCACAGGGGCATCCCTAACATTGGTAAAGGGGGATCTAGTAGAGCTTGGTCAGCTTATACCCAATAAATACTTCACTGTACAGGACTTTCCTGGTGAGGTGAAAACATTGCCCCTCACTAGTGTTCTCCTAGACTGGGGTGAAAAAGGGGGAACTGTGCAACAGGTGGCTGTAGCCAAAACGTTAGCAGTGGATGTGATCCTGGGCAACAATCTCAAACAGGGGATGGTATGTGCAGTTACCCATAGCCAAACGGCAAGGGAAAATTGTAGTTCCCTGAGCCCCACAGAAGCCATTGTGGAAACCACTGAGAGGCTGGTTCCCCAGCCTGTGTTTCCAGATGGGGAGACTAACAAAATTGGGGTAGAAATTTCCCCAGTAGCAAATAACCATACAGCTACAGAGGGTTACTCTGAAGAGGGAGGGGTGACTCATTGTCAGAGGGTTGGGACTGAGAGTGATCCTGAATACCCTGACGCTAGTGCTAGGGACCCTAGTTTAGCAACTGAAGGGGACCTGTTCCATGCCTTGGGAATGTGTGAGGGGTTCGCCACTGCTTAGAGAAGTGACCCTAGTTTAGAGAAACTGAGGGCTTGGGCAAACTCAGACGGTGCATAGGGAGGTGACAGCCGACATAAGGTTTATTGTGAAAATGGACTTATGTATACTCAGGCAGTACAAATAGAGGAAGGGGTGCTAGGCAGGCAGCTTGTCGTTCCCCAGGGGTATCGTGAGCAGTTGCTCAAGACTGCACATGATATTCCCTTGTCTGGTCATCTGAGAATTGCACACACAACGCAGCGGTTGGCCCAGAATTTCTACTGGCCTAACTTCACCCAGCAGGTGAAAGAGTATTGCAGGTCTTGTCACCGGTGCCAAGAAATAGGGAAGGCGGGCAAGAAATCCAAGCTGCCCTGATTCCATTGCCCATAGTGGAGGAGCCATTCCAGAGGGTGGGAATGGATATTGTGGGGCCTTTAAATACCCCCAGCTCATCAGGGACGAGATTCATCCTGGCTGTGATGGATTATGCCACCCGGTACCCAGAGGCAGTCACCCTATCTTCACTGAGGACAAAGTGGCAGATGCCTTACTTGGGATTTTCTCCGGTTTTGGGTTTCTGCAGGAGGTTATCACTGATCGAGGGGGTTCCTTCATGTCGGACCTGATGAAATGTTTATGGGAGAAGTGTGGGGTGGTGCAGAGATGCACAACACCGTATCACCCACAAGCCAATGGGCTTCTGGAAAGATTCAATGGTATCCTGAAGTCAATGCTCCAGGCCTTTGCTGAACAGCATGGGAGGGACTGGGAGAAATACTTTCCCCACCTGTTGTTTGCATACAGGGAGGTGCCCCAAGAGTCGACAGGATTTTCCCCCTTCAAACTCTTATAACGACACTGGGTACATGGGCCCCTAGACTTGATCCAGGAGGACTGGGAAGGCAAGCATGCCACCCAGGGAACTCCCATTGTGGATTACATCCTTATGTTTAGGGAAAGGCTGAAGGAGCTCCTGGGCCGGATGGCATTCATCCCAGAGTACTATGGGAATTGGCGGACATACTGGCTACACCCCTGGCCAGAGCTCTTCAACAGGTCACTTGAGACAGGGAGGGTACCTAGGGATTGGCGAGAGGCACATGTGGTGCCAATCCATAAAGGGGGGGTCGAGGGAAGTACCAGGTAACTACAGACCCATCAGTTTGACCTCGGTGGTGGGAAAAGTAATGGAGTGTACTAAAGGAACGATTGGGAGTACTGGAGGAGGTGGAGGTCTGGATAGTCGGCAACATGGGTTTGTGCCAGGTAGATCATGTCAAACCACTCCTGTGAGGTTCTACGAATGGGTAACATCACAACTGGACAGAGGAAAGCCTGTGGATGTTATTCTTGGACTTCAGCAAGGCTTGACTCTGTCCCCACAATGGTCTGGTGGAGAAACTGACGGGGTTAGGAGTAGGCCCTTTGATGGTCAGATGGTTTGAAAACTGGCTAGCTGGATGCACTAAGAGAGTAGTGGTCGGTGGGGAGCTCTCGAACCCTAGAAAGGTCGGTAGTGGGGTACCGCAGGGCTCAGTCCTGGGTCCGATCCTGTTTAATGCATCCATATCAGACATCAGGGAGGGTAAAGGGTGTGAAATGAGTCTCTTCGCTGATGACTCCAAGATGGAAGCAGTAGTTGAGGTTGGCCCTGCAAGGGGATCTGGACACCCTGGAAAGGCGGGCTCATACATGGAAATTAAATTTCAATATCACCAACAGCAAGGTGTTGCATCTTGGGCGGGGAAGCCCTAAATACAGGTACACCCTGGGAGGGGAGGTGCTGGAGGCCTCAACAGGGGAAAAAGACCTAGGGGTCATGGTGGATGCACGTATGAATAACTCTGAGCAGTGCAGGAGAGTGGCTAGCAAAGCAAACAGGGGTTTGGGATGCATCATAAGGGGGATCACCTCTAGGAGAAGGGAAGGGATTCTGCCGCTGTACAATGGACTGGTTAGACTACACCTTGAGTACTGTGTACAGTACTGGAGACCACACTTGAAGAGGGACATACAGCTCCTGGAGAAGGTACAGAGGAGGGCAACTAAGATGATACGAGGACTAGGGGATTTGACGTATGAGGAGAGACTTGAGGAGCTCTTCCTGTTTTCACTGAAGGAGAGGAGAGGAGAGACGGGGGGACATGACTGAGATCTTTAAGTACTACAAGAGAATAAATAGGGTAAACATGGAGGGGATCTTTAGACTAAAGCAGGGAGGTATCACCAGAGGGCATGGTTTGAAGTTGGAAGGTGGAAGGGTGAGGGGGAAAAGAGGAGGAGGTTTTTCACCGAGAGGGTGGTGGATCCTTGGAACGCGCTGTCTGGCGAGCTGGTTCAGAGATCCACAGTGGAGGGCTTCAAGAGAGGGTGGGACAGACACAGAAAGTGGATGTATCAGATGATGGCCTGGCCCAGAGGGGTGGGAATGGATGATAGGGGTTTCTGGAACACAAGGGGGGGGAGGGCCTCGGTACCCAACTAGGGATCTGAGGTTGAGCGAGACTCGGTAGGACCGTAAGGCCTAATCTGCTGGCAATTAGTATGTTAGCTATGGGACAGCCCAGAGCAACCTGGCAGCTGCCTAACAGAAACAAAAAGTGTGGTATGACCGCAGAGCCAGAGCTCACTCGTACATGGTGGGTCAGGAAGTCATGGTCCTTATTCCGGTCTGGAAAGACAAGCTGCAGGCTGAGTGGGCAGGACCATACAAAGTGGTTAGGAAGGTAAATGATGTGAACTACATTGTGGAGTTACCTGACCAAAGACAGACAGAAAAGATGTACCATGTCAACATGATGAAGCCATATGCAAATAGGGCTGAAATGGTGTTTGTAATTTAGTTCATGAAACTCAAAATTGGTCAAGAGATTTTAGAAAATTTTCAGTCTCGATTTTTGCATAGCATAAGCAAAATAAAATGGGACCGTTGCAAACTAATCCCAGATATTGATACTGCAGTTAAATATTTTACTCAGACCTTTGGAGAAGTATGTGATTTACATGCACCTAGGATTAAAATAAAAAAAAAGCTTAGTAAATTACCATGGATTAATGAAAGAATATTAAAACAAATCCGAATTAAGAATAGAATTTGGAAAAAAGCATTAAAATCAAAGTTGGAAAGGGACTGGATCTCTTTTAAAGCTGCAAGAAATAAATGTAAAAGGCTAATTAAGGCTTCAAAGATTTCTTTTTACAAAAACAAAATTGATATGAGTACTGATCCGAGACAGTTTTGGAGGGTGATTAAAAAATTGACCAAACCAGGATGTAATTCTTCAGAAGAAATATCTAGGTTAAAATATGGCGATACTTTTATTGAAAATTCGAAGGACATCTGTAATGCATTAAATGATTTTTTTGTTGATCTTCCTAATTGTAAAATTCCCTACCAATCAGACCCAGAACAAATTAAAATAAAATCTTCATGTAATGGATCCCCCCCATCTAGATTTAAAATTTTGACTGCTACTAATGTTTATAAAGTACTTCAAAAAATAGACATTTACAAATCCTTTGGAAATGATGGTCTAGAAGGTAGATTTTTGAAGTTAGCAGCTTCTAATATAGTACCAATTATTACATACTTATTTAACTGGAGTCTTCAGATAGGTTATTTTCCCTTATCTTGGAAAGAAAGTAGAGTAAAACCAATTTATAAAGAGGGAGATGTGGCGGAAGTTAATTATAGGCCTATAGCCTTATTACCCCTTTTATCAAAAAGCTTGGAGAAACTTGTTTCTATACAGATCACGGATTATTTGGAAAAATATAGCTTGTTAACAACAAAACAATCTGGTTTTCAAAAAAATTATTCGACTACAAGAAGCTCTTTTGGAATTTAGTGACCTGTTAAACAGGTCTCTAGGAAATAATATGGAGACAACAGTCATTTTTGTAGACCTTTCAAAAGCTTTTGACCTGGTGGACCACCCCTTGCCTAATGAGAGATTGCAGGAGATAGGTATTAGGAATGACCCTTTAAATTGGTTAAAATCATATCTGGGTAATCGATTTCAGAGGGTAGAGATGCAGGGATGTTTATCGGGAGATTAGAAGTGTTAATAGAGGCGTTCCCCAGGGATCAATCTTGGGACCCCTTATGTTTCTAATGTTTATAAATAGTCTTTCACAAATTATGGAGCATACAGAGATTCGCTTATATGCGGATGATACAGTAATTATTGCATCTGAGAAAACAGAAAATGTATTACAATCAAACCTGCAATCTGATTTTGTGAGGATTGAGGGGTGGTTCACCAGGTCAAAATTAATTATGAATGAAAAAAAAACAAAATGTATGAGATTTCCAATAAAAAAAAAGTGGTGATGCTACTTATAAACGTTGTATTTATACAGGAAATTCAGTTAAATTAGAACAGGTTAAGGATTATAGTTATCTGGGGGTTATATCTGATGAACATATGTCCTTTTCTAGTCATATTTCAGAACTGATCAAAAAAGTTAACAAAAGGGTGGGGACACTAAGAAGAAGCACTGAATGTTTAACAACAATAGATCGGAAAAAGTTGGCTGATCTGTTAATTATTCCAGTGTTAAGATATGGAGAATTGATATATAGGAAAGCTAATAAAGCACTATTGACTAAACTGAATAAAACGTACTATCGTGTGGCTAAATATGTATTAAAGGGGAATTATCGTACACATCACTGCTCATTGTTAAGTGAAGTGAACTGGTTACCTTTGGATATAAATTATCGGTGCCATTGGTTAACTTTAATTCATGAAATGAAATGTTTATCGGTGAACCATCCAATTTCATTATTATTGTTTCCAGTGAAACACTATTCAAACAGGTTATTAACTAGATCAGTTCATTTAAATAAAATATCTGTAGGAAAATCTCAAAATAAATATGGGGATCGGACTTTGATTCATCAAGCTGCTAGTTTTTGGAATCTTCTCCCAGTAAATGTAAGGGAAATTACAAATCATTTTTCATTTATTCATACTATAATGGAGTTAAATACTCATATTTGTGATTGTTGAACATTTCTTGTAATTCGTGGAAACTGTTGAGTTTTTCTTTTAGAATAATTTATAAGGATTTATTTTAGTTTTTATTTTGTTGTTTTTAATGTTTTGTTTATTTTTAATATGGAACCTTTTGTATGTATTAGATAGAAACTTACACAGGTCTGTCTCATAAACTGGATTTTGTCCAAATGACATGTATTACCTGTATAATAATAAAATTCTACCTACCTTCTACCTAGTGTGTAATCCTGGGAAGGGGATGGACGAAGGAGACCCCCTTCTGGACTTGCTGGAAGAAAGTAAGCGGGAGTCCTCTGTGGAGGCAGTAAAATTGTCTCCCCAGCTGGCCCCAGACCAGATCCAGAAAGCAAGGGAGGTTTTAGCAGACTTTGCCCCATTGTTTAGCGCTAAGCTTGGACTAACCCCCTTAGCGACGCACGATGTGGAGACAGGGACACAGATGCCCATATGGCGGACAGCATATTGGGTGTCAGAGGCTGTCCAAAAGGACATTAGAAGAGAAGTGGAGGAGATGCTACCTTTGGGGGTAATCCAGAGATCCCACAGCCCCTGGGCCTCACCCGTAGTCCTTGTGCCTAAGCCAGATGGCTCTACTCGTTTCTGTGTAGACTATCGTGGACTGAATGCAGTAACGTAGTCAGACACCCACCCGATGCCCAGGACGGACGAACTCCTGGACAAGTGGGGGGTGACCTACCTTACGAAGATTGACCTGACCAAGGGGTACTGGCAGGTAGAGTTGACAGACAGAGCTAGAGAGAGGTCGGCCTTCATCACTCCGATAGGCTTATTTGAGTTTAAAGTAATGCCTTTCGGAATGAAGAATGCCCCGGCCACTTTTCAATGGTTGGTGAACCAGGCGTTAAATTGTGCTGAGGAGTACGTCATGGCGTACCTGGATGACACTGTCATCTTTAGTGACAGCTGGGAGGAACACCTATCCCACCTTAGGGAAGTGCTGGGCAGGATACAGAGGGCTGGGCTCACTGTCAAAGCTGAGAAGTGCCAGGTGGCCATAGGGGAAGTGGCATACCTCAGGCATGTGGTAGGCCGGGGACAGCTCCGTCCTAACCAAATAAAGATAGAGGTAATCCAGGCATGGTCCAGACCAGAAATACAGAAGCAGGTCAGGAGTTCTCTAAAGACAGCAGGGTACTACAGAATATTTGCACCCAATTACAGTGCCCTGGCTGCTCCCCTATCTGACCTGACAAAGAAAAGGATGTCCAAGAAAATTACCTGGTGACCAGCCTATGAAGAAGCCTTTGCCAAACTAAAGCAGGCACTGTGCAGTGCTCCTGTTTTGACAAGTCCTGACTACAGCAAAACCTTTATAGTTCAGACTGGCGCCTCAGATGTGGGTATTGGGGCAGTACTGAGTCAGACATCCAGTCAAGGGAGGGATCACCAAATAGCATACCTGAGTAAAGAGTTACTTCCCAGGGAGCAGGCATACTCCATGGTGGAAAAAAAAGAGTGTCTTGCCATAGTGTGGGCCCTAAAGAAATTAGAGCCATACTTATATGGGCAGCATTTTGTGGTGCAGACTGACCACAACCCCCTGGTTTGGCTGACGCAGATGGAAAAGAACAATGGTAGATTGCTAAGATGGAATCTTGCTTAGCAAGGGTATGATATGACAATCATACATACAGCTGGAGCCAGAAACCAGAACTCAGATGGTCTGTCTCACGTGTATGAGGAGTGATCTGATTTTGGAAGCTCATCCCATGCATGGGATAGAGCCTCCAAATTCAGTCTAGGCGAGGAGGATTGTGACATGTGGACAGCGTTCTGAGTACACTATGATTTTTTGTAATATAAAAATGTGTTATGGACAGTCTCTCATGAGAGATGCTGAGGCAGCATGTGAGATCACACACACACACAGGTTTTAGATACAAGGTGTTACCTGGAAGGCCAGAAGCTAATTACAGACTAGAACAGGCCTTAATCAAGAATCTCCTATTTATCTAAGTTTAATATATCTTTAACTGCTAAGAGGAAAATCAGTATCCAGTTTATGATGTTTCAAGGAGGAAACCAGGTTTAGCACACTGGTGATGAGATCATAAATGCTTTGATGTGATAGGGGACACTACTCATAGATGAAAGGAAATTTATAGACTTGATTGGGGAAGTCACATGGGGAAAGGAGTTTCTGCTGATGTAACCTTAATTAACTTTCCTTCTAAAATGATAAAACTTCCTGGGTGTATGATTTTTAATAAACAGAGGAGGAGCTAGGTGACCTCACATAAAGGGGTTGTCAAAGACAGTTTCTTTAAACAATATTCTGTTTTTCTTCAAATACACTTTTATCTACACTCTGACAAAGAAACATCTTTGAGCACTTTAAGCAGGTATTTAGAGAGAGAGAGAGACAAATCTAAGTACTGTAGTAGGAATTGCTCTGTTAAAACCTTGTTCTTTTAAAATATTATATGGTTCTTGTGATATTTAGTTCTGTATTTTATGTTTTACATATTTTTTATCTATTTTAGTAAAACTATTTTTAGAGCCTACTTGGTCTGTCTTTGAATTTCTTTCTTTAACAAGTGAAGTATATGTGGTTAAAGCAGACACTGTGCATAAGCTTGAATTGTGATACCAAACTGGAGAAAGGGGAGAATTTAATCTGAGGTCTTTTATTAGTTTTTAAGGGTTCATTTTTGCACACCTGGTTAGGTGCCCGCAGGCAAAGATATCTGGTCCCCTGAAGACAGAATTATCTGAGCCTGTGCATTGGGTATGCTAGCAAGTGGTTCACAGTTTGAATCCCTCCAGAACTTGAGCCCAAAGGTTGATTCAAACCCACAAAACAGACAGGAGGGTTACCCTGTTTCTGTTAACTGTTCACAAGACTGTGCTCAGAGGTTGGCACTTTGGGAGTAGAGGGCTGACCTGCTGAGGGGGTTTGTGACAGAGGTTACTGGAAGAATGACAGAAAGAGCAGAATATGGAAAAGGCAGAAGAGCAAGAGTACCTGTCTAGATGATTGAAGGGTGTTCCCCCCATGGTACAAATTCTTGATAATTTTCTAATTAATATAGTACCCATTTCCTCCAGGATGTCTCAAAACGAGGGAGTTTGTCCATATAGGTATACATCAAATCTTCCATATAGTATATGTCCACCATAATGGATCGCCATATCTCCCCAGTTGGTTGTTTTGTTGTATGCAACAGCTAGGGTTGCCACCTGTCATGTTTTTTACCTGGTGATCAGGTTTTCTGGGTCCCTATCGGGTAATCCGGTTTTGCTCAGTGCTGGTCAGGTTTTGAGGCATTGTGAGTGCTCACATACTTCTGAAACAGATTTTGTCATATCATTCATTGTTTTAGCTGCATGTCCAGGTTACAAACAAGTTATGTTGTCAATATAACCCTTTTCTGTGAAAGCAGTCAACCTGGGAGGTGTAAAGTATGCCCATTAATACCACTAGCACTTACTTAACCTAATCTTTTCCACTACATATTAAAGTGGCATGGCAGCAAAGCTGCCCCCATCTACTGTAACAATAACAGAGCCAGTTGTCTTCTACTTTCATTTGCTGGCAAACATTTTCATCTCTAACAGAATTTAGGCATTCTCAAATGTTTTGAATTATTTTCTCCCCTCAAGAAAAAAATCTGGTAACTTCTTTGGCTTTGAAATAGCACTGTGGACATGAAAAGGGAATGGAGCCAGAAAAAGATATAAAGTACACATTATAGGAAACAATTTATTATATATTACTATATACCATGTATACTGTTGTATGCTATTTATAGTATTTCTCTTGTCTCCCCCAGATCATATCTGTAAATGAGATTTCTTTCATCTCTGTATGTTTATTTGCTAAACCAATGTCAATAAATAAATATATAAGTAAATAAATAACTAGGAAGAACATAGGAAAGTAACTTTAACAGGTACAGTACAGTATCTTAACATTTTTGTTGAACTGCTGCTTTAACTGTTATCTTTAGTGATATAATAAATGGCTTTGGAGGAGGAGCAATGCATGATGAGTAATGAAAGGGGTGGGGTGGGGATGGGGCGGAGCTTAGGATCAGATTTTTGCCTCATTCAAAGGTGGAAACCCTAGCCACAGTCACACTACAGCTTTTTTTGCTACCAATACAGATATAATAATTAGGTGTAGCATGGCTGTGTTCAACTCTCACCCTTCTGGAGGGATTACTAACAACAGTAGTGAGGGTGTAATTACACCCTAACAGCCAAAAGTGGCCTCTATTTCATGTATAGCAGTTTGCCAGAATGACTGCAGTTTGGGGCAGGCACAGAAAATATGGGTTGTGTCTGCCATGAGCTGTCCGCATCCCCTCCAGCACACACCCCTCCTCTCACCCGTATACTTGGCCACCACATCCGGGGTTCTAAAAAATCTGTAACTACATTTCCAGGAGAATTCTCTCCAGTAGGTTGAGGATATTAAACATTTTACCCTAATGGCAAACTTGTTCCGCTCCCCCATTATATGTGCAGTGTCTAAGTCTGCATTTCATATTTGCAGAGTGACCACTGTAGATTCCAATGTTACCTCTTGAATTGCCTTATAAGCACATTCAATTATGCATTCTAGAGAGAATCTTTTCAAACAGGACATCAAAAGCTGTAAGAGTAATGGGGGGGTCTGTCAGCAAGGCATGGGGTACTGTTAATTTACCTCCTATATATGATCTTATTTGGAGGTATCGGAAGTGATCTGCATTCCACAAACAGAAGTCTGTTTGCAGTGTGGGAAGGGTCTCATGTTTATCCATTAGTTGGAAAAAGAAATGGGGACCCTGTTTGGTCAAAATTCGAAACGCCCCATCCAACTGGTTGGGTCGATAGTCTATATTGTGTGCTAGGGCTCTCAGAAGAAAGTGGTGTACTGGAGTCAGAAATGTTTTCATTATTTGCAGCCACTGAATTAGTACCATTGCCGTGTATTTATAGAATTTTTTTTTACTGGGACACACGCTGGGGATTGCCAAATATACATTGGTCATATGCAGATAACTTAAGGTGAACTCAATTTGTTTCTAATACGGATTTTGTGAGGGAGCTATCCAGACACATATGATGCGCAAATACATAGCTAGGACATAGTTTAAAAGGTTTGGCAAGTTAAGGTTTCCTCTTTGTCTCGTACGATGCAGCATTGAAAACTTAATCTGTGGGGGTTTCCCGTTCCATATGATGTAGGAAATTGCTCTATCCCATGTTCTAAAGTATTACCTATCTGGCATTATAGGCAGGGTTTGCAAATAGTACAGTATACGAGGTAGTATATTTGGCCGTATTGTTTTGTTTTATTCCTAAGTATCTAAATGTTGATTTATTCCACCTAAACGAGAACTAGTTCTTAAGCTGTGTGGATGGTGTATAATTATACAGGATGACTTCTGCTTTGGATGTATTCAGTTTGTATCCTAAGATTTTATTTTATTTATTACTAGGATTACAAATACCTTTGAACCAAGGGTTCTTTTACAAAGGTTCAAAGTCAGCAATGGGTGCAAGCAAAACAGTGGTAAGATACAATACAAGGTCAGGAGGTTAACATAGAAGTAAGCAGAGGTAAGATACAATACAGGTCAGGAGGTTAACTTAGTAGCAAAAGACAGTACATGTGTATAGACTAGCACAGCAGCAAACAGTCAGTGGCAAATAACAATGCACAATTAACACTACAGCTGTATATATAGCAAGACACAGATACAAATGAAAACCATCCTAGGGGTGACATAAGTGGAGCAAGGGGGATAAGAGGGGAGGGTGGGGAAAAGGGGGTATGCAGTCAAGGATTTGACATTGTTGTAAGTGCTAGAACAGAAAGATAAGTGCTAGGTAGTCTGGGGTGGAGCAACAAGAGATAGGGTGATAGGGAGGGGAAGACAGGAGGAGAGGAGCGGGAGAGAGGGTGGAGTGGTAAGTGGGAGGTAAGGGGTAGAATGGTAGGTGGGTTGGGAGAGAAATGGGAAGTAGCAGGGGATGGAGGGGTGGAGACAAGTGGGAAGGGTAACAAGGGAGGAGAGGAGAGAAGAGGAGGGAGAGGTGAAACAAAGCTGCAAGCCTAGGCACAGCAGTCACAACTGCTGAGGTCTGAGGTGCTGGCAGAGTTTACGTTTGAATGGGCCAAGCTTGTTTTCAGCTGTAATTTCAGGGGGAATGTTGTTTAGCAGCAGGGAGGCCCCGGTGTGCAAAGCATGTTAAGCCTGGTTGGTACGGCAGAATGGAACGATAAATGTTGGTTTGAGGGAACTGCGTGTAAAATGTGCAGTGACTGGGGGCAACATTAAGACATGAGTTGCAGGGGGTGTGAGGTTAAGACAACTTTTCTTAGCCAGTAAGCAGGTCTGGTAGGTAAGTCTACTATTTAGATTGAGCCAGTTGGATTGCTTGTAGAGATCACAGGTATGCGTATGCTTCCCTGCGCCAGTGAGAAGTCTACAGCATTTGTTAAGGGCTGTCTTGACCCATTTTAGGGTGGTATCAACGGCAGCCCCATAGAAGATAAGCCCTTAATCAGTGATGGGTAGGACTGAGGCAGTTATGGCTGCGCGCATAGCTTCTTTGGCAAGACAGCGATGTGTCGGTATAGGACCCCATTTCTTGAGCTGACTGATTTTGAGATGTGCTGAACATGCAAGCTGAAAGACATTGTGCAATCAAGGGTAATACCACGGTATTTAAACTCCTGCACTTGCTCAAGTGGCTGTTGAAGTTCATTGTGTATGGTGAAGTTTATGGATCTGTATTTGCTGTGAGAGCTATGGAACAGCATGGGCTTTGTTTTTTTGTAATTCATCAACAGCTTATGTTGGAACTAGGCTGGGTTTCAACTAGGCTGAAGTTCATCTGTAGCACCTTAGAGAGTGAGACGGGGTCAGTATGGGAGGAAAAGAGGACTGCATCATCGGCATAGAGTATTAAGTTATTATTGCAAGCTGCAATTGATGAAAAGGCTGAAAAGTAGAGGGCCAAGGATGGAACCCTGGGATACACCAGAGCGGACAGGAAGGGCACTTGAGAGAGAGTCAACGATTTTGACTTTTGGGCTCCTTGCCGAGAGGTAGCTTTCAGACCATTTGGTTACATCATTTGATAGTCCAAGGGAGGAGAGGGAGTGAAGCAGGAGCTGGTGGTTCACTGTGTCAAATGCCTTGGTCAAATCAATGAACACTGCACCCAGTAGGTGGTCAGTGTCAGTCGCCTTATGAATATGGCTGGTGAAGTCAAGCAGGGCGGTGGTAGTACTATGGGCCATGTTGTTGCGGGCAGAGTATGTTGTATTTGTTGAGGTGTTCAGACAACTGGTCAGCTACATTTCGTTCCAACGTCTTGAGAGTGATGATAGGCTAGAGATGGGGCGGTAGTTAGAGAGAAGAGACCTATCACCACTTTTATGAATGGGTGTGACCACTGCTGATTTCCAGAGCTGGGAGAATTGTTTGTGAGAGAGTGAAAGATTCAGAAGTTTAGTGAGAGGTCGTAGGACAATGTCAAGGGGAGAGAGAGGAGTTTGAAGTCAAGGGTATTGCTGCTGAACTGGTTTTGCTTAGCACTTTGTTAAGATATATTTTAGCTTCAGACATAGATACCCTCTTAAAGTAGAATGGGGGGGTGTTACTGTGGAGATTGATTTTATTATTGAGGCAGTGCCGGGCAGAGTTGTCAAAGATGGGGGGAAGTACACTGCTAAGATCAGTGAATGCGAGATTAAAGGAGTCCGCTATTTCTTTGGGGTCCTGTAAAGTGGAGCCGTTAACCTCAATCATAGTGGGGGAGGATCTGCTTGGTATACCCGTGAGGCTCTTGATGTTCTCCCAGAAGGCTTTGCTATTTCTCCAGGAGTTAATAAGTTCCTGGTTGTAGAAGATACCTCCAAACTCATCAAATACCTTCCAAAGTGTACGTACTGTATTGACTCCTAAGGGGAAGTAACTGTGAAAAGCATATCATCTGCAAACAATGAGAGTTTGTATTCTTTGCCCCCAACAGGGATACCTGAAATTTGAGGTGTTTGCTGGATGTGTATGGCCAAGTGTTCTAAATAAAGGGCAAAAAGAAGGGGGGACAGGATACAGCCTTGCCTGGATTCCTGTTCCGGGGCAGAAGGAGTCCAATAGGGAGCCATTTAGTTTAACACAGGCTTGAGACTCTTTATATATGTTTTGTAAAGCATAAACAAATTAGTCAGGAATGCCAAACACTGACAGAGTGGCTCATAGAAATGGCCAGACCACTCTGTTGAAGGCCTTTTCAGCATCCTGGCTTAAAAGGGACAAGAGAATCGACTGAGTCATAGCATACTCTAGTAATAGAAAGGTCCTTCTCAAACTATCATTTGCTTGTCGTGTCCACACAAAACCCACCTGGTCTTGGCCAATTAAGTTAGGCAAGATGATTTCAAGCCTATGTGCTAAGATAGACATACACATTTTATAGTCGTAGTTGAGTAGCAAAATAGGTCTACAGGAAAAAGCATATTTCGGGTCCTTATTCGATTTTGGGAGTGCCAACAGCACTGAATAATGCCAGGTGGGAGAAGGGGGGGGGGGCCTGTTCTGGACAGCATGAAAGACTGGGAGAAGGATCAGAGAAAGCAGTTCATTAAATGTTTTGAAGAATTCTGATGGGGTATCCATCCAGCCCTGATGCTTTCCTAGACTTGGAGTCCCGGATCACTTCTTGGAGTTCACCCAAAGTGACAGGGGCTACCAATCTTTCAGCCACCAATTCATCTGTTTTTGGAATATGGAGAGAATTTAAATAGTTTTTTATAGTTTGTGCTGGTGTTTCTGTGTCGGCTGTGTACAATTTTTTATAAAATGTAGCTAATATAGCCCAGATGGCTGATGGATGTGATGCCAACTTTCCCATTTCCGTGTCTACCATTTGAGTGATGCATGCCCAAAATTTTTGCATATGCAGAGCCCTTGCTAAATTTCTTGCCCCCCTGGCCCCACCCTCATAGTAATAATGTTTGAGAAAGAAGAGGGACTGTTGTAATTTTTTTTTTTGTGGACTTAATTTACCCTCCTTACATTGGTCCCTTAGGACTCTCTCCGGTATAGTCACGGGGACCGGCCACTTTTCCGCTCACCTGAAGTCTCTCCGTGCCGTGCCTCCATCTCAAGAGCACCAACCTAACAACCGAACCCCCCAACCCCCTGGCTCTGAGCCCCCCAAGGTGGAACAGCATTACCTCCTGCTGGCGCTGTATCTAGAATCTAGCAGGGGCATCTGTGGTGAGGAGGAGATCTGGAGGCAGGCCAGGAGCAGACCTGGCTGTCAGCGTGGGTGCCGACCACTGGACTCACCATCGCCTTACCAGGTGCCAGGGATTTTCCTTCTTCAGTTGCCCTGGGAGCGGGGACATGCAATGACGTCCAGTGCAGTGTGGGTGTACTACCGCACCTGCCCACAGGATGTTCACTGACGCTTCCATACCCCCAATGCGTGCTCCACATCCACTGCAATCTCCTAGCCTCCACTGGGTGCTGCAAGAGTGGCAAGGAGCTCATGCCACCCATCCCACGAGAGGAGAGGAGAGCAGTCCTCTGGACACTCGATCCTCTCTTCCCCCCACATCCACTCCTGAACCCGGGTCGCTGGTGTGATACAAGGTATTGGTGTCTGGCGCCTCAACCCTCCATGCCACCAGGCCATGGGACTGTTCTACTTTAGCATCTAAAATTTTCTGTACTTCCATTCTGATTTGGTTTATCTGCTCAGAGACATAATTATCTCCCTGCATATGAAAGGACTGCAGTGTTGCAAGTTGAACCTGCAACTCCTGGAGTTTTCCTTCCCTTCTTTTATTTGAAGAATATGCTATAAACTCTCCCCTTAACACCATCTTAACTGTATCCCATGGAACAGATGGTGAGACTATGGGGTCTGAGTTATCTTTTATGATCTGTGGAAGTTTATCTTGTGCTAATTGTACAAATTCAGGGTCTTTTAGCAATGCTAGGTTGAATCGCCATGGGGCCCCGAGTCATGGTTTCCCCAAGCTGATTTTTATCCATACTTGCACGTGATCAGATAACAATATTGGCCATGGCTTATATCTTGGATGGTGTCCAAATGCTCGGCTGTTGTTGTTAGGTAATCTAGCTGTACCAATGACCCTGTCCTAGGGGACCTACATGTGAAAGCTGGGGTTGCTGGGAAGAAATGACGCCAGTTGTTAATTTATTTATTAGCTTTTGGTAACCAGGTAAGTGCACTAGGCAAAAAATCCTGCTTATTTTCAGGTATGACCCGGGAAATGAACCCCAAATGAGGTGGCATAGTGCACAGGTATTTCTGCCTTTGTGTAGATCTGTGGAGTGGGGAGCCTGTTGTGTCCAACGTGGTGGAAAGGGTGGTGTTAAGGTCACCTCCCATAATTAACTGGCCCTTTAAGAGGGGCAGTAATTTACTGAAAAACTGTTGCCCACTACCTTGTCAGCTCCTGGTGGAAAATAAATACTTGTCAGGGTGACCTGTGTTGCATGTAGTTTTTCAACAGCTATCACAAAGCACCCTCCCAAGTCCCAATTCTGTTCTTGAAGATGAAAAGAAATGTTGTGTGGGATTAATATAGTGACCCCTCTTCTACAACCAGATCAATGGAAGGCTGCTATCACAGTTGAGTATCCCTTAGCTTTAAATGTATCATGCTCAGGTTGCATTAAGTGTGTTTCCTGGAGGAAAACCACATCTGGCTTATCTTTTTCTTAAATATAGTTTTTATTAAGTTTATATTCGACAAAGACACACATTCTTTATTATATTTTATTTTATTTTTTTTTTTTATTTAAACAGCAGTTTGGAAAACCTTTGAGCCATAGGCTCATTTACAAAGGTACCTTGTCACAGTAAGACAAACGAAAATACACAGTATAACAGTACAACACATAAGTATAACAGTAAATTAAGACATAGATACAAACAAGCTGGTACAGGTAGGATGGATGCAAACAATACCAGAGTTATGTTGTCCTTAGCAGCTTAGTAGTAAGCTTTGTCATAAGTATTAGTACGGCTTTGACTAGTGGCAATTACAGCATCGGTGTTAATAAAGGTGGTTACATAAGGAGTTTTGAAGCACGATATAGTTGGAGCTTCGGAGATGGAGGGGGGCAGTGTGTTGAACCAGGAGGGGGCCCTAAAGCTGAAAGCTCTTTGGCCGTGAGAGGTCCTAGCTCTAGGGATAACAAGAGAGGTTTTCCCAGAGGTCCAAGTATGAGCTAGTGGGACAGAGCGGTGTATGGTGGTGGTCAATCCTGGTGGGGATAGCCCAAGGAGGGTCTTTTTTGTAAGGGTACAGGTCAGATATTTGAGGCGCTCGTCAAGATCAAGTACCAGCACTTTAGCGTACAGTAGACAGGTGTGTGTATTTATTTATTTTATTTTTATTTTATTTAAACAGCAGTTTGGAAAACCTTTGAGCCATAGGCTCATTTACAAAGGTACCTTGTCACAGTAAGACAAACCAAAATACACAGTATAGCAGTACAACACATAGGTATAACAGTAAATTAAGACATAGATACAAACAAGCTGGTACAGGTAGGATGGATGCAAACAATACCAGAGTTATGTTGTCCTTAGCAGCTTAGTAATAAGCTTTGTCATAAGTTATTGAATGCGGCTTTGACTAGCGGCAGTTACAGCATCGGTGTTAATAAGGTGGTTACGTAAAGGAAGTTTTGAAGCACGATATAGTTGGAGCTTGGAGATGGAGGGGCAGTGTGTTGAACCAGGAGGGCCCTAAAGCTGAAGGCTCTTTGGCCGTGAGAGGTCCTAGCTCTAGGGATAACAAGAGAGGTTTTCCCAGAGGTCGAGTATGAACTAGTGAGACAGAGCGGTATGGTGGTGGTCAATCCTGGTGGGGAAAGCCCAAGGAAGGTCTTTTTGTAAGGGTACAGGTAAGATATTTGAGGCGCTCGTCGAGATCAAGTACCAGCGCTTAGCATACAGTAGACAGGTGTGTGTCATCCCAGGTGTGCTCCAATACCAACCTGCAGGCCTTATTCAGAGTAGTGCGAATTTTATGGAGTGCGGGTCTGATCAGCAGCACCATACACCGCAGTCCATAGTCCACTAGGGACAGGATAGAGGAGATGACTGTAGTCAAGAGCCTCCGGGGAGGCAGTGTTTATACCGATGTAAGATGCCCAATCGGATATTAGTGGCAGTGGCTAGGCAGCGATGTGTCCATGGAAGGAGAGGGAGGGTCAAAATGGATCCCTAGGTATTTATAGGAGCAAACTTGTTCGAGTGGGAATGAGGACCCAGAGTGAATGAGAGAATTTAAAGTTGCAGGACTTGTTTTGGGGATGAGAGAAGAACATAGTTTTTGTTTTTAAGATTTATCACAATCTATGTTCCTTGAACCAGCCCTCGGCTTCAGTGAAGGACTTCTGCAGCGAGTCCTGGAGGGCAGTAGGGTTACGACTTGAGGCAAAGATGACTGCATCATCAGTGTACAATAGAATGTTCCCGAGCAAGAGTGTGGAAGGGTGTTAAGGTAAAGGAGAATAGTAAGGGGCCCAGAATGGAGCCCTGGGGAACCAGAAAAGATGGGACAGATGTCTGAGGCAGGTCCCATTATTTTTTACAGCTGTGAGCGGTCAGACAGATAACTGGTGCACCAGGAGATAGGCCCAGCAGCAAAACCAGAGAGACTAAGGGCATCAAGAAGGAGGGTGGGAGACAGTGTCGAAAGCTCTGAGAGGTCAATGAAGACAGCACCAGCCAGAGAACCAGTGTCTAAGGAGGAGTGGAGAAAGTTGGAGAACTCTAGGAGGGCTGTGTTGGTACTGTGGCCCGCCGGAAGCCATGCTGCTCAGGACAAAGGACATTGTAGGTGGAGAGGTAGTCAGAGATTTGAGAGGCCACCACTTTTTCCAAGGCCTTGGAGAGAGGAGAGAGAATGGAGATCGGTCGATAGTTTCCAGCCACAGTCCTATCACCACCTTTAAAGATAGGGGTGACAGTGGCGACTTTCCAGGCAGTTGGAACCTTCCCCAGGCAAAGAGAGTGGTTGATGAGGCATGTGATCGGGGTAAGGACTGTGTCTAAGACCAGCCGTAGGATACACGGATCCAGGGTGTCACTGCCCGTGTACATCGATAAGTGTTAAAAACATATCATACATACTTAATAGTCACCGAACTTATGTATTAAATAAGTAGTAAAGTCCATTCTCTAATCGATATAGACAACAATCAATAGATATTATTTTTGTTACAATGGTCTGGTTCATTTTATAGGGCTGGGGATGCCATTGACATTCCAAGATACAATGCAAGAGAGGTTATCCATTAGGACAAGGTGGTGAGGTGTCTGACTATGTCAGGGGGACCTCCCTTCCTCCAAAAGAATTTGAGGAGAAAATAGAGGCAGTATATGGTAATAAAGAGATAGAAAGGGATAGATCCTGGTAAAAGTGCATTAAGTACTGCATGAGAATCATGTAATGGTAACAAAGACAACTTACAACATTTCTGCACAGAACACACCCGATTAGATAACCTTTAACAAATGCCAACAGGGCAATCTTAACTAATGCACTGTATGTACATTTGTAGTTCTATTCAGTCACACCTCCCCTCCTGGAATGTGGGGTGGTCGGAAGCAACAGAAAAAACAAGTACTTCCAAGGTAGGGAGATCCAATTTATTTCTCAGCGGAGCTAAATCGTTTGACTGACGGGAAGATAAATGTCCACATATTTTAGAAATCAGTTTATTAGAGCCATGTGATGTAACTAAATTTCCCAATTCTGAAGGGGTAAATAATGTTAAACTACCAAGATGTAGGTAACAGAAGAAATCTTGAGTTCAGCAAATTATATTGCTTTTTTTTTGTTTCTTTAAAGGTGAGGACTGTATTATCCTGAAAGCAATGATACATGTTTACATGGGTTTTTTTTGTATCATATTTTTATTATGATTTCCCAGATGCCATATAATTGCTTACATATTAGTTGTTGAAACAATTTTAGTTCACATCTCCCCCTTTTAATAAGGGGTTACATAAATGCGTTCACAACCACACCTGTGAGTGTCAGATCCTGATAGGTACAAGTACAGCACATTAATGGTAAGTGGTGAACTGCATCTTCTATAGAAGACCAAAAATTAATAGAAAAAGATAACTCAAAAAACTATGAAATACAATGAGAAGTGTAAAATATGCTTTGCCTCAGTTCCAAATACATTCGTCTATCCATTTATGGCACATATCAATTTGTTGTCATGCACAGTAATGATTTCTTGATTTCTGTGTTCTCCAATTCATAATGTGTGTGGTCTCTGTCGAGTTTTATTCCAGGATCCGGTGGATGGCACTAGGATACCCATCCCTCCCACAGGAGAACTGCCTCCTCTGGAGATAATGTAGTCAGGAATGTTGCCCATACATTCAAAAATCTCTTCTCATGTCCTTTTAACATATACGTCAGTCTATCCACTGACTTTTCCATTGTTCCACCGTGGGGACATTCTTAATTATCCAGAGATTTTGTATCCCCTGTCTGGCAACTACCAGAAGGACCCTGAGCTGCCTAGAGTGTAGTTTCCAATCCCCATTATTTTGCTCAGCCACACCCAGCAATAATGATCGTGGGGAGACTTCTATGGAGTGTCCTGCTTTTTTATTGGCTCTATCACCACTCCCCTCCAGTATGCCTGTATTCCCGGGCCACTCCCAATAATAGTGCATCCAGGTGCCTCTGGCCCCTCCGCATTTCCCACACGTAGGTGACACTTCAGAGTAAAAGTGGTGTACAGTATTCAGGGGATAATATAATCGGTGCAAGAACTTGTATTGCATTTCTTTGTATTTGTTGCACAGCATCAGACCCATATGGGAAGTCAGTATTAACTCCCAATTACTATCCTCAATTATTATATTGAGGTCCTTTTCCCACCTCTGTTTTCCTCTGTGAGTTTCCCCGAAAGTACACCCTGTCAAGTCTAGCTGCCCAACCTATGAGACCCTTTTCTTGCATCTTTGCACCTAAAATCTCTCTTTACACCTCTGCCAGGGCTGAGTATTCATTGGCATTCCTATTTAGGCTCTGCCAGTATTTCCTTACCTGGAAGAATCTGAAAAGATGCGAGGATGGTATACCCAACCCCATCTGGAGATCCTGGAATGAGTGCATCCCTGTTCTGGATGTCAAATCCCCTATACATCTAATTCCCCTATCTCGCCATATTTTAAATCCATCGTCCCCCAGCCCTGGTAAGAATTCCGGGTTGTGCGCCACTGGAACCAGAACAGTGTTTTCTTGCCTAGCACCTCTTCATTTCTTAACACTGGACCATGCTCCTAAGCTGGCTATGACCAATGGGTTGGGTTCTTTCTCCTTCTACATGCTCTCAACCTGCCCTCCCCTAGATAGGCCATTATTCGGCCTGATCATCCGGTTTCCTCTAACTCGAGCCAGGTGGCTGCCTCCCCTCTATTAATCCAGTTATGCATATACCTATATTGAGCGGCCAGATAATACCCCTTTATATCTGGCAGGCTAAGGCCTCCTTTATTATTTGAGGCCTTCAGCCTTCTCATATTGGCTCGTGTTTTTTTCCCCCTGCCAAATAAAATTTCCAAACTCTCTCTCTAAAACCTTAACATCCTTGTTCTTAAGTCCCATCGGCATCATTTGGAGGATCTATAATATTCTGGGGAGCACATTCATCTTTAATACATTTATTCTTCCAATCCAGGATATTGGGAGTGCTCCCCATCTCCGTAAGTCTTTCAAAACCATATCCACCGGAGGCTTGTAATTTAGTTCATACATCCCCCAAGTTCCCTTCCCCACCTTAATGCCTAAGTATGTGAAAGCTCGCTGCTGTAGTTTAAGTCCCCAGGTGTTCAACTCTTCCTTCACCTTCCCATCTTTCAAGTACATAATCTCTGATTTACTTAAATTTAGTTTATATCCTGAAAATCTGGCGAAGGCCTCTACTATACCCAGAAGAGCAGGTACCGACTAATTGGGCTGCGTGAGGAAGAGCAGGATATCATCCGCATAAAGGGTGATAGTGTGCTGCTTTCCCCGCCTATCCAGTATTCCTCGAATCTGGGGATCTTCCCTGATTTTAATCGCCAGTGGCTCTATGGCTATTGCAAATAAAAGGGGGGAGAGGGGACGCCCAGTCTTGTGCCCCTCCCAAGTCAAAACTCCTCAGAGGGTGAACCATTAATGTGTATTCTTGCTGTGGGGGTTGTATAAAATGCCTTTACTAACTGTATGTATTTCTCTCCCAAACCAAATTTCCCCAGGATCTTCATCAGATGTTCCCATTCTATCCTGTCAAAGGCTTTTTCAGCATCCATTGAAAGAACACAAGCCTGACCCTGATGCTTGGTTCCTCACCATATAACATTCAGTAGCCTTGTCATATTATGATACAACATTCTACCTTGTATGAAGCCGGTTTGGTCTGGGTTGATTATCAGGGGTAATAATGTTTCCAATCTTAATGCTAATATCTTTGTCATAATCTTACAATCATAATTTGGAAGCGAAATGGGCCTATATGAGGAACAATCCATTGGATCTCTGTTCGACTTGGGAAGAACACAAATATTTGCTTCACAGCATGATTTGGGCAAACCCCGCTTCCCCCTTGCCTCTTCCAGCACATTTCTGATGGGTTCGGCTACCTCCTGTTTAAACTCTTTAAAATTTTCAGCACAAAACCCATCCTAGCCTGCAGCCTTACCCTTTTTGAGCATTCCTATAGCCTGCACTACGTCTTTTGTTGTTATTGTACTGCCCAAAAAATGCTTTGTGCGCCTCTGTGAGTGTTGGGATAGGGAACCCTTCCAGAAACTCTGCAGTAAGCTGACCTGTCCCTTTACACTCGGCTGTGTATAAAGTTTCATAAAATTCCTGGAAGTGCTGCTTACTTTGTGTCTCTGTCTATACTAGCTTACCCCTCTTATCCTTTATGGCAATTATTCTCTTAGTCGTTTGCCTTCCCCTTATTAAGTTAACCAAAAGTGGCCCAGGTTTATTGCCCCATTCATAAACTTTTTGTCGTGCAAACATTTGCTTGGCATGAGCCTCCTCAGTTAGGCATATGTTCAATGCTTCTCTGGCAGCCTGGAGCTCCTTCATGGCCTGATTGTCCCTGGTTTCAATTACTGTTTTTTCCAAATGTCATATCATCTCTTCTAGCTTCCCCTGCTGTCGTTTGCATTCTTTCTTTAGTTTTGCTGTATAGCCTATAATTACCCCTTCATGTTGTATGCCTTGCTGGCCTCCCAGTATGTCCCCTCAACCGTACCCTTATTGGTGGTCTCATACTCTTTCCACTGATCCTTCAAGAATTTTCTGAATTCACTTTTGGCTAATAAGTAAGTGGAGAATCTCCAGCCACCCCTACATCCCTCATCCTTTCCCAGAATCATCTCAAGCTGGACCATAGTATGGTACGAAAAGAAAATAGGACTATGCTCCACTTTAGTTACTTTTGGGTAGCAATCCCTTTGTGTGTATATATAATCCAATCTGGACTATGTAGTGTGTGGGTGGGAGTAGAAAGTATATTCATGGGCCCCGGGATTAGATGACTTCTAGGTGCCTACCAATCCCAACTCTGTTAATCCCATTTGCCACTGTTGCACTGCTGGGACTTTCCTTAGTCGTGTATCACAGTAGTCCAACCCAGGGTCCGCAACACAATTAAAATCTCCCCCCATTACTAAATTGGGGAATTGCTCTCTCACTAGGATGTCTAAGGCCTTCTGATAAAAGCCTAGTTCTAATACAGAAGGGGCATAAATATTTCCAAAGGTAACCAGTTTCCCCGTACCTCCCCCACCACAAACATATATCTGCCTTCAGTAGGGTCCTTGATCATGCAGTGGTGCACAAAGGGGAAGTTTTTATTAATTAGTATTGCTACGCCTCTTTTATTGGAGCTATATGAGGATGCATGGCAGGCCACCACCCAGCCACCCACCAATTTATTGTTCTCCCTGGGTGCTAAGTGGATCTTCTGTGGTAATGCCACATCCGTTTTTTTCTTTTTAATGCAGTCAGCACTTTTGTCCTCTTAGTCGGCAAGGAGAACCCCTTGACATTCCATGATATCACAATGCTGTGCTGGGGCCTAGCCATAATCCTACCTCCCATCTCGCTCTTCACCACTATCTTTTCTCCTCTGGCCTTTTCCTCTGCATACAGGTCCTCATTTAGTATGAGTATTGGCAAAGCATGTAAACCATGAAACACAAAATCGTACAATAACTCTTAATATTAGTGTACACAAACACGTTCAAGGAACAATAACATATTCAATAACCACTTTGATCAAACAAAACAACCAATTCCCTCCTCCTGCAACCCATTTTAGCTAGAAACTTTCCCTCCACCCCTCTGTGAGACAACAATCTCACTGTAGTTGTCCTCAGATGATTCCTCTTCTCCTCCTATCCCAATTCTACACCTCCCCTCCACACCACCATTTTAAACTTGTATTGTTGCCTTGCATTTATTTTTAATCTTTTATTCACTCCTCTCTCTTCCACAATTATTATACCCAGGCAAATAAGGCACCTATTCCCTTCCCCCTTTGGGTGTCAGAGTTGCCCTTAAATGTACTGACCCTGTATTACGCTAGTAATTATCTCCCTCCACACTATGGCTGATGGTCCCTCGTCTCATGTCTCCCTCTCTCAATTTAGGTTATGGCAGTTTGCGGGGCCAATGATGTCATTAAGCCCTCAAACGGCTGCTGCCGCCAGGGTTTCCAAGGACTCTCCCCACCCTGAATTAGAACACACATACACACCTCTACGATGGCCCCCTAGAAATCCAACCTCCCTCCTATCCTTCTTCCTCAGTGTCTTGGCACAGGATTCCACTTCTTTTCCTTCTCTGATAAGTGGTCTATTATGAGCATATATCCCTTCCCCCCAATAGATTCTACCTGCCCCCCCCATCCTTTATTCCCTGTAATTCCAACACAATTGCTATAAACCCTCCCTCAGCCAAACTGCCCCATCAATGCTGTTCCTCCTTCATAGTTCAGACCACTGACAATATTAGTCCGGTATACGTACTGTCCTGCTAGCCACTGCCACAGTGCCACATGGCAATCGCCACGGATATTTCTGGGAACCTAGCCATTGTTTGTCTTGGGGCTGCTGCAGATCTCTGTGTAGCCTTAGATAGTTAGCAAATGTCTCTTTATGGTGCCAGCCAGATCAGTATTAAATGTAAGGGAACAGCAGTGTCCATGTCAGGCGACTAAGCATCATCCCCCATTCCCCACACCCCCCTCACTTACCCTTGTCCTCAAGAAAAAGCCATGAGACAGTCCGGTTTCTTTTTTGTTTAAAGAGATGAACTTCCCAAAGTACTCACTGCCCTATTCAGCCATTCTCCTTATTTTTTTTGTCCCATTCATCGACGTAAGCCTGCAGCTTGGCTGGTTCCCAGAACGAATATGTTGCTCCTTCCCACCGGACCTTCACAACGGCTGGATATGCCATGAAAACCTCAAGGCCACGTTCCCTCAGCTGATCCATTTGACTGTTAAACTGCTGCCTTTTTTTCTGTATTCTTGCCGATAAATCCTGGCGTAGTGTCAACTTGTGCCCTTCGAAAATAAGCTGCTTTTGATTTCTATAGGTTATTATAGCCTGCCTATCCAGGTAGTGATACATCTGAAATATTACCTGGCATGGCAGTTGGTCTCCAGGTGGCCTTGGAGCCAACGCTCTATGCGCCCTCTCCACTTTTAATTTGCCCGTTTTGGTTTTAACATTTAAGAGTTTGGGCAGAGTCATCAAGCAAAAGTCCATGAGGTTTCCCCGTTCCGCTCCTTCCAAGAGACCTCTAATATGCAAATTATTTCTCCTACTGTAGTTTTTCTGATAGTCCAAAGCATCTCTTAGATCCTCCACCTCCCACTTGAACTTGGCTAGCTTATCAGGGACTCCCCTTGTGGCATTCTTGATGTATGATATGCATTGCTGTGCCTCCTGAATTCTCCCCAACTGGCGCTTGATCTCCAAGGCCAGACCTGAGATGGATTTCTCCACCTTGTCCCATTTCGGCATGAGGTCAGCCAGAATTTGCTCTGAGACTGCCTTACTCAGTATTGAGAGCTCCGTGACCAAGAATGATATAGGGCATATTCCACTCAGAGCTGCATTGTCTTTTGCGACCGGTTTCTTTACATTATTGCCACCATGCTGCGACAGTTTCCCTGGGGTCAGGTACTTGTCCATTGCAGTAGTCATTTGGGTAGCCGCTGGTACTGGAAAAAGGTACTTTTATATTAATTAAGCAAGTTTTTTATCTTTGTGATGCGGAGCTCTGGAGAGTTGCGACTGTTTGTCTTAGCTGCTCATTAGTGCCCCCCATTTACATGTTAATTATGCCTTTACTCTGCTATATTTTAAGTTGAAGTTTTAATAGACAACATTTTCTAGTGACCTTTGCAACACAGCCAAAATTAAACAAGATAGTTTTTTTTTGTGAGCAATATTTGTTTAATTTTGGGATAACTGTGGGTTTCTTCTTCTACTGCAGAGGCCTGGGTTAGCTGGACACCAGGGAGAAATCAATCCTTTACATTAGACAGCTACGCAGTCAAGCAATAGCAGATAAAGTTTGGTAGGGCAAGTCCCCCTTTATCACAGGGGAGAGTAAATTAATTTTTTTGCCATTAATCCTGCTCCCATGTCTCTCTATCTCTCTCTCTCCCCTGCCCAGGCTAGCTTCTCTCCACTCCACCCTCTTAGCCCCATCACCCAGTATCCCCCAGATGTACAGGCTCCAGACTCCCCCATGGCTTACTTCCAGTGGCAGGGTGGCAGACAGACAAGGTCAACCCACCATACAGGATCTGGCTGGAGCAGCGCCAGGTCACGATGCAGGGTATAAAAGGGGTCAAAAATTAATTCTGCCACCCAAAGTGATTTTCTGTTTTTCCTTCCCTGTGGTGCAGAGCAGCTGACGTGCAATGATGGTGTTCTGCATGCTTTATACACATGCAATATGCTGGATATCTGCCGTACCTCCATCCCCTGCATTGCGGTCCCTGCAGTCTGTTCCCCCAGCTGCTGCTAGGGGCCAGGCTACAGCTAGGCACCACACCCACCTGACCCTGGAGAAGGAGAGCAATGCATTGTACACTCGATCCTCCACCCCGGCTGACCCTCTGATCTCCCAAGTTTGCTCCCAAACCTGTGTCGTCAGTGCCGCAAGCATAAGAGCCATCACTGTGCTAGTGGGCTAACATTAATTTATTTTTTAGATTTTTGTTTTTCCAAAGGAAGGAGGAGATGCTTTTGTTTAAAGAGTTGAAAAAACTTTCCAGCATAATCCCTTGAAGGGTTTGGGAAACGACGAGTAATTTTGGTAGGGTGTTCATTAATAATGTTAACTGTACCTATCAGATTAAGTGGGAGTGGGGTCCAGTTTTTAAGATCAAGCTGAAGTTGCGATATAATAGGCAGGAGGTCAAGTGATAGAAGTTATTATTAGTAGATGTGAGATACATCCCTAAATACTTAATTTTAGTGACCACTTCAGAATTATAGTTTATGAGGAGAGTGAGTGTGAAGTCTGGGTCCAGTTCAAGCAGTTCAACTGAATTAAAGTTCTAACCCTCGGAGTACCAATAATAATCCTACAGAATACAGTAACAATCGTATGTGCTAATCAATACAAATTAAGATCGTATATATCAATAATCATAGTGATTCTAGGTTTGTATTTTGTATCATTTTTGGACAACTTGTCACTTGTAAAAACAAGCTATCTAGCTAATCTCTGTTCCACTATTCAGCTCCAGTATAAAAAATTAATGAAATGAAAATATATTGTAGGGACCTTTGGATAACCAGAGATGCAGAACATAGTTTGTGCATAAATCCCTGCATACTGGCTTTCTGTATCTTAATTCTTTATCCCAGCTGGGTAGATATTCTAGACAACAGTAACATACTGGTGGTGCTGCGAGTAGGAGTAGCAATCAAATTTGAGTAGTTACAGATCTATAACCCTTCTATGAGACAGATCTACTGTTTATATTCAGGTAGGCAGAGGCTCAGATATGCCTATCTGGGGCACAAGCCACCCTTTGAATTTTAATTGTGAAGTCTTACAATACCGTAAGTTACATGAGAGTATCTTTCCATTTATCTCAATCTATCCTCATCCAAGGTTGTAAAAATTATCTTTCTACATGGTAAAAAACTGAATGTACTTCCAGAGAGGCAGAGAATTCTAATACTCTCACTCACCCATATCATCTGATATTTGACAGACTGGTATAACCAGGTATACCAGATCCTCTCATAGCATTATAACCCTACTTAACCAGTATCCAAGGGGGTGAGGAACAGAAAGGCTTCCAGTGCGACATAGTATTGTTCCGGAATATAACTAGAGGGATGAGCATTACCTATTCACCTGTAATAGAAAGGGGAACCATCACAAGATGCACCCAGAAGAGCAGCCACAGGAATTAGGTCTAGCTCAGTCTAAGCAGAGTGACAGAGTATTCGGGATCCCGATTCGTAAACAGAAAAGCTGTAGTCAGTTCCATACCATGTATAGGAGATTCATTAGACCAGCAGAACAACTGGGGCAAATGTCGGCAAACTGGGGATACATTTTGTGTAGCCCAACTATGATATACAGTATTACATCTTGTATTAAAAAAAAAATACAGTTGGTGTATTTGAGGCATGCTCAATTTGATGCAAAATGCACCCCTTCACAAATAGTTTTTCATTCAGCCTCCTTAAAATGAATTCTCAGATCTTTTTCCCATTCTATTTTTAATGACTGTGAGGGATCTGAGATATGACCAATCTGTGTAGCATACAGTCAGGAAATTAAACCCTTCCTCCTCTCATGACAGTGCAGAAAGAATTGCAGGACAGTGGGTGGAGTAGGAATTAGAGTGCCCTATTCAGAGTGCAATCTGTGCCTACAAGGATGTGGGGTATAGCGCTGCCACTAAATCTATCCAAACCATATTGGATCCCTTTTCCACTTCTTCGGTCACTTTGCTCTCAACTGTCCTCCCAACACTCGTCACTGTTCCTTCCTCTCCTTCTCTTCCCTCTAGAAAGGCCAGGTTCTCTCACACTCGCTATCCTTCATCTCAAAATTCAGGTTTGGCTACATACCTTGTTATCTCAACTCTCTCCTGTCCTGTTGTTCTATCCCTTCTCCTCGTTCTTCCTTCACGCCACCAATTCTGTTCTTTCCTTGTACCCTATACCAAGAGCACTACTGGGTAGTTTGACTTCTTCTTTAGGGTCCCCCACCTGTGGTCAAGCTTACCTATCCCCGTTCTCTACGCTTGCTTCTCTTCTGCCGTAAAAGCTTTCTTTCATTCATTCATTGATTCTTTATTTATTTTCTGCTGACAGACACACAGAATTACTGAGCAGGCCCCAGTGATGTGTTCTAAGATGAGAGGACATCATAATGATACAATGTTTGGACAGAAAATAATGAGGAGTAATATCAAATTGCCTATGTGCTATATAGTTTGACATGAAGAAATTGAGGTTACATTATGTCCTTCTATCAGTTCTTGAGCGTGAGGGAGTACAGTATAAACAATGCTCCTCCAAGCAGGGTAGTGACCAGTGTGCACAGCAGCAACAGGTCGTTGTTAATGTCTTAACTGAGTGAACAGAGTTATAGTTAATAGCATTGGTTAGACACTGCACAAAAGCAGTCACTGCTTCAATAAAGTGGGGAATAAGCCAGATATGTTTGAACTAACCAAAGTGTACCAGCTAGAAATTTATATATGATCCTTCCTTCCTTCCTCTTTCCTCTCGCATTTTCCTATCCTTGTTTGTGCCATCTTTCAGGATTTTTAAGTAGTATACTTTATTAACATTATAAACAAGGCAACACAAACAGGACACTACAAAAAACAACGTGAATAACGCTCACCTACCCGTCAACATTTAGGGATAAAGCGAGGAGAAAATGTTATAGTAGAATGAATTTGCCAGAACAAAATTATGTACATTTTGAAAAACAGTGAACAGTGGACATATTTTTCATATATATAATAACACATTGAGAAGAAAAACTAGTCACTCACAAGGAAAGCATCTAGCATGCCACACCGATGCTGGTACACACCATAATTGTTGAGCAAACTACATATCATTTTTTCCATTCTAAGAGCTTCCAGCAAGGCATTTTGCCACTCCTGATAAGAAGGTACTAACTCATCTAGCCAGTGTTTGAGAATTTATTTCTTGACTACAGCTGAGGTAACAGATGTATGGCATATTTCATGTTACCCATTATATTGTCTAGTTTGAGGCAGTAGGCATATTGGACCACCTCTGTATTGGGAAGTGACTTAATAGGAATCCTGAAGTCGAACCTCAATGTGAAATGATGCACCAGACGAGGTAAAGAGAGTCTGACAGACCAAGCCACAAGTTTACATTTAAGCTTTTGAAGGATGTCAGCACATTGCGGAAAGAGAAGTTTATCTGAACCTCAGTGTATCACCCTCAAACAGATGGCCCAGCTGGATGCTTTAATAAAACAATAAATCGAATTTTTTTTTCATTTCTTATTTTTATACTTGTTAGTCAATGTAAGCAAAATGTGCACAAGTTCATGATTACAAGCACTAAACACAGGGAAATGCTCCCACAAATCTATTAGTGACCATTAGGCAGGTGCCACAGGTCCATACGTGGTTGTCACCCTTTCAACTATTTTTATGAGTGACAACCCTGAGGAATCCTGGATTTTGTTATGGAGATGTGGGAGAACTGTCACCTAATGAGTTAAAAATGCACGAGCAGCTGACCACTGGAGGCAGACTGATCCAGGAAGCTCCGCTGCAAGCCCAGCATGCTCAGTCTGTGCAATATACCAAAGGGGCGTAACAAATACATTTCAGCCTAAAGACATGATCCTTCTGTTGCTCCCTAGTATGGAAAGCAAACTGCTAAGTGGCAGGGCTCCTATGAAGTCGTAAAGAAAGTAAGAAAGCTAGATTACGGAATACTCCACCCTGACAAAAGAAAAGGGAAACAAATCTACATGTGAACCTGTTAAGGAGAAACTATAGAAGGACTGACTGTTGATCCACAGGTCAATAGCTCTGATGTGGGTCCATAATTAGAGGCAGATACCAAAAACTGACAAAACACAACTAAAACTACATAAGAACAGAAACATCCTTAAGCATCATTCTCCAGGTAAAGAATCCTCTCTAATGGGAAAGTGAAGACAAGACTCTTAAATGGTACTGTACATGACACTGATGTTGGTGTGCAATGGAAACCATTATTAAGAAACTTAGAATGCTCCATCCAGTATACCCAAAAACCCTAACTGGTGACGACTTGCTCCCTCTGTTCTACAATCGATGTCGCATCCTGTAGATGCCTTCCTCCTGGGACCATGAGCTTCCCCCTTGACCCTTCCCCTCACAACCACTATCAGGCTCTTGAATCTGTCCCAGATAGATTTTAACTCACCCACAGACAATGACAGCCTTAGAATCAAGTGGGATAAAAGCAGACTGTACCATAGTGCTGGGCAGACCATTTCATTCATCTACAACCCCTCCGGTTAAGTACTTCCTCATATCCAGCTTGAACTGCCACATGCCAACTTGTAATTTTGTCTCCTGGTATTCAGTTTCCAAATCCTTGTAAATAACTCTGAAGAGTACCCTGCTGATCCCCTGTAGAACCTAAAGGTTTTTATCATGTCTGCTTTCTCTTTGCTAGCTTCCAAAGAGTATATGTTAAAGTTTTGTAACCTTTTCTCATACACTCTTCCCTGATGACCGTGTATAATTTGTCAACCCTCTTTTGGATCGCCTCCAACCTATCACTGTCCTTCTTCAAATGGAGGCCCCAAAATTGCACACAATACTCCAGGTGATACCTTGCTAGGGACCTGTACAAGGGCAGGATCACCTTCTTGTTTCCTGCTTGCAAATGCCCTCCCCCAACATTCTGCTGGCCTTCCCATAAGCCTTGTCTCACTGACAGCAGGACTTCAGGTTGAGTGTCACTGATGACAACCCAAGCCCCTTTCTTCTGTAGTGTGTCTCTCCCCCTTACCCCATCAGTCCAGTAAACTGTTTTTAAATTTCTTTTACTTTGCACTTTTTGGCATTAAACTTGAGCTGTCAGATGCTTGATCACCTTTTGAATCTTTCCACATCCTTCTGCATATCGGTAATCAACTCTGTGCAGTCAACCCCCTCCTCTCAGAAAGTTCTGCATTATCTATGAAGAGACGCATCTTTTTTTACACTTAAATTTTTATTAAAAGTTTTGTTAGGGCACTGGTAAAGGATTCATCATTAAAGAGGAATGCATTGAAGTTCTCCTTATCAAGTCCTATATTTATACATTAATACATAGGGTATAGTGCACCCCACAGAATTTAGATAATAGTTTCATATCATAGAATTTGATAATTTCAGTCTAAATATAGAAGTCTTTGAGTATGTAAATAAATATAAATCAAAAGGGGGGAGCCACAGGAGGGGACAACACATTCAGGGCCTCCACCTCCACCCCCCCGGCCCATACCTCCATCCCAAATCTCAAGTTTATGGATGACTGGTCCTGTGTATGCACTCTCTCCTCCATTGGTGCAAGACTGTCTGATTGATTGTATTCCAGCAATTCAGAGCAGACTCCGGCCACCAGATCTTACCCCAGTTACAGTAGCAGGTGTCCTGATCTCATATCTCTATGGGACTAAGTCCAACCTATGTGCTGAAATCCTTAGCCACCAGATGGTCCAATAATTTGTAATTTCGGGCAATTTCCCCTGTAATTTGGCAGTCAAGATTTCCATTACATAAATTTCATAGATCAAGTCCTCCCAATGTTTTTGTGCGGGAGGGTCTGGTTTCAGCCAGTTTCTAACAGTAGTCTTCTTAGCTGCTGTGAGCAAAATCGAGCCTAAGTATATCTTCTGTTTTTGTCTTAATTTTGGTAGAAAGCGTAATAATATTGCTGTCTCAGGTGTTAAAGGTGTCAGATCTGGAAAAAGATCCTTCAGGACCTGTGAGACTCCCTCCCAAAACTGAGTAAGGGATGGGCACAACCAAAAGATATGGGCATGCGTGGAGACCTCAGCCCCACAGCCTCTCCAACAGGAGGAGTCTTGTGTTGCAGAAAACTTAGCTGTTATTTGTGGTGTGTGGAAAAATCCCACTGCCACTTTCCAATTGAATTCCTGCCAGCGATAGGATCTCATGACTCGGTGCTGCCGTTGCCAAATCCAAAGCCAATCCATTAGAGTAAGCATGGTTACTAAGTCTGACTCCCATGAGGGTCTGGCCGCTGACATCTCTGCCTGATAAAAGCGGGACACCAAGTGTCTGGGGGTTATCTCCTCCTGTAGTGATATTAAAATTACAATCAGAGGTGGAATGTTTAGGGAAAGTATCTTTAGACCCAGGGTGGACTCATGGAAGTGTCTTATTTGTAAGACTCTAAACCAATCTCCCCGAGAGAGGAAGAACTCTGACTGTAACTGTGAAAAAGATTTAAATTCTCCTTGGGTATAAAATTGGTGGGTATAATACAATCCAAATCTGCCCCATCTTCTGAATCCTGTATCCATTATCACTGGGGTGAAAGAGGGATTCCAAGCTGGAATACCCATCCATCGGGCTTCCAATTTATTTCTGGGTAGTTTTAAATAATGGGTCCAGTTCCTGAGGTAACTCCTGGTGTATATTGACTTCTCAGGGAATTGCATCCCTAAAAGTGAGGGCTGAAATATCGTAGTATTATCTAGGGGAAAGAAGAAATCACCCGTTCCATTACCCACTGAAGTTCTCAGTCCCGGGGGTTAACCCACTCTTTTAGATGGGTCAGTATTGATGCCTAAGCATATCCTGACCAGTTTGGGAGTGCTAATCCTCCCCGCTCCTTAAGTGCCTAGTAACCTACACAGGGATATCCAGGGTCTTCCTCCCTGCCATAAATGACTACCAATCATCCTGTTCCATATTTTCTCTTCTGCTCTGGGAAAAAACAGGGGGATTGTTTGCATTAAATAAAGAAGTCGGGGCAGGAGATTCATTTGTATAGATTGGACGTGATTAAGAAGGGACATCAGTAAATGTGTCCACATTTTCAAATCTTGTTGTACCTGTGTAAAAAGTTTGTTATAGTTAAGCTGAAATACTTGCTTCGGATCTACTCATGTCTATCCCTAGGTATTTAATAGACTTAAAGTGCCATTTATATTGGTGTTTATTTTGTAGAGGTAATGAGGGGGAGAGCCCCCTATATATAGTGTTTCTGTCTTTTGTGGATTTATTTTGTAACCCATTAAACTCTCTATTTTCTCTAGACTCTGCTCTAATATTGGCAGAGAAGCCTCTGGGTCTGTGATGTAAAGTAGAAGGTCGTCTGCATATAAGGCAACTTTGTATTCCCGATCTGCTACCTCGTACCCTTGTATTCCCTTATGTTGCCTTAGAAATTGTACTATTGGCTCAGCATATAACACAAAAAGATATAGGGAAAGCAGGCATCCCTGTCTCGTTCCTCAGGTGAGAGGAAATCTTTTTTTTTTTTCAATTGTTTACCCAGGTGAGACACACTAAGCTGAAAGCTTTTTTACAGGTGCAACTTGGGAGCACAGGGAAGTTAAGTGACTTACTCAGGGTGACACAGTATATGCAAGTGGGGGCTGTGGGATTCAAATCCAGGTCTCCAGATTTGCAGCTCAGAGCCTAAAACCACTACGCTATACTGCATCTTGATGAGCATGAACTGTTAACTTTAACCACCGCCTGTGGATTCAATATATACTGTACTGTATAATATAATGCACTGTAGTGCTTCCGTTCGTCAAACGGTAGCTGGTGGGCTGCCGTGGGACTGAACAGGTCTGGGGAAGGGCTTTGTGGCTGGGTTGAGGTTGGGAAGCCCTGCTGAGATTTTTTGGAGTGAAGATGGTGAGACTGTGAGGGGACGCTGAACTCAGCAACGTGTGTACCTAATCTGTGAGGAAAATTCCTGTGGCGAGTTTGTTGTGCCTGGATTTGAACTTGTGAAGCCTAACATTTTGGTTTGTGCTGCCTTGCCCAGGATCTAAGGCTTAAACTGTCTCCTGTGGCTTTTAATTTAATGGACTATTTGATCCCCGCCTGTGATTTAATTTGATTCTCTCCCAGTGTCTTTTTTTTTTTTCCTTTTTGAGTTGGACAATGAGGTGGTGAGAGGACCTTGTGTCCATTTATTTTATTTATTTTATCTCCTCCATTTTCTGGTCGTGAGAGGACTGGCAGTGGGGGGTTGGGTTGTTTTTTAAGTAGGGATATATTCTTCAGTGAGAATGTAGACATATATAAGTGCCCTCCGGTATTGAGAAAGCTGGGGGGGGGGTGATTTTGTTTATTATTTTATTTTCTCTTCTCCCCGATCGTGAGAGGGTTGGGAGAGAGGGGGAAGGGTTGTGTTCTGTATATTTTGGTTTTTGATTTAATTTGGTTTATATTTATTTTATTTTATTTTGTCACTGGGATAGTTTTGACTTTTTTCTGGGGGGGATTAGAAAGTTATTGATTTAGTTTAGGTTATTTATTTATTAAATTTATTTTGGATCTTATTTGGATTTTAGAGTTATTGTGTGGTTTTAGTATTTTTGTTGCGGCATGTGTCAGCTTACTACCCCTACGGCAGTGCGCTATTCATCCTCCCTGCTCCGTGCCCTCCGCCCTTTTTATCCTCCGGCCCTTCAGTACAGTACTTATCAGTGCTGTAGAGCATTGGGAATTGCCCGGAGGGGGCGGAGGAGGGCGGGGGGTCGAACCAGGGAGGATAGACGAGGGGGGTTTTCGAGTCGGGGTTGTTAGATCTAGAAGGCGCCCTGGGGCGAAATGGAACGCAGATCGTGGTTTACCATGTCTGGTGCCCATACCCAAGGGCTCTACGGAATTATGTAGACAGATGAGCTTGACGGCCTCTGGGGTTCGTTCAACTCGGGCGGTGTTATGCAATGCTAGGTCCGTCAGAAACAAGACGGGCATTATAGCCGATCTTGTTAGCTCGGTGGACCTGGCTTGCATCACTGAGACCTGGCTGGATGGTAATCCAGGCCCCACTTTGGAAGCTATGACTCCAGCCGGGTACTCGGTGATACATCGCCCGAGATTGGACTGCAGGGTTGGGGGGGTTGCAGTCTGTTTTAAGACAGAATTGGACCTCACGAATGTGGTTACGGGGGAGGCTGAGTCCTTTGAGTGCACAGTGGTAGCGGGTGTTGGCGTTCGAATCGTACTCATCTACCGTCCACCAGGAGATGAGAGCAGTTCTTACAGGAAGTAGCAGACTTCATCATCAACATGTCGTTGAGTCGCCCAGATTGATGGTTCTGGGCGACTTCAGCGCCTGGATCGACGATGAACTCTACCAATTGGTAAACACTTCCTCCAATTAATGATTTCTTTGGGCTTTACACAGGTGGTTTCCGCTACTCATAAATCTGGGCACTCTTTGGACTTAGTCTTTCTCCTTGGGATTGATGCTTTCGATTTGGGGTGGAACCAGTCGTTTGGTCAGACCACTACGGTGAGGTTCAATTTTAGTACCCCAAGAAGGCCTACCCTGTGGAGATGGCGAGATATCGCCCTTTATGGGATATTACACCTCAGGGCCTTTCGGCGGTTCTCGACCTCTCGTCCCCTGCGTTGGCGAGCAGTAGTCCGGAGACTGTGGTGACAGCCTATAATAAGGCTGTTACACTGGCTCTGGATACTATTGCTCCTGTTCGTGTACGCCCCCTCTCCCTTCGTCCCAAGGCACCCTGGTTTGATGGGACATTGAGGGAGATGAGGAGACAGGGGCGAAGATTAGAACGCTGCTGGCGCAGATCCGCCCTTAATGCCGACCGCCTTTGATTGATGGACCATTATTCTGTCTATCAATCTGCAATCTCCATAAGAAGGCAGAATTCCTGTCCAGGAAGTTGTAGTAGCCAGGAATCGACGGCTCAGCTTTTCGAACTGTGGACAAGCTGTACAACCCAGCCTGTCTACAAGTTAGGAAGGCTTTTACGCAATTAAAGTGCGAGAGCTCGCTCAATTCTTTGCTAATAAGGTGGCCGACATCAGGATGGATTTGCGTCCAGTGGCTTCTAAGGGGATGCCGTTGAACAGCATGAGTTCACAGTACCTCTGTCTTCATGGTGTTCCTTCAGCAAAGCCAGACTTTGTGGATGTCATGAGGATTATCCATGGTGTCGCCCTACGAGCTGTAGTTTGGATCCTGGGCGACTTCCTAATATTGGGTTGTTGTGACATCATCGGCCCAATCCTTGTGCAAAATAGTTTGGTGCTCCTTGGAATCAGGTGAGTTTCCTAGCTCCCTGAAAGAGGCGGTGGTGACACCCCTCTTGAAAAAAACTTCCTTGGACCCCAACTGTTTCACAAACTACAGACCTATCTCAAACCTTCCCTTTATTGGGAAGGTGATTGAGAAAGTAGTGGCGTCCCAATTGGAGAACCATTTAGCCATCCATGACATCTGCGAACCCTTCCAATCAGGTTTTCATACAAGACACAGCACTGAGACTCGCTGGTTGGTGTAATGATCTCTTGAGGCGAGAGACCAGAAGAGCGTTCTATCTTAGTTCTTCTTGATCTCTCGTCAGCTTTTGACACCGTGGATCACGTGGTGTTGCTAGCACGCCTGAGGCAGATTTGTGGAATATCAGGAACCGTCCTTCGATGGTTTACCTCATTCCTCACCGGAAGATCACAAAGGGTTGTGTCGGGACTTTCTTCCTCTGGCCCTATGCCTTTGTTATGTGGGGTGCCTCAGGGTTCTGTGCTGTCTCCCATGTTATTTGCGGTGTATATGCTGCCCCTCGGAGACATTATAAGACGGTATGAGCTGAGGTTTCATTGCTATGCAGATGATACCCAGCTATACCTGTCTTTCGCTCCTGACCAGGATAGAGCTGTCTCAGTGTTTAACAGCTGTCTGAGAGAAATCCAGGGTTGGATGGATTCTAGCTGGCTGAAGTTGAACGCAGGAAAAGACGGAGGTTTTGGTGGTGGACCCAGGTTGTCGGATAGAGGGTGCGCACCTGTTGTTTCATCGTCAGGAATTTTTCTTGGGGGTGTTTCACTTCCGACCTCTGAACAGGTGCGTAACCTAGGGGTTATCTTGGACGACAGGCTGACACTGCATCTGCAGGTGTCAGCTGTCATCAAGACTTCCTTTTACCATCTTAGGAATATCGCTAGAGTGAAACACCTTGTTCCGTCCGACATGTTACCTATGCTGGTCCACGCCTTTGTGTCCTCTCGTCTGGACTACTGCAACTCCCTGTATTTTGGGCTTTCTGGGGTTGAAATCCGCCGCCTTCAGCTAGTGCAGAATGCGGCAGCCCGGGTTCTGACGGGAACCAGTAGGTCTTGTCATATTACCCCGGTGCTGCGTGAACTGCACTGGCTTCCAGTTAGGTGGCGGATCACCTTTAAAGTCTGTTTATTGACTTTCAAAGCCCTACACGATCAGGGTCCAGCTTATCTGAAAGACCTTCTTGTATCTTACTGCCCTGGCCGTTTGCTCCGCTCGGCTGACGAGGGGTTGCTAGAGATTCCGAGAGTGTGCTTAAATTCATCTGGCTGTAGAGCTTTTTCTTACGCCTCTAAATTGTGGAATGAGTTGCTAATTTTGTTGCGTTTACTGCTACCATATTATCAAGTTTTAAAAGTGCATTTTAAGATGAATTTACTCAGATCGTGGTATGGTCTGGCTAAGGCTCTGCATGACTCCTGAAGTGAAGAATTCCACTTGGAGATTAAATGTCTCCTTATTGAACAAACCTGATTTCAGGGAGAAGGTACAGGAGGGGGTAGAGAAGTACTTGCACCACAACCCGAGGCAGGAAACTACAGCAGACATTTGGTGGGATGGCCTGAAGGCCTACTTGACAGGCAAAATCATACAATATGCCTCTCAATTAAAGAGGAGACATATAGCAAAGATAGCTGACTTGGAAGCCAAATTATGGGACATGGAAGTAGAACACAAAATAGCTTTAAACCCAGAAACCAAACAAAAATTAGATAGCACTAGACAACAGTTAAACAGAATACTAGATGAAAAAATACAGGGCAACTAAATACTCCTGCCGGAGGTTCTACAGTGTTGACGTGAAGTGGGGCAGACCTGGTAAATTATTGGCCTGGCAAATTCAAAAAGAAGCCACCTCTAGAAATATTCTTAGGGTAAAAAATACAGCGGGGGGCTGGGTGTCCAATCCCGAGGGTATAGCCAACCAATTCAAAAAAATTTACAGCCTCCTATATTCCCAAGAACCAGTAGACGATTTTGGTAACCACTTGAATGGTTTCTTTGAGGGGTCTCAATTACGAAGCTGATGCAGGAGGAGAGAGGGACTTCCTGGACTCCCCTCTGGGAGATGGAGAGATCCTAGCTGGCCTTCAGGCCTTAAGGGCAAGTAAGGCTCCTGGCCCTGCCGGCTTGCCGGCTGAGATATACAAAACATTTAAGGAACTTTTGGGTCTCCTGTTGAGTGAGGTGTGCAGAGAGGTGCAACACAATGGTATAACTCCACCAAGTTGGCAGTATGCGCAGATCACTGTAATACACAAGGAAGGTAAAGTCCCGGGGGAATGCAGGTCTTACAGACCTATTTCCTTGCTAAATGTAGATCAAAAGATCTGTGCCTCAATCCTAACCAACCAGTTTCAAAACGTGGTGGGGAGTCTGATACATCCGGACCAAACAGGGTTCATTAATGGGAGACTCCTGCATGATAATATCCAGCACCTTCTGAACCTAATTACCCATCAACAAGTCATTAATGATTGTGCCCTAGCCATTTTTATGGATGCAGAAAAGGCCTTCGATAGGGTCAACTGGGGGTGTTTTTACACCATACCCTGGCAGAAATGGGATTTGGTGCTAAATTTAGAGGCAGTGTGAGGGCCTTATATGCTGCACCCCAGGCCATGGTCCGGGTCAATGGGTTCACGACGGATAGGTTTTTCCTTACGAGGGGAATAAGGCAGGGATGTTCCCTGTCACCATTATTTGCCCTATGCACAGAACCTTTGGCAGTAAGAATTCAATCGGCATAAGATATTAGGGGTATTAAAGTAGAGGCTCGAGAGCACAAGATCTCTTTCTATGCCGATGACTCCCTTTTTTATATCACCTCCCCAGAGACGTCTTTACCTGCACTAAAGATAGAACTTGAAACTTACGGGTGGGTTTTGGGATACAAAATTTATTTTGATAAATCCAAGGCCTTGCGATTTGGAGGCCAGGTTCCCAGGAAGGTGGTGGAGGATTTCCCCTATATATGGGCCAGAGCTAATATGGTGAGATACTTGGGGATCAGGATCTCGCCCTGGCTGTCTGACCTGTTCGAATTGAATTATGGGAGGCTCTGGAAGGAGATTTCCGCAGACATCTTAAGATGGAGGCTGCTCCAGCTCTCCTTGGGGGCTAGAGTGGAAATAGTAAAAATGAACGTATTACCTAGGTTCATGTTTTTATTTCAAGCACTGCCAATTGGGATCTCGAGGAGATACTGGAAACAGGTCCTGGGGAGCCTGTCCAGCTTTGTTTGGCAGGGTGGTCGGCGATGAACCTGAGTGGAACTTCTCTTCCAACCCAGGGAGGGGGGGGGCCTGGCCTACCCGAACCTCTAATTGTACTATCTGGCTGCCCAATTAGCCCCGGTGATTTCATGGTTAAAACAGGATGGGGAAGAGGGCTGGCAAGGCATCGAACAATATCACTCCAAATGGTTATCTCTGACCTCCCTGCCTCATGCTCTGATTACCAAAGCTATCTGGCAGACAATTAAAAGCCCCATGGACTAGACACACCCTCAAAGTCCTCATTAGAGCCAGACACATCTCTCAAACACCTGAAGGCATAGGCCCTTTAACCTCTATCCTGGGAGATCTGAACTTCCTCCCAGCACAGATGGACCTGGGTTTCAGAGCATGGAACAACAAGGCCCTGGTCAGGTTCTGTAATTTATTCCAGGGTGATGCTTTGATGTCCTTTGGACAGATGCAGCAAAATATAATCTCAACAAGTCTGATTTTTATAGATACCTGCAAGTGAGACATTACTTGAATAATAATAGTTAAAGTTCGAATATTACAAGAAACCTGACAGGATTAGAGCAATTTATGTATTGGTCTGTCAAACATGCTGGTCAGCAGAGGACAATATCTTCAGGCTATAGGGCTCTACAAGGGGAAAGAAACAATTATTTCTGGTCCCTGAGAGACAGATGGGAGAAGGAACTAGGGCACCAGATCCCTGATCAGCGTTGGCAAGAGGCCTGGATAAAAGGATGGCGTACCATCGCGTCTCCGACATGGAGGGAGTTTCACTGGAAATGTCTCTCCAGGTTTTTTCACACACCTTCGGTTATGAGATATTTCCAGAGGGGAACTCAGATTTTTGTTGGAGAGGATGCGGCCAGGTGGGCACACATGCTCACATTTTCTGGCAATGCCTGTAGGTGGGAGGGTTTTGGTGGGGTATAGCTCAGGTCCTCAGCCGGCTATGGGGATGGGTTGTTCCCTGCTCCTTTGACTCCCTCTTTTTGGGGCTGGATCTTGTGAGTATTAGGGGAGGACAGAGATCTCTGTTCAGACTGCTCTGCCTGGCTGCGCTTAAGGAGAGCACGTCTAGGTGGCTTACTGCTGCCCACGAATCTTGGCTCCTGGCGCAGTAGGGTAGAGGAGCTCAAACGAATGGCGGGCCTAACAGCCAAGCTTAGACTGAAAGAAGAGAAACATATGGAGCGCTAGAGACCTTGGGAGAAGGGACAATTAGGGGAGGCCCCAGAGTCACCGGCCCCCTGTTAACCTTGACTTTCACCGCTGGCTCAGGATGAGTCTTGATGTATTGAGGAGAGGGTGGCCTGCAAGAACGGAGTAGGGGGTACCAACCAGATCTTGGGTAGGTCATAGGCGAGATCCTGGTTATTGGTAACAATGAAGAAAGTAAGACTAGGACTGGTCCACTCCTTCCCCCTCCCCCCCTAGATTTCCATATGAGTCAATACATACATTTGCCAATCGAGTCTCCCCATATAGTTACAATTATAGTTATTGGACTAAGGTCGAGTCTTCAGTTGATAGGGGCATAGTCCTCCAAGTCTAAAATAAAATTTTTTCCTCTCATATACCTCTTTCAGAATATATTCACAAAAGTTATTGTTGGTATTATTTTACATGAAATTAAGTTCTGTGTACGGAAGGTAACATCATTATTAAAGTATACTACTTGCCCTACTAACAGAGGCATGCAGATCTGTATACTTCTTGAAGACATCTTGCTTGCCCAAGGGTGAGGTCAGGCTCATACCTATCAAATATTTTGTATCTACAAATTCATACAGTGCTTTATACTGAGACTTCATCAATTGCAATTACCATGTAATTAACTAATAGAAACTGATGTACTTCTATTGATAATATGTACATGTGAGCTGTATACTTGAATCTGGAAATAAACTTTGAGTTAAAAAAAAAAATGTATTTGCATTCCTTGAATGCATGTGATTGTAACATGTGATCTGTAATACAGTATATGTATGTATTATTAGTATGTTTATGGATGCATATTTGTATTGTCTTCTTGTTCTGAGTCAGTCCTGAATAAGGGCTTTTTTGCCCAGTGTCCTTACCCGGTTAACAAATTTAAAATAAAAAAAAAATTAAAAAAAACACATTTTTTCTGCATAGGTGTTTTTTCAGATTTAATAAGCTTTATTGATTTCATATAGGTGTTTATATAGGCAGGCCAGTGGCTTGTGTCAGCTGTCCTTACCAAGAATCGACGGTCATTCGAGGCCACCCGCATTTCGCCTCATTGGGACCACCAGAGCCGGCCTAGGGGCGTCATCCAGCCACAACCCCCGCATTTTCCACTTTTTCTCCCCTTAATCCCCAGAGCCCCAGACAAGGTCAAGTGTGCACGTGGAGGTGCCCGACTGACTCCTCTCTGCCCACCCCTGGCCTACCGTCCGACTCCCACTCATGCCTGCACTACCATCACGCCTCCATATGGTACTGTTTTTAGGCCGGGAGAGACTACCTCCCCGATCCAGGAGAGGAGAGCTGCCTGGCGGCTGCTCTGTCCTCTCCCAGCCCCACCCCCCAGCTGACTCCTAGCAACCCATGTTCACTCCCAAACACAGGTCGCTGGCGTGACGAGAGGTAAGGCACCCAGCACCTCAGCCCTCAGCGTCACCAGGCCATCTGTTAGAAACTTTCTTATGGGAGTGAATTCTAGATTATCATCTGAGGTGGTTTGAAAATGAAAATTTAGGCTGGTTTATTTAAGCACTTAAAATTGAAGAAATTATGGAAAAACAGGAAGGATGGCAAGCATCTCACAAACAGGTATGTTTCCTGTGTCCTGTTAGAGTTAATGTGCCATAGCTCTTTGGCAGAATGTTTTACTGAGGAGCAGGAAAACTTCAAGACCAGTTCAGTTAGCTGCTTGTGTAGGAAGAATGATAAGGGAACTGATAATAACATAGCAGGGTTTTCTTTTACACTTAAAGGAGTGTTAGCACAGTCAAAAAGACAGTGAGCAACAGAACCATAGCAAGATGCTTTCCCACTGCTTATAAAATACCTCTCAGATGGCCCACACTTTACCTGCCAGAATGGCTTTGTGCCACACCAGTTCCACATTGGAAAGGTACTTGCTGCACACCGAAAGTGCCGTGAGCTCATTTATAAAAGCACAAATTAGTAACAATATAATGCAAAAACAAAATCGTGTGGCGCAAATCAAAGTGCTTGTCTCCACTGTGTTCTGAGCTGACTTTACTCTAGGTAGGGTCCTAGGCAGACTAGATGGAGTCCAGTTCCCTCTCTTTTTTTCTGTCTGTATTTTCTTGTTGATTATGTGTCCTACATTTTTAGGGCCAATGTCCACATGTTTTGAGAGTCAGTGTCCCACATTTCAGTGACAATAGGCTGAGAGGTACGCACAGGAATCCTATACAGTTGACAATCAGCCAATCAAATAAAACCAACCCCTCTGATATTAATGATTACCTAGGTAGCCTCTGGCCACTAAAAGGTCCAAACAAGAAAAGGAATGCATCTGTAGCTTAGAATTCAAATTATTGTAATGGCAGTACTCGGACATTTTGGTTCCCATAATGTCATACGATCAAGGTCACTAATTTGCAGTGATTAAATTAATGACATTCCAATTTCAAGACTTGAAATTCCTGGAATTGCACTGGTAATTGTTAGTCTAATTTCCAGGTTTTATTGGGATTCTACTGTCATTCTTTTAGTATGTGTATAAATAATCAGAATAAATGAAGGCTTAATACACAGAGCATTAAATGAAGCAAACTGAAAATAGTACAAAAAGCAATTGTAAGAAAAATACAACTTCTGTAGGTTTACTGATCTGGTATAAAATGCCAAATTCTGTGAAATCTTTGTGTTTACTGGTGTGCAGGCAGTTCAAATTCCCAAACCAGTGGCCTTGCATATGATTAATTTTTTTCCTCATAAAAAGATATATGCCTTCTTAAATTATCATGAAGCCGATTATTGGCTTGTTCACAGTTCTCAGTGGCTCACAGCGGCAACCCACGTGCAAACCTTACTGTTTTTGCGATTTTCTGTTGCGTGGCATAGCCACCATGATCCCTTTTCCCTGGGTTTGTGGAGCGGTGTTAGTGGTTTCTTGTGCCGTGTGAACATCCAAACCACCTGCAGCACCACAATTCCCCACCCATCCAACACTGATTGGGACAACACTCAAATGACTTTAAAGGAAAAGGGCAGCCGGAACACTGATACCCTGTAAATGCAGCTCTCTAGCGCTTCATTAGAATTTTTCAGAATGATTAGAAAGTAACCGCTGCAGCAAGGCGCAGTGTGAACAAACCTATAGTGGCTAATGTGTTATTGGTGTTCTAGTTTTTATTCTGGGATCCCCAGCAGAGTGAATTGTTATATATTTCACCAAAAGGCTGGGGCAGGCAGAAACAACTGAAACAAACTGAAGAATTCTGAGAAAGCAGCTTTAACAAGTCAGACCTTCAACTGTACTTACCCAATGGAGGATAGCGGGGCCAGGAAAAAAAGATCAGAGCCTATAAAACTTTAGCATGCACTGTAAGCTATTGAACCTCCCACTACTGCTGCCCAGCTCTTGTGTAAGCTGCAATTCTGGGATTTCTGGTTACAGTACATGTCTTCTTGGGACTCAGTAGAATTAGCCTGATGCTGTCTACTATATTGCAGTAAACAGTAAGTAAAAAAAAAAAAGTTTTTTGCAAATAAATTGCAGATTGGGACCTCAGCCACACCTGGTTGTAGGGTTATTAGTGCTGACTGTTCTCCATTAGGTTAACAAGATGGCAAGGAACAAATCCTGAAACCTCATTGGGTGAGAGACATCACCAGGCCGTGCTTTACAAATCTAGCGATGCAGGTCAGGTTCCAGATCTCATTACCAAGGAAAAAATACCTTATTACTTACAAAATCATTGACTATTTCATGTACATAATTTTAACATTTAAAATGTATTTAAATAAATGGTTTTAAGTTAAATTTTCATACTAAAAATGTTTCACTTTATATACAGTACATAAGAGCAGCAAACCATTTTATAAGTGCAGTAAGCCACTCCAGGGTAGCATTAACAAACTGAAATGCACTTTCCAGGGATGTAAGGAAACTCTGCCTTCTGCCTTGTGTCTCCCTTCCCTGGGGAGTGTATTAAAATCCTTTAATGCATACCCTGTAATGGCTTATTGCTTACTTTATTTAGTTTGTGTAACGTAATACATATATCTCTGTTTCTGCTGTTCATACTCCCTGGGACGCACTGCATTGCATGCTCCTTTCTTAAGTCTCACACTGAGAAGATGTCTGTTGGTTGAAGCTCCATTCTGTCTAGCATTCGCTCTACTGTTTTCACAGTGCCTTTCAGAAACATATTCTGTCTTCATTTTTTTTTTTTTGGGGGGGGTGGTACTGGAACCACCTTCCCCCACTGAGGAGCTCGGTCCCTACACCACCCATCTCACAGTCAGCCTGCTGGGACTTGCTTGAGGTGGCTATCCATTCCCAGGCTTTCCCCCACCCCCAGGGCGGGGCCACCAAGTGTTCATTCACCCCCCGACAGAAGTCGAACAGGGTAAACCCTGGCTTACAGAGAACATCAAAAAGTATCAATTCATGCAGGAGAAAATCTCCAAAGCAAATTTAAGTTTATTTAGACATTCAAAAATGGTTCTCCAGCACTTCGAGGGCAACAACCCTCTTCATCAGGGGGTCAAAAAACAAAACAAAACACTGGCTTACCTCCCAGGGTGTGGCCATAGGAGTAGGACCCCCCCCAACCAGATTCACAAGGCTTGGTCGCCAGCCTAGAGCCATGAGAGGGCAGAATGGGACCAATGGCGGCACGGGGTGACATACGTGGGGGGTGGCATTTTTGGGGGGCAAGCTAAACCCACTTACAGGAGGTGTAGAATGCAATGACGTACTGGCACCAGTGTCTAGCACACCTCCCCACTATCTCAGCACTGGCGATGTCTCTCCGGCCCCCCCCAGCCTCCACCAGAGGTCAAGCACCAAGCACTTGCCCACACTGTCTCCTAGAGGAGGAGAGCAATCCTTCGGACCCTTGATCCTTCTCCCCTGGCCTGCCCTCTGACTCCCCGGGTCCCTTTATTCATTTTTTTTTACTTTCTGTTTTTGTCCCCATTTTCACCTAGCCAGCTGCCAGGACTTCCTTCCACCTGCCCAAGCCCTCCACCTACCACATGATGTCCCAGAATATCCAGCCCAACACTGCCTTTGCTTGACAACCTTCTGGGTACACAGATTGTAACCCATGACTTATGCCCCATGGGTGGGACCCTTGGTCCCCCTCCAACCAGAAGGAACATACATCACTTGACAGCTGGGGCCCGTGGGGTGGAGCTGGTGAGGTGTGGGAGGAGTCGAGGAGACCATGCCATGGTGTGGGGTGGTTTCATCTGCCTGGAGCTGCTGGGGATTTTATTCCCTTTTCCTCCCCTCACCCCAGGACATGGTCCTTAGAGGTTGTCTTGGCGAGAAGCCTATTGGGGCCATCTGAAAGGTGGGTGAGCCCCACCCCACCTTTGGTGTTCCCCTGCCGGCCCCACTCTGGGTATGTGAATGCTCTGCATCAACTGCCGGATGAGTGGGTACGTACCAGAGTAAGGCCACCCTAAAGGGACCACTTGTTCCTTCCTGCATGACGACCCCCTCCCCCGGGTCACCAGGGGTGGTCATGCAGCGGAATGAGGTGCCCTCTCCCCCAAGGCGGGAGGCGTCCAATGGACCCCGAACCCCGTCTTGCTGGCCAGCACCAGACATTCCGGGCTCAGGGTTCTTCATTTTTTTAAATGTATTTTTTTCTTCCTTACCATTGACTGGAACCTCCTTCTGTCTCAGCCACATCAGACCTCCTTCCAGACTGGGTCCCCAGGATCCTCCGGGATTTCACCAGAATTTCCCCAGAGGTTGGACCCTCTCTTCTGCACCATAAGAGGCATTGGCCCTGTAGCCAGTCGCTGCTCTAGGATTGAGGCACTCAGGATCATTCCAGGGTGGGGAGAGAGCCCGAAGTGGACGTTGAGGGGCAGACAGAGCTGGACTTTATCTTTGCAGTCAGTGGGTGCCCTTTTCCATGTTTTACCCTTTCCATAGAGCGAGCGTGTGACACAGAAGTTGCTGACACACCCGATGACTAGCATCCATTCACTGTACTCACCTGAATGCACCATTCCCATGGCACTGCCATCTGTCATCACCCAGGTGGCAGTATAACAGCGGAAAGTGCTGGCCACCCACAGAAGGAGAGCATCCTATGAAATGCCCAGTCCTCCTCATGATGGTGCTCTTTTTTTATCCTGACCTCTGGTCGCCAACACTGCAAGTGGCATGTCTGCCACTGTGCCAGTTGTCTGGCCCAGAACGCTGTACTTACTAACTTTTTTTTTGGTTTTGTGTTTTGCCAGTGTCAGTTTTTCTGCATGGTGTATTAGCTTTCAGGTTAATTCCATGCCTGCTGCAACGGGACTGTACAGCTTCATGTGTCCTTGAAATGCTTTTTGTGTAGAATGTGACTGTACATTGGAGAAGAGCTTAAATCAGAATCTGCATGAGATGTGAGAAAAAATAGTGCCTTACACTAAAGCCCCAATCCTTATTCATTGCCACAACAAATATGTAGTGACAGAGGTATGTGCAGACTGGTTCCATCTAGCTTGCTCTCGTTTTTTTCATTCAGACTTTACCCCCATTGTTTTGGGCAGTACAAAAATTGTGCGTCAGGACTGGCTACGTTAAATAGGAGTTACAAACTTCCTTCATGCTTCCTCTTCTGTTAATCTATGGACTTATAAAATACTAGTATGCAGTGCCATACTGTAGCAAGACCTGGATGCATGGCTTTAGAGATTGTTGAAGTGCTGCTTTATATAGGCAGGCATTTTGCACCCCCCAGGGACAAGTTAGTTCAAACCTGCCAGAATCATGTAGTTATTGGTAACCCTGTTACATGGACTGTGCAATTCACCTGAATGTTATAAAAACAAAATAGTTGCAGTGCTTACCTAGCAATATTGTGCATCAGCTGGCCTGCTTGTACTGAAGCTGGAACAAAACTGCCTTAACACGCATACTACACAGCTGTGGAAAATAACCTCAAGTCAATTTTACTGTAAAGGAAACTCCCCCACTTAAAGGTAGCAGACCAATCCTGCAGGACTCCTACACTTGACATCATTACAAAGATGAGTCCGGTATGGGAGGCTGGTGGCAGCAGCTAAGTGGACTTTTCATATAGTGGGAATATTTCCACATTAAACACAAGTTTTCTGCATTCCTTTAACAAATTAGTAATATTATAAAAGTGATTGGACTTAGTTTCTGAAAACATATCAGAAGCCACATTGGTGTTGCACAGGCTCCAGCAGATTCCTAAGAATGAGAGTACAGATTTGAAGGTAGTTTGGGGGGGGGGTGCATTAACAAGGGACCCTAAATGAGGAAGAAATAAACCTGTTTTGAAACAAACACATAAAACCATGCATTTGGTGGTATTAAATAGAATTCACTCAAGCCCAAATTTCTCATTATACTAGAACACTTGAAAAACAAGCATTTGTGAATGCCAGAAGTTCGCCGTTGGTATTGCTGTTTGAGGGTGCCCCCTGCAACTTTTTTTTTTTGTATTTTTCAAGCCTTACCTCACTGTCTGTCACTGTCACTGAATTCCTTTCTCACTATACTTTAGAGGAAACGGGACTATAATTACTGTGTATGCAAGACGTGTGGAGTGCAGCTTGTGCTCACCTTTTGCTTTGATGAGAAACATGTTCTCTCTCTCTCTCTGTTGTCTTCCTCAGTGTGACCACTGTCTCTGTTTCTCTCTCTCTCTCTCTACCTTGCAAGCAACACCTGCAGAGGAGAGAAACGGATACTTGGCACCGCTGCAAACTGCTACAAGGGCATGTGGGAACACGATATAGAGGGTCCGCTTCATGACGGGATTCTACAGAGGAGCCAAGGACACGTCATTCTATGTGTGCTGCATGTCTCTCTTTGCAAAAACCTCCTGGACTCTGATTCAATTTGCACTCCCAGGTGAGTGTTCCACACACTGAACGACATCTGACAGACTCTCTCCCTATGCACATGGTGAAGCAAGGGAACGGGTCGGGGGATGAAGGTCTGTTGCGCCGTGAGCCGATGCTCTTCCTAGGTGCACATTGAAGAGAGGACACTGTCTGAGAGGGGCAGGAATCTGCTTGCCGGACAAGGAGCACCAGCAAGACTGAGCAAAATACTCTTTCTCTCTCATTGCGGCCCCACCCCACTGTACTGCCAGGGACTGTGAAAAGTTGTAAGGTGTGTGAGTAGACAGGTGGGAGGCAAGACATGATTCCAGGACTGAACCATACCAGCCGTTAAATGGTATGTGATTAAAAAAAAAAAAACACACACGCACATTCATTTGTCAGGCTGCTGATCTGCTTCATCTGTTTGCAGTGTTCAAACTGCAACTTGAATTAGAAGTCATGCATGAGAGGACTTCGAGGCGGGGGGTGGGAATCATCAGGAGTTGGAGCTGTCAGATTTCCCGAGACAATGGTCAAGCTGCACCTGAACTGGAGGTTGCAGTTCTGTTGTGTACTGCTCCAGTATTTGAGCAAGTTTTGGGTTAGCTGCACCGTACACTTGAGCAAAGTGAAAGTGGGTAACATAAGGTGGGCTGATCAGGACACCGATCAAAGGAAAAAGCCGCCATATGATTGGTTTGGCGTTTTCTTAGAAGTAGACAAAGTGTCTGCCCATCAAACAAGAACAGCATCACAACTGGCCTGCCTGATGATTGGTGTGGCACTGTCTCACCCCTTGCAGACTACTCTGCATTGGACAAACAGTATCACACCCTTCAAAAGCCACTGTTACAGCAAGAAGTTCACTGTGCGTGCGTACATGGTGAACTTAAAATTTATAGTATGCTTCCTCAGAGAAGTGCTGTTTTAAATAAGGTACATTGTTTGAGCCTATTTAAAAATGTATCTACTGTTTTTTCTATTTTTGGACCCTGAGTAGCCCCTTCCCCTCCCATCCCATATCATGGTGCAAGTAGTGCCAGTTTGGGGTCAAGTGTTCTACCATTTGAGAGACCCATGTTCTAACAGCACAAGACAACTGACTCAGATTCAGTTACATTTAGAGGTGAATTGCAGTTGGTAAAATACTAGTTGAAGTTTGTACAAGCTAAATCATAGCAAAAGTTCTTAAAGCTGGCAAAGTCAAGAGTGTTAGCTTTTTTATATTTTCACATTACACACATGGATGCTAAAGGAGATAGGAAATTATTTTATCTAGTCAACTGCCCTTTCATCTTCCTTTCCATGCCAGTTATGTATTCTGATATGTTTTGATGATTTTTTGATAAATAATCTAGCTTTGGGATGCCCTCAGATCTTGAGTTGCACTCTCCTAACTGGCTACTGCTCTTTCATTTCATAGCTCTAACACATTCTATGACTTCAGTAACTCCCATTCCATGCTATTCATCTGAATGGCCTGGAAAGGCGGTACTGATGTCAGAATAATCAAGCAGTACGAAAAAGAGAGCAGCAGCTGCTGAGGAGGAAGGGATTCAGGGTAGTTAAAAGGCAACAAAATTTGATTACTAATGTAACAATAAAGTCCAAAGACATATTTCAGTACTGGATAGACAATAAAAGAACAACTGGAAGGCATCTAGAGGTGTAAAATATGTCTCCTATTAACCTTTAAGTGACTAGTTCAGGTTCCCATAGTGAGAACTGGCAACTTGTTCCTCTTGTCGGCCAGTCCTTTTGGAATGTCTGCAAGCACTTTTTCACAGAAAGAGTGATGGACAAGTGAAACAAGCTGCTAGGTTCCATACAAACAGCAGACAATATTATTACACACAGCGTGTGATAAATCCCTGGAATAGTCTACCTCTAGAGATTATATTGAGTATGGTATGGATCTTTATGATAAAACTTTTAATAAAGTATCAGTTTAAAAAAAAAGGCAGTTTAAAACTATGTTGGACAGTTATATCAATCAGCAAGGCTCAGCGAAGGCGTTCCTGGTAATACAGAGGAACTGTTATGGCCACAGCCTTCTTTGCTCCTTATCTCCATAGTGTGAACCAGGCACTTGGGGTAGTACAGATAACTGATACTGTAGTACAGTACAGGGCTGGGGGGATGCTGCAATGTTAAGGTGCTCCATCTTTTGGATAAGACTTTAAACCAAGGCCCTTCTGCCCATCTCTGCTCACTGTCCAGATGGAAGTAAAAGAGCCCATGGCATTTATTGATGAAGAGTTGGGGGGGGTTCCTCTGTGTCACAGCCAACATTTCCCATCAATAAAACAGATCCATGCAACACACACAGATAAAGCTATTATTAAACAGAAAAGCAAAAGAAAATTAAGATTTTTAAATGTAACACATTTAGTAGGTCAGTATTTGTACCATGGGTGCAACTACGACTAAAAAGGTGGATGGGGGGTGGGGGTGCATGTATCTGCCTTGTATTTCATGCCAGTGTCAATGCTGGCAATTTTGCAGAACCTAAAACGTTGAAGGGGGCTGCCCCCACACATCAACTGGTGGTTGTGTCCATTGTTTGTACAGATGGTTGGGAATCTTTGGGGGGAGAATATAAGACAAAAGAGTGGGAAACTAGTGGATTGTCCATATGTTACAGAAAATAAAAAATAGTAAAACTGTAATGCAAGGGATATAATTCAGTCTCGGGGTTTATGGGACATGTAAGCCATTCAGACTTCACTTTAAAGGTTTATTATCTTCCATAAACTCCTGAATATAGTCTTGTAATTTACAATTGACTATAATTTATTCCAAATGTAATGGAGCTACTGCAGTATTTGAACGGCAGTAAATAACACAGATAAGATGTGGTTTCACAAATACGTTATATTGAATAGCTTGTACAAAGTTTGCAGTAGGTATCGGATGCATCAGGCAGAGACTGTGATTTCAAAGGCCTTTGAAAAAGGATGGTTGAGTTCTAAACATGTCAGGCAGGGTGGTCGTCTGTCTGTCTTTTATCTAATTTGGATAAAAGTTATGTGAGTAACTTCATATGAAATTTATATTTTTGCATCACTCTTATGGGTTTTTGTGTGTGCCCGAGACCTTGTGGCTATTGTTACTGGGTGAGTCTCAGGAGCACCACTGTCCTGGTGTTTACGTCTCTGGTTGCTACACCCTGAGACATGCATGCACTTCTGGCTGCAGAAGCACAGACCCTCTAGGGCTTGCAGTTCTGCAGTTGTAGATAGAAGTCCCTGATACCCAGGCCGGGCCGTTGGTGCATGGGTAGGATTTCCATGTGTGACGCCGGTGACCCGGGTTTGAATCCGGACTCGGGCCGTTGGAAGCCCTGCCAGGGGGAGAAGGATTGAGCAGCCCATGGACTGCTCTCCTGCTCCAGGAGGAAGGGGGTGTGATTGAGTGTCCGATGCAAAAATGCAGATCCCTGGCAGAGGCTGGGGGATGTGATGCGACTGGTACCTGATACGTGAGGAGGCAGGATGGACATCTGGTTTGTCCCACTGACGTCATCGCATGTTCTACCTCCTGAGGGGATTAGCATCCACAAAAATGTTGCCTGTCCAAGAGATGACGCTGTCTTCCCGTACCGCAGCTTCCCAAAGTACCTGACCCTGACAGAAACCGTGTTCCGCTGGATGGCCCAGCCCCACCTGGGGGGGGGGGGGTAAGCCTAGGGAGCCCTGACAGTTGCGGTGATGCAGCTGATAACCTGGATCTGTCTCCATGGGGTAGGGGTCGTTTCCAGCGCCCTGCCTTGGGTCATGCTAGGCGAATTGGGATCAGTACGGGGAGGGGCATGCAGTCCAGGAGGTAGGGCTGATAAAGGCAGCTGGTGCAAAAAAAAAAAAAGCCCCTCATATCAAATTACAACCTGCTTCTGTTACACAGAAGTACAAACCCTCGGGGGCCCTGCACTCATGCAGCTATGGGTGCAGAGGTTCAGGGCCGTCTGGCCCCATGACAAGAGAAGACTTCTCTTGATTATGCGGTTACTTTTTGCCTGCGTGGCCAACACTGCACCATCCCTCCCCAGCCTGGGGGTGGTGCCACACAGCAGTACTGTCCTTCCAGCTGGCTCACAGCTAACCCCTGAACTCAGCTCACCGGCATGGGATTACAGCATGCTACCCACTGGACTAAAGGCCAACCTAACATGCAACGTTTCTTCAAAACTGTTTTTAAATTCACAGTTTGATCCCCATGTCATGAACGTCAGGGAGTCACAAACACTGGGACAAGGATAAGACTTCCCTGGCTAGATCCGGAACACCCCTGTGGTCTACAGGTATGACCTCTGCTTCAAAGTCGTTGTCACAAGTCCATTCCCATGGGGCAGGATTCTCTGCATCACAGCGAATCCCTCTTGTGACAGGGATGAGGGTCAGGGATACCCTTCCTCAGTCCTTTTAGCATGCTGGCTGTCTCACAACTGAACATATGCCAGAGGATCCCAGGGCTCCCTCTCTCCGTGCGAAGGGGGATAAATACAGTCTTGAGTCTGTGTTCCTGGGATAGAACCCTCTCAGCCACTGCACAATGAAACCAGAAAGCCACAGGCATGTATATTTTCATTTTTAATTTTTTATCAGGAAGTGGTCTGGGCACCGCACTTTTTCAGCCCTGCTTGACATATAAAACATCACTTAGAAGGAACATGAACAAACAAGACAATTAATGCAATTAAGTACATGTAACCCCTAGATGGCGCTATCCCAGGGGCTACTACCAATGCCTGATTTGCCACTAACAGGTTGAGGGGCCTGGATCCAATGGCGGGTGCCTCCACCCAGAGGTCAGGGTTTGCAATAGTTAAACTTACTTGGTCACAGCCCTCTGGGACACTGCTACCCCCCTTTCTTCCCACTAGTGGCCCACACAGTATATCAGAATTACCTTCACAGTATACACTTACCCCAGGACTGGTTCGGGCACTGGGACCCCTGTAAAATAAGATACAGTGCAACAATCACAGTACAATACTTTAACATAGACAAATACCCTGGGCAGTATAACTTTGCTGAAACAAGCAGCTCTGATTTATTTAGGGATATAACAAGGACAGGGGAAATCAGGTTAATTAGCTTATCACTTTACTCATCTACCTATGGCTCTTAGCACAGGCCTATACCTACCAGTTACTGTCCCTGGGTACCCAAGCCCTAGTGGCTAGTCCAAACCGTGGCAGCTGGTAGGGGCCCTTCACAGAGAAAAGAAAAATTAGTTAAACAGTCAGCAGTACAGTAATTCCATTTGGATTCAATGTGGCAATCCAACAGGGAGCGACTCTGAATTAGTACTCACGACCTCCAAACAAGATAGGGTCCTTCAATGTCAGCAGGGCTACCTTGAGCTCCACGAGACTCCTCACACATTTATATGGCAAACTGCAACAGGCAAAGTCCTTTAATGGCAGCAGGATTCACTTGAGCTACAAGCCTCCCCACACATTTATATGGTGAACAGTAACAGGCAAAAGTCCTTTAATGGCAGCAGGATTCACTCGAGCTGCACAAGCCTCCTCACACATTTATATGGTAAAAGAAAGTACTATACCAGGCAGGCTGCTTCTCTATCCCGATCGCAATTACTGCACAATACCCGGGAGAACACACAGCAGATTCAGTTCCTGACAGACCGAGTGCAATTCAGCAATTTCTCCAGTCTTCTACAGGGTGAGCCTGGTTTCTACTCTTCAGATATCCTTTGATTCTCTTCACAGGACGGATTCAGCTCTAACAAGCAGTTACACAAGCTGCAGACCAGAACTCTGGGCTTCACACGCTTCCGACTAAAACTGCACACCGAAAAAGCACAGGGCTCCTTCCCTCTACACTGCCAGAGCTCAACTGAAACTCCAGCAGACAAAACCGGGCACTTCCTTTGAGTTCCTCCCAGTTCTTGGCTGGATTGGCTGTCACTCACAATAGACTGCTCCTGTTGGTCCAAAAAGGCGCCGAAGTCCAAACTACATCTCCCAGAGTCACTGCCCATACAATCCTCTTGTGGCTGGCTCAGATTACGAGTCCCAAGTTCTGATTCGTCCAAGGCACCATTTTAGAGCTACCTTAACCCACACTGATTGGTCCAGTTCAGCAATTCAAAACTAGAATGGGGAACTAGGCAAACACAGTTCTGACTGCAAAGAAAGCAGGCTAGACAAACTGTATTTTCATTATTACTCTAAATGATTTCTGGCAAACAGTTACATCTTTCAGATAGGTTCCCTTTGCACTCCTAGTGACTGCAAAAATGGAGTGAATTGGCAGCAGCTCGAGTGGTACTCAAGCAGAGAAGCACACAGTCCCCCCATACAAACTAATTATGTCTGCAAGCAGACAGCTCTTAAAGAGACAGTACCAGAGGCTCTAAAAACACTCACTGATAAATGGCTTAAACGCCAAACACCATTCAGGCTTGGAGCATTCAAGCAAGCTCCTGGAAGTGTTTTGGGAACCCCCATTTGCAGGGGATTACACCCTTCCTGGCCTGGGAAAGCTTAACGTCCGCGTCAAGCAAGTACCCCCATAAGTTTTAAGTGCAACCATATACATTTGCACTAGGCTCACACATGTAATCATCAGTCAGTATATAATTTTACCAAGAACACATTTCTGAAACATTGCAGTACGTCACTCTTTACATAGTATTACACACACATTGTACCATAACTCAAGTTATTACCTCTTGTACATGAAACCTGAAGAGAGGGGGCCCTTCCCTATCAGTTACCTTGGGGCTGGATGGGGCAAGAGCACCATACTTAGAGGGCAACACAAGTAACTTGGAGTTAGCACTGATGCTCAGTTTGGGCAATGAGCTCGGGGACACATACACTCCTTTATGGACAACATTGAGAGGCAAGTCCACAGGCCTCCCAAGTGAATCATAACTGAGGTGCACCACAGGCTTTACAGCTCGACCAGTCTTTCTAGGGGGAACTGTTACAGTCTCTGCACTCTGAGCCTCATTTTCAGCATTGTCCTCACTTGTCAGGGAGTCTCCATGGGGTAGAGAGGCTAGAACTTGGGGCACTTTCAGCTCCAGGAGTTACAGTTTCTGAGTCCACAACATTTGGCTCGCATGGAGAGCTTTCGGACACTGGCAGTGGACTGTCAGGGCACTCAAAATACTCTTCTTGTTCTGGTGTATCACCAGTCTGCCCCAATCCATCATTTTCCTCCCCTGAAAGCTCAAACAGTTCAACCATGCACAATGATTCCATTTCATCTGATCTGATGCTTTGCACTTCACTTTCTGGGAGCATTGGCTCCAGGGACGAAGCTGGGGGCTTAGACGGTCCAGAAGGCCCAGCTTCATCTCCAGTATTGACTAGGGGATTGCCCCGAAACAATTGACTCAGTTCGTAAGAAGGATAGTATTCAAAGTCACTCTCACTTTCTTCTGATATGGACTGACAGTCATGCTCAACTGGGACTTGTGGAGGGGAACACTTTAACTCTGCTTCTGTAGGTGCAGACTTTCTTGATCTTTTCTTAGCAGCAGCTCTAGTCTCTGGTACAGAGGGGGCATCTTCTGGGGCTCAGACTCAATCAAGATTTGTCCAATGGGCAGTAAATGATTTCTATGCATTGTTTTTACATCTTTTGAATTATTCTCAGACCTTACTTTGTACACTGGCAGATCATCTAGTTTGCCCGCTACAATGTGAGGGAGATGGTGCCATCTGTCAGCAATCTTGTGTTTGCCATGCAGTCCCAGATTTCTTAGCAACACCGATCTCCCTCCTGGAGTTCCTGTGCTTTCACCTTTATCATACCTTTCTTTGTTGGCCAGATTTCTTTTGGCAGCCATGGTTTGAGCCAGTTGGTACACATGAGTTAGCTGGGCCTTTAACTTTGCACATACTGTAAATAGTTGTCAGCTTGAACCCCATCAGAGAGACCCCAAAACACACATCTACTGGTAGTCGAGCTTCTCTTCCAAACATCAGGCGGTAGGGGGAGAACCCAGTGGCATCACTTTTGGTGCAGTTATAAGCATGTACCAGGGTGCTAATTTGTTGGCTCCATTTAGGCTTGTCCTTTGGGTGCAGGGTGCCTAGCATATCTAGCAAAGTGCGGTTGAAACGTTCAGGCTGTGGGTCCCCCTGGGGGTGGTAAGGAGTGGTTCTGGACTTTCGCACTCCCCACAGAGAAAGCATCTCTTTGATCAGACGACTCTCAAAGTCTCCCTTGATCAGAATGGATTCTTTGTGGAGCCCCATAGTGAACAAAAAGTTTTCTACAAGTACTTTGGCCACAGTGGATGCTTTCTGGTCTTTGGTGGGGAAAGCTTGGGCATATCTCGTGAAATGGTCAGTGACCACCAGCACATTACTGATATTTCTTTGATCTGACTCCAAACTCAGAAAATCAATACAGACCAGCTCCATGGGTGCACTGGTGGTGATGTTAACAAGGGGGAGCCCTCTGGGGCAAAGCTTTCCTCTGTAAGCAGCGACTACAAGTTCGAATGTGTTGCTCCACATCAGCCCCCATCTTAGGCCAATAGAATCTGGATCTCACCAAGTCAAGTGTTCTGTCTATACCAAGGTGCCCATGTGGTTGTGCAAGGACCTCAATACTGAGTCTCGAAGGCAGTGGGCAGCACTAGTTGTTGTTTGTCTACTTGTCCCCTCTGTCTACTGTTTCTCTGTATAACAGTTTATTGCTCAGTTTCAACTTAGGACCTTCTTTGTATAACAATGCAGTTCTCAAATCAGTGGAGCGTAATTTGGACACATCTTTTCCTGCACAGGGCTTCTAAAGCTGATTTGATCATGGGATTGCGGACTGAGCCACTGAATACTGTCATTGTCCAGCTGAGGCAGTGCACCAATGTCTATTGCAGAAAAGTGGCAATAAGCAGCAGGTATGCAATTCTCAGAGGGTCCAAGCAATCCACCATGCAGTCCACTGCGTCGTGGACATTGTTCCTCCCTGTCAAACTTCCGCAGAGTGCCCGAATGTCAGGTTCTGCCAATCTGACCCAATCATCCTGGGGAACAGGCCTCCGGAGAGAGCATCAGCATCTATGGGTTCAGACCTGCTCGGTATTCGAGAGCATAGTCGTATGTAGATAATGCAGAAAGCCACCTATGGCCAGTGGCATCCAACTTAGCTGAGGTCTGCACATAGGTCAAAGGATTATTGTCAGTTTTGCTAGTATTTTAGCCCCATACAAGTACTCATGGAATTGGTCAACAATAGCCCACTTCAAAGCTAGGAACTCTAACTTATGTACAGGATAGTTCTTTTCGGATGGGATCAGGCTTCTACTGGCAAAGGCCACTGGTCTCAGGCCATTCTCGTGCTCTTGGTACAACACAGCCCCCAACCCTTGCAAGCTAGCATCAGTGTGCAGGACGACGGTTTTCTTGGATCGGCATAGGCCAGCACTGGAGCATGGGTAAGTTGATATATGATCTCATGAAAAGCAGTCTCACAATCAGGAGTCCAGCGGGCCCCAAATACTTCACTGGATGAAAATACACTCTTTCAGTCTTGAGGGACGCTGACTTTTGGTATTTTTGTGGGTTGGGGATACCCTGAGTAAGGTTAAGTAAAGGGCGGATCACTCTTGAATAGTCCTTGATGAAGCCGATAATAACCACAGAATCCCAGGAATCTTTGCAGTTCTTTTAGATTTTTGGGCTGTGGCCAGGTAGTCAAGGCCTCAACTTTACTTGGGTCGGTCTCTATTCCTCGGTGGATACTATGTGTCCCACATACTTTACTGATGTTTGAAAGAATTGACACTTATCAATGGACAGTTTAAGGCCAAAGTCCTCCAGTCGGTCCAATACCTTAAATAATCTGCTCTCATGTTCCTCCAGTGAGCTGCCAAACACAATAACATCATCTAGGTATACCAGGCACTCTAGTAAGTTCATGTCCCCACTGCACGCCCATCAATTGTTGAAAAGTGGCTGGGCACCTGAAATCCCTTGAGGCATCCTCATGAATTCATAGAGCCAAGCGGACAGATAAAGGCTGTCTTCTCACGGTCCTCTGGGGCCATCGGATCTGGTAGTACCCACTCGGAGATCCAGCACAGAGAACCACTTGCTCCTCGTTTAGGCAGTCCAAAGCATCCTGAATGCGGGCATTGTGTACTGATCAGGGATAGTCCGCGGTTCAAGGTGCGATAATCCACGCACATCCTTACTGTCCCATTCTTCTTCCTCACTACCACAATGGGGAAGCATAAGGGCTTCTGGATTCTTGTATTACACCAGCAGCTAACATCTCTTGCAGATGCGTCTCACATCATCTATGTCAGCAGGTGCCAGGCGTCGAGACCTCTCACGAAATGGTCTTTAGTCATGCAGCCGGATATTGTGCTCAGCTCCTTGCACGCATCCTCGTCCCATTCCTTTAAAGAAAACACCTGGTCTCTCTGGGCAAGCTTCTCACTGATCCTCACTTTCCATTTAGCTGGCAGCGGGAGTCGCCGAATCAAACAAGTCGGCATTACTCTGTCATTCTTCCTCGAACTCTTGTGCTGGGTAGCACTGCAGTGTCTGCACAATGCACATTAGCCAGGATGCAACCTCTATTTACTCGAATGTCTCTTTCAGACACATTATGAACTTGGACCATTACCCTTCTGGCATAAGCATGGGCTCTAGCGTGGCAAAATACTAGGCTTGACCAGCAGTCCCTCTGGCAATTTTCCATCGCCTGGTGCATCCAACATTAATATTTTATTCTTAACATCCTTTCCTGATACGGACCTCTCCCTGTAAGGTACACTGGGCATTTGCGCCAGGATCAGAGACTCAGGATCCTTCTTCCATACAATTCCGACCGGTTCCTCTGGTTCTATTTTTTCAGCATCTCTCTGTGCCTCATAGGCCTTCTTAATTAAAGCCGGAACTCTTAAAGCTCTACTAGTCTTTGACCCCTGTTTTTCATAACACAACTGTGCCAGCCTTCCGAACATATGAGCATTTGTTCCAATCAACAAAGGGACACCATCATACAGTCCAGTGGGGGACACACTAAGGCTAGGGTCTCTACTTGTTCGCCACTCCAGCCACGGAGGTGGGAAAGACAGCCAAATTCGGATATACCCGAATAGGGTAGGCCTTCTCACTTAACCCCATACATGCAGTCCTTCTAATGGTTGTAAGGGCACGTCTGACAAATGCTTCTGATACCAATCCTGGAACATAATTGTCACTTGGGAGCCACTGTCTATTACAGCTCTTGTAGACACTCCATTCACCTTTACAGTGGTCTCCATGGAGGGACCCACTATTCTGGACCAGTCTGGAGAGGCGTAGTGGGGGCCTGGGCAACTGACCTTGCCACAAAAGGACGTGAGTTAGCATTTTGGTGCCCTCACTGGGATCATTTCTGCACCTCTTAACCACTGATTTGTTCTCCAAGCTCTCCTTGTAGCCTATATGCAACTTTGTCAGTGTCTTTGGGGACCGCATTCCCTTTTCATGTGCCCATCCTTCCCACAATTATAGCAAAACATACTTTCTGGAGTTTGAGCTGGCCGAGGCGCCACACTGGGAGCCAGGGTGGGGTATTACTAACTGGAAACCTTGGTGCCATCTCTGTCTCTGGCGTGATAAGCATTTGGAGACATCTCGTCAGTTTCTCCACTTCCATGGTCAAGGAATCGAGTTTGGGCTGTTATCAGCAGATACATGGGTGGGTACCCCACCCCCATAGCAGATGCAGTCGGATATAGGTCAGGGCCCGTGCTTGCAGGCGTGGCCTTCATAAAGGACTGTTTTGAATTCCCGGATCTCTCTCAACAGTTCGCCCCATTGTGGCATATCTTTTCCTTGTCAGAGCACTCATTGACTGCCAACCTCTGCCCTGAACTTCATGATGGGTCACCCTCAGTCACTTTCGGTCGTGCCGCAGCTATTAGTACAGGTCCTCCGGGTCGCCTTTTCTCAACTCCTCGAATTTCTCTCATTAACTCATCATAGGAGGGTGGGGATTCCAGTTGATTTGCCAGACGTAACTGAAGCAACAGCAGTTCTGAGAAGGGGGCAGACTTAAGGATCCTGTCCAGCCTGGTTCGGTCCAGTTCAATCGCTGGCAAACTACCCTTTCTGAGGCATTCTTGCAACAATTTTTCCAGCCGAGATACATACACAGACAACAACTCCCCTTGGTACTGTTGTGCATTTCTTACTCTCCACCATAGGTCCTCATCAGAATCTGGGCTCCCATACACATTCTCCAAGGCCTCAAGATAGGCCTGTGCAGTCGCTTCAGGGTTACTGGCCCGTTTAGCATGGATGGTAGCCAGAGCAGGACCTCGGAGGCTCTCACTAACCCTCTTTCGCTTTTCGGCTTCCGAGCATTGCCATTCTAGCACTTGGGGGGCAACATAGTCTATCCAGGCCTCCCAGTCATCCTCCCCTTGGGGGGTGGGGAGGGTGCCAGAGAAGATCCTCAACCTTCGGTAAGAGTCGTGACTAATGGCAGGTGCAGAAATAGGAGTCTGCATTGGTTCAGCCACCATTACGGGTACTGGAGCGGGAGAGGGTGTTGGGGAGGAACACCCCCAGGTGGCAAGAATAGTTTCTTCAAGTCCTCCACAGTTTTCCCTTCCCCCAGCAACCATTTAGCAAATTTCTCCTCAAAAGTTTCAGATAGTGGTGGGGGCTCATTCCCCCCCGGGTCTTTACTGTCCTTAGTTATCACTCTCCAAGCAGTGAGGGGGCTCTCTGGGGTAATGGTCTGTGGCACTTTGGAGCTATCTATGGGATCCTTAAACTCTACTAGGGCCAGGAAAGTGTGGGTGAGCAGATTAGCATGCCGACCCACCACCACAGGGTTTTGTAAACCTTCCACCTTGGAAAGTACTCCTGTACAGTGTCCGTATTGATACCCAGGGGATGTCCAGGATAAGCATAGCATTTGGGGTCGATCTCTCCCCAGTACACCACTCCACCAGCCGGTGCACAGCCACTTCTGTCGGGTACCCATTTATTTTTTCTTAACAGTGGTTTGTAAATATGGCCACTAGAGGACACACAATCCCAGCGGTGAGCCTCCAAGATGTAAACCCTAGATGGCGCTATCCCAGGGCTACTACCATGCCTGATTTGCCACTAACAGGTTGAGGGGCCTGGATCCAATGGGGTGCCTCCACCCAGAGGTCAGGGTTTGCAATAGTTAAACTTACTTGGTCACAGCCCTCTGGGACACTGCAACCCCCTTCTTCCCACTAGTGGCCCCACAATATATCAGAATTACCTTCACAGTATACACTTACCCCCAGGACTGGTTCAGGCACTGGGACCCCTGTGAAATAAGATACAGTGCAACAATCACAGTACAATACTTTAACATAGACAAATACCTCAGGCAGTATAACTTTGCTGAAACAAGCAGCTCTGATTTATTTAGGGGATATAACAAGGACAGGGGAAATCAGGTTAATTAGCTTATCACTTTACTCATCTACCTTATGGCTCTGTGCACAGGCCTATCCCTACCAGTTACTGTCCTGGGTACCCAAGCCCCAGTGGCTAGTCCAAACCGTGGCAGCTGGTAGGGGCCTTTCAAGACAGAGAAAAGAAAAATTAGATAAACAGTCAGCAGTACAGTAATTCCATTTGGATTCAATGTGGCAATTCAACAGGGAGCTACTCTGAATTAGTACTCACGACCTCCAAACAAGATAGGGTCCTTCAATGTCAGCAGGGCTACTCTTGAGCTCCACGAGACTCCTCACATTTATATGGCAAACTGCAACAGGCAAAAGTCCTTTAATGGCAGCAGGATTCACTCGAGCTGCACAAGCCTCCTCACACATTTATATGGTAAAAAGAAAGTACTATACCAGGCAGGCTGCTTCTCTATCCCGATTGCAATTACTGCACAATACCCGGGAGAACACACAGCAGATTCAGTTCCTGACAGACGGAGTGCAATTCAGCAATTTCTCCAGTCTTCTACAGGGTGAGCCTGGTTTCTACTCTTCAGATATCCTTTGATTCTCTTCACAGGACGTATTCAGTCCTAACAAGCAGTTACACAAGCTGCAGACCGGAACTCTGGGCCTTACACACGTTTCCCGACTAAAACTGCACACTGAAAAAGCACAGGGCTCCTTCCCTCTTCACTGCCAGAGCTCAACTGAAACTCCAGCAGACAAAACCGGCACTTCCTTTGAGTTCCTCCCAGTTCTTGGCTGGATTGGCTGTCACTCAGAATAGACTGCTCCTGTTGGTCCAAAAGGCCTTAGTCCAAACTACATCTCCCAGAGTCACTGCCCATACAATCCTCTTGTGGCTGGCTCAGATTACTGAGTCCAAGTTCTGATTCGTCCAAGGCACCATTTTAGAGCTACCTTAACCCACACTGATTGGTCCAGTTCAGCAGTTCAAAACTAGAATGGGGAACTAGGCAAACACAGTTCTGACTGCAAAGAAAGCAGGTTAGACAAACTGTATTTTCATTATTACTCTAAATGATTTCTGGCAAACAGTTACATCTTTCAGATAGGTTCCTTTGCACTCCTAGTGACTGCAAAATGGAGTACATTGGCAGCAGCTCGAGTGGTACTCAAGCAGAGAAGCACACAGTCCCCCCATACAAACTAATTATGTCTGCAAGCAGACAGCTCTTAAAGAGACAGTACCAGAGGCTCTAAAAACACTCACTGATAAATGGATTAAACACCAAACACCATTCAGGCTTGGAGCATTCAAGCAAGCTCCTGGAAGTCTTTTGGGAACCCCCATTTGCAGGGGGGTTACATACATTTACACAAAATTCAGTATACAGGAGTTTGTGCAACATTTGTTTAAAATGTAAAACGCTATTTGCATTATATGTCAAATTTCCGTATTCATTTAACAAGGTAGATGCATACCATGTGAAAGCCTTCCTGCTCATTTGGAGTTTGAAGGCAGGGATTTGACAGGCTGTTAAGCCATGAGTCCTGGTGCTCTTCACACTTATAGGCACACACACATATAGGCATTGGGGTGCTCTATACACCCTATTATTTGTCTTTCCCCCAGAAATGCAGTGCTCGGTTCAAACCCCGACAGACTCCTCCTAAAACCCATCGTATTTCCTCCCCTCCTTTCATCACACAGAGTCCCAAGTGGTTCTTTCTTTTGGTAGTGTTTTGGCCCTTAAGCAGTCACACAGTCATAGTATAGTTTGAGCAACCCTTACCAAGGCACCTCACACAAAAGACACATTCAGAATTCTTTTTAAAAAGTAAGCCAAAAGCTTTACTAATTAATTAATAAATGCAGTAAATAACATAAAGGCAAATCATTTTAGGCATTGTTTAAAGGATATTGAAAATAAAATGGAAAATATACATAAAAACCTACACTTTAAAACTCTGAGATTAAAGTCTACCTCAAGTCCTTAGCTGCTGAATGTTGAAGTGCAAAGTCTTTACAATAACAGTTGAAAATCTTGGTTCTTGGTAGTGCAGAAAAATTCTTGAAGAAAATGTCTGTGCTCTCCTAAGCAGGCAGGGTCCCCAAATGCAAAAAGGCTAAAAGGCTCTAATATAGTCTTGGCACCCTTGTTTTACGGGCTTCTCAAAGGGCAGGTCCTGAGGATAGTGGCTTGCCCTATGATTGGCTAGATTCCATCTCTATGACTGTGCAACCAATCTGTTTTTAGTATTTTATTACAAAACAACAAATGTGCATTTCTGAATATGAGGGGGAAAAAAGCTCAGAGGTCAGCTATTCTAAACCAGAATTATAGGGAAAAATCTAACCTCTCTCCTTGGAAATGGCTGTAATTAAGCTACCCTCAGTACAGCCATTTACTTAAATGGTAGCCCATTCAGCGGTGCTTTAATCTGCCAGTTTTAGCGGGTGATCCTCGAAGTCACCTGTAAGCGCCTACACTTGTGGTTTTTGTTCACTGCTAGGCCTCCCTGTTCCAGGAAGCACCTTTATGAGGACCTCTATTCCTATCCCCTCGATGCCACAAGGTACTCCCTTGCCACAGAAACCTCCTCCACTGCTGCCAATGTCTCCAGCATGGTCATTCATTCCCGTGGATGATACAGTCGATGATGAATAGGAATACAGTCCTGATCTGTTGATGCGGGAAGATGAGGAGGAGGATGACTGTGCTGATGGCTACTATGAACATGGCACCAGCTCGTCAGTCTTCACCTGTACTGAGGACTCTGTAGTGAACACACCAACATCACTTCCAGAGGATCTTTCATTTTTTACCATGATGCAGCAAATGCAAGCTGCCATGGGCTTTAATTAGAATAGCAGGATTCTACCAAAAAGAAGAAGGAGTTTCTGGAGATGCCAGAATCTCCTTCTGTTGTGGTCCCTTCCTGTTTCTAGCCTTAGTGAATGCCACCCATGCAGCCTGGTATAGGCCAAACAGTATACCAGTTGTGCCCAGAAAGGCATCTATTCTGCCCCCTCTGGGAAGCCTTTTTCTGCTATACAGCTGAGACTGACTCAGTGTTAATCACAGCTGCCCATGTCCAGTCAAAGGCATCTAAACACCCAAGCTTCCTTCCTCCATCATGTTCTGGGCAAATGTACTGTACATATGCCTCTGCCTCACTGGGCCTCCATATTGCAAACAGTCAGGCTCACTTGATGAAGTATGACAACACTGTCTGGAAGAAGGCTAAAGGCTGCAGTACAGGCCTTGCCTGAGAGGTCTCCTAAACAGGATATTTCTGATGCTTCTGCCAGGGCTACAGTTTCTGGCATCTGTCTGAGACACTGTTCTTGGCTCAGAGATGCAGTCTTTGCCACTGATGTGCAAAAAAAAATTATTTATGCCCCATTCAGAGGGCAGAAGTTGTTTTCAGAGGGTAGAAGTTGTTTGACCATGAGGTATAAGAAGTGTTAAAAGATTTTCAATGCTCTGGCAATACTGTGAAATTTGTACACTCCCTGTACCATACCTAGCTCAGGGGTAGGGGCAGGAGTATATTTCTTCCAGCTAGTGTTGGGGGGCAGCACCTAACCTACAGACTTTGAAATCAGAACACTCCCTGTACCATACCCAGCCCAGGGGTAGGAGAAGGAGTACCTTTCACCCAGCTAGTGTCAGGGGGCAGCAACTAACCTACAGGCAGCAGGGCAGGGGCAAAGGTGGAGGGGCCTTTCCAGTCCCTAGCACTACTCCAGGTGCCCATTCAGAAGCACCCAGAGCTGGTGGAGTCACTGGAGCTACCTCCACTAGCTCAGCCTGACTCCTTATACACCCCCAACCACCTTTACCTCCAGGGGTGGTTGAAGAGGGGGTCGACTCTCTTTCCACTTAGACTACTGAACGGAGGTGACTTCTGATGCATGGGTTCTGGAAATCATAGAGAAGGGTCATGCTTTGGAACTTCTAGATAACCCTCTAGGTCATCCCCTCAGTTGTGACCGCATACCCACCAGGGCACGTGCCCCTGTTGCTGGAGGAAGTAAAGACTCTGCTTCGGAAACAGGCCATAGAGCCTGTACCTCTAGAATAGAGCAACACAAGATTTTACTCTTGATACTTTGTTGTCCCTAAATGGAAAGGGAACCTGAGGCCTATTTTGGATCTAAGAGATCTAAACTCCTTCACAGAATACTAGAAGTTCAAGATGGTTATTCTGCAGGGTATCCTTCTGTTACTGCAAACAGGGATTGAATGTGCTCCCTGGATGTGAAGGATGTGTACCTCCATATCAAGATCCAGAAACCTCACAAAAAATACCTCAGATTCCTCTTTCTGGGGGAGCATTACCAGCTCAGAGTGTTGCCCTTTGTCTTGTCCTCTGTGCCAGAAGTCTTTACCAAATGCTTGGCAGTGTTGTCAGCAGCCCTTCACAGGGAAGGCATGTATGATTTTTTACCCTGGACAATTGGCTATTAAAAGCCCATTCCAGAGACCAGCTGCTGTGGACCCTAGCTTGAATTCTCTCGGGGTAACAGTCAACATACCAAAATCAGTACTGACACCTTGCCAATAACTGTAGTACAAAGGGGCGGTTTTGGATACTTTCCTGAGGATCGACTTTTCTGCATCTGGGTGGGGCCAGCCTTTGGATGCTCAAGCACAGTTAGTGCATGAGAATCATTATCTCTCAGCCAGGAAGTTTTTACGTCGTCTGGGAGTCATGGCTGCAGACATTGTTACAGTGCCACTCGCCAGACTGCACATGCGGATTCCCCAGTGCACCCTAAGAGTCCAGTGGGACCAGCTCTCAAGATGATCTAGAACAGATGGTTCTAGTCCAAGTAGTGGACGGAACACAACAATCTGCTCAAGAAGGTTCCATTCTTGATTCCTTCCCCTTTTCAGATCCTCACCTCGGATGCTTTGGGATCAGAATGGGGAGCTTAACTGGGTCCTTTACAGACTCAAGACACTTGGACCTGGGTGGAGTGCGCTTTGCATATCAGTGTTCTGGAAATGAGAGCGGTCCTTTATGGACTCAAAGCATTCCAGAACCACCTGTCCCCAGGTCCTCTGCTAGACAGACAGTATCAGTGTGATGCATTACATCAACAAACAAGGGGGAGTTTATTCTTATCCGCTGTGCAGGGAGGCAATGAGAGTTTGGTATCAGTCTAGGACTGTCAGCAGTACATGTTTCAGGCATCCAAAATGTCTCAGCAGACAAACTAAGCAGGTCACAATCCAGGATGCATGAGTGAGAGCTGCTGACCTCCATGGTTGATTACCTATTTGAAAGATGGGGTCATTCAGAGCTGGACTTTTTTGCACCCCCACACATCGCAAAACTGCTGTGTTTCTGTTTGCTCGCTCCAGAGCCTTGAGTTTTGTAGTGGGATGCGTTGTACCTCTCTTGGAAAGGGAAGTTTCTGTATGCCTTCCTGCTAATTCAGAAAGTACTAATCAAATTGCAGATGGAGGGGGCAGCTGTAATACTCATTGCTTCCTTATGACCTCAGCAGATATAGCATCCACTGCTGCAACAGCTGGCAGTGGAACCCTCAAGTATCTCTGCTCCTGTGCAGGGGTCTAGTGTCACAGGAACAAAAAAACCCTAGGACACCCTGACTTGAAGTCCCTGTCTCTGTACACATGGCTCCTGAAGACATAGTCATAGCCTGCTTTGGGGTGTCACAGAAAGTGGCTGATATTCTGATGGCTGCTAAAAAAACATCCACCAGACATACTTACTCTATGAAGAGAAAGTGGTTTACTTTATGGGCCACTTCCCATCATATGGAACCATTTACCTGTCCAGTTAATCAGGTTCTAGAGTATCTGTTGTCCTTGTTGGATTCAGGCCTACAGTATTCCTCCATTAAGGTGCACCTGGCTACCATATCAGCTTTGCATGTGCCTGTGGAGGGCCGTATGGTTGCTCAGCTGGAGGTTGCCCATATGTTCTTGAGAGGCCTTTTACACATAAAGCCTCCCATTCAGAATCCAGTCCTAGCTCGGGACCTGAATTTTATTTTGGAAAAGCTGACTTTGGCCCCTTTTGAGACAGCTTTGACTTGTTGCTTACACTTTCTCTGTTGGAAAGGATTGTTTATAGTTGCCATCACTTCTGCTTGAAGGATTTCAGAGCTGCAGGCTCTAATGTGTGAGCCTTCTTATTTGATTTTCCACAAAGACAGGGTGTCTTTGTGTACTATTCCTAAGTTTCTCCTGAAGGTGGTGTCTGAGTAAGCAATAATACACTCCAGGGTGGGCAGTATTGTGCTATACTGGACCGCCCAGGGGTGCATTGAGACCCGATGCTGCAGGCAGAGGGCCTTATAGCCCCTGGAAAGTCCAATATAGCACAGTACTCCCACCATGGAGGGTATTATTGCACTTAGAAATTGGGCACTGTCTCATATCTGATTTAAAAAAAAATTATTTTGGTGTTTAACTGTTTAAAGTCTTTGATATTTGAATAATTTAGTAATAAAATAGTTCCTCCGCCTGCATTGGAGTGCTGTGTTATCATGGTTAACCACACACACGGCTTACATTGATAAAATATATATTTTTTTACATTTTGTTTAACTGCAGTGTGCTTCATCCAGCAGCAGTCTCTTCAACAGTACAGTAGGAACTCAGGACAGTCACTGAATAAACAGACAGCAACCTTCTGTTTTTTTTTTCATTTTTTTTTATTATTTCCTCAACCTGCTACAATCCCTGCAAGGCTCCCATTGCCAAGTGCTCCCACACGGAGCAACCCTCAAATCACAGGAGCCTGCAATAATCCCTGCAAGGTAAGGGAAAGGGAACATTGTTTAACCAGGAGTAGCACACTGAGCCGAAGCCTGTTTCCAGATGCGACCTGAGAGCACAAGGAAATTAAGTGACTTGCTCAGGATCACACAGTATGCACCTAGGCAGCTGTGGGATTCAAACCCTGGTCTCCAGATCTGCAGCTCAGAGCCTAGGTATGGAGCTGCTGCACAGACTTCACTGACTACTTAGAGCTGCACTAGTGTAAAATAAATATTTCCTTTGATCCAGTGTAACTGTGGTATTGTTTCTTTCTTCACTCTCTGGCCAGCTGCTTATAGTCTGTCTCTACATGGTACCTTAAATTAATTATTGTCAGCCGAGTGTATTGACTGAATTTATTTGCAAAGTTTAATCACTCACTGTAGCCTGTATTTTACTGTAATCATTTAGTTACCTTAATTCAGAGTTGTGCTGTGTTGTTTTCTCTCCTGCTTGCTCTTTCCTTTTTGTGAGTTGCGCATGCACAGTACTCGCCCCTTCCCCCATTGTTCAGCTTCTCCCCCATCTGTTCTTCCCACTTTGGCAGCCTTTTGTCCTCAGGGGAGTATTACAGCAGAAAAAAAATCAAAAAACAAAAACAAGTATTACAGCATACATGACTTTAAACAGAAATGATCTGTATATGTACATAACCCCCATCCCATCCCCACTAAAAGAGTAGGGGAAAAATGTTGTAGTTAAAAACTTAAAACATACAAAAGTGTATTACACCATACAAAACCAAAAAAAAGGAATCAATGACAGTAGATATTGAAGCACAACAAATATGAAACCAAAAAACAGAAAGTAATCAAAATCAGAACAGGATTCCCAACCCATCCCCACCAAGAGGGTAATTATATATCCCCTCCAAAAAAAATGACTCAAAAGGAAAATTCAAACAGCAGTACAAAAAGTATACAAAGCAATCTGAAAAAGGAAAGAACAAAATCAAGAGAAAATCCATGAACACAAATTCCAATGCTTACGAAAAACCCCAGGTGGCACGGTAGCCTGCTCAGAATAATAAACAGAATGCAAACCCTGTATAACTGTAACCCTGGGTAACTGTCAGAATAGGGCTACTAACAGTATGTTGTAGTAAAAAGGCACACCTGGCCTGCCATAAATAAAAGTGATAAAATGCAAAAATCAAACGTAAAGTACTAGGACTGTAACAACTCAAACCCAGGGGATAAATTCCGTAAATCAATGTATCGTAAGAAAGAATCGGGAGGGCTTTCTCCTTCCACTTATGGAGGAGGAGTGTCCACACCAGACGGGAATAAGGGCAATCACTGAAAAAATGTGTCATGGTCTCAGGGATGGAAAGGCAAGTATCACGAGAACACAACCTGTCCTCTTGAGCCTTATGCTTCAGGTTGTCGTGAACACCCAGCCTACCATGACACGACAACCAAGTAATGTCCCAAACTCTGTGCGGGATACGGGGATCGGTTAATTGGCAAAAAACACTGGAAGAATCCAGCAAAGTGCCAAGGGACTCCCGCAGCACAGGGAAATCCAAAAAGGACGTCCCCAAAACAAGCTGATATAAATGCTTCCTCAAGGCAGAGAGGAGCATTGTAGGGTTCAGAGACCACTGACAAAGCTTCAAAAAGGTGGGAATAAGAAAACCGGGAAGATGAAACTTACGAAAATTCCAAGAAATTTCCTGTGGGGGAAGCCTCCATATAGCACACAATGGAGCAACACGGCTGTGGAGAAGAGAGAACCAGAATACAGGTGAGTCACTTAAAAGGTATGGAATAGTAATTCTGAAAAACAGACAGTGAAGAAACACCTAGGGATTCAATATCCGTACTCCTCCATGGCAATAATCCAGATATGTATAATTACGCTTAACCGGATTTAGGTGACTTCCCCAAAAGCCTTGAAAGAAAACATTATATACCCGGGCTTCTAAAGAGAAGGGAAGAGGAAAAACCAAAGCCAAGTGAAGAAATAAGGAAAGAACAAAGGTCTTAAGCAACAAAACCCGCTTCCTCTTCACAATAGTATGTCCTTTCCAGGAAGCAACTACATGGGAGGCTTTGTCAAGAACAGCAGTCCAGTTGGAGAGAGCATCATCAGAAGTACCAAAGAACAAACCCAATATCTTGATCGGGGCAGACTGCAAAGGGACCCTAGCAATAGAGAAAAGAGAACAAGTAGACTGCTGAAGTGGGAGGAATAATGCAGAACTCTTACCATAATTCAGCTTAGATCCAGACACTCATTCAAAATCCGTAAGAAGCTGGAGCAAATCTGTTTCCTGAAGCCTAGGGGTGGTAAGAATACAAAGGTCATCTGCATAAGCCGAAACCATAGGAAGAGAACATCTGGAAGGATAGGATAGATGAGGAATCGATGGATGACACAGAATCTTATGAAGCAAGGGATCAATGTGGAAAACATAAAGGAGAGGACTGAGAGGACAGCCTTGTCTGACTCCTGTACGACTCAAAAAAGGGAAGCAAGATGCACCATTCACATAGGGATGGATCCAGGCAGTAGAATAGAGCAATCTGATCCATTGTATAAAATGACATGGAACTCCATAATAAGACAGAACCTGAAATAAGTAAGCATGATTCACTCTGTCAGATGCCTTCTGATCAAGAGATAGGAGACGTGTGGGCAAAGAAGGAGAGCTAAAGGCTGAAACATCCCTTAAAAGGGAGAGGTTGAAAACAATAAAACGGCGTGGAATAGCACAAGTTTGCACTTCAGAAATGACATGGGAAGCCACCAGAAGGAGTTGATGAAGCAAAACGGAGGCAAAGATCTTATAGTCCACATTCAGAAGACTTAAAGGTCTCCAATTCCTAATATCCGTTCTATCCCCTTTCTTAAACAAAAGAAAAACAATAGCATCTGAAAAGTGCTGAGGAATTGAGTGAGTATCAATGATGGTATTAAAAAGCAAAGTAAGAATAGGGGAGAAAACATCTGGGAACGCTTGATACAGCTCAGCTGTAAGACCGTCCCGCCCTAGTGATGTGCATTGCTTTTGCTTCTGAATCGAGGCTTGCATCTCTGCCAGAGAAATCAGAGCAGTCATCTTGGTACAAAGCGCAGAAGGAGGAGAGGGAACCTGGAAATCCAAAAAGGAGTCAAAAAGTGGGGGGACCACTGTAGGAGTCCCAAAGACACCGACTAGCTGGGAAAAGACTTTCTGCTGAAGAGAAGAGAAGAGATAGTATCATAAACCATAGATGTGCCTGGGTCAGTAAGACTGTCAATGTGTGTGGCTGACACCCTGTCAGAACATTGCCTGTAAACATCAAAGGAAGTCTTAGAAGGACGAGTACCGCAAGATGCCTCAATGCAAAGAGCGAGCTCTATCATATTGAAAATACGCCATCCTGGCCTTCAAAGAAGCGATGAGAGGGGAATAATCACGAACTGACTCTCAGGCCCTAGAGAGGTATCCTGAAGATGCAGTCTCAAAAGCAAGTACTGATGGTAAGAAGAGGCAGAGTGTCTTCTAGCATGCCACAGAAAAAAACACTTAAGGTCCAATTTAGTATCGACCCACCAACTTAAGGGGAGGTATAAGCATCTAATACCGAAATACGAGCCAACAGAAGCTCATGACAATCTAGAACAATTCGGGCATCAGACAACAATGAGCAGTTAAATTTCCAATGAGAAGAAACAACAAGAGGATGGGAGGCAGTAGAGGGAACACAAAGCAATGAGAAGGTCATGTGGTCAGAGGTTTCACAAGGAACAACCTTCGTGTGCTGAACCAAAACATTTTGAGAAAGAAAGAAAAAATCAATATGAGTAGCCAAATGGCCCTGGCACAGTAGCCATCCTGAAGAGAAGTGGTCCGGAGAATAGCACCCAATGCAATAGAGTCTCCAAAAAGTTTCTGGGAGGAACGTCCCCTGTCCAATACGGTAAGTCCACAATTGAAATCTCCCCCCAAGTAGAGATGTCGGGAAGTATGCAAATAAGGCTGCAGTAACTGAAACAAATCCGAACGAGCTGCAATGCTCCGAGGCGCATAAACATTTAAAATCCTGAGTTTCATGCGACGGAAAGTGCAGTCAGGCAGTAAAACATGACCAGAGACCAGATCTACCAGTCTGGTGACTGCACAGTTAAAGTTGGAAAACAAAATACCCAGGCCATCGCATCTGTCCACACCGAAAGACCAATATGAGGGACCCTTAGTCCATGCAGTAGAAGCACCAGAGAGCTCGTTGCAAGTTTTTAGACGCGTGTCCTGAAGCAAATAGAAATCATGTGGGAGATCCAGGAGAAACCACAAAGTGGCAAGAAGTTTCTTGTGGGACTTCATGCTGCACACATTTAGTGTAAAACAGCGAAGACTGAAACCCACAGACATAAGGGGGATAGAGAAATGGAAAGCGAAAAGTGGAGACAAGAAAACACTAAACACGGAATTGTCAAGTAACCGCCGAGGGTCTCCCAGTGTCTGATTTAGAAAGGGAAGGGTCCAACTGGGAATCAGAAGTGTAGTCCATATGGAGAGAAGAGGCCTGAGAAGATGCAGAATCATTTTCCTCATCCATTGTGTCACCCCACTGCTTCAGTTTGGACAAGGCCTGGTAACAATTTCTAGTTAAGATAGATTGCCTGGGGGAAGGGTTGGGTGCCTTGTGCTTACCCTTAGATTTACCCTTCTTGCCTGAGCCACCTCTATAAAGAGGTCCTGGGCGGGGGGAGGGGGGCATGGGATCAACAAGAACAACCACCTCACAGGCTGGCACTGGACAAGGAGGAATCGGATCCAGTTGTGCCTGATCTTCCACTCGGGGAGTGAATAGAGGGTCATCCCTGGAAGGGGGGGGGCACCACATCCTGGTGTTCCCCATCACGCGCCGGTGGAGCACCTGCGATTGTGAGTCAGTGATGAGTGCCACCTGGTCCTGAGGAGGGCGGTCAAGTCTACTGTGGTCAGCCCATGGGCACTGGTGGTAAGTATGCCCATGCTCATCACAAAGTTTGCACTTCCTTCGGTTAGGGCAACCGAGACTCACATGACCATAGGCCAAGCAGGTATTACATCGCAGCTCGGTGCACGTATGGCTGAGATGGGTCCTCACCCTACACTTATGACAGATGCGTGGCTGACCGGGGTAAAAACACAAACCTCAATCCCTACCAATATAAAAACTGCCTGGCAAATGGGAAATACCCCTATCCATCTGTCTCAATTGTACTTCGATTTTCCAGCCCCCTGTCCATACGAGGTCCTAGTCCAAAATAGGACGAGGGGCCTCGAGAATGTCGCAGCACTGCCTGAGAAAGTATTGAACATCCACTATGCTCACGCCCTCATTAAGAAAAAGAAGAGTGATGATCTTCACCGTAGACTTCGTAAGAGTGATGAGCATAAAGGGCGCCCATAAAGGCTGGGATTTAACCAGTTCATATTTCGCCCAAAACCTCTCTAATGTGTTAACATTCTTAAAACTCAGATCATAGATGGATTCCCCCTTAACATGTATGAAGGCAAACAATTCATTGGCAGAAATACCCAAAGAATCATGCAACATTGAGTGTAACACTGTCTGTCAGGTGCATTAGAGAGATCTCCAAAAAACTTGAGTCGGACAGCATTCCTACGCTGAGCAGGGGTCCCCAAATTTTGAAAGAGGTCGCCAAGGTGAAATGGAGGGTCCAGCAAAGTCTCATCTGTGGGAAGGGGAGGCAAAGCTGGGTCAGCAGGACAGTGCTGGGAGTCGTCTTCAGAGGAAGAAAGCTGTGAAACTGGAAGTCCTGGTACCAAAAGTGAGTCCTGCACAGGCACAGAGCAAAGCGGAGAACTCGACAGTTGGCCAACAGTTGGGATGCGGGTGGGAGGGGTAGAATTGCGGGGTAAAGTTTCCGAAAGCAGTTGCTGTGGTAAAGGAGCAACAATGGTAGGAATTCTGGTAGTCGAATTCTCTGAGATGATGTCCGCGGTGCTGACTGCTCGGGGAGAACTCCAAGATGCACCAGGAAGTCGTTGGATCCAACACACAGCACGGAGGGCGGAAGCCGGGGACCAGACTGGATCAGGAAGCGGTGAGTCCCTGAGAACAGCCATGGGAGCAGAAGATGAAGCAGAAAGAGGCACTACAACACCGGTAGGGATCATAACTGGTCCCTGTTTTTGTTGAAACGAGCTTAGCGGCTTGGGAACAGACTGAGCTGAAGTAGATGGTAGGGCAGTGTGCAAGGTATCTTCCTCCAGGACCATTTTGTCGAAACTGGGAGCGACGCTGCGAAAAGACATGTCACAGTTGCGAGGAGGTAAGGGGAGCATTGCAGACCTCAGGAACGGTAGTTAGTAAAGCATCCTCGGTCAGCGTTTCAGCAGGCTGAATGATAGGCTCAATAGGAGAGGAAAGCACTCCAACGCAGGAATCCAGAACAGGCACAGTGTCAGTCAGACCATTACTGTGAGAACACTGCTGAACAATAGGCTGAGAAATATCCATAGGAGCTTGAGATTGCAAAGCCACTTCACAAGCACACCCACCAGGGTCCGGGATGGCAGCCATCTTGGGTAGCAGACCAAAACGGCCAAAGAGTCCCCCTACTGCAGAATAGGGGAATTTCCCCGGTGTCCTGGCCAAATTTCCCTCATTCACTAAAAATACTACCAACAGCTTAATCTGGTTCAATTTCAGTTGCTTATCATCTGTATCCCCTCTTCCTCCCAGTCGCCCCTGAAAAAGGGACTTCTAGGTCCAGTGGGCTTACCAGGCCAACAAAATTCAATAAACAAACAAACAGATAACTATGTTAAGGAAAATTACGTTAAGAATTAACTCTCAGGTAGGGTCTAACTGACCTCACAAAAGGGTTGGGGAGATGCATCCTGAAATGATCCTACATCTGGTGAAAGTGTGATGTATTATTTTTGGACTCTGAGAGAGACAGTCTCTGGACTTTAAAGCACTTAATGGTAACAGATAGGAAAGAACTTTAGTATTTGAAATAGGATTTTGTATTCTGTAACTTTCCATTGTTTTTTAATATGACTGTAGGATAATGATTGAATTGTTCTGTGTCTGTTTTTTTCCTGTTTTACAATTGTTTAGTAAGTCATAATTTCTTTAAAATACTGCCTGTGCTCTTTCTGTTATTTTACATGTGATTGCTGAATCTGTGTTTAATTCTGACAGCTCATAAGAGCTTAAATGGTGTTGCTAAGCTTACTTAAAAGGTAAGAAATACCTAGGTCGCATATAGAATTGTAAAGGTACTTTTGGAAACCTGGCTTGGTGCCCTTGGTTGAAGGACTGTACTGCATTCCCGAAGAGGGTACATATCTGAGCCTGAAAATTGGGTATGCTAGCATAAGGTTCCCATTTTGACTCCCTCCAGAACTCAAGGCTAATAGGTGACTCGGACCCAAAACAGACAGGAGGGTTACCCTGTCTGTCACCTGTTCACACTTTAGCACTCTGAGGTTGGCATTGTGGGAGCAGAGGGCCTGACCTGTGGAGTGCGTTTATGACAACCACCACCTTGTCATATTACTGTCCCCTCTTTCTCATATGCTGGTTATACCTTGTGACCACTAGGGGATCACTAATGTAATGTAATGTCAGCTACCTTTTTTCCCTTATATACTTCTTTCCCCTTGTCTCCTGGCTACTAACCCTTACCAACCACCCTTACCCCTCACTCCACCACACATATTTCTCAATCTGCTCCACCTGTGACTCGATCCCTCAACCTTCTGCATTGTGGGCAAGCACTCTACCACTGCGCTATTCTGTGGGGAATAACGTTGAACAGAAAGTTTTATTCCACCTCCTCCTCCCACACCACTCTTTCCCCTTGAGCAAATTTCCCTACCTCCCCACCTTGCCTACTTCCTCACACACACCACCTTGAACTTGCCTCCTCACTGCCAGTCCAATCATTGTGACTATGCTGTCCATTACAGTACTTCACCCTCTTATTATTCTTATGTTAGTTATGGACACCACTGTCCCTGCCTGTCCCGCTGCCATTTCTACCCTCCACTCTCCAATCCTAACTGACGTCATACCATCATCATACACCTTAAGTGCCCTCACAGTCCACCATCCTGTGCCCTCAATGCCGATCAATTTCAGTGCTTACTCCCGGTCTGTCCCACCCCTCTTACCGTTAACACACATTGCCTCGCTTACGGTGCCAGTGTTATCCACATGCTGTCAAACCCCGAACGTAAACTTCTTAAACATATGCTCTACTGTAATGCCCTTCTACTCCTGTTACTGTCAGGCAATATGCACCCTAACCCTGGTGCCCTGCAGCCACCACTCACCAGTGTCAATAAACCCAATGGCCTTAAGATTGCATTCCTTAATATCTGCAGTCTTCTACGAAAGCTTGACAAACTGCAAGTCCAGGTACAACAGCACAAACCAGACGTCCTGGCAGTTGCGAGAGCTTGGCTGGTCTCCCAAATCTCCTGATTCCGCTGCTATTTACCTTTCAGACACACTTCCAGGACATGCCCTCCCAACCTTGTCTGCCGGGAACATTGCCCAGGCACTGTTCTCAAAATAGCCCTTGGTAACAATGGGAAGTCTCTCATCATCATGTCAGTATATATCCCACCAAGGAACACAGCAACAGGCCTTGACATGGTCCTGGACTACATTACCAACCTGTCTAGCCATACTGAGGTGGTTGCGCTAGGCAATTTTAATATCAGTTGGCTTGTACCAGACGCTGGCGTATTCAAGGATGCTGCTGTTGACCTCTCACAAGCGGTCCAAACTCCAACTAGGATCAATTACAGAATGGGAACCTGCACTCTAATTGACCTCATTCTTACCAACTGCCCTGACAGGATTACTGACACTGTGGTATTACCTGACTCCTTTAGCGACCACTCCCTTATCATGTGCCACTGGTTGACTAAGTGTCCCAAAAGCCCCAGTAAGCTGTCATACCAGCGCATATTCAGGCAAGGACAACTTGAGCAATTTTAAAACTACCTCCGCCAGTGTGACTGGGCACCAGTTGTCACAGCCACAAGTGTGGACCTAGCATTGGGGCACTTTATATCCACTGTTAATTAGGGATGCACGGATAGTAAAATTTTGCCAGATACCGGATTTCAGATAGTTAAGTATACCAGCCGGATCGGATTGGATAGTTAGGGGGTTAGATAGTTTGAAAAAAACACCAAACACAAGTATTTTTATAAACAAGTTTATTACATACAAAAACAGTACTTTTTTTTCTTAAAATACCGTAAATTCAATAAATATGACTATTGCCACATTAAATCTACTCATGCTTTGAATTCCATTATGTCGTTCTTTAAAAACAAAAGCATGTTTGCATTTTCTGGGGAAAGTCTCGATCTTCTATCTGTGATGATATCTCCAGCTGCACTAAAAACACGTTCACGTGGGACACTGGTTGGTGGTACTGACAGAAATCTCTTTGCTGTTGTTTGCCAAAGTTGGAAACCTGTGTTCATTAAGCTGCCAGTATTGAAGAGGGTCTTGTGTGGATTTCTTAGGAACTATGCCCTCAGCGATGTAAGTTTCCAGTTATGTGTTCTGCTGTTGCTCTGTCCTCTCTCATCCTGCTCTGAAGCTGCAAAAAAAAAACAAAAAAAAAACTAAGTACTCCTTAACACACTCAAAATCGAAATATAATTTAATGCCGTGTTACATACACTCTTGTGGTATTGAGTAGTTCTGGGTGAAAGTCTCCCATGGGTCATCTCCAGCCTCTGTCTTTGCCGCAACCTTGCTGGTACCACATGGTGTTTCTCAGGAGGATCTGGATTTGGGCCCCATCCACTAGCTCCTCCAACAATTGCTTGACTACTGCTTTTGCAAAGCTTTTACCACATCTGTCCAAAAGAGGTGCGGCTTGTAGTGGGTATCTAGCAGAGTAGCAGCCACTACCTCCTTAATATCCTCATATTGTGAGGATGTAGTGTCCATTGCTGTAAGCAGTGATCTTCTCATGCTGAGGAGACCAGGAATTTTTATTTCTTCAGTTGCATGGTATATCACTGTTGCTGTTGGTATTATGTCTGATAAACAGGCATTATCAAGGCTCAGCCTTTTTCGTTTCACTTTCAAAGGGCTTCAGGATGGAACAGACACTCTCTGATAAAGACTACTGGGAAGATGTTAATGTTCTGTTGTCTGTTTCAGAGGCATAAACTGTAAGCACCCTGCGTTCCAGCATATAGTATGAACTGTTCCAGCGTGTTGGTACATCTTATGTAAACTGGTGGACAGGAACCTGTAGTGTTGTTTGTAGGGATGTGAGTTTCTCAGTTGCAGTGTGTTTGAAATGTCTAACTATTGCACGGCCATTGGCTAATAAATCTTTGACTGCCTTTTGTTTCATTATGGCTTCATTGATTATGAGCTGGAGTGTATGAGCCATACATCCCACACTAGGTACTGCTCATAGCTTGATTGCTTTTGCAATATTTGGCCCATTGTCATGCAGCAGTAGGTGCCTCTGGCTGCTTTTTATAGAAAAACTGTCCAGCACCTCCAGGAATTCTGTTGAGAGGTTCTCCCCTGTGTGGCGCTCTGTTAAATGGTTCAATTCAAGCAGGGCAAATCTTCTACTAAAGGAAGCATTAACCCAGTGTGCTGTGATTACTAAATAAGATGTAGTTGAAAATTCATTTGTCCACGTATCAGTGGTAAAGCTTATAGAATTTACTTCGGCAGGATCAGACTTCATTCTGGTGCGAATGTATGCATACATGTCGGGTACAATTTGGTCAGAAAAATATCTTCTGGAAGTATGTTATATCTAGGCTCTCAGATAGACATCGATTTTTTAAATCCTGGGTTATCCACTATACTAAAGGGCTGCTCATCTATTGCTATCATTTCAGCAACTGCTTGTGTTGTACTCTGGGCATTAAGATATGGGTATGACCTCAGAATGCAAGCCTCTATAGTCTGGTGCTCAATTTTTAACTTCTTCAAAGCAGGAGGCTTACAAGTGGTGCCGCTTAATTCTTTCTCAGACTGCATAAGAGCAAATTTATCCTTATGTTTGTTCCTGAGATGATTTAATAGGCAAGAAGTCCCATAAGCTTTCACTGACATCCCACGACTGATGTATGTAGGTTGTGGACACAAATTGCATTTTGCTTTAGAGTCACTTTTGCAACCCCCCCCCCACCGGCCCCCCTTGTTTAACTAGCAGGGTTTCTCCTCTCACCACAAGGGGGTAAAGAGAGGGGTGGGGGTTTACATTGTAAAATCAATCTACAGACATCCACTCTATGCAGCTACAATGGCCACCATATACAAGGTAGACTGGTCTGTTATACAACACAGACAACCAAGTGTGGCAACTACCTGGCACACGCCTGGTAGGGACCAATTGTCATGGCCGACAACCCGGGTCCCTGGGAGAAAACGTTTGCTTAGGACTACGCTAGGTTTGCACTTCTGGACAGGGGGCACCCAAGTAACTCCAGACACAAGGACGCAATAACATTACTGTCCAAACCAGGCTGGGATTCTAGAGTGTGGCTTTTATTCACATAACAGAGTAGAAATAATCACAAAGTGAAGATGGACCCCCATAGGGCTACACATACTGGTAATGCAGATTTCTAAGGTACAGACATTCCTGAATTCCCATTTAGCATAGGATGAAGAAAACACACACTGGTGAACACACTGGTTCCTACTGGAAATTGGCACATTGGGCCAGGTACTTTTACTGTTCCCATATTTCACAGGAGTAGAGGTGGTGGTACACATGACCACCAAGGAGTACCTACAGGCTCAGACCTTTCAGAACCCACTATACTTGGGTAAACTGAAAGAAAACAACTGACATACAGGGGTAAACACTTTTCTCAGACATTGGCCAGTTGTACTGAAGAAAAAGTAAAAGGTACCCTTCAGAACCCGTAGAGGTAAACTGGTTACTCCAGATGGAGGTCTCCCTCCTTTTGTTTCAAGCTTATACTCAGCCATTCATCTGGTTAATAACACCACACAACTGTAAAAACTGTAGAAGTTGTCTTAAATGTTTATCACACTTTACGTACTACACACACTCTCGGGTGTCAGAATTAAAAGTTCTGTACTTTGACAGTCACATAAAGGACTCTAAAGTAAGCAGAAAGCTTTTAAATCAAAGTCTGGGTGACAGAGTCCCTTTGTCAGAGAAAATCACCTCACAGGCATTGCAGGTACTCCTGGGTTCTACTCAGAAAACAAACAAGTTACTTACAGAGCAGTTGTCACAAGGCAGCTTCAAGGGTCCAAAAAGGACCAGGGGATTGAACCTGCATCCTGAAGTTCATGGGAAAACCATAGGACAGGGTCTCCACCACTTCCTGAACTGGTACAGTTGTCAACCACTAGGGTGAGAACTTAAAAAACACAAACTGGTGGCTCTCTGACAGAGCTGAATGAGGAGCTGCCTAACACTATAGCCTCCTCCACTGAACTCCAGCTACAGACTCACGGACATTCTAAAGCTAGTTCCCTAGCAGCTGGCCAGTGTGGCTCATGCTGCTGTGACAGTTCTATATGACATCATCCCTCCAGAGCTCAGCAGAGACTGAGAACAGAGAGAGACAGAGTGAAACCTATTTAACTGGCATTTCACTAGCTGCCTTCCCTGCCTACCACTGATTCTAACTGGGATTCTAGTAACCCGTGGGAACGAGGGGGTTACACCACCCTAAGCCAGGAAAATGACTGTCCCCAGTCATTACTGTACCAGGCACCAGACCATCCCACCCTATGTGTTTACGGGGAGGTAGCGCTACCTTCTCCCCTACTATGTGCCAGCACAGGCAGACAACACTAAGGGCCTAGAGGCTTTTGGCTGACACATCAGCCCCTCCACTAAGATCTCACTAGTGAGAATCAGTGGCTTTGGGAGAACTGCCCACAGCATGCCCTAACAGACCAAAACTGTGACCCCTACTGCAGGTCAGGACCACAGCCTGTCTATGCCCCAACCCTCTAGGGGGAAAACCTATCTATCCAGAATCTACCCAAAGGGGAACCTCTCCCCAACCCAGGGCACCTGCAAATCAAACACTATACCAAAGCATTACACTCCTACAATCCCCCACACATACACCTGTGGAAGAAGTAAGCATTAAACCATGAGAAAGGAGGCTTCTACTAGGGAGTTAATGCATGGTGGGGGGGAGTTGTGGCTCGAGGCTGAAGGCCGAGTGCCTACAACAACCCAAACATGCATTAATTCCCTAGTAGAAGCCTCCTTTCGAGGGGCTTAATGTGCTTGTAACGTGGATAACATTTGGTTCATAATATATGTGCTTATCATTCATATTATTGAAATGAGAGTACTTTTATTAATAGGTCAAGAAATAGAGAACAACATGTTTGATATCTATATTTTTAATGTTAAAAACATTGAAAAAATATGGATCCTGAGGTTTTCCCTAAAACAACATTTTTTAACATTGTGGTTAACACTATTAAGAAACTGTTTTAAATGACAACTGTTGTCTGTTATATTCTCATAAAATACTTCATATTTTCTACACTTAAAACATTTGTGTGAAACACAACCGACAGGAATAAAAAACTTCTCCTGAATGAGTGGAAATGAAGAACTGTGTAATATGGCACCATCTCACTTGCATATTGAAAATATCATTTTTATTACAGTAATATTTGAAAATGTCATTTGCTTGCACTGAATTACACGTCGAGGTACAATTAAACTACTAATCTGATGTCTACATGTCATTTTTACTGGAAAACTACAATGAGAAATGAAAGGAATGAACACTAAATATATTGGATCTAACATTGGAGAACACCTCATTTGCATATCTCCGTCACTGTACTAACCATGCGCAACAGCAACTACCAACATTTGATTTGTAACATATTTCTTCAGTTTCTCTAACTGTGCACTGCTACTCATTTGAAATTTACAAACAAAATTGTGCTGAAATATTCATAAACTACATTACTAATGACCTGTGTGGTGAACTTAACTTCTGGTTGGGACTAGCGTAGTAATTAAACTTTACAGTGCCGTTCATGGTGAAATCTGAGAGGTTAAATAGATTAAACGGCATCTGTGAGGAGGGTATGTGTATCGGAGAAGAGGGTGTCTCAGCAGATATAGACGTGTCACGTGATGTCGCCTGTGATTTGCAGTCTGACCCTGTATCGGGTACTTTTACTTCTGGCTCTGCTGCATTCACAGTTCTACCTTCAACAAGCTCCTCTCTGTGTACATGTTTGCTTTTACTATGGCAACTACTGATCTCACTTGGTCTGTCCACTGTTTTATCAGCACCTCCTAATAGAATGGAAGACCACTTCTTCCGATCTTTGTTTGATGGACTCCAGTAATTTCTAAGGCTGGTCTCGCATCTGTGACCAGTTACTGACATAATTTCACAAGTTGCGAGACCTGCCTCGGAAAGAATGTGCACCGCAGTGCTTCTGACTGAATGATTAGTATACCTAACAGATAACTCAAGCATCTTCACATATCTGAGACATTAGGTTTCCCAAATAATTGCGCCCCATTGGCTCTCTGCTATACCAACATTGCTTATGGTGCAGAACTTCTGGTATCTTCAATGGGTGAAAGTACAATAATGGAGCATTACTGGGACATCTGGTCAAATGCTGAAGCATTGCTACAGGATAGTCAGGGCTTCCAGGCTGAGAGTACAGTACACCTCTAAGGAGCTGTTTGTTGGGTTCAGATATACGATTGTGTTTTTTTGTACTCTCATTAAATGATAAAGCAATGTACTCTTGACCACTTTCATCTACTTTTATTTGAAAAGAATCCTGTTTCAATTGCTGTACCCCCTCTCTACCCCTTCTAGCTAATCCTAGCTGAAGCTCAAACCACAGTCTGCGTACAAGGCCATACGCAGACTGTGGTGACAGTTTACTACAGGATCTGATTTTGTTTAAATCACCCTCTGATATTCTGGGGTGGTACGTTGCTGTGTCCTGACCATCTCTACTATATTGCTTTAAAACAACAACGAAGACATTGTTTGCAGAGCAGAACTCTGCATCTGTGGCTATGTTTACTTTTGGATTAATATCAACACTGTTCATATACCTATTGAGTCCTGCTCTTAGACCTATGAATGAACTTATGCTGTATTGCTTTCCCTGTTCTGTTCTCACTGTGGCATAAAACATTCACAAAATATTTGCCAGTTCTGCTGTAGGTATTACACTTAAGCCTACTGACAAGTTCTTTGAGGTCATCTAATCTGAAAAGACGGTATAAGTTCATCCTGAAGTGTTCTTCTGTGTGTTTGGCTCCAACGTCCTGCGCTCCAGTTCATTAACCTCATCACTGGACAGGACAGTATGTCTACATAATTGTATTCTTACTTTTCATCCCCTGCACATCTGCTGCTTCACTTATATGCTTCTTTTTCTCCTTGCATTTATTTCTCATTCCCTCCACATCTGCTGCTTCGCTTATATGCTTCTTTTTCTCTTTGCATTTATATCCCACAACAGAAAGCCTGTCATTCTCTGTCTTTCTTGTGCTACTTGGCTAACTGACCTGCACAGTACCACATACTGTTTCACTCTCCTTTCTCCCTCCTAATACATGGCTTCCCATGACAGTCGAAGCTTTCAGCTTTGCCGTGCGAATAGACTATTGATCCTTTCTGTTCTCTGCACTTTCACTACCTTCTGCACTTGGCTGCACTTCATGCCAGTTTTGGGTATCTACCCAATGACTAATTCCCATCACACCACATAACGTGAATGTGGCATCCATTGCCATTCTGTTCAGTCGCTCACTTCTGTGCTGAATGAAAAATAAGCTTGCAGTCCTTTTAATACTGTGGTACTGAGACAGCAGTATGCACCACCTACAAGACACAGATTTTGTGTATATAAAGTCAGTGGCAGCCTGGGCGGGTGGGTGAGAGAGAAACGACCTGTAACACGTCGCAAATTTAACTGTTACTGGGACAGATTTTGCCTACATAAACTCACTGGCAGCCTAGGCGGGTGGGTGGGAAAGAAGCTAGCATGCCTTCACTACTAATATACTAAGGCTGTCAGCTCTGAATATCTAGCTCAGTTCCGGATTGCGCGGTTCAATTTCACCTCGCTGCACACAATGAGCCATTCAGGTCAGATCGACAGACTGATTTAACATATCAACGTCTGACTACCATGACAGCTGTCACTTTGCTGTCACATTTGAGTTTTGCTGTAATTCAACAAAACAGCTACCAATGGTACAGACACTGCCTTCAAAAAATATAGTTCACTGGTTGTAGTGCTGCACAAGTCATCAGGGGTGCCACATAGTACTGCAACAGTGGGTATTACTGGAGAATTAATACGTGCTCCAACACAGTCACATGATGCCATCTGACCACTAATACACGATTTGTAGTGTTATTAATATCCATGTTACAAAAATTGTTAACACATGTTAACCAATTCTCAATTCAAAAGCACTCTACAAAAACAGGAGAACTTGGATGAGTTCCCACTTCCTCTTCTAGTCTTCTCTTCTTTCTTCACCTGGAAGACCTGAAAGAGAAAATGAGACAAACAAAACACCCCAAATTTGCAAGACACAGTACTATACTCCCTTCCATCAAAAACACTGGAGAATCCCAAAATATTTTATAGAAAAGTTAGAAAAGTAAAAATCAGTAGAAAATCTCTAACATTATGTGCAGTACACCTTTTGGGGAGATGGAATGCCGTAAATGTCCCAACTAGTGACAAAACAGATGTGCCCGAAGGCAAGATCCATAAAAGAGTCTCTCCTGGGCTGGAGCCCACTGAAGCACAGTTCTTGAAGTACTGTAGTCCCAAAGAGGAGTCTTTGTGGACAGTTCAACAGTTTGTAGTCTGCCAGGTGTATGGTGTGTATTGGAATGTCAATAAAGTAAGAAAAGTCTGGACTTACCAGTCCCTTGAAGAACGAACAAATGGAATCACCTACTTCTCCCACTGAAGACTCTTCCTTCCCTGGCAGCATTGTTCGGATACAGCTGGGTGGATATCTTCCGGAAAACAGATGATGAAACAGGAAACTGCTGGGTTGATGTCATCTCGGAAATCGAACCAAGGAACAGGAACCAACAGCTAGGGTGATGTCATCCGGTATCCCAGGCGATGAATCAAGAAAAAAAAAGCTAGGTTAAGGTCATCTGGAAGTCCAGGCGAGGAGACTGGAAAGGCACACTGCAGGTCTGATGAACCTTGGTCACACCTTGAATCCTGGAACACCAGTCTGGTGGAACACATAGGTACAGCAACTGCTGGATGGCAGACACCTCGCTGTCGCTGCTTCCCTCGGGGTGGGCATGGGCATATTCTCAGGGAGTGGCATCATTAAGAGTAGTATCTCTCTGGGTCAGGTGTAAGAACTATGACCCCATCTGGACGTTCATAATTGATGTTATAGAAAGTCTCATTTCCTGATTTGTCCACATATCGTACAATGTCCATGAACAATGTCCTGCCCAATTTCCAAAACTTTAGTCTATCATTTATGACTGTGTTTTTGACACAAGGGGTCACACCTGGATGCAGATTCTTGCTGGCTTCTTCCAGTAACCAGGCTTTCCTGTTTTGCTCAGTCTCCTCCCAGACTATCTGAGGAAAGGTAGGGAAAGGACATTCCATATACAGTATAGCATTTGCTCTCCTACAAACCAGTCTCTCCTCCTTACTACTCTTCTCTAGTACACGACCACTGGCATGGCTGGGGTTGGCCAGTCCTGGCTCAACCAGTGTTGCATACAAAGTCCAGTAAAACCTGTCCCCTACCATATCTGCAGGCAGGGTAGTGGAGTCACCAACTTCTGTCTCTGGTTCCTCCGAAGCAAGAGCTTGAGGCCGCAGACTGGGACCCTCAACAGAAAGATACACATCTTCCTCCTCCTCTTCAACACTTACAACCTGGGCCCAAAGACTGAGCAGTCATCCTCACTCCCGAGACAGTCCACTGTTCACTGAGCATGGAGGTAGACCACCTCCCATTCTAAAGTTTCTTGAACTTCGTCCTCCTCAACTAGGCCCCTCTCAACATGGGTCCATGGATCCTTCCTCCGTACTGTCCATTTGCGACACAGGTATGGAAACATCACAAGGAATCTGCCCTTGCAGTAAATCTACACTCTCTTCCTTTGGGTCACACTTTGCTGGGCCCCCCCCAACAGGTTCAACCTGGTGATGTGTGCTGCTACGTGCAGGGTTTTGTACTTTGGTCCAGGTGGGAGCCAAATGAATTCTAGGTGCTTTGGACAGACCATACTTCACTAAGCAACCCGAACATTGAGGAATTAAGAAAATGTCCCTTCCAGTCTTGAGGCACATTAGGCATACTCTCACAGGGTAGTTGGGAATTGCAACATGAGAAGGCAAACCGTCACCATAGAAACATTGCTCTATTTCTTATAGCTTGACAACCTCCTCAGGTATCATAGCTCGGGCATGATCCGGGTAGCAGGATGGTCCCGAAGCCATGTCTGTAAATAAACACATTAAAGTTCATTGTTACTACACAGTTCACGATACTTGGAACAGTCTCTTAAAATGGCTCCCTGCTGCTGTGTTTACGTTACTGCCCCACCCTGTAATGGTGGCGGCAGCACTCCTGATGCATCAACAAATCTGTCTCTGACTCAAGCAACTGCGCACCCGACTTTCTGCTACTGATAATTTGTTCAAACTGTAACAATTGCACTGCTTTCACATTTCTCAGCACATTCATATGATTTCTGGACTTTACGATTAACTTTAATCAATTTTACTTGCTCAAAGTCACTAAAAGCCACAATATTTCTAGGAACAGGATTGCCTGCTAGGGTGGTAAAGAGAGGGGTGGGGGCTTACATTGTAAAATCTATCTACACAGCACTCTATGCAGCTACAACGGCCACCATATACATGGTAGACTAGTCTGTTATCAATCAATCAATCAATCAATCACTTTATTTAACCAGGCATAAACACCATTGAGCAAGCTCATTTTCAAGGTGGTCCTGGGCATTAATACAATACAGTACACTTCATAAGATTACAATTACGGTGGACAATGGTGCAAAAAAAAAGGAAAAAACATTGTGAAGGTGCCGGTCAATATGGGCCTATACATACAACATAATTAACATGCAAAGGTACATAGTGATAAGCTTTACTGAAATGAGAAGAGACAACAATCCCATATAGTCTCCACAGAGTAAGAGCTCATACCTAAATGATAAAAAATAAGGAAGTATTAAGGAATAGGGTAGAAATTGGGGTGAAAGAGCAGGCAGCCAAAAGGGAGGCCAGAATAGGTAAAAGGTAGAGAATAGGCAGGGCCATCTTGGATTAAGGGAACTAGGCTTGTAGGTCCTAGGTTTCTGTTGTTAGGAATGTGGGGTGGATGAGATACTTAGGCGTAGGATTTGAGAGTGGCACCTGGGGCTTAGGGGTCATTGGTGTCTGAAACAGTTGCATGATTCCTTCAGATAATCCGTTAATAGAGCTTTGAATGTGAAAATGCTTGAAAGTGAGGATAATTTTAATGAGTCTTGCATAGTGTTCCAAAGTGATGGAAGTGAGAAGTTGATTGCTGCTGAGCCAAGGATAGTTTTCATTCTAGGAATCTGGAAGCAGATTAAGGAGAAGCGTCTCAGGCCATAGGAACCTTTAGCCCGTTTGAAGATGTTCGAGATGTATGCAGGGAGGTTATCAGATAATGCTCTAAAAAACCAGAGGAGAGCATTCCTTTTTCTTCTAGTTGAGAGTGAGGTCCATCCCAAAACCTGGTATAGACGGCAGTGATGTGTACTATAGGCTAGATTTAAGATAAATCTTAAAGCCCGGTGGTAAAGGGTGTCCAGTTTGTTTAGCATCGTTGATGGGCAATGACTGTAAAGGAAGTCAGTGTAGTCCAGTATAGGTAGGAATGTAGTTTGTACTGGTCTCATTCTGGCTTCTAACATGAGTAGGTGTTTAATTCGATAGAATAAACTTAATCTCTGTCTTAGTTTCTTCGAGGTTTAATTTAAGTGGCACAGAAAGTTGAGCTTGTGATCCAGCCAGAACCCTAGGTATTTAAAGGTATCAACTACTTCAAGGGGTTCATCTAAGAGTGTTCGGATCTGTTTGATACGTGAACATCCGGAAGTAGACTTTGGTGAGAGAATCATTGCTTTAGTCTTTTTGGCGTTGAGGAGGAGCTTATGAGTGAGAAGGTTGTATTGGAGGGTGACGAAGTCTTTCTGTAAGTACTCATGGGCCAGATCCAAGGATGAGTTTGTGGTATAGAATACAGTATTATCTGCGAATAAGTGCACATTTGCTGTGCCCAGCTGCGAGTTCAGATTATTAATGTATATTGCAAAGAGGATAGGGCCCAGGATGGAGCCTTGTGGGACTCCTCGTAACAAGGATTTTTGTGGGGACAGATCTCCTATGGCTTTGACTTGTTGTAACCTATTGGTTAGGTAGCTGGGGAACCATGTAATGGCAGAACTATCAAGTCCGATGTTACTCAGTGCAGTAAGCATGATGGTATGATCCACAGTATCGAAGGCCTTATTTAGATCAAGGAAGAGGGCAAATACATGCTTCTTAGAGTCCAAGGCCATTTGCCAGTCTGTAGTTACTTTGGCAAGGGCCAATACTGTACTGTGATTGGCTCTGAAGCCGGACTGAGCAGAGTTTAGCAACTTTTGTGAATCCAAATGTTCTCTAAGTTGGATGTTGACAATTTTTTCAAGTAATTTAGAGAGGACGGATAGTATAGAAATAGGCCGGTAATTGTTCAGATCACTCGGATCCCCAGTCTTGAATAATGGTAGTACAACACAGACAACCAAGTGTGGAAACTACCTGGCACACACCAGGTAGGGACCAATTGTCATGGCCAACAACCCAGGTCCCTGGAAGAAAACATTTGCTTAGGACTACGCTAGATTTGCATTTCTGGACAGGGGCACCCAAGTAACTCCAGACACAAGGACGCAATAGCATTGTCCAAATCAGGCTGGGATTCTAGAGTGTGGCTTTTATTCACGTAACAGAGTAGGAATAATCACAAAACAAAGATGGCCCCCCGTAGGGCTACACATACTGGGAATGCAGATTTCTGAGGTTCAGACATTTCTGAATTCCCGTTTAGCATAGGATGAAGAAAACACACAGTGGTTCCTACTGGAAATTGGTACATTCAGCCAGGTACTGGTACTATTCCCATATTTCACAGGAGTAGAGGAGGTACACACGACCACCAAGGAGCACATACAGGTTCAGAACTTTCAGAACCCACTATACTGGGGTAAACTGAAAGAAAACAACCCAAATACAGGGGTAAACACCCTTCTCAGGCATTGGCCAATTGCACTGAAGAAAAAGTAAAAGGTGCCCTTCAGAACCCGTAGAGGTAAACTGGTTAGCTCAGATGGGGTGGTCTCCTACCTTTTGCTTCCAAGCTTATACTCGTCCATTCATCCGGTTAATAACACCACACAACTGTAAAAACTGCAGAAGTTGTCTTAAATGTTTATCACACTTAACGTACTACACACACCCTCGAGTGTCAGAATTAGAGGTTCTGTACTTTGACAGTCACACACAGAACTCCCAACGTAGGCAGAAAGCTTTTAAACCAAAGTCTGGGTGACAGGGTCCCTTTGTCCGAGAAAATCACCTTACAGGCATTGCAGGTACTCCTGGGTTTTACTCAGAAAACAAACAAGGTACGCACAGAGCAGTTGTCACAAGGCAGCTTCAAGAGCCCGAAAAGGACCAGGGGATTGCCCCTACATCCTGAAGTTCATGGGAAAACCATAGGTCAAGGTTTCTACCACTTCCTGAAGTGGTACAGTTGTCAACCACTAGGGTGAGAACTTAAAAAACACAAATTGGTAGCTCTCTGACAGAGCTGAATGAGGAGCTGCCTAACATTGCAGCCTCCTCCACTGAACTCCAACTACAGACCTGCAAATATTCTAAAGCTAGCTGCTCCCTAGCAGCTGGTCAGTGTGGCTCATGCTGCTGCAACAGTAGTATATGACATCATCCCTCCAGAGCTCAGCAGAGACTGAGAATAGAGAGAGACAGAGTGAAACCCATTTAACTGGCATTATAAAAAGGGTCTCAGAAATGCTACAATCTGATTGGCCATTAGGATTCCAACAGCCTTACATTAATCCATGTTATACTGTCATGTACAGCCTGATTAGCATAGCACATAGATTCTTCCTGTCAGCATTCTATCCTCTAGCACTGCTGAATGTGTGGAATGATGCATTCTGATTTTGAACCAGCATTCTTAAACTGTTCGTGGAAGAACTATTTTATTAAAAATCTCCCTCTAAATGAGGAAGACATTCAAAAAGTATACTTTTAACACTTTTCTTTTAGAATCATTTTTTTATAATAGCAATAAGGCACTCCCAGGAGTTAGATTAACAGTCAGTTAACCACCCCTAGGGGCAATGTGGCACTCGGCTGCGCCTCATGCCACATTACACCCCTAGGGGGTGATTAACAGACTGTTAATCTAACCCCTGGTCATGCCTTATTGCTTAATTTCACTAGCTGCTGTTCCTGCCTACCACTGATTCTAACTGGGATTCTAGTAACCCCTGGGAACAAGGGGGTTACACTTTCATTTTCTATAGTGCAGTGGTTCTCAAATGATGAGGCCAGCCTCCCAAGGGAGGCCCCAAACTGTTCCAGGGGAGGCCCAGTCAAGTCTGAGAATGTACAGTATTTAAATTTTAAGTTTTGGATGTTTTGCCTGAAGGGAAGAAGCAAACTAAATATGGATAATGGCAGGTAGATTTCTTTACTTACGCACAAAGTTGTGACCAGGAAAGGCTCATTGAGCCAAAGCTTATTTCTAGGTGTGTATTTATGTGTAAATTGGTGACTAGGAGGCATACTGAGTCACAGCTTGTTTCTAGGTGTGTGTTTATATGTAAATTTGTGACCAGAAGGCATACTGAATAAAAGCTTGTTTGTACATTGTTTATATGCAAATTAGTGACTGGGAAAGGCACACCGAGTCAGGGCTTTTCAGGTGTGACCTGGGTTACTTACAGGAAGTGGCTTGACAATAGGGGAAGAGATGAAGTGGCTAGGTTAGTTGTTCCAGATAGAGAGGGAGCACAGTAAAAAGGGCCCAAAAGTCAGAAAAGTGGAGTGACAAGGATAGATTGAGGTGTGTTGGGTGAAGAACAGTAAGTTGAATACAATGGGAATACACTCAGTAAACTTTATTAGTCTCACTTTATTCCTGTTGTACTGTGCATAGTATGATTTTTCTCTACGGGGAGGCTCAAAAGTTTTTCCATGGCTTGGGGGGAGGCTTACTATCACAAAGTGTGAGAACTAATGCTATAGTGAAATACTTCCACACCAAACTTTTTTGACACATAGCTATGGTAATAGAAAAACACAAAACAGCTGCTGGCAGATCTTGGAGCTGATTAAGTGATGTAGTGAGTAGAATCAAATTAGCTGTCAATTGGAAGCACTTAGCCACACCCACATACCAATGGCCAAATTCACATGTAAAACACTCAGTCTGAAACTGTCCCTCTTAGTGCAGCCTGCACTTTGAAACTGTAGCAAGTTAACAGCTCATTCAGAAAACAAACGCAGAACTATTTGTCCCCTTTAATTTCAGCAGCTTTCTGCTCATACACCCTTCACAGCAAGTACCAGCATCCAGCAAGGCGGATGGGAGAAGTGACATTGGCAGTGATGCCATGATGCCAGGGCACACCACTTCCTCATGGAAAGATGAAAAATGCTATCCAGGCTCCGGGGAGACAGAGCACCAAGGAGCTATTCCTCATGACTTCTCACCGACCTCCCTTCCAGCTTCTGATGAAATCTGGATTGTCGGGGTGTAGGAAAACCGCGGCTCCATGGGGCGAGCAAGAAGGGTGATGGTAGGTGGCGAATGTGGGGGCAGTCTCCATAGGTGCTCCTGAGGATGTGGAGCTTAGTAAGAGGGGGGAGGGGTGGGAATAGAGATATAAAAAAAAAGAAGAAATACAGGCAATAGTTACAAAACTTAAAAATGATAAAAGTCCCGGCCCTGATGGTTACGGGGCAGAATTTTATAAAACAGCATGGGAATGGATAAAGACCTGTTGACAAGGGCAATGCAAGAAAGCCACCGAAAGGCAGAATACTTACCCTCCTGGTCACAGGTCACAATATCAGCAATTTTAAAACCTAATAAGTCTGCCCATATGTGTGACACTTGTTGACGATTTTGGCGTTGAATCAGGATTATAAGATTTACACAGGCGTCCTGGCACACCGCCTAGACAATATAATGCCTTCTTTGATCCACCCAGACCAGGCGGGGTTCATCCCCACATGCCAGACCTCATATAATATAAAAAGAACCCTTTATCTGATAGAATATGCTTCCCTGTCTCATACTCCATTATTAATTCTTAGCTTAGATGCCCAAAAGGCATTCATCAGGGTCTCAGAGGGTTTCCTTCAGAAAACTCTAACTAAATTTGATTTCGCGAAAGATTTCATTAATAATATCATGGGTATAATAATAATAATTAATAATTATTTTATTTTTAAAGTGCTTTTCAAATTTCAAAGCGCTGTACAATCATATAAAAGTAAAACTATACAATCATCATTTTAATACAATATGAAACAGTCACAAAACCACCATTTTATAACCAGATCACATTATACTATAAAAAGGCCATGTGAAACAAATGAGTTTTAAGGCCACTCTTAAATTCCCCCAGGGAGGTGCACTGCCGTAACCGACAGGGTAGAGAATTCCAGAGAGTGGCATAAGAGAATGGACAGGAGGTATTCGTTCCTTTATAGTCATTGCAGCCATGTTGCGGTAGTGCAGGCTGAAGCCTATGACAGGGCTAACATTCCTTTACCACCCCCACCCTCCCACCCCGGATAAGGACTCCAGGAAAGTGGATGCCATGGCCAAAACACAGTATTTGTGCATCCTCTTTGGGACTCACGCAGGCTACTTATATGGCCTACACAACCAGGTACCAGAAATGCAGATGGGATACAATTCTGGAACTGGCTAAACAGGGCTCTCCCCAGCTAGCCAAGGAGCTGGAGGTGGTGGCTGCTGATGGAATTGAGGCATCCAAAATGCAGTTTCATGCTGCTGTGGATTCCAATGATGTGGCATCTAGAGTCATGGCTACATCTGTACCTCTCAGAAGACATGCTTCTCTCAGATGTACTAGCCTTTCACAGGATACCCAAACTAAGGCCATGGATTTTCCTGTAGTAGGTAACTCTGTTTGGGGAGCAGACAGGGGCTTACATGAAGAAAATGGATGAATACAGGACCACGTACACGAGTGCACAGGCCAAGGAAAGGCAGGCCACTCTGCACAAGCAGCAGTATAGGGGCAGGGGCAGGCCCTTTCAAAGGCCTTTTTACCAAGCCCAGGCCTCCTCTCCATTCCCACAGAGGGGGTTCTTCAGAGGGAGGGGTAGGAGGGGGATGAGCAGGGCTGCTCCGCCTCCTCTCAGTCTAAGGCTCCTGCCAAGCAGACACCCTGATGTGTCAGCCTGGATCGACTCCCCATTTCCAGTAGGAGGCAGGCTGGCTTACTACTTCCAGGCCTGGAAGTCTGTGACCTCAGACAAGTGGGTTCTGGAAGTAGTAAGCCATGGACTGGCCCTCAGCTTCAAAAAATTTCCAAAAAAGAGGGACAAGTCTTTTCCACCTGCATCAGTCTCAGAAACCCTTGCCCTAGCGGCAGAGGTTTTCTCTCTTCTAGCTCTCAGAGCTATAGAGAAAGTTCCTACTCAGCACAAGGGAAAATTACTGTATTCCAGGAACTTCCTCACCCCAAAGAAAACAGGGGAGTGGCGACCCATCCTAGACCTAAGGTATCTGAACAAACACATTTCAAAGTCCAAATTCAAAATGGTAACTCTGGGAATAATCCTTCTCTCTCTAAGGCCAGGGGATTGGCTAGCATCTCTGGACCTCAAGGATGCCTACTTCCATATTCCTATCAGGTGCTCCCACACAAAATACCTCAGATTCGAGTTGCCTTCAGGCCATTACTAATTCAGAGCCATGCCATTTGGCCTAACATCAGCTCCAAGGGTGTTCAAAAAGTGCCTTGCAGTAGTGGTGGCTTACCTCAGAAGACAGGGTATCATCATCTTCCTGTATCTGGACGACTGGCTTTTAGTGGGTCAGTCACCTTTACAAGTCAAGTCAGCTCTTCAAACTACCCAGGACCTACTCAGCTCCCTGGGGTTCCTTCTCAATCTTCCAAAGTCTGTACTCGAAGCAGTTCAACTTCTCACCTTTATAGGCATAGAGCTGGACACTGTACAAACAAAAGCCTTCCTTCCCCTGGCAAGGGTAAAGGCCCTAGTGGATCTCGATTCCTCCTTTCAACCTCAGGTCTCCCGCCCAGCAAGACAGCTCCTCTAGCTCCTGGGCCACATGGCAGCTTCCACGGCACTGGTGCAGGGAGCAAGGTTCCAGATGAGGGATATTCAGTTTCATCTGAGGCCTTTTTGGTCTCAAAAGAAGGATTCACTTACCAAACTGATTCCAGTGACTCAGACGCTGGTCCAAACTCTCCAGTGGTGGCTGGACCAGGACAACTTCAGACAAGGGGTTCCATTTCTCCCTCAAGTCCCATCAGTAATTCTAACTATGGATGCTTCTCTCCTAGGGTGAGGAGCCCACCTGGGAGCCCTGACAGCTATGGGGCTCTGGTCTCCACAGGAGCCTCTCCTTCATATCAATCTCCTGGAACTCAGGGAAGTTTTCCTAGCCCTGCAGAGCTTCTCGGATTCAGTCAAGGGCAAGGTGGTCCAGATCAGAACAGACAACACCACCACAATGTGGTACATCAACAAGCAGGGAGGCACCCGGTCCTCCGCCTTGTGCACAGAAGCCATGAAGCTGTGGTCTCTGGCCTATTCTCTTCAGACTTCTCTGGTAGCAGTTCACCTTCCAGGGAAGGGCAACGTACTAGCAGATGCTCTGAGCAGAATTTTACAGGGACACCATGAATGGTCCCTGGATCCTCACATCCCGAAGGTCATCTTCTCCAGGTGGAGAATTCCAGAGGTAGATCTCTTTGCAGCACTGGACAATCATCAACTTCCTCTGTTTTGTTACAGACCTCCAGTCCTGGGGACGGTTCCCCAGGATGCTCTCTTTTTGGTCTGAAAGGGTAGGTTTCTCTATGCCTTCCCTCCCTTCCCTCTGCTGTTCAGAGTTCTGATCAAGATCAGGACTCAACCCTGTACAGTGATACTGGTGGCTCCAGATTGGGACAGACAACCTTGGTATCCTCTACTGCTGTCCTTGTCAGTGTCACATCCCCTGTCTCTGCCCAGGACATACAATCTCCTGTCCTCCTCCCAGGGGCGGATCTGGTACCCCAATTTCCAGTCTCTCAATCTCAAGGCCTGGCTCTTAAAGAGTTAGAATATGCAGCTCTACATCTTTCTCAGGGAGTTCTGGATATTCTGAAGGTCTCCAGGAAACCTTCCACTAGAAAAACTTACAACTCCAAATGGAAAAGGCTCAGTATTTGGTGCTCTCAGAAAGGCACCCTGCCCGATTCTGCAGACATTTCCACAACCTTAGACTATCTAGTTCATCTCAATGGTTTAGGCCTTAGGCCTGCCACTCTGAAGGTTCATCTAGCAGCTGTCTCTGCATTCCTCTCAGCAGGGAAGGGCTCTTCTCTGGCATCTCATCCTGTTTTCAGAAAGTTTTTAAAAGGTCTGGTTCACATTAACCCTCCCTTTAGGGAGCCCAATCCGCCTTGGGATCTTAATGTCTGCATAGCTCAGCTAATGCAGCCACCCTTTGAACCTCTGGCTTCGGATTAATTGAAATACTTGACCTGGAAAACTGTGTTTCTGGTAGCTATTACTTCCACCAGGCGGATTAGTGAGTTGCAGGCTCTGTCAGTTGAACCTGACTTCATCTCCTTCCATAGGGACAAAGTGGTCCTAAGAACCAATAGGAGGTTCTTGCCCAAAGTGGTTTCAGATTTTCATCTGAACCAGTCTGTATCTCTCCCTGTGTTTTTCACTGACCATTCTTCTTCAGGTGAAAGAAGGTTACACAGTCTGGATGTTAAGAGGGCCCTTAGCTACTACATTGAGCATACTAAGGCACATAGAAATGACTGTCTTCAATTGTTTCTCACTTATGGTGAAGTGGGGAAGGTAAGCCTGCCACTAAGAGAACTACTGCCAGGTGGATTGTTTCTTGTATATAATTTTGTTATGACAAGTTAGGTAGGACGCCCCCTTCAGGCCTGAGCGCTCACTCGATTAAGGGTTCAGCTGCTTCTCTGGCTGCAGCCAGAGATATACATTTGTTAGAGATCTATAAAGCAGCCACCTGGAAAACAGTACATACTTTCACAAAGTATTATTCCCTGGACATCCAGGCTAGGAGTGATGCTAGGTTTGGTACAGCAGTACTGCAGGGCCTCTTCCCAAAGTAGGTTCTGCATTCCCTTATCCATAGGGAACTGCTTGGTAGTCTGCATAATGTCTGAATACAGCAAGACTTCATTTTATTTGAAGAAAAAATTACTCACCATAGTAATGTTGTTTCTTCTAATGGAGCCTTGCTGTATTCAGACTTCCCCCCAGCCTCCCCTCTCAGAACCTGGTTTTGGGAAGTGGGCTGGCAAGTACAGTGTTGCACCTCAGGGGTGTACCTTGTACCCTCTATCTTGGGTGGGGTAGATGTTGTTTATTTTTCTGGTGTTTTACTTAAATATTGTCACCACCTTTCCTTCTTGGGTTCTCGACTTAAGTCTTTTAGGGCCCAAAACGAGAAATCTTTTGCCCTTTGGCTATATTTTGAACAATTTCCATACTATAGTATATTAGTTTGTTTGCTCATAAGAATCTGATGTTTACACTGGGAAGTACCACAGACAGAGGTTTGAAAACCGAGCTCGAGCTCAACGTTCTATGCTTCTGCATAGAGTTAACTCTTTCCTCTCCGGGGCAGTTCAAGTGCTGGGGCTAACTGCATTATGTCTGAATACAGCAAGACTCCATCAGAAGAAACAACATTACTATGGTGAGTAATTTTTTCTTCATGGCCTGCGTTATTATGCCAGCTGGAGGCTTCACCAACAAGAGTCAAATGAACTTTGCCAATCTGCTCATCCTGCCTGGGCCTTTGCCAACCCAGCCCAGACCAATTGCCCTACACCAGAGACTGTTTCGATCAGAGACCAGCTTTGGGGATCCAGCCCCTGCGCAACAACTCACAGGTTGCGGCCACCTGGAGGAAAAGGTCATAAAGAGGAGGTGCATTGAGTTGGCCCTGCTTCCCCATGCTCATCGGTGAACACTACGAGGCCTCCAAATCACATGCCTTTCTGCAGCAATCTGGTAGTGCGAGTACAATCAGGGTAGCTCCCTGCAACAGATATTTTAGTCATCTATGGTACCATCTGATTTCTTTAACTTTCTGGGTTTACAGAAGACTGAGCCAACTGGCTTGGATTACAAAAAATCATCTTGTTGCGCATGCTAACTGCCTTTCTTTCCTTCAAGGGCCCCAGCATCAGCTGCAATGTTGGCCACCCCCGGGCAACACCTTTGGCTAGCCAATTTCCATCCTGGGTACCCAGTGCTGTAGGATGGTCTATTTTGGGACTAAAAGTGCATCCTGAAACCCTGATTCTAAGAGTACAAATCATTTACCTAAATTCACACCCCTTCCTTGTTCACATCCCCTGAAAAAATCTAATCGTCTTTTTCACGTTTGACCTGGCTAGTGTGCATATTATTAGTTGGGTTACAGTTCTGAAAGTGTGCAATTACTTTGCTAACCTTATTTTACAGGGGGTCTCCAGGGATATTGCTGAAGGTCAAACCCTGGTGGTAAGTGTGAAGGATGTGTACATATTATTATTACTGCTATATACTGATTGTGTGTTAACTGCTGTTAAAGGTTTCAAGCCACTAGGAGGGTTTGTGGGTGGTTACAGCTTCCCAGAGGGCCATAGCAGGATAGACGGATACCCCCAATACCATTACTCTGGGTGGAGGCACTTCAATACTGAATCCAGGCCTCAACCTGTGCTCAGACTTACAGACAGGAGTAGTAACTTTTAGGATAGTGCCACTTAAGGGTTACATCTTGGAGGCACTGCTGGGATAACACCCCCCTAGTGGACAAAATATAAAATTTTAGCCAGTTGCGAATTTTGTGCAAAATTTGAGATGGAGGGGCTCACTACACCCAAGTTGAATACTTCTCCCCATAAATTGGTTGTGCACTGCATGATGGGGTGGAGTGAAGCAGAAGGGGTAGACCCCAACCATGCTTTATTGTTATTAGACATCCCAATGGAGACCCCAAATGCCACCATAGAGGAAACTGTGGGGAGGATTAAGTGTCTGGGGAAGGTTTTAGTGCAAGGGCGGGACTCTGATCTGTTTGAGCAGATCCTAATAGTCCTAATCTCATATAACCTCCCTATAAACCCTGAGGCAGTACCCCCTGTTATCATGCCTGAGGGATCCCAGATGGGGCGGAGGGTCATTCACGTACACAGTGGCCCATCTTCTCCTGGAGGGTTCCCAAAGGTGGAAGGATTTAGAGAGAAGTTATTAAGGCTTTTAGCTGCTGAAGGGCAGATGGCTAAGGACTTGTGGAAGACCTTGGGGGACTCTGAGAAGGTCCCCCCATACACTCTCTTCCAGCCTCCCCACCTCTGCCCAGGGCATCGCCCATTGCTGTGTCTCCCATCGTGGTGGCCTCAGTACACCTGGTTTCTTATCACAGGCTCAGGCTGTTCGCCACCCCCCTGGTCCAAGAGTGGCAATGTTCCAAAGAGGAAAAAATGCAAAAGACTTATGGAGAGCTTAAGAGACCCTGCACTGGAGGGCATCCGGTTCCTCTGGTCCACCAGTCCAGAGGCCTCTGCTGCTGAGTATTTATCTACTTTAGAAGGTGTATTTCGTAGTACCGAGTCAGGAGAGGATTTTGATGTGGAAGTTTAAGTCTACTAAATAGTGGAAAAATGAGCAACTGTCTGCTTTTGTGACTCATGTAGAGCGGGCCTTGCAAAGGGCACACCAGAAGGGGAACATCTCAGCTAGTGAACTAAACCAAGCCAGACGAGAACACATCCTTAAGTCTGCCCGCTATGCAGGTGTACTCATGCTAAAGTTGAAATTTCAAGATCGCAAAGCCCATTCTCCCGAACACTGTTGGTTAATGAAAGAAATCCGGGAGGCAGAGAATGAAGATAATGGTTGGGACCCCTATGCAGGAGTTGCACAAACTGCCCCCATTCCAGATAGACCAAGTGAGAAAGAGGACAACTCAGAGTCACAGCAAATCAGTGAACTGTTGAAGGAGTTGAAAGAACTAAAAGCTAGCAGGAAAGCTGTAGCTGAACAGGCTAAAACTCACAGTTTTTGACCCACCAATACTGAGACTACTTGTGAGACCCCATCTGTCTGTACTGGGCCAATGCCCATGCTGCTGAATCCCAATCTGACCCCAGTATGGTAGAAGAAATGAGGGAACTGCGAGCCATGGTGAGAGACCTCATTTATGCTGCACGGACATCTGCCCTTGGAGGGGCTATGGGGAAGCTGAGCCTGAACCTAAGCCAAAGGACGAAAGTAGGGCTCTGCCCCGACCACTGCAAGCCTCATGAATACTCGACCCATCCTGATGAACCCACAGCTAAAGTATTTTGTTACCGGTGCAGAGAAGATGGACACACCAAATGAGTTTGCAATGCTCCTGAAGATCTACAGCGAGTTACTGCCAAGTTGCTCAACCTGGTCTGACAAAGCAAAACAAAGCCACAGCAAGGGTCATCACAAAAATGTTTTTCCTCCAAAACCGCCGTGGACAAACCTGCCAAGCCTGCGCCTCCAGATTGGTCAGAGATGGTGGGTCCCTCCATGGAGACCACAGCAACTGCTAATGGCATTTCAACCCAAGTTGTTCCAGCTGCATTCAGAGTTAAGGCACTGTGACTGTTCCAGTTCTGGTCTTTGCTGCCAAGCCAGGGTCACTGTGATTGTTCTGGGACACTTGGGTCATTTATTTATTTATTTAAGAGATTTACCAGGAAGGCATACTGAGCAGAGTATCGCTCGATTCCAGATGCGTCCTGGGGTAGGGGGTTACAAGAGTGCAGTAAATAAGACAAAAACAGTACATACATAATTAGCAGATAACAAACAGTGGCCCAATAGGATGGGTGCAGTAACTGAGATGCATAACGGTTTATACAAAATGAAGAGTACTTCAGGCAGTGATGTAGTAGCTTGGAAGAAAATTACAACAATTACATAGTGTGATTAGATTACATACTATATGGGTAGGCGTGCGTATCTACAGCAGCAGTAGAAGGTTCAGTGGCATATGGTACTGATTAAGAAATGGAGCCCAGAATAGCTGATAAGAGTTGTGCAGGGAATTCAGCGATGGGGAAAGCATGTGCAGTTGGTAGCAAAATGCTCTTTAAGAAGGGCATTACGTTGGGGAGTACTTGTAGTGAGTCTGATGTCGGCTGCCAGTGAGTTCCATAATTTGGGCAGTCTGAAACTGAAAGCTACCTGACCTGATCAGGTGGATCTGTGAGCAATGTGAAGGAGCCTGGAGTCAGTGTTCCTGAGATCGTAGGTTGGTGGGGGGACGGCGGTTAGAGATGTTGATAGGTAGGAGGGCAGCGTATGTGACCATAACTTAGCAGTAATTCTAGCACAGTGCAGCAATCGTCGGTTTTGGAGTGATGGGAGGTCAAGGGACTGGTAAAGGTCGCAGTGTTGGGAGAACTGTCCAAGGCAAACCGGCAGAAGGAGTTGAATATGGGGTCGAGCCTGGCTAAGGATCTTTGGGGGGTGGCACAGTAGACGACATTGCCGTAGTCCAAAATTGGGAGGATAATTTTTTTGTACCATTGCTTGCCTGGTCGGTAGAGGGATGTAGTTTTTTTTGCAGTGCGTCTACATGCGCTGAGAAGTCAAGGTGCTGATCTAGCCAGACGCCGAGATAGTGATATGTGGAGCAGGCCTCAAGCGGAGTCCTATCTAAGGTATAGAATGTGGGCGCGTCAGTAATCCGGGTTAGTTTGGCTCGGAAGCCGAAGGTGAGGGAGACAGTTTTTTTTGAGTTTAGGAATAGTTGGTTCTCAAGGAACCAGCGTTGGTTGGAGTCGAAATCCTTCTGAAGGCATGCTGCTACAGCGGTTCCAGATGGGCCAGAGGCAAACAGCACCGTATCGTCCGCATACATATGGATGCCAGATTGTGTGCAGACAGCAGGCAAATCGTTGAGGAAGATTGAGGAAAGCAGTGGGCAGAGTACAGACCCTTGAGGTACGCCACTGGTGACAAGGGGGGGGGCTAGAGCCGTACCGATGCGGACTGCTTGTGACCTGCCTGATAGGTATGAGTGGAACCAGCTGAGTGCTGCTGTTGACAGACCAGTTTGGGCAAGTTTAGATAGCAACAGGGGGTGTGAGACCGTGTCGAAAGCTTTTGCCAGGTCTATAAAAATAGCTGCGGTTATTTCCCCTTTGTCAATGCCTGTAAGGATGGAGTTGGTGAGGCAAAGGAGGGATGTGGTGGTGGAGTGATTTTTTCTGAACCCGGCTTGAAAGGGGGTGAAAAAGGAGATTGTACCTAGAGAGGTGTGTAGCTGGGATAGAACAAGGCACTCCTGAATTTTGGCTAGGATGGGGAGCAGAGATATAGGCCGATAGTTTGAAGGGGAGGAGAGGTCCCCTCCCTTGGGGAGAGGAATGACTGTGGCCTGTTTCCATTTTGTGGGGACAGCCCCTAATTTAAAAGACAGATTATAGAGCATGGTTAGGGGGTAGGCTATGGCCGAGGCAGAGAGCTGGAGCATTTTAGAATACAGTCCCGATGGACATTTTCCTTTGGATGTGTTTAGTGAGTGTAGAATTTTTAGCACCTGGTCTGGAGTGACTGGGCGGAGCGAAAAGGAGGCCCGGGTTGGGGGAGTGCGTTAGGGAGAACAGGGGAACTTTGGGAGAATGAGAGGTGGTGGGTGGGGTGGGAGGAGAGTAGGGAGGCAGTAGCGTGGAGAAGAGGGCATTAAACTCGGTGGCAACCAGATAAGGGTCATTTATGATTTTGCCTGCGAGGTTGAGAGTGGGGGTGAGGGGTTGGGTTGGTGGGGTGAGGAGGGATTTTATGGACTTCTAGAATTGAGAAGGGTGGGTGTGGTTTTTGTTAAAAGCCATTTTGAAGTAGTTTGATTTGGACTGCCGTATGAATCTTGTGCAGGCATTTCGAAGAGACCGGTATTGTTGCTGGGCCGGGTGAGAACCTATGGCCTTGAAAGATTTCCAGGCCCGGTCTCTGGCTCGGAGTTGTTCCATGAGGTTTGAAGTTACCCAGGGTAAGTGGGAGCCTCTGACTCTGGATCTCCTTAGCGGGGCATATATGTCCCAGATAGCGAGGAATTTAGTAGAGAAGTAGCTCAGGGCCTCGTCCGTGGTGGTGGCGCTAAGGATGGGAGACCAGTCAATGGTGATGAAGGCGTTTGGGAGCACAGGCAGATCCAGTGATTTGTAAGCTCTGCAGTGCAGCAAGCGGGTGGGGGGCAGGTGGAAGATTTGCACACTATAAATCATGGTGGTCGCTAAGGAGTCCGATGGGAGGCCGGCTTTGAGTATCCTATGTGGGTGGGTAGTGAGTGCCTAGTCCGGTAGTGTGTGTTTATTTGATTTGTGGTTTAGGCGGGTGGGTTCCCCTATTTGCTGGTGCAAGTTTAGTGTGCTTATTTGGCAGCGTGTCTTTGATGCTGCGCATCCCAGCCAGTTCTGATTGAAATCCCCAAAGATGTGGAGTTCACCGCCTTCTGTAAGGGCCCTCAGGTTGCCTAGGTGTTCGAGGATGCTAGTTAGCGGTGTGTCCGGCGGACTTGGGTCATAGCAGGTAAATTAAGTTGAGGTGGGATCTCTTTGTCTGGGGGGGTGTTATTTGGGTGACTGCATGTAAAGACACTTGGGGTGGAGGGACTGTTCAGCTAGAACTGTCTTGGAAGGAAACATAGCTAGGATTGTAAAGTCATGTATAGATACTGCTTATAGTGCACAGGCTGATCTGAAGAAAGCAGGGCAAGGATTGTAAAACACGTTTAGATACTGCCAATAGTGGCACAGGCTACAAAGGGAAAGGAGGCTCTGGCAACTGGAAGGTTCTGCACTGTCTGATTGCTTAGATGGCATCTGAGAGGGGGAAGGTTTGGGGGCAGCAAGGGGAAATTAAGAAGGTGAGTTCTTAAGAGATTAACACAGTAGTAAGGAACCTAATAATCAGAAAACAGGTACACTACAGAAGAGTGGGTTCACTTAAACGCCTAAGGAATCGGAGGAAGGTAACCATTGGGGGTATCTCGAAGGTTAATACACCGTTGAAGAAGACAAATGGAGGGGACTAGAGAAGGATACACCAGAAGGTGAGGGAGCTGTAGTGGGGGAAGTTGGGGACAGCACGGAGGTGGTGGTACAGTGAAGCAGGATGCTAGGGGGGTTAATATGGGTAGAATCATGGGATGCAATGGATGTGGGGCAGCGGTTTGGATGAACATATTGTGGAGGCTAGGAGGGTGTCCAATCTGTAACAGGTTGAGAAAGCTGGAGGAGGAAGTGCTGTGGCTTGGTAGACAGTTGGAGAGGATGGGGGGGGGGAGACATGAGGCAGGGAGATCTAATTCGGGGAATAACATGAGGACACCACATGGGAGGAACAACGGATCAAGGGAGGGGTTGGGGAGGAAGTTCAGGAGCAGAACAAAAGGGGGTCTAACAGTATTGGGAAGGCTAGAGTTGGGGGAAGAAGCCAAAGCAAAGCCAGGCAGGAAGGGCAGGAAATAGGTTTGCTGTGATGGCGACACTGGTGGAGGAGGAGGGGGTGTGTGATCTGTAGGAAGGGCCAGGAGGAAGGAAATGGAGGGGAATCCACAAGGGACAGGAGTCAGTCAGAGGATGGTGATGGAGGTGAAGAGGAGAGAGCACTGCTGGTGGGGAGGATGGCGGGGCAGTGAAGGGGAGGCAGGACAGGGGTGGAAGGGTAGAGATAGTGATGTGACAGGCTCTAGTAATGGGTACCTTGGGAAAGGAGGGTTGGGGACAGGGAATGAGGAAGGGGAGTGCTAGTGCTGGGTGACTCCATACTAAAAGGGATCAGATGGGGCAACAAGTGGGAAAGGCATAGTCATGTATGGGTGGAGGCCAATGGCGTACAGGGCAGGGCAGGCGGTTCTTAAATGCGCAAGGAGAAAGAGGCAGGAAGAAACCACATGTAGTGGTGCATGTGGGCACTAATGACCTGGCAGAGGAGACTGTGGAGGAAGTGAGGAAGAGGTTTGAGGAACTAGGAGAGTTATGTGAGGAAGTGGGGGAAATCAGTGGTGTTCCCAGTACCCTGCACAAGTAATGGAAGGAAAGGAAGGATTGGAGAGTTCAACACTTGGCTTGGGGAATGGTGCCAGTCCAGGGGGTACAGGATAGTGGGGGACTGGGGTAGAACCGAGGACAATAAGGATCCATATGCAGGGGAAAGGCTGCACTTGAGTGGGGAAGGAAAGGGGGGGGGTATTAAAGCAGAGGTTTAAGGGGTACATAGCATCAAGGGTAGATTTAAACTAGGTAGGGAGGTGTGAGGACAGCTGGTAGGCAGGGATCCCTGAGAGGGGAGCCGAGGATTCTTAACCCCCAAGCTATCGGAGAGGAATTTAGGATAGGGGCTCAAACAGGGGTTAGGAGGGGGAAAAAACAGGAAGGGGGAGGGAAAGACACCAGTTGGAAGGTGGTCTCACTGAATGCGAGAAGCTTAGGTAACAAATCGGCCAAGTTACATGCTCTCATGGTAGTTGGGAGGGTGGACATTGCAGCCATCACAGAAACATGGGACACCCAGATCCAGTACTGGAATATGATGATACCAGGGTACAGGATATTCAGGAAGGACAAGGATAAGAGGAAGGGGGAGGGACGCTACAATCTACGTGAGGGAAGGGATAAGGAGTATGAGGGAGGAAGGCAAGACAGAGGCCCTATGGATGCAGTTTCAAGACTCCAAAAGGAGGACACTGAGGGTGGGAGTAGTGTACAGGCCACCAGCTCAGGGAGATGGCCTGGATAGAGATTTGGCTGAGCAGATTAGAAAGGTCTGTAGGAAGAGGAACACAGTAGTGGTGGGGGACCTCAACCTCCCTGGAGTGGACTGCAACGCAACAACCACCACGAGTGCAAAAGAGCAGGTATTACTAGAGGCATTTCAGGAGAGCTTCTTGGTGCAATTGGTCCGCGAGCCAACTAGGGGCTGAAGGACCTGGTGCTATCAAATGGGGAGGCTGTAAGGTGTCTGTGAGTGGAGGACCCCCCTGGTGGGGAGTGACCATCATTCGGTGTAGTTCACATTCAATATGGGCAGGGGAAACAGGAGGTACAGGTACCAGGGTGATCGATTTTAAGGGGGCAGACTTTAAAAGGATGGCGGAAGTTTAGGCTGACATTTGGTGGGAATTCAAACCTGCATGGATGCCTGCCAAAAATGGGATATCATTAAAAAAAGGCTAGCAGAGGCTACTGAGACTTGTACCAGGACACGGAGCAAGAAGGGTAGGGCAAAGAAGCCAAGCTGACTGACTCGGGAGGTCATGGAAGTGGTGAGGGCCAAAAGAAAAGCATTCCAGAGACTCATGAAATAGGGAGGGCAACAGGACAAGGATGAGTACACGAAGAAGTCCAGGGAGGTTACCAGGCTAGTCAGGTCAGCCAAGGCATCCAGAGAGCTGAGACTGGCACAGGGAAGTAAGGATGGGGAAAAAGACTTCTTTAGATACACTGTTGAGAGAAGGAGAAACAAAGCCAGATTGTGAGGATGAAGAAGGACTGGGAGGGGGGTGGAGAAGGAGGAGGACCAGGCAGTAGCACTGAATGATTACTTCTGCTTTGTGTTCACAGAAGAAAAGGGGTGGTAGATACCTCAGGTGAGGGGTGGAGTGGGCAGGAAGGGAGGGGGTGACTGATATCAGGATAGCAGAGGATAGGGTCAGATTAAGGGCACCGAGGGTGGACAAGGCACTGGGACCAGATAGCATTCACCCTAGGGTGCTTAGGGAGCTAGTGGGGATCCTGGTGGGACCACTGGCAGACCTGTTCAGCACATCACTGGACACAGGATGTGTGCCACAGGACTGGAGAATGGCCCATGTGGTGCCCATTCACAAAAGTAGCCTGAAAGATGAGCCAGGCAACTACAGATCGGTGAGCCTCCCTTCAATCGTGGCGAAGCTCATGGAGATAATCCTAAAAGAGAGGCTGATGACCTTTTTGGAAGGCAATGGTCTCCAAGATGGTCATCAACATTGGTTTGTCTTGGGCAGATCCTGCCAGATAAACCTAGTTGGGTTCTATGACTGGGTTACCAGGTAACTGGAGATGGGCCATGCAGCAGACATCCTGTATTTGGACTTCAGCTACGCCTTTGACTTGGTGCTGCATGGGAGACTGGGGGGGGGGGGCTGGAATACATAGGGATGGGAACAAAAATGGTCAACTGGATCACCAACTGGCTGAAGGGTAGGCAGCAAAGGGTGGTGATGGGGTGGACTCTCATCACTGAGGGACGCTGCGCGTGGGGTGCCACAGGGATCAGTACTGGGATCGGAGCTGTTTGGGATATTACTAACATACTAAAATGCCAGCAGAATAGGCCTAATGGTCTTTCAGTGTGCTAGCTGCTTGTCAGCCCCACCCTGGGAGCTGACCTTGCTGCCCCCTCGCTCCGGCTTCTCCTTCCCAGTTCTGGATATTCTCGCTGCACTGGATTTTGCTTCCAGAACCCTTCCTTGTACCTGTCCCACCTCTTGAACGCCTCCACCGCCTCTGCCTCCACCAGCCCCTGGGCAGCGATTCCATGGCTCCACCACCCTCTCAGTGAAGTAGCACCTCCTCCTTTCTCCCCTGAATCTTCCCCTCTAGCTTCCACCCATGCCCTCTAGTTGCCCCTCCTCCTTCCTTCAAAGCACCCTGACTGCTCCTCCCTATTCACCCCTTCATGTACCTGAAGACCTCTATCATGTCCCCCAGTCCCTTCTCTCTTCCAATGTGTACATATTTAGCTCTTCAAGCTCTCCCATAGGTCCTGTCCCCAAGCCCCAAATCATTTTGGTTGCCCTCTGGACCCTCCAGGAGTTTAATGTCCCTCTTAAGTGTGGCCTCCAAAACTGCATGCAGTACTCGAGGTGTGGCCTCACCAAGCAGTTATACAGAAGGAGTATCACTTCTTCTGGAGGTGATCCCTCCCAGCAATGCATCCCAGCATCCTGTTGACCTTGGCTGCTGCCCTCCTAAAAGTCTCCGAGTTGTTCATCTTGACATCCACCACCACCCCCAGGTCCCTCTCAGCCATCGAGACTTGTAGCATTCCCCCACCCAGGGTGTACACTTGGCCTGGGTTTCTGGCCCCCAGGTGCAGTACCTTGCATTTCCCTGCATTGAACCTCAGCTTCCACTTTCTAGACCATCTTTGCAGAGCCTCCAGGTCCCCCTGTAGGGCCACCCTCCCCTCCTCCCCATCCACCACCGCCCCCAGTTTTGAGTCATCCGCAAAGAGACACATCTCACTCCTGATACCTGTCTTTATGTCAGAGACGTAGGCGTTGAACAGGAGGGGCCCAAGGACTGATCCCTGTGGGACCCCACTAATGACCCTCCTTGGGGATGAGACTATCCCGCCAACTACAACCCTCTGGGTCCGGTCCTGGAGCCAATTGTCTATCCATCTGATCATCTGGTTCTCCACCCCCATTTCTCTAAGCTTATCCAACAGACCCTCATGAGGAACGGAGTCAAATGCCTTGCTGAAGTCTAGAAAGAGGACGTCCACTGGTCTACCCAAGTCCAAGGCACTCGTGACCCAGTCATAGAACTCCACAAGGTTTGTCTGACATGATTTCCCTGGGACGAATCCATGCTGTCTATCATCCAGGCACCCTGACTTTTCCAGGTCCCCCCCCAACCTCTCCTTGACAATGCCCTCCATCACCTTCATAGCCAATATCTCACACAGGATCTGGATTAAGACCAGTATGTTTGCAGATGACACCCAGATGGGAGCTGTGGTAGACGACATACAGGGGTTGGGGGGGACTGCAAGAGGACCTGACCAAACTACAGGAGTGGTCGGAAACGTGGCAGTTGGGGTTCAACGCCAGTAAGTGCAAGGTCCTGCACTTAGGAACTAGGAGCCAGGAGAGGAAATATCAGCTAGGAGGGGTAAAGTTGGAAAGTACCATGGAGGAAATGGATCTGGGGTGCTTATAACAGGGAGTATGAACCACTTAACTCAGTGCAGGAAGGCGGCTACAAAGGCAAACAAGATGCTGGGGTGCATAGCGAGGGGAATCTCCTCTAGGAAAAGAGAGGTGATCCTTCCCTTGTAAAGGTCACTGGTCAGGCTGCACCTAGAATACTGCGTGTAGTACTGGCGTCCATTCCTGAAAAAGGACATCAGATTGTTGGAGGGGGTGCAGCATACAGCAACGAAGATGATTCAGAGACTGGAGGGAAAATCCTACAAGGAGATGCTGGGAGAGCTTAACATGTATTCCCAGGAGGAAAGGAGGGATATGATCGAAACCTTTAAATATTTAAAGGGAATAAACAAGACTAATACAGAAGAGATTTTTCAGATCAAAAGGGTGAGGGACACGAGAGAGCATCAGCTCAGACTGGAGGGGGGAAGATTCAGGAGGGAAATCGGGAGACTCTTTTTCATGGAAAGGACGGTAGACAAGTGGAATACTCTGTCCAGGAAGTGGTATCCTATAAAACGGTGGGCGGTTTAAGAGGGGGTGGGACAGAGTGAGGCGGGTTGTTATGAGGAGGGAGGGAGGGCGGGCAGTTGCAAATTGAGGGGCTAGCTGCACAATCGAGCAGACTCGATAGACCGCGAAGCCTGTTTCTGCTGGCATTTTGTGTGTTCATATTACGCCACACCTTTGAAACTATACCCACTAGGACCTCATGGAAACTTTTGCTAGTTGGGGGCCACCCACAATAAAATCATGCATCAGTGTCTAAATAAATGTGAGCAGCCCCATCACTCCTCAGTTCCCCATCAGAGATTAGACTCGGAGAACTTCCAACAATGGGGAACCAGGAGATCAGACCAGCAGCAAGCATACAACGCGAGATATGGTGCTAGATATAAGAGCCATGGATTAGGATTAGGCACAATATCTGCTGCAGCCCTACTGAAACATAAGGAGGAAGGGACGGCATGACCTAATGGAAGAGATTCTCTTGAACATTTGCTATTATGGTAAGTGACATGACTGTTCTTTGAGGATATCCATGCCATTAGGGCACACCTCTGAAATGAGTCCCAAGCAGTCCCAAAAGGCAGTGGGAGGCTGGTACAGTCTGATATGGATATTCAAGACAGCAGACCTTGCAGTACAGGAAGCCCAAATGCCGCACGCCTTCTAGAGGCTATGTCCAGACTGTAATGCTTAGTGAAGGTGTGGACAGTGCTCCCAAGTGATTGCGGCACAAATGTCTGCAGCAGAAACATTTCTAAAACAAGCTACTGAAGTAGCCGTTCCCCTTATGAAGTAGCCACGAACCGCAGCATGAAGTTCTGTACCGTACTTCGTATGACAGAATGTAATACAATGTGCCAACCATTTGGACAGCACTGTTTAGACAAAGGTGTGCCCTCTTTCCCAGGGGCAGACAAAACAAAAAGCTGAGAGAACTTTCTGCAATCCTTGCTGTGATTCACACAGTACCTTAGTGTTCGATGTATATCCAAAGTATGGAGCAGTACCTCACCCTGACTGGCATGCACACACAACAGTAAACAGGAAGGTGTATCATTTGATTCACTGTAAACTCAGATACCACTTTTGATAAAAACTTATTTGTATGCAAAGAAAAGTACAGTTACGTAAGAACTTACTGTAACAGTACATCTTCGAGAGAAGCTCTTGCAGCAGGTAAACACAGATAGGACTGATGCCGGATGGTAGCAGGACCCCACGGCAAACTTCTTTCTACCAGTACCTAGTGGGGACCGCCTCTCGTTGATGTTGGCTCCGCCTCCAATATCCCGCCCAGTATATAAGAGGAGGTGATCCCAGCGTGCCCTAGTTCTTGTACCGCTGGAAACCAGCAGTAACATAGAAACATAGACTTTGACGGCAGATAAGGACCGCTAGGCCCATCTAGTCTGCCCATTTCCCTACCTACAGGATAGGCCTCAGATCCTATTTAACCAACAGCCTATATCTTCCTGCCCTCCACAAGAATTGCCTTATGTCTGTCCCATGCATTCTTGAATTCTCCCACAGTTTTAGACTCCTCAACTTCCTCAGGAAGGCTGTTCCATGCATCCACTACCCTTCTGTGAAATAATACTTCCTCACATTGCCCTGAACCGCCCTCCTTCTATCTTTAAATTGTGTCCCTTGTTCTTGCAAGTCTCTTTTTCTGAAAGATGCTACCCTCTTGGACTTTGTTGATTCCCTTGAGGTACTTGAAAGTTTCTATCATGTCCCCCTCTCCTTCTTTCCTCAAGGGTATACATATTAAGCTCCTTTAGTCTCTCCTCATACGGCTTCTCTTGCAGACCCTGCACCATTTTAGTTGCCCTCTCTGGACTGCCTCTATCCTGTCTATGTCCTTATGAGATGGGGTCTCAGAACTGGACACAGTATTCCAAATGGGGTCTCACCAACTGTCTGTACAGAGGGATAACAACTTCCTGTTTTCTGCTGCTGATGCTCTCCCATACATCCCAGTATACCCCGGCCCTCCCTACTGCCTTCTCACATTGCTTACTAACCTTAAGGTCATCTGATATGATTACCCCAGGTCCCTTTCCTGTTTTGTTGTTGTTACTACCTCCCCACCCATTGTGTATCTTCCCTGGGTTCTTGTTTCCCAGGTGCATTATTTGCACTTTTTGCATTGAATCCTAGCTGCCATACATCAGACCATTCCTCCAACCTTGCCAAGTCCCTTTCATCCTTTCCACGCCGTTGTGTATCAACCCTGTTGCAGATCTTTGTGTCATCTGCAAAAAGGCATACTTTTCCTTCCAGTCCCTCTGCAATGCCACTGATGAAGACATTAAAAAGGACTGGACCCAATACTGAACCCTGCGGTACCCCACTAGTAACCGCCCTTTCTTCAGAGTGGACTCCATTTACAATTACCTTCTGTGTCCTGTTGTCCAGCCAATGTTTTTCCCAGGCTGGTTAATTTGACTAATAATCTTTTGTGTGGGACTGTGTCAAATGCCTTGCTAAAGTCTAGGTAGGCCATGTCCACAGCCCCTCCCTGGTCTACTACTTTGGTCACCCAGTCAAAGAAATCTATTAGATTCATCTGACATGACCTTCCCGCTGTGAACCCATGCTGCCTTGGATCCTGTGCTCCACTGACCTCTAGGTACTCAACTATTCTTTCCTTCAGAAGTGACTCCATCACTTTCCCTACCACAGGTCAGACTGACAGGTCTGTAGTTTCCTGCCTTGTCTTGGTCCCACTTTGTGAAGGGAATCACATCCGCCTTCCTCCAGTCCTCGGGTACCACACCATCCTCCCATGATTTATTAAAAGAGTAGCCAGTGGTTTCACTAGTGCTTCCTTTAATTTTTTAGAATTCTGGGGTGAATTCCATCAGGACCCATTGCTTTGTCCACCTTCAGTTTTAGGAGTTCTTGCAGAACCCTTTCTTCAGTGAAAGGACTGGGATTGACCCCCTATCAAGAGTGCTTCTGTTAATTGGATTAGGCACTTCCCCCTCCTCTTTTGTGAATACTGAGCAGAAATATTCGTTCAGTATTCCTGCTTTTTCACTGTCCCCCTCTGCCCACCCACCGTTTATTCTATTCAGCCTCACTATCCCTCCCTTTGTCTTTCTACGCTCGCTGATGTACTTATAAAAGGTTTTATCCCCCTTCTTAACTGAGGCAGTAGGCAAAAAAAGTGCAGATGACAAGATGGCGCGTCCTCATCCAGCAGGCAACATAAATTCCTGTCCAATGCAGAGAGAAGTAGACCTCCAGGGGAAGGTGGGGGATATACCTGCTGCAAGAGCTTCTCTCGAAGATCTACCATTACAGTAAGTTCTTACGTAACTGTACTATCTTACTTTGAGAAGAAGTCCTTGCAGCAGGTAGACACAGAAAGGACCGATTCCCAAGCAGTATAAACTAAACACAACCACTTGGGGAGTTAGGAGAGGACAAGAAATGAGACAGTAACAGATCCCTGAGGAGATCAGGTCCTGCAGGACCTCAAGGCCAAAGCCCGCTCTGCACCGAGAGGCAATATCTAGGCTGTAGTGCTTAACGAAGGTATGGACAGAATGGCAGAAACCCTCTTAAGAGCGGCAAAGGATGCAGCAACAGCCCTGGTAGAGTGCCCCTTGATCAGGTCCGAAAGGGGTTTGCCATGTTTCTGATAGCAGAAGGTGATGCAGTGCACCAACCACCACAAAAGGGTCTGCTTGGAAACCGGGCATCCTAAGGAACATGTAGGAAAAGAAAGGAACAACTGGACAGACTTCCTGGACCCTTGGTTCTAAACAGGTAAAAACACAAATTGCGAGGGACATCCAATGTGTGGAGCAGCACCTCCCCTTTACTAACATAATTGGGGTAATAAACAGGGAAATGAGCTTCCTGGTTCAGTGTCATTTCTGACACTACTTTAGCTAAAAACTTAGGATTAGTACGTAAAGACACCATGTCTTTGTGGAAAACTAAATAAGGCTTCTTACACACGAGGGCCTCAAGCTCAGAAATTCTCCTGGCCGATGTGATGGCAACCAAAAATAACATTTTCCAGGACAGAAAATATAGCTCACAATCCATGGTGGGTTCGAAAGGAGGGAGGGTAAGTTTTTCCAACAAAAATAAAAGGTCCCAGGGGGGAACAAGATCCTGAATGGGGGATCTTATATGGAGAATACCCGAGAAGATTTGGAAACCACCAGTTCCAGTTGAGCTACCATTTGAACTGGACAGTGACATGATAGGCAGAAAGGGCAGCCAGGCGTACCTTTATGGAGGAGTAGCTGAGGCCTGACTCTGATAAAGAGAGTAGGTATTCGAGCAATGTGTTGACCGGACAGATCAGCAGATCTAGCTGTCTTGCTGCGGCCCAAAGACAGAACCATTTCCATTTCATAGCATAAGCTGTTCTCATGGAAGGCTTTCAGGACTCCATCAGGACTTCAGCCACCTTATCCGAGACTTCAAATCTGAGCTAAACTAGGTCTTGAGGAACCACGCATGAAGGTGAAGGGAAAGCAGATTCAGATGAACCAGGCACCCGTTGTCCTGAGAAAGAAGCTCTGTAGATAGCGACAGTGATATGGGCGGTGCTGCTGCTAGGTGCAGGAGCAATGAAAAACAAATTTGGCATGGCCACAGTGGAGCAACTAGGATGAGTGCGGCCCCATCTGATTGTGCCTTGAGGCGAACTCTCTGGATCAACAGAAAAGGGGAGTAAAGCATACAGAAACCTCCCCTTCCAAGAGAGGGACAATGCTTCTTGCCAAAAAGCACCAGGCTTGGGATCTAGTGAGCAGAAACTGGGCAGTTTTGCATTGGACTGGGACGCAAAAAGGTCCGACTCTGGTGTCCCCCACCTGGCGAACAGGTCATCGACCACGGACTGGAGGAGGGACCATTCGTGAGCCTGAGACCTTGATCTGCTGACAGCACATGCAAAATTGTTCTGGACCCTTGGAAGGTGGACTGTGGAGATGGTCACCTGATGGGCTGTGGCCCATTCCCATTCACTAGCATGAACAGTAAAAGAAGGTGACGAGACTTTCTACAGATACATTAGTGAAAGGAGAAAGTCCAGAGGGGGTACTGCTAAGATCAAAGGGGATAAGGAGGCATGTGAGGAGAAGGACCATGTAAAAGCATCTATCCTAAATAGATACTTCTGTTCAGTATTTACTGAAAAGAAGGTAGGGCAGGCCCAAAGCCTGCACCAAGGACACGGGGAGGTGTGCACTAGTCCCTTCACAAAGAAAGGGTCCTACAAGAGCCCATAAGCCCAGGGTGGACAAGGCAATGGGACCTGATGGCAACATCCCAGGGTACTAAAGGAGCTAAGGGTGGAACTAGCAGAGCCATTATCAGAACTGTTTAGTGAGTCTCTGAGCACAGGAGTGGTCCCAGAAGACTGGAGAAGGGCAGATGTGATCCCACTCTACAAGGGTGGTAGCAGGGAGGAGGCAGGGAACTACAGACCAGTCAGTCTTACCTCAGTAGTGGGCAAGATTATGGAGACACTCCTTAAGGAAAGGATAGTGCAACACCTGGAATCCATAGGAGCACAGGATCCAAGACAGCATGGGTTTACAAAAGGAAGGTCCTGTCACACTAATCTCATAGATTTCTTTGACTTGGTAACCAGAGTGGTGGACCAAGGGGGAGCAGTTGACATTGCCTACCTTGACTTCAGCAAAGCTTTTGATACTGTTCCACATAGAAGATTAATTAATAAGCTGGGTAGGCTCGGGGTGGGTCAGACGTTGGTCAACTGGGTGGCAAACTGGTTGACGGGCAGAAAACAGAGAGTGGTGGTAAATGGTATACAGTCAGAAGAGCTGCAAGTCACAAGTGGGATACCTCAGGGATCAGTCCTGGGGCCTATCCTCTTCAATATCTTCATCAGTGACATTGCAGATGGACTGGAGGGTAAGGTTTGTCTGTTTGCAGATGACACCAAGATCTGCAACAAATCAGATGATCCAGATGGGGTGGGCAGAATGAGAAGATATCTGGATAAACTAGCAAAATGGTCGGAAGAGTGGCAACTGAGGTTTAATGCAAAGAAGTACAAGATCATGCACATAGGGAAGAGAAACCCTGAAGCCACCTATAGGCTGGGAGGGGAGTTGCTGGCAGTCACAAGAGAAGAAACAGACTTGGGCATCATCATCACCGATGACCTGAAATCATCCAAGCAGACTTCTAAAGCAGTAGGTAAGGCTAGAGGGATGTTGGGGTGTATTAGTAGGGGTATCACAAGTTGGAAGACGGACGTAATAATCCCTCTTTACAAGACACTGGTTAGGCCCCATCTGGAGTACTGCATGCAGTTCTGTAGGCCACACCTTCATAAGGACATTAACCAAACTGAGGCAGTCCAGAGAAGGGCAACCAAAATGGTGCAGGGACTGCATCAGAAAACATATGAGGACAGATTAACTGAACTCAATATGTATACCCTAGAGCAAAGGAGGGAGAGAGGTGATATGATCGAAACATTCAAACACCTTAAGGGCATTAACAAGGAGAAAGAGTCTAACATGTTTCAGTATAAGAAAAATAGCAGGACAAGAGGAAACAGCATGAGATTAGAGAGAGGCCGGTTAAGGGGTAATGCGAGGAAGTTCTTTTTCACAGAAAGGGTGGTGGATGCAAGGAATGACCTACCTCAGGAAGTGGTGGATATGAATACAGTGCAGGGCTTCAGATAGGCATGGGATAGGCATAAGGGAGCAATACTGATGAGTATGAATAGATAGGCCATTGACAGAGCAAAGGCCTATGGCACATTCATAATGTAGAAAAAGAAATGGGCAGACTGGATGGGCCTTGCAGTCCTTATCTGCCATCAACTTCTATGTTTCTACGTTTCTAATGGCCTCTCGGTACAGAAGATAAGAGTGAGTGCCCCCCTGTTTGTTGAGATAGAAGACCACCACCGTGTCATCCATCTGGACGAGAAGGATACCTGCAAAGATCACCAAGTCCAGAGCTTGTAGATCATACAGAACGGCTCTTAATTCCAGGACACTGATGTGCAGAGACTGTTCTATCAGAGACCAAGACCCTTGAGTCCTGTGACTTCCCAAGTGCGTTCCCCATTCCACATTGGAAGCATCCATGGATAGGGTCTGGCTGGGAACAACTGTCCAGAAAGGAGTGCCCTCTAGTGAAGTCAGAGACAACATCCACCAGAGGAGTTCCCCATGAACTGGTCATGTAATGGTGACGGGCACATCCAAGTCATCCTGACTTTGGTCCCACTGAACCCGAAGGGTCCACTGGATGGTCCGAATTCGCAGCCTGGTGAATGGGACAGAGACAGTGGCAGCTGCCATGTGGCCCAACAGGTGAAGCAGGAGCCTGGCAGGTGCTGAAGAGGCTGAATAGAGTTGACTGGCTAGAGCCCGTATATGCTCTGCCCGGTCTTGAGACAAGAAAGCTCTTCCCAGGACTGTGTCCAGCATCGCCCCCATGAACTGCAAAGTCTGTGTGGGAACAAGAGATGACTTGGAGGGACTGACTGTCACCCCCAGGTGGCTGCAAAGGGTGCAGGTGTCCATGATGGTGTCCTGGAGACAATCCCTGGAGGAAGCCAGAAGGAGCCAGTCGTCCAGGTAAGGGAACATGAAATGACCCCTCTTGCGAAGTGCTGCAGCTACCACCGCCAGGCACTTTGTAAAGACCCTTGGGGTGGAAGAGAGGCCAAAGGGAAGAACTCTGAATTGATAATGTTCTCCCTGAAAGGCGAACCTCCGGTATCTCCGGTGATGCCTGGTGATCCGGATGTGGAGATAAGCATCCTGCATATCCAGGGAGGCTAACCAGTCTCCCGGGCAGACCATGGTGAGAAGGTTTTGCAGAGTCACCTTCCTGAAGTATCTGTAGATGACCCAGAGGTTCAAGTTGCTGAGGTCGAGAATCTGCCTTAAATCTCCGGACTTCTTCAGGACCAGGAAGAAATGAGAATAGAACCTGCAGCCCCTCTCGATTGGGGGGTGGGACTCTCTCTGTTGCCCTTTTGGAGAGCAGAGACCAGATCTCCTGGAGAATGAGATCTCTGTGTCCCCTTGGATGATGGGATGGGGGTGGTGGTCTCTCTGGAGGAAGATCCACAAACTCGACAGAGTGCCCGTGATCTATGAGTTTGAGAACCCATTGGTCATTGGTCACTTGTCTCCAAACTTCTGGGCATAGAGAGAAGCGACCTCCCAACTCCTCTCCAGATAAGCCGTCGAGGACAGGCGGGTTGCCCGGATAGTCAGGCCTTAGGCAGGTGAGAGAAGGCGGCTTAGGCTGGTTTGGCCTGCCAAGAGGCAGAGGAACCCCTGGCTCCGCCTCGTCAACCGAAGTCTCCCTTCTGAGGTTGGTTCTGAAAGCGGGGTTGCTGAGGCTGATGACCCCCTCAGCTATGAAAATGGGACCTGCGAAACTGTCCCTGTGTGATGGTCACTGCACTGGTAGACCTCAGGGTTCTTCACTCGGAGTGGTGAAGGGAACTGTCTCGCTACCAGCAGCGCCAGCGACACCCTCAGCAGGTGGGATGGCGAGGGGCCGCTTGAGGTCCGAATGGGGTTGGGCTGGTGGAATCACCCAACAAGGAGAGGCAGGAGTCGAACACAGAGATTGGATGAAGCAAAGACATTTATTAGACAGGAGGGGACAGAGGACATGGTCATACAGAAACATACCAACCACAAAAACAGTAGGGAGTATGGACAGCATTATGGATATCTAAACAGTAACAGCTAAACTCTAAAATGTCTAAACTCTATGTTATTCTTCTCTATGGGCGCACCACGGCCTATTGCCAATATACGCCTACAATCCTTCAACAGTAACCTATCTTTATTACTAAACTTAGGCAAGAATCAGATGCTATGTACTACCCACAACAATATTTGGTTTAACTATGACCACAGAGTTGTACTGAAGTCCAAATGTCACCTTAGTCCAGTGGTCTGACATCTTCATGTACACCGTCGTTCTATGATGGTAGCTACAAAGAGGAGCAAATGGAATGGTTGATACTAAACACAATTCCCAGCAGGGACCTTGTAAAGGCCACTGGGTGGTGAGTGGTTTGGTAAACAGACCATACGATTCTTCGGCAAAAGCCCACTCTCTCCATGGCTGCCGAAAAGAAAGAACCAGAGAAACTGGTTCCTGGAATAACCCACTTACAGGCTGTTGGATTCCAACTGAAGACAAAGGATTCCTTGGCCAAAACCCACTTTCTGGGCTGCCAGGGACGAGGAGAAAACAGGATCTGCGTGGTGACGAATCCATTCGAGGACTACCACGACCTGAATGATGCTGCAACACTCCAAGGGCCAGCTAAACTCTGAAGGATCTCCGATGGGACCAGGAACCTGAAGAATCTGTAGAAAGGATGGTTGATTCTGCAGTCTTGTCACCAGAACCTAGAACAAAATAAAGAAATGGCAGACGCGTCCCGAACTGGGCTTCAACGGACTCAACTTTCGGCGAACGATCAGGAGCCCAGACCAGGTTCTCCAGGATGTGCACACTCTTCTGTGGAGGGCTGCCAACTTCGGGACATCTGGATCAGGAACCACACGAAACGACACTGGCACTGCTGTCGTGATGCACTTCGGTGGACGTAACTTCGAGCAGTGAAAACAAGAAACGGCGGGGACGACTTGTACGACTGGCGACGGACTCGACTTTGGCAGACGATACAGACGGAGGAGATGATCTGATGGACGATCCCACTTGGGTGAAGAATGATGAGAAGACATCCTCTTCTGGGTAGAGACTGAGTCTGAGTACGAAGTATTACAGACCACACTGTGGGACTACAGTGTGGTAGAAGATTGAGACTGTCCCCATACACTGGTAACAATGTAGCTGAAAGATGCACCTTTCTGCAATGCCAAGAGAACTGCAGAATGATCAGATAATTTGCCAGGGGAAGGGCAAATTACAAATCTAGGGGTGATTATTACAGGTGGGGCAATTGTTCAGATGCTTGGACAATAGTTCAGATGCTTAGGGCAATAGTCCAGATGCTTAGGGCAATAGTCCAGACAACCAGAGGCAAATAACCACAATCCATATACAATATAGTGTTGGTGCTTCTTAGCAAGTTCACAGTCTTTCAGATACTTTAGCAATGTTACAGTTACTTTGCAGTATTTGTGAGCTGAGCACCCTCGGATGGACCCTTTTTGCTGACTATAGGGCCTTCCTGAATAGGATCTGGCTACCCCTGAATGTTTTGCTATGGATGCCCTAACCACTATACTGAGGGTACCACCAGCCCTATGCTAACTGCCCGGAACACTAAAGGCCTAAATGCCTGATTTGCTATGGGGCCTATATGCCCTACTAACTGCCACTAGGCAGGCTTGCCCTAATCCAGTAGGCCGGAGCTGCCCTTACTACCACTAGACTGGCTTGCCCTAATCCACTAGGCCGGGGCTGCCCTTACTACCACTAGGCTGGCTTGCTCTAATCCACTAGGCCGGGGCTGCCCTTACTACCACTAGGCTGGCTTGCCCTAATCCGCTAGGCCGGGGCTGCCCTGGAACCCTGCTTTACCTCGGGCCTAATGCCCTTCAATTACCTCGGGCCTGCTGCCCCATCTTACCTCGGGCCTGGCAGCCCTACCTTACCCCGGGCCTAATGCCCTACATTTACCTCAGGCCTAATGCCCTCTCTTATTCTGGGCCTGACTTGCCCTCTTTTAAATACAGGGCCTGGTACCCTCTGAAATAGGCCTGGTGCCCTCTTTATATTGGGCCTGGTAGCCCTCTTAACTGTGGGCCTGGTACCCACCTTACTTTAGGCCTGAAAGCCCTATTCACTTTATTTTGGGCCTGACTTGCCCTTTTAACTGCGTGGCCCCTTTAATCCTATACAGCTCTCTGAGAGCTGTCACTCTCTCGGCAGGCCTCCGCTCCTAAACCTGCCCCTACACTTAATATTCATAGGACCTTGACTGGCCTTACATGTCTTGGCCCCTCTTTGTGGGCATTTCTCACTCCCGTCCCTCCCGCATACCAAAAGAGGGTCCTAGGACCCGATTACACTGTGGCGCTTGGCCACTTTCTTCAAGCACCTCTTGCGCTAACTATAAAAACACAACTTTTTCTTCTTTAGCGTTGGACGGCCAGCACTCGTTCCTAGTGTTGCTGTCTGACTCACCGCCTCAGCGGAGTCGAGGAGAGCTGGAGGTGGGAGGTGCACTGGCAGTGGGAGGGAGTTTGACAAGCAATGCGGCAGGCGACAGGGGGCCTCAGACGGCCGACAGGAAACAGTCACGATGCGGCTCTTCTATGCCACCAACGTGGGACCGAAAATAAACTTTAAAACACTCGGTGGGGTGGTCAAAACAACAAAGAGACGGGGCTCTTCAGCCCAAAACGACCGGAGAGGACGTACTCTTTCTTCGTGGTTCCCCGATGGCACCACTGACCGTGCCACACAACGACAGGGAAAACCAGCAGCTACTGGACAGCTTCACTAGCTGGAGCTCGAGCAGGCACACAGAACAGTCCTCGGGAAACGGCTTCAACCCATCAGGTAAGCCCTCCTGGTTCCCTTTAACTTTCTGTGTCCTCTCTTCTCCACAGCTAGCAGGAACTACCTCAGAAAACTATTATTTTTTAAAAATAAACCCTCAGGTTCTAGAGTGTTTGGACTGGAATGCTGTGCTTGAGCAGCTCAGCACAGCATACCATCCAAGCCATTGTTGTTGCAGCTTGCATAGAAATCTACTTTTTGACCAGGATTTAAGTGCACAAGGCACTTTTCTACTATTTACAGTGTTTCCCTTTATCAGGAGGGGAAACTTTACTCTTACGGGGCCCCTTTTTCATTGTATCCTGCTGCCCACACCTACAGCAGGCACCCTGGGAACCTGTAAACCCCTAACGTATTTATTTTAGCTTTTCTGGGATGCCCCAACTTTGGGGGCATTACACGTGCTTTGGGCGGTACACTGACTGCACGGTACGGTCAGCCTAACCGGAGCCTTGTAGTTTAGAAATAATCTTCTACGACTCTTCACCGAAGAGGACGGAGCCTTTAAAGGGCGCATCCAGATGGCTGGATTGCACATTTGGCATGAACCTGGAAACCCAGAGCCAGGAGTGGCACCGGAGACAAATGCCCGTTGCAGCAGCCCTTGCTGATGTGTCCGCAGAGTCATATGCAGAGCGCAGCATGTGTGTGCACATGTCTGATCCGGTCTGTAGTAGTTTAGCAAGCTCTGCCTTCTCAGGGTAGTCGGGCACAGCTTGCAGTATGTCCAGTCCCTGTTTCCATAGGCATCCAGTAAACTCACTGCACTCCCAGCTGAAAATAGGACAAACACTGCTTGCCAAGTTCAAAGTCCAAAACTTTAATTTGGTAGAAAATTCTTGACAGGTTTTCCTTAATGTTTCCTTAAGGGTTAACTGGTTTGGAGAGTTACTTCATGTTTGAACCTTAGGGAAAACCTGTCAAGAATTTTCTACCAGATTAAAGTTTTGGACTTTGAACTTGGCAAGCAGTGTTTTTCCTATTTACAACTGGGAGTGCAGTGAGTTTACTGGATGCTTGTTACAATTGTTAGAGACTTGCAATCTCTTCATTGCACCTGACTCCACTGGTGAGCACACGGCAATTTTGTGGTTTCCCTGTTTCCATAGGGCATTCTGAAACTGGACCATACAAGTTAGGAAGTTCAGGCTCCTGACGCTGCAAGTGGCAGTCATGTACAACTTTCTGCCCATTGAATCCAGCTGCTTGGACTCCCTGTCCGGCAGCTGGGTGCTCAGGTGTTTGGGCCTCTGCGAGCAATCTAGAGCCGCTGAGATGACCACCGAATCTGTGGCAGGTTGCTCAGCAAGAAAGGGATGTTCCTTAGGAGCCCGGTATAAATGATTAACCTTTTGGGGGGACCAAAGAGGAAGTGTGAGGGTGCCGCCAGGTGGCTCGAGTCATGTCAGCAAAGGTGTCCACCAAAGGCGGGATAACCATGGACTTGGGATCCTTTTGCCAGAGATATTTGGCAAGCCTTGAGTGCTCCGGGTCGAGGGCCTCCATGTCCCAGGCCATGTTTGACTGAATGTGCCGCATGACCTCCATAAATGAGGCATCGTCAGGAGGTGACTTCAGCTGGTCTTCAGGCTCTCCTGAAGGTGGATCCTGCACTGAGGAGGAAGAAGAGGACTCAGTCAGGACATATGAGTCTGATGAAGAAGGAGAGGGAGAGTGACATCTCGTCTTCTTGCGTTGGTGCCTGTCTGGAGAGCTGGAGGGGCGAGAGCTGTGAGACCCGCGGTGCCTCCTTTTGTCCAGCTTCTTTTTGGGAGGTGAATGGAGCCTGCCCTACCCTCACTGGAAGGGGGAGGGGGATCTCATCCCCTACGGGTGGGGGTGCTGCCCCTCAATGCAGATTCGGTGTAGGTTCGGGCTGGGGAGCAGCCAGAGTGAGTTTGGCAGGTAATAAGTCAGGCTTTACAGTCTCCCACCAATGGAAGAAGAGGTCCTTCACTTGGCTCATATTGAGCCTTGGCAAGCCTGGAGGCAACGGAGCTGGGTCCGGCATCAGTAGATGGCCACTGGCGCTGGTACAGACGTTGGAGGGATCCGGTGTCGGGGTAGGGCGGATGGGTGACGATGGAGCAACCTGGGCCGGGAGGCCGTCATTTGGCTCGGAAGAAGGCCTACGGACTGGCGGCCATTCTGCCCATGATGGGTCATCTACCGTGTCGTCAGATCTGGATGATGGTGGTGGAGTCCAGGCCAGAGGCAGCACTGCAGTGCCTGAGGAGGAAGTGCCGTCAGTGGGCTTACGATGGTCCAATGGAGGCTTGTGGACCTTCTCCATCGGGTGTCAATCAGACGCAGGCGTCTGACGGTGCTTGTCTTTCTCGGAAGACTTGGACTGTTTAGGTGGGAGAGATGAGGCCCTGCCCACCGAAAGACTAGAAGACTTAGATCTCTCCTGGGAGTCAGCGCCAGAGACAGAGGCTGACGGGGAGGAAGAATGAGTCTTACCTGGATCGGAAGATCTCCCAGAGGCAGCGGGAGGAGGACTGATCTTTAGTGGCTGTAGGGCCAGAGAATGCCCGAAGGGTTTCTGAAGCGAGGCCACCCCACCGGAGGCCGGGGTGGGCTTCAAGGTCATAAGGCGGGAGTCCTGGCTGGAGGAACCCGACCTGGAGGCTGAGTGAGACTCAGAGGACTGGGACCTGGAGTGGGATCTCTCCCTTTTTTGGTGTGCTTCTCCTTCGATTTGGAAGAATGGTGTTTCTTAGAAGCAGAACGATTGGGAGATCCACCACAGGATGAATCCCTCTGCATGGTGGCATGTTGTTTCTGGGTGAAGAAGGCCTGAAGGGACTTTTGGTGTTGAATTCGGGTCCTGCTATTGAAGGCCTGACAATGGGAGCAAGTGGCGGCATCGTGGTCCTGGCCCAGGCAGAATAATCAGGCCGTGTGGCTGTCCTTCACAGGAATCTGACATCCGCAGGCACACTTGTTCATGTGCCCCAAAGGTGTAGTTGACATGCAGGAGATGGATGAGTAATTGCAGAGAAAAAACAGTTATGGCAGTCGGTACTGGCAACAAAAGAGGTCAAAGAGCCCAACGATCGCGTGCCACAGCGGGAAAAGAACTGGGGTACGCTGGGACCACCTCCTCTTATATACTGGGCGGGCTATCGGGGCAGAGCCAATGTCAGCGAGGGGCAGTCCCTGCTAGGCACTGCTAGAAAGAAGTTGGCCATGGGGTCCTGCCACCAGCCGGTGTCAATCCTATCTGTGTTTACCCGCTGCAAGAGCTTCCTCTCAAAGTAAGATTCCTGTCTTTGTGGAAAATAAAATAAAAAAGGATCACACAAGAGCCTGCAGCTTTGAAATACCTTTGCGCAGAAGTGATTGCAACCAAAAATAAAGTTTTCCATGACAGAAAACGTAAGCCTCAACTCGCAGCTAGCTCAAAGGGAGCCAATGTCAGTTTCTCAAGGACATAATTCAGGTCCCAAGGCAGGACTGGATTGCAGATAGAAGGTTTCATATGTGAAAGTGATAGAAATGTTATGTTAAATGTTTGTATGTCTGTACTTTTAATATGTTTTGTACAGAATATTGTTGGAAATAGGGTAACACCCAAACAACTTTATTATCTGTATAAAAATATATTTTATTCATTCATATGTAAAATACCTGTCAGAAAAGTACAGGACACCTCTAATTGTGTTACTGTACGGAACATCAACAGGGGCATGGAAAGCTGATACAGCAGCCAAATACTGTACATCTTCAGTGAGGAATACTGTAGACCAGAGTCTGACAGTGACAACAACTATTCTAGCACAGCATTTACAGGACAGGTAAATTGGTCCAAATCCCAGGAAATATCCCACAAAGTGAACCGCTTCCATTTTAAGGAATATGTATGTCTGGTAGTAGGATTCCTAGCAGCAATCAGCACATCAACAACCTTAGGGGCACTCCAAAATGTGCAATGGCTATGTCTTCAGGAACCATGGGACCCATGACCTGTGACAACAGGCCCCAACACAGACATAATGGTACAGGAGGCTCCACTGCCAACTGCTGCAGCAGTGGAAACCATTTCTGGTGAGGCCATAATGAGCAATGAGGTTGACGGTGCACACCCCCGGCCTCAGTTTGAGAAGTACCCTCTCTGTTAGAAGAACTGGAGAAAATGTGTTCAGGAATTTCTCTTTCCAAGAGATGGACAACGCATCTCACCAACAAATTCTAGGCTCTGGAGTGTGTGAGCAGAAATGTGGCAGTTTTGAGTTGTGTGGGGATGTGAAAAGGTCCCACTCTAGGTAACCCCATCTTGCAAAGAGGTTGCACACCATGGAGATCAGCAGTTCCTATTTGTGCATCCTGGGCTGCGGCCTGCTTAGTTTGTCTGCTAAGACACTTTGGATGCCTGGGAGATGCATGGCTGACAATTGTAAGCCGCAGGAAACAGCCCAGTGCCACACTCTCATTGCTTCCCTGCACAGAGGATAGGAATGAGTGCCTGGTTTTTTGATATAATGCATCACACTGGTGTTGTCAGTCTGTATTAACAAAGGACCCAGATTCAGATACACCTGAAATGCCTGAAGGCTGTACAGGACAGCTCCCATTTCCAGAACATTTATGTATCACTTGGCCTCCACCTTGGGCCATGACACCTGTGCCTGGTAAAGGCCAAGATGTGCACCCCAGCTGGAGTCAGAGGCATCCATGGTGCGGACCTATACAGGAGCTGGTACAAGGAATGGAATGCCCATGAGCAGGTTTTGATGATCTAGCCATCACAATGATCTGTGCAAGGGAGTCGTGATGAGCACCATTTGGTTTAGGTTGTCCATCCGCTGATTCCACTGGACTCTTGGTGTCCACTGAGGAATCCTCATATGTAAGTGGAGCACTGGCACACTCATAATGGCCTCTGCCATGAGTTCCAGAAGATGTAACATGGTCCTTGCTGGAACATAACGACTACTGTATACTAGCTGTGTTTGTGCCATCAGGTGTTCTGCTCTGTCTAATGACAGGAAAGTACACCCCTTCTCTGTGTCAGAGATTGCCATTATGTACTGCAGTCTCAGACAGGAAGTCATGATGACAGATTCTGCCATATTCACTGTGACTTCTAAGTCGTCAAACAGCTGTAGTGTCTGTGATAGGGTATGTAGCAGAGCCTCACTGGAGCCGGCCTTCAAGAGCCAGTTGTCCACATACAGGAAGACATACAGGCCTCCCTGCAAAGGACTACCACTAATACTGCCAAGCATTTTGTAAAGACCCACAGTGTAGTAGATAAGCCAATGGGCAAGACTCCAAACTGGTAATGCCCCCAGCAAAAAGCGGAGGTACTGCCTGTGAGCTTTTCTGATTTTGACATGGAGGTAAGCATCCTTAATGTCGTAGCGATGACCTGTCCTTGTTCTGGTCCGTGTCCTTTGACTTTGGCAGTCTCAATTTGGCTGATGGGGCTGGCAACGCTGATTTTGGGCCTTGCTCTTTCTCCATGGCTACCAGGGATTTAAGAAGGAAATTTTCCAGTTTCTTGCAGCGTCACCTTGTAGCTTGGTTAAAGATCTGGCAGATCTCACAGGTCCTTACGTTATGAGATAGGCCCAAACAGAATGCACATACCTTGTGTTTGTCTTCCTTGTAGATTTTATCTCTGCACTTACAGTACTGAAATAAAGCATCTTTGGATTTTGGCAGCATGTAGAAACAACAAAAATACTTTTTCCCCCCGGCCCATCAGCACAGAGGTAGTGCTACTGCTCCTGACACTGACGATCTGGGTTCAGAAATGGACTCAGGTTGTTGGGGCTGTCGTGGGGAAGAAGGATTGAGTGTCCCAGGGGACAGTGTCCTCCTCTGGAGGAGGGAGAGTTGTCACACCCACTGCTATACTGCCACCTGGGTGATCACGGGTGGAGGTGCAGCTTGCAGGTGCCATAATAAAGGACGTTGACCCGGCTCTACAGCAGATTGGACACGCCTCTGTGTGCCTATGCTCACCTGAGCTCCTTGTGGGCTGACATCTTGTGGGGGCATACAGAAAAATGGAAAACGACCCCACAGCCAGGCCATATGATGAGCCCATGGTACCTTAGCAAGGACCTGACCCTGGACCTGTGGAAACCAACCCAACACGACTAGCATTAGGGGGGAATAAATGGACCCCCTCCTTCCCCACTCAGGTGACAAACCAAGGCAATATGGGGGTACGGGCCACTGGTACCTAGGATCGGGCAGAGATGTTGGATGTCTTAGGGGTCTCGGAAGGGAAGGCCGGCGATGATGATGTAAGGGAGGGATTTAAACATAAAGTAAAAAAAAATATTTAGTTTATAAAGTAAAAAAACAAACGGCAATGACTGATTAATGACGTTTTCAGCAGCAGGTCTGATGAATATGATCAACAGCAGGAAAAGAACTGAGGAGTGATAGGGCTACTACACGTTTATGTAGATGCTGACGCATGATGTTGTCATGTGCAATCCCGGCTAGCTAGCAAAAGTTTCTGTCTGGTCCTTGCACTGACATGCGTATAGTTCCAAAAGTATGGCCTAATGGAAGAGATATCCTTGAAGAAAATCTTTTGTGTTTCTGCAACTTTGTGAAAAAATTTATTTTTTTTTTCATTTACAGTTTTTCCAGTTTTTCCCCTTTATTCCGCTTAGACCCACACGCGTCTGGGGCACTGAACGTACGTGTGTGGAGGCCCACTCACGTCAGGCACTGCAGAGTGCCCCACCCTACTAGCTGCCCTCCCGCCTGCGCCTCCACCGGACCTCCGACCGTTGGGACGGGACTACGGGAAGGACAGTGTCCACCCCAGGAGAGGTAATCCTGCTCCTTGCCGGCTCCCCGACGACCCGGGGTCATTCCCAAACCCGGGTCGCTGGTGTGACTTGAGGTAAGGCTAGATGCCTCAATCCTCTGTGCCACCGGGCTGGCTAACTTTGGGAATTTTTTTAACTGTGCGGATAATTCCTGTCCCACTACATCCAGGATCCACTTGTCTGTGGTAATGTTCACCCACTCCTAGAAGCAGTAAGCCAGCCTCCTCCCCCCATTGGCACTGGTTGGGTGACCTGGGAAGAACAGTCAGGGGTTTTGTTTTGGATGAATTGAGGGCTAGTGCTGCCCAGCATGCTTGAAGCCCCTTCCTTCCTTCCTCTGCCCCTGTAGTAACATCTCTGGGGTTGACATTCATAAGGGGTGTAGGGGCATAAGCTCTTGGAAAGTAGCCCCAACCCCGCCTCTCCTACCATAAGGCATGTAGGAAGTGGAGGCCTTTTCTTTCTCAGAGTTGTTTTTTTTTTTTTAATATCATTTTTATTAGTCGAAGCAGATAGAAACATGGACTTTGACGGTAGATAAGGACTGCTTGGCCCACCTAGTCTGCCCATTTCCCTACCTATTGGATAAGATGCAGATAGTACTGTTACATAAGAACTTACTGTAACAGTCGATCTTCGAGAGAGGTTCCTGCAGTAGGTCATTACATACAGGAAGGGAGGGAAAGTGTGACCTACTGCGCCCTCTGGCGTCAGGGCCACATGGCAAACCTTTCCAGCAGTGTCTGGCAGGGGACCGCCCACCCAACATCCCATGACAGACGTCAGCATGACATTATACAGTGGGCAGTCTCCAAGCCCACCTTCCATTTCTCCCGCTGGAGATCCAAGTAGGATAAGACAGGAGAAAGGATGAAATCCTGGCGCCTAGTTCAGAATGGCTGAAAGAAATGCAGAAAATTGGGGGCAGGAGGGAGGGAAAGTGTGACCTACTGCAGAAACCTCTCTCGAAGATCTACTGTTACAGTAAGTTCTTACGTGACTATACTATCTTACTTCGAGAGGGTTCCTGCAGTAGGTAACTACATACAGGACTGAATCCTGAGCAGTCCCTCATAGAGAGAGAGACAGAGAGTCGCGGGAGGAGGAGTAACTGAAAGACAGCACAGGACCAGCCTAAGACAGTAGGCCATGCAAGATGGCAAGGCCAAACCCAGCCCTACGCCTAGGGGCAATGTCCAGACTGTACTGCTTCATGAAGGTATTGACGGAACTCCAGGTTGCTGCCGCACAAATGTCTGCTGCAGAAACATTACACAGAAACGCCATAGAGGTAGCCATGCCTCTAGTAGAGTGACCTCTAACCTCCCCCGGAAGAGGTCTGTTGTACTTCTGATAACAGAAGCGAATGCAGTTGCCAAGCCACTTGAAAAGGCACTGTTTAGAAACTGCCGACCCTAAGGTTTTGCGGGCAAAGGAGACAAAAAGCTGATCAGACTTTCTTGATTCCTTAGTTTTGTGAACACAGCATCTGAGGATTCTGTGATCATCCAAGGTGTGAAGGAGATCCTCCCCCGCATTTGAATGAACCGGGTAATAAACTGTGAGTTCAACCGTCTGATTTTTGGTGAACTTAGAAACCACCTTAGGAAGAAACTTAGGATTAGTACGCAGGACCACCAGTCCCTGTAAAAAATCAAGTAAGGCTTCTTATGCATCAGGGCCTGAAGCTCGGAAATCCTACGAGCAGAAGTAATGGCAACTAAAAATAATGCTTTCCAGGAACGGTAGCACATATCGCAGCTCACTTCTGGTTCAAAGGGAGGAAGCGTAAGCTTCTCTAACACGAAATTCAAATCCCAAGGTGGAGTGGGGTTATAAATTGGAGGTTTGAGGTGGAGGATCCCTTTCAAAAAGGTCTTGGAGACCTCCAACTAAGCCACAGTTTTTCCTTCCACTGGCACGTGGTAGGCCGAGATAATGTGCCATTTTAATTCAAATATACAAGACTTTCAGTTAACATATAATAAATTAATTTTCTTATTTATGTTTATGTTTTGGTATAGACACAGCGTGCTGCACTGATGAAAAGCTGTTGCTTGAAACGTTTGAATTGATATGGTGCAATGCACAGTGTGTCTATTTTTTTGAATGAAAAGAAAAACATACAAAAGGTAAGAATAAGAAGAAATAAAATAAAAATATTCTTTTTACATTACATACTGGGTGAGTGAGCTTGATTGTCTACCAATCAGTATTTGTTATATTCAGCCATATTGGTAGTTTAGCACCTCCCCTTAATCACTTTTTTGTGTTTCATCGAGGTTGGCTGAGCTGGACTCTTTTCTTTTGAAGACCTCCAACTGAGCCACAGTTTTTCTTTTCACCGGCATGTGGTAGGCCAAGATGGCCCACAAGTGAACCTTAAGAGACGAATACAACAGACCCGAATCAGACAAGTGCAGGAGGTACTCCATAACCTGGAAGGGGGGGGGGCAGACAGGTAAAGGGGTTCCTCCTTCATTCATTCACAAATCTGGACTGTCATATACGGTATGGGCTGCCGCCCATTGGCTCTTGCTCTGCACCAATGGGCGTGCAGCCCTACTGAGCAGTCCAGTTGGCGGGTGGCGGGGCAGCAGGCGGGTGGGATGCTGCCGCCCGCCGCTGCCAGGGGGAGGGGTGGTGGGGCTTCGGTGGGTGGGGTGGGGGAACACTCAGCCAACAGGGCTATGTTCGGGGTGGTTTATGAACTTACTGCCCGCGATCGGGCATTTTGGTCTCAGGAGGAGGGGGTGATTTAACTTACTGCCCGTGATCGGGCATTTCGTCCACTGGACCACCAGGGATATGTTGGGGAGCTACATTGCTGTCCTCGATCGGGCCAGTGGGAGGTGGTGGTGGGATTTATAGTCACTGCCCATGATCGGCCTGCGGGGCACAGGGACTGGTTGGGGCCAGCCACAGGTGGCAGCTGCTGTGTTGCGCCTGTAATACAGCAGCTCACCTGTGGTGGCCTCACTTAAGCCTTTTTTTTGGCTCAAAGTCGCAGGTACAGGTTGGGGTTGCATCAGACACTCTGCACAGCCCGGCTGAATATCGGCTGTGCAGTTTATGCATGGTTCCTCCCCCTCCAGTTGAGCATGCATTCATTTGCATTGCGCTGTTGCTCAGCCTGTTTTCAGTGGCGCAACTGCCTCCTGCTGAATATCGCAGAATGGCGCAATTTCGGACTTGCGCATGCGCAACCCTATTGCGCATGTCGCAACCCTTTTGAATATCCCACCCATACATGTTGGTTGGTGCATTTAAAGGGAGAATAGGAATGACCTATTCTCCACACAGTATATAACCTTCTGAAAAACGGAGAAGGCTCTCTGGTGCTTTGGAAGCTGGGAGGGGAAACATAAACTTGGAGCCTACCTTGTAGCTATGTCCGTGAGAGCTGGCAGTTAGAACAGGGTCCAGTGGCTCTTGTAAGACAGGGAAGGGTAAGTTTAGTGATAGCATATTTCAGTAATAGCCTTCTTCTTTTGCCATCTGTTATTTAAAAAACATTTGTTTACTTTTCCTGTATGAGTGTTATTCTCTTGTGTTGCAAATACATATCCTGTAACTGCTCTTTGCACTTTCTGTTAAGTAAAAAGCTATTTATTTGCTCAACAGTTGTGACTGTGATGTCATTTTTCTAAGGTAATACCACTGGCTGAGGTAAACTCTGTGTAGCATCTGCCACCCGAGAGAGACACACTACCAGACTTCAACTTGTGCAAGTGCACATTTAATTATTTCAAGTTTGTACACTTGAAAGAGGTGCCGGAAGGAAAGTCTGGCTGGTGGCAGCGAATACTCGAGGACACGCACCTCTCTAAAAGCTGTTTCAGCCCAGAGGGAGAGGTGGGTTGTCACACCAACCTGCCTTGATCCTGATTCAACAGATTGTGCCTGAGAGGTAAAGGAACTGGGAGTTGCACTGAGAGCTGCTGCATTAGCGGAAACCAGATTTGCCTCAGCTAGAGAGGAGCTACCAGGATCATCTGAGCTCCCTCTGCCTGGAGCTAGAGAAGTACCCTCTGTAGAATGGGAAAGGGAGGAAAGGCGTACAAGAACTTCCCTGTCCAACATAGTGCCAATGCTTAATGCCAGAAAGCTCCGTGCTCTGAAATAAGCAAGCAAAATCTGAGAAGTTTTGCGTTGCATGAGGAGGCAAACAGGTCAATGTCTGGGCGACCCCACCTCTGAAAGACAGTATAGTGTCTGCTACCTCCTGACTTAATTCCCATTCATGAGCGAGGGACAATGTCCGACTAAGGCTGTCCACCAGGACGTTGTGAAATGCCTGGAACATGCACAGATGTAAGAAACAGGTCATGCTGGACTGCCCAATTCCACACCCTCATCACCTCGCTGCATAGGGGGTACAACCGGGTGCCTCCCTGTTTGTTGATGTACCAGACAACTGACATAATGTCTGTCTGAATCAGCAGTGTTCCTCTCGATAGGATGGTCTGAAGGGCATAAAGAACCACCCTCATCTCCAGAATATTGATGTGCAAGGACATCTCCATCTGGCACCATAAACCTTGGGTTCGATGGTCCCCCAGGTGTGCTCCCAACCCAGACAGGAAGCATCTGCGGTGAGGGTCCAAAGAGGAGGGGAACTTCAAAAGGGAAGTCCCTTCGACAGATCCAGAGGGTTTAGCCACCATAATAGATCCCTCCTGACTGCACTGGAGACCAGAACAGGATAGGTCATCCAAGCGCTGGACCCTGGGAGATCTGCATATGCAACCTGGCTAAAGAAACTGTGGAGCTAGAGGCTGCTATCTGGCCTAGCAAGCGTAGCAACGCGCTAGCTGGAAGAGATCTGGACAAGATCACCAGGGTGACCTGCTCTCGAAGAGTCTCCACTCTGTCTGGACCGTGTCCAAAACCACCTCTATAAACTGAAGGTTCCGAAAGGGGTTGAAGATAACTTGGGGAGACTGACTGTGATCCCCAGTCAGGGAAAAAGGTCCACAGTAACCAAGAGGGAGCACAGAAGACTGTCCCTTGATGGAGCTGTCAGCAGCCAGTCATCCAGGTAGGTGAACACCACTATACCCTGATGGCGTAAGGCCGCTGCCACCACCGCTAAGCACTTAGTAAAAACCCTGGGTGCCTAGGAAAGGCCAAAGGGGAGGGCTGTAAACTGGAAGTGCTCCCCCTAGAAACAATACTGCAGGAAGAAAACATTACTTACCATAGAAATGTTGTTTCTTCTAAGGGAATCTTATTGTAGTCTGACAAATGCAGTATGGTGTCACCACAGGACTGCCCCGGAGCCGAAACTGTTAATAGAACCTATGCTAATAGTGGAATGTTAGGCTTGAGCTCGGTTTTCAAATCACTGTCCCTGGTTGCACTTCCTGCAACCGTCAGATTCTTATGAAGCATGCAGAAGCTAAAGTACTAACTATCCAGACTAAGTTTACTATCCATAAATACCCCTATTCAGGGGAACAAAAACTCCTAACAACAGGAGGCGTCTCTCAGACTCAAGTCAACAGATGCCCAAAAACTAATAGGTACCCACAGGTTTCCAGCATCAGTGATACAGGTAGTGAGCAGAGCCCTGTAGCTTCTAGCAGGGGAGGAAGGGTGGAGCTCAGAATACAGTAAGATTCCGTTAAAAGAAACAAGATTACTATGGTAAGTAATGTTTTCTTCAAACCTCAGGAAATCTTACTGTACTCTGACCAATGCAGACTACCCAAGCAGTGCCTTTGGAGGTGGGCAGATGACCTATTTAGGAAACAAACTCTGCAGAACTGCTGTGCCAAACCTGGCATCACTCCTAGTCTGAGTATCCAGGCAGCTGTGCTTGGTGAATGTGTGAACTGTTTTCCAGGTAGCTGCTTTACAGATTTCCAGAAGAGGGATGCCTCTGGACACTGCTATTGATGCAGCAGTCCCTCTAGTAGAATGGGCCCTAAGCCCTTGTGGGGCCTGCTTACCCACTTTGCCATAACAAAATTGGATACATGACACAATCCATCTTGCTATGGATCTCTTTGTGGCAGGTTTACCCTTGCCAACCTCTCCATAGGTCAGAAAAAGCTGGGTTCTAGCCCCTCTATGACCTTTAGTGTCCTCTAGGTAGTAGCTAATAGCTCTCTTGACATCCAGGCTATGTAGTCTATGCTTACCTGAGGAGGAATGGTCGGTAAAAAGACTGGGAGGGTGATGGACTTATTAATGTGAAAGTCAGATACCACCTTAGGAAGCAATTTATTATTTGTCCTGAGGACCACCTTGTCCCTATGGAAAGCCACATAACTGGGTTCCATAGACAATGCCTGAATTTCACTAATCCTTCTGGCAGAAGTAATGGCCACTAAAAACACAGCCTTCCAAGTTACATACTTAAGGTTAGCTGATGAAATTTAGTCCCACACAGGGGTAGAAACGCTATGGGGAGGATGCAAATGCAGTAGCCCCTGAAAAACCTTTCGGAACACTGCATTAGAGGCCAAAGAGGATGGCTTATCTGCTGACAGATAAGTAGATACCACAGCCAGATGCACCTTCAGAGTAGAGAGCCTAAGGCCTAGGGAGTGAAGATGGGTCAGATAGTCTAAGACTGCTGATAACCCAGAGTAGGTGTGATCTAGGTTTTTGTTCCTGCACCATAAAGAAAATCTTTTCCACTTGGAAGTATAGATCTTCCTGGTAGAAGGTTTTCTGGATACCCTAAGGACTTCCATTACCCCTTCTGAAAGATTCAGATTTGCAAAGTCCTCAAGAACCAGGCTTCGAGTCTGAGGGATCGAAGGTTGGGATAGAGAATCCTGCCCTGGGAGGAGGTCAGCAAATTGTGCCTCCTGGGGAGGCTTATCAGCTTGGCTACTGATAGGGACAGAACCAGGGAGTACCATGGTTGCCTGGCCCAGTCTGGAGCAATAAGGATCATTGTGGCTGGCTGGGATCTGAGCTTGTTCAAGGCTCTTGGCAACAATGGGAAGGCATACAGGAACTTCCCTGTCCAATTCAGGTCAACGCATCCAGTGGTACTGTGTCCTTCAGTGGGGGCCTACAACAGCACTGAGGGAGCTGGTAGTAGTCTGGGGAAGCAAAGAGGTCTACCTCTGGAGTGCCCCACCTTTTGAACACCAACTGCAGTACTTGCTTGTTTGAGGACCATTCGTGATGGCTCTGATTTATCCTGCTCAGTGCATCTGCCAGCACACTGTCCTTCACTAGTAGATGGACTGCTGACAGCAGCATGTTCAGGGAATAGGCCAGGGTCCATATTTTCATAGCTTCTGTGCACAGGGGTGTGGACCTTGTGCCTCCCTGTTTGTTGATGTAGTACATAGTGGTCATGTTTTCTGTCCTGACCTGAACCATCTTCCCCTGCAGCATGCTGGTGAATGCCTGAAGTACGAAGAACACTGCCCTAAGCTCCAACAGGCTGATGTGAAGCAACGACTCCTGTGTGAGCCAAGTACTGTGGACAGTATGCTCCCCACCCTAGTAGGGATGCATCTGTAGTGAGCACCAGAGATGGTTGTTCCTGGAGGAATGGAACTCCCTGTCCGAGGTTTTCCAGATCCTGCCACCACTGAAGTGCTTGCACAAATGTTTGTGTGACTGGGACCAGCTCTGATAACCAGTCTCTTTTCTGGTGCCAGTAATGCTCGAGGTGATATTGAATATCCCTCATCTGAAATCTTGCTCTTGACACTGTGGCGGTTGAGGCTGCCATGTGGCCTAACAACTGGAGAAAGCATCTGGCCGGTCTGAGACTGTGAGGCTTGAAGGAGCCCACTAGCTGTATCAGAGTGTCTGCCCTCAGCTGAGGAAGAACAGCCCTTCCTCTGACTGAATCCAGGAGCTGTACTGGCTGTAGCACTGACTTCTTCTGGTTTATCAAGAACCCTAGGGACTGTAACAGTTCCTGTGTCAACACCAGAGACTGTCTGACCTGCTGGGGTGACTGCTCCACTAAGAGCCTGTCGTCCAAGTATGGAAAAACTACCATTCCCTGCCTTCGCAGGTGTGCCACAACCATAGCCAAGCATTTTATGAACACCCTTGGAGCAGAAGTAAGGCAGAAAGGCATTGCCCTGAACTGATAGTGGTCTGATGGCAGTCTGAATCTGAGGAATTTTCTATGGTACTGTCTTATTAGGATATGGAAGTAGGCATCTTTTAAGTCCAGAGATGTCAGCCAGTCTCCTTGCCTTAGGGTTGGCAAAATCGTGTTTAAAGTGACCATTTTGAATTCAGGTTTCAGTAAATGCCTGTTTAGGTGTCTGAGATCCGGTATGGGTCACCTCTCCGGTTTTCTTGGTTATAAGGGAGTGTCAGTGGCTCAGTAGGTAGCACACTCGCCTCTGAGGCCGGGAGATCAGAGGGCTGTGGGTTCAGTTCCCACATCTGGCACTTGGGTTAATATCCTAGTACTGACACTGTAGTGCAGCATGAGAGGGGTGCTGCACTTCTGAGGTGCCGTCTTTCGGATGAGACGTTAAACCAAGGTCCCATCTGCCTGGACTGGTGGTAGTTTAGGTGGATGTAAAAGATCCCATGGCACTTATCGAAAAGAGTAGGGGAATTTCACCAGTGTCCTGGCCAAATTTCCCTCATTCACTGAAAATACCACCAACAGCTTCATCTGGTTCAAGGTCAGTTGGCATTCATCTGTATCCCCCTCCCCCGGGTCGTGCCTGAAAATAGGCAGGATTTGTCTAGTGCACTTACCCAGTCAAAAAAAAAAAAAAAAAACTAAAAGGAAGTATCTTGAGTAGAGGCCCTTTCCTCTATGTGAGAGAGGAACTGGCTCCACTGCTCCCAAAGAGAGCAGATTTAACACCTCCCTTTCCAGCAAGGGTGTCTCTGATGGGGAGGAAGATTGAAAAACTCTTGCCCTCAGTCCTGGTCTGAATTTGAAACTGAGTACAAGGCCCTGACCCACTCCCTCCAGGACCCCACTCCCTCCAGGACCCACTGGTTTGTGGAAATGGATTGCCATTCCTAGAAATTGGGAAGCGACCTGAGCAGATCCCTCAGGGTGTCTGCTTATTTTGAGGTGCTGACTGGGTGCTGGGGCTGGTTCGGTTGGTGCCTCTCCTGCCCCTGCCTCTGAAGTAGCCTCTCTGCTGCTGATATTGTGGCTAAGCTTGAGACTAGAAAAATGGCCTGTAAGTTATGCCCCATGACCCCTGGCGTGCTGCTCTTGGGGGGCAGGAGCCTTATCCTTAGCAGCAGCACTTTGGTATGCTGCTTTGTATTCATCCATCTTCCTCATGTAAGCCTCTGTCTGTTGTCCGAACAGAGACAAAGGCTCACATGAGAAGTCCATGGCTTTGGACTGAGTATCTTGAGTAAGATTAGTAGTCCTCAGCCAAGCAGATCTCCTAAGAGACACTGAGGAAGCCATCTGCCTAGCTACAGTGTCACTGCTATCCACTGCCATTCTGAATTGGACCTTTGAGGCCTCTATACCTCTCTTAGCAGCTTCCTCCAGGTCTGCTGCCATTGGTGCTGGCACAGATTTTGTAATCTCCAGCACAGTGTCCCAGAGTATCCTTTGGTACCTGGCAATATAGGCCATGTATGAAGCCTGCCTAATTGCCAGGGAGGAACCCAGATATTGCTTCTTTGCATTAGAATCCAGCTTTCTGGAATCTTTATTAGGAGGATGGGATGCCTGGGGAATGCCTGCTTTATCACAAGCAGCTGCATGTACCACCCCCTCATGACTAGGGTGACTGAAGAGGAACTCAGACCCACCCTTAGTCACCCAATACTTCTTATCCACCTTTCTATCAACTGGTGGTATGGAAGTTGGGGTATGCAGGATTTTCATGATCTGCTTCTTCAGGGACTTATGGATGGGCAGTAAAACTCTTTTAGGAGCCTGAACATCCATCATTTCTCTATAATCCTTTTCCTCCTCCTCATCAGTTGATTCCTGTGTAGGGAGGCCCAGGGACTGAGCCACCTGTTTTAAAAATAGAAAATGAGAGGTACAGTCCTCGGTTCCCTTGTCAAGGGAGTGAGTGAAGACGATGAGGATCCGGTGAAATATGTGTATCAATGGGTTCACCGTAATCCTCTTCCTCATGCTCATCATAATTGTCATCATATTCCTCCACAAAGGTGTCGAACTCAGGTTCCAAGAAACCGGGAACTGGAGTAGAACTTGAAGGATCCAGCCACGGTCGCTTTAGAACCTGAACCGGGGTTACCGGTTGAAGAGGAGGCAGTATGGCGCAGTGGGTTAAGGCTCTGAGCTGCAAATCTGGAGACCTGGGTTTGAATCCCACAGCCCCCTAGGTGCATACTGTGTGACCCTGAGCAAGTCACTTAACTTCCCTGTGCTCCCAGGTTGCACCTGCAAACAAGCTTTCAGCTTAGTGTGTCTCACCTGGTAAAATAATTGGTAAAAAAAAAAAAAAAAAAGAGACTGTATTATTTTAATAGCATTTGCTCTTTCCTCAGCAGTTGGAACCAGGGTACTTGGTTGCAGTTCAACCGCTAAGTACTTTTCTTTTCTTTATTTTCTCGCTTTCCTGCAGCTGCCGGGTTAGTGGCAGGGTCAGCAGGTTTCCTCTTAACTGACGAACCACCGCCTTTGTCAGAGGGCTGATCCTCCGGTTCTTTTTGCCTCAAAATCGGTTTGTCTGTAGCCGGTTCAGCAGCCTTCTCAGACATCTTCTCCTGCAGTCATTTTAAGAGCCTCTCAAGCGTCGACTGAGGGAAGTTTTTACAGGTCTCACAATCCTCTTTGAGGAGTTCAAACCCCAAACAAAACACACATATAAGATGAGGATCTGCCTTTGCGAATGGTTCTCACACTCTGTACAGTGTTGGAAACCTGTGGGGCCTGTTCGCTTCTTGGTCTGTGACATTTATTGGTTGTTAAAATTTGAACTAAACCGAGAGTTACCCCGGTGAATTTAAGCTATCAAAAACCACATTACCAGATGGTATACAATCAAATTGTAATAAATGAAACAACATAAAATCCGTTCCTTCCCAGTTGAAAAACCCGAGGAGGAACCGAAGAGACTTACCAAAACTACACTAATCTAACTAATTCTACCTGTGAACCAAGAACAGTGCTTCAAAAATTGAAATAAAGTAAACGGACTTAAAAATTAACCGAGAAAATAAACTGTTCGGTCAGAGTGACAGAGAGCTCTCCTTAGACGTCTTACTGAGGCAAGCGGAGTAAAGAATCTGACGGTTACAGGAAGTGCAACCAGGGACAGTGATTTGAAAACCAAGCTTGAGCCTAACATTCTACTATTAGTATAGGTTCTATTAACCATTTCAGCTCCAGGGCAGTCCTATGGTGAGACCATACTGCATTTGTCAGAATACAGTAAGATTTCCTGGGGTTTAAAGCGGCGGTGGCCTGGGAAAATCGTGATATGCAGGTAAGCGTCCTGAATGTCCAGGGCACAGAGCCAATGGACCTGCTGCAGGAGGCTCTGAACAGTCAGCATGTGGAACCTCTTGCACTCGACGAAGAGGCTCAGACTGCTGAGGTCCAGGATTGGACTGAGGTCGCCTGTCTTTTGCGGGACCAGGAAGAAGTGAGAGTAAAACCCCCTTCCTCTCTTAGACACAAGCACGGGTTCTATAGCTGCCTTTAGTTCTAGTGTCCTGATCTCTTCCTCGACTAGAGGGGCTTGGTGCGGGGAGTAATGCAGGTGATTGGGAGGGGAGTCTGGGGGAAACTCCAGGAACTCTAATGTCTGCCCTTGAGATATGAGTTGTAGGCCCCACGCATCTGAGGTAATGCCCTCCCACTCCTTGACGTGAAGGCCGAATGTTCCTCCCACTGGCTCCACGTTTTGAAGTGGAGGGGAGGGAAGACTGGGTGAGTCAGGAGGCAGAGGGACGAGGGGGCAAAGGCCCTCCTGCTGTTCTCTGGGTTTTGGCGGCCAGTGGAGAGGAGAAAGAGGGCCCCGTGGCTCGTCTTTTGGGCTGCTTCTTTGGGGCCGATTGCTTCCCTTAGCGTTTGATCTGGCACTGAAAGGGCTGCTTCTTTTTGGTGCTGGTCCTATACATGGAACAGACCTATCTGAGGGCCTGGCCACTATCTTGGAGGCCCGTAATTATATCTTTGGTATCCCCTCTAAAGAGGATCAGTCCCCAAAAGGGAGCATCCTGAATGGCTGCCTGCACATCTGTAGTCAATCCAGAAATACGCAGCCAAGCGTGTCACCCGAGGCTGACCACAGTAGCAGAGGAGAGGGCCACCACGTCCACCGAGTCATTTTTTTAACAAATCATGGGAGGATGGGGTGGTACCTGAGGACTGGAGGAGGGCAGATGTGATTCTCCTTCACAAAGGTGGGAGCAAGGCAGAAGCAGGAAACTACAGACCTGTAAGTTTGACCTCAGTGGTAGGGAAAATGATGGAATCACTTCTGAAAGAAAGAATTGTTGAGTACCTAGAGGCCAGCGGGGCACAGGACCCAAAGCAGCATGGATTTATTTATTTTATTTTATTTGTTTGTGATATTCAGAAAGACCTCTGAGTCAGGGACTCATTTACAAAGGTTCCACGTCATACATAAAAAAGGTACAGGGACTCATTTACAAGATTCCATGTTATACATAAAATGGTACCGTGTCGAGACTTGAGAATACAGGTTGCAGCACAATTACGGATAACATTACATTACATAGCAGTATTGGTAGATGGTTTAAAACAGTGGCTAGGGTACAAAGTCACAGTCCAGGGAGAAAAATAAATAAGGAAAAAAAGAAAATACAGAAAGATTCAGCAGGGGATTGGTATCCAGGTAGTTTCACAGATACATTTGGTTACGGTGCCCTGCTAAAGAGCGTTTTTGAGGGAGGCACCTTCAAGTCAGGTGTCAACGGCAGTCACATTGGTTTGTGGCCTGAAGGTATTCTCTTAGCTTGGATTTATAGGGGCCCAGCCTTGTTTCATCCGTTATAAGACTAGGGAGGGAGTTTACATAGAAACATAGAAACACAGAATTTGACGGCAGATAAGGACCGCTTGGCCCACCCAGTCTGCCCATTTCCCTACCTACTGGATAAGCTGCAGATCCTAGTTGACCAGCAGCCTACTTCTTCCTACCCCAACCCCCTAGAATGGCCTTATGACTGTCCCATGCATGCTTGAATTCCACCACTGATTTTGACCCACACCTCCTCCGGAAGGCTGTTCCATGCATCCACAACCCTCTCTGTGAAAAAATACTTCCTTAAATTACCTCTGAGCTGTCCCCCATCTTCAAATTGTGCCTCTTGTTCTTGCACACCTCTTTTTTTGAAAGATGCTACCCTCTTGGACTTTGTTGATTCCCTTGAGGTACTTGAAAGTTTCTATCATGTCCCCCCTCTCCCTCCTTTCCTCGAGGCTATATATATTCAGCTCCTTTCGTCTCTCTCTTCATATGTCTTCCAGTGCAGACCCTGCACCATTTTAGTTGCCCTCCTCTGGATAGCTTCCATCCTGTCTATGTCTTTGCGGAGACTGGGTCTCCTGAACTGCACACAGTACCCCAGATGGGGTCTCACCAGCTGTCTGTACAGAGGGATAATAACTTCCTGTTTTCTACTGGTGATGCCTCTCCCTATGCATCCCAGTATCCCCCCAGCCCTCCTTGCTGCCCTCTCACATTGCTTTCCCAACTTTAGGTCATCTGATATGACTACCCCCAGGTCCCTTTCCATTTTTGTTGTTGTTAGTATCTCACCCCCCATTGTGTACTCTTCCCCCAGGGTTTTTGTTTCCCAGGTGCATTACCTTGCACTTCTTAGCATTGAATCTAAGCTGCCATACATTTGACCATTCCTCTAACCTTGCCAAGTCCCTTCTCATCCTTTCCGCCCCACCCTGTGCATCAACTCTGTTGCAGATCTTTGTGTCATCTGCAAAGAGACATACTTTTCCTTCCAGTCCCTCTGCAATGTTGCTTATAAAGACATTGAAGAGGACCGGTCCTAATACTGAACCCTGCGGTACCCTACTAGTAACCCTCCTTTCTTCTGAGTGGACTCCATTTACTATTACTCTCTGTGTCCTATTCTCCAGCCAATTGTTTACCCAGGATGTCATCTTGGGACCCACTCCCAGGCTGGCTAACTTGTATATTAATCTTCTGTGTGGGACTGTGTCAAATGCCTTGCTAAAGTCTAGGTAGGCCATGTCCACAGCCCCTCCCTGATCTACTACTTTGGTCACCCAGTCAAAGAAATCTATCAGATTCGTCTAGCATGACCTTCCCGCTGTGAATCCATGCTGCCTAGGGTCTTGTGCCCCTCTGGCCTCTAGATACTCGACAATTCTCTTTCCTTCAAGTGATTCCACCATTTCCCTATCACTGAGGTTAAACTAACAGGTCTGTAGTTTCCTGCTTCTGCCTTGCTCCCACTTTTGTGAAGGGGAATCACATCTGCCTCCTCCAGTCTCGGTACCACCCCATCCTCCCATGATTTGTTAAAAGGGTAGTCAGTGGTGTCACTAGTTCTCTCTTAGTTCTTTTAGAATTCTGGGATGAATCTCATCAGGCCCCATTGCTTTGTCCACCTTCAGTTTTAGGAGTTCTTTCAGAACCCTTTCTTCTGTAAATGGGCTGGTATCAACTTCTGTATCCAGAGTGTTTCTACTGTTTGTTTTAGGTACCTCCCCTCTTCCTTTGTAAATACTGAGCAAACATATTTGTTTAGTATCTCTGTCTTTTACAGTCTCCCTCTTCCCACCCTCCCTCCCCTTTATTAAGCCTCACTATCCCTCCCTTGGTCTTCCTTAGCTCCCTGATGTACCTATAAAAGGTTTTATCCCCCTTCTTAACTGAGTTGGCTATCTTTTCCTCGGTTTGGGCCTTTGCTGTTCTGACTGCCTTCCCAGCTTCCTTTTGCTTTAACTGATACAGTTCTCTGTCCTTCTCCTTCTGCGATTCCTTGTACTTCCCGAATGCTTTCTTTTTCTCTTGAACCTTCACTGCCACTTCCTTTGAGAACCACAGTGGTTTCTTACATCGTTTTGTTTTGTTTATTTGCTTCACACAAACGCTCGTTACCTCTGTGATGGCAGTTTTATTATTCCCATTGTTCTTCCACCCTCCTTCCTGCCCATTTGCTAGTGCATTCCTTGAGACGCGCACCCATTTTAGCAAAGTCAGCCCTCCTAAAGTCCAGTACTTTGCCTTTGTATGGCTTGACTCTATTGCTGTGTTTATTGTGAACCATACTGTTCGACGGTCGCTAGTTCCCAGATGGCTACCCACTTCTACATCTGTGATCCTCTCTCCATCTCCATTTGAGAGAACCAGGTCTAAGACTGCTCCCTTTCGAGTGGGCTCCAATACTAGTTGTCTAAGGCATGCCCCCTGTAGGACATCTAGGATAACCCCACTCTTCGAAGTGGCTGCTGCAACTGCACTCCAGTTAACATCTGGCATATTCAGATCACCCATCAGCAATATCTCCCCTTTTTCTGCCATTCTAAGTATACTTACTATCATTTCCTTGTCCATTTCCTCCCCCTGAGAAGGGGATCTGTCTAACCCTGTGAGGATTGTGGTGCCATTGCCTGTCTCCAAATTTACCCACAGTGCTTCTTCTCCTCCTGTTTACCCTTTTGTTCTGTTGCTTTTATTCCTTCCCTTATGTAAAGAGCTTCTCCTCCTCCTCTTTACCTCCCTGTCCCTCCTGTAGATAGTGTATCCTGGTATGTTTACGTCCCAGTCATGGTTTTGCGTGTACCATGTTTCTGTGACTGCCACGATATCCAGATGTTCCTCCTCCATCAAGGCCACTAATTCAGTAAGCTTGTTACCCAGACTACAGGCATTGGTGCTCATTGCTCTCCATTTTTGGATGGCTTTACCTTCTGTTGCAGCATCCCCCACTGACCTTTCTACCTCGGTCTTTTTCTCGTTTACTACCCTGTTTTGTAGGGAGAGGCTGGGATTTTCCTGCTGCTTATCAGTGCCTCCCCCTTTGACTAGTTTAAAAGCCTGCCAATGAAGCATTTAAACCGACTGCTCAAAAGACTTGTTCCCTTCCTGGACAGATGTAGACCATCCTGCCAGTATAGGCTGGTGTCCCTCTAGGTGGAACCCCAGTCCCCAATGAAGCCAAACCCTGTGCTCCACACCATTTTTTCAACCATTCATTAAACTGCATGGTGCTAATTACCCTTGCCTCCCCATGCCATTGACAGGCAGCACCTCTGAGAAGGATGCTATCATGTGCTACTTGTCTTAGGCCCCTCCCCAACTCTACAATGTCCTCCTGCACTGCTCTAATCTCATGATGAGCCAAGTCATTTGTCCTTAGGTGGACAATTACATCCAAGCTCAGACTCCCTTGCAGCTGTTCTGTGATCCTGAGGGATGCCTTCCTGTCCCTCAAGCCATGGCACCAGGCAGGCACCTTACTTCAGTTTTCCCAGCTCCCCAGTTCTATCCCCCTAATAATTGAGTCCCCCACCAGGAGCTGCTTCCTTTCCCTGTGGTGTCCTCTGCCTCCTTCCTGTGGGCCTCCCTTGTGACAGTTGTCATCAGTCTTCTCTGCGGGTGCATCCATAGGGGAGCTATGCTCCCCCAGAATGGTGTATGGATTGTGGAGTGGAACAATTGAGTGGGTGTGCCTCTGTTCCACCATCCTCACCCTCCCTGAGCCCACTGTGGTCCAACTGCTGTGCTTTCTTCGCAACCTCTGAGGTAGTGATGGTGGTGCTGGTGCTCCCTGGATGTGGGAGGTTCCCTTCCTACTGTCCAGTGTGGCCTGGGGGAAGGTTTCCTTACTACTGTCCAGTGCGGCCTGAAGACGGGCAACTTCCTCCCTCAGGGCAGAGAGTTGTCTGCAAATAGGGCAGCATCTCAGCCTCCAGAAAGACTTCCAGAAGACTGCTGCCCCACAGCCATTATATTGCACTACTCCCCACATGTTTATCTACTTTTTTTTGTTTGTTTTTGTGTGTGTGTGTGTGTGTGCATGCGCATGTGTGTGATTGTTTTGTTATATAGAAATATATATATTATGCAATGTGTATGCTTATATTGTCAGTGCAGTGTGCTAGAGAGCATATGACAGTGAAATGCACCTTGCACTCTTGAGGAAATGATGTCAGAACCTCAGGTATAAAAGAACTATTTCCAGGGGTGGGTGGGGTGAGGGTGGGAAGGGTTGAGCCTAAACTGTGCCCTCACAAAACAATCGCTAAAAGCTCTCACCCACGCTGCGATGAGTGCCTTCCTGTCAGTAAGATAACCTACACAACAATTTGACAGAGAAAATACCCTGCTAATCAAACAGAGAAAATCCAGACATCCAAGTCAGACACAGGTAAACCTCTCCAGCCCCAAAACAGCCTGGTGGTTTGTTAGCCACAAAGGAAAATCAAATATGCAGTTATTTCAGCCCTTCTGAAGATGCTGACAAGATAAGCAGTTTTGAAAACCCCCTTCCTGAATTAAAAACTAAAATAATTAAACACAAAGCAATACCAATGTAAAAGTAAGGAAAATTTCTCTCAGATGTAAGCAAGAGAGAGAGATTAGTTACAGATATCTAGTCCAATATAGTATATCCCATGCAGCTTCTCAGTTGTTTCAAAGCACACCAAGTACACAACTTGGAAGAAGATGGACTCCTGTCTGAAACAGGATCACACCAGTAGTTTATAGTAATTGATCAATGCTGAAATGGTCAAACTAGAACAACTGGCTGTGATGCAGGCCTCCCTGACTTGTGAAGACAATTTCCCCCACCTCAGGCTATGTCTGGCATCCAATTACAAATTGCAGCCTTTGCTATTTTAAATCACACAACCACCCCCAGCAAATATTGCAAAATATATTGATGTAGATTGTCACAGAATTCTAGTAATCAGTCCAGTTAGCCACAAAGGAAAATCAAATATGCAGTTATTTCAGCCCTTCTGAAGATGCTGACAAGATAAGCAGTTTTGAAAACCCCCTTCCTGAATTAAAAACTAAAATAATTAAACACAAAGCAATACCAATGTAAAAGTAAGGAAAACTTCTCTCAGATGTAAGCAAGAGAGAGAGATTAGTTACAGATATCTAGTGCAATATAGTATATCCCATGCAGCTTCTCAGTTGTTTCAAAGCACACCCAGTACACAACTTGGAAGAAGATGGTCCAGGAGGGGGCCCTGAAACTAAAAGTACATTGGAATTGGGAGGTCCGGCCATGGGGAACCCATAGAAGCCATTTGCTTGAGCTACGGGTTGTTTTGCCTGGAGGTGTTGGGAGGATAATTTGGTGTAGGGAGGGTGGGGTGAGGCCTAGTAGTACTTTTTTCATCATAAGGCAGGTGTGGTATCTCATTCTGTTGTCCAGGGTTAGCCAGTTTGTGCTACTGTAAAGGGAGCAGGAGTGAGTGAAACGATCACATCCTAGGATAAGACGGCAGGCTTTGTTTAGCACTAGCCTGAGTGGAGAGGATCGAGGAGTTTATAGTAAGTTGGAGTGCTTCAGGGGTGATGCAGTGTTTGTAACGGTAGAGTACACCTAGTCTGGAGCTAAGGGCAGTTGATAGGTGCAGGATATGTTGATTACAACTGAGGGAGGGGTCTAATGTGATCCCTAGGTATTTATAGCAGTTTACTTGTTCTAGGTGGGTCTGATTTGCAGTGAGAAATTGGGGGAAGAGGTTCTTGTGTGGGTTCTGAGGGTGGGCGAATAGCATGACTTTGGTCTTATTATAGTTGATAATAAGGCACTGGGAGGTGAGCCAGTCTTCGATTTCACGGAAAGAGTGCTGGAGAGATTTGTGGAGTTTGAGGGGGGCAGGGTCGGAGGCGAACAAGACTGCATTATCTGCATAAAGGAGCAGACTGCCGGGGCATGAGGATGGGAGGGAGTTGAGGAACAAGCTGAAGAGTAGGGGGCCGAGTATGGAGCCCTGTGGGACACCGGAGTGGATTGGGAGGCGGGGTGATAGGACAGGGCCTACCTTGACTATCTGCATTCTATCGGAGAGATAGCTGGTGAACCAGTTTAGGGAGTCCTTTGAGGAAACCTGTATATGCCAAGGTGTTTAGTAAGAGGGCATGGTTAACTGTGTCAAATGCTTTAGAGAGATCCATGAAGATGACGCCAGTGAGGTGGCCCTGGTCTAGGGCTGAGTGGACATGGGAGGTAAATTCGAGGAGGGCGGTAGTGGTACTGTGGCCCTTACGAAAGCCATACTGCTGTCTGGATAGCAGGCTATATTTGTTTAGGAGTTCAGTGAGTTGGTCGGCGACTATGCATTCTAGTGCCTTAGACAGCGGGGGTAGGATAGAGATGGGGCAGTAGTTGTTTGTGGATGTGCGGTCACCACTTTTATGGATAGGGGTGATGTAGGCCGATTTCCAGTGGGTAGGGAATTTCCCTTGGCAGAGGGAGCGATTTAGAATGTGGGTGAGCGGGGTTAGGACTTCCTGGAGGGTTAGGCGGAGGAGTTTAAGGTCCAGGGAGTCGTGACTGTAGTGGGTTTTACTTATAGCATTAGTAAGGTAGGGTTTGATGGTCTCTGGTGTAAGGACTCGCAGGTAGAAAGACGGAGCAAGGGGAGGGATGGGGGGGATACGGGCCAGCAGGGGGTCGAAGAAATTAGAGGCAACACATGGGAGAGATCAGTGAAGGCGGTGTTTAGGGCTGTTGCAATCCTGAGAGGGTCGGTGGTGAGGCTACTATCTATGAGTATTTGATCAGGTGGCAGATTTGTGGATTTGCCACAGAGTTCCTTTATGTTCTCCCAGAACTTGCGACCATTTCCCCATGCAGAGGTTAAGGTGGCTTTATAATAGTTTGCTTTGGCGGTGCGTATGGCCCAGGTGCACTTGTTTCGGGCCTCCCGATAACGTTGCCTGTCTTGAGGCCGTTGGGTCTCATTGGCAAGGTGCCATAGTGCGTCACGCTGCTGTAGTAGGCCTTGGAGGTGGTCAGAGAACCATGGGGCATGGTTCACCTTGGTCATAGTTTTGGTGAGGGGGCAAACTTGTCAAAGACTGAGTTGTAAACGTTGATAAACAGTTCGAGGGCGTGGTCAGGGTCGAGGGTGCTAGAGAGGGGTGTCCAGTCCCATTCTCTGAGGTGGGCTTTGAGAGAGGCAAGTTTACCAGGCCCTAGTTTGCGCTGTGTAGTGATTTTGTGTGCAGTTTTGACTGGGATACCAGACCAGTTGCAGAGTACTGGTGAGTGGTCACTGAGAGTGTCGGGGAGAACTTGGGTGCTTGTTATTTTGTGCGGTTGGTTAGTGAAAACTAAGTCTAGTAGTGTGGATGTCCCTGTGCGGACGTGAAGCCGGTTGGGGGTTTTGATGACCTGAGTGAGATCGAGTGCCGCGGCCTTGTTGATGTAAGGGGCTGCTGTTTTGGCCAGCCAATTTATGTTGAAATCCCCCAGTAGTATTTTTTCTTGTTTAGGGGGTAGGGTGGCGAGGTAGGACACGATGGCATGGAAGGCTTGCTTCTGGTCTCTGTGGGGGGACATATGCCATGGTGAGGAGGAGGGGGATGTAGACCTTCCTAGTGTTATTGCTAGGGTGAGGGCCTGGGCCCTGAAGGTAAGCATGGGCAGGGGAAGTAGGTGTCCAGTGAGGGAGTCCTTGAGGTAGGCAGCACAGCCTCCCCCTCGCTTACCCATGTGGTCGGAGTGATAAAGACAGTCTCCAGGAAGGTTGACTGCTGAGTCGGGGACAGAGGGGGAGAGCCATGTTTCACTCAGGGCAATGATGTCAGGGTTGTTTTGGAGTACCCAGCTATGAAAGGAGTCCCATTTTTTTTGCAGGCTGCAGATATTTAGTGAGGCGATGCGCAGGCCATTTCCTGGTACTGGGTGGGATGATGGGGAAATTTGAGGGCCAGGGTTTGGGTGGACATTACCTGTCAGAAGAAGAAGAAGGATGAGAGACCTGAGTCGGTTTCGGTTTGTTCGAGTTGTAATTCTCTGGCCTTTATGCTGTAATGGTCCGATGGTGGGTATGGTAGTTTCAGAGTAAAGGGGCAGATAGGGAGGAGGAAACGGGGTGAGGTTTTTGTATTGCGGGTGTGGAGGCAGGTTGGCAGGGAAGGGGGCCCAGCGGGTTTATTTCCGTGGGAGGTGATGCCCTGGGGTGCGGGTGGAGGTGCCCGTGTATGGGTTGTCGTGGGGTGGGGTTCGATAGTTTTTTGGTCTGATGTTGTAGTGGCTAGGTGTGCAGGTGCAGAGGGGAGGTGCAGGGCAAGGGGTGCCAGCCTGGAAGTTGGCAGAGGGTTTCAGTGTTGTTCCCCAATTGCATGTGCTGGGTGGGGGGGCGAAGGTACCTGAGGGAAGTGCAGTAGTAGTGTGAGGAGGGTAAGTGGGAGCATGGCAGGGCAGAAAAATGTGAGGAGGTAAGTTGAAAACTGGGCAGGAGAGAAAGGAAGATAAGAGAAAGAGGTGAAGGGGCCTCTAGTGGTGGAGGATGATAATCTGCAGATGGGAAAGTGGCCTGATAGGTTATTTCAAGGTCATGTGATCAGAAATAGCCTATATATTGAGATGCCGACCAAGGGTGGTGGTGGGGGGGGCGGTGGGGGACGCAGCTGCTCAAGCGGGACCAAGCCAGACTCGAACAGTACAGGTCCGGTAGACAAGCAGCAGCGCTGTAACTACCTTTGTGTTGTGTCATAGATTCCCAGTGCGAGCTGTGGGGAGGGCTGAGTTTGTCAGCCTCACGACTGAGTTGTTTCGGCTCTGTGGAGGAGAGAGGAGAACAAACAGTGAGTTTTTATAGGGCTTGGGAGGGAGGGGGTTTTCTGCAGTTTAACCCAATTGTTTAAAACCAAATTTGTTTAAAAGTGGGCAGATCTTTTTTTCTTTTTTTTTTTTAGCTGATTCAGGTGGCCGCTACTAAGCGGAGTAACCACGGTAAACTCAAGGGTTCAAAAAAAACAGTGCAGGGTGTAAGCTAATGAAACAACATCTCTAGGTAATTTTAACATATAAACAGGCATTAGTTTCACAGAAACGTCTTAAAGGGAAGGTAGTCTTGTGTAAGGCAAAACTTTTACACTGTGTAAGAAAGCTATCTCCACTGTTTGTCCGAGAAAAATGCAGCCTCTTTTAAAAATGGCGCCAAGCCAGACTCGAACAGTACAGGTCCCGAGCAGGCAAGCAGCTGCGCTGTAACTACCTTGTGTTGTGTCCTAGATTCCCGGTGCGAGCTGTGGGGGAGGGCTAAGCTTTGTCAGCCCTCATGACCTCCGGAGTTGTTTCGGGTTCTGTGAGTAAGGTCATGTCAGATGAATCTAATAGATTTCTTTGACTGGGGTGACCAAAGTAATAGACCAGGGAGGGCTGTGGATATGGCCTACCTAGACTTTAGCAAGGCATTTGACACAGTCCCGCACAAAGATTGATAATCAAGTTAGTCAGCCTGGAAGTGGGTCCCAGGGTGGTAGCCTGGTTGCAAACTGGCTGCACAACAGGACACAGAAGGTAATAGTGAGTATAACACATTCAAGAAAGGGAGTCACTAGTGGAGTACCTCAGGGCTCAGTACTGGGTCCAGTCTTTTAACATCTTTATAGGTGACATTGCAGAGGGTCTGAGGAAAGGTATGCCTCTTGCAGATGATACAAAGATCTGTAACAGAGTTGATACAAGGCGGGGGGTAGAAAGGATGAGAAGGGTCTTGGCAAGGTTGGAGGAATGGTCAGACATATAGCAACTTAGATTCAGTGCAAAGAAGTGCAAAGTAATGCACTTGGGAAACAAAAACCCAAGAGAAGAGTACACAATAGCAGGGGAGGTACTAACAACAACAAAAATGGAACGGGACTTGGGGGTAGTCATATCAGATGATCTAAAGGTTGGTAAGCAATGTGAGAAGTCAGTAAGGAGAGCCAGGGGATACTGGAATGCATAGGAAGGGGCATCACAAGTAGAAAAAGGGAAGTGGTTATCCCTCTGTACAGACAGTTGGTGAGACCCCATCTGGAGTACTGTGTGCAGTTTTGGAGACCCCATCTACACAAGGACATAGACAGGATGGAAGCAGTCCAGAGGAGGACAACTAAAATGGTGCAGGGTCTGCATCAGAAACCATATGAAAAGAGACTGAGAGAGCTTAATATGTATACCCTTGATGAAAGGAGGGACTGGGGGAGACATGATAGAAACGTTCAAGTACCTCAAGGGAATCAACAAAGTCCAGGAGGGTAGCATCTTTCAGAAAAAGAGATGTGTAAGAACAAGGGGACACAATTTAAAGATAGAGGAGGGACGGCTCAGGGGTAATGTGAGGACATTTTTTTTTCACGGAGAGAGAGAGAGAGTGGTAGATGCATGGAACTGCCTTCCTGGGGAGGTTGTTGGGGCTAAAACAGTGGGGGAATTCAAACATACATGGGACAGACACAAGGCAATTGTAGTGGGGAGTGGCAGGAAGTAGGCTGTTGATTAACTAGAATCTGCAGCTTATCCAGTAGGTAGGGAAATGGGCAGACTGGGTGGGCCAAGTGGTCCTTATCTGCCATCAAAGCCTATGTTTCTATGTTTCATAGGTGGCTCGAAGAGCATGACTGCAGAAGATTTTGGACAGAAGAAGATCTTTAGCAATCTCCTCTTTAAGATCCAAATCCTCCAGGGATGAGATCTTGGCCTCAAGTTTAGGCAAGGTGTCCTTTTGAAATGACACCATATGCACCACATAACTCAGGGAGTGCAAAGCGCAAGTAGCAGAAGAGTGAATCTTCTCCCGAATTACTCCAATTGCCTGGACTCCCTTGTCCAAGGGGTGCTATGTGCTTGGGTAGTCGAAAGGTCATGAGCAGCAGTAATGAAAATGGAGTCTGCCTTGGGGTGGGAGTCCAGGAAGGGACACCATCGGGAGAGTGGTAGATCCTGTCTGCCTTCTTGTGGACAGCAGGAATGGAGTGTGGCAGTTTCAAGATGGTGGTAGTAAGGTCCTCGTGCAGAGCTATCCAGGGAGGAGCTGGTATAGGGGAGGCAGCTTCTAGATCCAAGTGCTCAACTAAACACTTCCTCATGGGGTCCAGATCCTCAGTATTCCAACCGATGGCATGTTGGATTATGCGGAGGAGCTCGCTGAAAGAGGTGTGTCCGGAGGAGACTTGGGAGACTCTTTGTCCCTGGGGGGGTGGATAACTCGTCTGAGGAAGACTCTAACATATCGTGATCAGAGTCAGGGGGCTCCTCACCTTTGGAAAATTCGAAATCCAGGAGGGTGATGTCCTGAGGGGTAGCTGCTGACACATGCACTGTGAGAGAACTAGCCAGAAGAGAAGAAGAGGGTGGGGGTACTGCCACCAGACTAGTAAGTCTCAGTTTCAGATCCGAGACTAGCTGGGACCTTGCGTCCTTTCACCAGGCCTGGATGAGGGATTGAAAGTCAGGCTGAGGGGGTGGAGGAAGTGGTGGGTTGGCTAGGGGTGCATAATAATGAGACCCAAAACCTGGACAGTGAGGGTGGTACCCCTGATAGTAGGGGTATCCCAGTTGATACCCAGGGAAATAGCCCTGGGAATAATGAGGCATCAACAGTCCCAATGGTGGAGGGAGGAATGCCTGCTGTCTAGTTAAAATAGGAGGGCTGGACGACAGGTCTTGGCCAAGAGGTCCTGGACAGACCAGGATAAACACCCGATGTCACAGTAGTTGACATCGGGATAGCCGTCATCGGAGCAGTCGACGAAAGGGGAGTAAACGTCAGGACACCTAACTAAGGGTGAGCCGACGTAAGACCCAAAGAGATCAGACCCTGCGTAAGAGGCTGAACGTTGGGCCCTGATGGACGGAGCTGACGTGAAAGATCCGACAGTGCTCCTGACATCAAAGGAGAAGCAGCAGGCAGAAGGTGATATGATGCCAGGATAGCTGGTGAAGGAGAAGTATCCCACAGGGGGATATGAGGAACCACTGAAGGAGCGGGCGAAGAAAGAACCACTTCCAGGCATCCTTCTTCCTCCTCCTCTGTCCCAGACGTTGGCTGTGGGGCAGGGGAAACTACCAGGGAAGGTGGAGAGAAAGTCTCCCGTCCGGGCAGGGCCCGGTGGGGAAGGCTGACTCGAGGAAGCCAGTGTGCTCTGCTGAATGTCGGGTGTAATGGCATGAGCCCCCAATGGAAAAGCAATGCCCAAGCAGTTGTCAGAGATGACCAAATGACCAGACGAAACAGTGACTGGCGGTGGAGGGTGGGAGCCTCGACCGACTTATCAGTGGAAGTCAAGGGGACTACTGGCTGTTGCTGAACGGAGTCCGACTTACCGACCGCCAGGTGAGCCCTGGAGGAGCCGGGGTCCAACTTACTGGCAAGGACCAGGCATTCGCCAGAGGAGCCAGCGGACGACTTACCAGTTGAAATAGGATGAAAGACGCTGGAGGACGTCCCCGAAGCTACCTGGGTCACCTTGAGGGTGGGCGGTGGGGAGAGGACCTTGCTGGTCAAAGGCTTGCTGGTGGTATATGATGAAAAATAAGAAAAAAATGGCGATCGATGGAGTTGCAGTTTACCACAAAGTATTAGCGTAGGTCGACGGCAGGAAAGAACTGGAAGGTGGGCGCAGGGACTGCCCACTATATAGGGTTACACTGACATCCGTCACATGACGTTGGGTGGGCGGTCCCCCGCCAGACACTGCTGGGAAAGTTTGCCATGCAGTCCTGACACTAGGGGGCGCAGTCCTATATGTAATGACCTAATGTAGGAACCCTCTCAAAGTAAGATCCTAGTTAACCAATAGCCTATTTCTTCCTACCCCCACAAGAATTGCCTTATGTCTGTCCCATGCATTCTTGAATTCCCCACTGTGTTTGACCCCACAACCTCATCAGGAAGGCTGTTCCAAGTCTCCACCACCCTCTCTGTGAAAAAATACTTCCTCACATTGCCCCTGAGCCGTCCCCCTCTATCTTCAAATTGTGTCCCCTTGTTCTTGCACATCTCTTTTTCTGAAAAATGCTACCTGCTTGGACTTTGTTGTTTCCCTTGAGCTACTTAAAAGTTTCTATCATGTCCCCCACCTCCCTCCTTTCCTCAAGGGTATACATATTAAGCTCCTTTAGTCTCTCTTCATATGGCTTCTGTTGCAGACCTTGCACCATTTTAGTTGCCCTCCTCTGGACAGCCTCCATCCTGTCTATGTCCTTGGAGATGGGGTCTCCAAAACTGCACGCAGTACTTCAGATGGGGTCTCACCAACTGTCTGTACAGAGGGATAACAACTTCTTGTTTTCTACTGGTGCTGCCTCTTCCTATACATCCCAGTACCCCCCCCCCCAGCCATCCCTCTTGCCTTGTCACATTGCTTGCTAACCTTTAGGTCATCTGATATGACTATCCCCCCCGGGTCCCTTTCCATTTCTGTTGTTGTTACTACCTCTTCCCATTGTGTACTGTTCCCCTGGGTTTTTGTTTCCCAGGTGCATTACTTTGCACTTCTTTGCACCGAATCTCAGCTGCCATACTTCTGATCATTCCTGCAACCTTGCTAAGTCCCTTCTCATCCTTTCCACACCCCCCCCATGTATCAACCCTGTAACAGATCTTTGTGTCGTCTGCAAAGAGACATACTTTTCCCTCCAGTCCCTCTGCAATGTCACTTATAAAAACATTAAAAAGGACCGGACCCAGTACTGAACCCTGCGATACTCCACTAGTAACCCTCCTTTCTTCAGAGTAGACTCCATTTACTATTACCTTTTGTGTCCTGTTGTCCAGCCAGTGTTTTACCCAGGCTACCACCCTGGGACCCACTCCCCGGCTGGCTAATTTGTTTATTAATCTTTTGTGTGGGACCGTGTCAAATGCCTTGCTAAAGTTTAGGTAGCCCATGTCCACAGCCACTCCCTGGTCTACTACTTTGGTCACCCAGTCAAAGAAATCGATTAAATTCGTCTGACATGACCTTCCCACTGTGAGTCCATGCTGCCTTGAGTCCTGTGCCCCACTGGCCTCTAGGTACTCAACAATTCTTTCTTTCAGAAGTGATTCCATCATTTTCCCTACCACTGAGGTCAAACTGACAAGTCTGTAGTTTCCTGCCTCTGTCTTGCTCCCACTTTTGTAAAGGGGAATCACATCTGCCCTCCTTCAGTCTTCAGGTACCACACCATCCTCGCATGATTTGTTAAAAAGGGTAGTCAGTGGTGTTACTAGTTATCCCCTTAATTCTTTTAGAATTCTGGGATGAATCCCGTCAGGCCCATTGCTTTGTCCACCTTCAGTTTTAGGAGTTCTTTCAGAATCCTTTCTTCTGTGAAAGGACTGGTATCGACACCCCTATCCAGAGTGCTTCTACTATTTGGATTAGGTACCTCCCCCTCCTCTTCTTTTGTGAATACTGAGCAGAAGCATTCGTTCCATATCCCAGAAATTATGTTACCACTATATAGAGCAAATGTTAGACCACAGTTAGACTATGCAGCTTTGGTGCCCGTAGAAAAAGAAGAAATAAAAGGCACAGAAATAAATTCAGCATAAAGCAACTAAAATCATAACTGATCTAACAGATCTGACTTACAGAGACAGAGTTCTAGAACTAAATCTAATGACACTACAAAGCAACAGGATTAGAGGAGACCTTCTGCTTATGTTTGATACGATAAGGGATCTGTTATGTAAGCAATAAGACATGGCATGGTGTTCGTTCTTATATGATAACTGCATGACTAGGTGCGTGGTGAGCTGAGTGCCTTCCACACCTAGGCATGTGGTTAGCACATAACAGTCTGGAGTATCTTATTGTGCTTATAAAATGGGTAACAACTACGATGAAGGACACCAACAAGTATTTTACATTTTAAGATTGTCTAATTTTTATTTAAAGAGAGAATTTATGTAAACAAGAGAAAAACATAGTCCCTTACTACACTGTTTGGGTTAGCCAAAATAATGTTCTTTATTCCACCGCCCCTCCCCCCCGCAGCGTGCTACTTGTTGTAGAGCGCAGCTGTCAAGTTGCCACCTTACATGTCCTACTTGAACATGACTTGAATCTCAAACAACCTGCACTAATGTGGGAGTTGACAAACTTTAACAACTTCATGATCGTGCAGCAATTCTTACACAACTGTGAAAGAGCTGATGTCAGCTCGCACATTCGTGCAGTTAGTTTCAGCTTTAGGTCACACATCCCACTCAGACATGCTCAGCAGTAGTGGGAGATAATGCCTATTTTTAGTTACATCCACCCATACCTCTCAACTGTCCCTGATTTTCAGGGACGTCCCTGATTTTGCCTCAAAATTTTCCTCTGTCCAGCCTAAAATTTGCATTTTTGTGACAGAACAGTCGGGATTAAAAAATCACAAAATAATGTCAAACATTAAAATTATAGATGTGTTCTTCTTCAGAAAATGCATCTAACACACATCCCTTTATTCCATCAGCTTTCTGAGTGAATAGTACCAATTTTTAAGCTTCGTCCCTGATTCATGAGGCAAGAGGTTGAGACGTATGCATCCAACAGTTTTGTAGTTTTCTTTGTCTCCCCCCTCCCCACCAGCTTCTTGCACCATCTTTGCTTTGCTGACTTGAGACAGACAGGGGAAGTCTCATGTTGCCGACTCTACATTCACTGGGTAGCAGACACAATGAATTTGTCAAGGATTCCGTTCAGAGTGGGGATAGTTCCGCTCAGTTTCTAATCGATCACCTGGATCAGCCTGCTCTAGGAATAACATGTCAATTTTGCACTGTTTTTCAACTGCTGTTTTATTTATTATATTAAATATACACTTTGTGTGATTTTGTTGGTTATGGCAGTTTTGGGTGTTTCCATTTTTTTACTACACAAAAATCTCTGCCTGACATTCTTTTCAAGAACACAGAAATCACTGGTACCTAGGTGCACTGCGTACTGGTTGCCGAGAGTGTTCCCAATCCGTTGGTTGTTGCTCCTAATGGCACTGAATTCTGAACCCTCTTGGACAATCAGAACGCAGCAAATTCCCTACATATTTTATAATAATGTATGAAATGAACCCTAAATTTAAGAACATGATGTCATCCACTCCAGGTGAAAAGTCTAAAATGTAACACCACGAAAAGACAGTTGTACTATATACAGAGGATTGTCTATCCTTGGACCAAATTACTAATGGATGTCATCATAAGTATATCAAAATTTGAATTCAAAGCAAAATAAGGCAAATTAATACTAGGAGGTACTAACATAAAATACTATCAATAAATGAAGCAGAAGCTACAGTGGGCTTACACCTTCTCAGCTCCTAAGAACCTTGGTATGAGCTATCCCTAAAGGTAAAGTGACTACAATTCAGACATACATTTAAAAAGGTGGTACATTTCTGATCTGATCGATTTCTTTGACTGGGTAACAAACGGTGGACAGAGGCAAAGCAGCAGACATCCTCTACCTGGACATCGGCAAGGCCCTTGACTTGGTATCACACAAGAGGCTGATCAGAAAATTGGCGGACCTCAGAATAGGAGAGAAGTTGGTTAGATGGGAGGAAAGTTGGCTGAGGAACAGGTCCTAAAGCGTGATAACTGGAGAAGAGTTGTCCAGTGCTAGAGAGGTCACAAGTGGTAACCCACAGGGCTTGGTGCTGGGGCTGGTGCTGTTCAATGTTTTCATAAATTATATTGGGGACAGACTCAAGAGTACAATGATTCTGTTTGCAGATGACACCAAGTTCTGTGGGAGCGTGGACTCAACAGAGGGGATACACGAACTTAATGATGACCTAAAAAGACTTGAAAGGTGTCCAGGAATCTAGCAGTATGGCTTCAATGCCTAGAAGTGCAAGGTCATGCACAATGAAGCCAAAAACCCCAGGACAGAGTGCTATCTGAGAGGGGTCCAGGGAACTCCTACAGTGGAGGAAAATATCTTGGGGGGGATGATATATTGCGACTTAATGCACTCTACACAGTGCAAGAAGGCAATGGCATGAGCAAATATGATGCTGGGCTGCATAGCCAGGGGGATTAGCAGTAGGCGACAGGAGGTGGTTCTGCCCTTGTACAGGTCACTAGTGAGGCTGTATCTGGAGTATGCAGTGCAGTTCTGGAGCCCTCACCTTAAAAAAGATATCAACTTGATGGAGACAGTCCAGAGGAGAGCTACGTAGATGACTGCTGGGCAGCAGGATAGATCGATCATACCAGGAAAGACTGAGGGCTCTGAACATGTACTCCCTGGAGGACAGAAGGGAAAGGGGAGACATGACTGAGATCTTCAAGTATCTGAAAGGGTTCAATATGGCAGTCGTAGACAAGGATGGTCTAGCTGCAACAAAACTATGAGGGGGCACAGCCTCAAGCTGAAGGGAGAGGTGTTTAGGAGGAAGATTAAGAGACTCTTCTTCACATAAAGGGTGGTGACCAAACTGAATGCACTGTCAGAGGAAGTGATCTTAGCGAGGACAGTGGGTGGTTTCAAGAGGGTCTGGGATATATATAGGGGGAGGATTAGGATCATGGAAGGGAAGGAAGAAAGGGATGACATAGTAGGGGTGGAGGAAGCGGGGACATCAGCCTGAGCTGAGCTGAGAACCCCACACAATGAGCAGACATGACAGACCAGAAGGCTTACTTCTGCTGGCTAATTCGCATGTTCGTATTTCATAGTACCTGCAGCCAACACAGTGTACAGGAAAACCATGACATTTTATCATCAGAAGTTGGAGAAAAAATAGCCAGGAGCTCCAAAACAGCACAGAAGTATGTAACTAGTAGATGAGAGTACAGGCACCACTACTGAGCAATGCCTCCTCGTTTCAGTTGGATAATTTAGTCAGTACTTCTTTATTGAGCAACAGATTATGTCTTTACAATCTGCTACAACCATTATCAAGAATCACAACAATACACATAGCTTATCAGGTAATGAAAGTGCTAGGAGCATAGCAAAACATACGGTACGTGCTAGAAATGTTACAATACAGTTAGACTGGCACCTCATTACAGGCCTTAGTACAACGTTTTCCATTTTTAATATTTCATTCATAAACAGTGTCAATTATTATGTCTATAAAATCATTTTCCATAGACAGAGACAGTGGAAATCATCCCAAGATTTTTCTTAGATATATCTTTCTCAGCAAAGAAATAAAACACAGGGCCAACTGATTATAGAATTATCTCTTACTGTAGATTGGGACAGAACCCTCCCTCTAGCGAGAGAGACCGTTTGGCAAATCAAGCTTAATGCACGCAGATACCCAGGGCTGAACAAGGCATTTCAGTTAGGGCCCTTTTCTGTAATCAGCTGATATTCAGTGGACCGTGTTTTGTCTCCTTGCTGATTAACAGAGTCATAGTATGGATTACAGGATGTACTGTATGATACAAGCCTTTGCTCTATATATGATGTGCTTTCCAGTGAATGTCAACGTGGCTTAAGTTGACAATAATATATGTATATAAAAAGCTGATCTAGTTTGGCATACAGTATATATTAGTAGACAAAGAACACTGAGGCAAGAGTTGTGTCAATGGGCATTGGCCATAAAGCCAAGTTTCAAAGAAATACAAAATCACACATACCCCCATAATGCAAAGCATCATAGGCTGTATATACAAATCACCAAGACATTTTCAGATGGTTCAGCTTTAAGCAGGAATTAATATATTAGTAGCCTGTTTGTATACTCATATATATATATATATAAAATATTTTCAGTTTTTAATGCATTTGCACTGTTGGAGTGGTGGGAGACCAAAGAAGGGATAGTGAGGCTTAATAAAGGAGAGGGTGGGTGGGCAGAGAGGGACAGTGAAAAAGCAGAGATACTGAATGAATACTTCTGCTCAGTATTCACAAAAGAAGAGGAGTAGGAGGTACCTAATCCAATCAAAGGAAGCACTCTGGATAAGGGGTCGACACCAATCCTTTCACAGAAAAAAAGGTTCTGGAAAAACTCCTAAAACTGAAGGTGGACAAAGCAATAGGGCCTAATGGGATTCACCCCAGACTTCTAAAAGAACTAAGAGGAGAACTAGTGACACCACTGACTACCCTTTTTAACAAATCATGGGAGGATGGTGTGGTACCTAAGGACTGGAGGAGGATGGATGTGATTCCCCTTCACAAAAGTGGGGGCAAAGCGGAGGCAGGAAACTACAGACCTGTTAGCTTGACCTCAGTGGTAGGGAAAATAGTGGAATCACTTCTGAAAGAAAGAATTGTTGACTACCTAGAGGCCAGCCGGGTGCAGGACCCAAGGCAGCATGGATTCTCAATGGGAAGATCATATCAGACGAATCTAATAGATTTCTTTGACTAGGTGACCAACGTAGTAGACCAGGGAGGGGCTGTGGACATGGCCTACCTAGATTTTAGTAAGGCATTTGACAGAGTCCCACAAAAAAGATTAATGAACAAATTAGCCAGCCTGGGAGTGGGTCTCAGGGTGGTAGCCTGGGTGAAAAATTGGCTGGACAACAGGACACAGAGGGTGATAGTAAATGGAGTCCATTCTGAAGAAAGGGGGGTTACTAGTGGGGTACCACAGGGTTCAGTACTGGGTCCAGTCCTTTTTAATGTCTTTATAAGTGACATTACAGTGGGACTGGAAGGAAAAGTATGCCTCTTTACAAATGACACAAAGATCTGCAACAGGGTTGATACACAAGGTGGGGTGAAAGGAGAAAAGGATGAGAACGGACTTGGCAAGGTTGGAGGAATGGTCAAAAGTATGGCAGCTTAGATTCAATGCAAAAAAGTGCAAAGTAATGCACCTGGGAAACAAAAACCCAAGGGGAAGAGTACACAATGAGGGGGAGGTATTAGCAACAACAAAAATGGAAAGGAACCTGGGGTAGTCATATCAGATGACCTAAAGTTAAGCAAGCAATGTGAGAAGGCAGTAAGGATGGCTGGGGGGACACTGGGATGTACAGGGAGAGGAATACTCAGTAGAAAACAAGAAGTTGTTATCGCTCCATACAGACAGTTGGTGAGACCCCATCTGGACTACTGCGTGCAGTTCTGGAGACCCCATCTCCACAAGGACATAGACAGGATGGAGGCAGTCCAGAAGAGGGCAACTAAAATGGTGCAGGGTCTGCAACAGAAATCATATGAAGAGAGACTAAAGCAGCTTAATATGTATACCCTTGAGGAAAGGAGGGTGAAGGTGGACATGATAGAAACTTTTAAGTACCTCAAGGTAATCAACAAAGTCCAAAAGAAAAAGAGATGCACAAGAACAAGGGGGCACAATTTGAAGATAGAGGGGGAACGGCTCAGGGGCAATGCGAGGAAGTATTTCTTCACAGAGAGGGTGGTGGCTGCATGGAATGGCCTATCTGAGGAGGTCATGGGGTCAAAAACAGTGTGGAAATTCAAGAATGCATGGGACAGACATAAGGCAATTTTGGTGGGGGGTAGGAAGAAGTAGGCTGTTGGTTAACTAGGATCTGCAGCTTATCCAACAGATAGGGAAATGGGCAGACTAGGTGAGCCAAGCAGTCCTTATCTGCCGTCATAGTCTATGCTTCTATGGTAAATGTTATATATGCAATATCTTGACTCTTACCAACCTCCTTTTCCTTCTCTTTTCCTGTTCCAGTCCTGTGTCCCTGCCTCCCCATCTCAACCCCTTCCTTTTCCTTTTAGTGCTATACTGAGCATTAAGACAGAAAAAGACAGGGGTTGTTGTGGAGCCTGACAAAGATGACTGCATCCCCTTAGTCCATCGAGGTTTAAACATCTTACTTTGCAAATCTGTGTGCAAGAAAACCAGTTTTCTCATTGGTCCTAGTAAATACTGACCCTCGGGGTCGCAATGAGAAAACCTCGGGGAAATCAGCCCGGAGGAGCTGGAGGGAAAGAGCAAATTACCTCCGGCCCAAAACCAGAGAAAGAGACACCACATGCTATCCTGCTTGTGACAGTGGGGATTGGGGAAAGGGACTGGATGCTGGCCCTGAGTAGACAGACGAGACTGGTGTTGCTGAATGGAACTGCCATCTCATTCCCCCCCCCCGACATAAACTATGCCACATGACAGAGGCAAAAGAAGTTTGAATCTGTGCGCACAATACTTTGGAAGGTGGGGATTCAGAATACAATAGTATTCTCTGCCAAACTGCAAATCCTACATCACGGGAAGATCTACATTTTTACGGATCCTGCAGATGCCAGGTGCTGGGCACAAAAGGTGAAGAAACCTAGACGAGAACAAGAAGAAACAACAGACAAAGCTGGAGAAACCTAAGATCTGGAGAAACCTATTGGGACTATCCATCCCTTGAAGTTAATCCAGCCACCCTACCTCTCAGGACCTTTACTTGTATTTGTTTTGTATTTTCTTGGGACGGTGCCTGACTCAGGCATGTATTGGTGTGGGGTTGGAGGTCTGCCACCGGACAGGCAGTCCATAACCATCTGGGTTTCTCTGTTATAAGACTCTAGGTAGCTCCTTTTTCAACAATAAAACTTTAAATAAAATACACTCTTGGCTATAATGGGGAGGGTTGTTTCTTCTGCTAATGCACCAAGAGTTGGAGGGATGGTTAAAATTTATTTATTTATTTACGAGTTTCACCAGGAAGGCATACTGAGCGGAGTACCGCTCGATTCCAGATGCGTCCTGGGGGGAGGGGGGAAAGGATATATACAGCATCGATACACAGGATTGTAAAGTACATAAACAGCGTTATACACAAGGCTTATAGAGTTCAATAAACAATACATGTAACTTAAATGCCGAGAAAGGCAATGGGAACACAGAGTACAGTAGATAAACTACTAACAAGTCCAGTGGAACAACAGTCCAGCTAAGCAATAAAGTGACTATATAAAACATGAAGATCTCATACCGTGAGCACGAGAAGGACGCATATGATATTGCAATGAGCTGCAGGCCAGTTTACTCCGGGAAGTAGACTGAGGGCCTGGGGCATGGCTCAGAGATGTGCCATAGTGTGGTAAAAATTAAGGGAGAGAGGTGGGATATTAAGCATCACGGTGGAGCTGACTGCATGAGCAGATGGGGGGGAAAATGACTTAAGGAGCTGGTTGAGCTGCTGAGTGTTGTCAGTATGCCTAATGTCAGCCGGCAAGGAGTTTCATAGTTTAGGCATGCGGTAACTGAAGGCAGCCTGGCCTTTGGCTGTGGACATTTATTTATTTTTATTTTATTTATTTACAAGATTAACCAGGGGGGGCACTCGTTTCCAGATTCGACCTGGGCAAGGTTCAAGGGGTACACAGGACATGTATTTACATGGATTTATCATATACATTCAGGTACAGACATACACAAATTTAACCTAGGTGCAGAGTATATGCACGGCAGAGACATTTAGGTACACAGGCAGTGTGAGAAACCTGTAACAGGCCATCGTAACATAACAGCACAATAATACTTAAAACATTTCTGACCCGAGAATGCAGTAGGTGAGAGTAGGCGGAGCACTCGCAAAGCAGGGGCGCATGGGGCTATGGCTCATGAATGCTGGTAACAGTTGCATGTGTCAGAGAAATCGTCATAGAGAAGCGGGTTTAGGAGTCTTGAAGTTTGAAGTTTATTGTTCTAGGAATTAATACCTTTGAGCCAAGGCTCTTTTACAAAGGTTCCACCTCATTAAGTACAAAAACATAGTAGACATTGTTACAAACAATCAGTAAGCCATTTAACAAGGCCACAAATTAAACAGTAACATTTATGTACAGAAAAGAAAAAGGAACTCAGAGGCAGTGTCAAGGGCAAGGAATAAGGATTGGAGAGCTTGAGAGGAAAGAGAGGGAGAAATAAGAAGTTTAGGAGCAGACAGAACCAGGTTAGTGGTACTCAGGTTGTCTTTGTCAAAGAGGAGACCCTGGTGGTTGAGTGACACAAATGTAAGTGCACTCAGTGGGATGAGACTTTAGTCAAAGCAGTCACAGGAGCTGGAGGCTGTGAGGTGAGCGTAAAGTATGGATTTGAAAGCTCCCAATGTCGTGGAGGATAGGGAGGGCAGGTTAAGGGCATTGTACCAGGTAGGGGCACGGTATGTAAAAGATCTTTGTCCCTGAGCAGTCCGGCATCTAGGGACAAGGAAAGGTTGGTGGTCAGATCTTCTGGTGGTACGAGTGCCATTGTTCAGGCAGAGCAGGTCCCTGATACATGGAGGAGTGAGTCCCAAGATTGATTTTTTTGCCATCACGCAGGTGAGATACATGAGACGATTGGAAAGATGCAACCAACCGGTTTCCGTGTAGAGGTCACAAGTGTGGGTTCGTCTCTGTGCTCCAGTGAGGAGTCGACAAGTTTTGTTTAGTGCTGTTGGGATGCGCTTTAGTACAGTGGTAGTAGCTGAGCCATAGACAATTAGACCATAGTCTATGATTGAGATGATGGAGCTTTGAACAGCAATCCTCAAGGCAGCTTGGTTGAAAAATTGACGGTTCCGTACAAAATTCAATGCGTTGGTGCACTGTTTTTGCAGTGTTCATCGAGAGCACAAGAAAAGTAAGACATTCGGCTGTGCGGACACCAAGGTATTTGAAGGTGTTCACTTGTTCTAGTGTATTTCAAGAGAAGTCTTTATGACGAGTGGAGTATGCCTATTTCTGTTTTGATGACTGGCGGAAGCATGACTTTTGTTTTTTTGATTTAGGACCAGTTTGTGCTCAAGGAACCACTTTTCAACACATGAGAAAGCAAGCTGCAAGCTCTGTCGTAGTGGATTTGGATCCTTAGGGAGGAGTCTTGGGTTAGAGTTCAGCCTAATGTCTGCAGGTAAATAATTCCAAAGTTTAGGCAAGCGATATTTGAAGGCTGATTGTCCCTTGGATGTGTGCATGAGTGGGACTTGGAGGAGCCTAGAATCGGAGCTTCTGAGAGAGTAGGCCGAAGAAGGTTGGGCTGATAAAGTGGAGCTAAGGTAAGTGGGGAGGGAGTCGGACCAGAATTTCACTATGACTCTGGAGCAGTGGACCTGTCTCCGGGATGCAAGTGAGTGAAGGGCTAGGGAGCTGTATAGGTCACAGTGATGGGTCATTGGGGGGCAGTCAAGATGAAGCGGCAGAATGAAAGAGGGTGTCCAGGCTGGCCAGGTTGATGATGGTGCAGCGCCATAGACCAGCCACCATAATCAAGTACTGAGAGAATCATTTTATGTACTAATTCCTTCGGACCGTGGAGGGCATGCACCCTTTGTTGCGATATAGCGACCCAGGTTTGGGGTGCAGTTTTTGTGCAGCAATTGGATGTGGACTGAGAAATCTAGGTGTTGGTCGAGCCATACCCCAGGTATCTAAAGGAGGTGCAAGCTTCCAGGGGGGACCCGTCCAGGGTATGGAAGGTGGGAGGAGCAGCTAGGCGTGAGAGTCGAGGTTGTGTGCCGAAAGTTAGGGAGACGGTTTTCTTAGCATTTAGGATTAATTGGTTGGACCTGAACCAATGCTGAATGGAATCGAAGTCCTGTTGGAGAGCAGTGGACACGACACCAGTGGAGGGCCCAGAGGCGTACAGTACGGTATAGTCCGCGTACATTTGTATGGCTGAGTTTGTGCAGGCCAGTGGGAGGTCGTTTAGAAATACAGAAAATAATAGTGGGCCCAGAACTGAGCCTTGGGGGACCCCCAAGGTGACTGGGAGGGGGGCAGATATTTGGGAGCTGATTTTTACCGACTGGAGTCTGCCAGTCAGGTAGGCCTGAAACCACCAAGTGGCAAGGCTGGAGAGGCCTGCATCAGTTAGTTTAGCTATTAGCTTGGGATGGGAGATGGTGTCGAAAGCCTTGGCCAGGTCTATGAAAATAGCTGAGGTGAGGTGCCTTGTCCATTCCTGAGGAGATGTCATTAGTGAGTCTTAGAGGGCACCGATAGTGGAATGAGACTTCACGAACCCTGACTGATAAGGGGTGAAGAAAGAGGTAGAATTAAGGTATAAGGTGAGTTGGGTGAGACGAGATGTTCCTGAAGTTTGGCCAGTATTGGGAGCAAGGAGATGGGGTGATAATTTCCAGACACAGAGGGATCACCACCCTTTGGGAGGGGGGATAACTATCGCCTGTTTTCAAGCAGCTGGCATTTTAGCCAGGGAGAATGAGAGGTTCAGGAGGTCGGCGAGTGTGGTGGCGATGGCGGGTGCTCATAAGTGGAGTAGTTTAGCATCTAGGCCTAAGGGGCATTTCCCTTTGTTGGGGTTGAGGGCCCGTATCACTTGCAGTACTTCGGCCGGGGTGACTAGACGGAAGGAGAAAGTATTGGCCGGGGGGAGATCTGGGATTTCGATGATGAACTAGGTGTGGGTGGGGTGTGCTGGTGGTTGGGTAGGAGAGACATGGCGCAGCTGGTGAAGAAGGTGTTGAAGGCAGTGGCAACTTCTCTAGGGTCCGAGACGATGTTGCCATGGATGGATAGGGTTGGGGTTGGTGGCTGGACTGGTGGAGTGAGTAGGGGTTTGATGGTTTTCCAAAAGTTTGAAGGGTGGCTAAGGTTGGAGGTAAGGGCCGACTTGAAATAGTTTTGTTTGGCCTGTCATATAGATTTGGTGCAGGAGTTGCGGAGGGTAAGGTATCTTTGTAGAGATATTTGGGTGCTGGATAGCTTGTGTTTTTTCCAGGCGTGGTCCCTGACCCGGCATCTGTTAATGATGTCGGCGGTGACCCAGGGGAGATGGGAGCCCTTTACTCTTGTGCGTTTGAGAGGGGCATGGTAGTACCATACAGCAAGAAAGTTATTTCTGAACATATCGAAGGCAAAGTCGATGGTGGGTGCCTGCTGTATGAAGGACCAGTTGACATGAGCAAGGTCATTTAGGAGGGAAGGTAGGCATAGGGATTTACAGGACCTCGTGAGGATCATCCTAGGAGGGTGTTTTGCGGGTATGTGCACCTTCCTGACCATATATACCATGTGGTGGTCATTTAGGGAGCTGGGGAGGAGGCCGGCTTTAATAATCCTGTGGGGGGGAATGTGAGGGGCCCAGTCCAAGAGGGAGTGGTTTAGCGTTTTAGGGTTTAATCTGGTGGGTTGGTCAGTTAGTTGGGAGAGGTTTAGGGTGTTTACTTTGGTTTGTAGCTTTGAGCAGTTGTTCACTAGCCAGTTTAAATTGAAGTCACTGAGGATGTATAGCTCGCCATTTGTGGCAATAGACTTTAGTATGGCTAGGTGGTCTAGGATGTTGGGCACGGGGGTAGCAGGTGCGCAGTAGGACCCCCCCGATGTACAATGGGGAGGAGTGAGGGAGAGCGAGCTTAACCATCAAGGATTCAACTTGTGGTCCAGGACAGGGAACCTGACATATGTGGGACATGCAGAAGTCGAGAGTCAGCGTTCCTGACAGAGTATGCAGGGGGGGGGGGTTGAACTGTGAGGACGGAAGAGGGATGCCTGGATATTGTGGCAGTCACAGAAACATGGTACACAGACAACCATGACTAGGATGTCAGCATACCAGGGTACACAATCTACAGGAGGGACAGGGAGGGAAGAAGAGGAGGAGGAGGAGTAGCTCTCTATGTAAGGGAAGGGATCAAAGCAACAGAACTAAAGGGTAAACAGGGAGGAGAGGAGACACTGTGGGTCACCCTGGAGACTGGAAATGGCTCCACAATCTGCACAGGGGTTGTATACAGACCCCTGACTCAGGGGGAGGAAATGGACAAGGAAATGACAGAAGACATCCTTGGGACGGCAGAGAAAGGGGAGATATTGCTGATGGGGGACCTGAATATGCCAGATGTTGACTGGAGGTGCTGCAGCCACATCCAAGAGCAGGGCCATTCTCGATGCCCTACAGGGGGCATGCCTCAGACGGCTAGTTTTGGAATCCACTCGGAAGAGAGCAATCTTAGACCTGGTACTCTCAAAAGGGGATGGAGAGAGGATCTCGGATCTTGAAGTGGGTAGCCATCTGGGAACAAGCGACCACCAAACAGTGTGGTTCACAATAAACTTAGCTACAGAGTCAAGGCACACAAAAGTGAAGGTACTGGACTTCAGGAGGGCTGATTTTGTCTAAATGGGAGAGTGCCTCAGAAAAGCACTAGCAAACAGGCAAGAAGGTGGGGTGGAGCAACAATGGGGAAACATCAAAACCACCATCACAGAGGCAACAAGCCTTTGTGTGAAGCAAATAAACAAATCAAAACGTGAAAAAAAACACTATGGTTCTCAAAACCAGGGAGGCAGTATAGCGCAGTGGTCTAAGGCTCTGAGCTGCAACTCTGGTGACATCCAGCAGACCAGACCTGGGTTTGAATCCCACAGCTTCCACTTGCATACTGTGTGATCCTGAGCAAGTCACTTAACCTCCTGGCTCCCAGGCTCCTGTAAAAAGCTTTCAGCTTAGTGTGCTATACCTGGATAAACAACTAAATAAAAAAAAAATAAAAAAAGTGGCGGAGAAGGTAAGTGAAAAAAATATAGCATTCAGGAAGTATAAGGAAACACAGAAGCAGCAGGACAGAGAACTGTAATCAGTTAAAGCAGAAGGAAGCGGGTAAGGCAGTCAGAATAGCAAAGGCCCAAACAGAGGAAAATATAGCCAACTCAGTTAAGAAGGGGGATAAAACCTTTTATAGGTACATTAGGGAGCAAAGAAAGACTAAGGCAGGGATACTGAGGCTGAACAAAGAGGAAGGTGGTTGGGCAGAGAGCAGCAGTGAAAAAGCAGGGATACTGAACGAATACTTCTGCTCAGTATTCATAATGGAAAAGCAGGGGGAAATACCTAATCTAGTCAACAGAAGCACTCTGGATGGGGGTTGATATTAGTCCTTTCACAGAAGAAAGGGTTCTGAAAGAACTCTTTAAAACTGAAGGTGGATAAAGCAATGGGGCCTGATGGGATTCACCCAGAATTCTAAAAAGAACTAAGGGAAGAACTAGTAACACCACAGACTACCCTTTTTTCATCTAACATTTTTCCTCCTTGCAGCCACAGTCCCTGCTTCCAATCCAGCCACCACACTACTCAGCCGCCAACCCCGAAGCTCGCATGCCCAGCTGGCAGATGCAGCTACACCTGCGAAAGGGGGCTCTGCCATAGCCCCCGCGCCCGGTGAGGAAACCAGTACCGGCACATGCCTCCAGACATCGTCAGCCGGTGGAGCTGCGGCCATCAAGCTGCAGTGAAACCATGATGCCATATTTTCCCTGTTCTTCTTCCCATGGGGAACCCGGACATGCAATGACGTCCACACACATACATCTGCCGTGGTCCCCCCCCTCCCCAGTTACACCATTGCTTGCGGTACCTCCGGGCGTCCCCAGGGGTCGCTGCAGCACAGTGTAAAGTCCCTAACCCACCCCAGGACTGAGAGAGCTATCTCCCGACGGTCAATCCCAGTCCTCCCTGCTGACCCATCGGCGACCTGAGCTCATTCCTGAACCTGGTCGCGGCATAGCGCAAGGTGTGGCGCCCAGCCTCAACCCTCAGCGCCACCGGGCCGGCTCCTGACTACCTTTTTAATAAATCATGGGAGGATGGTCTGGTACCTGAGGACTGGAGGAGGGTGGATGTGATTCCCCTTCTCAAAAGTGGGAGCAAGACGGAGGCAGGAAACTACAGACCTGTCAGTTTGACCTCAGTGGTAGAGAAAATGATGGAATCACTTCTGAAGGAAAGAACTGTTGAGTACCTAGAGGCCAGTGGGGCACAGGACCCAAGGCAGCATGGATTCACAGCAGGAAGGTCATGTCAGACAAATCTAATTGATTTCTTTGACTGGGTGACCAAAGCAGTAGACCAAGGAGGGGCTGTGGACATGGTATACCTAGACTTTAGCAAGGCATTTGACAAAGTCCCGCACAAAAGATTAATAAACAAATTAGCCAGCCTGGGAGTGGGTCCCAGGGTGGTAGCCTGGGTAAAACACTATTTGGACAACAGGACACAGCGGTAATAGTAAATGGAGTCCACAGTGAAGAAAGGAGGGTTACTAATGGGGTACCGCAGTGTTCAGTACTGGGGCTGGTCCTTTTAATGTCTTTATAAGTGACATTGCAGAAGGACTGGAAGGGAAAGTATGTCTCTTTGCAGATGACACAAAGATTTGCAACAGGGTTGATACACAAGGTGGGGTGGAAAGGGTGAAAAGGGACTTGGCAAGGTTGGAGGAATTGTCAAATGTATGGCAGCTAAAGATTCAATGCAAAGAAGTGCAAAGTAATGCACCTGGGAAACAAAAACCCAGGGGAAGAGTACACAATGGGGGGTGAGATACTGACAACAACAAAAATGAAAAGGGACCTGGGGGTAGTCATATCAGACGACCTAAAGGTGGGCCAGCAATGTGAGAAGGCAGTAAGGAGGGCTGGGGGGATACTGGGAGGCATAGGGAGAGGCATCAGTAGTAGAAAACAGGAAGTTGTTGGCCCTCTGTACAGACAGTTGGTAAGACCACATCTGGAGTACTGTGTACAGTTCTGGAGATCCCATCTCTGCAAGGACATAGACAGGGTGGAGGCTGTCCAGAGGAGGGCAACCAAAATGATGCAGGGTCTGTATCAGAAGACATATGAAGAAAGACTAAAGGAACTAAAGATGTATAGCCTTGAGGAAAGGAGGGAGAGGGGGGACATGATAGAAACTTTCAAATACCTCAAGGGAATCAACAAAGTCCAAGAGGGTAGCATCTTTCAGAAAAAGAGATGTGCAAAACAAGGGGGCACAATTTGAAGATAGAGCGGGGACGGCTCAGAGGTAATGTGAGGAAGTATTTCTTCACAGAGAGAGTTGTGGATACATGGAACAGCCTTCCTGAGGAGGTCATAGAATCAAAAACGGGGAATTCAAGAATGCATGGGACAGACATAAGGCAATTCTAGTGGGGGGTAGGAGGAAGTAGGCTGTTGGTTAACTAGGATCTGCAGCTTGTCCATTAGGTAGGAAAATGGACAGACTAGGTGGGCCAAGCAGTCCTTATCTGCGGTCAAATTCTATGTTTCTATGATGGACTCAAGGTAAGGGGAAGGTACCAGCTCAGAATTTTGCAGTTGTCCTCAGACAGTGGACCAGTCTCCGATCCTGGAGCGAAGGAAGGTCTAGAGACTTGTAGAGATCACAGTGGTGTATTGAGGGAGGGCAGTCCAGGGCAAAACGGCAGAAGGAATGGAAGAGGGGTCGAGATCTTGCTACGGGGTGGACTGGGGCGCTGCCATCGCCTTAGTGACTAAGAGAGGATCATTTTCTGTAGGATTGCTCATGGGTTTCCAGAGGGATGCAGCCCCTATGTCTATATAAGGCACCCAGCTTGGGGTGTAGTTTCTTGTGGATTGAACTGATGTGAGCTGATAAGTCGAGGGTGCTGGTCAAGCCAGACCCCAAGGTACTGGAAGGAGGTGCAGGCCTCCAACAGAGTCCCATCAATGGTATGGAAAGTGGGGTGGCGGAGATGGGAGAGTCTCTGTCTAGTTCTGAAGGTTAGAGATAGTTTTCTTGGGATTTAGAAAGAGCTGGTTTGAGCGAAACCAGTGCTGAACAGCAATGAAGTCCTCCTGAAGACTAGAGGCCACTTCTGTGGGCAGGGACCCGATGCATAGAGTGCCGTGGTTGTCTAATACATGTGAATGGATGTGTAGACGATACCGAGGCAGGTCATTCAGGAAAATGGAAAACAGGATCAGGTCAAAGACCGAGCCTTGGGGGAGCACAGTATTTACAGGAAGGGGGACAGAAGTATGATGACCAGTTCTTACAGATTGAGACATACTGGCTAGGTAGGATTGGAATCGGTGCTAGTTCCCGAGAGTCCTGCATTGGCAAGTCTGGATAGAAGAAAGGCATGGGAGACAGTGTCGAATGCCTTGGCAAGGTCGACAAAGATAGCTGAGGTAATGTGCCCGTGAGGACAGTGTTGGTGAGCCGTAGAAGGGAGGTGATGGTGGAGTGCATCTTCCTAAATCCAGATTTGTAGGGTGTGAAGAAGGAGGAGGAGGAGTCCAGAAAGGAGGAGAGTTGGGCGAGCACAAGGTGCTCCTGAATTTTGGCTAGGATGGGGAGTAGGAAGATAGAGCAGTAGTTACCCAGTGAGGAGGGGTCGCCCCTTTTCGGAAGGGGAATGACTATGGCACGTTTCCAGTTGGATGGGACTGAAGCAAGTGAGAATGAGAGACTGGAGAGCGGCCAGAGGGGTGGCAATGGCAGGAGCAGACAGGTAAAGCATTTTGGAGTCCAGACCCGAGGGATATTTATCTTTGGTGGGGTTTAGTGCCCGCAGGGCTTTTGGCACTTCAGTTGGGGTGACTATGCAAAAGGCAAAAGATGGGGAGGTGGGTGGACTGGGAGTGTACGGGCTCGAGTGGGTTTGGGGGAGTGAGGATAGTAGAGAGGCCGTGCAGCTAGTGAAAAAGGTGTTAAAAACCGAGGCCACAGCACCTGGTTTTGTGACAATGGAGCCATCAACATTAAGGGCTGGGGTAGGGGGCTGAGCGGGGTTGGGGGGGGTGAGTAGCGATTTTATTGATTTCCGGAATTTTGCAGGGTGATTTAGGTTAGAGTGGAAATAGTTTGCTTTAGCCTGCTGTAGGAGCCTAGTGCAGGAGTTCCAGAGTGTGCAGTAGAGTTGGAGTGCCTCCTGGGCATTGGTTGCTTACAGGCTTTCCATGCCTGGTCCCTGGCATGGAGTTGATCAGTACTATTGGTGGTGACTCAGGGCAGGTGGGCAGCCCTTACACGGGTCCTTCTTAACGGCACATGGTAGTTCCATACGGCGAGGAATTTGAACTTGAAAAGGTCAAGGACAGTGTTGATGGAGGATGCCCAAGGGATGAAGGACCAATCCATGTTGGACAGGTCAAAAGGAGCTGAGAGGTCGAGGGTTTGTAGGAACCTGGTGAGGCAGTATTCACGGGGAGGAGCTGCCTGAATATTCTCCTTACCACGAGATCATGTGATGGTCACTTAGCGAGTCCGAAGGAGTCCTGACTCAAGAATACATTGTGAGTGTGAGGTAAGGGCCCAGTCTTGTAGGGAGCAGTTCTGGGATTTATGATTCAATCGTGTGGGTTCAGAAATTTGTTGGGACAGAATTTAGTGCAACTATGTGGCTCCGTAACTAAGAGCTAGTGATGGAGAGCCAGTTGAAGTCTCCAAGGATAAGCAGCTCGCCCCCTGAACCGAGCAGTTTAAGGGTGTTCAGGTGGTCCATTACGAGTGGCATATGGGTGTCAGCGGCACAGTAGGACCCAGCTACATATAATGGGATTGAGTGTGGGAGTGAGAGCTTAATTAGCAAGGAGTCAATGGACAGCATGGGCAAGGACAGCTGGACAGGGATGAACTGGAGGTGAGCAGAGATGAACATTGCAGTGCCTCCACCTCTTTTTTTTACCCTGCCGGTCATGCCGAATGAGGGAGTAGCCAGGGATTGACAATTCAGCATCCAGATTGTGGGGCTTCAGCCATGTTTCGGTTATAATCAGAATATCTGGATGCAGTGTAAGGACACCAGACAGAAACACAGAAACATAGAATTTGACGGCAGATAAGGACCGCTTGGCCCACCCAATCTGCCCATTTCCCTACCTGATGGATAAGCTGCAGATTCTAGTTAATCAACAGCTTACTCCTGGCCCCCTCTACAACTGCCTTATGCCTGTCCCATGCATTCTTGAATTCTCCCACTGTTCTTGACTCCACAACCTCCTCAGGAAGGCTGTTCCATGCATCCACAACTCTCTCTGTGAAAAAAATACTTTCTAACATTACCTCTGAGCAGGGATGTAGCCAGGCATTTCAGATTTGTACACCAGCTGCCACACTGCTGCCGCCTCCCCCATGACTCGAGTCCATTGTTCCTGGCTCCAATCAGATAATTCACACACTAGACCTGCTGTCTGTCTGCACTGCTAGTGTGGTGTCCAGGTCCTGCTTCCAGCTGGTAAATGCCACTGACTGCAACATGGCTTCACGACCACAAAATACATTTCTTCTCTCTCCCCCACAGGTAGGCAGACTTGCTCTGCTTGCCACTTCACATGAACTCTTCATTTTTTTAGTTGGCTCTGAGTTTATTCTTTCATCTGCTGCTCCTCAGTTCTTCTTCTGCTTCTCGCGCTCGCAGTCCAATTGAACTAATAGTATGGCTTCTAACTTTGCTGGGGCATTTAAACTCACTGCCTCAGACTTGCCACACCTGCTACCAGACACCGCAGCCAATCACTATGCAGGCGGACCATGCAGACCTAATTGAGACCTTCAGCTTCAATGTCCGTGGTCCACTCAGCCAGCCACCCCCCCCCCAAAACAAAGCTAAAAGAGAAAAAAAAAAACCATGAAGCCAAACAAAGGAATTTAAAAGCAATGGACTATAGAGGGCAGAGCAATGCCAGCCAACTTGTTTGCTACCTGCTACTAAACTTAGTATGCTATGGCTTACTTGGTGTATCAGTAGCTACACCCTTGCCTCTGAGCCGCCCCTTCTAGCTTCAAATCGTGCCCTTGTTCTTGCACATCTCTTCTTCTGAAATATACTACACTCTGTACCTTTTAATTCCTTGAGATACTTGAAAGTTTCTATAATGTCCCCTCTCCTCCTTCCTCAAGGGTATACATATTAAGCTGCTTTAGACTCTCCTCAGATGTCTTCTGGTGCAGACCTTGCACCATTTTGGTTGCCCTCCTCTAAACAGCCTCCACTCTGTCTTTGCAGAGATGGGGTCTCCAGAATTGCACGCAGTACTCCAGATGGGGTCTCACTAACTGTCTCTAGAGAGAGATAACAACTTCCTGCTTTCTACTGTTGATGACTCTCCCTATGCATCCCAGTATCCCCCCAGCCCTCCTTACTGCTTTCTCACATTGCTTGCCCACCTTTAGGTCATCTGATATAATAACTCCTAGGTCTCTTTCCATTTTTATTGTAATTATTAACAGTGTTAGTAGGATGGTGAGCTTGTCCAGGATGCTGCATATGTTTAGGTGCATTATCAGGTACTTTCCAGTACTGTCTCTTCCTATCTTTTCTTATCTTGTACTAGCCCACCTACTCTTATAACGAAGCCTCAAAAATGAACTCTTATAACGAAGCCTCAAAAATGTTTTGCCCTTTACCACTAGTGGTGCCTCACTGCTACCAATCTCAACCACTGATTGGTATTATCAAGGCCACCACTAGCTGTCAAACATATCCATTTTCACCTTTTTTGTCTTCGCCTTGCAGTCCTCCCCCAGCCCCTCTTAGATGTCCTACTCCTTTGGGAATATAGCCTGGACTGTGCTATTCTTTTCCTAACTGCCTACAAGTTTTATTTTTCCTCTTCGCTTGTAGTTCTCCTCTTCAGCCCTTTGTAGATACCTTCACTCCAACTGCTCTACCAAACCCTGAAAATAGTGACCACACCTGTTATATCTCTACCCCCTCTTTCTGCCTAAAATCTCCTTTACTCCCTCACTCTACCCGAACTTCTAGCTTTGGGGCCTGAAAAAGGAATAATCCGTGGCTGCTGTTTTTCCTCATTGGCACTCTGCCTCTGTTACACCTGTCAATCATTAAGGTCCCTCTTGCAGAATCCATTCTCCCCCACTATCAACAAAATGACTTTGTATTTTCAAATCTTCTAGTGGGATCTGCATTTCATTGTGATCCCACACCGTTACTTCCAAAAAAGGCATGGGTCCACCTGATTGCCTATGCACACAATTTCAGCTCCCTACAAGCTCGTGCCTTATCACCTTTCCTGCACCGTAAGCTCTGATACCTCCTCTTACTAGTCATTCTGCTCTCTGGGGAAATACAGCCAACCCCTGGGCCTATAACTCCTGCAGCTTCCGCTATTCCAAATGTCAAAGGTCTACTTATTACACACCATAATATTAGGAGCCTTGAGTGGAATTTTGCTGAACTTGAATCGTGGGCTGCACTCTATAAGCCAGATATAATATGCCTCACTGAAACTTGGCTGAAGCCATCCACCCCTGACTCTCTATGCTCACTTCCATCTTATAATCTCCTGAGAAATGACAGGCCTACTCCTAAAAGGCGGTGGCACAGCAGTATATTTCAAGTCTCACCTCCAGCTCTCTATTATTAGCTTGTCTCCCCTACACCACTGTGAGGCCCTTCATGTCCTCCTCACCCTAGGCACAAAGAAGCTGCACATTGTCTGTGCCTACAATCCCCCTACCCATGGCCTAAAAGGACTGGATGAGCTACTCAACCAAACCGATTCTCTCTCAGGAAATAGTGAAGTTCTTCTACTAGGTGACATTAACACTAACTGGTTGGGAGGCTCACAGGGGACGGCCCTGACTAAACTTCAAAGTTTTAATCTGCATTAGCTTATCTCCTCACCCACAAGAACCGCTCCTCAATCAAATACCAGTACTTTGCTTGACTGGATTATGACGAACCGCCCTGAGAACATCGTGGACATAGGCGTCCTACTGGATGCCATCACTGACCACTCCCCCACCTTCTGCATCTGGGGTAAAGGTAGTTTAACCAGGAGTAGCACACTAAGCTGAAAGCTTTTTTACAGGTGCGACCTGGGAGCACAGGGAAGTTAAGTGACTTGCTCAGGGTCACACAGTATGCAAGTGGAAGCTGTGGCATTCAAACCCAGGTCTGGTCTGCTGGATGTCACCAGATTTGCAGCTTAGAGCCTCAAACCACTGCGCTATATTGCCTCCCTCATTTTCATACCAACAGTGCACTTAGGAATGCATGTAAGAAAGAAATCAAGCAAGCAAAATGCTCCTACTGTAAGGATCTATTAACTGACTTCCAGAGAGACCCGAAAAAATTTTGGTCCCATATTGAGTACTTCCTTGGCTCAAATCAGTCTGCCACGCCTAACAACATGTCTCTAAAAGGCGTCCACTGTAACAGTTCCCTTACTATTTCTTTAACATGCAATTTGCTGACCTCACTCAATACACCTCCACTTTCCCTCCCCCATCAAATCTTGTCATACAAGTAAACCCCACCAGGCCCAGCTTCCACTTCAAATCTGTCATAGAAATGAGGTTCTCAGACTTCTATGAAACATCCCAGAGTATGCAGCTGTGGGGTCTGATAACATGGAACCTAAGCTCCTAACATTAGCTGCCCCACACATAGCAGCCCCCCTAGCAAAGATTTTCACTCTCTCTCTCTGTCAAGGCTCTGTCCTGGACATCTGAAAAATGGCCAGAGTTACCCTGTACGCAAAAAAGGTGACCCGCTTGATCCAACAAACTACAGACCTGTTGCTATCCTGTCTGCACTCAGCAAAATTCTTGAGAAACTAGTTGCCCTCCAAGCTACTGACTTTCTTCTGAAATATGACCTCCTAGCTGATGCTCAACATGGTTTCCACAAGGGACACAGTACCACCACTGCCCTACTTAAACTCACGTCCAACACCCTAGTGACCATGGACTCTGGCTGGCTCACGGGGGCCATTTTCATTGATATGACCAAGGTGTTTTATCTTGTAGACCATTCCATCCTCATTGCCACTCTCGACTCTCTAAGTTTCTCATCAAATGTTGTAAACTGGTTTAACAGCTATCCGACCAATAGGTCTCAATATGTGAAATTCAACTCCACCCTCTCTGACAAGGTTACCATCAATGTTGGTGTACCTCAAGGGCCTATCTTAGGTCCTCTGCTTTTCTCAATTTTTATAAATAGCATCACCTCAAATCTCCTTAAAACTTCCTCTCTACAGAGGAGGTGAACCTTACAATTGTCTTTGGTTTGTAGCAGATATTCTGCAGGTGGAGGCTACTTCTAACTGAAAGGTGAAATAAGGAACTTAGAATTATCAGGAAAAGACAGTCTTGTTACAATTCTTAAGATTTTCAGTGCAGGAAGAGTTTAAACCCTAGGCTAAACATTTGTCACAAATCCTGAAATAAGTGCAGGTACAGGTTGTGTATTTGACCCAGACAGTAAACTGTTTTTTGTGTTTACCTTTGTGTGCCTTAAAAGGAAATTCCAGACTTTCTCAGGAAGTGATTACATCATAGATACTTACCAGCCAATAGCTTTGGTAACAGACCTGAGAACAACAGTATTATAAGCAAGTGTTTTATAACAAACTCATCAGAACAGCTAATATTTTTCGAGTCAAACTACCTCTTGCTGGAAGCTGCAATACTGAACATAGGATTTGCAAGAAAGCGAGTTGTGCTCACAACAGAGGGAGGTGAACCTTACAATTGTCTTTGGTTTGTAGCAGATATTCTGCAGGTGGAGGCTACTTCTAACTGAAAGGTGAAATAAGGAACTTAGAATTATCAGGAAAAGACAGTCTTGTTACAATTCTTAAGATTTTCAGTGCAGGAAGAGTTTAAAGCACAGCTGACTTATTTTGGGGCTGACTGCTTTCAGAGCACAAACCACCAGGCTGTTTTGGGGCTGGGGAGGTTTACCTGTGTCTGACTTGGATGTCTGGATTTTTCTCTGTTTGATTAGCAGGGGATTTTCTCTGTCAAATTGTTGTGCATGGTATCTTGCTGACAGGAAGGCACTCATCGCAGCGGTGGGTCAAAGCTCTTAGTTGATTGTTTTGTGAGGGCACAGTTTAGGCCCAACCCCTTCCCAACCCTCACCCCTGGAAATAGTTCCTTTATACCTGGGGTTCTGACATCATTTCCTCAAGAGTGCAAGGTGCATATCAAGCACACAGCACTGAAAATATAAGCATACACATTGTATAATATATATATTTCTATATAACAAACCAATCACACACACAAACACACACACACAAAAAAAAAAAAAGTACATAATCATGTGGGGAGCAGTGCAATGTAATGGCTGTGGGGCAGCAGTCTTCCGGGAGTCTTTCTGGAGGCTGAGATGCTGCCCTATTTGCAGACAACTCTCTGCCCTGAGGGAGGAATTCCCGTTCTTCAGGCCACACTGGACAGCAGTAAGGAACCTTCCCCAGGCCAGACTGGATGGTAGGAAGGGAACCTCCCCCATCCAGGGAGCACCAGAGCCACCACCACTACCTCAGAGGTTGCAAAGAAAGCATAGCAGTTGGACCACAGTGGGCTCAGGAGGGTAAGGATGGTGGAACAGAGGCATACCCAGTCAGTTGTTCCACCCACAATCCATACACCATTCTGGGAGCACAGCTCCCCATGGATGCACCCACAGAGGAGATTAAGGAGGCTGAGGACACCTGTCACAAGGAGGCCCACAGGAAGGAGGCAGAGGACACCACAAGGAAAGGAAGCAGCTCCTGGTGGGGACTCAATTATTAAGGGATAGAACTGGGGAGCAGGAAAACTGAAGTAAGGTGCCTGCCTGGTGCCATGGCTTGAGGGACAGAAAGTGCATCCTCAGGATCACGAGAACAGCTGCACAGGAGTCTGAGCTGGACGTCATTGTCCACCTAGGGACAAATGACTTGGCTCAACATGAGATTAGAACAGTGCAGAAGGACTTTGTAGAACTGGGGAGGGGCCTAAGACAAGTAGCACACGGTATCCTTCTCAGAGGTGCTGCCTGTCAATGGCATGAGTGAGGCAAGGGTACTTTGCACCATGCAGTTTAATGAATGGTTGAAAAAATGGTGTGAGCACAGGGTTTGGCTTCATTGGGGACTGGGGTTCCACCTGGAGGGACACCAGCCTATACTGGCAGGATGGTCTGCATCTGTCCAGGAACAGAACAAGTCTTTGAGCAATCAGTTTAAATGCTTCATTGGCAGCTTTTAAACTAGTCAAGGGGGAGGCACTGATAAGCAGCAGGAAAATCCCAGCCTCCCTACAAAACCGGGTACTAAATGAGAAAAGACCGAGGTAGAAAGGTCAGTGGGGGATGCTGCAACAGAAGGTAAAGCCATCAAAAATGGAAAGCAATGAGTACCAATGCCCGTAGTCTGAGTAACAAGCTCTGAATTAGTGGCCTTGATGGAGGAGGAACATCTGGATATCGTGGCAGTCACAGAAACATGGTTCGCACAAAACCATGACTGGGACGTAAACATACCAGGATACACTATCTACAGGAGGGACAGAGAGGGTAAAAGAGGAGGAGGAGGAGGAGTAGCTCTTTACATAAGGGAAGGAATCAAAGCAACAGAACAAAAGGGAAAACAGGGAGGAGAAGAAGCACTGTGGGTATATTTGGAGACCGCAATGGCACCACAATCCTTTACACGGTTGTATACAGACCCTTCTCTCAGGGGAGGAAATGGACAAGAAATGATAGAAAGTATACTTAGTATGGCAGAAAAAGGGGAGATATTGCTGATGGGTGATCTGAATATGCCAGATGTTAGCTGGAGTGCAGTTGCAGCAGCCATTAAGAGTGGGGTTATTCTAGATGCCCTACAGGGGGCATGCCTTAGACAACTAGTATTGGAGCCAGCTCGAGAGGGAGCAATCTTAGACCTGGTTCTCTCAAATGGAGATGAAGAGAGGATCACAGATGTAGAAGTGGGTAGCCATCTGGGAACTAGCGACCATCGAACAGTATGGTTCATAATAAACACAGCAATAGAGCCAAGCCATACAAAGGCAAAGGTACTGGACTTTAGGAGGGCTGACTTTGCCAAAATGGGTGAGTGCCTAAGGAATGCACTAGCAAATGGGCAGGAAGGAGGGGTGGAAGAACAATGGGGAATAATAAAACTGCCATCACAGAGGTAACAAGCCTTTGTGTGAAGCAAATAAGCAAAACTAAGCGATGTAAGAAACCACTATGGTTCTCAAAGGAAGTGGCAGTGAAGGTTCAAGAGAAAAGAAAGCTTCAGGAAGTACAAGGAATCACAGAAGGAGCAGGACAGAGAACTGTATCGTTAAAGCAAAAGGAAGCTGGGAAGGCAGTCAGAACAGCAAAGGCCCAAACCGAGGAAAAGATAGCCAACTCAGTTAAGAAGGGGGATAAAACCTTTTATAGGTACATCAGGGAGCAAAGGAAGATCAAGGGAGGGATAGTGAGGCTTAATAAAGGGGAGGAGGGTGGGCAGAGGGTGACTGTGAAAAGGCAGAGATACTAAACAAATATTTTTGCTCAGTATTTACAAAGGAAGAGGGGGAGGTACCTAAAACAAACAATAGAAACACTCTGGATACAGAAGTTGATACCAGCCCATTTACAGAAGAAAGGGTTCTAAAAGAACTCTTAAAACTGAAGGTGGACAAAGCAATGAGGCCTGATGGGATTCATCCCAGAATTCTACAAGAACTAAGGGTAGAATTAGTGACACCACTGACTACCGTGTTTAACAAATCATGGGAGGATGGGGTGGTACCCGAGGACTGGAGGAGGGCAGATGTGATTCCCCTTCACAAAAGTGGAAGCTAGGCAGAAGCAGGAAACTACAGACCTGTTAGTTTAACCTCAGTGGTAGGCAAAATGATGGAATCACTTCTGAAGGAAAGAATTGTCGAGTATCTAGAGGCCAGATGGGCACAGGACCCAAGACAGCATGGATTCACAGCAGGAAGGTCATGCCAGACAAATATGATAGATTTCTTTGACTTGGTGACCAAAGTAGTAGATCAGGGAGGGGCTGTGGACATGGCCTACCTAGACTTTAGCAAGGCATTTGACACAGCCCCACACAAAAGATTAATATACAAGTTAGCTAGCCTGGGAGTGGGTCCCAAGATGACAGCCTGGATAAAAAATTGGCTGGAGAATAGGACACAGAGAGTAATAGTAAATGGAGTCCACTCTGAAGAAAGGGGGGTTACTAGTGGAGTACCGCAGGGTTCAGTATTAGGACCGGTCCTCTTCAATGTCTTTATAAGCGACATTGCAGAGGGACTGGAAGAAAAGTATGTCTCTTTGCAGATAACACAAAGATCTGCAACAGAGCTGATGTACAAGGTGGGTGAAAGGATGAAAAGGGACTTGGCAAGGTTAGAGGAATGGTCAAATGTATGGCAGCTTAGATTCAGTGCTAAGAAGTGCAAGGTAATGCACCTGGGAAACAAAAACCCAGGGAAGAGTACACAATGGGGGGTGAGATACTAACAACAACAAAAATGGAAAGGGACCTGGGGGTAGTCGTATCAGATGACCTAAAGGTGGGCAAGCAATGTGAGAGGGCAGCAAGGAGGGCTGGGGGGATACTGGGATGCATAGGGAGAGGCATCACCAGTAGAAAACAGGAAGTTATTATCCCTCTGTACAGACAGCTGGTCAGACCCCATCTGGAGTACTGCGTGCAGTTCTGGAGACCCAGTCTTCGCAAAGACATAGACAGGATGGAGGCTGTCCAGAGGAGGGCAACTAAAATGGTGCAGGGTCTGCACCGGAAGACATATGAAGAGAGACTTAAGGAGCTTAATATGTATAGCCTCGAGGAAAGGAGGAGAGGGGGACATGATAGAAACTTTCAAGTACCTCAAGGAATCAACAAAGTCCAAGAGGGTAGCATCTTTCAAAAAGAGGGTGCAAGAACAAGGGGCACAATTTGAAGATAGAGGGGGGGCTCAGAGGTAATTTAAGGAAGTATTTTTTCACAGAGAGGGTTGTGGATGCATGGAACGGCCTTCCGGAGGAGGTTGTGGAGTCAAAAACAGTGGTGGAATTCAAGCATGCATGGGACAGTCATAAGGCAATTCTAGGGGGTGGGGGTAGGAAGAAGTAGGCTGCTGGTTAACTAGAATCTGCAGCTTATCCAGTAGGCAGGAAAATGGGCAGACTGGGTGGGCCAAGCGTTCCTTATCTGCTGTCAAATTCTATGTTTCTATGTATCTATTACATGCGGATGACACTGTACTGTATACCAGTTCCAATAGTATACAGGACATAAACTCGACTTTCGTGTGACTTTCAGCTTATCCAGCAGTGGCTTGCAAATCACTAACTTATTCTAAATAAAACCAAGACCCAAGCTATGCTATTTGGCTCTAAGCTCAAACTCAAACACTCCCAGGCACACCTCAATGTCTCCTCCCTGGATGGCTCATCAGTCGGGGAGGTAAACTCCTTCAAATATCCAGGGGTCACTCTTGACCCATCACTGAGTTTCAATATCTTGGCCCATCACTGAGTTTCAATCTCCATATTCAATCTAACTGTAAGCATGTAAACTCCAAACTTGGTATCGCCTACCGTAAGAGTTATGTGCTCACCTCCTTAGCCAGGCTTGCTATTGCCCGTGGGATATTACTCCCCTCCCTCACCTATGGGGTTGCCATGTATGCGTCTGCCTGCAACTCAAGCCTATGAAAGTGGGATGTTACCTATAATAATATCTGTCGCTTCACATCAGTCTCCCCCCGGCTGAAACATCACTGTCTTCTTTACTCAGATCTGGGATGGCTTCCTCCCCAAGAGCTTAGGTATTGTGCTCTTGGATCCATTACTGATAACATCATCAGATCCTGTTCACCTAAACCCCTCGCCAGTCTCTTTCTCTACCAGAAATCCAACTATGCCTTGCACTCTGCAGACCATGCCCCTGTTCTTATTCAAAGAGATTGCACTTCCAAAGGTGGTCATGCTTTGCCTGTCATGTACCCCTTTCTGTAACACACTCCTGCTAACCTTATGTCAAACCACATCCCACATCTCCTTCAAAAGAGAATTACCACTACCTCCTCCTATGTATGCTCCTGTTTCAAACCGCCTAGCCCTAATCCCACCCCCTCTCTATTAGTCCCCTGGAATCTTGGGTCCACTCCAACAGGGAGCACTTTTCCTTCAAATTCTCACTGCCTAACTTTCTCTTACTTTATTACTATTTGCTCTCACAGTGCTCTATTCCTCATTGTTTGTTTACTGCTCAGTCACTCTAAAAATGACCCGATTGTATTTGTTACATGTACACCTAAATGATGTATTGTTTTGTCATTTTTACCACTGTTAATTACTCAAACACTTATATGTCACTTGTATTATGTACAAATATGTTCTCCTGACGTTTGCCTCTGTACCCCGCCCCCCCCGGGTCGTGCCTGAAAATAGTCTTGTTGGCTAGTGCACCTTCCCGGTAAACAAAAAAATTAAAAAAAATAAATTATTTTAAGACCTCTTGGTAGTTTTAGAGGAAGGAAGGGGTTGTGGTGGGTTGGATCAGGGTTAAGCTTAACATCACCTGCTAGAAGTAGCAGCAGTTTAAGTAGCTGTTTACTTTTGAGCATAAACCCTTGCGACTTGTGGAGGGCACAAAGTCACTGGAATGGTTCTGGAGATCTAGTTGTATAAGAGAATCTTAGTGCAGACAGCCCAGCATAGAAGGAGGGTGGCAGTATGGAAGCACCGGGATCCCAGTTAACCAGGAGATGTTGAGGCAGCAGCCCCGTGGTAGAGGTGGCATGGTAGGGAGGAGGAGCTGCCCTGCTGCCTATTATACTGGTGTTTGGCTGTGGCACAGGATAGGAGGAACGTGGGAGGATGTTAGAGGTGTGAACATGCACTGCATAGTGAGATACAGTGGTACCATATTGAATTGTTACTGTGTTTAGGCAGATGGGATGTTTAGAGTGGCCACTAGTGGTGATAGCAGATAATCTGCTAAAGGGAAAGTGGGCTGACAGAATTTTTATCACGCGATGCTATCAGTCTATATAAGACTGTGTTCACCTAGGGGGGTGGCGGGGCCTCAGTAAGCTGAATGAAATATCTGGCATTCTGAGCCGCAGCAGAGTGGCCTGGCATACCTGAGTGCCCATAGAACAGTGGAGATCCAGCTTGGGGACGGGCAGGACAAGTGAGGCCCTCATGACCTCCTCAGACACTGGGGAAGACAGGAAAAAAGAGGAATTATTCAACAGGTAGGCAGGAGGAGGAGCTCACTATTGCTAAGTTGTTCCCTGCTCCAGTTGCAATCCCAGTTGCTCAGTTAGACGCAGTTGGAATTTCCAGTTTAAGCGCAGTTAGGTTTAAATCGAATTAATGCTGTGACTCTGCAGCTTGTATCAGCAGGCACTAGGGTAAAGAATCACCGCAGCATGGATGGTAAAATTAATTTGAAATGTGTTGCTCAGTGCTAGGATTTCCCTACTGTACTCGGTCCATTTAATGTTAGGATTTCCTAATTAAATCTTTACTGCTTTTGCACGCAGACAGGGTGAATTGTGGAGCAGGCAGTTTGATAAAATTAGTTCCACAACTACAAGAGAAAGCCTGTTGCTATACAGGGTTAGAGAGTCGGAATTTACTGGAAAGTCAAACGCTGCCCTTTAGGACCACTGGACTGGCTTTACTAATTTTTCATACTAGAAAAGCTCATGAATAAAGGTCTAATATGTCCTGTGCAAGCATGTTAAAGTAACTGCAGTAGGGCTAACACAGTGAGACATGGCTAACAGAATCTAAGGCATGCAGACAGTTCTAAAGCACATCAGGAATTCAAGCTCCTTACAGAGTAAAGTTAAATCCAAGGGAAACTGCAACGGAATTAAAGCTCCCTGCACAGAGTAAGCAGAACACAGAATCTTAACAAATTATGAGGCTAATAAACTATCAGCATATCTCTGCCGATGGTATTGCCCTTAAAATGGCACCAAGATTCAAAAGTCCATTGTTCTTAGTAAGCTGAATGAAATAGCTGGCGTTCTGAGCCACAACAGCGTGGCCTGGCGTACCTGAATGCCCGCAGAAGAGCAGGGATCCAGCTTGGGGGAGGGCAGAACAAGCGAGGCCCTCACGACCTCCTCAGACACTGAGTGCCCACAGAACAGCGGGGATCTGGCTTGAGGGAGGGCAGGACAAGCAGGCCCTCATGACCTCCTCAGACACTGAGTGCCCGTAGAACAGCGGGGATCCAGCTTGGGGAGAGCAGGACAAGTGAGGCCCTCACGACCTCCTCGGACACTGAGTGCCCGTAGAACAGCAGGATCTGGCTTGGGGAGAGCACGACAAGTGAGGCCTCACAACCTCCTCGGACACTGAGTGCCCATAGAACAGCGGGATCTGACTTGGAGGAAGGACAAGTGAGGCCCTCACACCTCAGACATTGGTAGAAAGTTCTATGTATTTTTCTTCTTGATATGTGCATTCAAATTTGGCGCCTTCTGTTGTGGCACAGTTTGTTGTTTTATTAAGTGTAGTGTAACCTCTGCAAATGGGGGTTCCTAAAAGACTTCCAGGAGCTTGCTTGAATGCTCCAAGCCTGAATGGTGTTTTCATGCTTAGCCATTTATCAGTGAGTGTTTTTAGAACCTCTGGTACTGTCTCTTTAAGAGCTGTCTGCTTGCAGACATAATTAGTTTGTATTGGGGACTGTGTGCTTCTCTGTTTGAGTACCACTCGAGCTGCTGCCAATTCACTCCATTTTTGCAGTCACTAGGAGTGCAAAGGGAACCTATCTGAAAGATGTAACTGTTTGCCAGACATCATTTACAGTAATAATGAAATTACAGTTTGTCTAACCTGCTTTCTTTGCAGTCAGAACTGTGTCTGCCTAGTTCCCCATTCTGGTTTTGAACTGCTGAACTGGACCAATCAGTGTGGGGTAAGCTAGCTCTAAAATGGTGCCTTGGACGAATCAGAACTTGGACTCATAATCTGAGCCAGCCACAAGAGGATTGTATGGGCAGTGACTCTGGGAGATGTAGTTTAGACTTCGCGCCTTTTGGACCAACAGCAGCAGTCTATTGTGAGTGACAGCCAATCCAGTCAAGAACTGGAGGAACTCAAAGGAAGTGCCCGTTTTGTCTGTTGGGAGTTTCAGTTGAGCTTTGGCAGTGAAGGGGAAAGGAACCCTGTGCTCCTTCAGTGCACAGTTTGAGTCAAAAACATGTGTAAGGTCCAAAGTTCCGGTCTGCAGCTTGTTAGGACTGAATACTGTCCTGTGAAGAGAATCAAAGGATATCTGAAGAGTAGAAACCAGGCTCACCCTGTAGAAGACTGGAGGAATTGCTGAAAATTGCACTCGGTCTGTCAGGAACTGAATCTGCTGTGTGTTCTCCGGTATTGTGCAGTAATTGCGATCGGATACAGATGCAGCCTGCTGGTATAGTGCTCTTTTACCATATAAATTGTGAAGAGGTTTGTGTACCTCAAGTGAATCCTGCTGCCATTAAGTGACTTTTGCCTGTGACTGTTTACCATATAAATGTGAGGAGTCTCTTGAGCTCAAGAGTAGCCCTGCTGACATTGAAGGACCCTATCTTATTTGGAGGTCGTGAGTACTAATTCAGGGTCGCTCCCTGTTGAATTGCCACATTAAATCCAAATGGAATTACTGTACTGCTGACTGTTTAATTCTCCTTTTCTCTGTGTGAAAGGGCCCTACCAGCTGCCACGGTTTGGACTAGCCACTAGGGCTTGGGTACCCAGGGACAGTAACTGACAGGGATAGGCCTGCACAGAGCCATAGGTAGATGAGTAGAGTGATAAGCTAATTAACCTGATTTCCCTGTCCTTGTTATATCCCCTAAATAAATTAGAGCTGCTTGTTTCAGTAAAGTTATACTGCCTGAGGTATTTGTCTATGTTAAAGTACTGTACTGTGATTGTTGCACTGTATCTTATTTCACAGGAGGTCCCAGTGCCGGAACCAGTCCTGGGGGTAAGTGTATACTGTAAAGGTAATTCTGATGTATTGTGTGGGCCACTAGTGGGAAGAAAGGGGGGTTGCAGTGTCCCAGAGGGCTGTGACCAAGTTAGTTTAACTATTGTAAACCCTGACCTCTGGGTGGAGGCACCCGCCATTGGATCCAGGCCCCTCAACCTGTTAGTGGCAAATCAGGCAGGGGTAGTAGCCCCTGGGATAGCGCCATCTAGGTACACAAGCATGCTGATACAGCAGAGTTTAAGAACATTTAACTGTTAAATTCTGATATAGTTTCCTGATATCTTGGGGCAAAAGATATATATATCCTTTAGTGAGGCTATACAGGTTTCAACTTGCTTGTAAAGACTGGACATTAATGGTCGGACTTGATAGATTGAGCTGGCGGGGACAGAGGAGATCATGTCATTTGCAATGGACTAATAATTCTTACTATCATGACACCAGCATCCTTAACTGAGAAAACAGGGCATTTGAATGTTATGTGAGATCAATATTTCTTGTGTAACCCCCCTGCAAATGGGGGTTCCCAAAAGACTTCCAGGAGTTTGCTTGAATGCTCCAAGCCTGAATGGTGTTTGGCATTTAAGCCATTTATCAGTGAGTGTTTTTAGAACCTCTGGTACTGTCTCTTTAAGAGCTGTCTGCTTGCAGACATAATTAGTTTGTATGGGGACTGTGTGTTTTTGATTGAGTACCACTCAAGCTGCTGCCAATTCACTTCATTTTGCAGTCACTAGGAGTGCAAAGGGAACCTATCTGAAAGATGTAACTGTTTGCCAGAAATTATTTAGAGTAATAATGAAATTACAGTTTGTCTAACCTGCTTTTTTGCAGTCAGAACTGTGTCTGCTAGTTCCCATTCTAGTTTTGAACTGCTGAACTGGACCAATCAGTGTGGGTAAGCTAGCTCTAAAATGATGCCTGGACCTAATCAGAACTTGGACTCATAATCTGAGCCAGCCACAAGAGGATTGTACGGGCAGTGACTCTGGGAGATGTAGTTTAGACTTCAGTGCCTTTTGGACCAACAGCAGCAGTCTATTGTGAGTGACAGCCAATCCAGTCAAGAACTGGGAGGAACTCAAAGGAAGTGCCGTTTACGTCAGTTGGAGTTACGCTGAGCTTTGGCAGTGAAGAAGGAAGGAGCCCTGTGCTTTTCAGTGTGCAGTTTTAGTCAAAAACGTGTGTAAGGCCCAGAGTTCCGGTCTGCAGCTTGTGTAACAGCTTGTCAGGACTGAATCCAGTCCTGTGAAAAGAATCAAAGGATCTCTGAAGAGTAGAAACCAGGCTCACCCTGTAGAAGACTGGAAGAATTGCTGAAAATTGCACTCGGTCTGTCAGGAACTGAATCTGCTGTGTGTTCTCCGGTATTGTGCAGTAATTGCGATCGGATACAGATGCAGCCTGCCTGGTATAGTGCTTTCTTTTATATGGATGTGTGAAGAGGTTTTGTACCTCAAGTGAGCCCTGCTGACATTGAAGGACCCTATCTTATTTGGAGGTCGTGAGTACTAATTCAGGGTTGCTCCTGTTGAATTGCCACATTAAATCCAAATGGAATTACTGTACTGCTGACTGTTTAATTCTCCTTTTCTCTGTGTGAAAGGGCCCTACCAGCTGCCACGGTTTGGACTAGCCACTAGGGCTTGGGTACCCAGGGACAGTAACTGATAGGGATAGGCCTGTGCACAGAGCCATAGGTAGATTATTAGAGTGATAAGCTAATTAACCTGATTTCCCCGTCCTGTTATATCCCCTAAATAAATCAGAGCTGCTTGTTTCAGCAAAGTTATACTGCCTGAGGTATTTGTCTATGTTAAAGTACTGTACTGTGATTGTTGCACTGTATCTCATTTCACAGGAGGTCCCAGTGCCGGAACCAGACCTGGGGGTAAGTGTGTACTGTGAAGGTAATTCTGATATATCGTGTGGGCCACTAGTGGGAAGAAAGGGGTTGCAGTGTCCCAGAGGGCTGTGACCAAGTTAGTTTAACTATTGCAAACCCTGACCTCTGGGTGGAGGCACCGCCATTGGATCCAGGCCCTCAACCTGTTAGTGGCAAATCAGGGGGGTAGTAGCCCCTGGGATAGCGCCATCTAGGGGTTACATCTTGGAGGCTCACCGCTGGGATTATGTGTCCTCTAGTGGCCATATTTCAGACCACTGTTAAGAAAAAATGGGTACCCGACAGAAGTGGCTGTGCACCGCTGGTGGAGTGGTGTACTGGGAGGAGATCGACCCCAAATGCTATGCTTATCCTGGACATCCCCTGGGTATCAATACGGACACTGTGCAGGAGTACTTTCCAAGGTGGAAGGTTTACAAAACCCTGTGGTGGTGGGTCGGCATGCTAATCTGCTCACCCACACTTTCCTGGCCCTAGTAGAGTTTAAGGATCCCATAGATAGCTCCAAAGTGCCACAGACCATTACCCCAGAGGAGCCCTCACTGCTTGGAGAGTGATAACTAAGGACAGTAAAGACCGGGGAATCAGCCCCACCACTATCTGAAACTTTGAGGAGAAATTTGCTGAATGGTTGCTGGGAGAGGGAAACTGTGGAGGACTTGAAGAAACTATTCTTGTCACCTGGGGTGTTCCTCCCCAACACCCTCTCCTGCTCCAGTGCCCGTAATGGTGGCTGAACCAATGCAGACTCCTATTTCTGCACCTGCCATTAGTCACGACTCTTACGAAGGTTGAGGATCTTCTCTGGCACCTCCCACCCCCAAGGGAGGATGACTGGGAGACCTGGATAGACTATGTTGCCCCCAAGTGCTAGAATGGCAATGCTCAGAAGGCAAAGCGAAGAGGGTTAGTGAGAGCCTCCGAGGTCCTGCCCTGGCACCATCCGTGCAACGGGCCAGTAACCCTGAAGCGACTGCACAGGCCTATCTTGAGGCCTTGGAGAATGTGTATGGGAGCCCAGATTCTGATGAGGACCTATGGTGGAGAGTAGAAATGCACAACAGTACCAAGGGGAGTTGTTGTCTGTGTATGTCTCTCGGCTGGAAAAATTGTTGCAAGAATGCCTCAGAAAGGGTAGTTTGCCAGCGATTGAACTGGACCGAACCAGACTGGACAGAATCTTAAGTCTGCCCCTTCTCAGAACTGCTGTTGCTTCAGTTACACCTGGCAAATCGACTGGAATCCCCACCTCCATGATGAGTTAATGAGAGAAATTGAGGAGTTGAGAAAAGCGACACTCGGGAGGTACCTGCACCAACAGCTGTGGCTACGACCCGAGTGACTGAGGGTGACCCATCAAGTGAAGTTCAGGGCAGAGGTTGACAGTCAATGAGTGCTCTGACAAGGAAAAGATATGCCACAATGGGGCGAACTGTTGAGAGAGATCCGGAATTCAAAACAGTCCTTTTATGAAGGCCACGCCTGCAAGCACGGGCCCTGACCTATATCCGCTGCATCTGCTATGGGGGTGGGGGGTACCCACCCATGTATCTCCTGCTGATAACAGCTCCAAACTCAGTTCCTTGACCATGGAAGTGGAGAAACTGACGAGATGTCTCCAAATGCTTATCACGCCAGACAGAGATGGCACCCAGGTTTCAGTTAGTAATACCCCACCCTGGCTCCCAGTGTGCGCCCGGCCAGCTCAAACTCCAGAAAGTATGTTTTGCTATAATTGTGGGAAAGATGGGCACATGAAAGGGAATGCCAGTCCCCAAAAGACACTGACAAAGTTGCATATAGGCTACAAGGAGAGCTTGAGAAGAAATCAGTGGTTAAGAGGTGCACCATGATCCCAGTGAGGCACCAAAATGCTAATTCACGCCCTTTGTGGCAAGGTCAGTTGCCCAGGCCCCACTACCGCCTCCAGACTGGTCCAGAATAGTGGGTCCCTCCATGGAGACCACTGTAAAGGTGAATGGAGTGTCTACAAGAGCTGTATTAGACAGTGGCTCCAAGTGACAATTATGTTCCAGGATTGGTATCAGAAGCATTTGTCAGACGACTTACAACCATTAGAAGGACTGCATGTATGGGGGTTAAGTGAAGGCCTACCCTATTCCGGTATATCCGAATTTGGCTGTCTTTCCCCACCTCCGTGGCTGGAGTGGCCGAACAAGTAGAGACCCTAGCCTTAGTGTGTCCCCCACTGGACTGTATGATGGTGTCCCTTGTTGATTGGAACAAATGCTCATATGTTCGGAAGGCTGGCACAGTTGTGTTATGAAAAACAGGGGTCAAAGACTAGTAGAGCTTTAAGAGTTCGGCTTTAATTAAGAAGGCCTATGAGGCACAGAGATGCTGAAAAACAGAACCAGAGGAACCGGGTCGGAATTGTATGGAAGAAGGATCCTGAGTCTCTGATCCTGGCCAAATGCCCAGTGTACCTTACAGGAGAGGTCCGTATCAGAAAGGATGTTAAGAATAAAATATTAATGTTGGATGCACCAGGCGATGGAAAATTGCCAGAGGGACTGCTGGTCAAGCCCTAGTATTTTGCCCGCTAGAGCCCATGCTTATGCCAGAAGGGTAATGGTCCAAGTTCATAATGTGTCTGAAAGAGACATTCAGCGTAAACAGAGGTTGCATCCTGGCTAATGTGCATTGTGCAGACACTGCAGTGCTACCCAGCAGCAAGAGTTCAAGGAAGAATGACAGAGTAACGCCGACTTGTTTGATTTCGCGACTCCCGCTGCCAGCTGAATGGAAAGTGAGGATCAGTGAGAAGCTTGCCCAGAGAGCCAGGTGTTTTCTTAAGGAATGGGATGTAGGATGCGGCAAGGAGCTGAGCACAATATCCGGCTGCATGACGAAGACCATTTCGTGAGAGGTCTCGACGCCTGGCACCTGCTGACATAGATGATGTGAGACGGCATCTGCAAGAGATGTTAGCTGCTGGTGTAATACAAGAATCCAGAAGCCCTTATGCTTCCCCCATGTGGTAGTGAGGAAAAGAATGGAACAGTAAGGATGTGTGGATTATCGCACCTTAAACCGCGGACTATCCCCGATCAGTACACAATGCCCCGCATTCAGGATGCTTTGACTGCCTAAACGGAGCAAGTGGTCTCTGTGCTGGATCTCCGCAGGGTACTACCAGATCCCGATGGCCCCAGAGGACCGTGAGAAGACGGCCTTTATCTGTCCGCTTGGCTTCTATGAATTCATGAGGATGCCTCAAGGATTTCAGGTGCCCCAGCCACTTTTCAACGATTGATGGAGCGTGCAGTGGGGGACATGAACTTACTAGAGTGCCTGGTATACCTAGATGATGTTATTGTGTTTGGCAGCTCACTGGAGGAACATGAGAGCAGATTATTTAAGGTATTGGACCGACTGGAGGACTTTGGCCTTAAACTGTCCATTGATAAGTGTCAATTCTTTCAAACATCAGTAAAGTATGTGGGACACATAGTATCCACCGAGGGAATAGAGACCGACCCAAGTAAAGTTGAGGCCTTGACCACCTGGCCACAGCCCAAAAATCTAAAAAGAACTGCAAAGATTCCTGGATTCTGTGGTTATTATCGGCGCTCATCAAGGACTATTCAAGAGTGATCCGCCTTTACTTAACCTTACTCAAGGGTATCCCCAACCCACAAAATACCAAAAGTCAGCCCTCAAGACTGAAAGAGTGTATTTTCATCCGAGTGAAGTATTTGGGGCCCGCTGGACTCCTGATTGTGAGACTGCTTTTCATGAGATCATATATCAACTTACCCATGCACCAGTGCTGGCCTATGCCGATCCAAGAAAACCTTACGTCCTGCACACTGATGCTAGCTTGCAAGGGTTGGGGGCTGTGTTGTACCAAGAGTACAGAATGGCCTGAGACCAGTGGCCTTTGCCAGTAGAAGCCTGACCCCATCCGAAAAGAACTATCCTGTACATAAGTTAGAGTTCCTAGCTTTGAAGTGGGCTATTGTTGACCAATTCCATGAGTACTTGTATGGGGCTAAAATACTAGTAAAACTGACAATAATCCTTTGACCTATGTGCAGACCTCAGCTAGTTGGATGCCACTGGCCATAGGTGGCTTTCTGCATTATCTACATATGACTATGCTCTCGAATACCGAGCAGGTCTGAACCACATAGATGCTGATGCTCTCTCCCGGAGGCCTGTTCCCCAGAATGATTGGGTCCGATTGGCAGAACCTGACATTCGGGCACTCTGCGAAGTTTGACAGGGAGGAACAATGTCCACGGACGCAGTGGACTGCATGGTGGATTGCTTGGGACCCTCTGAGAATTGCATACCTGCTGCTTATTGCCACTTTTCTGCAATAGACATTGGTGCACTGCCTCAGCTGGACAATGACAGTATTCGGGCGGGCTCAATCCCGCGATCCCATGATCAAAGCAGCTTAGAAGCCCTCTATGCAGGAAAAGATGTGTCCAAATTACGCCCACTGATTTGAGAACTGCACTGTTATACAAAGAAGGTCCTAAGTTGAAACTGATCAATAAACTGTTATACAGAGAAACAGTAGACAGAGGGGACAAGTAGACAAACAACAACTAGTGCTGCCCACTGCCTTCGAGACTCAGTACTGAGGTCCTTGCACAACCATGGGGCACCTTGGTATAGACAGAACACTTGACTTGGTGAGATCCAGATTCTATTGGCCTAAGATGGGGGCTGATGTGGAGCAACACATTCGAACTTGTAGTCGCTGCTTACAGAGGAAAGCTTTGCCCCAGAGGGCTGCCCCCTTGTTAACATCACCACCAGTGCACCCATGGAGCTGGTCTGTATTGATTTTCTGAGTTTGAGTCAGATCAAAGAAATATCAGTAATGTGCTGGTGGTCACTGACCATTTCACGAGATATGCCCAAGCTTTCCCCACCAAAGACCAGAAAGCATCCACTGTGGCCAAAGTACTTGTAGAAAACTTTTTGTTCACTATGGGCTCCACAAAGAATCCATTCTGATCAAGGAGAGACTTTGAGAGTCGTCTGATCAAAGAGATGCTTTCTCTGTGGGGAGTGCGAAAGTCCAGAACCACTCCTTACCACCCCAGGGGACCCACAGCCTGAACGTTTCAACCACGCACTTTGCTAGATATGCTAGGAACCTGCACCAAAGGACAAAGCCTAGATGGAGCAACAAATTAGCACCCTGGTACATGCTTATAACTGCACCAAAAGTGATGCCACTGGATTCTCCCCTAGCCTGATGTTTGGAAGAAGCTCGACTACCAGTAGATGTGTGTTTTGGGGTCTCTCCTGATGGGGTTCAAGCTGACAACTATTTACAGTATGTGCAAAAGTTAAAGGCCCAGCTAACTCATGCGTACTAACTGGCTCAAACCATGGCTGCCAAAAGAAATTGGCCAACAAAGAAAGGTATGATAAAAGGTGAAAGCACAGGAACTCCAGGAGGGAGATCGGTATTGCTAAGAAATCTGGGACTGCATGGCAAGCACAAGATTGTTGACAGATGGCACCATCTCCCTCACATTGTAGTGGGCAAACTAGATGATCTGCCAGTGTACAAAGTAAGGCCTGAGAATAATTCAAAAGATGTAAAACAATGCATAGAAATCATTTACTGCCCATTGGACAAATCTTAATTGAGTCTGAGCCCCAGAAGATGCCCCTCTGGACCAGTGACTAGAGCTGCTGCTAAGAAAAGATCAGAAAGTCTGCACCTACAGAAGCAAAGTTAAAGTGTTCCTCCACAAGTCCCAGTTGAGCATGACTGTCAGTCCATATCGGAAGAAAGTGAGAGTGACTTTGAATACTATCCTTCTTACGAACTGAGTCAATTGTTTCGGGGCAATCCCCTAGTCAATACTGGAGACAAAGCTGGGCCTTCTGGACTGTCTAAGCCCCCAGCTTCATCCCTGGAGCCAATGCTCCCAGAAAGTGAAGTGCAAAGCATCAGATCAGATGAAATGGAATCATTGTGCATGGTTGAACTGTTTGAGCTTTCAGGTGAGGAAAATGATAGATTGGGGCAGACTGGTGATACACCCGAACAAGAAGAGTATTTTGAGTGCCCTGACAGTCCACTGCCAGTGTCCGAAAGCTCTCCATGCGAGCCAAATGTTGTGGACTCAGAAACTGTAACTCCTGGAGCTGAAAGTGCCCCAAGTTCTAGCCTCTCTACCCCCATGGAGACTCCCCTGACAAGTGAGGACAATGCTGAAAACGAGGCTCAGAGTGCAGAGACTATAACAGTTCCCCCTAGAAAGACTGGTCGAGCTGTAAAGCCTGTGATGCACCTCAGTTATGATTCACTTGGGAGGCCTGTGGACTTGCCTCTCAATGTTGTCCATAAAGGAGTGTATGTGTCCCCGAGCTCATTGCCCAAACTGAGCATCAGTGCTAACTCCAAGTTACTTGTGTTGCCCTCTAATATGGTGCCCTTGCCCCATCCAGCCCCAAGGTAACTGATAGGAAGGGCCCCTCTTCAGGTTTCATGTACAAGAGGTAATAACTTGAGTTATGGTACAAGTGTATGTAATACTGTAAAGAGGACGTACTGCAATGTTTCAGAAATGTGTTCTTGGTAAAATGATATATTGACTGATGATTACATGTGCAGCCTAATGCAAATGTATATGGTTGCAGTTGAAACTTATGGGTACTTGCTTGACGCGGACGCCAAGCTTTCCCAGGCCAGGAAGGGTGTAACCCCTGCAAATGGGGTTCCCAAAAGACTTCAGGAGTTTGCTTGAATGCTCCAAGCCTGAATGGTGTTTGGCATTTAAGCCATTTATCAGTGAGTGTTTTAGAACCTCTGGTACTGTCTCTTTAGAGCTGTCTGCTTGCAGACATAATTAGTTGTATGGGGGACTGTGTGTTTCTTTGATTGAGTACCACTCAAGCTGCTGCCAATTCACTTCATTTTTGCAGTCACTAGGAGTGCAAAGGAACCTATCTGAAAGATGTAACTGTTTGCCAGAAATTATTTAGAGTAATAATGAAATTACAGTTTGTCTAACCTGCTTTCTTTGCAGTCAGAACTGTGTCTGCTAGTTCCCCATTCTAGTTTTGAACTGCTGAACTGGACCAATCAGTGTGGGGTAAGCTCTCAAAATGATGCCTTGGACGAATCAGAACTTGACTCATAATCTGAGCCAGCCACAAGAGGATTGTATGGGCAGTGACTTGGGAGATGTAGTTTAGACTTCAGTGCCTTTTTGGACCAACAGCAGCAGTCTATTGTGAGTGACAGCCAATCCAGTCAAGAACTGGGAGGAACTCAAAGGAAGTGCCCGTTTCAGTTGGAGTTCGGCTGAGCTTTGGCAGTGAAGAAGGAAGGAGCCCTGTGCTTTTTCAGTGTGCAGTTTTAGTCAAAAAACGTGTGTAAGGCCCAGAGTTCCGGTCTGCAGCTTGTGTAACAGCTTGTCAGGACTGAATCCGTCCTGTGAAAAAAATCAAAGGATCTCTGAAGAGTAGAAACCAGGCTCACCCTGTAGAAGACTGGAAGAATTGCTGAAAATTGCACTCGGTCTGTCAGGAACTGAATCTGCTGTGTGTTCTCCCGGTATTGTGCAGTAATTGCGATCGGATACAGATGCAGCCTGCCTGGTATAGTGCTTTCTTTTATATGGATGTGTGAAGAGGTTTGTGTACCTCAAGTGAGCCCTGCTGACATTGAAGGACCCTATCTTATTTGGAGGTCGTGAGTACTAATTCAGGGTTGCTCCCTGTTGAATTGCCACATTAAATCCAAATGGAATTACTGTACTGCTGACTGTTTAATTCTCCTTTCTCTGTGTGAAAGGGCCCCTACCAGCTGCCACGGTTTGGACTAGCCACTAGGGCTTGGGTACCCAGGACAGTAACTGATAGGGATAGGCCTGTGCACACAGAGCCATAGGTAGATTATTAGAGTGATAAGCTAATTAACCTGATTTCCCGTCCTTGTTATATCCCCTAAATAAATCAGAGCTGCTTGTTTCAGCAAAGTTATACTGCCTGAGGTATTTGTCTATGTTAAAGTACTGTACTGTGATTGTTGCACTGTATCTCATTTCACAGGAGGTCCCAGTGCCGGAACCAGACCTGGGGGTAAGTGTGTACTGTGAAGGTAATTTGATATATCGTGGTGGGCCACTAGTGGGAAGAAAGGGGTTGCAGTGTCCCAGAGGGCTGTGACCAAGTTAGTTTAACTATTGCAAACCCTGACCTCTGGGTGGAGGCACCAGCCATTGGATCCAGGCCCCTCAACCTGTTAGGTGGCAAATCAGGCAGGGGTAGTAGCCCTGGATAGCGCCATCTAGGGGTTACACTTGCCAAGCAAGTATGCATCTAGCTTGCTTTTAAAACCATTTAATGTGTTGTCTTCTACTATCTCATTTGGTAGGGAGTTCCATATTCTGCCTATTACAGAGTATAAATGCTTCTTCTGTTGTTTTTTTTTTTCTCTAATTTATTTAAAATTGGTGACTGGGAAAGGCACACTGAGCCGGGGCTCATTTCCAGGTGAGACCCGGGTACAAGGTGGGAGATAGAGAAATACAGCAAATTTCAAGAAACAGACAAATAATACAGTATTAGTACATTACATTAGAGTTTGGTAGTGAGGTTTCACTTTTGTTTAAAACAGCAGGTGGAAAAAATAATTTCATTACATTTCTAGACCATATTACCGTAAATTACAAGTGTGTGTCTTTACATATTTACAGTAGTAGATTAACCGAAAAAACCTGGCGAGGCTACTGAGGGTAGTACTAGGTCTGGGTAAGGAAGGGATTTGGGTGCACAGCTGCGGCAGGGAGTGGGAGGGAGAAACCTGAGGAGCTGTTTAAAGGCTGATAGGGAGGGGGCCAGGTGGAGGTTGGGTGGGAGGTTGTTCCACAGGAGTGGTAGCCGGTAGGAAAAGGCAGCTTGCCCAGAGGCTGAGAGGGGGCGTGCGAGGTGGAAGGTACGTGCGTGCCTATGGCGAAGTGAGTAGCCAGTGAGGTTGGCTTGAGAGAGGCGGGAGGAGAGGTAGAGGGGAAAGGAGCCAAGCCAATATTTAGCTATGAGTGAAGCGCTGTGGGTGGTCCGCCTATGTGAGAGTGGCATCAGAGATAGAGTTGAGAATAGTTGGCAATGATGAGTGAGTGGGGGGAGGCAGTGGCAAAGTGCATGGAGGAGTTTAGCAATACGTCGAGTTTTGCAAGGGAGGAGGAAGGGGCTGTGCTGTAAATGACGTCCACGTAGTCCAGTGCTGGTAGGATGGTTTTTCGTATGAGTTCACTCCGAGTAGGGAGGGGGAGGCAGTTTTTGTGGCAGTAGAGGGTGGCAAGTTTGTTCTTATCAGGACAGGCCAAAATGCTTGCATGCACATTCCTAAGTCCAAATCTATTTCTTCCTCCTAAACTTTGGTAACTGGTAGTGACAACTGTTGCTAGCCATATATAATAATAGAATGTACACTATCTATATTTGTGCTGACCAAGGATGAGCTCATACATATACCAAAGGAGTATTGCCTTGTAGGTTGATGTTTGTGCTTGTCTTAAACCAATCATAGAAAACCATAGGAAATGATGATGCTGTCTTTCACTATATAAGCAAGCCAGCACACACTGTTATTTTGAAGAATGAAGAATGTACCATTCACAACCTCTCGCTTGATTATTGTTATAATCATTAAATTCTTCGCCTTCAGTCTCATCTCCATTCGTCTCTAGTATCTGTAATTGATAATTTACTAACTAGTTTTTTCATAGCATACAATTGGTGCCTTAAAGACTGGATCGCTGGTGCTGCATGTGAGGAGGCCGCTTAACTACTGGTCGGGTTAGTCTGGCGGGCCCCAATAAGAAGGTGTGACGATGCTCAGAGACGTGGTGCTGCTGGCTCAAAGTGAGAGAAGACAGGTACACACAGACAGTCACAGCCACTTGACAATCAGGTGATGTATGCTTTGTATGCTTCTCAAATTGTTTAAAATAAAAAGTAATGCTTAACTCTGTAGGAACTCATGGGGCAGAGTAGGTAAGTGAAGGTGCTGGGACTTGCAAGCCGGACCTCACAAGGGAGCCGTAAGACGTAGCCAAACGAACCAGGGCACCAGTGCACGGGTGAGCCCAGCTGTGGAGGCTAAGCAGACAAGAAGATAAAGAATGAGTATGGAAACAATAATAGGCCGTTTTCTAGGAAAACACCTAAAGGGGGAAGCATACGAACCAGTGCCTGATGATCAACAGGCACAAGTGTATTTTACTCAGCAAGTGTCCTTTCGTAATGAGGGAGTAAAAAATGAAAAGGAAATCTTTGCAAATGCATTGCAAGGACTGTGGCAGTATAATCAGACTATTGTGTGTTACCAAAATAAAGAAGTAGCTCAGTTGAGTTCAAGTTCAAGTTTATTGCAGGAAAACTCCATTGAGCAAGCTCATTCACAAGGAGGTCCTGTGACATAAACACTTAAAGTACAAACACAGATAGGTAATAACAGTATATACATGTGTAACCCCCATAAATGGGGTTCCCAAAAGACTTCAGGAGCTTGCTTGAATGCTCCAAGCCTGAATGGTGTTTGCTAGTTTAATATCTGAGTGTTTTGAGCCTCTGGTACTGTCTCTTTAAGAGCTGTCTGCTTGCAGACATAATTAGTTTGTATGGGGACTGTGTTTCTCTGCTTGAGTACCACTTGAGCTGCTGCCAATTCACTCCATTTTGCAGTCACTAGGAGTGCAAAGGAACCTATCTGAAAGATGTAACTGTTTGCCAGAAATCATTTAGAGTAATAATGAAAATACAGTTTGTCTAACCTGCTTTCTTTGCAGCCAGAACTGTGTTTGCCTAGTTCCCCATTCTAGTTTTGAACTGCTGAACTGGATCAATCAGTGTGGGTTAAGGTAGCTCTAAAATGGTGCCTTGGACGAATCAGAACTTGGACTCGTAATCTGAGCCAGCCACAAGAGGATTGTATGGGAAGTGACTCTGGGAGATGTAGTTTGGACTTCGGCGCCTTTTTGGACCAACAGGAGCAGTCTATTGTGAGTGACAGCCAATCCAGTTAAGAACTGGGAGGAACTCAAAGGAAGTGCCCGGTTTTGTCTGCTGGAGTTTCAGTTGAGCTCTGGCAGTGAAGAGGGAAGCAGCCCTGTGCTTTTTCGGTGTGCAGTTTTAGTCGGGAAACGTGTGTAAGGCCCCGAGTTCCGGTCTGCAGCTTGTGTAACTGCTTGTTAGGACTGAATCCGTCCTGTGAAGAGAGTCAAAGGATATCTGTAGAGTAGAAACCAGGCTCACCCTGTAGAAGACTGGAGAAATTGCTGAATTGCGCTCGGTCTGTCAGGAACTGAATCTGCTGTGTGTTCTCCCCGCTATTGTGCAGTAATTGCGATCGGGATAGAGAAGCAGCCTGCCTGGTATAGTACTTTTACCATATAAATGTGTGTGGAGGCTTGTAGCTCAAGTGAATCCTGCTGCCATTAAAGGACTTTTGCCTGTTGCAGTTTGTCATATAAATGTGTGAGGAGTCTCGTGGAGCTCAAGAGTAGCCCTGCTGACGTTGAAGGACCCTATCTTGTTTGGAGATCGTGAGTACTAATTCAGGTCGCTCCTGTTGAATTGCCACATTGAATCCAAATGGAATTACTGTACTGCTGACTGTTTAACTAATCTTTCTTTTCTCTGTGTGAGGGCCCTACCAGCTGCCACGGGTTTGACTAGCCACTAGGGCTTGGGTACCAGGGACAGTAACTGGTAGGGATAGGCCTGTGCACAGAGCCAGGTAGATGAGTAAAATGATAAGCTAATTAACCTGATTTCCCGTCCTTGTTATATCCCCTAAATAAATCAGAGCTGCTTGTTTCAGCAAAGTTATACTGCCTGAGGTGTTTGTCTATGTTAAAGTATTGTACTGTGATTGTTGCACTGTATCTTCTTATTTTACAGGGGGTCCCAGTGCCTGAACCAGTCCTGGGGGTAAGTGTATACTGTGAAGATAATTCTGGTATACTGTGTGGGCCACTAGTGGGAAGAAAGGGGGGTTGCAGTGTCCCAGAGGGCTGTGACCAAGTTAGTTTAACTATTGCAAACCCTGACCTCTGGGTAGAGGCACCCGCCATCGGATCCAGGCCCCTCAACCTGTTAGTGGCAAATCAGGCAGGGTAGTAGCCCCTGGGATAGCGCCATCTAGGGTTACACATGAAATGCACGTTACATGATACAGGCTGGATATACATACAAGGGTATCATAGGGTGACCCGGGTGGTAAACATTGATATGAAACAGGAAGCGACTTACAGGTTGCATACTGATAAATTAAACATGATGACTGGTGTGTAATATATATTTTGGCAGCTAGAACAAACAACAGACTACAACTGATATGGGGAGGAGGATTTGATAGAGCAGCAGTGGAGCGTAAGCATAGATAAAGCCAGGAGTAGAAGGGGAAGGGAAAGCAGTTAATATGACAAATCAATTATACCTTGCCAGTGGATAAATATGGCACACATGGGGAAGGAAGAGACTTAATGACAGTTACAGGTGTCTTTTATTTTGGCTTAACTTATCGATTTGTAGAAGTTTATTGAAACTGTGCTAGTTAGTTTCAGTACGGTTTGTAATTGGTTCCAAATGGAGGGAAGGGCATATGCAATAGCACGTTTACCAAAGGAAGTCCGCGTCCTTGGTATGTCAAACATAATAAAGTCAGATTTTCCTAACGAGTATGCACTATGTGAGATACTAATAAGGGAAGAGAGATAGCTTGGCAATTTCTGCAGGAGCAGTTTAAGAGTCCATAGCCCAACATGGAGCAGGCGTCTAGTAGTAAGGGATGTCCAACCATCAGCTGCATATAAGCACAGTAAAAGAATGGTAAGGAATTGGTAATGAACCGTAACGCACGGTGATAAAGGATAAAGTTGAGGGATGAAAGGGATCAAAATGCTAAGTTGCAACAACAACTAGAAGAATTAACATCAAAGTATAAAGATAGCGTCCCAATAGATAAACATCAAGAGTTGGAACAACAGTGTGTTGACTTTAGAACACTGCTAATAAAAGCACAAGGGATCTGTGTCTGTTAAATAGGGATCATGCCCTTCTACAGATTAAGCTTGACCAACAGTCACAAGAGCAGGCTAGTGAGACCAGGCAACTGTATACAGAACTACAGGGAGCAATGGAGAAGATTCAAGAGTTAAGTAATATAGGAGGAGGGGTAGTAAAGGTTAAAGTGGCACCTGTAAGCACACGAGGAATGACCGCAGCTGGGGGAGCCATGTCAGCTGCAACCCGACATCAACAAGAGCAGTATCTACTAATGTTAGACTCCAAATGGCTAAAACATAGATTAAAAAGGGAATACAGCCAGTAGCAGGATAGGGGTTACCTATAGAAGAGGGAGATGTAGTGATGGTGCAAAATTGGGAACAGAAAAATCCTTGGAAAGATGCTAATTGGTTAGGACCGTACCAGGTGTGCAAACGGTTAGGTGAGAGTATGGTATATGTGGTTAAAGTGGCAAGAAAGGGGCTGGAGGAAGGAAACAAGAATTCTGGGTACATGTTGATTGGTGTAAAAAAGTGTCAAACAAAGCTGGTTAAAAATTAAAATACTACACTTGATGTTTATAGCCATGAAGACCCAAGACATCATTATCATCGGCTTGGTGGCAGCCATAAGACTTTCTATACATTAATGTGGAACAGACTAATGTCACGTGTGAGTATGAATAGTCCGTTACACTGTTAATCAGTTGGAACTGGGACCCTGTTGATACAAACACCTACACGACACGAGCATGGAAAGCCACCTGGACTAAAAATAACCGTACTTTCATATCTACAAATTGGTGTGTGGACATACTTAACAGCTGGTCCAGCTGTGCATCAGAGCTCAAGACTGGATCACAGCAAAGCTACATGGATTGGAAACAGAAAAATGGGTCTCTTGTCATAGACAGGGCCATACCAAAGGACAATGGTGTTTATGTGTTAACTCTGTCCTATTGTCTTTGGGGTAATAGTAGTGTTTGTAACTATGCTGGTGTAAACAACTCATTACGTTTTGCAGTCTCAGATGCCATATACTTAACTGTAACACCAACCGAATGCCTAAATGTGACAACAGGACCAGAGAGTGGACTTACATCAACACCTATTGATCAAATACTTGTAAATAATGTAAAGTACAGTAGAGTGCATGTAAACTTAGATTTTTCTGGTTGGAATATAAATGTTAACAGTAGTTGTGCAGACACTGGTGTGTCAAGTTTTATGCCACTATTTAATTGACATGTTAAGTGCCTTCCATGCTAAAACTGGGAGTATTATGGCCCCTCTTATTAGTAAAGAAAGGGTTAGTAATACTAGAAAGAAACGAGATTTGTGGGGAGATCTGGCTGGACTTTTTGGATCAGGAATGAGTATATGGAACAGGGCAGACCTAGAGGCCATTAAAGGGTACCCAGACCTGTTTAATACTAATACAGGGGATAAGAGATATAATGTGACATTTGATACCCCACACCAGGCGTATGATATTAACAAGTATGCGCCATCATTTGGAGCTGTGATACCTCTCCTGTCTCTTAACATGCAGTCACTTTTAAATCGAAAAGATACTCATTTGATATAAATCCAAAATACTGCCCTATAAGGTACAAGCAGTTGTAAATGAATTGCTCAGTGAGAGTGATATGAGCACTTGATTTATAACTATGCAGGGGGACCCTTAGGAGTCCTGTCTTTTAAAGTTTTACTTGTGTTGCAAGTGGTCTTAGTGTTCTTGGTAATTATAGGCCTGTGTCGCTTAAGACTTACTATTCGTAAAGTACGTAATGAGATGTACATGCTCCGAGGAGCTGCATTGTTGCACAAATAATAATTAGGCAATATAGGGCCAAGGGGGGCTTGTAACAAGGGATAAAGAAGTTTGTCCCTATATTTCAGCCTAACCTCATTTTGGTCTAAAACATAATGTGTCTGTGTAACAAATGTTGACTTATATAATTGGATCATATAAAACTTGTAAAGCCACAAGACAAACTAAGCCACAAGTTGCAATATTAAAGTGCCTTTTGATATTTGTGCTGACCATGTAAGTAATAGCAAACAGTTGTCTTATGTGTCTGCAAGACAGAAACACAGGATAGAGTCCAAATTACCCTTCTGACTATCTCTAGTGTTTGTTCTTATCAGAACAGGCCAAAATGCTTGTATGCACATTCCTAAGTCCAAATCTATTTCTTCCTCCTAAACTTTGGTAACTGGTAGTGACAACTGTTGCTAGCCATATATAATAATAGAATGTACACTATCTATACTTGTGCTGACCAAGGATGAGCTCATACATATACCAAAGGAGTATTGCCTTGTAGGTTGATGTTTGTGCTTGTCTTAAACCAATCATAGAAAACCATAGGAAATGTTGATGCTGTCTTCCACTATATAAGCAAGCCAGCACACACTGTTATTTTGAAGAATGAAGAATGTATCATTCACAACCTCTCGCTGTGATTATTGTTATAATCATTAAATTCTTCCGCCTTCAGTCTCATCTCCATTCGTCTCCTTTCTAAGTATCTGTAATTGATAATTTACTAACTGTAATTTTTTTCACAACCCTACACAGTGAACTGTTTAGTAGATTGCTTGGGCCCTCCTGATACCAGCATTCCGGCTGCCTATTGCCACTTTTCTGCTCTAGATATTAGAGCACTACTTCAATTTGACAATGACAGCATTCACTGCGCTCAATCCCAAGATCCCATGATTCAGCCCGCACTTCATGCTCTGCGTGCTAGGAAAGATGTGTCCAAGTTGCGTTCCCCTGACTTGCGAACTGCTCTATTGTTTAAAGAAGGCCCCAGGTTGAAGCTACTCAATCAGTTGTTGTACAAAGAGACAGTGGATTGTGGCGGTCAAGTAGACAGGCAGCAATTGGTCCTGCCCACGATCTTTAAAAACTCGGTACCGAGGTCCCTCCACAATCACATGGGGCACCTTGGTATTGACAGAACTCTCGACTTGGTATGTCGCAAATGCGATTGTATGCTTTATTATATTTTTTAACTGTATGTCTTGTTACAAATGTTACTGAATGTTTAATTTCTCAGATATGTTAAATGGTAAACTGTATGTCTAATTCTTTATCCAATTCTACCCCCCCCCCCAGTCGCACCAGGAGACGACCAACTTGTTGTTCAGTGTGCCTTCCTGGTGAAACATTTCAGTAAATAAATAAGTAAGTAAGCCTAGTAGGTTTAGCTGCCATGGAGCACATGGAAAATATATATATATATATATATATAAATGAAAGAATATACAACGCTGTTCAAACTCTGTCCTCGTGGTGGCACTGTGCTCTGATGATCAATAGCAGATCTGTTTGAAGGTCTATCCTAATCTATACTGTACAGTTAAAATAATTACTACCCAATTAACCAAAAAGATTGGCCTCTCAGGTCAAACTATGGCAGACTAAAATAGAACAGAAAACTGATTTTTTTTGGTTTGTAAATATAATTTTTATTACTTAATTTTCCATATTACGGGGGGGGGGTGAAATCACAACTACATCCGTGGTACAGAAATCCAGTTAATCAAGGCTAGAGCATGGACAGATCAGACCAACAACTGGTATTGCAGTACAAAGCTCGGGTCTATTGACATAATGTACAACAACCATCTGGTCCATTTCAAAGAGCAGAGTTCAGTACAGTCATTCAAATAGACAGATAACTTTGTCCTATAAATACAGTTCACTAGTTCCTCCATTCCAAAATCATGAGGACTTTGACAGTAAGTCAACATCTAGTCAGGGCCTCTTCGCCACCATAAGGAATATTCCCAGGAGGTACGGGTATGGGGTCTTTGAATCCCCAGGGAAAAATGTGTAATAAAAACTTAGCAGTAAAGGGATTGACTGCTCAAATAACACTTTCAGTTCCTTATGTAAAGATACTAAGAAAGGCTGGATTCTGGGGCAGAACCAGAATACATCTTGACGATGTGCCAGTGAGTCACCCGCAATGGTGCCAACACTCGGCTGCATTAGTTGTTTGGAATTGGGATGTGATAGCGGTGTGCAAGTACCTAAATAGCAGTTGCCATGAAAAGCCGCCAGCTGTGGGAGTAAGTGAGCTTAGAGATCATCTGACAGCTAGTGGTCCATTGCTGCAAGGTAATGCTCATGTTCAGTTCTGCATTCCATCTCTCAAGTGTCCCCTCTGTATCCCCTCCCACAGTTTCGGTAAGAGATTGGTAAAAGAACGAGACAGCTTGGGGCAGCACTCTGGTGTGAATGAGCTTCTGGATTTAAACTATCAGATGTGGGGCCCTGACAGTTTGTGGGGAGGGATAATAAAATGGCTTAATTGTAAATATCTAAAAAGTCCAATTGTCTCAGTCCAAAAGTCTGTTGCAGCTCCTGGAAAGATTTAAAGTCGTGGCCATTTAAGAGCTGTGAAAGGTATGTGAGGTGAAGATGTCTCCAGGAACAGAAGGTATGGTCAGTTAGGGCAGGGAGGGAGTTCTCTAGTAGTGCAAGTGGGCAGAGAAGTATTAGGTACAGGGAAAGGGAGAAGTGTCTGCGGACTGCACTCCAAGTTTTAATTTGGTGTGAGAGCCATGGGCCTATGTTATTTTGGTTCGTGGGAGCCAGAGACTGATATAGGGCAGTTTTGACCAGGTCATCATGTGGTAGGAGTCCCTCTTCTATCTTCCTCCAAATAGCCGAGGTAGCCCTCACATAGCGCTTGATGAGGAAGGTTAGGTGGAAGACCCAATTATACAGTTTTAAGTTAGGGAGGGCAAGTCCCCTCTTGGACTTGGGGAGAGTGAGGACAGAGAATCTAACTCTCGGGCGCTTACCTGCCCAAATAAACCCAAAGATGGCTTTGTTCCATACTTGGAAGACCGTAGTGGGGATAAATAGGGGGATATTCTGAAAAAGATAGAGGGCCCAAGGCAAAATTACCATCCGGATAACCTCAATTCTCTGAAGAAGATTAAGAGGCAGGACGCTCCATCTTGCCAGGTCTAGCTGTATCCGAGTATAAAAAGGGACATAATTATTTTGCATGGCTTAATTAGCTTCATGGGAGAGGGAGACGTCCAGGTACCGTAGTCTCTCCAGGTTCCAACGAAATAGGAAGGTTTGTCGGAAGGAAGGGGAAGGGGTAAAATAGAAAGTAAGGGCATCCGTTTTGGAGGTGTTAAGCCTATATCCAAAGCATGACCAAAAGGCCTCCAAAATGGCAAAGGCAGCCAGGACTGACTGTGAGGGACTGGAAAGAAAAAGCAGGACATCGCCACGAGACCCAATCAAATGCCTTCTCAGCATCTAAACTGAGAAGGACTGATGGGTCATTATGTGTCTGCATTCTCTGGACAAGGTGAAGCGCCTTTCTTGCACTGCCCGTTGTAGATCTGGAGCTCGCAAAACCAGTTTGGTCGGGGTTAATTAGTGTGGGCAGGACAGCATCCAGCCGCCTGGCCAGGATGGACATGAGGTACTTATAGTCCGAATTCAGGACTGAGATTTGTCTATAGGAACTGCGTGTGAGGGGATCCTTATCCAGTTTAGGAATTAGGGAGACCGCAGCATAAGACCAGCTGGGAGGGTCAGAGATACCCAGTAGGGTGTCATTAAAGACCCGCAGGAGAAGAGAGCTGATAGTCTGGTGAGTGCATTTATAAAATTCTGCTCCATATCCATCTGGGCCAGGAGCTTTCATAGTTTTGGCTCTAGAAATGGCTGTGAATAATTCCATCTGAGTTATAAGGGAAATTAAACTGGTTCGCTGGTCTTGATTAAGCTGGGGTAGTTCTAATGGGGATAGGAAGGCATCGATAACTGAAGGGTCTGAGGGATGATATGGGGTATATGAAGCCTTATAGTAGTCACAGAAAATTTGCGTGATGCTCCCCAGTTTCATATAGAGAGTACCTGAGGCGGGGTCTCTAATGGCTGCGATGGTGGAGAGCCTGCGCTGCTTACGCAGTCGATACGCCAAAAGGCGGGAGGCCTGGGGCCCTATCTCGCCATATGTCTGTTTGAGGAAGGACATTGCTATCTCAGTCTGCTGGGAATAGAGGGTATCCAAGTCCCTTTTGACCTGTTTAAACTGAGTGGTAACAGAGAGGTCCCCCTGCTGATGAGCAGCTTGGAGGAAATGGAGAGTCTGCTCAAGGAGTGTCTTGTCTCTCCTTTCACTGTTTTGCCAGAGTTGCTGAATAAGGTGACCTCAAAGAACTGCCTTGAGAGTGTCCCATCTAATGGAGGGGGCAATCTCAGGGTCTGAGTTATCCTCCAAAATCTCTTCCATTTTATCCATTAGAAATTCTCAGAAGGAATCATTCCTAAGGTGGGCTGGGTTAAATCTCCAGATAGTATTGTGTTTTTTCAAGCCTAGTTTCCACATGGTGATAACAGGGCATGATCAGAATGGGCACTCTCCCCCAGAGCAACAGCCTTGAGGGCCCCCAAACATTCCTTCTGGGTATAACAGTGATCAATCCTCTGTTTAAACTTGGCACCAAATTTAAATTGCTGGAGCTTCTCCGTTTGGCTCCCCACCGCCCCCACCACCATGCTTGGTCGGCTCTCCCTTAAATAGGCTGCAGGGAGTCACGTGAGGCTGAAAATAACCTATCAGCCCTGTTTCCCATCTGCAGGTTATTTTCACTCACCACTAGTGGCCGCCCTATCAGCCTAGCTCATATTACTCCCATTTGCTGCCTACCACAATCAAACTCTGCTGTTCACATCCACCATAGTTCTAGCTGACACTTGGTGGTCTGCTCTCAGTACCTCCGCGCTGTCCCTGAAAGGAGGGCACTCAGACCAAGAGGCTGACACACTTATTTGGTCTAACCCCAAACTTCCAGCTCGCTTCTCTGGACTCTTCCGTCCTCCTTGTCCTCCAGTAGGTGTTCTATCCGCAGTCATTATGACAGTCCCCCCTGTGCCCACAGGACCCACTAGGGCATGGCCTCCCTACTCAGTCAGCTACCCACCTTGCCGTCTCTCAACTCCCCCTCCGGCTCTTCTCTAAAGGACTTAAAATTACCCTGAACTCACATGTAGCATCCCACGCAACCTACCTGAGCTCACAGCATGGGTGCGCCCTACAAGCCGGATATCTTGGGTCTCTCTGAAACCTGGCTTAAGCCCCAAATCCCTGATGCCCTGTGCACCCTCCGGGCTATAACCACTTCAGATGAGACAGACCGGTAAAAAGAGGCTGGGGTGTCTTCTACTATAAGTGCACCTAAACATGTACCCATAGACCACTCACCACCACCCCCAGCCTGTGAGTTCTTGCATGCCCTTCTTCTGCTGGGTCACACAAAGAAAATTCACCTGATCTGTACTTACATCCCCCCAAGGGTGGTCTGTCTGGACTCTCCTCCCTGCTTGTCTGCACTGGTGATAAAGCGGGTCCCAACAAAATCCTAGTCATAGGTGACTTCAACCTTAATTGGATGGGTGCCAACTGCAAATTGTATGACCCTCTGCTCTCAGGCCTTGCCCTGAGCCAAATCATAACTGAACCCACCAGGCTCTCCTCACGGGGGAACAATGGATCCCTTATCAACTGGATCTTGTCCAACAGGCCTGCCAGAATTACATCCTCAGGAATTCTCCCAGATGTCATCTCCGACCACTCACCTATCTTCTGCATCTGGGGCATCTCACAGCCAAAAATCCCTAGTAAAGTGATCGAACTGAGGGACTACTCCAAATTTAATACTCACGACTTCCTTTCAGACCTCCTCACAATTGACTGGTCGGGGTCACTGCCTCCAACGACCTTCACAAGCTCTGGACTTATTCTTAGCCGAGTTTGTCCCCCTGCAGAATAAACATGCCCCCTCACTAGGAGAAGGGTGAGGCACCATCATCAAATGGCTTCATGGGGCCTATTCTCCTTATGAAGGCCAGGAAAAATGTTGGGAGACCTACAAGGCCTCCCAAAACAATAATTATTTGATGGCATACAGGCACCTCAGAAACTCCTGCAAAAGAGCCATCCGCTCAGCAAAAAGAGAGTTCTGCCAATCTTCCTTACTCTTCTCCGCCAGTAACCCGATGAGCTTCTGGCAAAATATTAAAAATGCGGTTGGTGGGTCAGCTAGAGCACAGGTCACTGACCTGCTCATTGGGGGGGTCAGCTGCAATAATCCCCACACCACTGCAAATGCCTTTAACTCCATGTTTTCTGAACTGCCCTCCTCCCCTCCCCAGTCCTCAGTCCCCAAGTCCCCCGGCACCCCTCCATCAGGACTCCACCTCGGCACCCTCCACTGAAACAAGTTTCAGCTAAGGAGACCAGAGCTGCTATGAGCCTCTCCCTCACAAGCGGGCCTTGGTCATGACAGCCTCGAGTCGAAACTGCTCAGATTGGGGCCCACCTCCTTGCCAGGTTCAGCCACACTTATTCAACACCTACCTTAATACTGGGATCATCCCTGACCTGTGGAAAGTGGCCAAGGTCGTTCCCATCTTAAAACAAGGGAATCCCAAAGATCCCTTTAACTACTGACCTATTGCCATTCTGTCCAGCCAGCAAACTCTAAGAAAGCTGTCGCCTCCCAGCTCTCCCAATATATCCAGGACTACAACACTTTCTCTCCTGCACAGCATGGCTTCAGGAAAGGGCACAGTACATCCACTGTCCTTGCTGTAGTCACCTCACTGATCAGGACTGCTGCTGACCAAGGCAATCTCACCGGAGCCATCTTTGTGGATCTCTCCAAAGCCTTTGACAGGGTACATCACTCCCTCCTCAGCTCCACGTTCCTATCCCTTGGGTTCTCTCACTCTGCCCATGCTTGCTTCCTAAACTACCTCTCCAACAGGCAGCAATACACCAACTTCAATCGGACCCTCTCCAACCCCTCATCAGTCCATTGTGGGGTCCCTCAGGGGTCCGTCCTTGGTCCCACCCTATTCTCACTATTTATTAACAATCTACCATCCGTCACTGCCCATGATCATTCCACCCTGTATGTGGATGACCTCGTCCTCCTGGCCAGCTCCCAGGACATCTCCACACTAAACTCCCAACTGAATACCGATTTCGAATGATCCAAACCTGGCTGGGGGACCACAGGCTCAATCTCAAGAAAACCTAAGCCATGCTGTTTGGTTCCTTGAACAAAATAAAATCCTGCCCCGTTCCCCTGCAAATCTACGGGGCCGATGGCTCTCCCCTGGAGATGGTAGCCGCAGCCAAGTATCTGGGCATCACCCTGGACCCGCAGTTGGACCTTACCCTACACATCCAGAATATCTGTAAGGCTACTAATGGTAAGCTTGGCCTAGCTTATCGAGCTAAAAACTGCCTCACCCCGGCTGCTTGTTTGGCCCTAGCCAGTGGGGTCCTCCTCCCTTCACTCTTGCCTCTTTACGTAACATTTGCCCCAGTTCCTAAAACCGTCCCCTCAAACTGGGACATGGCCTACAACAATGTCTGCCGCTTTGTGCTCTCCGCCCTCCCCTCACCCACCTCTGTGATCTTTACAGCTGCCTGGAGTGGCTCCCTCCAGAGAAGCACCGCTCCTTCGTACTGAAATTTCATTGACAACATTATCCGCTCAGCCACCCCTTCTGCCCTTGCCCTTCCCCTCAAGCTAGGTGCCCCATCCTACCATCTAAGATCTAGGATGAACCTGGGAACGCCTGGTTCCTAGAACCCACACCCTTGCGGGGGATCGGGCCTTCAACACATATGCCCCTAAACTGTGGAACTCGCTCCCTGAGCTTACTTGGTCCACCACCTCCCATCCAAGCTTTAAAGCCTCCCGCTGGAACTTTTTGAAATCTTCCACTGCCTGTCCCTGCACCTCGTAGCTCACCTCCGGAGCCCCACTCCTCCCCCTAGCCCGGTAGGGTGTGGGCCTCAGCGCTACATGCACTTACTTCTTCAGTAACCGGTCGAGAAGCTAGTTTTCGACCCCTGCCTAGGCACCAAGAGGCACTTATCGTTGTTTTTGTTTACTCTGCTGTTCGCCTCCTAATTACATCTTGTATGTACCATTTATTGTATTGGATTGTGCCAACCTGTTCTAAAATCGCTGTTAGCTACCTAGTGTTAGCCCTGTTACGCCTGTTATTCCCTGTGTGTTTTCTGATCCTCAACTGTTCATGTACAAATTTACCTCGTAACCCTCCCGGTCGCACCTGAAAATAGGCACTTGGCTGTCTAGTGTGCTTACCGTTAACAAAAGCACATATATAAATAAATAATCCTGGTATATAGCCGGGCACCTGGTTATGTTTGTGGAGTCCAGACAGGGACTAGCAGCAATATTAAAATCACCAGCTAATATTAGAATACCCTTAGTCAATTCTAGGACCTGTTCAGAAGTAAGCGGATGGTGGGACATTCCAGCCCAGGAAGGTAAATATTGGCCAGTCACCTCCGTATCTTGTAGGTATCCCTGAATAACAATCAAACAACCCTCCGCATCCGCCCACTCATAGGTTGCCCGAAATGGGGTATGGTTGGTATCAGTATGGCGACCCCTCTCCTCCTCCCCCCTGCAAAAGCAGAGGAGAAGACCTATATAAAACCGTTTTGGGCTAGTTTCTTATGTTCATTTACAGACATACGAGTTTCTTGGATGTAGACTATCTCAACCTGGCTCCTCTTCAGTATGGACAACATTCTTGTTCATTTAATTGGATTTCCTAGCCCATTTACATTTAGAGAATATAATCTAAGCGGTTTACCAGTCATTTAAACATTCATAAGACTCAAGTGATTCTGGAAAATCTCAATACTAGCCCTCTGCTTGGTCCCAGCCAATAATGTAGGTCCTGTGAAAAGAAATTGTGACTGCCTATTGGTAGGTGAGGGCAAAACAACCTCTAACTTTAAATCATCTAACTGGGGATCGGGGTTAACTGGGGATCCAAACCTCAGCAGGTCCACGCCAACTGGACGGGTTTGCTAAACTAGTAGTGGCTTCCATGGGGTTGGCAGCTGAGGGCAGCCAGCTCCCAGCAAGTGCCTGTCTAGGCAAGGCCCATCTAAGGGGCACTAGATGTAAAACATCTGTGGGGTACAAAGGGGAGGGGGCGAGTCATGCCAAATTCCTCCAAGGCATGAGAGCAGATCTAGGAAATACAGTAAATAGAACAACCATTAGAGACTGAGGCGCAGCTTCTGGTGACTGAGGGAGTGCTGACTAATATAAAGGAAGAAGGAAAATCATCTCTTCACCCTCAAAGAAGAACCCCCAGAGGGAGAAAAGGAGACCCTGCCCACCCCCCCAACATACCACCTCCAACCCACCAGGTCAGCAATGGCAGGTCATCGGCGGAGTGGAGGAACAAACCAGGCCCCCCTTAGCAAACAGCGATAGAGAAGGATGCATCTCCTCCTGGGTTCGGGTGGAATGCATCTTAATCAGCATTACCCATATGGTACAGTACTAAAATTGAAGTTGAGGAAGGTGCCACTGACCTGTCTCAGACCCCCCTACTCAGGGCCACTGGGGGGCCTAATTATGAGCCGGTGCTCCTCCTCCCTACTGTTGACACTCAGTTCCTCGTGCGAAGGTCGACACCGCAGGCCGCTAGTACAGCATTGCAGTGAGGAGCCGACATCCAGAGGCAAGCTGGAATAAGGAGCCCCACACCGAGGGGGCAGAAGAAATCCCCCAAGGAGCATTCTGCAAGGCAATTGGGGGCAGGGGATAAACCGGGTTGGGGGGGAGAGGAAGGGACAGGGGACATACGATAACAGACGATATCTGGGGAGAGAGATAAAATCAACTCACCTGTGAAAGGCAACAAAAGAGTCATCCAAAGTGTTCATGAGTCTCTTTCAAAGCACAGTATGAGGTGGATTCTCTCTCAGCGGATCTTCGTCCACTTGTTTCTTCAGGTCCGCTACAATCTGCTGTATTGCTGTTGCACCCTCCTTGCAGCATTGGTCTCTCAGCGGGACTGTGTTCCAAACCTTTTGTGCCAGCTTAGCTGCCAGAGATGTAGTGGCTTGCATCTATCCCAGCCCGATTCGCATTCCACATCTGACTAATTCCTGGGCTGCCATCTCGTATGTCTTAGCCCCTTCAGGGAAGTGCACTTTAAGCTTTAAGGGATAGGGAGTTCTGAACTCTATTTTGGCCTCCTTAAGTGCCTTCAGCATGGGAGCGTAGGCCCTACGTTGTGCTGCGATAATAGAAGGATAATCATTATCCACATATATGCGGTGTTCTTGAAAGGATAGGTCCCCTTGCTGCCAAGATTTGTGCAATATGATTTTTTTTTGTCCTGGAATCGAAGGAACTAAATAAGCAGTGGACGTGGGTGGTTTGACTTTTGTGGGCCAAGAGTGCGGTGGGCTTGGTCAGATCCTGAGGTTATTTCTACGGCTTCTGGCCTCGACATCCTCAGCCCGCTCCTGGAGCTCATGGTAGGCCTGATGTAGTTGTACTATGGCGTGGTCAGCGTGATCAATGTGGACATCAGATTCGGTGGATTGCTCTTCTAGGGAATCGAGCCCCTTTTCTATTTTCCCCGACATCTGTCCAGAGTGCCGCAAATGTGGACCGGGTCTCCCTCCTGAAGTCCCAGAGCTCTTGCAGCACAAGATCCATTTGCCTGGATATATTGGGAGCATTTGTCAAGTCGGCCTTTGATGGAATGCTTCAGCCTGAGATCTGTGAGCTACTGCTATCAGAATTTAATCCATCGGGATCCGGGTGATCCAAGTGTGCTTTTTGCTGCTCTGGTTTTCATCGGTGCAACTTGTCAGCGAGTTAAAGCAGCTTTGTCACCAATTTGAGGAATTTGATGGTTCTAAATAATTAGTTTTCTGCCCTGGAGGAGGAGTCGGAGCTATCAGATCAAGTTGCTTCAGTGGGCATGACGTCCCCGGAGATCCAGAAAAACTGATTGTAAATGAACGAGTAATGTTTGAGCAAATGATATTAAACAAGAACTGATGTCGGCAGAACCGTTTCCTGGTTCTGGAAGGGGAGGCAGGGTGGAGATTCAAACATAGTGAGGGACCCCTGGAAGAAAACTAATACTATGATAAGTACTGTAATTTTATTCTTTATGCCCCAGGAATCCCTCACTACGCTTGACAAATGCAGACTTGGCAGCAGTACCTTGGGGGGCTGGGTACAGAACCTATTCCGGAAAATAGTTCTGCAAGACAGCAGTGCCAGCCCTGGCATCTTTTCTGGATTGCACATCCAGGCAACAGTGCTTAGTAAAGGTGTGTACAGGTAGCTGCCTTCTTCTTTCTAACAAGGGAATATCTCTTGCAGCTGCCATAGAGACAGCAGTACCACAAGTGGAGTGTGTAATGAGGCTTTGTGGCAGCAACTTGCCAGCTTTAAAGTAGCAGAATTGGATGCAGGAGACTACCGAGTGAGCAATGGTCCTCTTAGAAGTTGGCCTGCCCTTGCCCACATCACCACATATGAGGAACAGTTATGAGTGAGAGGACCTGAGGTCCTTTGTGTGGTCCAGATAGTAACTGAGTGCTCTCTTAACTTTCAAGCTGTGGAGCCTCTGCTCGCCAGAGCTGGACTTTGTTGTGAGGCACACTGAAGTGTGATGAAATGACACAAATGAAACTGGGACACCGCCGTAGGAAGGAATTTCTTGGTAGCCCTGAGGGGTACCTTGTCCCTATGGAAAATAATATAGTTGGGGTCTGTGCAGGGAACCTTCAGCTCACACACCCTCCTGGCAGAGGTAATGAACACCAAGAAAACTGACCTTCAGGTGATATACTTTACATCTGCAGTAGCCATGGCTCAAAGGAGTGCTCCCTGTGTTTCAGTATGCATAGATTCAAGTCCCATGGAGGGACTGGTTCCCTGACTGGAATACAGGTGCAATAGACCCTAGAAGAATTTCTTGAAAATAAGGTGTGAAGCCACCTTCTTCTTCTTCTTTTTTTTTTTTTTTTTTGTTACCTGCTGGAATATATGTTGTAATAGCTGCTAGAAGTACTTCAGGGGATGAGGAACTGAGACCCAAGGCCTGTAAGTGAACCAAGCAGTCCACTGGTATAGGCAGAACTGCCTGTAAGTGACTGAGCTGCTTAGGAACACACCACAGGAAAAAAAAAAACCTTTTCCACATGGAAGCATATGTCTTTCTGGTAGCAGACTTGCTGGAAACTGTGAGGACCTTGAGGGCCTCCTACAAAAAATGAAAATCATAGGGCGTGGCTTAGCAGCTGAAAAGAGCGGTCACATCCTTGCACAGCTCTTCCAAATTTAAGCCCTAGAGGGGTCAAAATTGTTTAGAAACATATTCAGAAGTGATTTTTTTGCTATAAAGCAGTGACTAGTACATTTGGAGAGAGTATGAGGAAGTCGAAGAACAGTTCGTCCTCGGCAGACTTTTTTAAACCCAAAACCTCTCAGCCATGAGGTGCTGGGCCTACTCAGCAGGAGCGAGCCTTGGGAAGTGGTTGTGTTGGCACTGCGGAGGTCTCACATTATGGTGTATTTAACTCTAATTCAACTGGTTCGACTGTCGAAGAAATGGATAAGAAGCTTGACACCCTTACCCCCGGTTAGTTTTCTGGAGGTTACAATGGATGTTACGGATCAGTCCATGCAGTGTACCAAAAAAAAAAATCAGCCGGACAAGCTTATGAAGCTGCTCTGAAACTCATTAAAGAAAACTCTCTACTGCGAATGTGGTTGAAGCAAGTTGAAAACCAGGCAAGAGAATGGAACGTCCGCATTACTGGGCTCCCTGAGCAAGTGGAGGGTGATGACTCTCTGGGATTTGCCCAAACTCTTTTGCAACAACTCCTGGATATTTCAGAGGTTGAGCCACCCTTACCACTTGAAAAGGGCTTATCGCATTACGTCCTGGAGGGCTGCGCCAGAAAGTGCTGGACCTAGGATGTTTCTGGTAGTGTATACAGGGGTTGGAGTTCGGGATTATATTCTAAATCTTGCCAAATGGCGGAGACAACTGAGATACTGGTACTCTGTAATTTCGGAGTTTCCAGACCTTTCTTTCGCCACACAGCAAAGACGGAGGGCCTTCGACTGAGTGCACTCTGCTCTTCGGGAGCAGAAAATTCAATCAGCTGCTCTTTCCTGCATTGCTGAAAACTGTCTGGAACAGCCGTACTTACATGTTCAATGACGCTGTCGATGCTGATAAACTGCTGGATCAAATAATCACAGATCTGGACAACACCGCAGAAGCTCTTTCGGAAGATAAGGCTGTTGGAACTGAGTGATGGGAGTAACAAACTTAGGGGTCTTTAGTTTGTGAGTATACACATATATACCCCTGTTTGTTTTTTACTTGACCAGCTTGCTGTATCTCGTTTCCCTGGCCCGATATATCTTCCCAGCATGTTATTCTATGGATTTTCTGAGGCCTGATTCATTTTGATACTTGGCGCATTGTCGTTGGGACTGGATGATTTTAATTTGACCATGCGATTACATCAGAGCCTCTGAATCATTTCATTGAGAGCTTCAAACTATTTCACAGTTCATCTGTTTGTTATGGGACTTGCTAATAGGTTGAGTGCCAGGGGTATTCTTTGTCATATGGACCCAGGGACCGCTTATTATGGTGGGAAGATTTATGCCTGTTTATTGTGATTTCTTTCTATTATTTTAAATAGTTTTATACTGCATTTGGATTGTACTGAATGACTTTGATGTTGGGTCAGTATGGGCTGTTCTCTATTGGGGTTTTCTTATTCATGTTTATTTGTTATCCATTTAGGATGCCTGTAGGCTTTACAGATATGTGAAATATTGGTATTCTTTTTATTCACTGGTATCCTAGGATAGCTCTTAACTGTGTTTAGCCCCCTATAACGATTCTCTCTTAGCCGATTCATGGTGGTACCTCCCCAAATGCTGTATCAAATAAGTGGACATTCTATTGTATTTTAGTAACAATGTAGCTGGGAATTTATTTTATATGTACATTTGTACTTGGATGTAATTTAAGTTTCCTATTGAAATTTATGAGTAAATAATACAAAAAAAATTAAAATCAGAGTATTCTAACTTTTCAAAACTGTGCTCTGAGGTGCAGTGACTTGAGGTTTAGCAGGCTACTCTGCCCTGAGACAGAAACATAGACTTTGACGGCAGATAAGGACCACTTGGCCCATCTAGTCTGCCCATTTCCCTACCTACAGGATAGGCCGCAGATCCTAGTTAACCAACAGCCTATTTCTTCCTACCCCCACAAGAATTGCCTTATGTCTGTCCCATGCATTCTTGAATTCTCCCACAGTTTTAGACCCACAACCTCCTCAGGAAGGCTGTTCCATGCATCCGCTACCATCTCTGTGAAATAATACTTCCTCACATTGCCCCTGAACCGCCTATCTTTTAAATTGTGTCCCTTGTTCTTGCATCGCTCTTTTTCTGAAAGATGCTACCTCTTGGACTTTGTTGATTCCACTGAGGTACTTAAAAGTTTCTATCATGTCCCCTCTCCTTCTTTCCTCAAGGGTATACATATTAAGCTCCTTTAGTCTCTCCTCATACGGCTTCTCTTGCAGACCCTGCACCATTTAGTTGCCTCCTCTGGACTGCCTCTATCTTGTCTATGTCCTTAGGAGATGGGGTCTCCAGAATTGGACACAGTACTCAGATGGGGTCTCACCAACTGTCTGTACAGAGGGATAACAACTTCCTGTTTTCTGCTGCTGATGCCTCTCCCTATGCATCCCAGTATACCCCAGCCCTCCTACTGCCTTCTCACATTGCTTGCTAACTTTAAGGTCATCTGATATGATTACCCCCAGGTCCCTTTCCTTTTTTGTTGTTGTTACTACCTCCCCATTGTGTATTCTTCCCCTGGGTTCTTGTTTCCCAGGTGCATTATTTTGCACTTCTTTGCACTGAATCCTACCTGCCATACTTCTGACCATTCCTCCAACCTTGCCAAGTCCCTTCTCGTCCTTTCCACGCCTCCTTGTGTATCAACCCTGTTGCAGATCTTTGTGTCATCTGCAAGAGGCATACTTTTCCTTCCAGTCCCTCTGCAATGTCACTTATGAAGACATTAAAAAGGACTGGACCCAATACTGAACCCTGCGGTACCCCACTAGTAACCTCTCTTTCTTCAGAGTGGACACCATTTACAATTACCTTCTGTGTCCTGTTGACCAGCCAATGTTTTACCCAGGCTACCACCCTGGGACCCACTCCCAGGCTGGTTAATTTGACTATTAATCTTTTGTGTGGGACTGTGTCAAATGCCTTGCTAAAGTCTAGGTAGGCCATGTCCACAGCCCCTCCCTGGTCTACTACTTTGGTCACCCAGTCAAAGAAATCTATTAGATTCGTCTGACATGACCTTCCCGCTGTGAACCCATGCTGCCTTGGGTCCTGTGAACCCATGCTGCCTTGGGTCCTATGCCCCACTGACATCTACGTACTCAACTATTCTTTCCTTCAGAAGTGACTCCATCACTTTCCCTACCACAGAGGTCAGACTGACAGGTCTGTAGTTTCCTGCCTCTGTCTTGGTCCCACTTTTGTGAAGGGGAATCACATCCGCCTTCCTCCAGTCCTCGGGTACCACACCATCCTCCCATGATTTATTAAAAAGAGTAGCCAGTGGTTTCACTAGTTCCCCCCTTAATTCTTTTAGAATTCTGGGGTGAATTCCATCAGGTCAGTAGATTGTGCCTCTGTGGCAGATGAATGGGCTGTTTGGTGGAGTAAGCCAGGAGCAGGGAGTACCAATTCTGTCTGGCCCAGTCTGAGGCAGCTAATATCATGGCTGCAGGTTGACCTCAATTTCAGTGGATCTCTAGAGGGCCAGGAAAAGCAATGGGACCTCCCCAACCAGTACAGGATGAGGATGTCCACAGGGACTGAGCCCACCCTTGCAGGCCTGCAAACAAAAGAGAGGGAGCTGATAATTCTTTTTGGAAGTGAACAGATCTATTTCCATCTCCTGAAGACTGTGGCCAGCACCCATTTGATCAGAGACTATTTGTGGTGCCCCCAGCTGTTCCTGCTGAGGGATGACATGCCCTAGAATATGGACTGCTGAAAGCTGAGTTTCCAAGGAGTAATGCAGATTTCAGATCTTCATAGCTTCTGTACATAACTCTGAGGTCTTGATGATGTAGTACATGGTGGTGATGTTGTCTATCCTGATTTGAACTGACTAAAATGTACCAGAAGAGCGACGACCTGAAGGGCAAGAGAAAACTGCCCTCAGCTCCAGGAGGTTTATCTACTCCCTGGAATCTGTGGAGAACACACTCTACTTACCATTTGGTCATGTAGGTGAAATCCCCAACTTAGAAGGAGGCATCCACAGTCAGGACCACTGTTGGAAACTGCTGCTGAGAGGGCACTTCATGACATTGTCCCTTTCTTTCCAGAAATACAGAGCTTGTAACGGAGTTTTGTTACAGGCACCAGCTTTGACAGTAGGTATTGCTTTTGGGACCAATGAGTCCTTAAATGATACTGAACATCTCCCATTTGAAACCTGGCACCTGACATCACATCCCAGAAGATGAAGAAAATGCCTTGCTGGTCAGGGCTGGCCAAAAACAAAGGTTCATGCCCAACTTAGAAACTTTCCATTCTCTCTTGGGGCAGAAAGGCCTTGCCTTGGAGGGCATTCTGCTCTGCTCCTATGAATTCCAGCCCCTGGACTAGTTCTGTTTGGAACTTTTGGGTATTTATGAGAATAATTCAGTGTCTGCAACATACTCTGGGTTAGCTGGGAGGATCACTGATCTGCTTATGTGACTTCCTGTGACAAGCCAGTCGCCTGTAAGGAAAACCCCTCACCCTCTCTTCTGATGTGTGCTGCCTGCCACTGCTTCTAAAACACACTGTAAACACCCTCTGAGCAGATGAGGTTCAGAAACCAGAGATCCAAATGGGTAGCCACTCCCTATTGTTCTTTTGAGAGACAGAGAGTACCTTGAATAGATACCCTTTCCTCACTGGGAGGAAGGAACTCTTCCGCTGCACTTGCCTGCAGCAACTCTGACCTCCAACTCCAGCAGAATTCTTGCCATTCAAATGGGAGCTCCGAAGTTCCTATGAACCTGCAATCTGGAAAAACTTCACAACTGCGTGTGAACCCTTGGTTTACCCATTCCCATACCCACTTGCCTGTGGTGATGTTTTTCTATTCTTGAAAGAAAATGAGCCAGTCTTCCTCATGGCAGTGGATGGGTGACCTGGGTAGATTCGTCAAGGGATCTACTTGGACTGAGCCTTAGGGGCTGGGGTCGGATCAGCCAGTTTGGAAGCTCTTCAGCCCCTGGCCCTAAAGTAACCTCTTATCTAAGAGTAACCATAGAGCATGGGCATGGGTATGAAAGCACAGGGAAAATACCTCCTACCCCCACCTCCCCATCCATGAGGCCTGTAGGAAGTGGAGGCCTTCTCCTTCTTAGCGTTGTTTCTGAAGGTGGTCTTGCACTCATCCACCATTTTCATATAGGCCTCTGCCTTGACACCAAACCAAGAAGTGTTCTAGCATGGGAAATCCATGGCTTTGACTGGGTGTTCTGGGACTAATCAGTGGTCTGCAGACAGGCAAATCCCCTTAGGGATATGGCATGGGCCAGAACCCCAGAGGCAGTGTCACTGGCATCCACTTTCATATGGAACTGATATTTGTACCATCGAAGGCAGTCTTAACCATATGGCCAAATCTTGTCCAGGTCCCCAGGGACCTACTCACCATGGCTGGCACAGAAGTCTGGAGGTTCTCTGGTACTGTGCAGTGCAAGCCATTTGTACAGCCTGTCTCAACCGTGAAAGAGGCAGAAGTGTACACTTTCATTCACATACTGTCCAGCGCCCTGGAATCTTTATCCGGGCTGGGTAGATAGGGGAACCTTAGCCTTGTCTCAGGTTTGAGTGGGGTTAACCCCATCATGTCCAGAAACTTAGCCTCCTCCTCATCCTCCATATACTCTTGAGTGGAGAGGGTCGAGGGTGCTCACCTTTTGCCTTACAAAGGTATAGAAGAGGAGAAATCTTCAAGACCTGGGGAAGGGAACTGAATTCCTGGTCAGGGGAACCATAGGGTTCCGGTTTCCTTTCTCTACTTTTTCTTCATAAAAGAAACCGGCTCTCTGATTCCCCGAAACCCATGGGGGGGGGGGGCAGCAGTTTGAGGGAGAACTGGCATGCCTATGAAGGAACCCACAGCCTGAAGGCCTGGGAAAAAAATTGCACGCTTTAGTCATGTCTTCCGCAGAGGGCAGTTTTACTCTGTTCACTGATGGCTCCTTTACTTCTTCAGCAGGAGAGGCAGCGACATGTTTTCATGACGGAACTTATAGCCTGAAAAGCCTGGAAAGAACTGCCAAGCTTTAGTCATGTCCTCCAGAGGGCATTTTTACTCTATTTACTGAAGACCCTTGCTTCTTCAGCGAGGGCAGTACATGTTTTTCATGATGGAACTCTTAGCCTGACAGGCCTGGAACAAACTGCCAAGCTTTACTCATGTCCTCCATAATAGCATTTTATTCTGTCCACTGATGGCTCTTTTGCTCCTTCAGCAGGAGGAGCAGCGACATGTATTTTTGTTTTTTTTATGCAGTGACCAATCTGGAACCCGCTCGGAAAAGCTTTTGTGCTCTGGCATTTCAGGGTTCCCATTTTCAGAAACCTTAGCATGAGACATTTTTTTTGGGGGTCTTCCTAAAGCTGAAAATGAGAGGAAGGCCCTCTTCAGAGCTCTCTGACACAGAGGCTGACTGAGAGGTCGTAATCGATGTAAAATGTGCTCAGATCTTTTTTTTTGTTTTTGACAGGAAACTCAATAAACTGCGCGGCTCCTAGATATCGGGAACTGAGGCTGCAACATAAGGGATCGAGGAGCTGATGAAAAATAAAGTATAAATGAAATTAAGATATTTAAAAGCAAAACACAGTTTAAAAGAATCACCACTGAAAACTGACTGAAAGTTTCTCCAGGTCCTGGGAATCACTAGGGGAACTGGAAAAAATAATACATCACCTAAAACTCACTTACTGACAGCAGCAGAGCACAATACAAAAATAAAGCATTTACTGTGAAAAAGAGTCAGAAATCAAAGAAAAACAGAATGAAGCAGGCGAGAGCTCTCGGGGTGACTTGCTTGCTCAGGCAGAGACACAGATCTGTTGTTGAACAGCACAGCACAACGCCACTGCGAGGACAGAGACTGAACAGCATTCCATGTTCTATTATTTACATATATTCCACACGCTCCGGGGCAGCTAAACATATTGGGCTTTGCTTACTGCATTTATTAAGCACAATGAGCGATTCCTAGGGCTTGAAATTTCCTGTCTCTCACCTCTCCTGCAATGTAAATAGCTTTAGCCTCTCCAGTCTTTCCTCAAATGTCATGGTCCTCAATCTACCATTTTTGTAGTGCTATATTGTACCCTCTCAATTACCCTATTAATATCCCTCGATGACATATACTCCAAACTGTGACTGGAAATCAAGGTCGGTGTGATGTAGATTTTGTAAACAGGTATACATTGCTCAGTTTTAGTTATGAAATTGTATTTTGTGTTATTAAATGCTCTATTCACTAGCGGGTACATTCTTACAGTGTTTACTAAATCTAAAATATTTACTTACTGTGATTCCAGATCCCTTTCAGCATGTACTTTTAAATTATTTTCCAATTTCATGTATAATTGTGCTTGACATAGTTTACCCCATGTGAATGACAACACAGCTGTCATTACTGAATAACATACCATTTTTATTTCCCCATGGATCTACAGGTTTACATCCTTATTGATGGTTTCCCCTTCCTTCTGCTGCATCTGCCGTTCTTCCTATTCTGGTACCATCTGCAAATTTTACAATCTACCCGCCTATATTGGTGTTAACTTCAGAAATGAAGAATGAAAATACTGCTGGTCTCAAGAAAGACCCCGACTCCACCCTCTTCAGAGAAGAAACCCTTAATTTTATTTGTTGGGTTATTTTGCTAAACCAATTATGTACCCAGTCTTAGTTGTTATGTCATATCCTGCACCCTCCAGTTTCCTAATCAGTTCATCATGAGAGACAGTACTGAAGACCTTTCCAAAACCGAGGTATGTAATATCCACTGGTACATACTGCTTGCCAAATGGCTACCAACTTTCAGAGAATGCTGAATGTCTGTTACGCAGGACCTATTACTTTTGAAGCCATATTGGTACCTATTGATGAGTCCTAAGCTAGACAAGTGATGTTCAAGTTTTGTTTTATTATGGTCTCCACATTATTTTGTCTGGTATCGATGTCAGGCTTATAGGTCTGTAGTTGGCAACACTAGACAGTCTCCTTTTAAAATGGGAATCTTCCCCTTTTCTATTTGTAGTCTGATATGATGCAGTTCCATATATATATATTATATGTATTGAACCATGAGCAATCGCTACAAGCTGTTATTTGCACTGACTTTCTATACTGTCTATTTAAATGGGGGCGCTTGTAGTATGACAGCCTTGAGAAAGCATGACATTGCATGAAACGCTGGATATGTGGGGGGTGTCTGCTGTTAAGAACTGCAATAAAATCATTTTGTGTTCATCCTACAAATGAGCTCTTGTTTTCTTGAGAGCTCTGGACCTGTGATGCCATGCTGCCTGCAATTATACTTTACTCTGAACATGCTGCCAACCTGCTGCACCACATTTAGCATTATCAAATGCCTACTAGGATCAACAGATTGAGACTCTTAAGTCTTACGGAATTCAGGAAAGCTGTACAAATGCCTTTATTAAAATTCTTGTTTAGACCTTGTGGAATGCTATGTCCTGGTGTGACTAGCCTTCTCTAGTTAAAAAAAAGGCTACTCACCTATAACCGTAGTTCTAAAAGTGGTTTATAGTTCATATCCACACTCTGGCAGTTCCACTGGAACAGTCTGATTTGCTGGATGTTTTTAAACTAAGCTGCTCCTACCGCCCGAGCAGTATATCCCCCGACTCCACCCCGTGACATCAGATGTTGCATGCTGGAAGTAGGGCTCTATATGCCACTTGACAAGGAAGGCTGGGTGGGCTGCATGGATGTGAACTATATACCACTCCTAGAACTATGGTTACAGGTGTGTAACCTATTTTTCCAGGGGCACAGATATAGTTCATTATCCACACTCTGGCAGATTCCTAGCAGTTCTCTGGGAGGATGGGGTAAGGCATGCACCCTATTTGATGAACAGAGACTGGAGAACCAAGGCCCCAAAACCAGCATCCCAGTGAGACCCAAGGTCGAGGCGATAGCGGGTAATGAAGGATGTGATGATTTTCAGGTAGCAGCCCTGCAGATTTCCTGGACAGGGACATCCCTGGAAGCAGCTACCGAGGCAGCGATATGTCTGGTGGAATGTGCTCTAAGCCCTACAGGAAGCTTTCTACTAATCAACCTACAGCAGAGGTCCATGCAGAATGTTATCCATCTGCCAATCGTCCACTTGCTGCTGGTATGTCAGGCACGGCTTCAGTGTAAGTGACAAACAGCTGGTGAGCATCTCCCGAACTTCAGCCATGCACTCCATATAATAAGAGTGCACTCTGCAGGTCCAGGGTATGAAACCTAGCGGTCCAGATGCAGAGAGCCTCTCGACACAAGGAAGGGAGTGAGTTCCACCCTGCCTGTTCAGGTAGAATATGGTTGTAGTGTTGTTCATCTGGACCTGCGTGACCAGACCCCTGACTAGAGGAACAGATTCTAGAGGAACAGATTCTGCCAGTGCATGTCACCCTGCAAGGAGCTCCAGCAGGTTTATATGGTGACAGGACCCCTGGAGTGACCAGAACCCATGGGTGCTGTGGTCTACTACATGTGCACCCCACAAGAGATGGTATGCCATCGCTACAGCAACAATGTTACCGTGACCGGCACTACAGCAACAACAGTGCCAGGTCACTGTAGTGTCAGTGTGGACCACAGCACTGCTTTGGGGTCTTGCACCCTCCTGAATCAACTCTAACTCTGAGTTGATTTAGTTATGGTGTGTGGGGGCAGAGCCCCGGCATCAGGGTTTGGGACAAGCCCCCTCAAGAAAACACAGTCCAAAGTGACTGCTTTATGCTGATTGCAAATGCGGTCGACATGAAGATGTTGCTGTAACGTCGGCCGATAACAAATTTGTCGACCGACTGTCATGGATCCGCAAGAGACACATCCATTGTGAGCGTGACAGTTAGTTCTGGGTGGACAAATGGGATTACTTCCTCTAGGTCTTCTGGGATCAGCCACCACTAGATGGCATACAGCATCAGCTCGGTAACTGTAACAGGCTGGTCCAAGTGGCCTAGGCACTGCAACCAAAGACTGCATAGTTCCCACTGGAGATGGTACATCCACCAGCATGACCAATGGACCATACTAGTGCAAGATGAAGGTGAAGACCCTGGGCACCGAAGAGAGGCTGAGAGACATGACCTGGTACTGGTAAATAACCCCTTCCATTCAGAACTAGAGGTACCAGCGGTGGGACAAATAAACTACTACATGGAAGAATGCATCGTGGAGATCTAGGGAGCAAAGTCACGTGGTATGCTCCAGCATTGGAATGATCTGAATCAGAATGTTCATCCAGACTTTGTGTTTCTGCATGAACTGGTTCACACTGTGCAGGTCCAGATCCAGTATGGGGAGCTGGCATCCTGTCCATTTCGGGACCAAGAAGCACCTAAACACATAACATTGACTGGTCAGGGCAGCTGGAAAATGGGCTATTGCCCCTTTTGCATGGAGCCAAGCAATGTCCTCCCAGCCCTCAAATGTTTCTCACCATGGGACATCTGGGTATCCTCCTGGGGTCAGATGCACCAACAACCGGCCTGGCAAGTCGGGTGACTGAACGGACCTCCTTGGTCAGAGCACCCACCTTGGCTGCTGTGGTGGCAGCTGCACCTCAAGAGGTGGAGAAAGAGTTGAGAGGAGCACCTGTGTAGCATGGAATGGTGGGAGCACCACTGGTGGCTGACTGAAGATTCAGGGGGTAGAGCCCTAACCTGCCCTGAGATGGCCCACTAACACCAGAGGAGCTCCTTGTAGCACCGGCGCAGTTTGCAAGGGTGCCTCTCCTCACCCAATGACAAGGAGGTAGAGAAGAGCTGATGACAATACCTCCTGGTTGAGTGGGATTGAGGGTGGTACGCCCCATCCTAGACCTCGGCCGCAACCTTGACCACTGACCGGACAGTTGATGGTGAGAGAAGCCTGCCGGATGGTTGTGGTATACCACATGCCTGCCACGTTAAGCAGCATGGGAGTGGAAGGCTTGACTGCTGGTGCAGGCTGCTCCTGCCAAGGACTGGACAGGGACAGCGACTAAACAATGTCTTCGTGAGTGAGGATCAGGAGACCATGGTCTGCAAGACAGATTTTCTCAGCCTTGTTCAACAACTGGTCGAAAGGCTCGAGGAAAACTTTCACGGCCTGGCTGATCAGAGTCCAAGTCGACTGGCTCAACAGGGGGGGATCAAAGAGCCCTCAGCCTGCCTGACATGCCCTTCCACTGGAGGGTGCCTGACTACCGAGTGGTCGGCCAAATCGAGGGACTAGAAGGACCTCGATCTCTCCCACTTCCATGACTGGTGCCAGCAGCCCTTTTGTTTGGCACCATGGTGGGCAGGGCTCTCTCCACCAGGTTCCAGAGGGCCATATAAATGTCCTAGAAGGCTCTGGTGAATGACCGTCTGATGCTGACCCAAGCCAGGAACAGTGCTGAGACCAAGGACGTGCCCACCGTGGCAGCCACCGCTTCTGCCTCATGGGCCGCAAGCTGCTGAACCGACCCAGCCACAACCGAAGCCTTTTTGCAGCCTTCAGGACAGTCCTTTGGAACCTACTCTAAAAGCCAACCATGTGAGAGTCAAAGCTTCCTGTCCTTGAGGGACTAAAGAAGCATACTAAGACAAAGGTTGGACCATGTCATGCTGCCCGCCTGGGCAATACATGCATCACACTGATCAGTGACTGACATCTTCTGCCAGCAACAAACACAGAACCTGAACACAGGCTTCTGTTACTCCATCAAAGGTCTAAGAGGGGAGTCAAAGGAACTGAGGAAAGAAATCCAAATAACTCGAAAACTTCTTGCCTGGACACCCTTTGCAATGTCTCCTGCCGCTTTGCTACCAAATCATGCTGTCATATTCACCACTGCTCTCTTTACTCCTTGCTATCCATCCTCCCTCTCCCTTCACGTCACCAATTCCACTGTGCTTCCCTCATCTCTAAATACTGGTTTGAGTCCCTTCCCTCACACCTATCCCATCTCTTCTCTCCTTTCCCATCCCTTCCTCCTTCTCCTACTCCCTGTGCTCAACAGAGCCACACACATTCTCCCTTCCCCACCCACACTCCTCGGCTGGGAAAAACAAGTTACTCACCTGTAACAGTAGTTCTAGAGTGGTATATGTTGTTCATCCTCACTATTTGGCATGTCCTTTCCCTTTAAGATCAGCCGAAAGTCTTCAAGCTGGCTCTCCCACCCACCCACCGGGTGGTATAACCCCTCGGCTCGCACCATGACACCAGATCTTGCCCACTGGAAGCTAGGTTGTGTGTCGAGGTCGGGTGGGTTTGTGTGGATGAACAACATATACCACTCCTAGAACTATTGTTGCAGGTGAGAAATCTGTTTTTCTAGGATCGTGGCTATGTTGTTCTATCCACACTATTTGGCAGACTCCTAGCAGTTCTGGGGGAGGATGGAGGCAAGGCACACACACACCCTACTTTGGAAACAAAGACTGGAGAACTGAGGCTCCAAAACCAGCATCCGGACATGACTAAAGGTCATGTTGTAATGGGTAAGAAGGTGTTTGCTGACTTCAGGTAGCAGCCCTGCAGATATCCTGGATAGGGACGTCCCTAGAAGCAGTCACCGACACAGCGGTATGGCAGGTGGAATGAGCCCTTAGCCCTTAGGGAGGCTCCCTACCCACCAACCTATAGCAGAGATCAATGCAGGATGTAATCCATCTGCCAGTCATCCACTTCGCTGCAGGTCTGTGAGGTGCGGCTTCAGCGTAGGTGACAAACAGCTGGCAAACCTCTCCCCGAACTTCAGCCATCCACTCCTTATAATAAGAGAGTGCTTGTCTCAGGTCCAGAGTATGTAGCCTGTACTCTGCCTCAGAGGTGTAGTTCAGGTAGAACACAGGCAGAGTTAACACTTGGTCAAGGCAAAAGTCTGACACCACCTTGGAAGGAACTTCAGGTTGGGTGCAGGACAAACTTGTCCCTGTGGAAGACCAAATAAGGAGACTCCACCGAGCTCCTGAACCCTCAGTCCTTCTTGCTGATGTAACAGCCACCAGGAAGGTGGTCTTCCATGACAGATGTGACATCTCACACCTGTGCTTTGGTTCAAATCACTTGCCCATGAGTTTAGCCAGCACCAGCAGTAGATCTTTTGGAGGTGGAGGTTCACACACTAGAGGGGATATGTGATCAAGGCCCTTGAAAAAGTGCCAGACCACTGTCTCCTGTGCCACCGTCCGGTGATCGGCCCGTGCCCAGTAAGCGGAGATGGCTGCCAGCTGCACCTTACGGGTAGTCATCCAGAGACCGCCTTTGGACAGGGACCAAAGGTAGTCAAGGATACTGGCCACAGGACAGGAACTAGGGTCTAGGCCCTTACTCTGACACCAAATGGAAAACCTTTTCCATTTGAAGGCATAGCACCTCCTGGTCAATTCCTTCCTAGATGCCTAAACTACACTGAGGACATAGTTGGAAAGACCCAAAGCCTGGAACTCTAGCCGCTCAGGTACCAGGTTGTCAGGTTCAGGGATTGAAGATCCGGATGGAATACCTTCCCCTGACTGACAGATATCATGTCCGGGCATGCTGGAAGACGCCTTGGGAGTCTGTTGCTGAGGCTGAGGAGATCTGGATACCAGAACTGGTGTGGCCAATCTGGGGCTACCAGGATCATCTTCACCTAGTCCTGCCTTGGCTTGAGGAGCACCTAGTGGATCAAGGGAAATGGAGGGAAGGTGTCGAAGAGGCCTGTGGTCCATGGCCACAAGAAGGCATCCCCGCGGCAAGCCCTGCTGAGAGGGGAGGGCATGAAACAGCTCAGCTTTGTGTTCTCCTGAGGTGAACAGGTCCACTTGAGGGTGCCCCACAGGAGAACAGGCTGTGAACTACCTCTGGTGAAAGGACCACGTGGGAATCCTCGCATACACGGCTGAGGGCATCTGCCAGTTGGTTCGAGGCTCCGCCACATGGATTGCTAGATCCACCTCCAGTTGGCTCACAAGGGTCCAGATGCGGAGTGCTTCCCTGCACAGAAGCCGGGAATGCATGCCGCCCTACTTGTTGAGATAGTGCATGGTTATGGTGTTGTCCATCTGGACCTGTACCACTTGACCCTGCAGAAACGCAGCTAATGCAGTCAGCGCCCTTCGCACTGCTTGGAGCTCCAGCAAGTTGATGTGGCATCGGGATTCCTTGGGGTTCCAGAGCCCATGGACACTGTGGTTCTCCATGTGGGCTCCCCAACCCATGAGAGAGGCATCGGTCATAAGGACGACTGTTGGCTCGAGGCGAACAAACGGGATCCTTCCCTGCAGGTGTTCCGGGATGGTCCACTACTGGAGAGCATCCCATAACCTCTGCGTTATTATGACCAGCTGGTCAAAATGACCTTGATGCTGGAACCACTGGCTGGCCAAGCCCCACTGAATGGGGTGCATATGCCATCGGACCCAACGGACCACAGTGGTGCAGGCCGCCATGTAACCCAGAAGACAAAGGAAGTCCCAGACAGGGCGCAATTGCCCAACCAGAAATGATTGGGCAAAGGAGGACAGAACCTCTATCCTGTCCACCGGGAGCCAGGCTCTGGCTTGGCAAGAGTTGAGCTCTGCCCCGATGAAGCAGATCACCTGCAAGGCCAAGAGTTCTAACTTGGCCTCGTTGATCAGGAGGCAAAGTCTGAGACAGATCTGAAGGGCCAGATCTCTGGACCTCTCCATCATCAACTTGGAGGGACCCACTATGTGCCAATCATTGAGGTAAGGGTACACTCTGACCTCTTGATGTCAAGATGGCTGCCACCACTGCAATGCATTTGGTGAAGACCAGGGGCTGATGACAGGCTGAACGGCATGGCTTGGAACTTGTAGAGGGTTCCCTGCCTGAAAGCAGAGGAATCTTCGTGAGACGGACTTATCGGGACGGGAATGTTTTGCTCGAGAGATGGGATGATCTGAGAACAGTTACCATCTGAAAGGAGGGCGCCTGAGGTACTGGTTCAGGTCGGCAGATCCAGAATGGGCGCCAACCCCCATCTGTTTCGGGACCAGGAAGTACCTGGAAATGAACCCTGGGTTGACTGGAAAATCTGTGACTCAAGCAACCACCTCCCTGAGGAGGAGCTGGGTTATGTCATCTCAGAGCCAACAGAGTGTGAACTGATACCCTTACCGTGTGGGGTATGGGCTCAGCTTGGCAAGTACTGCTCGAACTCCAAAGGCAGTCCCTGACTGACCACCTCCAATACTCCACCCGTCCGTGGTAACAACGGACCAAGTGGGAAAGGAAGTGAAAAGCCGGCCCCCCCAAGGGAGGACCCAGAGTAGGCGTGATGGGTATGGGGCTGGACACCCCCATCCCATCATTGAGCAGGCCTGGAAGAGGAGGATCCGGATGCGGGACCGCCTGGACCTTTCCTCCCAGTTTGCATGAAGACTGCGCACCTGACTTGGGCCGAGGCGCCAAGGCTGGGCTGCTGTTGTTGTCCAGACTGAAACTGGGGCTGTTTGGCACGGGGCAGAAGGGCAAAATGGCTTCTTCTGTTTTTGGAACTCTGGGATTCCTTCTGGGCAGAAGTACGGAGTCCAATGTGGTACTGGACTTCTCGACACGCTCAAGGTGACCGTCCCACTTCTACACCAAACAAGTAGGTGCCCGGAATAGGACATCTGCCAACTTGTGCTGGGTGTCGGCCATAAAGGTTGAGACCCACAACCAAGCCCTACGGCACATGGCGACTGTGGTTGCTACTGAATGAACACAGGACTCCCCATGTCCAGGGCCATTTGGAGTTGTTGTCTGGCAACAGCCTGGCCCTGATCCCGAACCTGTTTGACCGTGGTCTGAAGGTCTGCGGGAAGGTGAAGAAGCACCTCATCTAATGAGCCCAAGAGGACGTGGGAGAAGTGTGCCATGATCACAGCCGAACTCACCTGACAGAGGCCTAATGACAAGGCGGCATAGACCTTTCAGGCAGAGTGATCCAGCTTCTTGGATTCTTTGTCCGGTGGTCTGTCAGAGTCTCCTGAGTTCCCTACCCATCTGAACACAGATTCAGTCACCACTCACTCAGCTGAGGGATGCTGTGTAAACCCCTAAAGGGAGACAGTAGGAATCGCCTTGCAAGCCATCCTGGCGAATACGGTGTGTGGGGTGAGGAGCTGGGTGCTATATCAAAGCTCAGGGCTGGGCGACAAAGGCTTCAGCTACTGGAAAGGCCTCAGTCGGAGAATCCCCTCTGAGGATGTCAGTCGGGGGTATTCTACCGATTTCTCACGGGCTCTGGCTTCATCCACGAGACTCGAGATGAGGCGGAGGATGCCCATAAAGGAGGTAGGTCCCTCCTCAGCAGAAAGACTCATGGCATCATCATCGCAGATCGAGATGCCAGTTCAGAGTCCTCGGTCTCCGAAGAGTCTGCTACTGTAGTCACTAAGAACCCGCCGTAGGCGGTCAGGAGTAAGAGTGACAGACAGCCTATGCAGGAGGCCTGCAGCAGGCCAAGACTCCTTGGGAGGAGCCCCCAAGGGAGGCTGTTTCGGTGGTGGGTCCACCAGGATAGGGGGAGAGACCAACTCTGGCCAAGTCAGGAGTGATGTCGCTGGCTCCGCAGGTGGAGGGGCGGGGACAACCGACTCTGGAGTGGTTGACGATGGCCTAGAGGCAACAGCAATGCAATGCCGGGGTGGAAGGGACTGTCTTTGGCCCAGCCAGGACCAGCTGTTGCACAACATGTCCTCAAGAGCGCTGGACGCAACTTGCATCGAGCCTCCCCTCATCCAAGGAGGATGAGGACTAGTGGTGGCAGTGCTGCTTTTTTTGAGTGCCGCTTATGTGACTTCCTCAGCCTTTCAGTCGCAGATGTCCCAGACCTGGATGTCGACCGTCGTTGGGGGGCTTTGGGGGCGTTCAGGAGAAGTTGGGGAGAACCCCAGCTCCTACAGATAGGGACGACCAATGCCTGGGACTTCCCAGCAAGCTGGGTCACCTCATCAGTGAGGACCGTTAGGACCAGAGTCCTAAACAAGGAGTTATTGGCCTCATCAGCCAACAACGGGTCGACAACAAACTCGATGGGACCATCGTCCTGCGTCTGGGCCAGCTGACCTGATGAGGGTACTGTGAGGTCAGTGGCCGAGGCCGCAATGTCATTCAAAGCCGAAACAGGAGACTCCTGGGACCAAGATCGCTCTCTGTCCCAAGAGCAACTTCGACAAGATGCAGTTTCAGTTGGTTCCTTTTCCTTTTTACGGGATCTGGAGATATGAGAGCCAGGGCCTTCCCCGTGAGTGGGAAGGGACTGGACCAACTCCTTAAAGGAACCTGAGAAAGAGGAGCCCAATTTGAGTGTAAAGAGAACCAAGGGTGGAGACCAGAGCTCAGTGGCCTGTGCCACCTCTTCTTCGAGGGCCTTCATTTGTTCAAACTGTTCCACAGACCCCGCGGCCATGGATCTTGCAGGCGGGCATCCTTCAGTTTGTCCGGCAGGTGCCGTTTTTCCGGATGTCCAAGCTGGAGACCCAGAGGTGATCATCCAAGACATGTGGATGAAAGGAACAACATAAGTCACAGGCCTGAGTATCGTGATCGAGACCCAGGCAGTACACGCACGTGGCATGCGGGTCCGTTCTAGACATCTTCTGCCCACAGGAACACCAGTGGAACCTGGGCGAGGACTTGTCCTCCATAGCGGTTGCAATTCAAAACTTGTTTGGAGAGATTCGGAGAATCTTAATCGGCAGTAAAACCGAGTTTTGGAGCGTCAGGGCGTACTACACGTGGGAGCGAGAAGAAGGGAACCTGTATCTTCCAGCAGAAAGGAAGATCTGGCGTCATGGGGTGGAGCCAAGGGTTATACCACCCGGGTGGGTGGAAGGAGCCAGCTTGAATACTTTCCGGTTGATCTTAAAGGGGAAAGGACATGCCAAACAGTGTGGATAGAAAGTACAGTTACGTAAGAACTTACCGTAACAGTAGATATTCGAGAGGGCTCTTGCAGTAGGTAATTACATATAGGACTGATGCCGGCAGGCGTCAGGACCCCATGGAAAAATTTCTAGCTAGCAGTCTCTGGCGGCGGTACAGCCTCCACATCAGGTGACCGACGTCATGCGACATCAGTATAAAGGGGCGGTCCCCCATGCCCGCCTTTCAGTTTTTTCCTGCCAAAGACCAAAAGATGAGACAAGAGAGAAGTGGATACTCCCATCCTGGAAAAGGAGCTGAAAGCTTAGCGGATGGAGGATGGATATTTCATTGTAAGAGCCTCTCTCAAAGATCTACTGTTACGTAAGTTCTTACGTAACTGTACAATCTTACTTCGAGAGGGCTCTTGCAGTAGGTAATTACATATAGGACTGAATCCCAAGTAGTCTGGAACAAGGAGAAGCAAACGGGAGGAGGAAAACTACTCAGAAGTAGACCTTCTGTCTATGAAGGTCTTAGGAAAGGAGACCTTGCAGAACAGCCAACCTGAAGCCTGCTCTACGGCGAGAGGCAATGTCCAAACTGTAATGTTTCGTAAAGGTATGGACAGAAGTCCAAGTAGCGGCTGCACAAATGTCAGCCGCTGACACATTCTTGAAACAAGCCGCAGAGGCAGCAACCCCTCTGGTGGAGTGGCCTCTGACCTGACCCGGCAGGGTCTTGTTGTACTTGTCATAACAGAAAGTGATACAATGAGCCAACCATTTAGATAGGCATTGCTTGGAAACAGCATTGCCTTCTATGAGCAAAAGAGACAAACAGTTGATCGGTCTTTCTGAGATCCTTCGTCCTGTTGGTGTAGTATCTCAGAGTCCGGTGAACATCCAGAGTATGCAGGAGGTACTCCCTTGATTGAGCTGTGTAAAGAAAGCAGGTAACTCTATGGATTGATTCAGTGTAGATTCCACTATCACCTTTGGGAGAAACTTAGGGTTGGTACGCAGAGCCACAAGTTCCTTGTGAAAAATCAAATACGGGATTTTGCACTTAAGGGCCTGGAGCTCGGAAATCCTTCACGCAGAAGTAAGGGCCACAAGGAAGAGAGTCTTCCACGAGAGGAACTTCAGGTCTGCTGAGGCTGTCGGCTCGAAGGCGGCAGAGTAAGCTTCTTGAGAATAAAATTCAGATCCCAAGGAGGGGCAGGAACCTGGACAGGAGGTCTCAAGTGGAGGACCCCTCTAAGAAAGGTCTCAGAGACCTCCAGCTGAGCAAACATCCTGTCTGCAAAGGGGACATGGCAGGCCGAAATAGTTGCCATGTGAACCTTCAAGGATGAATGACTGAGACCCAGATCGAAGAGGTGCCGCAAGTACTTGGAAGCCGCCCCCACAGAGCACTCAGAAAGGCTCGAATCTTGGAGGCGCCCAGATAGTGAACCGCTTCCATTTCATGGCATAGGTAGATCTAGTGGAGCATTTCCTGGCCTCCACCAGAATGTCAGCCACTGGGGGGCCCCTAATCGGGCTTGAGCTACTGCTCATGGAGCCACATGTGCAACTGAAGGACTTTTTTTTTTTTATTTAGTTGTTTAACCAGGTATAGCACACTTGAGGCCTGGATGGACCAAGGTCCCCTGATCTTGTGTCAGCAAAAGTCACGACAGAGGAAGAGGAAGACGAGGTTCCTCTGAATACTGTTGCAGAAGAGAGAACCAAACTTTCCTGGGCCAGAAAGGAGCAATCAGAATAATTTGAGCGCCTTCTGAGCGGAGTTTCTGTAAGACCCTCGGAATCAAGGGAATTGGGAGGAAAACACAAGACGAATCTGCCCTTCCAGTCTAGAGACAGAGCGTCTCTCCAAAAAATGCTGCGCCCTGGAGCGAGCGAGCAGAAGTTGGGAAGTTTTCCGTTGTGAGGGGATGCAAACAGGTCTACCTGTGGTGTTCCCCAATGTAGGAAGATATCGTCTGTTACCCCCAATCCAGTTCCCATTCGTGAGTGTGAGCAGACGACTGACTGAGATGGTCTGCCAACATGTTCTCAACCCCAAGGATGTGAATTGCTGTGAGGTGAAGGTTGTGCTGCACTGCCCAATCCCAAACTCGCATTGCCTCCCTGCAAAGAGGGTAAGAACGAATTCCTCCCTGCTTGTTGATGTACCAAACCACACACATGTTGTCCGTCTGGACAGCCAGGTGCCTGGGAAGCAGATGCAGAGCCTGAAGAGCGTACAGTACAGCCCGCAGCTCGAGCACATTGATGTGGAGAGATTTCTCGAGCTTGGACCAGGAGCCCTGGGTCCTGTGAGGCTCGAGATGGGCTCCCCAACCCTTGCCCGAGGCATCCGTGGTCAGCGTCTGGGAGGGGTGAGAAAGGCAGAAGGGAACTCCCCGGCAAAGGTTCTTCTGAACCATCCATCATTGCAAGTCCCGAGCCATAGGAGTGATGACCAGAAATAGTTGGTCTAGGTCATCCGCCAGCTGATCCCATTGAGACCGAAGCATCCACTGAGAAATTCTCATGTTTTATTTTTATTTAGTTTTTGTTGACCAGGTAAGTGCACTAGACAAATCCTGCCTATTTTCAGGCATGACCCGGGGGAGGGGGATACAGATGAATGCCAACTAACTTTGAACCAGATTAAGCTGTTGGTGGTATTTTCAGTGAATGTGGAGCTTCATGTGGAGCCGAGCGCGAGGGACTGTCGGAATCGCAGCCGCCATGAGCCCGAGGAGGTGAAGAACTGATCTGGTGCTGACCCACCTGCGGCTGGACAACAGGCTGACCTGAGCCTGGAGTGAGGCAGCCCTGTCCAGTAGCAGGAAAGCCATGATGGCGGTCATGTCCAGGATCGCCCCGATAAACTGGAGCCTCTGGGATGGGATCAAGTGGGACTTGTTCTGGTTGACGGTAATACCCAGGCAGGCAAACACCCGCAGGGTAAAGGAAAGGGAGCGCAGGAGTTCTCCCCTGGGCGGGGCCACCAGGAGCCAGTCATCCAGGTACGGGAAGACCTGTACCCCCTGGGTATGCAGGTAGGCCGCTACCACCGAAAGACATAGAAACATAGACTTTGACGGCAAATAAGGACCACTTGGCCCACCCAGTCTGCCCATTTCCCTACCTACTGGATAAGCTGCAGATTTTAGTTAACCAACAGCCTACCTCCTGCCACCGCCCACTATAATTGCCTTATGTCTGTCCCATGCATGTTTGAATTCCTCCACTGTTTTAGACCCCACAGCCTCTCCAGGAAGGCGGTTCCATGTGTCCACTACTCTCTCTGTGAAAAAAATTTCCTCACATTACCCCTGAACTGTCCCCCCTCTACCTTTAAATTGTGCCCCCTTGTTCTTACACATCTCTTTTTCTGAAAGATGCTACCCTCCTGGACTTTGTGGATTCCCTTGAGGTACTTGAACGTTTCTATCATGTCCCCCGTCCCTCCTTTCATCAAGGGTATACATATTAAGCTCTCTCAGTCTCTCTTCATATGGTTTCTGATGCAGACCCTGCACCATTTTAGTTGCCTCCTCTGGACTGCTTCTATCCTGTCTATGTCCTTGTGAGATGAGGTCTCCAAACTGCACACAGTACTCAGACGGGTCTCACCAACTGTCTGTACAGAGGGATAACCACTTCCTTTTCTATTTGTGATGCTCCTTCCTATGCATCCCAGTATCCCTGCCTCCTTACTGACTTCTCACATTGCATACCCACCTTTAGATCATCTGATATGACTACCCCCAGGTCCCTTTCCATTTTTGTTGTTGTTAGTACCTCCCCTGCTATTGTGTACTTTTCTCCTGGGTTTTTGTTTCCCAGGTGCATTACTTTGCACTTATTTGCATTGAATCTAAGTTGCCATATGTCTGACCATTCCTCCAACCTTGCCAAGTCCCTTCTCATCCTTTCTACCCCCCCTTGTGTATCAGCTCTGTTACAGATCTTTGTGTCATCTGCAAAGAGGCATACCTTTCCCTCCAGACCCTCTGCAATGTCACCTATAAAGATGTTAAAGAGGGCTGGACCTAGTACTGAGCCCTGAGGTACTCCACTAGTGACCCCCCTTTCTTCGGAATGTGTTCCATTCACTATTACCTTCTGTGTCCTGTTGTACAGCCAGTTTGCTACCCAGGCTACCACCCTGGGACCCACTCCCAGGCTGGCTAACTTGATTATCAATCTTTTGTGGGACTGTGTCAAATGCCTTGCTAAAGTCTAGGTAGGCCATATCCACAGCCCCTCCCTGGTCTATTACTTTGGTCACCCAGTCAAAGAAATCTATTAGATTTGGCCTGACATGACCTTCCTGCTGTAAATCCATGCTGCTTTTGGTCCTGTGCCCCGCTGGCCTCTAGGTACTCAACAATTCTTTCTTTCAGAAGTGATTCCATCATTTTCCCTACCACTGAGGTCAAACTTACAGGTCTGTAGTTTCCTGCTTCTGCCTTGCTCCCACTTTTGTGAAGGGGAATCACATCTGCCCTCCTCCAGTCCTCAGGTACCACCCCATCCTCCCATGACTTGTTAAAAAGTGTGGTCAGTGGTGTCACTAGGTCCTCCCTTAGTTCTTTTAGGATTCTGGGGTGAATCCTGTCAGGCCCCATTGCTTCGTCCACCTTGAGTTTTAGGAGTTCTTTCAGGACTCTTTCTTCTGTAAATGGACTGGTGCCAACCGCCCTACCCAGAGTGCTTCTATTGTCTGGTTTAGGTAACTCCTCCTCACCTTCTTTTGTGAATACTGAGCAAAAGTATTCATTCAGTATCTCTGCCTTTTCACTGTCTCCCTCTGTCCACCTCCCCTCTCCTTTATTAATCTTCACTATTCCTCCCTTAACCTTTCTATGCTCCCTAATGTACCTATAAAAGGTTTTATCCCCCTTCTTAACTGAATTGGCTATTTTTTCTCGGTTTGGGCTTTTGTTATTCTGACTGCCTTCCCCACTTCTTTCTGCTTTAATTGATACAGCTCCCTGTCGTGCTCCTTCTGTGATTCCTTATACTTTTTGAATGCAGCCTTTTTCTCCTTAACCTTCCCTGCCACCTCTTTTGAGAACCATAGTGTTTTTTTTACTCCGCTTTGTTTTCTTTATCTGTTTCACACAAAGGCTTGTTGCCTCCATGATGGCAGTTTTGATTTTTCTCCATTGTTCTTCCACCCTTCTTTTGGCCATTTGCTATTGGTGAACACTCAAGGTGCCGAGGAGAGACCAAATGGGAGGGCCTTTGAACTGGTAGTGGTCTCCTGGAACGCAAAACTTAGGTATTTATGTGAAAGGGCTTAATAGGATATGCAGGTAAGCATCCTGCATATCCAGAGCGCACGCCACTGTCCCGGCCGAAGGAAGGGCATGAGGCCCTGCAGAGAGAGCATCCAGAACCTTTTGTACTCCATGAACAGGTTCAGGGAGCTGAGGTCAGAACTGGCCTTGCATCTCCTGACTTCCTCAGGACCAGGAAGAAATGGGAATAACCCCGCCCCTCGGCGGGGGCGGCTCTATTGCCTCCATCAACAGAAGAGTGGAGATTTCTTCCTGAACCAGGAGAAGGTGCTTGGGGAGTATGATGACCTGGGGGTTCGAGGAGGTTTCAAAGAAACTCTATTGAGTGTCCTTCTGCGATCATCTGGAGCACCCAAGGGTCTGAAGTAATCCTCTCCAACCCAGAAGATGGAGGAGAACCTCATAATTCCAGCAAATTTGTTGAAGTATATCAACCTGTTTTTTTTTTTTACTTTCTATTTATTCTCCCTCCTCGCAGCTCTTCCCTCTTCGGGAGACACCTACGGCCTTATCAGCCCTCGCCACCTACCTGGTGACTGGTGCAGTCCGCCCCATGGAGCCGCAGTTATACCTTCAGGCGGTACGGGTGGAGCCCCACACCCGATGCATCTCTGTGTTTTGTCGGAACGCTGTCTCCGGCCGGTTGGGGCATTACAGGTCGGGCCTGGTGCCTGCCTACTGGGAGGCTACGCGTTATTTTCCTGATGTTCTCTCGCCAAGTCCCCAAATGTCAAGGCGCTGAAGTGCCGACATCTGACACATCGCCTCTTGTTGAGCATCAAGCTTGCTGTACTGGTCTCCACCCGGGCCAGACAAGAGCAGAGCTCTGTTCCCTTCCCCGGAGAGAATGAGGCAGTCCTTAGAACGCCAAGTCCCTCCGCTAGCCCTCCAGCTCCAGGCTCATTCCCCAATGCAGGTCACTAGCATCGCAAGTGGAAATCCAACCGCGCCGCGGGCTGGCTTATCAACCTGTTTTGACTGCTACTTTCGCACCAGTTTAGCCTGCCTTCACTATAGCACTATGCATTTTGAGTTCACCCAACCTACACAGATGATTTGTATGCCAAATCATTTGTTCTCCATAAGCAATGTTTTGCCAATTTATCTGTACTGCTCAACTTATGCTCTGCCATCCTCACTGTAACCACATCACATGAGTGCCTGTATTTTGACTGTAATTGTGCTTCCCTTCCGCTTCCCTCACACCTGGACATGAGACTCGCTCAATATGCCTTTCCAGTTACCAATTTGCAATAAATAAATAACATAAAACTTCAAAACAAACTTCACCCTAGGTGCACTAAATCCTAAGTGGAAGCCACGAAGGAGGTGACCTGTTCTTCCAGCAGAAAGAAAGATCTGACATGACTGAGCAGAGTCAGGGGATATCTCGACCAGGTGCTGGAGGAGCTTAGCTTAAAGACATCCATCAAATCAGACTGTTCCAGTGGAACTGCCAGAGTTCACACCCCTAGAAATGTATTTTAACTTTACATACAATCAAAATTAATTTTATGTTATCAGAATTTGTTACTGAGGGGTATAAAGAGTCCTGAATAAGTGAAATGCAGTGATGGGACAACAACAGAGGCAACCACAAAAGAAACAAAACACCCCTTCACAAGGAATCGACTGATACTTTTCAATAATGTTATCCGAAACTCTTCTCACGTACAATGACTTATGACTGGAATTATTTCAGAGAGTGATGGCATGAGAATAGGATGAGAAGACAGAGAGATCAAATGGTGGTTGTATTTTTTAATTTATATAAATTCTTACTTAAGCAGGACAATTTTAATCCTGTTCAGTTGAAAGTTCTAAAAGAAGGTTATAGTATATAAACTTTAAATATTGGTGAACTGTTACTTTTTTTTATCCAAAGTATTGTTTCCTTTTTTCCACGATAACTGATTTAAAGATGATATCCCTGACAATACTTGGTGTGTTGTGTAGAACAATACTCTACCTGTAGGCTGACATAGCTAGATCTAGTCCTCCTCCTACATCATCAACCTTGTGACCTCATTGTCTGTGACATGGCAACTGCCCAAGAGGTGACAATCACTTCATAAGCTCCATCACTTGTGATGTCACAATATGTGAGGTCACAATGTTGATGAGGTATGAAGAGGATCAAAACTAGATATACCAGCATCCTGGTAGGTAAAGCGCTGTTCTTTACATGCAATCTAATACTGCCCAGTAGAAAACCTTCAAATGAGAAAATGTCAAAAGAAAAATATATATATATATATATATATATATATATATATATATATATATATTTTTTTTAAGACTTTTTTTTCTGTATGTGTATGTGTGTAAATTTAGCACCTGTGAAAGGTATTGGATTGACAGCACTGGAACATGAAGTCCTATTCTTATCAACATAACAGGTAAAGCAAAATGATCACAATGCAAGCTTCCTCACACTGCCCCACTAATGTGTCCTCAACTCTGCCATGGAAGGACTGCCACATGGGTGAGAGTAGTAAAGACTCCATACACATTCAGTCCTTCTCCTCCCATGTAAGACTGCCAACAAGGGTGCCAATTAGTAAGGGAAAGGGGAAATTGTTTAACCAGGAAAGGCACACTAAGCCGAAGCTTGTTTCCAGGTGCGACCTGGGAGCACAAGGAAGTTAAGCGACTTGCTCAAGGTCACACAGTATGCTGGACTTGTTCTGGGATCTGTTTCACTGAAGACCTCCTCCAGGGTGCGAAATCTTGGTGTCATTATGGATAGGAGTTTGACTATGGAGGCGCAGATATCCTCCACTGTCCGTGCCTGTTTTTTCCATCTCAGAAATGTCACCAGGATAAAGCCCCTTGTTCCGCCTGTGGACCTCCCCACTTTGATGCATGCCTTAGTTACATCAAGGCTTGACTACTGTAATGCGCTCTACCTTGGGGTCGCGGGAAATCTCTCCGCTGACTGCAGCTAGTGCAGAATGCAGCTGCCCGGTTACTTACTGGGCAGCCAAAATTTTGCCATATCACACCGGTGTTGCATGAGCTGCACTGGCTGCCGGTCAGGTGGCGGATCCTCTTTAAGGTGGGTCTTCTCACCTATAAGGCACTATATGATCAGGGCCCTTGTTATCTGTCTGACCTTCTTGTACCTGCTTTCTGTTTGCCCCCCTCTGCCTCCTCCGAAGGTCCTCAGCGATTCCAAGGACGAGGTTGAAATCTGCTGGTACGGGCTTTAGTGTCACTGCTCCCGGCCCTGTGGAATTCGCTGCCCCTTGGGGTTCAGAGGGCCACTACTTTGAGGTATTCAAGGTCCGACTTAAGGCCCTCTTATTTGCCCAGGCATATCTGGATTAAATTGTTAATTTATTGATCTGATTTGTTCAGAATGTTTACATGACGATTACTGTTTGTATTTTAAATTATTTCTGCATCTATTGATCTGTTTCTGAAGACATGTTCATTTATTTGTGCAGTGACCAGAGCAACCAGGATTGGGTGTTTTTAAATACATTTTGCCTTGCCAAGTCAGAGCTGTGGGATTCAAACCCAGGTCTCCAGGTTTGCAGCCAACTGTGTTTGTGTTTTTTGTGATGTGGACACCTGCTCACTGGAAACTGAAATGAGACCTCCACCATGTCACATAGGCCACATAACAGCTGGAAAATGGCTTTTAGCCACTACTGACCTGTGCTGGATTTGAATCAGTGACCTGGAGGTGAAAGGCTCTGCAACCCATTACTGATCCACTGAACCATTCATTCCCCCGCCAAAAAAATATACTTGATGGACAGAAACTACCCACTCAAAACATTTTTTTTGCACCCTCTCTGCACCTCGGCTGGACACTCCTTTGGGTCACCTGGGATCTCTGTGCCGCCCACCACCCTCACCGCCAACTGCTGACCCATATCTACAGCTCCATGGGTAACCCGATGTATCCTGTCATCGGCTGGGTCTTCTCCTTCTGAGAAGGCGCTGGTAGGCGTAACCAGTTGGCCCGGGTGCTGCTGGGGTCAGTCTGGGCTGTCTGGGGCTCCATGGCCATGAGGGTCCAGCAGCCATCATCCAGTTGGCTGGGATGCCATTTTCACATTTTGTCCCTTAGGAACATGGTGTGCCACAGACATCAAGGCACGCCTGACATCCATAAACTCCTTTCAGTGGGCCCGCCACAGTGCTACTCCCTTGCCTCTGCCAGAGCCAGCAAGTGCTAGGCAGCAAACCCCCCAGGAGAAGGCGAACAATTGTCAGATGCTCAAGCCTTCTCCCCCAGGCCGGTCTCTGGCACCTGAGTCCGTTCCTAAACATGGGTCACCAGCATCGCAAGCAGAAATACAACTGCTGCGCCGACAGACCAGCCTTACTCAAAACTTGGAAAAAAAATATCATGATGGTCTTTTTTAGTGCTACTAGCTCTGTAATATTGTCAGACTCATCGCTGTAAACTAGCATTCTAATGTATCATACTATGGGACTACACAGTACTGTGTTCATTACAGTGTGCTACTCTGCATGCATCTTACGGTCTTAACCAGTATATACAAAATGAAACCATAAAAACTAAACTACTCTAAAGCAATTTTCCATGATCCAGGAAAACATCATACATTATGGTATATGGTACCAATAAACAAATATTGCATTAGTGAGCTGTATTTTAAGTTAACGCCACCTCATTCTTTAACTCATTCTATACTGTGTGGCTATTTTGGGTCCGGTTAAGCAATGGCTGGTTCTGACACCATATGGCGCAACCAATAAGAATGGATTTTAAAACTGATTATTGCACGAAACATTACATTTTTCCCCTCTGGTCCATCTGTTTATGACATCATAATCATTTTCAGAGCAGCAGGTTGTGATGTCACAAACACAGGAATGTGACATCATTGGAGGTTTCGGGAAGGAGGCACAGAAGCAGACTGGGTTACAACAATCAAGTGTTCATTTTAATGTACTAATAACAAAGAGTAAAACTAATGACATATGTAGAGGATATACAATGGCCTGATTTAAAATGCACAATGTATCTTCACGTGTGAGGAGACAGGACCACAACTCTTGTATGGAGAACCACAAGTGTGAAATGAAAGCCCTATGTCTTTGCAAGTGATGATAAACTGCACATTCTTGAGTAAGACTATTGCATATTCTTTTTTTTTTTTTTACTTTATTTATTGGTTTTATGAGCTTACAGTGAATGCTGTAAAACCATAATAGAGAAAGATGTGAGGTGAGCAGACCTCCAAACCTCATGTACAAGCCTGTTACATAAGCTTAATACTTTTGTATGTGCATTATATATTCTCACAAGGCATAGAAATGCTGTTTAACAATTAATATAGGAGTAAATCTGACCAGATTAAACTGTAGGTCAGTAACACTAAAACTACTAAACTAGAGGGCACAGCCTCAGACTGCAAGGAAAAGATACAGGGGCAATGTGAGAGGGCATTTCTTCATGGAAGGGGTGGTGGAGCCCTGGAAAAAGACTACCAGACAGAGTGGTGGGGTCTAAATCGGTGGAAGAATTCAAGAAGGCATGGGACAAGCATATGGGGCTGAGTATTGGGGGAGGACGGGCTGGCAGGAGGGGAGGTGTAGGAGTAAAAAGGAAGACTACATGGATCGATATGGTCCTTTTCGTCGTCAAGCTTCTATGATATGATTCTCTGAACACTCTCACCAACATCAATATCACAGTGTGCATCAAACACCAATTTATCCAGTCCCTTGTAGAACTATAAACCACTGGAGGAGCTGATACGCCAGGAAAACACGGGTAGAAATAATATGTAACCCCCCCCCCCCCAATAAATGGGGGTTCCCAAAAGTCTTCCTTGGGTGTGCTTAAATGCCCACTGCCAGGCGGGCGTTCTGTGTCTTTACAGGTGTAAAAGTGCTTGCATGCGAGTGGCCTGTTAGCCTCTGTCCCAGTCCCTTTAAGAGACATTATTTTTGTAGTGTATAATTAATCTGGGTAGGGGCCGTGTTTCCAGGTTCAAGACCCACCCAAGCTGCAATAATATTGCTCTGTTCTGCCATCACTAATGGCAGCGGAGCCCTGTTAGAACTGGTAATTGTTTGCTGATTAGCTGCTCTAATAATAATGGTATTATAGTTTGTCAAACCTGCCTTTCTTTGCAGCATGGACTTTTCTGCATTGCACCAATCAGTACCTTTTGGGGACCTTAAAATGGAGTCTGTCCCCAGGGGTCTTGTGGGAGTGAATTTCTATAGGAATTGTATTTTTTTTCATTTTGGCACCTAAATGGACCTGGAGGGGGAGCCCTTGTTTTGACAGACAGATGAATCAACCAACCAAGAAAGAAGTCCCGGTGTTGCCTGCAGCAGAGAGTCAGTCTGAGTTTGGAGTAGAGAGTGTGAAGTGCTCAAGACATTTGAGCAGCTGGAAACTAGTGGGAAGGCTGTGTCTGGCCTGCCTACTTCATCTTCCCTTCTGAGGGATCTGCTAGTGAAATTAATCGGACTGAATTTGAACCAGCTTGTGACCAGTAATACCAAATTGGGACTGCCCTGTTACCTGAAGAAGACCGAGATTTGCTTCACGCGATCGGCCTGTCAGGAAGTCTGAAACCACCACAGAGCAAATGGTTTTCACAGAGACACTGTGATTGCAACCGGACTGTCATCCGAACTATGGTACTGTTTTTTATTTACTATAGTGTGCTGAATGTTCTCAGTGGGACGCAGTTTGGTTCCCCACTTTCCAATTGTGTCACGCTTGTTGGAAGCTGAATCCAGCACTACCGAACTACCATCTGAATTGTTCTCCTGGCCTGGGCTCTGCCACCTTAGCCCAGCTAGCTACTCACACTGCAGAGAAGACCATCGACAAAAGACCTGCCTGGGGATCAGCCCCCTGCTCAGCATCACGAACACGAACGACACCACGGTGAATTGTGTGGGCCCTGCTTCTCCTGACAAACCAGTAAGTCATTCTGCAGTCTCCATTTCATCCATCCCACGCCCTGTACTGGGTAGCGTGAGTAAACACCAGGGTAGCTACTGCAACATCAGCTAAATCAAAGTTTGTCATCTGATTTGATTGTTTTTTTGATTATCATGAACTGAGCCATCTGGTTTCGAATTACAAATTGTGGGTTACTGTGCATGACTCTGTATTTCCATCATTAGGGCCCCGACCAGCTGCAACGCCGGCCTACCCCGCGCAATGTGTCAGGCTAGCCTGCATCAACAACTGGGTACCCAGAGTGCGTGTGTGTGTGTGTGTGTGTGACTGTGTTGAGGGACTCTAAAGTGCATGACTTGTAGCCTGATTGAATCAGTTGCTAGACCAATCAACCTGATTACACCCCTCCCTTCTTTAATCCCACTGAATAAAGCAGATCTGTCTCTTTTTGCACTTAAACTGTTTGTGGTGCATCTCTGTACTAATAGCACTGTATTGTTGTTGCTGGCTGTGTCTAATCTTATTTTACAGGGGATCTCCAGGGTCAGACAGTGGTAAGTGCAATCAGAGTGGGGATATATCTATGGTTTGGGGGCTATTGTACCTGTGTATTCTGTTAGTTGTTTAGGCCACTAGACGGGGAAAGGGGGGGGTCACAGTGTCCCGGAGGGCTGTACCCAGGTCAACTATGTTACCACCAACCCTGTCCTCCGGTGGAGGCATCCATTCAGTACCTAAGCTCCTTGACCTGCAGCTAGTCACGAGGCGGGTAGTAGCCCTTGGGATAGGGCCACCCAGGGTTACAAATATTATAAAACCCACATATTAGGTATGGCCTCAACCTCCCCAGTGGGTTATCAGAATCTCTTAAAAGAACTGCTTTTAAAGCTCACAGAACTCAGCAGTGTAAATACACTAACATTTTTCTCATGTCTCTTAAGCCATTTAAACCATCATTAAACAGAACTTTTAATCAGAGCAGCACATGGTTGACCTAGGGCATACGTAAAGCAAAGGAAATTATATAAGTGTAAGCCCTAGGTGGCGCTATCCCAAGGGATACAACCCCTGCTTGCTTGGCTAGTAGCAGGTTAAGGGGCCGGGGTACTGAAACAGGTGCCTCCACCCAGTGGTCAGGGTTGTTAGTGGTCAAGCTAACCTGGGTACAGCCCTCTGAGACACTGTAACCCCCCTCTTTCCCTTCTAGTGGCCTGAACAATACACAATAATCACTTTCACAATGACCCTTATTCACCAGCCAATTACCCACACTGTTTGCACTTACCACCAGGGCTGGTTCCTCTAGCTTGACCCTGGAGACCCCCTGTAAAATACAGTTGAGCACAGCAAATAGCAACAGTATAGTACTTTTGGCACAAACTGGAACCACAGTCAGGTTAAATGCAAAAAGAGTTAGATCTGATTTATTCAGGGGACTTGAACAAGGGAGGGACATAATCAGGTTGATTTGCTTAAAGGCTATATCAATCAGAGTTATGCACTGCACTTCCAAGTCCCTACACAGTCACACACCCTGGGTACCCAGGTACGAAGATGGTGGGCTAGCCAGAACACTGACCGGGTAGCTAGCCGCGAGTCAGTTGGGGCCCTGTGATGAAAGAAAGCAACATGCAATAACACACACTATTTGTAATCCGGAACCGAGGGCTCAGTTCGTGACAGAAAAGACAACAAAGCAATCAGATGACAACACTTTAGATTTAGCTGTTGTTGCAGGGAGCTACCCTGATGTTCACTCACGATACCCAATACAGGACACAGGCAGGACGAAATTGAGACAAGCAGGTTGTTGAACTGGAGTGTCAGGAAGAAGCAGGCCCACACGAAACACTGAGGCATCATTCCTGTTCAAAGCGTGAGCAACTCTCGTTGATGGCTTTCTCTGTGCAGCGTAGTCTGGCTGGGCCATGTGGCAAGGCCCAGGCCCAATGGAGATGAATACGATTCAGTCCATGGGAGCTGGATGCAGCCTCCAGCAAGCAGAACACAGTTCAGCACACAGTGGGAACCAAATCACAACCCACTAACAGCACACAGCACATTTACATGTAAGAAATTCTACTGTACCAGGCAGATTGCTATCCGGTCTCAATCAGAGTCTCTGCACAAACCGGGAGTTCAGAGGTGGCTGGAAATCCTGACAGGCTGATCGCATTCAGCAAATCTTCGGTCTTCTTCAGGTTAAAGCCTGGTCACAGTCCAGTGGCTTAAATTGTTCTCACAACTCGGATTCAGTCCGAATCAACTCTATTTTCCCTTTCAGGGACAGCAGGCAAACAGGCAGGCCAAAATTCAGCCCTTTCACAGTTCTTCCACGCATGATTTCTGCTCGACTATCTCGAGCTGTTACTCCTTCATTTCCCAACTCAGATGTGAACTTAAACTGCAAGCAGTCTGGGACTTTCCCCAGGCTCCAATGGGTTCGGTTGGCTGATTCCTCTATCAATCACAACAAGGGCTCCCCCTCCAGGTTCATTTAGGTGTCAAAAACCCCAAACTGCAATTACTAGTCATACTAGGAGTCATACTAGGAAATACAGATGTACAGAAGGCCAAGGCCCATGAATGTACATCTCCTGCCATGGCAGGCATTAATCCCCATTCCCAACATTTAACAGAAACCTATCAAGCTTGAGTTTAAATGAATTGTAAAAATCAACTTCAACAATATCTTTGGGTAATGAATTCCATGACGAAATAATTCGTTGAGTGAAGAAGTTCCTTCTTAACTGAGTTTTTGGCTAAGTAAGTCCTAATTGATAACTATGACTTCTTAAAGAGAAAAGCCTTTGATGTCGGATAAAGCCTAAATCAGCAAACAATATTGGGTCCCTTATAATTTTGAACATTAGTAAAAGATCTCTTTTTCTCCTGAGCTCCAAGGAGTAAAGATTTAAAGAGTGCAGTCTATTATCATAATCTACCCTATGAAGGCCCTGAACCATCTTAGTAACCTTCCTCTGGACCCCCTCCACTCTCCTAACATCACCACATAAAAAGGCTCCACAAGAGGTGCAATAATCCAAAATGGGTCTTACATAGGCCCTATACAAGGGAATTATACAATTCCTATCTCTAGAAGTAATTGAACGTCTAATATAGCCAATAAGTTTATTGGCCTTTTTAACTAATTCAGTGCAATGATTACTAAATTTTAAATGCTTTGATATCAGAACACCTAAATCTTTTTCATGTTCCACAGACTGTAACTGATGACTATTTAAAAAATAGCTGAAACATTGGTTATTGTTGCCCAAATGCACAACTACACTCTTATCCAGATTAAAGAACATGCCATTTGTGACTGCCCATGATTCCATTAAGGGAAGATCTCTACAAAGGTCAGAGTATCCATCCATTGTGCCGATGTCCAAAGCGATTTTAGTATCATCAGCAAACTTAACTGAGAATCCCTTAATGTCCTTGTTTAAATCAGATACAAAGACTGAAAATAATAACGGGCCCAAAACTGAGCCCTGAGGGACCCCACTAGTAACCCTACCTTTGTCAGAAGTGTATCCTCTAATCCTGACAGTTTGTTCTCTATTCATCAACCATTCCTGAACCCAATTTATAATGAATCCATTTATCCGAACGTTACTCATTTTTTTAATGAGAGTTACATGCGGAACCTTGTCAAAGGCTTTACAAAGATCCAAAAAAATAATATCTACTGCTTTTTTATCCTCTAAAAGCTTACTAATTTTTTCATAGAAACAAAGATTAGCCGTGAGGCATGATCTTTGGGGCCTAAAGCCATGTTGTGTATCATCAACAAAACCTTTCATTTTTAGATCAGATATAAGTATGTCCTTTACAATAGATTCCATGATTTTACCCAGAATACAGGTCAGACTAATTGGTCGATAGTTTGTCATGCTACCACTGTCTCCCTTTTTATAAACAGGGACCACTAAAGCTGGTTTCCAATCATCTGGAACCTCCCCTGTGAGTAAAGATTTATTGTAAAAGACAAATAGTGGCTCAATCAGCCACCATCCTATAGCCTCTAAGACGCGTGGGTGCAATAAATCCGGTCCAGGTGTGGTATTTATTTTAATCTGATTTAATTTACAACGTATTTGATTCCTAGTTATTTTAATTTCGTCAACAGAATTTACACCAATATCCTGTAAAGGATTATTATCCTTAGCACAAGACACCGAGCAGAAAAATGTATTGAACTCATTGACCATATCAACAGGGTTGCTCAGAATGTTATTTGAGATTTTAATTGGACCAACTCTATTGGAGTCCTTCTTTTTCTTATTTACATAAGAAAAAAAGGATTTCCCTCCATCCTTAATATGTGCTAATCCGAATTCAGTATTCCATTTTTTCTTATTAATGGTAAATTTACATAATTTTAGTGCCTCCTTATATTTAGATTTATTATAGTTGGTAGATTCTCTTTTCATAACTCTGTATGCTCTCTTTTCTGCTAATATTAGTTTACGTACTTTATATGTATACCACATAGGCAACTTCCCTTTTCTGATATATAGGGTACATTTGGGAATGTGTTTATCAGTTAGTTCATTAATTTTTGATTTTAATTTATTCCATAAATCATTTACATGAATGGCATAGGCTAACTGGGAATAATTTTATAAATCTTCATTAATAGCTAAAAAATTAGCTTTGCCAAAATCCAAGACTTTTATAACCCCAGTTTGCTTAATATGTTCATATATGATATTCAGTGTAATGATACTGTGGTCACTGTTAAACAGTGGATCACTAACCTCCAAATCAGTAATATTTTCGGAATATTTGTGAGTACAAGATCTAATATATTTTTACTTCGTAGGTTTGTCAACTACTTGTTGCAAACCGCTTACAATACAGAGTTCCAGCAATTCATGTTCCTGAGTAGTAGTTGCAGTATATTCATTCCAGTCAATTCCTGGGACATTAAAGTCTCCAAGTAACAAGACATCCTTATGATTCAAGTTATTTGCAATGTCTTTTAATAGGGATGAATGATCAGGCTGGGTAATATCAGGGGGCCTATAGTACATGCCAACCAAAAGATTTTTATTAGAACTAGTCTGTATTTCAACCCAAAGGGTTTCATTTTTGTCATTAGATACACCCCACCCCCCCTTCTATAATTTCTATCCTTGTGAATTAGATTATAACCAGGGATAGAATAATTCCATGTTGGAAGTATCATCCCACCAAGTTTCAGAGATTGCAGCAATGTCAACCTTGTTATTCACTAGTAATAACTCGAGTTCATTTTTTTTATATAATGGAGACTTCTGGCATTAGTCAGCAAGACTTTTAGCTTCTGATTCTTATTTCTAATACTATTCTGCCCTTGTCTGATGGAAGGAATTGAACTGGTTAATGAATAATTTACTAATTCTATTCGCCCCTCAGTTGCCGTTTTTTTGGAATTTCATTTGTACCATTTATTATCTAGTAAAAAATATTCCTACAGAATTTTGCTCCCACAAAGCCCCAGGGAACAGGCTACATTTTAAAGTCCCCAAAGGTACTGATTGGCCCATTTCAGCAGTCCAGGACCAAGATGGTAGAGATAAACAGAAATGTCCATGCTGCAAAGAAGGCAGGTTAGACAAACTGCAATATTATTACCACTCTAATAGTCAGTCAGCAAACAAGTACATCTTCCAACAGAGCTCCCTCTGCGCAAACAGCAATGGCAAAATAGAGCGATTATCTAGCAGCCCGGGCGGGACTCAAGCATAGAAACACTCAGCCCCCCCCCCAGATTAATTATAACTGCAATCTAGGCAGCTCTTAAAGAGACAGTACACAGGGGCTATACAGGCACTCTCTGGCAATAATGTTTAAACTGCTAAAACGCAGGACACCAGCCTGGCAGTGAGCATTTAAGTAAGCTCAAGGAAAACTTTTCAGGAACCCCCATTTGTAGTGGGGTTACATAAGTATTCAATCATACCTTAAGGAGAGCTTTAAAAATGAAAACAAAAAAAAATTTGTTTAAGTGGTAACTCACCAGACCAGTCCTTGAAACAAGAATTTAACAGTGCTCCCACCTCCCATAGGGAACCCCAACCACCTCGCTAAGCAATGCACAAAATTACAACATTGAAGTAAATGTCCCAGCAAATATGAGCAAAGTCAGTTCAGCCTTGCTTCATCATTGGAGGAAGGTCCTCCACTGGGTGCAATTTAGCCATTAACCTCTCTCGAAGTCCACTGCCTGCTTAGGGTCTACTAATATGTGAGATTTAGCTTAGTGACGAACTTGCAGCTTCGCAGGAAATGTAAGTTGGGCTTGGACGCCATTACTCAGAAGTTCCTTTTTAATTTTTTGTAGTTCTTTTTTCCAGTTTTGTGTCTGGGCCGATAAATCCGGAAAGAATGCCAAACGGCTATCCTCCCAAACAATGTCACCACAGGCCAGTGCAGCTTGTAGGAGAGGAATCCTGGTTTCAGGAGACGACAGCATGGCAATCACTGTTAGAGGCCTTTGATTTATGTCACCTCTGCATGGGTGCTGCGGATAGTAAAACTTTTCTTACCGTCACCCTGAATCCTAGGGTAGGAGCTGCAGGTCTTTGAAGATCAATCTAGAGATGTTAGGTAAAAGTTCCATACGTCCTGCAGGTCGGGGTGGAAAGCCCACCACACACACGTACTGGCCTGGCGCTGTGAATTTTCCAGTGTCTCAATTTTCCCCTGAGAAAGTTCAGATCCTTTACAAAGGAGGCATTACATTCTCCTGCCAGGTGGTAGTCGCACGGATCTCAGCGATTGCCTGTGAGTGTTCTTTTTAACCATATTATCATTCTCAGAAATTTAGCCTCTACAGCCACCAGTCTTTTGTTTGTTTCTTCCCATTTGCCTGGATTTTTGTTAAAAGTGCCATAATCTGCGCCGATGGAAGGTCTGGCATAACAAGGCTGCTAGTTGAGAGTCGGCCCTGATCCTATCAATGAGCCGGCAGGAGAAAGGAAGACATCCATGTTTGCTGTCCTTTTTGGCCCCATTGCATTCCTGAATGTTTCAGCAGGCTTTGCTGTAGTGAGATCCTCGTTAATCAAGAGGTAGAAACACAGAAACATAGAATCTGATGGCAGATAAGGACTGCTTGGCCCACCTAGTCTGCCCATTTTCTACTCTAACAGATAAGCTGCAGATCCTAGTTAACCAACAGCTTACTTCCTCCTATCCCCACTAGAACTGTCTTATGTCTGTCCCATGCATTCTGAATTCCCCACTGTTCTTGACTCCATGACCTCCTCAGGGAGGCTGTTCCATGCATCCACAACCTCCATGAAAATACTTCCCTCACATTACCTCTGAGCCATCCTCTATCTTCAAATTGTACCCTCTTGTTCTTGCACACCTCTTTTTCTGAAAGATGCTACCCTCTTGGACTTTGTTGATTCCCTTGAGGTACTTGAAAGTTTCTATCATGTCCCCTGCCCTCCTTTCCTCAAGGGTATACATATTAAACTCCTTACTCTTTCTTCAGATGTCTTCTGGTGCAGACCCTGCACCATTTTGTTGTCCCTCCTCTGGACAGCCTCCACTCTGTCTATGTCTTTGTGGAGATGGGGTCTCCAGAACTGCACACAGTACTCCTGATGGGGTCTCACCAACTGTCTGTACAGAGGGATAACAACTTCCTGTTTTCTACTATTGATGCCTCTCCCTATGCATCCCAATATCCCCCCAGTCTTCCTTACTGCCTTCTCACATTGCTTGCCCACCTTTAGGTCATCTGATATAATTACTCTCAGGTCCCTTTCCATTTTTACTGTTATCATTATCTCACCCCCCCCCACACTGTGTACTCTTCCCCTGGGTTTTTGTTTCCCAGGTGCATTACCTTGCACTTCTTTGCATTGAATCTGAGCTGCCATACATTTGACCATTCCTCCAACCTTGCCAAGTCCCTTCTCATCCTTTCCACTCCATCTTGTGTATCAACCCTGTTGCAGATCTTTATGTCGTTTGGAAAGAGACATACTTTTCTTCCAGTTCCTCTGCAATGTCACTTATAAAGACATTAAAAGGACCGGTCCCAGTACTGAATCCTGCGGTACCCCGCTAGTAACCCTCCTTTCTTCACTGTGGACTCCGTTTACTACTACCTTTTACGTCCTGTTGTCTAACCAATTGTTTATCCAGGCTGCCATCTTGGGACCCACCCCAAGGCTGGCTAACTTGTGTATTAATCTTTTGTGTGGGACTATATTAAATGCCTTGCTAAAATCTAGGTAGGCCATGTCCACAGCCCCTCCCTGGTCTACTACTTTGGTCACCCAGACAAAGAAATCTATTAAGAGTCGCCTGATATGACCTTCCCATTGTGAATCCATGCTACCTTGGGTCCTGCAGCCCCACTAGCCTCTAGGTACTTAACAGTTCTTTCCTTCAGAAGAGATTCCATCATTTTTCTACCTCTGAGGTCAAACACGCAGGGGAGATCCGACTGGGATGGTATCTGTTTTTGATTCATTAATCTTAGACCCAGACTCTCTTGCTAACTACACACCAATCTCTAACCTTCCCTTTGTGGGAAGGTAATTGAGAAGGTAGTGGCTGTACAACTGGAGAACCACTTGGCCATCCATAACATCTATGAACCTCTCCAATCCAGTTTTTGAAATAGGCACAGTACCAAGACTGTGCTGGTCTGGTGCTCAATGATCTCCTGATGGCGAGAGATCGGAGAAGCTGCTCCATCTTGATACTCCTTGATCTCTCTTCAGCCTTTGACACCGTGGACCATGGGATGCTGCTTGAGCACCTGAGGTTCATCTGTGGCCTGACTAGTACAGTCCTCAAGTGGTTTAAGTCCTTCCTCACTGGCAGAACTCAGAGTGGTGTCGGGGATTTATTCCTACGACCCTCTCTCTGTGCCATGTGGGGTCCCTCAGGGCTCAGTGCTGCCCCCCATGTTGTTTGCGGTGTACATGCTGCCCCTTGGAGACATTGTAAGATGGTATGGTCTGAGGTTTCACTGCTATGCTGATGATATCCAGCTCTACCTGTCTTTCGCACATGACCAGGATAGTGCTGTCTTGATATTTAATAACTGCCTTGCCGAAATCCAGGACTGGATGAATTCCAGCTGGCTGAAGTTGAACTCAATAAAGACTAAGGTGATGGCTGTGGATCCAGGTTGCCGGAAGGGGGGGTCAGGGCTGGTCAGCCTTTGGGTCTTTTCTGGGGCTCCCAACTCCTTACCTCCTGAACGTGCGGGACCTATGGGTGGTGCTTGATGACAAGCTGACACCGCGATCCCAGGTGTCAGCAGTCGTCAAGTCTTCCTTTACCATCTTAGGAACATCGCTAGGATCAAGCACCTTGTTCGGTCTGGTGACCTCCCCATGCTGATCCACGCCTTCGTGACCTGGCTCCTTGATTATTGCAACTCCCTTTACTTAGGGCTACCGGGAGTTGATATCTGCTGCTTGCAGCTGGTGCAGAACACTGGAGTCCGGTTGTTGACGGGGACTCCCCAGTCATGTCACATCACACGGGTGCTGCATGAACTTCTCTGGCTGCCAATTCAGTGGCAGATCACCTATAAAGTCAGATTACTGACATATAAAGTTCTACACGGACTAGGCCCGGACTACCTGAAAGAGCTTCTGCTGTCTTCATCTAATTGCTGCCAGCTTCTGTGACTGCTACATATAATCAGCCCCACAAATCTTCTACAAATCCACACTAGGCACTTATCCCACTGGGACTCCTACATACAACCAGCCCTACCCATCATCACCGTACTCTTTTCCATGTACATATACTCTAACACCCCTTTTTCTCCATTTCCATTTCCCCTCCCTTCTTTTCCCCCACCTTCCCCTTCACTACACCAACACCTCCCCATTCTGTTCTGTATATGTCGCCTCACCCTACTGTGATGTTTGACAATGCCTCTAGCTGCTCTCTCCTCCATGGTATCCACCCTCCCAATGTGTCCCCTTCCACTTTGTCTTCCCTATGTTATCCTGCTATAGTTCAGCTTATTCCAGCCACAGCATTGTATTGCTTCTAATTGTAATATGTTATTCCATATTTCTTTCTTTTTCTCTGTGTTGTACTGTAGTTGACATGGAACCTTTGTAAAAGAGCCTTGCTCAAAGGTATTTGTAATCCTAGACTTAAATAAATAGATCTTGTTGCTCCAAGTGATGGTGATGGCTCCGCTCGCTGGCCGAGGGTTGCTAGAGATTCCAAGAGTATCCTTAAAATCTTCCAGGCCGTGCATTTATGTACTGGCCCCTAGCCCTCTGGAATTATCTACCTCGCCAGCTTGGGAGGCGTGGACCGTAAGTTAACAGGTACTTAAAACTTTTTATGACACTGGCCTATTCAGTTAACTAGACTAAAAATGGATTTTATTGATTGTTTTACATTATGGGTTTTATTAACTTTTATGTACAGCGCATTGATATACTTGAAAGGTGCTTAATTAAATAAAGTTTATCATTATTATTATTATTATATCCCAAGATTACCCCGAATTGCCTCAGGAAATCAAAGATCTTGGGCAGGGTCAGAAACATACAATAACTTATCGTCTGCATATAATGAGACCTTGAGTTCTGTTTATTTATTTTATTTAGTTTTTGTTGACCGGGTAAGTGCACTAGACAAATCCTGCCTATTTTCAGGCATGACCCGGGGGAGGGGGATACAGATGAATGCCAACTGACCTTGAACCAGATTAAGCTGTTGGTGGTATTTTTAGTGAATGAGGAAAATTTGGCCAGGACACCAGGGAAATTCCCCTACTCATTTCACCCTCCTTAATGCCTTTAAAAAGCAGTGATTGTTGTAGGGAGGCCGCCAGGGGCTCCATGCTCAGGGCAAACAGTAAGGGAGGGAGCAGGCAGCCCTGCCTGGTTCAGGGTTTTAAATAATTGATTAGCAGTTTTTTTCTTGGGACAATGCTAACTGTACAGAGAGTATTTATATAGGTTTTCTAGAAGTGTTATATTTGTTAAACACAGTGAGGCAAGTGTTATGCATTTTCACAATGTTTTAGCACTTTTATGAGCAAAACGCTAATCAGTTTTTGGAGTTAAATAAATCCCTGTGGTTCCTCTTGCTATTCTGAATGTTGGATAAGTGACTACATTCACCTTAATCTGTGCCCCTGCTCCCTATATAAGTTGTTGATCCAACCTCTAACCTTCTCTCCAATCCCAAATTTGACCAGGATCCAGTCTACGTATACCCAGTCTAGGTGGTCAAAAGCCTTTTCTGCATCTAAGGAGACCACCGCTCTCAGGGTATTGACTAGTGGGGAAGGAGGGGAGGTGAGCGTATCCAGAAGAAAGAGAATGTTGTCCTGGATACGTCTCCCTTGAATTAATCCAATCTGATCGGGTGAATTATTGAAGGATGACGCCTGGAGACGGGAGCCAATAGTTTTGCAAAAATTTTGCATCTTGATTTAATAAAAAAATGGTCTAAAACTAGAGCAAAGTGAAGGATCTTTTCTTGGTTTTGGTAGAACCGTCACCAAGGCCTCCTTCCAGGAGTCTGGAGTTGCTCCATATTCCTGGGCCACATTAAAGATTTTAGCAAGGAGGGGGGGCCAAATCAGCCGCAAAACACTTATAAAATTCGGCTGTGAAACCATCCAGGCTGGATGTCTTGCCTGTTTTAAGAGATTTAATCATCATTTAAATCTCTTCTCCAGAAAAACCTGATTCCAACCCTTTGTTCTTCAGACAGTTTAGGCAAGTCCACCTGATACAGGAAATTTTGTACTTTTGGGGTATGATCTGGTCCTCTCTTCTCTGCATATAAGTCCCTGCAGAATCTCTGGAATTCATTAACAATTTCAGTGGATTGGGGAAGCAGAGGCAAGATAGGGCCTGTCGACCTTGAGGACATGTATCTATCTGCCTCTTGCTTGTGGAGGCATTGGGCTAACAGCCTGCCTGCTCTCTCCCCCCATTCATAATATTTTTGCCCTGTGTATCTTAGGACGTTTTCAGTCCATCTCTGCATTAGCCTGTTGTACTCCTCCCTGGCCTAAGGAAGCTGTGGCAACGAAGACCTCTTTCTGGAGCTTTTATGCTCAGCCACAAGTGCAGCACATTATCTGAAGCCCTTTTTCAATTTTTTTTATCATATAATATTTTATTGTGTTTTTTATTTTGTTTCCATACAGCAATACAGCCATACTTTTGACTACAAATACCACAAAAGTTACACAGAGATGTAACAAGGAGCATTGCGAATCCTCATGTAACTGTCGCTGCAGGGCTACACTTTATAATTATTTAGGCGACTATTATCCTACCATGACCGCACTACCATTAAACAAAGGTCATCATTTCCACTGACTGATGCTAATCAAAAGCCAGAGTTAGAAACATTTGCAAATTCACACAGGTAATATATACTGGCACAATGGCACTGTAATACGGCATCGTCATGTCTGCCAAGGCTACTCCTATTTCCTGGTCAGCAGACTAGATGCATCACTCCGTATAGTCAATGGGTGAAAAGCCTATAGAAAGAATAAGGAGAGCACAGTAACAGAAGAGTTACAACTAGGTGAGGTGAGGACTCCTTCTCTGCAAGCCCACTTTAGAGTGTGGGGGGGTCAAAGTACGGGGAGGGTTGCTTGGAGATGGCAGAGGGACCTCACATATGTGAGAGTGAAGATAAGGATCCCATTTCTTATGGTATCTTACAAGATTGCCCTTTCCTGATGCAGTGATTCTTTCAAAAATGGCTAGTCTAGCATCTGAAGCCTTTTTAATGGAGGCCTGATATTGTTTGTTCTTGTGTGAGGCGTGGGCAATGGTATGCCCCCAAACAACAGACTTGAGGCCATCCCAAATAAATGTTGTAGCTGTATCTCTCTCTCAGTGTTTTTCTGTATGTAGTGTCCTAGCACTACCCTAGTTGAGTCCACATATGTTTTATCATGGATAAGCCCCAGATCAAATCTCCAGTGGCCATGCCTTCTCAAGGTCTCCCATCTGAGGCAAGCCAAGATCATGGCATGATCTGAAAAGGTCACATGGAGGATCTCTAGGTCTCTAAAAGTGTGAGCTAGCCCTTTTTGAGTGTAAAAGCGGTCCAGTCAAGAATAGGAACCCGAAGCTGCCGAATAGAAGGTGTAATCAGACTTTTGCGGATTGTGTAAACGCCACGGATCGACCAAGCCCCCCTCTGTCCATGGGGTTCTCAGTAGCCTGGAGCAAGCCCTGTGGCCCCCTCAAATCTTGAGGGATTCCTATCAAGCCTCAGATCCTCTACACAGTTCCAGTCCCCGGCACAGACCACTTGGCCCTCCAGGAGACCAGCTATTGCACTAAACAAGGACCTAAAAAATTCACCATGGGGGGAGTGGGGGATATATTAGATAATATGGAGGGATGGCCACTGAACAGGCCCGAGAGAATCACCATTCTCCCAGAACCTCCCGTGGTGACTTTTTGGATTTGAAGGTGTAGCCCTCGGTGAATCAAAATGGCTGATCCAGCTTTTTTTTGGCCTGGGGGTGTGAATCAGCATGAACTGAGCCACCCAGGACGTCCGTAGTTTTCAATGTTCTACACTGGAAAGCCTTCATTTCCTGGAGGCAAGCATATCACACTTCTTTTTAAGTTCGATTAGGATTCTCATCCTTTAATGGGTCTATTAATGCCCTTGACATTAATGGAACAAATTTTCAAGTTAGCCTTCTGTTTGTTTGGTGCAGGAAAAGACTGTCAATATTCCCTGAAATCGGAACCTTAAGATCCCTTCTTGTCAAGATCCTCTGAGGCTGTCGGTCATCACGGGGTGGGGTACGGGAAGACAGAAGACACTAAAAGAGTGAACCCATTCCCAGAGAAAAAGAACCAGTCTAGGACAGGCACGAACACACGGGCTCCAATTAGAAGCCACTACTAACATATTAACAGATTGTAGAGGGTAGCTACCCTGCTTTTGGTGTATTGCCAGAGAAAAGAACGATCCTATCCACCGATGGGGACAGGAAGGAGGAATGACCCTCCAGAGGAGAAGCCCACACAATCTGGGGTGAAGTCTCCCACGCCGAAATCTCCAACCCAGTTCCCTTCTCACTATCTCGGGAGGAGCCTAGAATATGGCTGTCCCAGGTGCACATGACACTTTTAAACCTAAGAGTATAGACTGGTGGTCCCTCCCTACTAATCCGCAATAGGGGAACCCCTGTCCACCTAACTATATTATGGGTCCAGTGGATGAACAAAATGAACACTCCAAACAGACCTTCAAAGGTATAGGCCCCAATGAATCAATATAACTTTAAATTGCTTAGACCATGAAACTAAAACATGCACTAATGGTACATCATAGACATTAGGCTGTAAATCCCACAGTTCAGTGTTCCCTGAAACAAAACCCACCCTTATTTGATATTAACCAGATCAAATCTGATATGTGTGTCTTATGGGTTTCAGTGTGACTTTCTAAGCAACTGCTTTTAGGAAAGAGCACTCTAGGTGTGGTCCCCATATTATTATTAACTCCTGCCTGTAACCCTAATAACAAAGACCTCGAGAGTGAGGGAACATTCTTAAAACAAACACGAATACCCATCAGGATCCACCCCTCCCTCAGCCCAGGAAGCAAACGGCAGAAGGGCATCTAGACTAATCTCCAAGGTTACCAGAGGTGGCCAGTTCCTTATTAGATAGAAACCTCTTAACATATAGAAGCTAGTCATAGAGGAAGCAAAAGTACTTACATGTGAGGTGATGTCCAGACATGTTGAGGCTTAAACAGTTCACCCCCGATCTCTGCGACAGTGCTAACAAATTCATGCTGTGGCTTCTGTCACAGTAAAATAGCCCAGGGGAGGTATCAGTTAGCAGAGGGACTGCTGAGGTGTTGCCAAACCAGAAGTTCAGTTTAGAAACCAGGACCCAGGCCTTTTGGTTCCACACTGCAGCCAGAGTAGCTCTTAACATCAGAGCAGTTCGGTTGGGCCTTGAAACACAAAAAGATCAGGAATCACAGCCGACAGGTGGCTTTCTTCGCCAAAAAGATCAGCAAAAACTTCAGGCTAGCTTGAGGCTTCAGATTTGGCTTTTTTACTTATCCAGCAGGTCATCTCAGCATGAAGGGGGAAGAGCGGACTCCCTCTTGCTCTGCCTGTTCTTCTCCCAACTGGGGCCACTGACCAAAGGAGTATTTCTAAGTCTTGTTCGGCTCTATCCTCCTTCAGGTCTGGGAGGGCAACTCCAGTAGATTCCAAGAAGGGAACAGCAGCTAGCAGAGTTTCAAATAGCTTAATTCCATCTTTCTCTTCCACCCATAGCTTTGTGGGGTATCTAAGCTGGGTTTTCATACCGCCTCCTCAGCTGCTTCACCACATATAGTACCTTCTTCCTCTTGGCCATCATTGTAGGTGTAAAATCCTGGTCGATGAAGACCCTGTTGCCATCTAGATTAAGATCTCGTTTCTTCCAGGCCATTCTGAGGATCTGGTCTTTGACAGGATACTTTAAAAATTTTATGAATATGGTTCTTGGGAGGGGTCCGTGCTTTAGCTTGGGAGCCACCGCTCTGTGTGCCCTCTCGATATCAAGAGCAAAATCTTCCTCTAGACCCAATTCTTTACGCAACCAGCATCTTTGTCTCTCACTGTAAGTGCCCGCCCTGCCATGCAGATATGCCAGCAACCTACCGAAGGCCACGTGCTCTCCCTGGACTGTCTCAAGTTGGGTTTCAATAGAGGAGTTGTGGGCTTCAAGCTTATGGAAGTCCTTTTGTATATTTGAGACTTTGCCGTCGATCTTTTGCAGTAGTTTAATTATTTTATTACTGTCTGCCCTTGACACCGTGGACCCCAACTCTGATCCGGAGTCATCTTTAACTGATCCTTTTGTAAGAGAGGACCAGGAGGGAGCAGGGCATAGGCCCAAGGCCTGCTGAACTTGGTTGCTTGCCATCCATGGCTTTGAGTCCGTCGATGCAGTTTTTTTCATGCGCCCCATCATCAGCTAAATTCCCGAAGCCTATACAATATATTTGTAGTGTGGATAAAGTAAGCTGGACCGCAGATTAACAAGGATTGTGCACCCAGGTAACAGAGCTCCCGACTAGGCATCCATTTAGGTTGCTGATATCACCGGAAGTCTGTTTTCCCTTTTTTAAGGTTCCTTGTTAAAGCACCCACCCCTTTTTTGCTGCATAACATTTATGTTTTAATGACTTATGACTGAGTCCCAGAATCCAGTGACATGTGTTGAGCTGATGCCTAGTATGAAGCTTTCTATGCAAGTCTTCCACTCAAATAATGCCACTGGGTTCCAAAACTGATAAATATTTAAATAATTACTATTGTATGGGAAAAGTCAGTGTTTCTAAAGTAAGTGGACACCTCCTCCCTGTCACTCTAACGGCAGTAGGCTAAGGTGGTGTGCAGAAGGGCTGTGCCAGTCACCATCACCGGAAGGGTGCTGCCAGCTAAGGTGAGTGGAAGATCACCTGGGAAGGGGTTGGAAGGACCTGAGTGAGCAGAGTGGGGAGTGGGGATCAGGTGGGGTGCAGGACCGCTATATTTATTCATTTAGTTTTTGTTTACTGGGTAAGTGCACTAGACAAAAAATGTTGCCTATTTTCAGGCATGACACGGGAGAGTTACATACAGCAGTACAGTTATATACAGAGTTGATAATTATATGCAGTTTAATCAAGACAAATGTTTAGTAGTGCATTTTGGTGTAAATAACCCAAAAATGATACATCATATAAATGGACTACCACTTCACTCATCAAACTGTGAAAAGATTTAGGGATATATGTTAATAATAAACTTACCAAATGATCACTGTGTTAGAACTGCTTGCATGACTAATAGACTTCTGAGGCAAATAAACGCACTTTTATTAACCTGCAGACTGAACAATGTCTTATTGCTTTGTACAGAGCATACATTAGACCGATTCTGGATTATGGCTCCCCTTTCTGGAATCCAAACCAAAAAAAAGACATAGCAATCCTTGAACAAGGTCAAAGGAGAGTAACTAGAATGATTCCAAGATTAACAAACGTGGATTATCGGAATAGATTAAAAGCTACTGGTCCCTTCTCTCTTCAGACTAGAAGACTAAGAGGTGATATGCTTATGGTTTTTAATTTAATAAATTCACCAGATCTAATGGAAAAATGTGGTCTAACATTCTCCAAAAGGAGACAATAAACAGCTTGAAGTAAAAAATTATAAAACCAGCAAAAGGGAAACTTTTTTCCAATAAGAGCTCCCATTGTATGGAACACCTTGCCACAGGAATTGATAGAGGCAACAAGTGCCACTGTTTTTAAAAACAAATTAGATGTTTGGTTGAGGGATAATAGATAAATAATGTCCCACATAGTGTGGGGAACAGTCTCGATGGGCTTTGGCCTTCTTCTGTTCTTTTATACCAAGTAATACCAAGTAGAGTTACACACAGAGGCAATAGCAAGTCAGGAGACAAATAACATCACGATTTAGTGCTAGGAACCTAGACTATAACAGATATCTCAGGTATTGCTGCATCACAGTTGGCAAGGCAGCTGCAAACAGGGGAAACAATAACCGAAGAAGAAATCATACAAAGCGTGTTCTAGTACAGGGGCTAGCAGCATATGGGATGAATATGGCAACAGATCAGGTAGTGCAGGTCCCCCTAGAAAATAGGTGGTCACAATCAGAGAGATTAACCCTTCCCACATAAGAATGTGGCATTCACGTAAGGAAAGTGCTTTGATTTGGGACAGCTGTACTAGGCAGGTGCTCCAGTGATTTGGGTGCATGAGCATCTATCAGTGCCCATGATATAGGCACATGGCTTATTTTTGAACACCTGGTGTGATTTAGAGAGCCTAATAGATGAGGGTAGGATATTCCAAATTTGTGGGCCGATGCTGAAAAGGCTTATTCACACATTTTTGTGGCACATTTAGGTACACTAAGTCAAGTTTTCTCTGCCGACCTGAGTGGATAAGCTTGTTTTGCTTGATGTAACAGGCAGGCCAGCACCACTGGTGTGCCAGATCTAATGATGGAATCAACTGACACCAGGGATCTGCCAGATCTAATGATGGAATCAATTGACACCAGGGATCTACCAGATCTAATGATGGAATCAACTGACACCAGAGATCTACCAGATCAAATGATGGAATCAACTGACACCAGGGTCTGCCAGATCTAAGGATGTAATCAACTGACACCAGGGGTCTGCCAGATCTAATGATGGAATCAACTGACACCAGGGATCTGCCAGATCTAATGCTGGAATCAACGGACACAAGGGATCTGTCAGATTCAGGGACGTGGGACATGGGACTGGCAGCTAGGGGTTGGGGGACCACTATATGCCAATGACTGGTGGGTAAGAGGGCTCTGGGTGACTGGAGTAGCAATCAGAAGTGAGGGCCACTAGGTGCCAGGGATCACTGATTAACAGGGTTCTGGGCAATTGGAATAGGATCAGGGAGTGAGTGTATGTGTGGGGGGGGGGGCAATGTGCACCACTGTGCACTCTGGTAAGGGTAGGGTTTTAGAAGCAGCAAACAGCACTGTGATATCATCTGTTTAGAACTTTCAAAAAGAACAGTTACGTAAGAACTTACCATAACAGTAGATCTTGGAGGGGATCTCAGTCATCAGGTTACACCGTAGGAACTTCACCGTTGGTTAAGCAGGATCCACACGGAAGATTTTCAGCAGTACAACTGGGGCCGCCCACTCTGTTGATGTTAGTCGATGTTACCAACCCTATATAGACGTGGGTGGCCCCACTCCCTCCTCATTTTTTTCCCTCCAGAGACCAAGGTAGCAAGGCTCACACCCCAGAGAACCGAGGAGAGACAGAGGGGCCTAGCTCTAGATTGAAAAGATGGAAACAGCAGACAGCAGATAGCCAGGTCCTGAACAGGAACCCCAAGGAGGGGAATGGAGGGACGGAAATCAGACCTGATGACGGAGATCCACTTGAAGATCTACTGTTACGGTAAGTTCTTACGTAACTGTTCTGTCTTCTTTGGGGGTATCTCAGTCATCAGGTTACACCGTAGGAACAAGTACCAAGCACTGAAAAAAAGCAGACAGACAGTCTGGGAGGCTGGATCTCCATAAATGTAAGACAGGAGTCCTTGTAGCACAGCCCTGCCAAAACCTGCACAGGCTCTTGAAGGAATGTCCAGACTGTAATACTTGGTGAAAGTGTGGACTGTACTCCAGGTGGCAGCAGTGCAAATGTCAGCAGTAGAGACCCTTTGAAACAAGCTACTGAGGTAGCCATTCCTCTGGTGGAGTGAGCTTTGACAGCACCAGGCAATTCTTTGTCATACTTTTTTATTGTGGCAGAAATTCAAGTCCCAAGCCGGGACAGAGAAACGTACTGGAGGTTCCAGGTGCAGATTGCCCCCGAGAAAAGTACGGGAGACATCCAGCAGAGTAATCATGTGGACATCCACGGGCTCATGAAATGTAGAAATAGCTGAAAGGTGGCCCTTGATGGAAAACTACTGGAGGCCTGAGTCAGACAACGAGATCAGGTAGTCCAGGATATGATTCCCCAAACAGGTGAAAGGATGTAAGTCATGTTTGACAGCGCAGATGGCAAACTGCCTCCATGCCATGGCATATGAGGCTCAAGTGGAACGCTTTCAGGCGGTCACCAAAATACCCACTGCCCTGTCAGAGACCCCGAGCTTGGTGGTGGCAAAATGCTCAGGAGACAGGCATGCAGGTGAAGGGACCTAAGGTGGAATGGACTGGGGTCCCCTGATCCTGAGTCAGCAGATTCCTGCAATGAGGAAGAGGGACCGGAGGTTCCTCCACCATCTGCTGAACTAGAGGGAACCATATCTGGCGATGCCAGAATGGAGCCACTAGAATCATACTGACCCCTTCCATCTGCAACTTGATTAGCACCCTTTGTGTCAGAGGAAATGGAGGGAATACATAAAGAAATCTCCCACTCCAAGAGAGGGACAACACATCTCGCCTGAAAAAAATCCAGGCCCCAGAGCTAGTGAGCAGAAATCTGGCAGTTTTGCATTGAGTGGGGACACAAAAAGGTACAACTCTGGACAACCCCATCTGTCAAACAAGTCTGTCGTGATGGAGGACAGAAGCTCCCATTCATGTATGCTGAACTGAGTCCTACTGAGGCTGTCCACCAGAGTGTTAAAGATGCCTGACATGTGGACCATGGAGAGTGTCAGACTGTGATCCAGCACCCAATACCACACACTCATTGCCTCCCAGCAAAGAGGGTATGAGAAGGTCCTTTTGCTTGTTGACATAGTATACTACGCTGAAATTGTCAGACTGCACTAGCAGCTGGTCTGGACCAAGAAGATCCTGAAAGCATGCAAGGCACAGAGCACTGCCCTCACCTCCAGGACTTTGATATGCAGGAGGTTTCCCACTAGAACCAGGAGCCCTGGGTTTGAAGGGGCAGGTGTGCTTCCCAGCTCAGACCTGATACATCTGTGGTTAGGATCTGATGCAAGAACAGATTCTGAATGGATGCCCTGAAGCAGATTCAAGGGGTACAAGCACCAGTGCAGTATTTGGATACTGGGGAACAGACCAGGACTGGATGGTCTGACTCATTCATACACTGGACCCAGAGAGACCCCTGGAGGGTATGCATATGAGGCCTGGCCAGCAGAATGGTGGGTATGGAAGTTGCCATTAGGCCAAGCAATCTGAGATACACCCTGGCAGGAATGTACTGGCTCTGAGTGACTTCCTAAGCTGGGGCTATGAGATAGTCTGCCCTGTTTTTGCGCCTAGTCCAGAATTGTGCCTATCTACTGCAGTCTTTGGGACGGTACTAGAACAGACTTGGGCAGGTTGACAGTAATGCAAAGAGGATGGAAGAGCTGGAGAACGTGCTCCAGAGTCAGTAAAAGCAGCTCCCTGGACAGGGCCTTAAGAAGTCAATCATCCAGGTAGGGAAGACATACAGTCCCTCTCTTCTGAGAGCTGCTGCTGCTACCATGGCTAAGCACTTGATAAAGACACGTGGCACAGAGGACAAGTCAAAGGGCAGTACTTTGAACTGATAAGTCTTGCCCTGAAAGGCAAAATGGAGAACCTTCCTGTGTGGTGGAAAAGACCGAGATGTGCAGGTACGCATCTTGCAAGTACAGTGAGCAGAGCCAGTCCTGTCTTGGGAAAGGGTATTAGGTCTGGTAAAGGCACCATCCGGAACATTTATACTGGACAAATAGACTGAGGTCCTGTCTGAAATGGGCCTCAGATCTTTGGTAATTTTCTGGTTTCTTTTTTGGGCCAGGAAAGGCCTGGAATAAAACCTTGCGTTTCTCTGGGGCCTGGGCACTGGTTTGATGGCCTGCTAGTGCAGGAGAGACTGCACTTCCACCCAGAGAATGGACAAGTAAACCAGGGAATATTTGGAGGGTGGAGGTGGAGTGTTTGCAGGCCGCTCAATGAGCTCCAAGGCGAGACCCTTCTCTATGATCTGCAAGATCCATGCTTCCGGAGTTATGGTTCTCTACTGGTGGGAGAACCGAACTTCAACCGCCACCTTTTGGTTCCTGCCCAGAGGAGAGCGGGGGTCCGGCTAGGAGTCCAGCTGAGATGCCACCACCCGTAGGAGCTGGTCTGACCAAATGGAGCACCTGCCCGAGACTTGCAGATCATTTAGGATATCCTGGATATCAGGGTGAAACAGCCTGCAGCCTTAAGAGAGATGACCTCAAGCATGTTCTGCTGACCTCCGGCTGCAAAACTGGATACCATGAGTGTCTCACGCAGGCATAGGCCTATGGCCACATCCCTAGCAGTGGTGCTGGCTATATCATAACAAAGTCTCTGGAGAGGAGCTTGCGAGACCCTCAGCTGAGAAGGCACAGAAGCCACTCCGGCTTCCACATGCTACCGGGATGGCATGGGCAATGGCCCGCCTACTCACACATGGGCATCCTGGAACTTTCTCAGGTTGAGCACATCCTAAGGACTATGACAGCCAACAAGTACTGTCAATGATAGGAGGGTTGAGCAGCGCCTAACTCGGCAATCCATGGTATGGAGTGGCATTGCCAACGCATGATAGCACAGTGCATAAAGCCATCCAAAGAGCCAAAGAACTTGTCGACGACCAAGACATTGTCACCAAAGGAGGCATCATCGAAGGCATGATGGCACAGAGCACAGACCTGTCGACGTGTTAGCTAACCCAGGATCCATCAATGAGAAAGACGGCGATGGAAAAGGCATCATCAAAGAAATGATGATACAGAGCACAGGCCTGTCGACGCACCAAGATGTCAAGGGTCCATTTGTAGAAAGGATGCCATCTATGGAAAGGGCTTTGGAGGCAAGATGGCACAAACCTGCAGACATAAAGCAGCCCAGGGTCCATCGATGAAGGGAACTGTCGATGGAGAAGCAACACCAAGGCTTACTAGCACAGAAGCCATGGATCTGTCGTCGGAGGAGGCATCGAAGGACAAGGCACAGTTGACGGCAAGCAGGGTTGATGGCAGAGAGTGCCCACTACCTCACACTTAGGTTGGGAGAGATTCAGGATCGGAGAACCCGGCCTCCTAGAGTAGACCTCACCAGGGTCTCAGGAAGAGGGTCCCAAGCAGCTCTCTCTAAAGGGTAAGCAGCCTGCTTGCCCCCTCACCCCAAAAGGACCCCCTACCAGAGAGTAAGATGATCCCGAGATACCAGCTGGACATAGTCCATAATGGCCTCAACTGGGGAAAAACAAGAAGGGGGATGCACAGCTCAGAGTCTGAGGCTCATGAGTGAAAGGTGGGTTGGAAGCAGTGATGAATGGTCAAGATACACAGAAAGATCAATAATTACAGTAGGTACATAATTTTCATATTTTATCTGTGTCAGTCTTCACCATTCATCACTGGTGGGTGATTACCAAGCCCCCTGAAGGGAACCTGGTACCTCCCGGAGGAGAACACCTTCATCCTCCTGTGGGGAGACACAGAAGGAGGAGACTCACAGGCCAAGTTAGGGCCTGTGATTGGTCAGGGTGAGACGAGGTCTCCCTGTGCCTGGGAGATGGAAGGTGCCCTGAAGCTCCCTGCCTCACCCTGCCGGAGAAAAGGCGGGTCCCCAGAAAGAGGAGGCAATCACCCCTACGCTGGCCAATGGTGACAATCTGAAAGGCTGGCTTGCTACCATCTGCCTAATGCAGATTGCTGTATCCACTAACCTGACGCCACCTCACTGGTATCATACGACACCCTTGCTTGGTGCTTCTCAAGTTTCAGGCCATTTGCGGAGAGGAAAATGGCTTGCCTGGTTGCCTCCGTATCAGGCACAGATGCCAGGATATGTCCTGCGTGGACCATAAGTGCCTGTTGTAAGCAGCATGATGGGCCTGATGCGCTGTGATAGATAGCGAAAGGTGTACTGAGGAGAAGACTCTCCCCTGCCATCAATCGAACTCCACAGAATCCACCACTGGAGGTTGGTCATGCCTTGGGCTTCTATGCCTGGAAGGAGTGTCCAGGAGCACTACACCCAAAGAGGGGGTGAGGTAGGGTTCCTGGAGACCCTTGGTGTACACAATACGTGCACCGGCAGTCCATCGGGGCTGGGGAAGGAATTGATGGATGCTGCCAGGCATGATACAGCGCTCGGAAAGGGGTAGGTCAGGCAGGCACCACCAGGTGATCTGCATTGAACTCGCTTAAGAAATAAACGTTGTCGTCTCAGGATTGCATCTTGCTACCCTGGAGATGTGGAGCTCGTCGACCAGCCCCGAAAGGAAACGCTGATAAGTGTCCGAGGACAGGTGAACAGAGGGATCCTCTTCCTCAGGGGAGGAAGACGAGGAGGCTGACGAGCCTGAGGAGTCAGAGTCTGGCTGCTGCTGCTGGGGGGACAGATGAAAAAACTTGTTCGCCCATGGCCCTTACATAATGGGGGAAAATCAGCAGCCGAGACCCTGAACTGTTCCCAGGTCAGTAGCCCCATGGCCTGGGAAGGAGGGAAGGGAAGGCAGAGGTAAAAGGGATAAATGCTTTTGCAAAAGAGGATGCCCTCTGCCAGGGCTAAGAGACCACACAGGTGATCCAGCACCCAAGAAGGATCAGCTGGTCGTAACAGTAATTGACCGCTCAACCAGATTGAAATAGTCAGGACTGAGCCCTGAAGGGGATTCCCCCTTGTGAGGCGATTGGGGGCACGTAGGTCCAGAAGGGTGGCCCCTAGCCTCCCACAGTAAGGTCTCACTCAGGGACAATGAGGGGGAGAAGGAAGGCTCAGTGCTGCAGCTCCTTCCCAAGCCCTGGAGGGCTCCCAGGGAAGACTGCTGCTCCTCACCTTGCCCCCTCACCCCTCCAGTCTCCGAGACAGACCTCTTCCTGAGCCAACAACAGGGCTCGACCACCTAGCAGCCCATGGGGCGCGGGCCAGTGAGGGAACCCTCTTCCTGGCTCCAGGCGACTGAGCGGCTCTGGGAACAGAGCCGGCCTGGTCACTGTGGCCTGAGGACTCAATCCCTCCTGGCTCAGAGTCCATACCAACACTGGTGGCCTCTCCGGTGCCACCATCAGCCCCAGAGAGGTTCCCAACATCGCAAGCAGCAGACAACCAGCTCTGAAGGGAAAGGAGGTTGGGAAGGCGCAGTGGTGCTAGACGGAGGAGAGCCTTGGGACTCCAAGGAGTCGAAGCAGCCAGTCTGATCTGCCTCTGTATCATCCTCCTCTCAAGAGGAGAGATCCAGAGGACCTACAGCGGGCCACCCAAGGCTTTCCTACTCCTGGCACTGCAAGCAGCACCGCAAGATGGCCCAGTATCACCTGCAGTGTTGCCTTGATCACCGGTTCTGCAAATGAGTCCAGGATCCAAGGCGGCTCCGAGGAAACCGCTGGGCCAGGCTTACCAGGTGCAGGCTGCGACACCGGGGGAGCCTTCACCTCCAAGGAGGTGATTGCCAAGATGGTGCTCCCAGTCTGGCCTCTGGGGGGTTGGACTGTGCCTCTGGCACCATAGAAGGGGCCTCCGCAATGGCGAGGCTTGAAGAGGTGGAGGCCCCCTCCTCCACAGCCTGTACAAAACTGGGAGGGGACCCAGAGGAAGGGTTAAGAGACCTGCATCTGGCATCCCATGTACAAGGCTGCCCTCTGAGAGTCAGCCGCATGTGACCGACCTTAAATGCACGGCTCTCGAGCAATCTGTGGTCCATGGAGAAGCAGGCATCACATTGGTCCATGTCATCTTCTGGGCCCAGGCAGGTCAAGCAACGATCATGTCGGTCCATAACGGAGTACTGCCGGCTGCAGGGACACCGATGCATGGGGGGGCCAGCCCACTTTGGAAGACTTTTTCTTGCCCCTAGGATGAGACATGATCAGATGGAAAAATGTACTAAAATTACAGATAAAGGTCTTGGCACCAATAAAAAGGAAAGTCTTACCGACTTCAATGATCCGGAGTGGATTCGGCGCCAAGAGATGGTAACAACCACGCAGAATTAAGGCTTTGGCATCAATGAAAACAGTACTAGGCCATGGTATTGCAGTTAAAATCTTACTTGCCCATGAGGTCGCTGTTCACTTGATGGCAGGAGAGGCAGAACGAGGTGAGGGAGGAGTTGTTGTCGTTACTGGCCATCCTTGAGCGCCACGCTGTGTCTGCCTTGAGGGCAGTGCTGTGCCGGCACCAGCTCCTCCATAAGAAAAAAAATTGCTCCCGCAGGATCCTGATCCTTCGGCCATAATCCACCAGTGATGAATGGTGAAGACTGACACAGATAAGATCATGTGTTGCATGAAGGAGAGCTTCCAACTGATCAAAAAGCATCAAGTGATTGAGGATTAAATTTCCTTTTTAATCCACAGTTAGGCAGCCAGCACTACTTCCCTGAAAAAAGTACAGTTATGTTGAGAGGAGCTCTACCAGCAGGCAACACCAGTAAGACTGAAGCCGCAAGGTGCCGGGACCACACAGAAAACTTCTAGCTAGCAGTCTATCATGGGGGACCGCCCATGCCAATGTCAAAATACTGATGTCCACCTATCCTATAAAGAGAGCAGTCCCCCAGTTCTACCTCAGTTCTCCCACAAGAGACCCTGAAGCAGGAAGCAAGAAGGAGAACTAAGATAGTTCCTCAGAGCTGAGGAAAAGCAGAAGAAATGCAAAGGAGAAGAAACTATCAGGAGAAAGGAGGGAAGGAAAGCAGTGCCTGCTACAAGAGCTCCTCTTGAAGATCTACTGTTACAGTAAATTCTTACATAACTGTACTAGGAGGGGATTATTGCAGCAGGCAAAACCAGACTGAGTCCCAAGCATTACCAGGAGTGAACACAAAGTCAGTCAGGAGGAAGCAGAGGGCAACAGCAGAAGGCTTAGTAAAGAAGGCACTGAAGGACAGTGAGCCTGAAACTGGCCCTACACCTAGAGGCAATGTCCAGACTGTAGTGTCAGAAAGTATGGAAAGAACTCCAAGTGGCAGCCACATATATGTCCGCAGCAGAAATATTCTTGAAACAGGCGATAGAGGCGGCTATACCTTTGGTAGAGTGGCCTTTTACCGCCCCAAGCAAGGGCTTGTACTGACAGCAGCAGTAAACAATGCAATTAGCCAACCATTTTGACAAACACTGCTTTGAAACAGGTGCCCCTTCTCTCTTAGGGGCAAACTAAATAAACAACTTGTCAGTTTTTCTAACAGTCTGGGTATGGTTAATATAATACTGAAACAGCTGATGGACATCCAAAGTATGGAGCAAGGCCACCTCCTGATTAGAATACTCAGGGAATGGTGGATGGCCTGGTTTAACATAAACTCAGATAGCACCTCAGCAGAGAAACTTAGGATTTGTGCACAATGACATCCTGCTCTTGTGAAAACTAAATAAAGCTCTTTACACATCAGAGCCTGAAGTTCGGAAATCCTCCAAGTGGAAGTAACAGCAACTAAAAATAATGCTTTGCACAGAAAGCATAGCTCCACTCACGGCCAGCTCAAAGGAAGGCAGAGTGAGCTTTACCAGCATGAAAAGAAGGTTCCATAGAGGGACGAGATCCCATCTGGAAGGCTTCAAATGCAGGATACCCCACAAGAATGTGTGGGAGACCTCCAGCTGGGTGACAGATTTGCCCTCAACAGGTACTTGGTACACAGAGATGGCAGAAAGGTGTACCTTAAGAGAGGAGTATCCCAGGCCTGAGTCAAAACAAGAGAGCAGGTACTCCAAAATCAGATTTACCGGACAGGTGAAGGGATGCAGGTGGTGGGCAGCGGCCTAGAGGAAGAAGCGCATCCACTTCAAGGCACAGGTGGCTCTAGTGGAATGTTTTCTAGCAGCCACTAGAACATCAGCGACCCTGGAAGAAACCCCAACGCGAGCGATAGCTAAGTCTGCAGAAGTCACACATGTAGACGTAGAAACTTGCAGTCTGGATGAACCAGGGTGCCCTTTTCCGGGATAGCAAGCCAGTGCACAGGGGCAAGGGTAACACAGGTTCCACTGCCAGCTGCTGCAGCAGGGGGAACAAAATCTGATGCAGCCAGTAGGGAACTATGAGAATCATCTTTGCCCCCTCTGACTGGAGCTTGAGAAGAACCCTCTGCAGGAACGGGATGGGAGGGAAGGCATACACAGGACCCTCCCTTCCAGGAGAGGGACAACGATCATGCCAGAAAACTCCAGGACCTGGATCGAGCGATCAGAAAAGTGGCAGTTTTGCACTGAGTGGGGACGAAAGGTCCAACTCAGGGCCCCTCCTGTTGAAGAGCTCCTTGACCACTGAGGACAGAAGTTCCACTTGCAAGCCCTCGCTCTGGACTGGCTTAGACTGTTGGCAAGGGCGTTTTGGTCACCTGGAACATTAACGGCTGAGAGTTCCAGGTCATGCCCGCTGGCCCAGTACCAGACTCTCATTGCTTTGCGACAAAGAGTGTATGAGTGAGTGTGCCCCTGCTTGTTGAGGTAGTATATTAGCAGCAGCTAGGGAAGAATGTGGGTCTGGAAGGCATGTAGAGCACACAGAATTACCCACATCTCCAGCACACTGATGGGGAACTGCTGCTCCATCTCAGACCAGGTCCCCTAGGTTTGGCGGTCATCTAAATGAGCACCCAAGCCCAGGCTCAAAGCATCCATAGTGAGAATCTGTTGGTGGGACACAGCCCAAAAGGGGACCCCTCAAAGGAGATTGGCAGGGTTCTGACACTACTCTAAGGTCCTCTTCACCGGGTCGCAGAATAGTACCAGCTGATCCAGATTGTCAGTACATTGGCCCCACTGGACCTGAAGGGACCACTAAGAAGCCCTCTTATGCAAACGGACCAGGGAAACTGTGGCTATAGCCACTGTCATATGCCCCAACAGGTGGAGGAACACTGGCTGGGATCTAGTAGTAGTAGTAAAAGGTTTATTTTAACCAGGATACAGATCTTACATTCACATCTTTAGGCCAAAGGCCTTTTTCAAGATTGTACTGACAAACACGTTATAAGTTTTTAAAAACACCTGGGCCCAGATATTCAAAAGGGTTGCGCCATGCGCAACCCACTGATGCGCCCGGGCGCGATATTCAAATGGCAATTGGGCCTGGCACAAATCCCGATGTGCCGGAGTGCATCAGTAATGTCTGCGGCGCAGGTGGGGGGGGCATGCCCATGCATAATCTGTACATCCCGATATTCAGCCCAGGATGTGCTGAGTCCATGCATGCGTAACCCCTACTTGCGCCCGCTACAAGTTGATCAAAAAAAAAGGAACAACAGCTGGCCACCCACAGGTGAGCTGCTGTATTACGAAGGCGCAACATGGCAGCTGCCTGTGAGTGTACCGAGCTCGGCTGCACCTGGCGGCGTCCTCCCCATGCTGTCGCGGGCATTTGTAAAAATAAAGAATCTAATATCCCTAGTGGTCAGTGGACCGCTCTCATGTCAGCGGGCATGTGTAAAGAAAGAATCCAATATCCCTGGTGGTCAGTGGACCACTCTCAGCCCGATCGCAGGCATGTGTAAAAAGAATCCAATATCCCTGGTGGTCTAGTGGACCACTCTCAGCCCGATCGCGGGCATTTGTATAAAATAAGTAAGTCCATTATCCCTTGTGCTCAGCGGACCCCCTCCCCACCAACCCACTGATCCTGCCTTCCTCCTCTCGGTCAGCGGTGGTTGGCAGCACCACCCGCCTGCGCCCACTGCCTGACACCGTGGAAGGCTGTCGCCCATTGGTCAGCGTGAGCCAATGGGCATGCAACCCATAGCACTACACATTCCAGATATGTGAATGGATCCATTCACATATCTGGAATGTGTAGTACAGTACAGAGGTGCATGCCCATTGGCTCATGTTGTGGACCAATGGGCGACAGCCCCACCATGGTGTCAGAGCGGTGGGGCGGCAGCGGTAGGGTGCTGCCACCCGCCGCTGACCGGGGCGGGGGAACAGGGCGAGTGGGGGGGGGTCCGCTGGACCACCAGGGATAGTGGACGTACTTATTTTATACAATTGCCCGCGATCAGGCTGAGAGCGGTGCACTGTACCACCAGGGATATTGGATTATTTTATTTTACACATGCCCGCGATCGGGCTGAGAGCAGTCCACTGGACCACAAGGGATATTGGATTCTTTTATTTTACATATGCCCGCGATCGGGCTGACAGCAGTCTACTGGACCACCAGGGATATTGGATTCTTTTATTTTACACATGCCCGCGATTGGCTGACAGTGGTCCACTGGACCACCAGGATATTGGATTATCTTTATTTTTACATGCCCGCAATCGGGTTGACAGCGGTCCACTGGACCACCAGGGATACCGGACACTATTTTATATTTACTGAAGCCTGCGATCGGGCTGTGGGGCATATTGTCGTGCTGTGCAGGGGGCATCGGTCCCCGACGGCGGCTGCCTGGCAGGGCACCAGGCGCAAGTTGCCGGAGATCGGCACACCTGCATGCAAATGGAGCCATAATGACATGCAAATGGCCCCATTTGCATCTTGCATACATTATGGCCCCATTTGCATGCGCACTTTTGAATATCGTGTTTGCTGCGCATGGCGCAACAGAGCTTGTGCTAGCGCATCCCCCTGCTTCACTCTGGCCATTTGCGCTGGTGTAGTGCCACTGCGCCATGCGCACTGCGGGTGGCCAGGGTGCGATATTCATTGATGCTGTGCCATGGCGCAGCTCCGTTGAATATCACCCAGTCAACGCCCCTCCGCAGTCAAGTTGCGCTGCGCCCAGGCTTGCGCCACAGCCTGGCACAGTTTGAGTATCTGGGCCCTTATGTATACAATATACAAATACATTATTGTCAACAATTAACACATTTAAAATCAATACACTAGTAATGTTAGACATCAACAGACTAATAATATCATTAATTCCTCTACCTATAACCCCCAAGACATCTCTATATCATTTCACCCATTGCACATGCATCTCTTTTTTTTTTTCTGTCCCTTTCTTTGCCGCTTCTGGCCGCCAGACATCAGCCCGGTCACGGTCCCCATATTTCCATCTCCATGTTGCTCTGACTCTCCCGGCACTCCTGGTTTACCTAGGGGTGGGGTCGCAGCACTGGCCCAGTGCGCAAATTACGTGTAACTAATCCAGAAGAGCCAGCCTGGAGGCTAATCAAAGCCGAGGAGGTTTCATTAATGGCGACCAGTTGCGTGGATTTTTACTGATTTATCCCCAGGGGCGGGATGTGCAATGACATCCTGCATCCGCCCGCCCCACCCTCTTAACGTGTAGGCGGCGATCCCGAGGTACTCCCAGTCTCGCCAGGAGTTCCTGTGCATCAGTCACTCACCCACCCTACCCCAGAGAAGGAGAGCAGTCCATAGGATGCTCAATCCTTCTTCCCGCCGCCCTCGGGTCCCCGGGTCCATTCCCAAACCCAGGTCACCGCATCACAAGCGGAAACTAAACACTGTGCTGGCAGACCAGCCCTCACTGCACATGCATCTAACTCTCAGTTCTTCTCTTAGGAAATTTACAAGCAAGGAAAATTTATAATCAATTTTCATTTGAATGTCATTTATCAAAGGGCAGCTTGAAGCGAGACTGCCTTAAATGTCATATGAGTAAAGGAATTTTTTATTTTTGGCCTAAAAGGTGTTTTAGTTTTTCTAACTAATATTTATGTTTAATGGTATTTCCTTCTGTTTTATCCATTAAATATTTAGGTTTTCCTGTCTTTAAAAGTTTGTGTATAAGTGGCCCCATTAGTTTCCTCCTATTTTCGGTGTTAACAATCCACGTTTTGGTACATGTCACAGTGGTGGTTTCTTGGATCACACGGAGAATAAATCTAGCTACACTGTTGCAGGTGACATCTACCTTTTTAAAAGGGATCTGGGGAAACCATAAATATATATATATATATATATTTATTTAAATTGTTTCACCAGGAAAGGTACAGTGAGCAAGAACTGCCTGCGTCTCCGGTGCTACCAGAGGGAGGGGTCAGCGGGAAGAGGACAAGGGTAGTCAGGTCCTGACATATATACATACAATTACAATCACGTTGAAAACATTTGACAGAAATAGTTGGGCTAGGTGACAATTTACCCTTACTTATAGTATAGTAGCAATTACATGAGGAAGTCATGCTTTATACCTTGAAAACATATAACTAGATAATACAGCTGCATATGTTTGACAGGAATAGGTGAGTGTGGATTAATACATATACCCTAATAGTCGAGAGCAACAGTTACAATGAGGAAATCCTGCTAAGGTATTGGGTTGTGGTATACAATGAGATAGGGGTAAGTACAAGCTAGCTAGCTCAAAAGTTGGGATCAAGTGTAGTAGTTGGGCGTGGTTAACAAAGCAGCACCATTGGGTCTACTGGGAGAAGAAATATAGGAGTGTCTGAGGTAGAATAGATTGGAGAGTTAGTTGCCGGAGCAGTTTACTGAGCAGTGGTTGACAAGGGCATAGGATAGTGAGCAGATAGAGGAAGAGTGGCGAATTTCCAGAGTTGAGGGAAGTGGTGAGAGAAGGCGGCCTGGCCAGCTTGGATCTGATGTCTGGGGACTAACAAGAACCAGGAGTCTAGGGACCTCAGAGCATAGGTGGGTGCCAGAGGGGGCGATAGTACGGAGGTCAGATACACTGGGAGGGTACCAAACCAGTTCTTCGAGATAAACTTGGCACAGTGTATTAGGCGGTGGTTCTCAAGGGAAGGGAGAGCAAGGGAGCAGTATAGCTCACAGCGGTGGGTGCGAGGAGGAGCGTCAAGAGCGAACCGGCAGAAAACATTAAAAAGGGTATCCAGTTTGGATAAAGCTGACTTGTGGGCGGCACTGTAAACAATATCACAATAATCAAAGGAGGGAAGTATCATCTTCTGGATACGCTCACGATGGACCAGATAGGGGAGGCTAGAACGGTTCCGATATAGAATTTCTAAAAGTCCGGCACTCACCACCACAATAAAACATGCTCTCACTGCTTCCATGCAATATTTTTATTCCATCAAGCGTAAACAAAACCTGCACACCTTAAGGTGGTGAGTGTTCGACTATCTAGAAGCACCCCAGCCTAGTGCAACGCTCTGCTGAGAAGAATTTGAATGGTTCCAATATAAAGCTCCAAGTTTGGGGTGGAGTTTTTTAGTATAGAGTCAGCATGGATCATGTAAAGTGAGGTGGTGGTCAAGCCAAACTCCAAGATACCGGAAGGAGGTGACGTCCTCTAGCTCTGACCCATCAAGGGTGTGGAAAAGTGGGAGGGAGGGGAGCTGGTCAGTCGCTGGGATGTACCAAAAGAAATAATTACAGTTTTTTTTAGCATTTAGAGAGAGCTGGTGAGAGATGAACCAGAGCTGGACTTTGTTAAAATCCGCCTGGAGGGTAGAGGCAACTGAGGCTGGGGAGGAGCCAGAAGAAAGTAGGACAATATCGTCAGCATACATGTGGATCGAGGAGGCAGAACAAGTTTGGGGCAGGTTATTTAGAAAAATAGAGAATAGGATAGGCCCAAGCACCGATCCTTGAGGGACACCGGTTGACATGGGGAAGGGATATGGCATCCGCAATCCTGACAGACTGAGTGCGATCTGTAAGATAGGCACTGAACCAGGCAGTAGCAGATGTGGAGAGGCCAGAGTCACAGAGGCTAGATAGTAACAGAGTGTGGGAGACTGTATCAAAAGCCTTGGCCAGATCGATGAAAATGGCAAAGGTGATGAGACCTCTATCCATTCCAGATTGGATGGTGTCAGTGAGCCTTAGTAAAGAGAAGGCAGTGGAGTGATCTTTCCTGAATCCGGACTGGTAGTGTGTGAAGAAATTTGAGTCGGCAAGATAGGAGGTTAGCTGGCTGAGCACTAAGTGTTCTTGCAGGGAGGAGGAAGATTGGCTGATAGTTTGAGGTGGAGGAGGAGGGGCCCCCTTTGTGGAGAGGGATGACAGTGCTGTGCTTCCAGGACAGAGGGGCAGATGCAGTGGCGAAGGATAGATTTAGGAGGTAGACAATAGGGGTGGCTATGGCAGAGGCCGAGAGGAACAGAAGTTTGGGGTCTAGTCCATCCAAGGAATTCCCATTTGAAGGGCTTAATGTTAGCTGGACTTCTAGAGCTTCATCTGGAGAGAATTCCCTGAAGGAGAAAATACCTGTATTTTGAGGTAGTTTTTGCCCTGTAGGTGGTGGAGATGGTGATATGAGGGGTAAGGAGGAAAGGAGCGAGGAAGTGCAGGTGGAGAAATGTAAGTTAAACTCAGCAGCAACTGAGATAGGATCCGAGAGTGTAGAGTTGTTTACACTAAGGAGAGGCGAGGGCTTGACCGCTGGGGGTGAGAAGAGGGAGTGCATGACCTTCCAGAATTTGGAGGGGCTATTAAGGTTAGATTGGAGAGAGGATCTAAAGTAATCTGCTTTAGCTAGCTGAGTTGCTCTAGTGCACATGTTGCACAGATACTAGTAGTGGGAGAGGTCCTGAGGTAGGGCTGAGGCTTTGAAGGCTCGCCATGCTGAGTCACGGGCATTCATACAAGCTGTGAGCTCTCGGAAGATCCAAGGCAGGTGGGTACTGCGTACCCTAGTACATCGTAGTGGGGCGTGGGAATCCCATATCTTAAGGAACGTGTTTTTGAATTGAGCACGTGTCATCTATCAGGTTGGAGGAGGGGGAGGGGAGCCAGTTAGCTAGGACAAGGTCATTTAGGAGGGGAGCGAGGTTTAGGGATGTGAACTACCGTTGTACTAAGAACTTAGGGGGGGGATTTGAGACAGTGGATTTTGAAAACAAGGTAGATGACATGGTGATCACTAATAAAGTCAGGGAGTAGGCCTGTTTGGATGACTTTGAGGATGGGCGGTCAGAGCCCAGTTGATAAGGGAGTAGTTACCTGATTAAAGGTTTAGGCGGGTGGGCTCAGTGATGAGTTGGGTTAAATTGAGGGTAGCGACATCCATCCAGGTTTTGTTGAGGGCCAGGGCTAACCAGTTTAGGTTAAGGTCACCCATAGCATATAATTCCCCAGTGGGTGCTCGTGAACTGATTTGTATAAGAAGGTCAGTAACAGTTGTGGCAGGGTGCCTGGTCGGCAGTAGATTCGGGCAACGAATATGGGCAGTGAGAAAGGTAGTGTGAGCTGGTGCAGCAAGAGTTCATACTCTTTAGGTTCAGTTTTAGAGAAGATTATTTCGTAGCGTATGTCCGAACTTATGAAGATGGCTACGCCGACACCTCTCGTGGCCCTGTCCTTGTGGGCCATCGTATAACCAGGGATTGCGACTGAAGAGTCGGGAATATTTTTGTTAAGCCAAGTTTCAGAGAAGATGAGGACATCAGGGGCATGTAGGGCAGCGAGAACTTGTAGCTGGTCGATTTTAAGTGGTAGGCTACGAATATTTAGGTGAAGGAGGCAGAGGCTTTTGTGGAAGGGGTAACCTGGCAGTTGGGAGGGGATGGGATGCAGGGTGGGGGTTCTGGCTGAGGTTGGTGAGGATGTGGTGGTCGAGGGTCCCGGATTTGGATTATGTCTCCCACAACAAGAAGGAGGAGGGTGAAAGATAGGTGTTGAGCTAGTATACGGAGGTAGCTTGGAACGGAAGAGCCCCGCTCCGAGTGGGGGCAAGGATGGACATTTGTGTGGGTAACAGGGGTGGGGCGAGAAGCAAGTAAGTGCAGGAGAATCCAGGAGGGGAAGGGCCTGATTAGGAAAGGGGGGTACGTATAGTGTAGTGTGCCCAGCTAGGAGTCAGTAGGAGAGAGAGAGAGAGAGAGAGCGCAGGGTTGGATTATGGCTACCATAATCAATGTTAGGGATTAAGTAACCGATTTACAATTGTTTTCGGCATTTTTATGTCAGTACAGAAGCTGGTCCTTTGAAAGGCCCCAAGTTTCTTATTTATTTTATCATATCTGTTATATGTACCTCAAATTTAAATCCCTGATCAACCCACACTCCTAAATATATATAATAGTGGACCTGCTCCAAAACTTCATGTTTTAATGTGATTATGTTTAACCCTTGTTTTAAATCCAATTCTCCCTTCCTTAATAATCTGTTCTTTTTACTATTTAATACTAACTTCAAGTGAGCTGACCAATTTTCTAATCCTAAGAAGTCAATCTGAAGTCCCCTTTCTACCTCAGAACAACACAGGCGGCTACAAACGCCACAGAAAACGGGTCCAGAACCAAATCCAAATGGTGCTTACAAACTGTTCATGTAGGTCGGCACCTCGTCACCATCTGCTTATAGATAAAAAGTCCACAATTGATGTAGCAGGATAAAAAGCCTTTTAATTCCAGATAGGCAAATCAGTCAGCAAACAGCAAGCAGGATACACACTGCCCCTCCCCACAGAGCCAAACGTTGCTACAATTACGCTTTCAAGGCTATGGTAATAGGGGTAATGCACCTTATATATGTTATTTAAAGGTAAAGTTTAAAAGTAATGTTCCCACCCTCAAATAAAACTCTATACAATAAATTTATTTTTTACTATTACCATAAAAGCAGGTATAACAATAGCTTAATCTAATACCAACATCTATATAAAACCACATTCATGTATGTGAACTATACAAAATATGCTTAGACATATATACATAAATACAATTAATTACAGAAACGGAGAAATTTGAAAAAATCATTTAATACTGGAGCAGCATATGACTTCATAATGTACTGCCAATAGGTTTCTCTCTGACGAATTTTAAGTCTGAATCCCCGGACCTACAAATACTTTTCAATAATTTGAAAACAAAAATAATGTTCCTCCCCTTAGAGTTGACATGCTGAAGGCACTAATACCATCAGCATGTGCTATACTCCGTACATACTGCCCTATTCTTTCTTTGAACTTTTGAGGTTTTTACCCACATAAAAGCTAGTGCATTTATTACAGCAGGCCAAATATACAACATTAGAAGTGTTACAATTGCCAGAAATTCCAATTTCATATTGTTTCCCTGTCACTGGTTGTTTAAACTTTACCAGTTTTTTTTGAACTTACAAAAACAGCAATTTCCACACTGAAAAGTGCCTTTTGGCAAAGCACTTGTTTTATCTATGCCATGTCTAATCATATCCCCACTGTAATGACTATGTACTAATGTATCCTGTAAATTAATACCCCTCTTATAAACAATTCTAGTGGGAGTTAAAACTAAATCTTTAATTTTATTTTCAACTGATAGAATATGCCAATGTTTTTTAATAATTTAATTAAATAAATGAACTTGTGGACTGAAAGTGGTAATGAATTTCGGAGCATCATTTATATGTACAGTATTTATGTTCTTTTTTTCTTTTGGATTTTGAATGTATTCATTTCTTGTGTTCTCAGCACGTCCCAATTTTGCATTCCACTTATGTTCTGCTTTTTCACATCCTCTATTAATGATCTTCATATTGTAACCTCATTCTAAAAACTTTTCTGTAAGTTCCTCTACACTTCTTTCATAATCCTCCTCATGGGAACAATTTTGTTCATCTATTTATCTATTGGCAGTACATTATGAAGTCATATGCTGCTCCAGAATTAAATTATTTATTTCAACTTTCTCTGTTTCTGTAATTAATTGTATTTATGTATGTATGTCTAAGCATATTTTTGTATAGTTCACATACATGAATGTGATTTTTATATAGATGTTGGTATTGGATTAAGCTATTGTTATACCTGCTTTTTATGGTAATAGTAAAAAATAAATTTATTGTATAGGGGATTTTATTTGAGGGTGGGAACATTACCTTTAAACTTTACCTTTAAATAACATATATAAGGTGCATTACCCCTATTACCATAGCCTTGAGAAAGCGTGAATTGTGTCGCAAACGCTTGCTCTGTGGGGGGCAGTGCGATCCTGCTTGCTGTTTGCTGACTGATTTGCCTATTTGGAATTAAAAGGCTTTTTATCTATAAGCAGATGGTGAGCCGGTGACACCTACATGAACAGTTTGTAAGTGCCCTTTCTACCTTGCTGATGTTTTCCCTTGTGCAATCAGAACTGTGTTGTGTGCATAAAGTTTAATACTAGTTTGGGCTGCAGTTTTCACTAGATCATTTACGTAAACTAAAACAGGGTTGGCCCCAATATGGAGCCTTGTGGAACTCCTCTAATTACTTTGATCTATTTAGAGATGGTGTCCACGAGTTGTACCTGTTGAGTTCTCTCCGTTAAGTAGGATGTAAACCAACCTATTGATTCAGAATCCACACCAAGAGACCCCAGTCTCTGGAGTAGAACCTTGTGGTCCATGGTGTCGAAGGCTTTAGACAAATCCACGAACACTGCGCCTACCGCCCTGCCCTCTTCTAACTGAGAAGAGACAAGATCTATTAGGTCAGTGAGTGCAGTGTCCATCGAATGTCACTTTCGAAAATCAGATTGGGACTCAGATGGCAGATGTTTTTTCTCCAAATAGTCACACAGCTGTTTCTGTACCAACCTCTACATTACCTTCAACACCGTGGACAACAGGGCCATGGGTCTAAAGTTTGTGAGATTTGTTGGGTACCCCTTTATGTACTGGAACAATTTTAGCTCTTTTTCCAGATAGATGAAAATTTCCTTTCAATTAAGCTCCAGTTAAATATTTTTGTTAGGAATAGGAGCATTAGAGAGGGCCTGCCGGAGCAGCAGTAGCACTACTGCTAGCGGCGCCAACCCGGGAGGAAGCTGGAGCCTCCTATGGACAGCTTGCTTCCCTGGGAGGAAGGGGCTACAGGCTGGTGCTGGACTGACCTCTGGTGGAGGCCAGAGGTACAGCAGCTCCGACCCCTCGTAGGGGGGGCGTGGTAGGGATGTTGGCGTACATGCCCAGAGGCATCGCGCAACCACAGCTCCAGGGAGAAAAGGGGAAAATGGAGCAGACTGAGCTCTTCCAGCAGAAGTGGTGCCCTTCACCACTCGATCTGCCAGGCCACAATGGGCGGCTGGATGCAACAAGAAGGATTTGGGGGTCCCTCCACCTCAACCCTGTCTGGGAGGCTTGGCCAAGGCTACATGGGAGCGCCTGACTGGTGGATCACAATCGAGGTGGGTCAGAGGTAGCTGGTCGGATCCAGGGTGGAAAATACAAGTTTAAAAAAAAAAAAGAAAGAAAAAAAAGAATAGGAGCCATTAAATCAACAGAGTCTTTTAGAAACCTATTTTCAATGGCATCTGAACCGCATGCTTTATGTATTTTTAACCTACATAGTTCCTTTTTGACCTCACTGCAAGTGATTACTTTAAACAGAAATCTTGGGATTTCAAAGAAAAGACTGGTAGAGGGTGCAGAGTCTGACTTTGAGTTACCCCCTGGGATATCTATGTCAGGTAAATTAACAAATGAGAATTTAAAATATTAGCAGAATCAGCCACATTTTGAAGCACCCAATTTTGCTGTGTTTGAATGGGTAGTTTGTTTATGTCTGGTTTCTCTAATGAGCGAAATCAGAGGCCAATATTTCCTAGGGTCCACAGTTTCAGAGATTTTAGTTTTATAATAATGTTTTTTGAGTTCCTAACCTTTGCTCTCTCTCTTTCTATTTCAGTGTGTTTTATATAGTTCTCAATCTTGTGTGTTTAATGTTTTGTTTGCTCTCCTCCATAGTCGATTTTTGATTCTTATCTCTTGTTTTAGCTTTTCTGTTATCCAAAGTGGCTGATTGTTTTTCACTCTAAGAGATATAAAGGGAGCAACTCACAAGCTTCAAGGAACTCTTTAGAGAGGCCAGAGTTGGCAAATGCGGGGGGGGGGGTTGTGCCATTTACCTACGGGACTCCCTCCTAGGCCTCCCCATCCCAAAGTCCCAGCTACAGCATGGTGCTCAGGCTATCTCAATAAAGGTCACCCCGGGCTCCTCAAGAGCCCCCCTTATCACCGCTGCCTATATTTCTCCACACCAGCAGAATCATGCCTTGCAATCTCTCCTAAACTACATCTCCTATCAACCTAGCAAAATGGAGCAAATTATAATGGGTAACTTAAACATAAACTGGCTCGCCAGCTCTGCGAATAATGCCAAAGATGCTTGTGCTGCGCTCAATCTCACCCAGCTTGTATCCTCCCTCACCCAGCTACTGGTAGTGCCACCCTACTAGACCTGGTACTCTCACACAGGCCCCATAAGATCACTAGCATGGTAGTACTGCTGAATGCCCTTCGTGATCACTGTCCAGTCGTTTTTTCTTGGTCATGTAACCTGGTGAAGCCTAAGCCTGTCTTCATCTCCAAGAGGAGGCTGCTCCCTGGTAACATTGCTTTACTTCGTGAGTACCTTGCAAACTGGGATTGGTCACCAATACAGCTGGCCCCCAATATTGACACTGCCCTCAACTATTTCATTCACTCATTTAACAGAGCATGCGATGCCTATGCACCTCTCTCCACATCCCTACTTAAGAAACCCAACTCTCCCTGGATCACCCCCCACTCTCATCGAGCAAATGCGTTCCAGGGACAACCTCTAGGACAGAGCCCTGGAGTCCGGGAAACATGCTGATAGACAAGCCTTCAGAGCTGCCTGCAACAAGTGCACCTGGGCTATCCGTAGTGTAAAGGCTGCATACTATAGGAATACCCTTGCCTCTACCTGGGGCTCTGCACGTAAGTTCTGGAACAACCTAAAGGAACTTAACGGTAAAACCCAGTCCCTGCCTCCCTCCCAGCTCAATACTGGTGGTGCAATCACCACTGACTCACAAAGTATTGCAAATGGTCTAAATGATGCTTTTTCAGATCACTCTTCTACCCTACCTGCCAATTATTTTGACCCCACTCTTGACCCCCCACCACTCTCCAACACCCACCTTTCTACTTCTGAATTCTCTCTCTCCGTCTGCTGCAAAGCCCTGTCTACTTAAAGCCCTAAATGGTGCCAGACATAGTAGCGATTCTCTTTATCTCAATCTCCTCCGCTCTAGTCTGGACTTTGTTCTCGCCCCCCTCACCGACCTTCTCAACCTCTCCCTCTGCCTTGGCCAGTTCCCCCAAGCCTGGAAAAAGGCACTCATCACCCCCATACACAAGAGTGGTGATTGATCCTCCCTGGAAATTATAGGCCAATCTCCACCCCCAAAGCCTTGGAAAAGATTGTTGCTGACCAAATAACAGATTACCTCATCGTTTCACAACCTCCTCTGTATGGAGCAGCATGGTTTTCGCCATGGTTTCAACACCACAACTGCCCTCATAGAGTTCTCCACCTTCCTTCACTAAGCCCTGGACAAAGGACCTTCGCTGATGCAGTCTTCATTGATTTGTCAAAGGCCTTTGACATGGTCTGCCACCCTCTTCTCATTAACACCCTCACACAACTTGCTTTCACCCCAGGCCCTGTAAGCTGGGTCACCAACTATCTCACTGCCCAAACCCAATGTGTAAAAATCAACACTATCCTCTCTAGCCCCTGTCAGGTCTGCTCTGGAGTTCCCCAAGGCTCTATTCTTGGACCACTCAGTTAAGAAGGGGGATAAAACCTTTTATAGGTTCATCAGGGAGCATAGAAAGACAAATAGAGGGATAGTGAGGCTGAATAGAAAGGACGGTGGGGGGCAGAGAGGGACAGTGAAAAAGCAGGGATACCGAACGAATACTTTTGCTCAGTATTCACTAAAGAGGAGGAGGGGGAGGTGCCTAATCCAAACAACAGAAGCACTCTGGATAGGGGGGTCGATCCCAGTCCTTTCACAGAAGAAAGAGTTTTGAAAGAACTCCTAAAACTGAAGGTGGACAAAGCAATGGGGCCTGACGGGATTCACCTCAGAATTCTAAAAGAATTAAGGGGAGAACTAGTGACACCACTGACTACCCTTTTTAACAAATCATACGAGGGTGGTGTGGTACCTGTAGACTGGAGGAAGGCAGATGCGATTCCCCTTCACAAAAGTGGGAGCAAGACAGGCAGGAAACTACAGACCTGTCAGTTTGACCTCTGTGGTAGGGAAAGTTATGGAATCTCTTCTGAAGGAAAGAATTGTTGAGTACCTAGAGGAAAGTGGGGCACAGGACCCAAGGCAGCATGGGTTCACAGCAGGAAGGTCATGTCAGATGAATCTAATTGATTTCTTTGACTGGGTGACCAAAGTAGTAGACCAGAGAGGGGCTGTGGACATGGCCTACCTAGACTTTAGCAAGGCATCTGACACAGTCCCACACAAAATATTAATAATCAGATTAACCAGCCTGGGAGTGGGTCCCAGGGTGGTAGCCTGGGTAAAACATTGGCTGGACCACAGGACACAGAAGGTAATTGTAAATGGAGTCCACTCTGAAGAAAGAGGGATTACTAGTGAGGTACCGCAGGGTTCAGTACTGGGTCCAGTCCTTTTTAATGTCTTTATAAGTGACATTGCAGAGGGACTGGAATGAAAAATATGCCTCTTTGCAGATGATACAAAGATCTGCAACAAGGTTGATACACATGGAGGCATGGAAAGGATGAGAAGGGCCTTGGAAAGGTTGGAGGAATGGTCAGAATAATGGCAGCTTGGATTCAATGCAAAGAAATGCAAAATAATGCACCTGGGAAACAAAACCCAGGGAAGATTACACAATTGGGGAGTAGAATAACAACAAAATGTAAAGGGACCTGGGGTAATCATATCAGATGACCTTATGGTTAGCAAGCAATGTGAGGAGGGCTGGGGGTACTGGGATGTATAGGGAGAGGCATCACCAGCAGAAAACAGGAAGTTGTTATCCCTCTGTACAGACAGTTGGTGAGACCCCATCTGGAGTACTGCATCCAGTTCTGGAGACCACATCTCCGCAAGGACATAGACAGGATGGAGGCAGTTCAGAGGAGGGCAGCTAAATGGTGCAGGGTCTGCAAGAAAAGCCATACGAGGAGAGACTAAAGGAGCTTAATATGTATACCTTGAGGAAAGAAGGAGAGGGACATGATAGAAACGTTTAAGTACCTCAGTGGAATCAACAAAGTCCAAGAGGGTAGCATCTTTCAGAAAAAGAGATGTGCAAGAACAAGGGGACACAATTTGAAGATAGAGGGGGGACGGCTCAGGGGCAATGTGAGGAAGTATTTTTTCACAGAGAGGGTGGTGGACTCATGGAACAGCCTTCCTGAGGAGGTTGTGGGGTCTAAAACTGTGGGAGAATTCAAGAATGCATGTGACAGACATAAAGCAATTCTTGTGGAGGGTAGGAAGAAATAGGCTGTTGGTTAACTAGGATCTGCAGCTTATCCTGTAGGTAGGGATATGGGCAGACTAGGTGGGCCAAGCGGTCCTTATCTGCTGTCAAAATCTTTGTTGGTATGCTTATGCAGATGATGCGGGCCTCTTCGCATCCCACTCCGACCCTGCCCAACTCCAGCTTGCTCTACAAACCTCTTTTGCACAGACCGAACAGTGGTTCGTCGATCACAGGCTCATAATTAACCTTAAAAAAGACAAAATCCCTGCTCTTCACCCGCAACCAGAACAAACTCAAGGGCTCGGCACTGTCCGTTCAGTCCTCTCCCACCACCCGCTTGAGCAGGTTACCTCATACAAATACCTAGGCATTTCTTTGAGTCTGCCCTCACCTTTTGTGATCACATCCATACCCTCTGCACTGCCATTAATACACGCATAGGCTTACTTTACCGGCACAGAGCCTGTCTCCCCCCAGAAGCACTAAGACTCGCCATCGACTCATCAGTCCTATCCCTTGTGAACTATGGACTTCTGATATACAGTGCAGCAGACACCACCACACTGGGCAGTATCAAGCTCTCAATCAACAAGGCCTGTCAGCTACTCACAGGGGCTGAAAGGCTCACCCACACTTGTACCCTTTATTCCTTGTCAAACCTCCTCACCTTTGATGAGCGACTACTGTACCTGTACTGGACCAGTATGCTCACCCAAAAAATCCGCTCTGGCCTGATCCCCTTCCCAGTCTGTCTAAGTTGGTCAGCAACTCCTCACCTACTGTCTCCACCCGTAGTGCTACAAAAAACACACTATTAGTCCCTAGGGTCAGGACGTCCCTTGCTCAAAGATCCTTCTGGTACAGAGCCCCCACTTGGTTCAATACCCTTCCTTCTAGTATCACATCTGAACACAGAATCGGTCCATTTAAATCAGCCCTCTGTAACCACTTTTTCAACGCCCGTAGCTGCAACTGCAAATAACGCAGCCCCCCTGCTGGTCCTGTCCCAACCAAGTGACCTCTATCGCCCTCACTGTATATGTATCTATGGGCTTCTCCCTCTTGCTTAGCTACAATCATGTATAGGCCAGTACCTGCTAATTGAGCTTTTCTTCTCGCTGCTATTGTATAAATTTTTTTTTCTGTGTATAACATAATATATGCATCACTGGTTTCTCCTTCCTGCTTAGCTACCACCATGTATAGGCCAGTTTGCTGCAAAAAATTACATTTGTCTTGCTACTATTGCCTACACCTTCTGTATACGATGTAAATTTCTGTTTTGTTTCATGCACTGTTGGCTGTCTTTCCACCCACTGTATATATTACCTGCCCTGTTTTGTATTTCTGTACGATGAGGAGCCTTTGTAAATGAGTCTTTGACTCAAAGAGTTGCAATTCCGATACAATAAATAAAACATTTTAGGGAATATCTTTATAGCCAGATCCAAGTCTGGGATAAGAAAGAGTCTGTCCCATTTCATAGTTGCTAGGTTATACAAAAGTAGCTCTTTACTGTAGGTTTAAAGGATCTCCTCCTCATTCTAGGATTATTTACTGTTTTTTTATGTCATACTCTTCTGATAGTTCACACTGGCAAGTGACCGACAGTGGTTGCCTAATATAGGCTGATTTACCTGCACCTCATGGGCTTCTATATTTGCAGTTATAAACAGCAAATTGAGTACATTACCATTTCTAAATAAGTCTGTTTTCCTTGTTTGGGTCAGTATGACCTGAGTCAGATCGAGCGGGCTTAGGCTCTGTGACAGCGCATCACCTCTTGGCTTGTCCCAGGCCGCACTGAAATCTCCCAACACAAGCAACTCGAAGCCCATAGTGAATTTCTGCAATAGCTGAGACAGTTCATTAAATCCTCCAACCTTCACCTTTGGGGAAGAGTAAACTAACCCCACAACTAAATTTTTACTAAGTAAATGTGTCAGAATAACCTCAATCTAATTTATAATCCCAGAGTAAATAACCTATGTACTTCCCAGTTCCCAGCTAGTATATAAGAGAATACCTCAAAAGGTGAGAACCCTGTGTACTCCTGTGGGACTTCCCTGTATGCAAATAGGAGATGAGGCAAATATTTGTCCCAGTCCCTTTTGTGCTGGTCATCAAAAGTCCTTAGCATGGTTTTAAGGGCTGAATTAAATCGCTCCACCAGACCATTAGTTTGAGGATGGTATGGGGAGGTTTTGAGCTGCCTTACCCCACACTTCACCCACAAACTACTCATTAACCCAGACATGAAGCTGGTGCCCTAATCTGTCAGTATCTCCTGGGGAAAAGCCACTCGGCTAAATATTCCCAACAGTGCGTCATCCACCGGTTCCACCTCAGTGGATGATAGGGCCACTGCCTCTGGGTATCTTGTGACATAATCGACTACCACCAGGATATACCACCTACCAGTGCAACTTGGGGTGCTTAGTGGCCCCACTATGCCTACAGCTACCCTCTTGAAGGGTTCATCAACAATGTGCAGGGATACCAGAGCTGCCTTGGCCTTGTCCCCCATTTTCCCCACCCTCTGACACTGTGGACAAGTTCTACAGTAATTTGCCACATCCTTGCCGATACCAGGCCAGAGGAAATTGTTGGTCAGATGCTTTTTCGTGCATCTCACACTCAAGTGGCCTGAAAAGGGATATAATGGGCAAGGGATGTGGCCTATCTGGATTTCAGTATGGCCTTTGACACTGTCCCCCACAGAAGGCTGGTGAGCAAGATGGAAAGCCTGGTGCTGGGTGGGAAAATAACAAGATGGGTGGAGACCTGGCTGTCAGGAAGAACTCAGTGGGTTGTGCTCAATGGGGTGCACTCCGCGATGGAGAGGGTGAAGAGTGGAGTGCCACAGGTGTCAGTTTTGGATCCACTTCTCTTCAACATCTACATCAGGGATATTGCTGAGGGTTTGTGGGGGAGGGTGTGCCTATCTGCTGATGATACAAAAATATGCAATGGGGGGTGGAGGACATGAGGGAGGACGTAAAGATGCTTGAAAAATGGTCTGGAACATGGCAGCTGTAATTTAATGCCAAAAGATACGCTGTGATGCACTTGAGGAGTAGGAACAGAAGAGCAGGGTACACCCTAGGTGGGGAGGAAATTAACGTAACAGAACAGGATAGGGATCCAGGGATCATAGTCTCCTCGAACCTTAAAGTAGTAATCCAATGTAGCCGGGCGGCAGGAAAGGCCAATGGAATGTTGGCATACATAGGCAGGGGCATTACTAGCAGAAAGAGAGAGGTAATAATACCCATTTACAAAGCTATGGTGAGGCCACATCTGGAGTATGGGGTTCAGTTCTGGAGGCCTCATCTCCACAAGGATATAAATGCGTTGGAAAGCGTTCAGAGAAGGGCAGCCAAGATGGTGCAGGGTATGCAGGGAAAGTCATACAAGCAGAGGTGTAAGGAGCTGGATCTGTACACGCTGGAGACAAGAAGGGAACGGGGAGACATGACTGAAACTTTTAAATACGTAAAGGGGCTCAATTAAGTGGGAGAAGAGGGTTTACTTAAGAGGAAGGAGGGGGTCAAAACTAGAGGGCACAGCCTCAGGCTGCAAGAAAAAAGATACAGGGCAAAGTGAGAGGGCATTTCTTCATGGAGAGGTTGGTGGAGCCCTGGAACAAACTACCAGGTGGAGTGGTGGGGGCTAAATCGGTGGAAGAATTCAAGAGGGCATGGGACAAGCATATGAGGCTGAGTATCGGGGAAGGCAGGGCTAGCAGGGAGGGGGAGATGGAGTGGAAAAAAAGGGCAGACTAGATGGTCCAGTATGGTTCTTTTCTGCCATCAAGCTTCTATGATTCTACGAAGGGCCAAAAGCTGCCGGCGGTGAACCTTAGGGACAACCAAATGCTGGAGCACTTCACCATCTAGCCATTCCCCTGCTGTATAGTCTCTGTACAACAGCCCATTGTCCCAGTAAACTGACTCTTTACCCCCCCCCGAGGGCCCTCAACCCTCTTAGCTATTTCCCTCGGGTAGGAGCAGTCCACTGCATAGTGCTCAGCTCCCTTCATCTGACCCTCCCAGCTCCCCTTCAGAAGGAAGTCCTGTGGGCTCCTCCAGTTGTAATTGGGGCTCAGGACTGCTGTTTCTAGCCAGCCCCTCCCTTGTGTAGCCACTTCCTCAGCTGTTGAGTGAGGGGGCTGGACCCAGTTGAGTTACCCCTCTTCACCCTCAGAAGCTTGCCCTTTTGCCTGGCTGTGGGTTGCAACACACTAAAGATTCCCTGTGGTTAAAATCATTCCCCATGATCATATCTGACAGTTAAGAGCTTTAAGAATGCTTTAAAAAGGCACTTATTCCATATTGCTTTTTCAGACGTTGGTGATTTTTAGCTATATTACTGCTAGCACAATTTCTTTGATTGTGCTACAAATACTTTGTTTATTATTATTTATTGTTAGTCTTAAGTTTTTCCAAAATTGTACAGCACTTTGATCTATGGAATTGTGGTTATAAATAAAGATTGATTGACTGACATTTACAGGGAGATCCTCTACAACCCCCACCTCCTTTTCTCCATGGCCCCCCTTCCAGCTCAGGAAGACCCGTGCCATTGGTATACCCTGTGACTCTCTGGAGCTTGGAGTATTGCTTTGGCAGCATCTGCTCTGCCCAGATTAGATCCTGCCTCACCAGGGAGATGTAAGCACCTGTGTCCGTCAGTCCCTGGGTTACTGTCCCATTAACTACAACAGGGTGCGTATGCTTGGAGGAGGTGTGTGGTTCCTCAGGCTGCACACATCCTACCAACAGATCAGTGCTATCTTGATCACTCCCTTCCCCAGGCCTTTGCCTCTTAACCATTTTCTGAGGGCAGTTATAGCTGAAGTGTCGCACTTGATTGCAAATATGACATTTCCTGGGCCCTGTCTCTTGGGTCTCTTTAGAACCAGAGGGTTCTGCTTTGGGCTCAGGTGCAGGCTGATTTCCTTTTGGCTGCCCCCCATGGGACCCCTTAGAACCATGTGCTGCTAGACCACCATGAGACTTATACTGTGTGAATGGCCTGCTAGCCATGTACAGGTCAGTGCTTGCTGCTACGTCCTTTGAGGAGCTGCATGTCCTGTCTAGGAGCCATACATGCAGATCCTCAGGCACAATTTTAAGAAATTGTTCCCTCATAAACAAATCTTTGATTAGCTCCACAGTGTCTGCTTTTGCCCCATCCACACACCTGTCAAGGTAAGTACACAATTGAACCTGCAATTCTACATAACTGTCTTCCGGGCTCTTTTTTAACTCCCTAAATTTCATTCTGTAAGTCTCAGGAGTTAATTCAAAACACTTTAACAACACTGTTTTAACCTTATCAAAATCAACGTAGTCTTCATCACTCATTTTAGTAAATGCCTTCAAAGTCTTCCCCTAAGTAAGGGTGTGAGATGAGTTGACCACGAGGCCCTAGCCAATTGAAATTGCTCAGATACTCTCTCAAACGACCTTAAACATAGATCAAGATCATCTCCTTCTCTAATCTGAGGAAACAATTTAGAATTGCAAGAAATGCAAAGTTATGCATATTGGAGCCAAGAATCCCAGGACAGAGTACTACCTGGGTGGAGTCCGAGTATCTGTATTTCTGAAGGAGAAGAATCTCGGAGTGATGGTCACTAGTGACCCGAAGCACTCCACGCAATGCAAGAAAGCAGCAGCAAAGCCAAAGATACTGGGATGCATATCTAGGGAGATCAGTAGTAAGAGAGAGAGGAGGTTATACTGCCCTTGTAAAGGTCACTGGTAAGGCCAAATCTAGAGTATGGAGTGCAGTACTGGTGCCCACACCTCAAAAAGGACATTAACCTGCTGGAGAAGGTCCAGAGGAGGGCTACAAAGATGACAGTGGGTCAGCAGGGTAAGGCATGCGAGGAGAGGCTGAGGGCACTGAACATGTATTCCCTGGAAGACAGGCGAGAGAGAGAGGGGACATGACCGGGACCTTCAAGTACTTGAAAGGGATAAATAAGGTTGATGAGGAGAGTCTCTTTAAACTGAGTGGCAACCATAACACGAGGGGGCACATTCTTAAGCTGGAGGGTTTCAGGTTTAGGAGGGAGGTCAGGAAGCACTTCTTCATAGAGAGGGTGGTAGACACTTAGAATGCACTGCCAGAAGAGGTCATCTCCTTGAAGACAGTGAGCAGCTTTAAGAGAGGCTGGGACAGGCATAGAGGGAAGGTAATGATCATGGGTAGGGAGGTTGGGAGGAGTGGGGAGGGAGGGAGGGCAGGGACAGTAGCTCAGCTGTGGACAATGCAAAATGAGCAGACTTGATAGACCAAATGGCTTTCATCTGCTGGCTTCTTCATATGTTTGTATATAATTAATTTTAGCTTCATGAGCAAAACTCACTCCACCATTACTCACGTTTTGCTGGTTGCACAGGGTCATGATTTCCCTCTTGTGCTGCTGTCTCTGGATTTCATGCCGACGTTCTTTTTCTCTTTCCTGACATTCTTTTTCTCCATCCTGATGTTCTTTTCCTCTGTCCTCCTGCCTTTTGGCCTCCAGTTCTTTCTCTGCATCCAGTCTTTGTGCCTCTGCATCCAGTCTTCTCATCTCTGCTTCTGCTTCCAGTCTTTTTGTCTCAAGGCCCCGCTTTTTTGCCTCCAGCTCCTTGTCTCACAGCAACAGCTGCAGCTGCAGGGTGTCAAGCTGATTTTGGGGGGTCCACTGCACCAGCTTCTGACTCACCCTAATGACCTTCTGCTTCTGGTCATGTGCCACCAAGGTGGCTATGAGGTCTGCCTTTTTCTTCTGTTTTAGACCCTCCAGCTGGATCCCCTTTTCCTGCACTTGTCACAAAGCTGTTGCACAGTAAGTGAGTCGTACTCCATTGAGCTCATTCTCTCAACCTACACTAAACTGTGCTAACTAGAAACAAAAAAAAAACAGTTGTACAAGTGTATTCTCTTCTATATCCTGTTTCGTAACTGCTAAGGTAAAAGTTCCACTGGCAAACTCCGTATTTCAGTGTGTTAAAAAGTCCACAGTCACCCCACCACTTGCCAACCAATTTGTGACAGCCACCTCTCTCTCTGGGCTGAAACAGCTTTCAGAAAGGCGTCTGTCTTTGACTATCCACTGCCACCAGCTGGGTCCTCCAGCAACTTACCGTCCCACTTACACAGAACTGGGAGGTCAAACATGCACTTGCACAGACAGCCTGGTAGTGTGTCTCTCGGGTTTTTGACTCAGCCAATGGAAACCATAAAATACTTTAGAAATAATTTAAATCACAGCCATAACTGTTGAGTAAAGAAATATCTTTTTACTTAACAGCAGGTCAAAAGTTGCATTACAGGATATACATGTCTAACACAAGAAAATAACACTGTTACAGGAAAAGTAAACAAATGTTTTTAAATAACAGATGACAAAAAGAAAAAGGCTATTACTGAGATAAGCTCTTCTTCTTCCCCTCCACTATCCATAAAGATAAACTTATAAAATAGGCAAAGAATTTCAAGCAATCTGATTGGTTGTTAGCCATGCATTAGATGTGTCTAATGCACAGCTAAAACTAGAACCCCCCATTTAGAATACACAGGCTCATTTTATAAGTGCAATAAGCCACTCCAGGGATGTGCATTAGACAGCTCTAATGCACACCCCATCGTGTCTTATTGCTTACTGAATCCTATGCTATCTGTCAGCTCCCCGGACATAGTTAGAAGAGTAGGCTCAAAGCTTAACCTCTCGGATGTAACTCCAAATGAACCCTACTTGTAACTCATTCTGCCCTTTTTATAGGCTCCCTTTGAATATGTAATTCTTGTCCCCCTTTGAATGCACCAGCCATTTGCCATATATATATTTAATTGCACCAATCCATTTGAACACCTATAGGTGTTCAGTTATATTCATTTAATATTCAGTTTGTATTTGAGTAGTCCAACCCTTTCAAACTCTGTGTGAGTGTGTGTGTGTAAGTGCCCTCCTCCCTCTTTGTCATTCTCTCTAAGATTTACAACCAGAATAACACCTTATCTAGATACTGCTGGGCAGTGGAATCCCAGTGTGTTTCTTTTTCAGAATGTTAGAAAAATCCCAGCCAAAAATCCAGGTAATTAACTCCCTCCTTCCCATTTCTGTCACAGGAAGTACAGCTCCTGTCACGCTAATGAACAACTGTAACAAGCCAGTGCCTGTAACGAGACCGGTGCAGAAAAGGAGTGCAGCTGGCAGGGCGTCTCCATCTGCGGCAGCCATGATCAACTAAGTACTGTTCTTCTCCTATTGTGTGGACGATAAATAAGCTGTTCTCTGGTTCTGACTTCGGCATTACTAATTATTTGGAAATTGTGGGGAAATAAAAGAAAAAAAATCATAAATCTCACTGACAGCTTTACATGCTGTGACCTCAGTCACTTGCTATACCTGTACAGTACAGTTACGCAAGAACTTACCATAACAGTAGGTCTTCGAGAGGAGCACTTGCAGTAGGAAATGACCATAAGGACTGAGCTGCCAGGTGCTAGGACCACACAGAAAACTTTTAGCCAGCAGTATTCAGTGGGGGAACTGCCCCTGACATCGGCACACCGACGTCCGACCTATGGTATAAAAGAGGCGGTCCCTAAGCCCATCCCCAGTTCTCCCACTGGAGACCCCAGCATGTACAGAAACTGGAGAACCAAGGAGGTTCCTCTTAAATGAGCAAAGCAAAAAAGCTGCGATGGAGAAACAACTATCAGGGGGAAGGAGGGAATGCAGTGCCTGCTGCAAGAGCTCCTCTTAAAGATCTACTGTTATGGTATTTTTTTTTTTTACCCCCATTTTCTCCCAACTCTGCCTGGAGGCACACACATGCCGCAGTACTGGGACACCCTCCCACTGCTTGCCGCTTGCTCACCTGCACTTCCCACAGACCTCCATTCAGGGGCAGTGGAACTATGGCAGGCGACAGAGTCCTCCCCGGGAGAGGGGAGCTGCCTTATGACAGCTCACTCCTGCCCACCCCCCATGCTGGCTCTCTGATGACCCAGGCTCGTTCTCAAACTGCTGCTATGGTAAGTTCTTACGTAACTGTACTATCTTACTTCGAGGGAGCTCTTGAAGAGGCAATAACCATAAGGACTGAATCCCAAGCAGTAGGGGAACAGACTCAGTCAACTGGGAGGAGGACAGTAGCAGTCCTAGGAACTTTGGTATAGGAGGCCCTGGAGGACTGCAAGGCCAAAACCGGCTCTACACTTGGAGACAATGTCTAATCTGTAATGTTTAATGAAAGTATGGATAGAACTCCAAGTGGTGGCTGCATAAATGTCTGCAGCACACACATTTCTGAAGGAGGCAGTGAAGGCAGCAATAGCCGTAGTATAATGACCTTTGACCTGGTCTGGCAAAGGCTTGTCGAACTTATGGTACCAATAAATGCAATTAGCTAACCACTTATGTAAACACTGTTTGGAAACAGGAGCCCCTTCTTTCCTGGGGGCAAACAAAACAAACAACTGGTCAGATTTTCTGAAAGGGCGGGTGTGATCCAGATAAAAATGAAGCACCTGATGAGCAGCTAAAGTATGAAGTAAAGCCTCCTCTTGATTCAGATACTCAGGAAAATAAACAGGCAGGTGGATGGATTGATTCAAAGTAAACTCAGGCACCACCTTAGGCAAAAACTTAGATTGGTCCGCAAGGATATCCTGTCTTTGTGGAAAACCAAGTAAGGCTCTTTATACATTAGATCCTGAAGCTCGGTAATTCTCCGAGCTGAAGTAATGGCAACTAAAAACAACACTTTCCACGACAAAAAGTGCAGCTCGTAGCTTGTGGCAGGTTCAAAGAGAGGAAGAGTGAGCTTCTCCAAAATAAACAACAGATCCCATAGCAGGACTGGATCCCTAATGGGAGGTTTCAAATGAAGAATGCCCCGCAAAAAGGTGCAGGACAGGTTCAGTTGGGCAATATTTCTGCCTTCAATGGGTACACGGTATGCAGAGATGGTGGAAAGGTGCACCTTGATAGAAAAGTAACCCAGACCAGAGTCTGAAAGGGAAAGTAGGTACTCCAGAATGAGATTTCCCAGACAGATAAAGGGGGTCTAAATGCTGGGCGGTAGCCCAGATGAAGAACCGCTTCCACTTCATGGCATAAGTGGCTCTGGTGGAAGGCTTCCTGGCAGCTACTAGAACATCTGCCACCCTAAAGGAAACCCCAAATCGCACGATGGCCAAGTCTGAAAGAGTCACGCATGGAGATGAAAAGACTTGAGGTCCAGGTAAATCAGAGCGCCCTGGTCCTGTGAGAGCAGGTTGGAGCAAAGGGGCAGAGGAAGAGGAGGTTCCACTGCCAGCTGCTGCAACAACGGGAACCATATCTGTCGCGACCAGTAGACAGCTGTCAGAATCATGTCCGCTCTCCCTGATTGCAGCTTGAGAAGAACTCTCCGCACAAGCGGGAAGTGAGGAAAGGCATAGAGAAACCTCCCTGTCCAAGAGAGGGACAATGTGTCTCACCAGAAAACACCAGCCCATGGATCTAGCGGGCACAAATTGGGCAGTTTTGCATTGAGTGGGGACGCAAAGAGGTCCAACTTGGGATGACCCCACCTGTTGAAGAGATCCTCGACCAAGGAGGATAGGAACTCCCACTCATGAGTTTGGAACCTGGATGGCTTAGGCTGTTGGCCAGGATATTTTGGATGCCTGGAATATGAACTGCTATTAAAACCAGGTCGTGCTCTATGGCCCAATGCCAAACTCTCATGGCCTCCCTGCACAGAGGGTACTAGTGAGTCCCCAATGCTTGTTGATATAATAGACTACTGACTGAATCAAAAGAGGGCCCGAGAGGAGATGAGGCTAAAAGGCCCAAAAGATAAGGAGGACTGCATGCATCTATAGCACGTTGATGTGGAGATACTGCTCCTGCTGAGACCAGGTCCCTTTGGTTTGATGATCTGCCAAGTGGGCACCCTAGCCCAGACAAGACTCATCTGTTATGAGAATATGACTTGGAGATTCCGCACAGAAGGGAACCCCTCTGAGGAGGTTGGAGGGGTTCATCCTCCAAGGCAGTGTTTGCCACACAGGACTAGAAACTAGGATCCCTTGTTCCAAATCATCCATGCGCTGGTCCCACAGGACCTGCAGGGTCCACTGTGGCACCCTCATGTGCAGGCAGGCAAGCAGAACAGTGACTATGGCCACCACCATTTGCCCCAAGAGTCTGAGGAATTACCTAGTCATGACTTGGTGCAACGAAGACACCAATTGGAAGCAACCCACGATTCTGCTACTGCAAATCAGCAGACCTTGAGGTTTATTTCCCCTGTTGAAACTGCTGCCTGGGATCCTCTGAAATCCAGTTCATTGCAGGGCCCAGAAATCTACAGAAACAGCCAAAAGCCGTATACCCCCTCAGGTGTGCCGTGCCCACCTGTGGCTCAGACCTCGCCGCCAGAGGAAAAGCCACAAGCTTGTTCTTGGACGCAACCCACGATTCTGCTACTGCAAATCAGCAGACCCTGAGGTTTGTTCCCCCTGTTGAAACTGCTGCCTTGGATCCTCCGAACTCTGGTTCGTTGCAGGGCCACTTTCAGCACCAACACTCTGATTGGAGGATCTCAGTTTCACGGACTTCTTCCTGCTCGTCTCCATTTTACCTTGCTTCATTAGAGATGTTTATCAGCGCTTCTGACCCTGAGACTATCCTTTTTTGTAAAGCAAGAAATCTTCCCTTTTTTTTTTTTTTTTTAATTTCTCATTTGCAAATTATACGACAGAGCCACTAGAGGGCTACAACAGTTGTCTCTTCTGTTAAAGAGGAAACACTTTATATTTACTCCTTCCTCTCCTGCTCCAGTGGACCTGGGATACCTCTCTTTCTGAGGACCATCCCCAGGATTTTTCTGCCTGTTTCTCAGGCCAAACCGTGGTCATCCACTAAGGTTGCAAGACTTAGAACGCCTGCCCCCACTCTCATTCCATACTGGTGGAGCAGGGCCAGAAACAGAAACGAAAGCTGCAGACTAAGCTTGCCACACTGGGTTGGAGCCTTGAATCACCTCACTGGCTCAGCTGAAAAGCACTGCTCCACAGTTAGGTTTGGCGCCAAAATCACCTCTCAGTCAACAAAGGATTCTGAACTTATGACACCTGATCGCTGATTGGTTTAGGCTTCCAGTGACTCTCTTGGGATTGGCTGGCACTTGTCTTTTAGCTCTCCACCTAAATCTCTATAGCCATATCATAATTTCTTTTTGGCTACCTTTGCGCCTCTGCCTAGCCCTCTGTGTGATAATTACACTCACTTGTGTAAACATGGCTCATCGTTACATGTTTGAGATGCCCCTATTACTTCTGCTCCTACTTTGCCTTAACTGGGTTGTTATAACTTTCCCAGGATCCTATCCCTCAAGTTCTTCCAATACCCTACATGCTGATTTCAGTTTCTCTAAACTAATTACTGCATCTCAACCTATGCTTGCTTGTAAGCACCTCCTATTCTCTAAGGGATGCACCTTTTATGCAGTGACCACACTTAAAAAACGCCTGCTGAGTCAAGCAGTTCCTTTACTGTTCGGCTATCGAAAATTATGGTTCCTCGCTATCTTAGCTATCCTTCTTGCAGGGGATGTTGAAATGAACCCAGGTCCACATGCCCTCTTCTCCCCGGCTGACATCTCTGCAATTTCTAACAAAGGGCTTTTCATTGCTCATATGAGCATCAGAAGTCTCTCCCGAAACGTCAGTGATCTTGAGGCTTGGGTGAGTGTCTACAAACCTGACATACTCTGTTTGTCTGAAACGTGGCTAAAGCCAACTATCCCTGACTCTGTGTGCTCCCTGACTAACTACTGCCTTATCCGTAGGGATAGGCTCTCCTTAATGCGTGGCAGAGGGGTTGCCATGTTCTATAAAGATCATCTAAACATCACAGACACCCTGTTCTCAACATCCTCCGCCTGTGAGTCCCTTCATGCTACTCTCACCCTGGGAGGCAAGAAACTCCACATTGTCTGTGCCGACACCCCCCAGATGGGGGCACTGTATGTCTGCAGGACTTACTTGATCAGACCTTTTGCACTCCAAACATAATGAGGTCATTATATTGGGTGACCTTAATCAAAATTGACTACGGACTGCCCATAGCACACTGCTCTCTCTGGTACAAAATTATAACCTCCACCAGCTGTTAATGGAGAATACCAGAGTTACTCCTTCACTAAAATCCTCTTCCCAAGCCGGCCCGCCGGCACAGCGGTTGGATTTCCGCTTACGACGCCAGCAACCCGGTTCGGAACAAGCTCGGTCGCTGGAGGTCCGGGGGGGGAGACAGCTTGAGCATCCCATGACTGCTCATTGTCTTCAGGGAAGGAGGGCTGTGACCCAGTGTTGGGCGACCGCTGGTGGAGGCCAGGGGTAGGGCAACATGTCGGGGTCATTGCTGGGTGGTGCATGGCAGTTGTCGGCTCTTGCCTTGACGTCCGGATGTCATGCATCTTCAAGGAAACCAGGAAAAATCGCTCGCTGGCCACCGGATGATGGTTCTCTGCTCTCCGAGTGCCTCCAGCGCCTTCCCGGGGCCTCCTTCTCCTTGGCAGCATCCCCGTGCTCCTCAGAGGAGGGGGACCCACCTGACGAAGGGATACGCTGGGATATCCTGGGGAGCGGCTGCAGTACGAGGACCAGAGGAGGACTGGGTAAGGACAGTGGGGCTGGGGGGAACTTGTGGAGCCCGAAGGAGTGGGGGACCAGCGAGCACGGGAGCAGAAAAATAGATCAAAAAAAAAAAAAAAAAACACCTTTTCCCTTATTGACTGGGTACTGGTAAACCATCTGGATCATGTACAGCAAGCAGGTATCTTGGCAGATTCGCTTACTGATCATTCCCCTGTCTTTTGCATCTGGAGTACTGAGGCTGCTCTATCCCCTCCACCACACTATGTCACCTTTACAAATTTCGCCAACCTGGATATTGAGGCTTTTTGTCATGATGTCTTGAGTATAAACTGCTCTGGTTTTTACCTTTCCCATAATGTTAAGTCTGCACTAAGTATCTTCCTTAATGAATTCCTGGCCCTCCAGAACAAGCATGCCCCCAAGGTGACATGGAGGGTGAGGGCTAAACAAACAAGATGGCTTCACAAAGACTTGCTGAAAAATCTATGCTCTAGGGACAAATGCTGGAAAAAGTACAAAGCCTTGGGGCTACAATCTGACTATGCTACCTACAGAACCCTACGTAACTCCTGTAAAAAATAGGTCAGAACAGCTAAGACAACCTATTGTAAAGAATTGCTGCTAAGCTCTGCTGGGGACCCTAAGAAATTATGGGCCAATGTCAAGACCTTTCTCGGTGCGTCCCAGTCAACTAGCACCAGTGACATGGTATTAAATGGAGTACACTGCAATGATTCCAACACCATTGGTAATTCCTTCAATCAAATGTTCTCGGACCTGTCTCAGTATACCTCTGCCTTCCCATCTCCCCAGGCAGGCTCTCTGCTTGCAACATCAGCACAGTCCACTACCCTCAGCTACCGTTCCCAACAAATGTCTAAAAATTCTCCATTCTACTTCAAGGCAATCTCAAGGACTGAGGTCTTAAAATTATTACGGACTGTCTCTGACAACACTAGCTCTGGATCAGATACACTTGAGCCTCGGCTCCTGAAACTAGCAGCACTATACAGAACCTCCCCTCTGGCCAGAATTTTCACCTTGTCTCTCTCTAATAGCCAAGTTCCTGACCTCTGGAAGATCGCTCGTGCAACGCCAGTCCTTAAAAAATGTGATACCAAGGAGATTACTAACTACAGGCCTATAGCCATCCTATCGGTCCTAAGTAAAATTCTGGAAAACCTGTTGCAAATCAAACTGTTGATTACCTCACAAAGTACAACCTTCTTTCTGACACACAACATGGCTTCTGTAAAGGTCACAGTACCTCTACAGTGCTTCTCAAATTCACTACCAATGTGCTTACCAGTATGGACGCTGGCCAGCTGACTGGGGCAGTTTTTATAGACCTTACAAAGGCCTTTGATCTTGTTGATCACCCCTTGCTCCTCTCCACTCTTTGCAGTCTGAGCTTTTCACCCTCAGTTGTTGCCTGGTATGGAAGCTATTTATCAAATAGAACTCAAACTGTGAAATTCAACTCCTCTTTATCTGATGGTGCTACCATCAATATTGAGGTTCCCCAGGGCTTCTTTTCTCACTTTTTATCAATAAGATAGATGAGGTTTTTCTTTCATGCTCATTTATTCTCTATGCAGATGATCTTGTACTCTATTCAAGCTCTGATAAGGTCGCCAGCATAAATGCATCTCTTTCTTCATATTTTACAAATGTCCAAAATTGGCTTTCTGCACATAAGCTTGTACTTAATGTTAAGAAAACCCAAACAATGTTACTTGGATCTGCCCCTAAACTTAGGACATGTCAAACTCCCCTACTGGTGCAAGACCACAGTGGCACACAAATAGAATGCGTTACATCTTTTAAGTACCTTGGAATTCTTTTGGACCAATCCCTGGACTTCAGCCTGCATATACAATCTGCATGCAAGGCAGTGAATGCTAAACTGGGGGTTGCTTACAAGTCCAGTTTCATGTTGACTCCCTCTGCTAAACTTGCTATTGCCTGAGGCATATTACTCTCTGCCCTCACCTATAGCATGCCGACCTTTGCTGCCACACACAAAACCATCCTTCATAAGTGGGATGTCACTTAATATCTGTCGATATGCCTCCTCGTCACCACGGCTTAAGCACCACTGCCAAACGTACAGGGACCTGGGCTGGTTATCCCCCTCAGCTTGCCGTCAATACTCTCTGGGCTCCCTGATTGACTCTGTACTCAGAAACCAGACCCCTTCAGCGCTTGCAACATTGCTGGTACCTCAAACGTCCTCCTATAGACTGCGATCGGTAGATAAATCCCTGCTGAATGTATCTAGATGTAAAACATCAAAAGGCTCTGTTGCTTTCAATCACTCTGTTCCTAAGCTTTGGAACTCTCTCCACCAAGCACTTCTAATATCTGGATCTCATGACAGCTTCAAAAAGGAGATGCGCTTCCATCTATCCCTTGCTGATCCCTGCACTTGTTTTAATCCTCCCTAATCCACTCACCCGCCAGATGCTGCCTGGCCTAACTTTAACTTTCCTACCTCATAGCACTTTTTACCCTTACTATCTCCTTGACAGCTAATCTACCCCAACTCCCACCCCCCCACGCACACACCTGAGCCTTGTTTTAGAGGCCGTGATAATATATCTTGCCCAGTCAGGAATTTGCCCTTGTCTTGTTTCGCTGCCTATTTGAATCTTCACTGTTGTGACTAATTTTAATAATATTTCTTGCTGCTATGTTGTGGTATCTCTTCCTAGACTGTGTAGGTTTTCTCTGCCTAAAAATTTTATGTGAATTTTATTGATTGTTATTGTTCTGGCTGCATGTATTCATTACTACTAACTGTTTTGACCTATGCTATTGTAATTTCATTGTACTCATGCTATGTACCTGTCTTTGATTGTTGTACTCTCTTGGGTCGTGCCTGAAAATAGTCAATTCATGGCTAGTGCACCTACCCAGTTAACAAAAACTAAATAAATAAATTGGGCCTGTGCTCTCAGGCAGTCTGCTCTGTCTGGAGGCAGGAAGGCCTTGCCATGAGCCAAATCCAAGATTGCTCCAATGAACTACAGTCCATGACCTGGCCAGAGGGAGGACTTGGGCAGGTTCAGGGTGATGCCCAGCATCTTAAACAAAGTGATGGTGATCTCCATTGTCTGGAGCAGCTGGTCTCTGGAGGGGGCCGTGATGAGCCACTCATCAAGGTAGGGAAAGACATAAAGACCCGGTCTCCTGAGGGCCAGAGCCACTACTGCCAAGCACTTGGGGAAGACTTGAGGAGCCAAGGAAAGGTCAAAGGGTAGAGCTCTGAACTGGCAGTGGTTCCCCTGGAAGCAAAAGCGTAGAAACCTCCTGTGGGGCTGGAAAACCTGGATGTGGAGGTGGTCATCTTGCACATCCAGGGAGCAGAGCCAATCTCCTTGATGAAGAAGGGGGAGAAGACCCTGAAGAGTAACCACCCTGAAGCATTCGTATTCTATGAACAGATTCATGTGGCTGAGATCCAAAATTGGTCTGAGGTCGCCAGTCTTCTTTGGGACTAAGAAGAAATAGGAATAGAAACCCTTTCCCCTTTGATTTAAAGTAACAGGTTCTATGGCCTTTTGGCTCAGCAGTGCCTGGATATCCTCCTGGATAAGGGCAATGTGATTTGGAGGATAGTGGGAGTGCAAGGGAGGATTGTCTGAGGGTACCTCTTGAAATTCAAGAGTATGTCCCCTTTCTACTAGTTGAAGCACCCACTACCCCGAGGTCATTTGTGCGCTATCTTTCCACAACCATCAGGGCTTTCAAACGTAAGCTCAGGCAGCACCTTGCTGCAGAAGACAACTGTGTCTACCGCCACTCATGATGACCAAAACATCTCCCCTATGTTTGGACCACCTTAAAGCTGCAGCACTTAGTGTCCCACCTTCACCAAGGGATATCAACCTTGCAGCACTTTCTAGTGCCTCCCCCGTCTACCCCCTTCCTCCCCTGTGCACCCCTTCCCCTCCCTGTCTCTGCCCTCTCGCCCCCTCCATGTCTGTTGCTATTCTAGCCTCTTTTCTTCCTTAAGTTCTGTTCTCCCCTTACGCAGGCATACACCTCTCTCTGACTCTGAGCAAGGAAGAAGGAGACTACAGAAGAATACAGGAAGTTCCTGTCCCAGAACAGGAAGGGTGAGTGCTGTAAGGGAACACAGGCAGTAGGAGAAAAAAGAAAACAGGGAGGAGAGAGTAAGCATACAAAGCAACAGGAGAGGGCCCACAAAATAAGACATTATGGGATTGGTGCAGTGCAATGGCTGTGGGGCAGCAGTCTTCCGGGAGACATTCTGGAGGCTGCAGTGCTGCCCTATTTGTAGGTACCTCTCTGGTCTGAGAGAGAAGGTTGCTTGTCCCCAGGCTGACTTAGCTAGGATTAGTGAAACCTCATCCCCCACACAGGGACCACCAGGGCCACCGCCGCTACCTCAGAGGTTGCCAAGAAAGAGGACCAGTTGGACCAAGGTGGGCTCAGGGAGGGAGAGGGTGGTGGAACAGAGGCGCATTCCTCTAGTTGTACCTCTCCACAATCCATTTGCTGTTCTGGCAGAGAGTGGCTCCTCTATGGAGGCATCTGCAGTGGAGACCAAGGAGGATTCTGGGAACCTCCACAAAGGAGACCCACAGGAGGGTGGCATGGGACCCCACTGGGGAAGGAAACAACTCCTGGTGGGGGACTCAATTGTTACGGGGTAGAACTGGGGAAGGAAGGGGAGAGGGGGGTAAGGTGCCTGCCTGGCGCTACAGCTTGGAAGAACAGGGAGCGAATACTCAGGATCGCAGAAGCAGCTGCACGAGGGAGGGAGCTGGATGTCACTGTCCACCTAGGGAAAAATGACCTGTCTGGGAATGGGATCAGAGCAGTGCAAGAGGAGTTTGAAGAGTTGGGGAGTGGCCTTAGACAAGTAGCATGTACGGTAACCTTCTTGGAGGTACTGCCTGTCTATGGCAAGAGTGATGCTAGGGTACTCCGCACCATGGGTTCAATGAATGGTTCAAAAACTGGTGCAGAGCTCAGGGTTTTCACTTCATTGGGGACTGGGAGTCCACCTGGAGGGATGCAGGCCTACACTTGCGTGATGGTCTTCATCTGTCCGAGACAGGAACTAGGATCCTAGGTGATAGGTTTAAATGCTTAATTGGCAAGCATTTAAACTAGCCAAGGGGGAGGCACTGAAAACGAGCAGGGCAAACCCAGCCTCCCCCCACAAAACACAGTAGTTATTTTTTTATTTTATTTATTTATTGATGTAACCCCTCACCCCTGCCTTTTTGCCAAAATGACAGGTGGCATGCTGTTGCAGCTGACAGCAGTACCTGGTGGGGACTGGGTTCGGGGAGGATGAGGGATGAGGTTACTCGGCACAGGGGGAACCTAGGTTTGACTACTCTGCACAGGGGCACCCAAGTAAATCCGAACACAGGAAGCAATAACTGTAATGTCCAGAACCAGGAATGGGATTCTTCAGTGTGGCTTTTATTCACATACTAGCTGAACAAAACAAAGCATAGACGGACCCCCATGGGGCTACATTTCCTGGTAATGCAGATTAGAGACTACAGAACACTTATTCACCATTTTCAGCCCTCAGGCTCTGAACCCACCAGGCACACAGCCCGGACTTGCACGCAGCTTTGGGTACACAGCCCGACTTGTACACACACTTGGGTTTTCCCCACGGGCCAGGCTCCCCCGCCGGCCACTTGATCCACGGTCCATTGGAAGAATGAACCAATTATCCTGTCATGGCTCCCCACACCACTTAGAGTTGGCGACTCCTAGAGAGAATTTTTCCTTACTTGTTGTGGCTCCCCATACCACTTAGAGTCCACGACTCCTAGAGATATTTTTTCTTACTTGTTGTGGCTCCCCACACCACTTAGAGTCTGCGACTCCTAGAGAGAATTTTCCCTTGCAACCCCATGTCTGGGTACTTCCCCCATCACTGGCCAAGTGCATGAGGCAAAGTAGCAACCACAGCAGAAAACCACAGAGGTGGACCTGGTTACTAAAGATGGGGGGTTTGCCCACCTCCAGCTCCCACAGCCCATAGCCGGGCCATTTCTCTGGTAAAACTGAACCATTCCTTTGCTGAACTTCTAAATGTAAATTAAAGGGTAGATGATCTGGTGCATCTCCTCTACATATTACTTGAATCACACAACACTCTAGCATTTGACACTACTATACTTGTTTGGCCCATTTCTCTAGGCTTCCCAAAATGTAACGCAATCCCTAGATTTTCACACATGTCCCAGGGTGAAGAAAACATTTTGCCCTCTTAGTCAGAGCAGACACTGACCCTTTAGTTGCAGGTGCCCCACAGGCGACTCACAAATCTTCCATCTTTCAAAATAAATGTTGAACTAAACAGGCAGCTTTTCTTCTACTTGGCAGAATTAAGGGGATTGCCCCAGGAATCTGCTAGGGATCTTTACATCCCCCACCGAGGAAGGGTCACTGAGACCCAAACAGCGTTCTCCACCACTTGAGCACACCTTCACTCCTTCACTTACTGAAGACAGACTGGACACTGACTACTACCCTTTGAAAACTCCCAACGTTCTATCTAACTCCCTCTGCTGCAGATTCCAATGTGGCTTATGCAGCTGCGAAAGTTCTATTGGTGATGTCATCCCTCAGTCTCAGCTGAGACTGAGAACAGAGTGAGACAGTGCGAAACCCATTTAACTGGAGTTTCACAAGCTGCCTTCCCTGCCTACCACTAGGTCTTACTGGGATTCTAGTAACCCAGGGTAACAAGGGGATTACATTGAAATTTCAGATAACACCTTTGAGAACAAGATCATTTCACAGGTTCCACGTCAGACGAACAATACATACTGGAAAACTATGAGACGGAGAACAAACAAAACACAGAATTATACAAGACATTACAAGAGTGTATAACTAGAGAAGTTCCAATACATGTGGCATTGTACAATGTATGCCATGGTGCATAATTTGATTAAAACTTGTAATTCAAAGGGTCATATTAGAGGGGATGGGGTCTTATGAAATGACCCTTTACAGGATAATGACAAAAGACTGCCTAATATCTAATAATCAACAAGGTAAGAGATGGCATCAGCCCAGGGGCCTCATCAGAGGTGAGAAGCTATGGGACAAAGCATTTTAAAGTGAGCAAGGGAGTTCAGGAGATATACGGGGGGAAGGGGAAGCCATAGAGGGGTGAGGGGAAAGAGTGGAAGGAATCAAGAGGAAATGTGAAGGAGAGTGATTAGCAACTTAGTACAGTTATTTACATGCTGAGAACAGTTATGCAGGAGGTCAGGATAGCATAAGGTTAGAATAAGTGCTGGTCACAAGAAGGAAGGTTATTGGAAGAAGTCACAACTGGCATCAGCGACTAGCTGTTGCTTAAGTTTAACCTTGAAGGAGCCCAAGGTGGATGATGAAGTGATGTCATGGTGCAGCGAGTTCATCCATAGCGGAGCACAGTAGGCAAAGGACCTTTGTTCCAGAGAGGTATGACAGCAGGGTATGTTAAAAATCCGGCTAATAGAGCTTCTGGTGCAACGATGGTTGATAGAGGGGGTCATAAGCTTTTGCACTCCTGGGGGTATTTTGCCTAAGCTTGCTTTTTTGGACAGTAAACACGTTTGGTACATGAGTCTACCTTTGAATTGGAGCCAGTTAGCCCGGGCGTACATGTCACAGGTATGGGACAGACGGGCTGAGCCGGTAACATAGAAACATAGAATTTGACGGCAGATAAGGACCGCTTGGCCCACCCAGTCTGCCCATTTCCCTACCTACTGGATAAGCTGCAGATCCTAGTTAACCAGCAGCCTACTTCTTCCTACCCCCATCCCCCAGAACTGCCTTATGACTATCCCATGCATGCTTGAATTCCACCACTGATTTTGACTCCACAACCTCCTTCGAAGGCCGCTCCATGCATCCACAACCTCTCTGTAAAAAATACTTCCTTAAATTACCTCTGAGCCGCCCCTCTATTTTCAAATTGTGCCCTCTTGTTCTTGCACACCTCTTTTTTGAAAGATGCTACCCTCTTGGACTTTGTTGATTCCCTTGAGGTACTTGAACGTTTCTATCATGTCCCCTCTCCTTCTTTCCCGAGGCTATACATATTAAGCTCCTTAAGTCTCTTCATATGTCTTCCGTGCAGACCCTGCACCATTTTAGTTGCCTCCTCTGGACAGCTTCCATCCTGTCTATGTCTCTCATGAGATTGGGTCTCCAGAACTGCACACAATACTCCAGATGGGGTCTCACCAGCTGTCTGTACAGAGGATAATAACTTCCTGTTTTCTACTGGTGATGCCTCTCCCTATGCATCCCAGTATCCCCCAGCCTCCTTGCGCCCTCTCACATTGCTTGCCCGTCTTTAGGTCATCTGATATGACTACCCCCAGGTCCCTTTCCATTTTGTTGTTGTTAGTATCTCACCCCCATTGTGTACTCTTCCCTGGGTTTTGTTTCCCAGGTGCATTACCTTGCACTTCTTAGCATTGAATCTAAGCTGCCATACATTTGACCATTCCTCTAACCTTGCCAAGTCCTTTCTCATCCTTTCCACCCCACCCTGTGCATCAACTCTGTTGCAGATCTTAGTGTCATCTGCAAAGAGACCTATTTCCTTCAGTCCTTCTGCAACGATGTTATAAGACATTGAAGAGGACCGGTCCTTAATACTGAACCCCTGCGGGTACCCCACCAGTAACCCTCCTTTCTTCTGAGTGGACTCCATTTACTATTACTCTCTGTGTCCTATTCTCCAGCCAATTCTTTACCCAGGCTGTCATCTTGGGACCCACTCCAGGCTGGCTAACTTGCATATTAATCTTTTGTGTGGGACTGTGTCAAATGCCTCTAAAGTCTAGGTAGGCCATGTCCACAGCCCCTCCCTGATCTACTACTTTGGTCACCCAGTCAAAGAAATCTATCAGATTCGTCTGGCATGACCTTCCCGCTGTGAATCCATGCTGCCTAGGGTCCTGTGCCCTCTGGCCTCTAGATACTCGACAATTCTTTCCTTTAGAAGTGATTCCATCATTTTCCTATCACTGAGGTTAAACTAACAGGTCTATAGTTTCCTGCTTCTGCCTTGCTCCCACTTTTGTGAAGGGAATCACATCTGCCCTCCTCCAGTCCTCGGGTACCACCCCATCCTCCCATGATTTGTTAAAAGGGTAGTCAGTGGTGTCACTAGTTCTACCCTTAGTTCTTTTAGAATTCTGGGATGAATCCCATCAGGCCCCATTGCTTTGTCCACCTTCAGTTTTAAGAGTTCTTTCAGAACCCTTTGTTCTGTAAATGGGCGGTATCAACTTCTGTATCCAGAGTGTTACTACTGTTTGTTTTATGTACCTCCCTCTTCCTTTGTACATACTGAGCAAAAATATTTGTTTAGTATCTCTGCCTTTTCACAGTCTCCCTCTGCCCACCCTCCTCCCCTTTATTAAGCCTCACTATCCCTCCTTGGTCTTCCTTCGCTCCCTGATGTACCTATAAAAGGTTTTATCCCTTCTTAACTGAGTTGGCTATCTTTTCCTCGGTTTGGGCCTTTGCTGTTCTGACTGCCTTCCCAGCCTCCTTTGCTTTAACTGATACAGTTCTCTGTCCTGCTCCTTCTGACGATTCCTTGTACTTCCTGAATGCTTCTTTTCTCTTGAACCTTCACTGCCACTTCCTTTGAGAACCATAGTGGTTTCTTACATCGTCTTGTTTTGTTTATTTGCTTCACACAAAGGCCTGTTACCTCTGTGATGGCAGTTTTTATTATTCCCCATTGTTCTTCCACCCCTCCTTCCTGCCCATTTGCTAGTGCATTCCTTAGGCACTCACCCATTTTGGCAAAGTCAGCCCTCCTGAAGTCCAGTACTTTTGTCTTTGTATGGCTTGACTCTATTGCTGTGTTTATTGTGAACCATACTGTTCGATGGTCGCTAGTTCCCAGATGGCTACCCACTTCCATCTGTAATCCTCTCACCATCTCCATTTGAGAGAATCAAGTCTAATATTGCTCCTCTCGGTGGGCTCCAGTACTAGTTGTCTAAGGCATGCCCCTGTAGGGCATCTAGAATAACTACACTCTTCAAGTGGCAGCTGCAACTGCACTCCAGTTAACATCTGCATATTCAGATCCCCATCAGCAATATCTCCCCTTTTTCTGCCATTCTAAGTATACTTTCTATCATTTCCCTGTCCATTTCCTCCCCCTGAGAAGGGGGTCTGTATACAACCCCTGCGCGTATTGTGGTGCCATTGCCTGTCTCCAAATTTACCCACAGTGCTTCTTCTCCTCCCTGTGTACCTTTTTGTTCTGTTGCTTTTATTCCTTCCCTTATGTAAAGAACTACTCCTCCTCCTCTTTTACCCTCCCTGTCCCTCCTGTACACAGTGTATCCTGGTATGTTTATGTCCCAGTCATGGTTTTGTGTGTACCATGTTTCTGTGACTGCCACGATATCCAGATGTTCTTCCTCCATCAAGGCCACTAATTCAGGAAGCTTGTTACCCAGACTACGGGCATTAGTACTCATTGTTTCCATTTTTGATGGCTTTACCTTCCAGTGCAGCATCCCCACTGACCGTTCTACCTCTGTCTTTTCTCATTTAGTACCCTGTTTTGTAGGAGAGGCTGGGATTTTCCTGCTGCTTGTCAGTGCCTCCCTTTGACTAGTTTAAAATCTTGTCAATGAAGCATTTAAACCGATTGCTCAAAGACTTGTTCCTTCCTGGACAGATGCAGACCATCCTGCCAGTATAGGCTGGTGTCCCTCCAGGTGGAACCCCAGTCCCCAATGAAGCCAAACCCCTGTGCTCACACCATTTTTTCAACCATTCATTAAACTGCTTGGTGCCAGTTACCTCGCCTCCCCATGCTTTTGACAGGCACTTTCTGAGAAGGAAACTGTGTGTGCTACTCGCCTTAGGTCCCTCCCAGCTCTGCAATGTCCTCCTGCACTGCTCTAATCTCATGATGAGCCAAGTCATTTGTCCCTAGGTGGACAATTCACGCCCAGCTCTGGAATCCCTTGCAGCTGTTCTCGTGATCCTGAGGATGCGCTTCCTGTCCCTCCAAGCCATGGCACCAGGCAGGCACCTTACTTCATTTTTCTCATCTCCCCCCCAGTTCTATACCCCTAATAATTGAGTCCCCCACCAGGAGCTGCTTCCTTTCTCTTTGGTGTCCTCTGCCTCCTTTCTGTGGGCCTCCCTTCTGACAGTTATCATCAGTCTTCTCTGCGGGTACACCCATAGGGGAGCTCTCACCCACCGCTGCGATGAGTGCCTTCCTGTCAGCAAGATACCCTACACAACAATTTGACAGAGAAAGTACCCTGCTAATCAAACAGAGAAAAATCCAGACATCCAAGAGAGAGAGAGTTTAGTTACAGATAATTCGTCCAAAATAGTATATTCCACGCAGCTTCTCAGTTGTTCCCAGCACTCCTGTACACAACCTGGAAGAAGATGGACTTCACACAACCTGGAAGAAGATGGTAAGGAGCCGGTATGCTTGTTGAGTGCAGTTAGAGACGTAAACACCAAGGTAGAGAAGTCAATAGGGAGCAGGACAGGGGTAAACGCAGAAAAAGGCAGTAAGGAGAGAGATGGGGCTAATAGGGTTAAGGCCATCAAGAAATGGAGGGTGATCAGAACCAATGCTCGTAGTCTGTGTAAGAAGCTCCCTGAACTAGTGGCCTTGATGGAAGAGGGACACCTGGATGTCATGGCAGTCACAGAAATATGGTACACTGAGAACCATGACTGGTATGTCAACATACCAGGGTACACAAGCTACAGGAGGGACAGGGAAGGCAAAAGAGGAGGAGAAGGAGGAGTAGCTGTCTTTGTAAGGGAAGGGATCAAAGCAACAGAACTAAAGGATGAACAGGGAGCAGAGGAGGCACTGTGGGTCACCCTGGAGACAGGATATGGCACCACAATCTGCACAGGAGTTGTATACAGATCCCCATCTCAGGGGGAGGCAATGGACAAGGAAATGATAGAAGGCATCCTTAGAATGGCAGAAAAAGGGGAGATATTGTTGATGGGGGACCTGAACATGCCAGATGTTAAATGGAATACCTTTGCTGCAGCCACATGCAACAGCAGAGATATTCTTGATGCCCTACAGGGGGCATGCCACCGACAGCTAGTGGTGGAACCCATTTGGGAGGAAGCAGTCTTAGACCTGGTACTGTCAAATGGGGGATGTAGAAAGGATCTCGGATTTACAAGTGGGTAGCCATCTGGGAACAAGTGACCACCAAACAGTGTGGTTCATGATAAACACAGCCATAGAATCAAGCCATACAAAAGCAAGAGTATTGGACTTTAGGAGGGGGACTTTGGGAAAATGGGAGAGTGCCTCAGAAAAGCACTAGCAAACAGGCAAGAAGGAAGAGTGGAGGAACAATGGGGAAAAATCAAAACAGCCATCACAGAGGCAACAAGCCTTTGTGTGAAGCAAATCAACAAAGCAAAATGAAGGAAAAAAAGTACTACGGTTCTCAAAAGAGGTGGCGGGGAAGGTTAAGGAGAAAAAGGTAGCATTCAGGAAGTGTAAGGAAACACAAAAGGAGCAGGACAGAGAACTGTACCAGATAAAGCAGAAGGACGCGGGGAAGGCAGGCAGAATAGCATAGGCCAAAACTGAGGAAAAGACAGCCAACTCAGTTAAGAAGGAGGATAAAACCTTTTATAGGTACATTAGGGAGTAAAGAAAGACTAAGGGAGGGATAGTGAGGCTTAATAAAGGGAAGGATGGTGGGCAGAGGGGGACAGTGAAAAAGCAGGGATACTGAACGAATACTTCTGCTCAGTATTGACAAAAGGGGGAGGGGGAGTACCTAAATCAAAGAATAGAAGCGCTCTGGATAGGGAGGTCAATACCAGTCCATTCACAGAAGAAAGTGTTCTGAAAGAACTCTTAAAACCGAAGGTGGACAAAGCAATGGGGCCTGACTGGATTCACCCAAGAATTCTATAAGAACTAAGGGTAGAACTAGTGACACCACTGACTACCCATTTTAACAAATCATGGGAGGATGGCGTGGTACCTGAGGACTGGAGGAGGATGGATGTGATTCCCCTTCACAAAAGTGGGAGCAAGACAGAGGCAGGAAACTGCAGACTTGTTAGTTTGACCTCAGTGGTAGGGAAAAATGATGGAATCACTTCTGAAAGAAAGAATTGTTTAGTTCCTAGAGGCCAGTGGGGCACAGGACCCTAGGCAGCACAGATTCACAGCAGGAAGGTCGTGTCAGACGAATCTAATAGATTTCTTTGACTGGGTGACCAAAGTAGTAGACAAGAGAGGGGCTGTGGACATGGCCCTACCTAGACTTTAGCAAGGCATTTGACACAGTCCCACACAAAAGATTAATATACAAGTTAGCCAGCCTGGGAATGTTATGCCTGGGTTATGCCCCCTATCGTCCCACATACACCTCACACTGTATTCCTGGTCTACTGTACTGTGATACTGCTATTTTGCACTAACACTGTAGATATGGGCACCCATCGTATACACATGAGTGCGAGGAATGTGCTTTGCTGCTAAGATATGCTAATATTGTCATGCATGATTCACTATACCTCACTATAATACATTTATCTAGATTAGTTTGTCTTTCATAGATATTCCATATATATATAATCTACCTACTTACTGATAAGATGACTCTGAGGGATCATCAGTGATTATTGTATACTTACATTCTCATATAATTATATGTAGTGTGTATTTTACACTCAGGCAGATATGCACTAGAATACTGTCAGCAGTTATCTTTGTCTAAGCAAGCTGACAGAGAGAAAGCCTTTGTTGTGTATTTATGTCTTATATTATATGTAAGCAAAAATGCCGTATGTAGTTTGAACCAGTCGCCATTTCTTTTGTCTAAGCTATAAAGCTAATGGAAGCATATTCTGTCCCATATGATACTCACTAGTAATTCTGTCTCCTAAGTCATTCTCCAATGGAGAATGACTTAGGACCAATACATATCGTTTCTCATATCTGTAACTATGAGGTAATCTCTGTTGCTATGCTGTTATCTATAGTATTTAGCTGTTCGCAACTCACTGTAGCTCCTCTCTGGACACTTCTAGTACATCTCTAGAAGGTTAGTACTCTCTGTCAGAGGGCTGGAGAGCAGGGGGGAGAGAGACAAGATCTTATACAACCTAAGATCTACAATCCTGGAGATTATGTACATTATTCAGGAGAAGTGGTGAGAAATCCATCTCCCCTGTGATTTTCTTTGTCACATGCTTGACGTAAGTTTAATTGTTTAATTAGCATTTCGGAAAGACCTTTGAGCGTGAGCTCTTTTACAAAGGTTCCACGTCAGGGTGGACAATAAGACAATACACATATTCAGTGGTTATAGAGGCCTGATTATTAGGCATGAAAGAGCGATTACATGACAATTAGACAAATAGGAGAAAAAAAAAACTGAGCAGTTGTAATTGAATACTAAGCTATTTCTAATTGGTTGTCCTAGGTAGCACACCCTGAAACCTCAAATCCGTTGATAGACTATGGCAAGTAACTGCATAGGGTTTAGCTATCCCAGATGGCGAAGGCTGGGTGACAGTGAAACAAGGGGGACTGGGTTTGAAACCAACCGCAGAGAGTGAGAGGTGGGGGATAGTGAAATGGGGGGCTGTGATGGGGGAGCAGCTCCAGAGGCTTTGTCGAGTATGGTGTGTGTGTGTGTGGGGGTTTGGGAGGGCAGTACCAAGTGCGTTTAAGAGGACTGATAGCTTACTTAAGCCCTTAGCTGGACTGGAATGGCAGGGTTCTCTAGGTAGCCCTGCTGGGTGTTACCTTGGGGGTAGGCCTGTCTATCAAGTGGGGCCTGAGAAGCAGGTGCATTTTGAGTTAGACATTAGGTGCTGTTTGAGGCCTACTTTGAATTGAGACAGGCTGTTTGTTTGTAATTTCATTGGGAGTTCATTTATCCAGAGGGGGGGCCCCAATAGGAGAACGCACGCTGCCCTAGTGAGGTTTGGCGGAATGGTATGGACAGTGCTCCATTCTTCCTCCGTCTGGTGATGTGTGTTGAGAAAGAAGCCTTGAGCAGGTTTCCTATACAGGGTGGGGTTTTTCTGAGGCGTGCCTTCTTTCCCAGGAGGCAAGTTTGGTATTTGATCCTGTCTTTTAGGTTAAGCCAGTTTGTACACTCACACAGGGTGAAAGTATGAGTGTAGTGATCTGCACACAGGGTTAGATGGCATGCTTTATTGAGTGCAATTTGGACCCTTTTGAGCACTGTATCAGTAGCAGCTCCACAGACCACCAGCCCCTAATCTATCGTGGAGAGTATGGAGCTAGAGACTGAGATTCGGAGTGCTTCCGGGGTGAGGGATTTCTTATGCCTATAGAGGACCCCGATCTTTGTGTTTACCACTTTGACAAGGGAGTCTACATGGTGTGTATAAGTGAGACAGTCATCAATGGTGACTCCAAGGTACTTGAACAAGTGCACCTGCTCAATCTGCTCACCAGCCTTGTTGGTGATTACGAGAGGAGCATGCTTGTGTTTATTGTAGGGGCTGGATTGTAGCATGGCCTTGGTTTTCTTGTAATTTAGTAGCAGCTTTTGCCTACTGAACCAGTCCTCGAGTTTATTGAAAAAGTTCTGTAGTTCTGTTTGTAGGGTAACCTGAGAGGTGCTGCTCCTCAGCAGCACGGCATCGTCCGCATACAGAATAAGTTTGGTGTCACAGGCTGTGGGTAGGTCATTTACAAAGAGGCTGAAAGGCAGGGGCCCTAGAATTGATCCTTGAGGGACTCCTAGCAGTACATCTCTGGAGCTGGATAATGTCTGCCCAATTTTGACTCACTGGCTCCTGTGTGTTAGGCAGTCATTGAACCAAGTCACGGCGTTTGGTGCCACACCCAATCTTTGGAGCTGGAGTACTAGTAGAGAGTGATTGACAGTGTCGAAGGCTTTGGTGAGATCAATGAAGATGGACCCCACCAATTTGCCTTCATCCAGCAACTTGTGTGCATAGTCAATGTATTCCAGCAGTGCCGTGGTGGTACTGTGTTTTTGCCTGAAGCCATGTTGGTTTGGGCAGAGCAGACTGTACTTATTGAGGTATTCTGTGAGTTGACTTGCCGCAATTTTTTCCAAAGCTTTGGATAGTGGGGAGAGGATAGATACTGGCCTGTAGTTTGACACCAGCACCTTGTCACCATTCTTATGCATTGGAGTTACCAGGGCTTGCTTCCATACCTCTGGAAATTGAGATAGGGCCAAGGATTTATTAAATAGCATTGTTATGGGCATAATAAGAATATCAAGGGTGAGTGATAGTAACTTCATGTCTAGCCCGTCACTCCCCAATCTGGTTTTGCCTAGGACTTTCCTGACCATCATCAGGGCCTCCTTCACCATCACCTTCTTAAAGTAGAAGGCTGGGTGGTTAGTTATGAGCAGGTTGGCACAGCTTTGGTCCTCCACAGGCAGAAGGTAGTCTGGAGGCAGCACTGAGGACAGGTCTGTAAAGGCCTGGTTAAAGGCATCAGCAATGGCTAGCAGATCTGAGGAGGGTGAGTTATTAATGTTGAGCATCTTAGGGTGCTGCTTTTGATCTTTACCAAGGATGTTCTTGATGCTGTCCCAAAACCTCTTTCCATCTCCCCATGCATTGTTAAGCTGGGTCTTATGGAAATTAGCTTTTGCGAGCCTGATAAGTTTGGTGCACCAATTTCTAGCCGTTTTGTAGCACTATAGGTTATGCTTGCTGCCTGAGTTTAAGGCTTTTTCCCAGCCGTTAACCTCCCCACGAATTTTCCATTTTGTGTGTGGTGCATAGATATCACAAATGGAATTGAAGCCCTCACTGAAAAAACTAAGGGCCTGGTCCAGCGTAGGTGCCTTGCTGATGGGGGACCAGTTGTAGGCAGACAGGGCCAATTTGAGGGACCTAAGTTTGCCTTTCCGCAGAACTCTGCTCTTGATGAGGCGGGGTGGGCTTTTGGCAAGTTTAGTGGTCCATATAAAGGAGATTGGGGAATGGTCACTTAGCACGTCTGGGTGAACCCTGAGTTCGGAGAATCGAGTCAGTGAGCTAGCTAAGACCCAGTCTATGAGGGTGCTGGTACTAGCCTTGTAGTTCTGCCTGGTGGGGTGAGTTATGAGTTGCGTGAGATTGTGGGAGGTGATTAGGTCTCTGGAAGGTGTTGCCTCCTTACATAACCAGTTAATATTAAAGTCAGTGGTCAAGATGAGTTCTGAGCCCTGTCTGAGTGCGCTAATTTCTTCCATAACAAGAGGAAGGCCTTCTTTGGCTTTCTTGGGGGGGCAGGAAGGTTGTGGCAATGGTAAGGGTCTTGCCTTTTAGGCCGACTTGTATTTTTACCACTATTGGCTCATAATCCTCCACAACTTTGGAGATGGGGAGGACGGAGCAACTCAGTGAGTTTCTGGCATATAGGAGGCAGCCACCACCTTACCTGCCTATTCTATCAAGTCGAAATGCTTGGAATCCTTCGATGGCCACCTCACCATCTTTGATCCTACTCGACAGCCAGGTTTCAGTTAGGCAGAACAAGCCTGGAGCTGGTCGAATTTGGCAGTTAGGCTGCAGATGTTTAGCGATGCTATCTTTAGGCCGTTCACTGTATGGACACCTCTGTTCCTCAGGGTTGTTGGTCCAGGGTTTAGGTGAACATTGCCAGAGAGTAGCAGTAGCAGAAAGATAACCTTTCTGGCAAATAGGGTGATGTTCATCTTCTCTCGTGTCTTCCGTCGCCTGCACTTCAGGTGGGGGAGATGTCTATACGCCTGTGTTAAATTAGGGGGAAAGCTAACCATTAAGGTTACGGTTTGCAAGGTTGGCTTGACGATAACTGTGTATGGGAGGTGCAGGAGGATAAAGAGCCTATCGTTACCGGAAGTGGTAGTGGCCATGTGTATGCTTTTCTTCCAGCTTGCACCCAGTGAGGATTCAGAGTTGGGAGGTAGGGGTTCAAATTTATATATGGTACCACCAATGCCAAAAGAGGTAGTAAGGAGTAGTAGTAGGTGGTTGCACCCCATGGTAGTTTTTTTGGTGTTGCTGGTTTGCTTAACTGCTAGCTGGTTTATAGTTGAAAGGGTATATAGTCGAATTATGGTGAGGTCCCTAATAATAGGGCAGGTAGAGCAGTAATTGAGAGGAGTTAGATGGAGTAGCTGGAGAAAAGGTTGAGAGTATGTGTGTGATCCTGTGGGTGGGACTACTTTAAAAACAAAGTGGGTCAAGTCAGGTATTGAACACAGGGAGGCCAATAGCATGAAAATGTGCAGCACTGGAGTGACCAATCAGCTGCTAGGCCGAGGAAAGGGGCGGAGTAAGGGTCTATTTAATACTGTAAGGAGGTGGGGGGTAGGCGAAAAAATTCAGTCCAGAACACAGCACAGAAAGAGATTTCCCTGAGATCAGGAAGCACCAGGCGTTGGAAAATCAGCCAAGGAGCAAAGCAGCCAATCACTGGGCGTCCAGTCAAAACAGCAGCATTCAAAACCAAGCGTTTTAGAGGTCCGGTGTGTATCTGAATCTGTCTGGGGGTCGGTCAGGTGGTCTGTTAGCTGTGGCCTGCTCAGAGAGAGCCAGGGCCACAGGAGCAGCTAGGGAAGCCTGCAGATGGGCTGTCTGTGGAACAAGGGGGGAAGGGGCAAGGTTTGTCAGTAGGGCAGAAATGGAAAACTGCAGCAGTCTTGCTCAGTAGCTAGGTCCAGCAGTCAAACAACACATTTCTATTATTCTATCTATCTACTATTCAATACAGTTTGCCCAGCACTAGATTGCACAGCACTAAGTATCACCGACAGACTAGACTAGTGGCTTGTAACAGACTAGCTAAGCTGGCAGGTAAAGTAAGACCAATTGATGCATAACATATGTAAATTACATTAACAAAAATTCAGTCCAGAACAGAGCACAGAAAGAGATTTCCCTGAGATCAGGAAGCGCCAGGCGTTGGAAAATCAGCCAAGGAGCAAAGCTGCCAGTCAGTGCCTGGCTCCTCCACTGGGCGTCCAGTCAAAACAGCAGCATTCAAAACCAAGCGTTTTAGAGGTCTGGTGTGTATCTGAATCTATCCGGGGGTCGGTCGGGTGGTCTGTTAGCTGTGGCCTGCTCAGAGAGAGCCAGGGCCACAGGAGCAGCTTGGGAAGCCTGCAGATGGGCTGTCTGTGGAACAAGGAGGGAAACACAGAGGATTAAATACAGCTAGAGTACAACAGCAAGCTCAGTGGGGGGCAGGCAATGGGGTAGGACAAAGCATGAGGTAAAGAGGTGGTAAATGCAGGGCAATTATTTAGAGTTAGAAGAGGAGTTAATGGGGGGGGGCTGTGCTTTGACACCAGGATGTCTGAGGAGGACAGCAGCAGCAGGGAGGTGTAAGGGAAGGGTTTGTAGGTAAGGCAGAGAAGAAAGTAGGGTGTTTAGAGAGACAGCATTACAAGTGGGGCAGAGAAATTAATAATTAGCAGAGTGACCAGTGTGGGGAAGGGGCAAGGTTTGTCAGTAGGGCAGAAATGGAAAACTGCAGCAGTCTTGCTCAGTAGCTAGGTCCAGCAGTCAAACAACACATTTCTATTGTTCTATCTATCTACTATTCAATACAGTTTGCCCAGCACTAGATTGCACAGCACTAAGTATCACCGAGAGACTAGACTAGTGGCTTGTAACAGACTAGCTAAGCTGGCAGGTAAAGTAAGACCAATTGATGCATAACATATGTAAATTACATTAACAAAAATTCAGTCCAGAACAGAGCACAGAACGAGATTTCCCTGAGATCAGGAAGCGCCAGGCGTTGGAAAATCAGCCAAGGAGCAAAGCTGCCAATCAGTGCCTGGCTCCTCCACTGGGCATCCAGTCAAAACAGCGGCATTCAAAACCACAAGTTTCAGAGGTCCGGTGCGTACCTGAATCTGTCTGTGGGTCAGTCTGGTGGTCTGTTAGCTGTGGCCTGCTCGGAGACAGCCAGGGCCACAGGAAAGGTAAGTAGTATAATAAACTTTATTAGTACTCCTTGCTTGTTTATGAATGTTTCTTGGCAGACTCCGAGGCACAAGAATCTGTGTTATTATTTACCCTACACACCAAGAGTGTTTAGATTACATAAATGGTGACCATGAGTGGAGTCTGGATGTTTGCAAAGCTTCATTTTAATTTCTTCTGTAAATTAAAACAATGGGCAAGAAATCCCCAGTAGCAAGCAATTAAGAAAGTGTCTTATGTTTAAATTTTCGGTCTGTTGTGGGTTCCACAATGCAGACAAAACAATTGCTTGGCAGATATTCAATCTCTGTGTAATGAGTTGTTTTATTTTTGTTTTTTTCCTATTCTTTCTCTGTGGGAACACAGCTATAAAGGGATCTGAAACAGACGTATAGACTGCTTTCTTGTGGATTCAAATCCTAATGTGTATATACTCATCTAGGAGTGTCCTATCATGAACTTTGGTTGCAAACAAAGTTTTTGATCCACAGACAGCTAAGGGTTTATTATCTTATATGACATGTCAAAATATATCAGTACTGAGTTGAGGCTGGATGCCTTAACAAACCAAACTGCTAACAGTAGTTGGTGTGATTTTGCTGAGGTAGCAGAATCCAATGGTAGCCCTTTAAGAGGTATCACTGCCCATTATGGGAAATTGAAAAATGGTACCAATGATCTTGAAGGATTATTAATTGCAACGTTGCTTAAATGTTTTGATGCTGTTCTAAATAAGATATCTGTTTTGGAATCGGAGTATACTGATGGCAAAATGGAGAATGCTGCTTTGAAGCAGATAATTAGTCTGAAACAGGCTTCTAATAAGAAAAGGATAACTGGACTCCAGTCTCAATTGCCGGAGTCTCTCTGTATAGAAAATGAGTATCTCGTTAATGAGAGAAGTAGCCACGATCTGTATGCCTTAACAGATAATGCTGAAAAGGCAAAACTTATTAGTAAAAAGGTTTTCAGACTAATGGTGTTTTGGCTAATAACACTGATTCCTTATGTTTTGAAAACCAGGAACTTAGAGAGAAGTCTGAAGTAATTACTGAAAGAGTTAACAAGCTGGTATTTCAACACCAGACCTTGACTGTACAGCATGATTCAGTACCTTTTCATTATAGCACACTTGAAATGAAGGTTTTAAATATAAACTGTGACACAGCTTCTCTCAATAATAAGCATGTTTTACAAGATGGGAATGTCTTGAAATCTGAAAACAAAGCACTTTACAGCATGCTAACTCCTGTATCTGAGTTAAAATGTAGGAGTAAAAAAGTCAGATATGGCGAACTTGCGCCATCAGCCAGAGGTATTGGCAGGACATACTAACTTAATGCCCAAAGACCTTGCCTCCTCCAATGTTGAAGAGTCTGATTTTGAACATTCACAGTATGCTGTGGGGTGGACTAGAGCAAAGGCTAGCTACTTGTTTTTCTGTGAGTCACAAAATGGAGAATTGTTAGAGTCTCAAAATGGTGGACACACGTCATCAGGCTGCATCCCCCATACCATCCCCAAGATGGCCACTTATGGTCATGTGATGATGGTCATGACACAGTAACCCATGATGCCCATGAGGTAATTCAAAATGGCCGACCACCACATCACAGAGATTCGATCCTGTAGTCACAGGACCCTGTGATTGCTGCCATAACCAAACAAAACAAACCAGAGTTTTTTGGCATGATCAGTAATGTTATCAGTAACACTAGTGTTTCTGAGGGACAGAAAATTCTCATTAAAAATGATGTTGGCGTACTTTTGAATAAGGCTGATACCCAATCTGTCTTGAAGTCAGCGTCTGATGCTGCAGAAACAGCTTATGCTGTTAATGTTTGCTTTATTAGCGTGGCCATGGATAAAGAACACAATGCAAATAATTACATGAATTGTTATGATGCTTCCCTATGCAATTTAACATCAGTTTTCCCTGAGAAGGCTGAACGTACTGTTTTTCCTATGCAGTGCATTAATACCTTAAGCTGCAACACTAAAATCAATGTTGCTACCATCCAGCAACATTCCGGTGGGGAAACCCACTTTACATTTGATGGGGGAGGAGATAACCCTGATTCTGACATCCCTGTGGCTGTGATATTTTCAGTATCACAAGCCATGTTGGGGGAGGAGGGTTACAGGTTTGACTTCTGAACCTGGGCTGACAGCTGTTTCAGTACTATTTTCTCCAACCCGATGGCTACTGAACCACAATCCATAGCTGGAGAAATACGTGCAGCTTGCACAACACTTTTCTCCACTGTGCAGGTACCCCTGATAGTGCCAGCACTGCCTGCATATGATGCAGAACCCCCTCCACCAGTGACACCTGGATCATTCCATACTGTGGCTGCAGTAGCAGGCACTACAGTTAAGAAGGTACAAGGTATCCTAATACTGATATCATTGTCTTTTCTTTGGTGATCACTGACCATGGCCCCAGCATTGGTTAATCCTAACACAGTTTTAGTGCATTATTTTGAAACTGCCACATCAGATAAAGCAATCTCAGCAGTTTTAGCCCAAAAATACAATGGACACATCAGACCCATTGCTTATGCGTTCCAGATGCTTGCCCCAGTGGAGCTAAAATACAACCTTTATGAAAGGAATCTTTTGGCTACATACTGGGCAGTGAGATACTTTATGTACATCACTGGATATGCACCCATTGTGCTGCATTCCAATCATTTGCCAACTAACGTTCTGTTGTCAGACAGAGTAAAAGACGACTCTGTATCCAATGCCAGACTTACACACTGGTCTCATTTTACAGGATTATGACATCACTGTCCTTCCTATCAAAACTCCATCCTTGTTAGCCCATATCCTACAATTTGCAGGAGACCCATGATTGTTCATTCCAACCCCCTGACCTACCTGTCCCAGTGCCCTTTCTGACAGAACCCCAGAAAGTGTTAAAAGACACCACTATGTGTCATGTTTTGACTGATGACTCAGCCACACATACCAACGAGGGTCAGACAGCAGAGTTTGGAATTATTTTACATTCTGGTGATGACAGAGTGTGCATGGCTAGTAATTGCATCATCGTATGTGTACGATTCACAGGCAATGTTAAAACATGCCTGGCAAATAAAATGAAAAGCAGGGAGGCGAGGAGTCTCCTAATTACCACAAATATTTGTAAATGGTTTAGAGAGCTAGAAAGTCATTGAGAAATACACAGCCTGTATTAAGAAATGAATAAAAAGATTTTTCCTTATGTAAAAAGATACCAGCACTCCATGAGATGGTTAAGTGTTGCAGTCTGACAAAATGGCCTTGATCTAAAAGATTGCAGAGACAACGTTTTTATTATAGTTTCTAATTGGGCCTGTTTCTCTCTAAACTGAATTTCTTTGGAAAGAAAACAAAATTCTGTTCCAGTACTCTGTAGTATCGCTGTGAAATACAGTGACTTGCTTGTGTACGTCACAACACTAACCAGTTTAAATACTGGACATTCATAAGGTTAGAGCATATTCTAAAATGTGAACCTTATGCTCCAAAAGAAGGACCCTCATTTGAGGGCAGTGTATAGGTTCCTTAATAAAGGAACTGAGGAATAACTTCCAGAAATAGCTCTTATAGAAAGTGAAAATGACATTCACCCATCCAGTGATGGCCTACTCATTTGGAACATCACTGCTGTAACTCTCATGAAAAGTTACAGGTAATTCCTTAACACCTGAGAGTAGATTTTATCTACTGTACGAAGTACATGATACTCCAACTGGTGGACACCAGTAAGTCAATAAAACACTAGACAGACTGACATCCTCGGTCTTGTGGCCACATATGAGAAATGAGGTAGAACACTACATTAGTAACCGTTTGATCTGTGAACAGAACAATCCTATACCAGCTAGGACAAATGCATCGTTACCGCAGAGGCAAAAGGCCCCGGAACAATATTCAGATTGACTACATTGGCCCTATGCCAACCACTAACAACGACAACTAGTTTGCACTAGTGATCACTGACCTATTTTCCAAACAGTTTAAAGCTATCCCAAAACAGAAGAACACAGTCAAAGTGACTGCAAATGTCTTGGTAAATCAGCTATTTACTAGATACGGTTTTACCCCTAAAGGTAAATTCTCATTACAGGGATCCGGTTTTACAGCCAAAGTAATGCAGGGAATTCTGGATTTGTTATGGGTAAAACAAAAGTTTTATATCCCTTACCACCCACAGTAATCAGGACAGGTGGAATGTGCTAACAAGCAGATCAAAGTTATGTAATAAACTTGTTCAGAAAACCCAAAAGGACTGGAATTCATTATTGCCTTTACTCCTTATGGCAATAAGAGGGACACCCTCTGCAGGTACACAGCATAGCCCATTTTTGGAAATCATGACCGGACGATCCATGAGACTCCCAGAACATTTACTTCTGGATCTGTGTACTGCCACTGCTGATGGAGCATCAGTAGATAAATATGTTAAATATCCCAAACAAGACATCCAAAAGGTACACTTGTTTGCTGCACAATGTATGGGCAAAGACCAACAACAGGCCCTATTCCATTGTAAACAAACTCAGTTCAGCAGTCTACCAAGTTAGACTGCCTCACTATAACAGTCTTTGATAAATGACTACATGCCAATCAAATTAACCTGTTTAAAGGAGATTAAATTACTTTTCCATACCCCAGTGGAAGGAACAGTACTAAACTATGTTTTTCTTTTTCTCTTTCCTTTTAGGTTCCAGAGAGAGAGCGAGAGAGAGATATGCTTGCTTTTATGCTTATTATTCTTTTTAAAAGTATGGGTCTTCTTATAAGCCCAAACTGCACATTTTATTGTTGATAAGGACCAGTGACCTAATCCTAAACAGATTGTTGAGGCAAAGTACCTCACAAGCCCACATAATTTAATTGCATCCTGTGGAATTCACACTAAAGTCCTAAAGACATGTTCGTTGTCCAGAAGGGTAGTGAGGCCCTACTGAATGTTATGATCATTGCTTTGGATAAATTCTAGAAGCCAGACTTGATCTGAACTCCTATTTACATTTTATTGATGATCAGGAACTTTGCATCCCAAATTTATATGGCAATAAAAGCCATTAGATCTTAAGGTTTTTTTACCCAATGATGCTTCATAATTTGTGACACTTAATACTGAGTGCCCAAAACAGAACCCTGGCCCACCCAGTGGTCTAACAGCCACTTCTCAACCAGGTACCATAGTTAATAATGTGCAGTTCATGCACATCCCAGTGATTTTTAAATCTCACCCTTTATAACTTGGAATGATTTGTTATATGTTTCACAGCAAACACTTCCCACGTTATTTTTTTTTAAAGGTGATGTGATTGGATACCCTGGCAGCACACCAGGTACTCATTAGAGACTCCCTATACAGGGACTGATAGCACCACACACACACACACACGCACACACACAGGATTTTCACATCCTGACTGCTAGTGGTACATCTTATGACAGTAAACCTATCCAAACACACTAGGCATTTTGTTTTTGTTTTGTCTTTTATTTAAAAAAACAAACAAAAAAAAAACAGGTTTAGAATCAGGTCTATTTGGCTCTGACATATCTATTTGAAATAGGGCTGATATAGCCATTATTCAAGCACATACGTTAAAGGTTCATGATAGTATGAAAAATATCATATCCCCCCCCAATTGCATGGTATGCATGATTTTGCTCATTAAGAGTGATTTACATTTACAATATTATGAATATTGTGAAGGGGGTTGACCTCACAAATGCTCATGTTAATGAATTCATTTCTGCTCACATTAAGGAAGCAGATGAGCATCACATAGCTAGGAAACTCCTTTGCACTGCCTACAGTTATTATGTTTTTACAACCCTTTGGTTATCTCTTCCGGGATCTGGAATTAGGATATATCCTTAATCTCATACATGACAGACGTATGGGTTAGTGGCATTGCCACATTATGCATTTCCATTGCATGTGTTAACAAATGTTTATTTGAATCTAGCACTATTCCCTTGTCAATGGCAAGGAACCTTGGATATGTCACCACACACACCCAGTATTGCTCCATGTTTTGAAACGTATTCCTGCACAGTCCTGGAAGCCATGTTTGTGACTCTCACAGTGTCACTGCTGCATTTTCATCCGGCAACATCCATCTCTGATCGTCTGCCAACTGTCCATTCTATTGGTCATATCTTAATGGGAACTTTTATCCTGAATGGTTAAAACTACTTCCTTTCCTTGTTTACCATGAGGTCCTGGAATCGTGACTGACTCTGAACATTGACTGTTGTACCTGAAAGGAACATCACCTTTTATGCAGATGTGAAATCTTCCAACTTGTCTTACCAACTTGTGAATGCTAGCCTAGTAACTGTAATTAGGCTTCCACTTGTGAACTTTCAAATAAACTGTATTCAGTCCAGCCAATTAAGATTCTACAGTCAAGCTCATTGTTATGCATACTATGAAGCTAGTCTGGGGTAGGGGCAATCCCCTAACTTCAGTAATAATACTCTTCTTCATCTGATCTACAATCAAGAAATCCATTTTCTTCACTGCTTGTTTTCCAAGCCTGGCTGGCGCCTCATACAGACTGAGAACTGAGTACTGTTATAAACTGTTACACTTTATGCAGCCGTGTGATGATCTTCCACTAAACACTGTTACTATTCCATTGTAAAACTCAATGTGCAATCTAATGCACCCCCTGTGGAGGCATATGAAACTTACTGCTGCCTCCTGAACATTTTGATCAACCTTTGGCAAAATCTGAATACATCAAATCTGAACTATGACTCTTCATCTGACACTTGAAGAAACCCTGGCTGTATCCCTGGAACTGTTCATAGTTTATGGCTTGTGGACATTGACATTTCGTGTCCTGTTCAACTTACCAACTGAAAAATGCCATCCTTCAAGGTGGTATATTCTGCTGATGTGGAACATTGTGTGGTGACTAACTATACATTCTTCTGATATGGACTAAAAGCAGGGACCCTGGTTTTCCATTTTTACTGGTAACACCAGTAACAATCACAGAATCCTGCTTGGTTTGCAGATTTTGAATTCTTGTACCGGTGCCTCACGGAAATTGCATGTCATTGCACAGACTCGCTAAGATTTCAGTATCTTTCTAAACATTTTTTATTTTCTCTTTCTATGTCCCCTTCTCACAGCATCAGTATCCCCTAGCTTCACCCCCAGGTAATGCTCAGGAGCTCCTGTGGACCTGCCCTATCCTGCCTGGGTTGTACCCTCCCAGGTGGGAAGGGAGAGGACCCTAGATCACCCCTCCACACTCCCTTAGCTTGTGTCGGGCAGCCCAGTGGGTCCCTCATGGAGCCGGGTTATGAAGTCTGGGGCACCTGGGTCCCTTATGCCAGTGGCCGATGTGGGGTGATTGTTCCTGGTTTTCTGGTCTCTGTTCCTGAGGGCACCAGCACTAGAGATCCAAGGAGGTAGGTCACATAGAGACATGCCACTGCTCCAGATCCTGGCTAGCGTCCTCCCCTCCTGATCACTCTGCAGCACCATTGCACCACCACCCGTGGTCACACGGTGGTGGTAAAGAAGCAGGACCTGCAGCCCACCCTCCCCGGAGGAGGAGGAGAGCAGTCCCCCAGGTGCTTGATCCTACTCCCCTGGCCAGACCTCCAGCAACCCGAGTTTGCTTCTGACCCTGGGTCACTGGCATTGCAAGCAATAGTGCTACTGCAGCGCCAGTGGGCCGACCCAGATTTCAGCATCTTAAAATGAATGCTACTGTGCTTTGCATTCTTTCTGCTTTGCTGCATATAGAAACAGAAAGGAAATCACCCGCATTGCTTTGTGTAATCAGCCATTCAGTTTAACCACCCATGCGTAGTGGTTAGAGTAACAAATGGTGATTGAACTGGGTACATCCAGAAGGCTTGGGTTTGAGTATCACAACCTCCACTTGCATCCAAGCAAGTCACTTAACCTGCCAAGTGCTTCTAGGTCACTCCTTAAAACAGCCAGTTCTGCCTAGTGGGCCTTACCTGCTTTACAAAGAATATAAAAAAAATACCAATATGTGTTTACTACATCATAGAATAGTAGTCAGGGTACCATGTAATTTACTCGAGTTTTACTTGGGCTGCAATGATTTTGTACAGGTAAAGATAAATATTCAGATACATTTCATAAGCTTGTTTTTAGATTTTAGTCAGGTTTTTATTGTATTCTTTGCATATAAGCATCTAGGTTGTAGATTGCTAAACGCAGGATCACTGTTACCAACTAACTTATTCAAGTTTATAATCAGTAGGGCCATCCAAAATCTTCAGTTGTTTGAATGAAAACTAGTCTGAATGAAAGTATGTTCACAAAGAAGAAACTGCCTTACTACTTATGAAAAGACTTCACAAGTAGCACCCAATTTAGGTGAATTGGATCATTTGCACCTTTTCTTCCACCTGCTGGTTCTGTCTCTGTGACAACAAAATCTTTTCTGATAGACTGCTTCAACAAAAAGCAAATGTTAAATGTTTAAGAGTACTTATGTTTGGCCAGTGGATTTTGAAAGCACATTCGATGACATATAGAAGGTAAGGCCCCAGGGGCTGTATGATGCTGGTGGGCAGAGTAGTGCCCAATTCACATCTGAACAAAGACATGAAAACTGGGACACACCCTTTTCATGTATACCAAGTAGAAGGAAAAAAAAAAGCATCCACATGTCTGGGAGATGCATGAATCCATTTGAAGGTCCTCCACTAATCACTTGTGGATTTTTTAGGTGAAAACACTTTATTTCAAAGAAGCAAATTAAAGCAGTCTTTTTTTGCTTCTCCTACCCCCTTGCCATCCACTCCTTCAGGACTGCCAAGGCCCCCTACCACCACTGCTGAGTCCCGACCACTATCCACTGACCCTTGCTGCTGTGCTACCAGGGAACCCAAAGTAACCTTGATTGAGTGGGCCCATACCCCTGTGGGAGGCTACCAGGGGAGGAGAATTGCCCCGAAGAGCTTCCTGTGTATCCTGGGCATGTCAGGGGTCAGAACGGACACATGTCTGAGGCTTCTGGTGTATGGCAGGACCAGCAGCCATCCTTTGGTTGGTCAGCGGGTGTTTTCCCATTTTCTTGGGAGTGTGACAGGCTACATGATATCAAGGCACAAGCCGACATCCGTCACACTCCTCCCGCAGTGAGGACTGACATGTTGTCCTGCCTCTGGCCTCCACCATGGGTCAGCAAATGCTGAGCCGTGAACCCACCCTCCCACTCAGGAGAAGGGGAGTGGTCGTTGGACACTCAAGCCTTCACCCACCAGCTGGCCCCCCAACACCCAAGTCTGTTCCCTAACCCTGATCAGTGGTATCACAGGAAGATATCCAATTCAGGCAGTTAAATTATAGATAGGAAAAAACAAAGGTAGTCCACCTTAGCAGTGATGAAGCAGATTAATTCACATCTGAGTTCTAAGAAGCAAAGAGACCAAGTAATTTGTAACTTGTGCATGTGGGGTGTGAGTGTTGAAAGGGGATCATAGTGCTGTCACTACTGCTATCACCCCAGAGGGATGTGTACTGCATTGTTGCTACTGCCATCATACCAAAGGGGTGGGGGCGGTAGTGCTTCTGCCATCACCACTGGTGGATGGGAATGTAGGCCTGCCGCCGTCCCACCTGAGGGATGGGGGCCATAGTGCTGATACTGCCATCACACATGAGGAATGATGACCGTAGTACTGCTGCTATCACACCTAAGGGATGGGGGCCATAGTGCTGCTGCTTCTGTCACACCAGAGGGATGGGGGGCCGTAGTGCTGCTTCCATCACACCTTAGGGACGGGGGCTATAGTGTTGCTGCTGCCATCACATCTTGTACCTAAAATCACTTTAAATTGGTACAAGGATGGAAGGATGTGTAATAGTGGAGGTCAAAATTGCTAAAATGCATGTTAGCAGAGTTAAAAATTGTTAAATAAAGTACACAAAACCAAACACCGGTAAAACCGGATTTTGGCTTAGCAGACACCGGTGACAATACCATTTTTTACAATGTGCAAACGGAATATGCCCTTTCTCAATCTCGGTAAACCAGTATCCCTGACTAAAAGTTATGCAAAATGAACATTTCTAACTTCTGTTTTTACTCCCTAAACAGGTAATAGTTTATAACGGTAATCAAACCTGTTCCCATCCTGGAACCAGAGATCATTAAGTCTAGTCCTAACTATCTTGATGCTCTATCTCAATTTTTACTTATTTTTAATATCCATACAGGCAACTTAAGTTTGTCTCTTCAATTTCTTCCCAACAGGACAGATACATCCTTGATACATATCAGTATTTACTGATTGTTTTAATACTGTAAAACCCCATTGTGAAGTTTTAATCCAAATGTTTACAGTAATACAAGGTTTACTAACATTTTCCCTTATAATTATATTTTGTTGTTTAAGGAAAACCCTGAAACACTACCATGACCAGTTAATTTTCCTCTATCAGGCTCTTATCTTGGGCCTGTAGACAAATGGTGCCTAACCTCCATCTTTTTGTTGTGTTGCCACTTTTGCAATTAGAGCAACAAAGAGGGGATTGTTATGCCTGGGCTATGCGCCCTATTGTCCCACATACACCTCACACTTTATTCCTGGTCTATTGTACTGTGATACTGCTATTTTGCACTAACACTGTAGATATGGGCACCCATCATATATGCATGAGTGCTAGGAATAAGCTTTGCTGCTAAGACAGGGTTTTAAATAATTGATTAGCAGTTTTTTTTCTTGGGACAATACTAACTGTACAGAAACCATTTATATAGGTTTTCTAGAAGTGTTATGTTTGTTAAACACAGTGAGGCAAGTGCTATGCATTTTCACAATGTTTTAGAACTTTATGAGCAAAACACTAATCAATTTTTAGAGTTAAGTAAATCCCTGTAAGATATGCTAATATTGTCACGCACGATTCCTTTTACCTCACTATAATACATTTATCTAGATTAGTTTGTCTTTCATAGATATTCCATATATAATCTACCTAATTACTGATATGATGACTCCCAGGGATCATTAGTGATTACTGTATACTTATATTCTCATATAATTATATGTAGTATGTGTTTTACACTCAGGCAGATATGCAATAGAATACTGTCTGCAGTTCTCTTTGTCTAAGCAAGCTGACAGAGAGAAAGCTTTTGTTATGTCTTCATGTCTTATATTATACGTAAGCAAGAAATGCCGCATATAGTTTGAACCAGTCGGCATTTCTTTTGTCTAAGCTATAATGCTAATGGAAGCATATTCTGTCTCATATGATACTCATTAGTAATTCTGTCTCCTAAGTCATTATCCAATATTGTTTCTCATATCTGTAACTATGAGGTAATCTCTGTCGCTAAGTCCCTTCTCATCCTTTCCACCCCACCTTCTGTATCTGCAGTATGTAGCTGTTCACAACCCACTGTAGCTCCTCTCTGGACACTACTAGTTCATCTCTAGAAGGTTAGTGCTGTCTGTCAGAGGGCTGGAGAGCGGGGGGACAAGATCTTAGACAACCTAAGATCTACAATCCTGGAGATTAGGTACATTATTCAGGACAAGTGGTGAGAAATCCATCTTCCTTATTATACTACTTATGCCAAGCATGTGAGAAAGAAAATCACAAGTAGTATAATAAACTTTATTAGTACTCCTTGCTTGTTTACAAATGTTTCTTGGCAGACTCCTAGACACAAGAATCTGTATTATTATTATTATTTACCCAACACACCAAGAGTGTTTAGATTACAGGAGTGGGTCCCAAAGTGGTAGCCTGGGTAAAAAATTGGCTGGACAACAGGACACAGATGGTAATAGTAAACAGAGTTCACTCTGAAGAAAGGGGGGTTGCTAGCGGGGTATCGTAGGGTTCAGTACTGGAACTGGTCCTCTCTAATGTCTTTATAAGTGACATTGCAGAGGGGCCGGAAGGAAAAGCATGTCTCTTTGCAGACGATACAAAGATCTGCAACACGGTCGATACAGAAGGTGGGGTGGAAAGGATGAGAAGAGACTTGGCAACGTTGGAGGAATGGTCAAATGTATGGCAGCTTAAATTCACCGCAAAGAAGTGCAAAGTAATGCACCTGGGAAACAAAAACCCAGGGGAACAGAAAACAATGGGAGGTGAGATACTAACAATAACAAAAATGGAAAGGGACCTGGGGGTAGTCATATCAGATGACCTTAAGGTGGGCAAGCAATGTGAGAAGACAGTAAGAAGGGCTGGCGGGATACTGGGATGCATAGGGAGAGGCACCACCAGTAGAAAGCAGGAAGTTGTTATTCCTCTGTACAGACAGTTGCTGAGACCCCATCTGGAGTACTGCATGCAGTTCTGGAGACCCCATCTCCACAAGAACATAAACAAAATAGAGGCTGTCCAGAGGAGGGCAACTAAAATGGTGCAGGGTCTGCACCAGAAGACATATGAAGAGAGATTACAGGAGCTTAATATGTATACCCTCGAGGAGAGGAGGAGGGGGAAATGATAGAAACTTTCAAGTACCTCAAGGAAATCAACAAAATCCAAGAAGGTAGCATCTTTCAGAAAAAGAGGTGTACAAGAACAAGGAGGCACAATTTGAAGATGGGGGGGGGATGGCTCAGAGGTAATGTGAGGAAGTATTTTTTCCACAGAGAGGGTTGTGGATAGGTGGTACAGCCTTCCTGAGGAGATAGTGGAGTCAAAAACAGTGGGGGAATTCAAGAATGCATGGGACAGACATAAGGCAATTCTAGTGGTAGGTAGGAGGAAGTTGGCTGTTGGTTAACTAGGATCTGCAGCTTATCCCATTAGGTAGGGAAACGGGCAGACTAGGTGGGCCAAGCGGTCCTTACCTGCCATCAAATTCTGTGTTTCTATGCCGCAGCTATGACTGTCCCCTCTCCTTTATGGCTATCTCTCTGTTGCAGGCGCCCTCTCACCAATGCCGAAGTAGTTTCCAAATGTTATACCTTAAGCTATATGCTATCCCAACCTTGTATTCACCCCAGTTTAGTAACTATCTAGCTGTAATGTATCGCGTTGTGCCAGTGCAACTTTGTACTTGTTTGTAATGCAATGCCTTGTAATGTAATACTTTGTACCTGTTTATTTTTTGTAACTGACGTGTAACCTACAAATGAGCATCTGCTCACAGGCGCACTCCTAGATATCATTAAAATAAATAAAAAAAATAAAGGTAAAAGGAGAAGTGCCCCCACCCACTGCCTTCCTGAAAGCTTCTGCTGGGGTAGGGGGGGTTGGGCAAGGCGTCATGTTGAAGAAAATAGGATGGGCAGGGTGGCAGGGGAAGCCCTAGGGGCTGAGGCTCCTGTCACCTTAGAGGGGCCTAAAGTTTGAAGGCTCCTCTGGGCTGCCGTGCCCGGGACTGCTGATACTGGTTCCTCCAAAAAGGCTGACACTGCTGGGGTTTTGGCTGGGAGATGTACAAAGAATGTACCAACTTTAGGGCCTAGCCAGATTCCTGCAGGCAGGAGATAATGCTCTGGACATCCTCGCCAAAGAGAGCTGACCACCTAAAAGGGGCGTCAGGGATTTTGGCCCACACATCAGGGGCAAAGCCGGATACCCTGAGCCAAGAATGCTGGTGAATACAAATGCCCATGGCCAATGCTCATCCGGCCACATCTGCAGTATCGTAGGATGCCCTTAGGACATGATTTCTGGCGTCTGACCCCGACTTTAGAAGCTGGGTCAACTGAGACTTAGTAGTGTCCTCTGGGAGGGTTTGCACCAATTCCAAGGCTTTGTCCCATAGGGCATTCTGGTATTGGAACATGTGGGCTAGGAAGTTCAATCACCGAATGACCAATATGGCTGAGGCATAGACCTTCTTTTCCACGAAGTCCACCTGTCGAAACTTCTTATCTGGAGGGTGCATGCTAAGCTGCCTGGGTCTTTTAGTATGATTATGAGCAGTGTTCATAACCATTGAGTCAGCCACTGGCTGCTCCCTATAAAAAGGCTTGTCCCTGAAAGCATGGTAAAGCTTGTCTGCCTTCTTAGGTAGGGCTGGGGCCCAGGGTGGAAGATGGGTGATTCCAAGTGGCCCTGCTGACATCCTTGAAGGAGTCAATAAGGGGAGGTATAACCATAGGCAGAGTGTCGTCCTTACAGAGGAAGGTTGCTAGGCGTCAGCGTTCTAAGTCCAGTTCCTCTGACTCCCAGCCCATGAGGGACTGAATGTGCCTCATGACAGACAGGAAATTTGGATCATCAGGAGGGGATCTGGGGATATCCCAGAGTTCCTCAGGTTCAGAGGGTAACCAGGAATCCTTGGAGTCCAAGGAGGAGGAATCCCCCATGGGACCAGTGCTGGTGGACAATGATCCTTTTTGGCCCGGTCCTCCTTATCACCGGGAAACAGGGGAATGGAAGGGAGAACCCAGACTGGTGAGGGGGAAAATTCCCTCGGAGGTGGGGTAGGAAGCCTCTTCCAAGGTTCTTTGTTCTGCATGAACTCCTACCAAGCTGTGAATAAAGCAGTGTAGTCCAAAGGAGGTGCTAGGGGAGGTAACGCTGGGTGGGAAGGTATGGGATCCCCCAACATCAGGCCCTGAGGCTTCGCAGGTTCTAGCGCTGGTCCCTGCGGAACTGAGTGACTGGAGGATGGCTCTTGTGGTGAAGGGCTAGCCAATGTTAGTCTCAAAGGACCCAACGTCACTTCAGCAGGTGTTGATTACGGCTGTCCCGAAGGAGGGGCCGGCGCCGGCTGGGGCTTAACCGACGACAGTAAAGGCGTCACCAGGGTCAATGCCAGTGTGGCCGGTGATGACTGAGAAGGGGGCTGATGCTGATTGGGAATAGAAGCCACGTAGGTGTAGCCTGTGTAGGGGAGGAAGCTTCCGTCGGAGACAATAGCATCACCCATGAGGGACAGGCAACGCATGCTCTGGGTGTCACTTAGAAGCACTGGTCCCTGAACACGGGACCGACATAGACAACACCAAGACCGAAAGATTGGTGGGCCAAGACCCACTGTCTGAAGAGCCGGTCCAGCTTCCTGGCTGAAAACCCGCTAGAAAAAGGGGCCTGTGCTTCAGGGGCTTTGAGGCTGGGGATGATGTCTGAAACCTGGAGAAGCCTTCACTTGAAATAGTGATGAGGACGTCAGGCAAATACACAGGCAGCCCAGAAGGAGTGAGTGCTGCTGGTGAAGGTGGGACCTCCTTCCCATGGGAGGAAGATCCAGAAGCAGCTGCCGACTTGTGCAGTGACCTGCAGTGGGAATCCGACCAGGGACAATCCTATCCTTGTCTCAGTGCTTATGCTTCCTGCACGACTTCTGCTTGCGGTAGGAAAAAGTAGATGCCCCGGAAGTTGGGGAGGAAAAGAGCTTTTGCTCTGGAGCTCCTTCTCCATCGTCGCTAACTTCTGCTGTAGAAGGAAAGCCTGAAGGGTCTTAGAGTGGCATCTCCGTGTGGCTTGGTTACACTCCTGGCAGTGCTGGCAGGCCTCAGTGTCATGGGTAGGGCCTAGGCAAGAGGAGTGGCCATCCTTAGCGGGGATCTGCTTGCCACAGGCACACTCCGTTCGCTGGTCAGAAGACGTTACTGGACAAGAAGACTTACAGGAACTTGAAGAAAAATAATGATATTAAATTGTGAAAATAACAAATTGCAGTGGAAAAGTGATGAAAATGGTGGTCGACTAGAAGAGGAGTCCATGGAGGTCCAATCTGTGTGGGTCGACAGCTGAAAAAGAACTGGGGATGGGCTGGGGGACTGCTCCTTTTATACCACAGGTTGGACATCGGTGTGCTGACACTGAGGGGTGGTCCCCTGCTGAATACTGCTAGCTAGAAGTTTTCCGTGTGATCCTAGTGCTTGGTGGCTCAGTCCTTATGGTTACTGCCTGCTGCAAGAACCCCCTCGAAGTAAGATTTGCTGTTACATGATGTATGCCCTACTAACTGCAAATTCAGGAAAATTAAATACTTTCTCGCTATATAAGCAAACAGCCTTACACACATTATAAAGACACACAGGTGTTTAAACACTGACGTTGCCAGTATACATAAATATTAATGCACATACCTACAAACACAAAATATACTGCCTGTTTTCTACAGCATGTTGATATTTTTTCATGTAATATTTTGCACTTTTTTGTTTACAATATTTTTTATTTCAGTAAGTTCCCATTTTATATAAGCAATAAGACACTCCAGGGATGTTGGTTGTACTAGGTTTACTACACGCACAGGTTCTTGTATCTTACTATACCCCTGGACATGCAGTAAACCTAGCACAACCAATGACCGGTCATGTCTTAGTGCTTATATACCTTGAGCTGGGACAGTCACATTTTTTTTTTTTTTTTTTTTTTTTTACACAGACTTCTTAAGCAGGCAACCAAGTTGTGTTATAAACCCAGTAAACAAAAAATGAAAATAATGAAAAAAAAAAGAACTCTTCAGTGATCTAACTGAAAATTATCTGACCCCCCAGGTTGCCATGTCCAGGTTCACCCCCCGGCAGGCGACTTTACAGGGCTCACCTGGTCAAGGAGTTAAGTTTGTTCTTTCTCCTATGATACGGGATTCATCCCAGAATGAATAAGAAGTAGCACATTGCCCCCACCCAGAGAGAATAAGTGGGCTAGATGTGTGCGGTACCATTCCCTGGGATGCAGTACCTACCAAACTCCTTATGCAGGACTGGCCCCCAACCAATAAGACAGTTGTTACCTTGACCAATAGACAATTTAACTTGGTTACACAAATTGGGCATGCATACAGAAGTAAAATTCAACAAATAAAAAGTGCTTTTATCGTGTAACACAGGCCTGGAAATTGGAATAAAACAAGTTCAAGTCACCTACTCATTCCCACCCAGTAAAAATACCCCCTGGAAGCCCCTGTACAGTGGGTCACTACCACCCTGTCAGGTCCCTCACATTCACTGACACACCTGCCCAAACAAGGGGCACAATAGGATGACTTACTCTACACAGGGTGTGGAATATGTTTAAGATGTTACCAGTACTAAAACTGTAGTCTGAAGTATGAAAGTCCTGGTGCAGGCCTGGCAGCTCTGTTGCAGCCCTTCTGGCTCAACTCTCACAGCACACAGCCCTTCTGGCTCAACTCTCACAGCACACAGCCCTTCTGGCTCAACTCTCGCAGCACACAGCCCTTCTGGCTCAGCTCTCGCAGCACACAGCCCTTCTGGCTCAACTCTCAGCACACACAGCCCTTCTGGCTCAACTCTCGCAGCACAGCCCTTCTGGCTCAACTCTCACAGCACAGCCCTTCTAGCTCAACTCTCACAGCACACAGCCCTTCTGGCTCAACTCTCACAGCACAGCCCTTCTGGCTCAACTCTCACAGCACACAGCCCTTCTGGCTCAACTCTCACAGCACAGCCCTTCTAGCTCAACTCTCACAGCACACAGCCCTTCTAGCTCAACTCTCGCAGCACACAGCCCTTCTGGCTCAACTCTCACAGCACACAGCCCTTCTGGCTCAGCTCTCACAGCACACAGCCCTTCTAGCTCAACTCTCGCAGCACACAGCCCTTCTGGCTCAACTCTCGCAGCACACAGCCCTTCTGGCTCAGCTCTCACAGCACACAGCCCTTCTGGCTCAACTCTCACAGCACAGCCCTTCTGGCTCAACTCTCGCAGCACACAGCCCTTCTGGCTCAACTCTCGCAGCACACAGCCCTTCTGGCTCAACTCTCACAGCACAGCCCTTCTGGCTCAACCTCGCAAGCACAGCCCCTTCTGGCTCAACTCCCCAGCACACAGCCCTTCTGGCTCAACTCGCAGCACACAGCCCTTCTGGCTCAACTCTCGCAGCACACAGCCCTTCTGGCTCAACTCTCGCAGCACAGCCCTTCTGGCTCAACTCTCACAGCACACAGCCCTTCTGGCTCAACTCTCACAGCACAGGCCCTTCTGGCTCAACTCTCACAGCACACAGCCCTTCTGGCTCAACTCTCGCACACACACAGCCCTTCTGGCTCAACTCTCACAGCACACAGCCCTTCTGGCTCACTCCCACAGCACAGCCCTTCTGGCTCAACTCCCACAGCACAGCCCTTCTGGCTCAACTCCACAGCACAGCCCTTCTGGCTCAACTCCCACAGCACAGCCCTTCTGGCTCAACTCCGCACACACAGCCCTTCTGGCTCAACTCCACAGCACAGCCCTTCTGGCTCAACTCACAACACACAGCCCTTCTGGCTCAGCTCTTGCAGCACAGCCCTTCTGGCTCAACTCTCGCAGCACAGCCCTTCTGGCTCAACTCTCACAGCACAGCCCTTCTAGCTCAACTCTCGCAGCACACAGCCCTTCTGGCTCAACCTCACAGCACACAGCCCTTCTGGCTCAACCCTCACAGCACACAGCCCTTCTGGCTCAACCCTCACAGCACACAGCCCTTCTGGCTCAACTCTCGCAGCACACAGCTCTTCTGGCTCAACTCTCGCAGCACACAGCCCTTCTGGCTCAACTCTCACAGCACACAGCCCTTCTGGCTCAACTCTCTCAGCACACAGCCCTTCTGGCTCAACTCTCGCAGCACACAGCCCTTCTGGCTCAACTCTCACAGCACACAGCCCTTCTGGCTCAACTCTCTCAGCACACAGCCCTTCTGGCTCAGCTCTCACAGCACACAGCCCTTCTAGCTCAACTCTCACAGCACACAACCCTTCTGGCTCAACTCTCTCAGCACACAGCCCTTCTGGCTCAACTCTCTCAGCACACAGCCCTTCTGGCTCAACTCTCACAGCACACAGCCCTTCTGGCTCAACCAGTGGTGGAGCCAGGTTTGGGAGCCAGGGGGGACAAGTCAGTCATTTTGGGGGCACCAAGATGGTAGCGAGCGAAAGTGATCATTTGAAATTGTGACCGTTATGGTCATTAACTGTACATTGAAACATTCCTATCAGAGGAATCTGATTCAGACAGCACCACTCCAGTCAAATTTGATGTAAAAGCACCTATAGATTTTCGGTGTCTCTAGTCAGGCAGAATTCCATAAACTTACCGCAGGAGGTAAAAATCATATCCCCTTGTACATTATAAAATGGCAAGAAGGCCAGCCCATCATCACAATGGTAGCATTACCGCTCGTGACACCAGAGACCCGAGTTCAAGAACAAGCTCAGGTCATCGGGAGCCAGCCGGGGGGAGAAGGCTCAAGCATTCCAGTGGATGCTCTCCTCCTCTGGGTAAGGAGGGTTCCATCCTCAGCTGCCATACTGAAATCTGGGTGACCACATGTGGCAAAGCAGTCATAAGTGGCTCATGGGTGCAGGAACTAAGCTGGTGCCATGCACGCCTGCATGTGCACACTTGCTGACATCTTAGTGGACAGACGATCACGTGAAAATACCCTGGTCCGAAGGATGACGCTGGCTGCCCACACACCCTGCACCAGGGTACCCAGGTACCTGTTCCACATACCGGATTCGTTCCGTTGATGGCAAAAAAAAGCCTCACTGTCTACAAAATCAGGGTCTCCATTATACACAATTTTGCCATTTACTAACATACTAAAATGCCAGCAGAGTAGGCCTTATGGTTTTTCGTGTCTGCTCGATGGCACCAGTACTGGGCACCGATTTTGCTGCCCCCCCCCTCGAGTTTCTCCAACCCCTGTCCAAGATATCCCCCTTGAATTGGACTTCCTCAGCTTCACCCTACCCCTATACCTGTCCCAGCCCCTCTTGAACCCCTCCACAGTGTCTGCCTCCACCAGTTCCTTAGGCAGCGTATTCCATGGTTCTACCACCCTCTCAGTGAAGTAACACATTTAGTACGAGTACAGTCAACAACCCAAGGTCACAAGTGGACTTGGGGGAGGCACGCATGTTTGAGGGGGATGTGAGGAAATACAGGTTACTCACCTGTAACAGGAGTTCTAGGAATGGTATATGTTGTTCATCCACACTCTCTGGCAGGTATCCTTGCCGCTTTAATTCTTGCCGGAAGGTCTTCAAGCTGGCTCCTCCTCCCACCACCCGGGTGGTAAAACTCTTAGCTCTACCCCATGGCCTTGGGTTGGCCGCTGGAAGCTCAGGTTGTCTTGTCCGAAGCAGGGAGGTCGGGTGGGTCATGTGGAGGAACAACATATACCATTCCTGGAACTCCTGTTACAGGTGAGTAACCTGTATTTCTAGGGACATGGATATGTTGTTCATCCACACTCTCTGGCAGACTCCTAGCAGTTCTCCGGGAGGAGGGAGGCAAGGTGCACACCCCCAATACTTACTTGGGAAAGAGAGACTGGAGAACCGAGGCCCCAAAACCAGCATCCCGGCGTGACTCTAGGTCAATGTGGTTGTGGGTAATAAAGGTATGTGCTGACTTCCAGGTAGCAGCCCTGCAGATATCCTGGATAGGGACGTCCCTGGAAGCAGCCACCGATGCAGCGGTATGGCGGGTAGAATGAGCTCTTATCCCTCTGGGAGGCTCCATGCCCGCCAACCTGTAGCAAAGCTCTATGCAGGAGGTGATCCACCTGCCTATCATCCGCTTTGCTGCAGGTCTGCCAGGTGTGGCTTCAGCATAGGTGACAAACAGCTGGCGAACCTCTCCCCGAACTTCAGCCGTCCGCTCCGTATAGTAGGCGAGCGCTCGTCTAGGGTCCAAAGTATGGAGCCTATACTCGGCCTCCAAGGTGTGACTGGGGTAGAACACCGGCAGAGTCAACACCTGGTTAAGGTGAAACTCCGACACCACCTTTGGAAGGAATTTAGGGTGGGGGCGCAGGACAACCTTGTCCCTGTGGAAGACCAGGTAGGGAGCCTCGATGGAAAGCGCCTGGAGCTCTCCCATCTTTCTGGCTGATGTGATAGCCACCAAGAAAGCGGTCTTCCACGACAAGTGTGAAAGATCACACCTGTGCACTGGTTCGAATGGCTTGCCCATGAGTTTGGCCAATACCAGCAGTAGATCCCACGGAGGTGGAGGTTCTCGCACCGGAGGGGAAATGTGGTCAAGGCCTTTGAAAAAGCACCCGACCACCTTCTCCTGTGCCACTGACTACTTGCCGGCCCGTGCCCAGTAAGCAGAGATGGCTGCCAGGTGCACCTTAAGGGTCGTCGACCGAAGCCCTTGCTGAGAAAGGGACCACAGGTAGTCCAGAATGCTTGCCAAGGGGCAGTCGGAAGGGTCCAAGCCCTTCACCTGACTCCAAATGGAAAACCTCTTCCATTTGAAGGCATAGCATTTCCTGGTCGACTCCTTACGGGACGCCTCAACGACACTGAGGAACTCATCGGAAAGACCCAAAGTCTGGAACTCTAGCCGCTCAGGAACCAGGCCATCAGGTGCAGGGATTGAAGGTCCGGATGGAATACCTTTCCCTGAATGACTGAGATCAGGTCCGGGCGGGCTGGAAGCTGTCTCGGGAGCCTGGAGCTGAGGCTGAGGAGATCTGGATACCAGAACTGGCGAGGCCAGTCTGGGGCTACCAGAATCACCTGTGCCTTGTCCCTCCTCACCTTGAGAAGCACCTTGTGGATCAAGGGAAATGGGGGAAAGGCGTAGAAGAGGCCCGGGGTCCACGGCCTCGAGAAGGCATCCCCCTGCAGCGAGCCCTGCTGAGGGGGGCGGGCATGGAACAGACTCAGCTTTGCATTCTCCCTGGAGGCAAACAGGTCCACCTGAGGCGTGCCCCAGTGGGAGAAGAGCTCTTGTACTACCTCCGGCAGGAGAGACCACTCGTGAGACGCAGCCCCTATCCGGCTCAGGGCATCAGCCAGGGTGTTGGAGGTTCCTGCCACGTGAATGGCTAGGAGATCCACCTCCAGGCTGCGCACTAGGGACCAAATGCAGAGAGCTTCCTTGCATAACAGCATGGAGCATGTCCCGCCCTGGCGGTTCAGATAATACATGGTCGTGGTGTTGTCCGTCTGGACCTGAACCACTTGACCCCGTAGAAATGGAGCAAAGGCGGTGAGAGCTAGATGGACCGCTCGGAGCTCTAGCAGGTTGATATGGCATCGGGACTCCAGAGGGGACCAGAGGCCGTGCGCTCGGTGTTCCCCCAGATGGGCACCCCAACCCATCCGAGATGCGTCGGTCGAGAGAGAGAGACCGTCGGCTCGGGGCGGACGAACGGGATACCCTCCTGCAGATGTGCTGGAACGATCCACTATTGGAGAGCGTTCCACATCTCCTGGGTCACTGTCACAGGCCGTCCAACGGATCGCCAGGACCATTGGCTGGGCAGTCCCCATTGAAGGACGATGTACTAAGGGGCCCAACGGACCACGCTGGTGCAGGCCGCCATGAGGCCCAGGAGGTGCAGGAAGTCCCAGGCAGGGTGCAATTGCCCAACCAGAAATGATTGGGCAAAGGAGGACAGAACCTCGGCCCTGTCCACCGAGAGCCGTGCTCTGACTCGCGGAGAGTCGAGCTCTGCCCCGATGAACAGAATCACCTGCTTTGGCACGAGTTCTGACTTGGCCTCGTTGATGAGGAGGCCAACCTGAGAGCAAACCTGGAGGGCTAGATCTCTGGACCGCTCCACCTCCAGTCTGGAGGGGGCTGCTATCAGCCAATCGTCCAGGTAAGGGTACACCCGGACCCCTCAGCGCCGCAGGAATGCTGTCACCACTGCCATGCATTTGGTGAAGACCCTGGGAGCTAGGGAGAGGACGAAGGGCATGGCCCGGAATTCATATAGGGATGCCTCCGCTCTGAAGTGGAGGAACCTCTGATGGGACGGACGGATTGGGACGTGAAAGAACGCGTCCTGGAGGTCCAGGGAGCAGAACCACACACCTCGTTCCAAGGATGGGATTATCTGAGCCAGAGTGACCATCCTGAAGGTCCGAGACCGTAGGAACTTGTTCAGGTCGTGCAGGACGAGAATGGGGCGCCAGCCCCCCCCCCGTCCGTTTTGGGACCAGGAAGTACCTGGACACAAACCCCGGGTCTGGAGGAGGATCCGCCACCTTCCTGATTACCTCTTTTTCGAGGAGCAGGGCAATATCAGCCCAGAGGGCCGACAGCGAGGCTGCGGACCCCGTGGCCCCCCGAGGGGCGATGGCTTGAAAAGGCGGAATCTGCTCAAACTCCAGAGGCAGGCCTTTTCCTACCACCTCCAACACCCAGCGGTCTGTGGTGATAGTGGACCAGGTGGAAAGGAAGTGGTGGAGCCATTCCCCCATGGGGGGAACCCAGGGGGGAGTGACGAGGTTGGGGCTGGCACCCCTCAACCCATCACTGGGCAGGCTTGGAGGAAGAACCGGCCGAGGGACCTCCCGGGCCTTTACCTCCTTGCTTCCTGTTGGAGGAAGCCGTCGGCTTGGACTTGGGACACCAAGCGCGAGCCTGCTGGCCCTGTTGCTAGTGCTGCTGGGCCGGTCGAGGAGCAGGGACCGAAGGACGAAAGGACTTCTGCTGCTGACGGCGGCCTTTGTCCCTCTGGACGGAGGTGACCGAGTCCAGAGTGGCATTGGACTTCTCGATCCGCTGGAGGTGTCCCTCCACTCCAGGGCCGAAGAGGTCAGTCCCCAAGAAGGGGACGTCCGCCAACTTGTGCTGGGTATCCGCCGTGAAGGTGGATATCCTCAGCCACGCCCTGCGTTGCATGGCCACCGCAGCCGCTACTGGCCTGGCACAGGAATCACCTATGTCCAGAGCAGTCTGGAGCTGCTGCTTCACCACCGCCCTACCCTGGTCCCACACCTGGTGGACCGTGGTCTGCAGGTCAGGTGGGAGATGAGGAACAACCTCATCCAGGGAGCCCATGAGGGCGTGGGAGAAGTGTGCCATCAGCACGGCCGAACTGGCCTGTCGGAGGCTGAGGGAGGACGCAGCATACACCTTGCGCCCGGCAAAGTCCAGCTTTTTGGACTCTTTGTCGGGGGGCTTGTCCACATCCCGAGCATTACCGGAACACTGGAAAACGCTGTCGGTGACTAACCCCTCGGCAGAGGGGTGTTCCGAGAAACTGGGCTAAGAGCCGGTAGGGACCACATACTTCCTGGCCATCCTGGCCGAGGGCGCAGGACAGGAAGCAGGCCGCTGCCAAAGCTCCAAGGCTGGGCAGACAATGGCCTCAGCCACCGGAAAGGCCTCCGTGGGAGAATCCCCTGGGTCCAGAATCTCCGTCAGGGGATACTTGGCCTGTTTGGACACAGGCTCGAGCTGCAGCCCGGTGGACTCCGAGATGAGTCGAAGCAGACCCAAGAAGGACGATGGGCTATCGTCCACTGACTGGCCCCCGGAGGACTCCAGATTGCACTGCCTGGAGAACAGGGAGGAATCATCATCGGATTCCGAAGATCTGCGAAGAGCTGCCTCGGCCCTGAGCCACCCTATACCTGCCGAGGACAGTCGGGAGTGAGGGTGACCGACAACCTGTGGGGCAGGCCATGACCCGACCGAGAATTCTTGGTCGGTGCCCCCGACTTCGGTTGTGGAGGCGGAGGTTCCACCACAATCGGTGGACCAGCTGGTTTCGGCTTAGCAACCGGCCCTGGAGCGGGCAACTCGACTGGAACGAGTGGTTGCTTCGGGCGTTCAGGCGACAGCCACTTGATGGCCGGGGTCTTGGCCGGGGTAGGCTTAGGCCCGGATAACAGCAACTGCTGCCACATAAGATCCTCGTAGTGCCGGCGCAACTTGCGCCGCAGCCTCTCCTCGCCCGAGGAGGAGGGGCGGAAGAATAGCGTCGCCACTTCTTGATAATGAGACGAGACCGTGGATGTCGGCGGGAACGGCTGGACCGAGAAGAGGTCCGAGACCGAGACGGAGACCCTCGGGGGGACCAGGGGGGTCTGGGAAAGGGCGGGGGATACCCGCTCTTCCCTCGGCTCGGGAACTTTAACCGGGGACTGCGGTCCCGAAGGAGCAGGCAGATCCTCGGTATCCACCGGGGGAACCGGTGAAGTAGGGTTGTCGGCTTCTCCAGTCGACAGCCCGTCTAACGGATCAAGAAAAATCTCGACTTCGTCGACGGGAGTCTCGGCAGGCTGGCCTGATGGGGGCACCGTGAAGCCAGTGGCCTCAGCTGCAACCACGACCGAAGTCGACGGTCGGCTGCCGAGGGGGACCTCCTCCCCCGAGCGTGACGCGTGGGACTGCTTCGACTCCCTTTTCTTGGGCCGAGAAGAATGTCCCGAAGGCCCTCCTTCATGGAAAGGACTGGCAAAGCCCTTGAACGGCTGTATACGAGGAACTCAGAGAGCGGGATAAATGCTGCGCCGAGAGGAGGAAGATGTGGCCTGGGCCGCCTCCTCCTTGAGGCGATCATCTGCTCGAGCTGCTCAGCTGAGCCAGCCCGCGAGACACCGCCCAAGCCAGCCTCTTTGGATTTACCGCTAAAACGCTTTCGGGCACACACGAGCTTCAAACGGGCAACGCGATCATCCAGAATGTTGGCCGAGAAAGAACGGCACAACTCGCAAGCCTGCGGGTCATGATCTAGGCCTAAGCAGTAGACGCACATGGAGTGCGGATCCGTCCTGGACATTTTCTGTCCGTAAGGGCACCTCCGAAAGCCGGGAACAGATTTGTCCATCGCAGCCGCGAGGGAAGATGAAGACCGAAGTTTAGAAAACTTCAAAACCAATTTTGGACGAACCGAAGAATTAGGATCCAGTCTAAAACGCAGAGCGCTAAGGAGGGAACCTGAGCTTCCAAGCAGTAAGGAAGATCTGGCATCATGGGGCGGAGCCGAGAGTTTTACCACCCGGGTGGGTGGGAGGAGCCAGCTTGAAGACCTTCCGGCAAGAATTAAAGCGGCAAGGATACCTGCCAGAGAGTGTGGATGAACATATCCATGTCCCTAGAAGTTGTATTTTACAGAAAGGTGGTGGAGCTGTGGCATAGTCTGCCAGAGGGGGTGGTGGGTGCCAAGATCATAAGTGGTTTTAAACATGAAACATGGCTGAGGCAGAGTGAAGGGTCTGATGGTTGCTCTAGTCGGTAGCAGTAGGGAGGAAAGCAGTGGACTGGACTGGGAAGGATAGAACCCCGCAAGGAGAATAGGTCCTGGGGTAGACAGGGAACTCCAAGCAGACTACACAGACCTGTGGTCTTTTTCTTCTGTCAATGCCTATATTTCTATTAAAAATGCTTCACTTTACATACAATACAAAACAGCAGGGAGCCATAAGCACAGTAAGACATTCCAGGGTGCACATTTAAGGATTTAAAAGCACTTTCCACGGGTGTAAGGCCACTTGGCCGTCAGCCTCGGGCCTTACTCTCCCCGGGCTCTACGGACGAGTGTGAGGTAATATTGTAATAACCGAACAAACTGGGTGGGTGCAAGGGAGGGCCTTCAACCACCCAGGAAGTAAAGTTATTACACTAATATTTGCAAAACTGTCGTAAGTATTATAAAATCATTTAGTACATACCCTGTCGTGGTTTATTACTTACATGGATACCCCTGCTAAACTATTTTAACCAAAAAGCCCCGGATGAAGCCCCCTCATCATAATGACTTGCTATGTGCCAGCAGAAGGAGGGAGGGAGGGAGGTGGGATACCGCTGTATAAAATCTTTGGTAAGACCTCACCTAGAGTACTGTGTCCAGTTCTGGAGGCCACATCTCCGGATGGACACAGAACAGAGGCAATTCAGAGGAGGAAAACTAAAATGGTGCAGGGTTTGCATCACAAGCCCTACAATAAGTACACCCTGGAGGAAAGGAGGGGATATGATAGAGGTTTTTAAATACCTCACGGATATAAATAGAGTATAAGAGGGGGGCATTTTTTTCAGAAAAAAAAAAACAAAGAACAAGAGGTTGTGCTATGAAACTGGAGGGGGTAGACTCAGGGGAAATGTGAGGAAGTACTTCTTCACAGAAAGAGTGGTGGATGCCTGGAACAGCCTCCAAGCGGTGGTGGTGGGAGCAAGAACTGTTAGGACAGGTATAAGGGAACCTTAGCGGGTGGGGAAATAGGTATTGCAGTAGGTAGGGAATATGTGCAGACTAAGTGGGCCAATGCAGTCCTTCTCTGCTGTCAAATTCTATGCTTCTATGCAGTTTCAACCCTATTTGTCTGGATTTCTAGTGCAATCTTCAGTTACATTTACTATGGAAACAGCTCAGTCTCAAAACAACTCCTGCATATGATATGTTGCTGCATTTTGAGTAACATGAACAATGCACCTTTTTGGACTTCAAGAACTTTATGCAACTTGAATTTCCATACTGGTTACTACCTTCAATCTGCTAACACCTTCAGAAATATAAATTCAGCATTATACCATGTGTGTTAAATTCGATGCAGGAAAACCACTTTGTGTTATCAGCTGAGATATGATGTTGCTAATGCATTGAGTTTTTCATTGTCTTTATTTATTTATTTGTCTTCGGTAACCAGGTATGTGAGCCGATCCACAGGATGATTTTCAGCCAGGACCCGGGCCGAAAGTGGCAACAAGAGTAGCACAAAACGAAATACAGTACATGGGTAGTATTGCAATATAGAGGAGATAGTACATAAATATAAACATGTATGTACACAGCTACGGCGATGAGTCTTACCGGAAAGAGTCGTTAGCCTTTTTAACAACCCACCCCTACAAAAAACAGACACACAATTTCAAGTTTAGACTTCCCATGGAAGTGACACACAGCCACGTTTCACAGCATACTGACAAATAACCTTGCAAGATAAAAACTGAAACAAAAACAAAGAAAACTCTTGTTTTTATTCTGTTTTGCTGACATTACCAATATTAAATCTTTCCAATATGGATGTCCCCCAAAATACAGAATATCTAATCAGTATTCTCCCATGGACTTCTTTCTCCACCACGTTTGCAAACTCAGAAATCTACCAATGCCAATTTCTTACTGGGAGACTTTTCATACAAAAACAAAGAAATAATATAGAACCCTCACAAAAAATGAATGCACACGTTCATAAAACATTGTTATACACATATACAGAGACATATAGCATGTATTACATTTCTTAATGTATTATCTATATATTAACTTGAGAAAGGCCACAGTCTAGCGATGCATTCTGACTTGTACTCAGAAAAACACTTATGATCGGCAAAACATATATGATCAGTAACGAACGTATGCAACTCATTAAATTTAAAAGAGGGGCTTTTTTTTAAACTATGGGGGGAGACTCCATTCATGTTTCAATCATGAAGTTTCCCAGTCACACAGGGGTTATTATCTACATGGCCAAGCAGGGCTCATCAAGGTTAATTTTGTTTCTGCAAGTCCAGTAAAACAGAATTGGGGACAAGACATCTGTGGATTAAACAACTCGGGTTCTATTCCTTTATAAATAACTGCAATAAAAAAGTTGTGGTATCAAATTCAACCTCCCGCTGCAATAACAGATTATATATATATATATATATATCTCAGACATCAGTTTTGTTTTGTTTTTTGTGCCTGCAGCCTGATCGGACTACAGAGTGGACCGGAGATTGTTGTTTCCTTAGAGAGGGAGGGAGTGGGATGTAGCCGAGCCGCAAAACTTTTAATTCCGAGTCAGGCAGCTGAGGACCTCAGCTTCTGTGGGGGCACCTGGGGGCCTGACATGCCCCATAAAAAGTTCTGTAACCTTTGGCTGGCTGCTGGCAATTCTGCCACTTTCATGGGGGCACCAGCCGAGTTCTGCGGCTGATTCCTCTGCTTCTGTGGGTCTGGCGCTGGGCAGCGGGGTGCCCGCCATGACCTGCAGTCAATTCCTCCTGTCCTGTATCTCGGGTGACGCGTGTCGTGTCCCACTCCCGCGGCTGATTACTTGGGGCTTGGGCTCTAGGGGCGCCAGGCAGGACTGTCGTCTGCCGCAGGTGGAAGCCAGCGAGGGAAGCACCTAACTTGTTGGTTTAATTTACGGCTGGAGGGGGCGCAAACTCAGAGGCAAAATGGTCCGGGGTGGGCGCTGGCCCCCTGTGCCCCCCCCAGCTCCGCCACTGGGCTCACCTAACACTGCACACAGCCCTTTTGGCTCAACTCTCACTGCACACATGAGCACTATGCAGCGGCTTCCCAGTTACCAAGCAGCTCTGACTCTAGGGGTGACCACTACAGTCCAAAGCCCCTCTGTATTGATGGTGCCCATGTACTCAGGGCATGCGCTCATGACACCCCTTCCCCTAGTTCACCCCACTTGATAAGGGCTAGCAGGACCTCTACCTGGCTCCATAGAAGCTCACTTAAGGTGCAGGACTCTCTCTCTGATTCCTCAGCTTTGCAGCTTTCTCAGAATGTGGACCTCTCAGATTCTCTCACAGCAGATTCATTCTGCATGCAGGTGCTCTTCTGGCACAGTCGCACAGATGGAAGCCCAGAATAAGGCTCACAGTATTTGGAAGGTTGAGCCCAGGATAGTACACACAAGATCTGTGCTTGGACAGGTCTCCAGCTCTCATAAGCAGCAGCAAGTCTGCTCACCCGAGTTTCTCTCAGACTGCCACAAGCTCCTCGTGAGCCCAGACACTTCTCTCCCTCAGTTCAGTGTGTGATTTGTCAAGCAGGGTTGTCAATCACTCCTTCTGCCCTGACCTGACTTCTGATTGGCTCAAACTGCCCATTACTACAGTTGGAAGGCTCTGTACTGAATCATCTACTCAGAATCCCTTGTTAATGTTCTATGGCTTCTTGGCCCTCTGGTTGGATGGCTGGCAGGGTTGGGAGTCATTAAAATGGCCATGGCCATGTTTGTAGAAAAGCCTTGTACTCCCAAGTGTTTTCATGCCTTTCTGTGACCCCTATTTTGTGTGCTGGCCTCAGGGATGTGCCATAGCCCTTCTGGTCTGGTGTCTGTTTAGTCTGCATCAATGGTGGGGTAGTGGGTCCACGAGTCATGACCACTGGCAGGGTCTGCGAACAGGGAGTGCTGGGGAGGAGCCCCTGGCACATGCTCTCCTGCTCCAGAGGTGGCAGTCTGTGTCCCAGTGATGCATTTAGGAGCTGAAAAGAGGAGGCATACTGTTTGATCCAAGTCTCTCAGCCACAATCAGGAAACCAGGTCCATGACATGTGGCTGCAGCTAATAAGACTGCAGAGCACGCCAGCCCGGTGGTGCTGAGGGCTGAGGCGCTGGACGCCTTACCTCATACCACGCCGGCGACCCGGCTTCGGGAACGAGCATGGGCCACTGGGGGTCAGCTGGGGAGGAGAAGGATTAGCGCCCAACGGCTGCTGTCCTTCTCCAGGGGGGTTACCTGCACGCTCCCGCTGCAATACCACCACCTAGGGGAGCCCGGGTGGAAGGTGCAGTAGGAGGGAGTAGCAGCACAGGGATAGGGCAGATGTCAGCAGAGGGGCGGAGCAGAAGGCATGTCTCAGCGTGCTTCTGTGCTCATTGCCCTCATTGCACGCCGGCATCAGGGAACGAACAGGGGAAAATCACCCTCATCTCTCCGAGACGACGACTCCTCGCTGTGTCCTCAGATTCGTCAGGCAGACTCCACTGTACCAGTCCACGTTGCAGCAAGCATGGTTCAGAGGAGGTAAGTGGGGAGTGCCTCCTCACCTACCGGGGGGTTATCCAGGCAGCTAGGTTAGTGGACTGCGTACTCTAGGAGCAGACCCAGACGAGAGAGGTAACACAGGTTGAGGTAGTCTGAGAGAGTGGAGAGAAGAGGACAGGAGGAGCATAAATACAGAGTTAAAAAAAAAATAAGACTGCAGAGCGCAGGAGACACCGAAGAGTTGTGCTGAAGCCAGGCGCTCTCCATGCCACACATTCAGTCAAGCAAGAGATGACAGTACAGCAGCAGCACAGCAGGACCACGGGAGGGCAGCAACAGTAGTCCAGGTAGGACCCCTCATTTGGGTGGGGGGTTACAATAATGTAAATGAAAGTCCATGCTAAATTGCACAGTTGCTATTTAAGTGATATTATTGTGAAAGCAAAATTATTTGAAGTCTAGTTTATATTCATAGTGAAATGTGACGTCAGAGAGACTGGTACATTATACTACGACCAATGAAATCCTTGATACAGATGTGCACACTTACCTGTTCATTTGTTAATATGTAGTTGTGATTTATTTATTTTTTTAACTAGATAAAATTATAAAGTACCTTATAGTATTTCAGGAAAACTACTAAGTTCAGTTTTGTAGTCTATCATTGGGGTAATTTTCAACTAGTCAGTAGTTCATTTACAGGTGCAAGTCCTCATATCAAGAGACACAAACCAGCACATGTCATTCGATCAGTAAAACCCTGCAGGCTTTTTTCTGAGACAGAAGTGAAGTATACAGCTAAAATATATCCATTTGTGTTTGTGGATACTTTCACTGTGTTGCCTAGCAAACTGTTTCGGTAACCAGTTCTGAAATACTTGCATGGAGCAATGACAATGACATAATGAAAAAAAAGCAAGATGAAAGGGTTGATTTTGTTTACCTCATACAAAGTGTTGAGAAATTGCTGAAACGTTACTGAGGTAAGAAACCTAACCTTTTAAAGTTCTTTTTGGTACATATTTGCAGTCCGACAAAACACAGACAGACATGATATTAAGTGTACCTCATTATACTTAACAGTGACTTGTACATCAATAAGTTCCAGATACAATCTAATATTTAAAAAGATGTAACATAATGACAAATGTGTGTTATAAATGTAATCACAATTATATTTAAAAACAAAAAAAAAACACAGAGATGAAAATGCTTGAATTATTCAAGCGAAATATGGCTTTTTTTGTAATTAAAGTAGCAGTTAATGTGACAACAGAAATGTTGTACCAAAATGATTTTTAGTCATTTAAGATTACCCTATTTCTACCGTCTTGTAGATGGCATGTCCCTGTTTGGACTAATCTTTAGCATTTTTTTTTATTTGATGTAGGAAAAAATATGTTACAGGTGAGATTCTTTTATTTGGACTAACAACATTCTTTTTGAGATTGGTTTCCAAGAGTTTAAGGTGCATCTACACACAGGCTGGGTTTTGGTACCAGTACAGCACCTGTGTTTAGTCCACTGTAAAAATGTCAAGCAGTATGCTTAATGTAGCACACCTGTGTCATACTGTACAAAATCAGAAAAAAATCCCATATGGAATATTAATGAGAATCCCCAGTCAACACATGGTGCTACCCAAAATTCTAAAAGAATAAAAGTCCAGCTAGGTGAAGCCATAAAAAGGCTATCTCATCCACAATATGTAAATAAACAAAAAGTCCAGTAAGCGATCTTCCCAGCTCCTTGCAGGAGAAAAAGAAAATCAATGGAGGGCAAACTCCTGGAAAGCAAATACCAGACATAATTTAGAGTACCTCAACTCAAGTTATGTGAGACCCTGAATATTAGGGCAGTTGAGACCACCATCCAGGGATGAGGACATCAACAAGAAGGATGATAATAAGTTCACAAACTGAATGGGAATACCCACACTTTTGAAGTTCAATTATACTTAACAGGACAGTATATAAGAACCAACATCAGTATATATTGTAGCCAACATAGCAAAACAGTGAATAACAGTTAATAGCCCGAAATCGGGCACACAGCATCGTAAATCGAAATTAGGGAGTGGAGGCAAATAAAATGTCACTGTCAATCTGGATCTGCTCCCTGCTCCTGGTCAACCTCCTTAGTACCAGCAGTGTGCTGGTGTTTCTAAGGAAATCCCATGGCTGCCTCCAGTTCAGTAAACACAGATGTCTTAGTATAAGCAAACTGATTACCAATACCACAATTTAGAGATAAGAAATCATACAAAGATCTAATGGAAATACACACATAGTGATGGGGTTATTCTCATCACTAAAAAGGGCTGGCAGTACAACCTAGAGGTTTGAGGAACAAGGTGTGTGAACAAGCTCGGTACATCGAGTAGACCAGACCAGAGTTTGAGTCTCACAACCTCCACTTGCATACTGTGTGACTCTGAGCAAGTCACTTAACCGCCCAGTGCTCCCAGGTCGCCCTTGAAACCAGGCACTTGTGCCTAGTGGGCCTTACCCGGTTGCCAAAGACTAAAATAAAATAAAAAAAATTAACGTTTCCTACCTCTGCGTGTACTATGCAAAATGGTTCCATGTTAACGAATCAATTAAATGTCTGTTTTCAAGCTATTAGAGACCTTCTCTTGGAAACTTCCAGGCCTCCCAAGAATCATTATAATACTTGGTTTGACAGAAACTGCTGTCAGGCCAAAAGAGAACTAAATCAAATGATTAGGCATACTTGCCATAATAAGCATATTGGCCACTATAAAATATTGAATCAAGCTAGGGAAACTTATAAAAGGTTATTAAAGGCAAAACAAGTAGAATACTGCCTTGCACAATGGGACAAAATGCTGACAGCTATTAAAAATAATGACTATCATGCCTACTGGCAAGTGGTAGCCAGAGGTACTAATAATCAAAGAAATAACATAGACTCTTTCATTTCCATGGATATCTGGATACAATACTACACCAAAATCTTTTTTGATTCAGATTATCAAACTGACCTGTCTACACCTGCTGTTGATACGTCACAATTTATATTCTGTACACATTTAGAAGTCTATTTTGCAATAGTAACCATGAAAAAAAAAATCCCCAGGCCCGATCTAATTCCTGCTGAAGTTTTCCTAGCCTCCCCATCTCTCTGGGTATCAGTTCTTACACCAGTCTTCAATTTTTGCGTAAACCAACTTGATTTTCCTAAGTCATGGAAGGGAGCCACAATAATGTCAATTCATAAAAAGGAGACACGTATGATCCCCATATGTATAGACCTATTTCCCTACTGGATAACTGCGGCAAAACATTTTCAAAAAGAGTACTAAACAGACTAATGGAGCAAATAAAATCATTAGGAAATCTATCGGAATACCAAGCTGGTTTCCGCCCAAGTTAAATACAGTGGACAACTGCTTCACATTAACTCATCTCTTTGAAAAAATATGTCAAACTCTGCAAACAAAAACTTTATGTCACGGTCATATATTTTAGTTCAGCATTGAATACCATTTCTTGTAATTCATTATGGATAATGATGAAGGCATGGGGCATTGATCTGAACATTATTGCCATTATCAAAGAACTACTATTATATTCTGATACTTGGGCGCAGGTCAGACTGGGTACCTTTGGACAACTGTCATCAACCTTCAAAACACATCATGGCGTCAGGCAGGGCTGTGTCCTGGCCCCTTTATTATTCTGTATTTATATTAACAACTTGCTTTTCTCCCTTCAATGTTCTGCAACAGATTCTTTTTTTTTTTTTTTTATTTACTACTTTTTGGTGGTACCTGGCCGTTGGAAAGTCTACCCTAGTCACGGACCCCTGGGACCTCCACCCCCGATCATAGCCTGCGCTTCTTCCCCCAGTCACCCCTGACTTGCCCCCCAGAGGGCGGGGCTGTGGCGCCGACTCTCAGCGCAATTCTGGTATCTGGTCAGGAAGCTGGCATCAGAGGTGATAGAGGCCCAGGGGCAGGGCATCATGAAGCGAGCCCGGCCCAGATTTTCTTTCCCTGTAAGGAGGCGGGGGCGTGCAATGGCGGTAGGATCCACCAAGCCCTGGGGCGTCCAGTCGTGCGTGTGCTGGCAGCCTACCTCCACTGAGTGTCGCTAGACACTCAAACTCTACACTCCCCCCCAAGAAGGAGAGCAGTCTAGGATGCTCGATCCTTCTCCCCAGCCGGCCCTCCAACAACCCGGGATCCGTTCTCGAACCTGGGTCACACTGCAAGTGGAACTAACACTGCGCCGGCGGGCCGCTGTAACAGATTCACCCAAAACTGTCAACAAGGTGTGTGCTGCGCTAGCTTTCACACATGACCTGGCTTTGTTTTCTTTAACCCAGAAAGGTCTCCAAAAAAAATTAGATAAGCTAAATGAATATACCAGTAAATACTAACTTGTAACTAATGAAAGTAAAAGCCAGGTCATGATTCTTGGTGCAGAAAAATCACATAGTCTGGAAGGTAGGAAATAAACTCAGAACTGTCAAATCTTATGTCTGTCTTAGTCTGCACTCATCGAATGATGGGAATTGGTTTAAGCATATTAGTACTCTACTACCTAAACTAAAACAAACTGCAAACTCACTAAAAATATTCCATTACAAATATGGGGGAAATTCCATAAAACCTCTCATAGAAGCAGTTGAGGCAAAATATCATGCACAGACCTTACATCTTATAGAAATATGAGATTCTGGTAATTTTCAGATATTGGAAACACCCCTGAGCAAGTTATATGGGGCCAGTCTTGGGCTGAATGACTCCACACCTACTGCACTTATATGTGCTGAACGTGGTGTAGTTAGAACATTAGCTTATTCACAATCCAGAAAAGTAAACTATTGGGTAAAATTACAGTCATTGGACTAGGTTACCTGCTCTTTCTATAAAGGAAAAATAAGCCTATGAGAAATTGGGATGTCTGAGATCCAAGTGGCTGCTTAAGATTTACAACATTTTAGAAGAAACTGGCTTAACTTTTTTTTCTTTTTTTAGAATTTCTTTTATTTCAACTTTTTTCCACACATATCCAGACAAAATACATAGCATTAAAGTTGATGAAGTCATAACTAGCAGCATTAGATAGTCTGAAAAATCATAAAATCCTGAGTTTCTAACTCTGATGGAAGCGGTATAACTCTCCAATTTATAAGTCATTAAAGAAAGTCCATCTCCATGGAGTTCCCCAATTTCAGAAACTATGAAGGGGAGTTCGCTCCTAATGTAGTAAGGTAGCCGATTGTAACTTTTAAAAAAGATCTATAAATGTAAAAATTTCTTCTATCCGTGGGGGTGGTATAAGGAGTTGTACTATAGGGCACCCCTTTGCTCCAGTCACCCTCTAGTCCTAGTATGGCTTTATTTACCAGAGTTTGCCCATCCCGCTTAAAGGATTAGGGGCAAAAGTTGGGATCCACTGATGAGTGGTAGAGAACCCATCTCTGCCATTTCAACATGTGAGATGGAACTTTATTCTGTATTTTAGCATTAAGGCTCTCTAGCTGATATATATCTGTCATAATAATTCTCCATTCAGAAACTGTCGGTATCTCACTCGACATCCAACGTCAAGATATAGCTTTCTTAGCTGCAAGGAGAGTGTTACACCATGGGGGAGAGTGGTCCGGAAAGGCCCCCAACAGAAACTGCTCACCTGTGAGCTCTACGGGCTCATTAAATCTGCTGTGAGTTCCATTTGAAAGGTGAGCCAGAAAGGCATCAGGCTGGAACAGAGCCAAAACACATGGCCAAGGGAGGCCCTAGGGCAACCACAACCTCTCCAGCAGATCCCATATTTATCCGGAAGGAATTTGAGAAGGACCACTGGAGCTCGAAAATAGCGTGGGCGGCATTTCCATGCAAACTCCCTCCAAAGGGGGGGGGGATGAAGTGGTCTTCACAGCCCTCAAGGCAGACCCCAACCATGTCTCCATGGAAATCTCTAAGGAAAGGTCTCTGTCCCATTCCTATAAGACAGAGGCAGTGGACTCTGTTCAGTCCTCAATCCCTTATAGATAAGTCCTATAATATGTGTTCCCAAAGTCCCTCGAATAGCTTCTATAAATCATTTTAGTAAGTCTGGGATGGGGAAGGCATTTTAGTCTGAATGATCCTGTTTCATAATATACGGTTACAAACCTGGAAATAACTAAATAGGTCAGAGTTACGAAGGGTGTACTGAGACTGTAGCTTGTTAAAGAGGAGTATCCCCTGAGGGGAAAGAAACTGAAAGATATGGGAATGTCTCATTCTTCTCCAAGTGGAGAAAGCATGGTCCATATGTATAGGGACAAAAGTCTCATCTTCGGAGAGTAATTTACAGTATTCATAAATTGTGCGGATTGGCCAGACTTTCTCATACGTTTCCATAATTTATAAATTTGGGACGTAATATTCATGAGGGCAGCAGCTGATACAGATCTCTCCTCTGAGGAGAACAAAATTCTCTTGATATCAAATAGGTCATTTAAATTAAATTCAATAGTTTTCCAAGGAGACCTATAAGACTCAGCCAGCCACATTACCAATATCCTCAAAAATGCTGAGTTAGCATAGAGGGTAAAACCGGGGAGGATGAAACCCCCTAAGGCTAGAGATAATTTAAGAATCAATTCCCCAGACACAGCCAGATATCAGTCTATTCCAAGGCTTAAAGTAGTATTTCGAGGGGGGAAAAAGGGTATATTCTGGATCAAATACAGTAGCCTGGGGAGGATGTTGGTACGGACAATCTCAATTCGTTGATGAAAAGAGAAAAAGCCAGTGGACCACTTGTCTAAGTCTGACAGGATTTGTAGTGTAAGGGGTTCATAATTATTGTTTCCATGACCACCGGGTCTAAGGGAACCTGAAGTCCCAAGTATTTTATTTTTGTAGAGAGCCATTTGAAGGGATAAGCCTTTTTTAATGTTGGGGAGGGTTAAAATTAAATGCTAAAATTTCCATTTTGGCCACATTTAACTTGAAGCCAGCTATTCTTTCAAACTGGGTCAAAATTTCCCATGTTGCAGGGACAGACATCGTAGGGGACAATAAAGTTAACAATATATCATCAGCAAACATGCTGATTTTATGTTCCTGCTGGCCTACAGGTATACCTTCAACTGAGGTTGCAGACCTCAGCAGACAGACCAAGGGTTTGAGATACAATGAAAAAAGGTAAGGATACAGGGGACACCCCTGTCTTGTTCCTCTACCCAACTGAAGAGAGGAGGACAGGGCACCACTGACTCGGACATAGGCTCTTGGAGACCTATAGAGGTTAGTTACACAAGTGATAAATGAAGAGGGAAAATGAAAAGCCTCTAGGGTATCCCATAGAACAGGCCACGAAACACGATCAAAAGCCTTTTCAGCATCGAGGCCAATAAATACTGATCGGATTTTTCTAGTGTGAACAAACTCCTGCAGAACCAATGTTCTATGGATATTATCCGTAGTACTCCTATTTTTAATAAATTTGATCGGGATGTATAATTTGTGGGATAATGCATTCCAACCGGGAGGCCAAAATGGTCATGTAAATGTTATAATCTACATTTAAAATAGAAACAGGCTGACAGACCCAGGATTCAAAGGGTCCTTTTGTGGTTTGGGTATTGGGGCAACAATTATGAAATCCCAAGATGGGGAAGACAGACCACCCTGGGAAATTTCGATAAATAGGGAATGCAGTTTGGGAGTTAATTCCTTTATGAACATCTTGTACCATTCTGATGTGGAGCCATCAGGGCTCAGGCACCGGCCCAGATTAAGATTTTTTATTGTTGCCATTATTTACAACTGGGAAATGGGGGCTTCTAGTGTACTGATTTGAAGAGGGGACAATGTAGGAAGATTGGTTTGCTTAAGAAATTGTAAAGAGTTTGTTTGGTTAAAGGGCAGGTCTGGAGAGTATAATGTACCACAACAGTCTGAAAAGGCCTGTAAAAAATGATTATCTGAGTGATGCAATTTCCAAATAGTTAAGTTCTTAAGCTTCAGGATAGTAGAGGAGCGTTTTCGAGCTCTTGGCTTAACTTTTTTGAGAAAATATCTTGATAAGAACATGCATCAGTCTTAAATATAAAAATTACATTAAAGGCAAAAGTATCAACTATTATAAGCTCGTGGATCTGAGAATGATCTCAAATCTAAGAATATCTCCCTGGCTGAGTTCAAATAACATTATATTTCAATATAAAGACTACTTAGATATATTAATAGATCCAAAACAAATGCAGTTACATACAAGATTTAGACTAGAACCGTTTCCCAGTAATATACTACTAGCTAGATATAAGAAAGCTCTGAATATATCTTCTTACTTTTTCTGTACAAATAAACATTTAGAAGATCTGTTTCATGTGATAGTGATCTGCCCTTGGTATGAAACACCAAAAAATTACTAGCTTGCCCCACTGTGGGATAAAATTGCAACCAAAGATCAAGCACTTCTATTAAACATTCTTTTTACCACTAGTGATAAAACAATAATCCCAAAAACTGCAGGTCACCTTGCTGAAATTACAAATATTAAAGCAAAGCATAAACGACACTGTATATAGCATTACATTTATGTCCACATTGATGTAGCTTAAATGAGCTGGCTATGAATGCTCATTATATTATACTTGTTTGTACACTTAAATAAAACGGTAAGGCCTGTAGCTTATTACGGTCTGACAGGTGCTAGTTTTGCATCATATAAGGCACTAGGAAATGAGTGGGCCCTCTGATCTGAAAGATTCTGATTAATTGATCTTAAAATAAAATATTGCTTATACATAAGTTCAAGTTCAAGTTCAAAGTTCAAGTTTATTGCAGAAAGACTCCGTTGAGCAAGCTCATTCACAAGGAGGTCCTGAGGCACATACACATATAGTTCGCAATTACATAGACAGGAGATATAAAATGTAGAACAACAAAGAAAAAATATATATTACAAGAGGTATACACAATAGAAGTCCTTATGCTATATATGCAGTACATTCCAGGTTTAACCTTGCCCTAAATTATGCAACACATTTCAGCTTAATAAGTAGAGGGCCAGTTGGTACCTAGGAAGTTGATTTGGTGTTGGGGGCCTAGTAGCACCTACATATGTCTTTTAATATAGAGATAGCTAGTGTTTTGTAGGAGTTAATTGATACGATGCTGGTTAGCTTCAGCATGGCTTGTAGTTGGTTCCAAATGTTTGGGAGGGCGTATGAGACAGCTCTTTGGCCAGCTGTGGTACGTGTCCTGGGAACATCTAGTAGGATAAGGTCGGATTTCCTTAGAGAGTAGGCGCTATGCGAGATGTGTATGAGAGACGTTAAATAGACAGGCAGTTTGTGGATTAGTAATTTGAGGGTCCAAATGCCAGCATGCAGGAGGCGTCTGGTGGCAAGAGAGGTCAACCCAACTGCTGCATAAAGATCACAGTGGTGGGTCCTGTACGCAGAGTTAGTAATGAAGCGAAGAGCACGGTGATAGATGAGTGATAAGTGAATTAGTAATATATACTAATAAATATAAAGACTGAAAATGACTTTTTAGAATGGGCTTTATTATTTTAAGCTGGGAAAAATTTCTGTATATAATGTCATGTGTCTGTATATGTGTTTGTTCCAAATTTTAATTGTCATATGTGGAATTTGTACATTGTAAAGGTCATTGACCGAGCAATAAAATCTACTTGAATCTTTAAATGCTATATTCTGAAATCTGACTTGGAGCTGCACTGGGGAGAACATCTGAGCGGTAATACCTCTCTCTAGTAATGTCTTTTTAACTGCTTGCAAGTCCCTCATGAGAAGAGACAGTAGGGAAGAGAGCCAGTTTGCTCCCTTCCCAGGTAATGTAACCTTTAGCTTTTGCCACCTGCAATAAGGATATTCTAGCCTATGGGCTAGAGAGCATGACAGTGATGGTCAGTATACATGGTCCAGCTCCTGCTCAAGAGCGGATTGGAATGGTGAAGGCTCTGGAAATGGTGACACTAGCAGAGATGGTGAGCAAATGTAAGTCAGTAAAGATCAGGCGATTGAGAGCTGGTATTGAGTCCGATTTGTTAGAGTAGCAAGGAGGGGGGAAAATACCACCTAAACATTACACTAATGAAATCCATTAACCAGGGTTTCAACTTTAGAACAGAGAAAAAGAAGATGCTTCATAAAGGTTGCATTCATCACTGTCTGACTTTTTGCCCCAGCTTGAAGGTCTTTAATAGCTGTAGTGTTCTCAGTAAGGCATGTATCAAAATCGAAAAGCTTAGCCTCCACAGTGGCTAGCTGCTTGTTTCTCTCATCCCCGACTGCCTGAATTTTGGTAAGCATGTTCAATATTTGAGCTGTCGGTAAGTTTCCACTTTGAGCCTGGCTGTTGTAAGGGCCCTTATCCGTTCAAGCCAGGGGCAGGTGAAAAGAACGCCTCCATACTTTGAGCCACTTGTTTCGATTCCTTCTTGGGAGTCACTGTAAGACACAACTATCTCAGTAAGCCAATGCTACAAAGATCATGGCGAGAAACAGCCGAGTAATTGTAAAATTACAATCAACTGGTTGACAGAAACTCGGACTGTTAAAAGAAAGCTGCTGCTCCACTGGCTGCTCCATGGTGGCCCCTCCCAACAAAATCCACTGCTGTAACCATTAGTGCATTCGCATGCAGGAGCTATAGAGTGGTGCACAAGCTGTGGAAAAGCTACAGCAGCCTGGCTTCCAGTCCCTTGGCCTCTTGTGCTTTATGTCCTTCTGCTGGCTTCCAAACGCTGTAAATATATAATTTCAGGTGGTGTGTGAAGCATTTGCATGGGGCTTAAAGCCCTGTTGACATTGCCAATTCTGGGGCATTGGTGGTGGTGCACAGCAGCGAGATTGTTGCCGCTGTGCACTTCGAACGTCACCATTTTGCCGTTTTCAGGTAGCGTTCCGTTGTGACCGAGATCCCTCTTTTCTTGGGATTGCGTAATGGTGCAGGTGTTTTACACCATTTTGTGGGGCTGTCTGAACACCTGGCATCACTCACAATGTTTAGCTAGCCTACAATTCCTGGAAGACTGTGGCAACGCAGGAAGTAAGCCTGCAATGGTGCACAGCCGTATCATGTGAACACTGGTCAGCAGTATTACAGATACAGCTGTGGATCCGATGGGGACAGCAGCGATCCAGATACCTGCCATATGAACGAGGCTTAAAACTGCTGCACAGTTTCAGCTCCTCACCACTGCAGAGTTTCACAGGAGCTAAAACGGATCAGCTGACAGCACTCTCAAACTTGTTTACACTTACCCTCTGACAATGGTTCAGCTACCCTGCACCTCTCACACCAGTGAAGAATGCACAGCATCAACAGACCAGACCTATACTCCCTTCATTAGGTTAGTGGAAGAAGGGCTGCATTACATGCCAGATATACAAGCTGAGTGTTGATTTACATGACAGATGGTGCAAAATGGTCCTTTTAAGGTAAAAACAGGAAAATGGTAGATATAAGGTCAGTTTAAGCAACTACATTTGCACCGCAGCAACCTGATCGCTCGGGTTGCTGTGGTGCAAATGTAGCCAAGTGGTCACTTACTAGATCATGGCAAGTCATTCCTCTTGCCTCTCCTGGAGCTGCTGCAGAGCTGGCATTCTGTTTCAGAGCAAGCAGCTTAAGCAGCCATGTAGTCAGGGTGCATCGCTCGCCCACAAGGTACAAGAGACACCTATTCACAGCCCCTCACCAGCATGGCTTTCGTGGGCACAGAAAGGGGGGTGTAGACACTGCGCTGGATCAACGTGGGTATTGGGGGCCACATCAGAGCAGATCACTTGGAAGACAGATGCTGCTGTGTAAACATGGCTTTAGATTCAGAAGCTTCACTAAAGCCAATTTTGAAGGTATATTTATTTATTTGTTTATTTAAGAGTTTCACCAGGAACAGCACACTGAACAACAAGTTGCTCATCTCACAGTATAACAAGAGATCTGAGGGACTGAAATTGGAAAGGGTTTTAAGGAGCAAGCAAGATGTTTCAGGATTTCAAGGTGGGGTTGAGATGTGTATAAGGGGTTGGTAACTGTGGCTACTGAGGGAATGTGGACACAGCTACAATACAGATCATGCTACCAGTAGGGGGATCAGTCTAAGACCTAGCCAGCAATAGGCTAGAGAAGAATAAGGCAGGATCAGAGCAGAATTTATGGACACTTTTTTTTTGCCTGTAAAAAGTTCATTTGCTTCTATGCATGTTGAAGAAAAACTGGCTTTTTTTTTAACATAAAACTGAGGGCATCAGAAACACTTTCCAGTGATAAGCCTAAACAACAAAACAGTAAAAAACGCAGTGTGGCTATCAATACAGGTTTAGGTTACTGCACTTATAATCATAACAACGCATAAATTAGAGTTGGAGAGTTGATTAGCAGCCTTTGATAATCAAAATGAAAAATTATTAGCAATCAGCCAGGGAGGGAGCTGGATGTCATTGTCCACCTAGGGACAAATGACCTGGCTAAGAAAGGGTTCAGAGCAATGCAGGAAGAGTTTGTGGAGTTGGGGAGGGGCCTTAGACAAGCAGCACGCACAGTAACCTTCTTGGAGGTGCTGCCTGTCTATGGCATGGATGAGGCTAGGGTGCTCCACACCATGGGATTCAATCAGTGGTTGAAAAACTGGTGCAGAGCTCAGGGATATGGCTTCATTGGGGACTGGGGGTCCACCTGGAGTGATGTAGGCCTATACTGGCGTGATGGTCTGCATCTGTCTAGGAGGGGAACCTCCTAAAAGTTTTAACGTTTTTTAAATGTGACGAAACACTGTTAAAACTACTTTCTGCACAAAACAAGGGGCATCCTGCAACAGGCAAGGGCTTAGACTGCAGCCCTGTGTTTTCAGATTTTCCACTGCTGATTGTCAAACGAAACCCTATTTAGTTGTCCTTTAACATCACCTTTATTAGTATCCACCTGCCGCCTTTGTATATCACTGTCTTTATGGCTGCGTAAATTAATTACCCTTCCTTGTTTCGAGTTAAATGAGCCATCATAAACTTATTCCACATACATTCATCTGAGTTTGAGAGCCTCTGCTTGTTTTATGTGTCTCTTCTGAAGCATGGCAGTATCGCACCAGAGGTTTTTCAGATATATAAGGGATATGCAGCGGTTCAGTGTGTGATAATGCATTTATCTTGTACAGTTTCCAGTGACCTCAAGTAACCTCACGAGTGCGAAGGCACGAGTGAGAGGTCTGAGGTCACTGAAACTGTACAAAATAATGCATTATCACACACTAACCGCTGCATACTCCATTTATGCAACAGGTTTAGATGTTGTGTGAACATTTTGATTTTGGTAGGTGTAAATAATTTGTCAAAAAAGGGAAAAGAAAATGTAATTGTATGCTGTTTTTTGCTAATTATAAAAAAACAAAATGGTATCTATAAATGAAACACCACTCATTTTGTAGATATTTTTGAGCTGAACATTTTTCGTGCTCACAGTACCATGCTATCATTTTTTGTTTTAAAGTTATTTATATTTGTTTGTCAAAAAAGTGAACAAAAAATTACATTTTCTTCTGTTTTCTTGCTAATCATATACAATATACAGGGTTTATATAAATGAAACAGTATTCATTTTGTAGATAATTTTGTGCTGAACAATTTTCGTGCTCACAGTACCATGTTATCTTTTTTCGTTTTTAAGTTATTGACATTTAAATATGGTTAGTACTGCTTCTGAGGCCGAACATTCTAAATGAATTCTGAAGAGAACTGTGTAAATAAATGAGCTAGTGATGTAGTTACTGTGTGAATAAATGGGTGATGATGTAGTTACTATGTGGATAAATAAATTTATTACCATAGTAGCGAAGATAAATGGTTTTATTCTACAGTTTTTATCCTGACCCCTGTTGCATAAATTAAAATTATTTTTCTTTTTACTGGCTTGCTTATCCTTCTGACAGTCCAAGAAACAATGCTCAATTCAGGTGATCCCATTCTTACTGATCAGGACTTTCGTACCAGTGGGGGAGGAGACCTACGTCATCAGGGCTTCCATCTTTTTCTCTCCTTGACCTTTATGAGCATGACATTAGTGAAACAGGATTAAATACATTTGTTAAGTAGCTGGTTTACAACATTAGCGATAACTTTAACAAGCACTAACATTTGAACCACAGTAACAACATGAATCAATAATAAGTGGCATAATACAAACCAGGTAATGTATGCTACATAAGACAGCAATGTCCTTTGTCTCTGAGGAAAGTTGGGACTTCCAGGCTAGACCAGCTCTTCCGCCTTTCGGTATCATCAACGTGGGGCACGAAACCAAACTGATCAGGCTTCGTCAAGGTGCACTGGTCCCTGATCACAAAGTATGTCTGCTGCAAAGCAGGCTTCTGTTCCCTGATTCCCCTTCTCCCTCTTGCTTGTTAAAGCAATGTTCTTATAATATTTCTTTTCTATCACTTACCGCTGGGTTACTAACTCAGACAGTTATTTCAGTTACATTTTAGGCCCTGTGATGATGATGATGCTGCTGGAATGGTGTGAGGGTCTTCCTTTTAAGGGGCTTTGTTTGCTGGTCCTGTATTGCAGTTAGGTGTCAGCGGCCATGTTAGCCTCACCGAATTTCCACCTTCATGGGGGGAGGGGTGGCTATGTCAGGACAGCAACCCAACCCCCAGTCACATGTCTTCTGGGGTCAGAAGGGCTAGCTATTCAAAGTCTGGGCTCCAGGCATTGCTGGCAGTCTTTTAAATGAGCCCTCCCCTCCCATAATTCCCTCACAGCCCTGGGCCACCAATCACATGCCTCTGGGGTCAGAAGGGCTAGCTATTCAAAGTCTGGGCCCCAGGCATTGCTGGCAGTCTTTTAAATGAGCTCTCCCTTCCCATAATTCCCTCGCAGCCCTGGGCACCCTGTCGGTGGTCTGTGATGTCCTTGCAGCCCTGGCCAGTTGGTGGTGTAATGGTGACAGGTAGTGCCACCCCATAATATCGTTTTAAACACCTATGGGGGGGGGTTACAGAAGCCCACTAACAAATTTAACCATAATTAACTGTAAAGGCTCCTTATTTGCACGACAGTCAACTAAGCAAATGGCATCTTGTGGTTGCTGGTTTCTTCCCTTGTCTTAGTGGCTCAGAATTCAGATGTAGTTCCAAGGCCTCTCATGGTCTGGAGGCTCCCTCCAATTAGTTTTCTGGTGTATTCCAGGGCTTCCACAGGGTTCGAGTACTCTCTTGCTGCACCTTTTCTTTGTATCTTGTTGGTAGCTGGGAATATTATATTGTAAATGACCCCATGGTCTCTTAATAGCTTTCTGGAATCCCAAAACTGCCTCTGCATGTTTAGGACTTCTTTGGGTATGTCAGGGAAAATTTTGATGTTGTTGCTCTCCCCGATCAGTTTTTTTATGAGATCTTGCTAGATGCATTATCTGTTCTTTAATCTGGTATCTGGACAGCTTTGCCACTACTATGCATGGCTTTGCACTGTGTGCTGTTGGCTTAGGCTGCAGCACTCTTGGGCAGGTTCACATTAAAAGGGGTGCAATCCAGAAATTATTCAGTAGGTTGAGTAGGGCCATCTGCAGGAATTCTGTGACATTCTTACCCTCACTGCCATTGGGAACTCCTGGAATTCTTCTATTGCTCCTTCTATTTCTAAAGTTGAGATCCAGCACTTTTTTCCTTAAAATCAGCAAGTCCCTGCTATTGTTTTGGGACCTGGTGTCCACCTCAAGTAGCAGGAGCTTCATTAATACATAGAACTGTCTACTTGGTCCACCATTCTGCCCATTTAACTCAACCTACAGTATCCCCGCAGACCCTATAGTTGATCTCCAGTTCTTTTATCCATCCCTCTTTCCCTTTCCCTAAGATTCTCTTAGCCTATCCTAAGCTTTTTTGAACTCTTCCTTTGTGTTTGCCCCAACTACCCCAGCTGGTAATCTGTTCCAGGAATCTACCACTCCTGTGAAGAAGAACTTTCTTGTATCTCTCTTGAATTTACCCCCTCCAGCTTCATATTATGGCCCCTTGTTTCTCAGCTCATTTTCTTCTGAAAAAAAATACTCCTAACCTGTACCTTATTTATTCCCTTTATGAATTTAAATGTCTCTTTCTTACCCCATCTTTTATTTTTTCCAAGGTGTCCATACTGAGTTCCCTCAATTTCTCCTTATAGGTCTTCTGTTGAAAACCTTGCACCATTTTAGTTGCTCTTCTCTGGACCGCCTCTACTGTGTCTATGTTTTTTCACAGATGTGGTCTCCAGAAATGTACACAGTATTCCAGATGAGGTCTCACAAGTCACCCACACAGAGGTAATAAGACCTCCCTACTTCTGATGGTTATCCCTCTCTCCCTACGCAACCCAGCATCCCACTAGCTTTCCCAATTGCTTTGTCACACTGCCTGGCTGCCATTAGATCATTTGAAATAGTTACACCTAGGTCCCTCTCCTGCTTGACAGTTATCAATATCACGTCTCCCATTTTGTATTCAGCCTCTGGGTTACTGTACCCCATGTGCATTATTTTGCACATTTTCACACTAAACCCAAGTTGCCAAACCCTAGACCACTCCTCGAGTTTTCTCTCTGTTCATCCCCGAATGTCACCCTGTTACAGATTTTGGTATCATTTGCAAAGAGGCAGCTCTTCCTCCAGCTCCCTAAAATGTTGCTTATAAATACATTAAGAGGACCGGTCCCAGCACTGATCCCTGAGCACCCCAGTGGTCACCCCGCTTCTCTGAGTGAACTCCATTTACCACCACCCTTTGTCTTCTGTCCCCGAAGCAATTTCTTACCCAGTTTAACACCTATGGACCCACTCCTAAAATCTAAGTATGCTACATTTACTGTACCACCCTTATGTACTTCCTTTGTGACCCAATCAAAAAATGTATTGGATTCATTTGACATGACCTCCCTCCTGTGAACCCATGCTGTCTCTGATCTTGTAACCCATTTGATTCAAGATAATCCACTATCCTCTCCTTCAACAATGATTTCATTAGCTTTCCCACTACCAAGCTTAGACTGACCAGCCTATAATTTCCAGCCTCCTCCTTGCTACCACTTTTATGAAAGGGGGCTACATCTGCCCTTCACCAGTCTTCGAAAACTACACCCATTTCTAGTGAGTTGTTGAGCTTCTATTCACCAATGCATCTCTCTGCCTTGGCGATTCTGGAATTAAAGTTTCTTAATTGTGATTCCATTCCTGAGAAGGTATGTTTGATTTGGGCGATTTCACCCACAAGGGAAGGGAAGGGTAAGGGAACCTATGATTCCTCGCATTTCTGTCACTATGTTGGGCAGTTGAGCAACCACGCCATCTTAGAATGTGGATTGAGCTATCAGGGAAATTGCATCAGGTTTTGTCTTTTTGGCTGGCGATATTACCACTGGGGATGTAACTACCCAGCTCCACTGGCACTTTGGAGTAGTCTGCATCATTAGTGCTGATTTCGGTGAAGGCTGGGTATTTGTGCAGCTCAAATTTAACCCACTAATCCTTTCAGGACACACAGCCTGGTAACTATACAGCCACCACGCCCCATCTTGATCAAATTTATCCAATGCCTGTTGTACAAATAAATACTGAAAAACAGGAATAGTTTGCGTGTAATCATATCTTGCTATGTCTGCGGTCAAGGTCTTTCCATTAACTTAATAAAAAGTGCATTTTTATTCAGACGTAAGAATCTAGTAACGAATCATTATGGCAACAAGCCACGAAGAACATGTTGACACCTTTCACGACATCCTCTCACCGCGGTTGCTATGTGATGATCACTTCATTCAGCCAGTCCTGCTACTTGGTCTTCAGCTTTTCTTTTACCCTGGTGACCTGAAATCAACACAAAAAGCCAAGTTAAGTAAAATGTATTTGCAACCATAACTACCAGGTATTGAACTGCAAACAGTATTACCAGGTTAAAGCACACCCGAGTGTGTTTCAGTGATTCTAGCTTCTGTGAAGCCCCTGATGACATCCTTATGTTTTTGGCTCGGGTTATTTAAGAATGTAATGAGCCACTGGGCATGTTTAGTTTCAATACTGCTCTTCCTCCGATCAACAAAGATTTGGGCGGACAGCTTGCCGGTGCTGATCTGCTCCATAATTAGTTTGATATACGCTATGAAACAGTTCCTAGAATTCATCTTTGCTTTGAGCAGTTTGTTAACAGCCATGTCCAGAGATTGCAACAGGTCTGTACAAGACACTGGAATAAGCACAAGTATAATCTAGACAGCTTCTAGTTTATGTAACACTGGTGCTGTTGTGTGCGCTTGATACAAGTCCAGCAACAGAAGCGTTCACTTCATCTGGCAGGGCATCTCTGTTTTTTCATAAAGTTTATGTATCGCACCAGTATACTGTCCATGTATTGAAGCATCATTTCTTGGTTTGCTCAGTGGTTGTTGCTCTACATAATGTGCCATGGAGAGACATTAGGGTGACAACTTTTAGTTTTCCCCTGGTAGAGTACTTGAGGAGGAAGATAGTCACCGGCAAGTATGCTGCTGAACTCAAGAGAGAGAGAGAGACTTGCTGCTTGTCACCAACTCCAATTATCTCCACCTGCTTGGCCCAAACATCCGGCACTGTACATTTTCATTGATGTTAACTATTAGTTCTGGGGGTATTAGTTCCTGCACATAGGCAGTTTTGACCCTGGGAAGAAAGTTTCTTTTCAGGACATCAAAATCATCAAGCGTCGTCCTCCCGGCCTTTGTCCCTTTTCTTTTGCAGAACCCCTGTCTGTTACAAGACTGCCATGCCCACTGCCTAGTTAGGAACACATTTTCTCCAAACTCCATCAGTAGTTCCTGATTACTGGCCTTGACAACACCTACTGCCACAAGCCTGGCATTTACCATCACACCTTCAGTGCGCAAACTTCTGATAATTTCAATAAGTTCAGCCTCCACATCCTTGAGCAGCATAGTTAGAAGGCCTTGAGGGATAGCGAGGAGCACAGGTTCAAACTGAAGGGGGTCTGGTGCTGACTTAAGCCATTCCAGGTAATCTTTTTTAAATTTTTGCACAGTGCTCGCATTTATGGTCTTTTCACATTTCCTATCATAGTAGTGCACAGCACTGACTACCCCACTGGTTCCTGCATACTTGGCAATTAAGATAATCAGTATGCCTTCATTTGAGGGTAGCACTCTGCAGCTCTTTAACAACACTGTCTGCCATTTTTACTGAAACCCCTGCCACCTCACTGAGTGCATCTGCAGAAAGTTCATCTAATAGGGCAATATTGTGCTCTCTCTCTCACAACATTTACTCCTCTGAAGCCATGATATAAGAGACATCTTTGCACAGTGCCAGACTGAACAAGCAGGAGTGAATGAAGCACAAATGGTGGGGGTATATGTGCTGTACTGTGTATTGGCAGGAAACAGAGATGTCAATCACAGTAATCAGCTGTCTCTGACAGGTTGTATTGAGAGTGACTATGGCTGTCAGCTGTGAGAGACCAACACATGAATTTTATTGGCACATTTAAACCAGGAGAGGCCCTAGCATGACCTTTTCATGTTTTACAGTACTGTATATATTTGTTAAAGTTCAATCAATATGTGCCAGCACAGAAACAGAGAAACTGACAGCAGATAAGGGCCACTTGGCCAATCTAGTCTGCCCATTTTTATTGTGACTGCTTTTGCTACAGACCATTTCTGGTCTACAGCACTGTCTCTTTCACACCTTTCCTTTCCCTTATGATTCCCTTGTGCCTGTCTCAGGCTTTTTCAAATCCCACCACTGTTTTCTTCCCTCTATCACCACTGGAAGACTGTTCCAGGCATCTACCACTCTTTCTGTGAAGAAGTATTTTCTCACATCTCTTCTGAACCTACCCCCCTCCATCTTTGTATTGTGACCCCTTGTTCTAGACCACCCTTTCCTCCGAAAAATACCTCCCACCTGTACCTTATTCACTCTTGTTCCAAGTGCTATGCATTTTTACAGTTGATTAGAACCTCCCTGCATAAAACTGCTAATAAATTATTTTGACTTTTTTTTAATACTCTGCGTATTTAGAGGGTAGCCATTGCATATCCCCTATATAAACATATCAACCAATGCAGTGTGAACAACAGAAAGCCAAAACTGATGTCAAGAGAACACAAATCCATCAAAACCAAGCATACTGCATACCAGTCACAGCAGTGGGTGCAGCAGGACAGCTGGGATATACTGAGCAAAGGACAACAGTATAGTGGCAGGGGTGTTTGTTAACAGACAAAAACAGCCTGCACTAACTGCATGACTGGGTAGTGAGACTGAAAGAAATAGGTTGAAAAGAGCTGCAACAAGCCAGCCTGGTGGTAGCACAGTGATATCACTACCGCTCGCTACAGTATGCTACCGGTGTTCAGAAACATACTCGGGCCACTCAGGGGAAGCTGGCAGAGGGAGGATCAGGTGTCCCATAGACAGCTCACCTCCCTTGGGGAAGGGAACACTGTATCCTGCTACCTGTCTGCTACCTGGGGAGGCCAGGTGAAAACACAGTGGGAGGGGCAGCCAGCAGATGCCAGAACTAACTGTGGGTGCATCACTGCATGGAGGCCACTTTAAGAATGTATATTAGGAGAATCCCCCCAGCCAGCAGGATGTTGCAGGCAGCCTTGCAGACCCCATACCTTTGATTGTGGCACCCACCCACTAGATGCTGGTCCAGGGCATGCAGTGGAAACTCCTAAGGAGGATGGGTGACAGGGTCTTGGGGTACCGGCAGATGGAGGCAGGCAGGGCAGAAGAGGACAGGCATGCAGGATTGAAATAAAAAAAGAAAACAGTTGCAACTCCATGGTGCTGAGCAGTCAGCAATCGCTTTGGCATGATTGCGACCTGGGTTTGTGTCCCGAGTCTAGCACATCAGAAATGGAGGCTAGCAAGGAGGGCTACAGTAACAGCACCCGTGAGGACACTTTCCTCCTGACGTAGGGAATGACTCTGTCTGATCAGTGACACCTAGGGGAGGCCTGCTGGCAGAGCCACTGACGCCGCGGGTGACTACACAATGCTAGGCACCCCCCCGCTCGAGCAGTCATGAATGTGTGCCCAAATGTAGGGAAATGAGAGGGACCAAAATGGAACAATCCCTTCCCACTGACCACATGATTTGTCATCTTTCACCGCTGAAGTCACAGCACCACAAATGGATCTGAACCCCCTTCCCCTACCTGCCACTACTAAGCAGTAAGTCAATGGAAACAGGGAGATCTGCCACAGGCCAAGCCAGGGAGCACTGACAGATGCAGACAGAGGTGGCTAGAAGTGGCAAGAGGGTTGACAGTAGTACTGAAGATCACAGATAGACAGCAGGTCAGGACACGACTGAAGGTAATGTCAGGGAAGAATAAAGGGCGAATTAAAAAAAAGAAAAAGGAGTTGCAAATGTAGTACCTGCATGATACCCTCAGGGGCTTCAAGCAACTGGGGGCTTTGTGGAGGAGTAGAAATGGGTGTGAGGCTCACACCCATTTCTACTCCTCCACAAAGCCCCAGTTCCTTGAAGCCCCTGTGAGCTCACGGAGTCTGGAGTGGAATGAGAAGGAGGTCATTCCAGACATCAAGGAGTCTACAGGAGAAGGAAATCCGCCCAGCACTGAAGGTGGAGGATCCGGCAGTAGGCTTGAGTGGGGAGAGAGACAGGAGGGGGATAGGTAAGGGAGGTCAGTGAACAGGAAATCAGATGAGGGAGGAAGCATGGAAGAGGCTTCTACCCTCCTGGGATAGGAGAGAAAGGTAAGAGTATAAGGAGCACTTCACAATGATGGGAGGGATAATTTGTTTTGCACAGCCCTAGTTATAAATGAGTCATGCTAGCAGAAAATCACAAAAGCTTGGCACAGATGCATCTTGTGATGTCTCACTGTTCGGGTTCTGATTAGGAAACCAAAAAGAGTTATGGTAAGTCTCTTGCAAGTGCTCAAAACACTAAAGAGCAATGAAGGCATGTGACTTTTAACAAAGCAGCTACTGAAAACAGGAAAAACGCATACAGCAAGTACAATTAAATTGTGGTTTCGCACACTAATTCATGAGCATTTATTCACAGAAGGAGGAGGATGAGGAGGTCACGGCCTTCCTTCATGCTTGTGCCCAAGGCAGCCTTCTCCTGGTGCTGTCTAAAGCTGATCCCATTTCTAGCTTTCTCCTCAAACCGTTTTATGCTTTTCAATATCCATTACCTTTTTTGACTATTGTAATATATACCACACCAGTGGTAAGTAAATCTATCTACATTTGACCCCTCCAGTTGTTTAGTATTTTGAATACCTGTCATATCCTTCTCAATCTTCTCAGTTCGAGTGAGTACAGCCCAAGTTTATAAAACCTTTAAAAAATACACTGACTGCGGCAGTAGGCGTTGTGGAACCCGAGTAGTAAGCAGCTCTCAAGATTAGATCCAGGAGTTCGAGAAATAAGCAATAAAATAAAAGTTACAATTTTTAACTAGCACGAGTAAACGCTATACTAGTTGATTCTTCAAGTTGCAAATTCAGGAGGGGTGTGAGGAAGTACTTATTCACGATAAGGGTGGTGGATACCTGGAACTGCCTTCCAGCAGAGGTAGTGGGGTCGAAAACAGCAGTGGGGTTCAGAAATGCCGGGGACAGTCACAAGGGAATCGTAGGGGTAAGGGAGGGGGGCAGGGGACTGCACCGTAGATCAAGTAAGATCTGCAGCAAGCAGAAATAAAAAATGAAGGTTAAAAAAATGGGTAAACTGGGTGGGCCCCCATATGCCGCTGCATTCTAGGTTCATAATGAGAAAGATGGACAGAAATTAGACAGGAAATATACTTTCCAATGGTGAGGAGGCTGCAGGGCTGGCAGGCCTCTCAGGGGTTGTCTGCTGAACAACCACGGAAAGAAATACTGCAGTCTCTCTGTGTCAAACTACAATGTTCGCCACGATTCTCAAGAACCGCTCTGATCAACTTGGACTTACTAAAAGCTCAGCTGGTGGTCGTGAAGTGGCTATGGAGGAGTCACAAGGAGAAATTAGTGAAGACTGAAATAAATTGTTTCAGTGTACCATGCAGTCATCATGACAGCAAGGGAGAATGCACATTTTCACTCAAGATTAGAAACTTCGAGCCGACCCGGTGACGCTAAGGGTTGAGGTGCTGGACGTCACACCTCGCACTACGCTGGTGACTTGGGTTTGGGAATGACCTCGGGTCACTGGGGTGCCGGCATGGCGGTGGGAGGAGTGAGACTGAGCATGCCGCTAGGCTGCTCTCCTCTCCTGGGGGTGGTAAGGGTAGACCCTCCCATAGTCCCGTTCCCCATGGGTGGAGGTCCGGTGAGGTAATGTAGGTGGGCAGGGTGGCAGTACGGGTGGGTGGAAGGGGCTGAGCTGGTTTCCAGTGCACGTCCGTCCGTGTACCAGGGCTCCGGGGCTGGGGGGAGACAAACTCAAGAGAAACAGAAAAAGCTGTAAAAAAAAAAAAAAGAAGATGATTAACGGCTAATCTGTCGGTGCAGTGCTTGGATTTCCGCTTGAGACGCTGGCGACCCGGGTTCAGGAATGGACCCAGGGTGCCGGAGGACCAGCCAGGGAGAGAAGGCTCAAGCTTTTGATGACTGCTCGCCTTTGCTCGGTGGGGAGGATGGGGGGACGACCTGGTGCTTGCTGACTCCTGGCGGAGGCCGGGGGATCAACAATGCATTGGGTCCCACTGAACAAAGGGGCATTGTGAACGTCAGCATTTGCCTCGACATTAGAGGCACACCATGCCCCCGGGGAGAAAACGGGGAAATGGGCTCCATGGTCAACCAGATGACAGTTGCCAGCTCCCGCTGCCTGGAAGCCCTGAGAGATGGCCCAGGACCACCTCAGCAGCACCCAGGCCAAAGATTGAGTGTGCTGGTCGGCCCCCCCACGGTGCCTATCTCCCTCAGAGAGGTACCCATCCAGCAAAGGAATATGCCAGGTTACCCGGGAGGGGGGCTGCGATGTGAGGTGGTGGTGGCCGGTCTCAGGGCAGGGGTTCCAGCAGGGCCCAGGTAGCCCGAAGGAGTGGCTAACCTGGAGCCAAGAGGCGCAAAAAAAAAAAAAAGATTAGAAACTTCAGAAAGCTAGACTTCTTTTTTTTTCAGTCTATAATTTCTGCTCCCATAAGTCGACCAGCCCTCGTCTACACCAGTCCCACCACCTTCCTCATCCGACATCTTTGGGTCTTACTGGTCTTCGGTTCTTTCCTTCCACAGGATCTTGTCACAGTGCCCAAATAGCAGTGCAATCCAGTCACGGTTGGTGTTTTTCTCTCCATTTCCTCCCCATGGGACTACAAGGAAGCGAGCACACAATGTGCGTGCACCACCTTCAAAGAGGTGCCCCCAGCATCTGAGTGTGGGACCCCATCCGCTACGTAGTCTTGCTGTGCTGCCACCCAAATCCTTCCAAGGTGGCAGCAGACCAGTGGGACACGCTAACCCCCTCCTGAGGGATGAAAGCCGTCCAAGAGACATTCAATCCCCTTAGCCCCTGGGGAACCTAAGTCTGTTCCTGAACCCAGATCTCCAGTGTAGAGAACGGCAGCACTACCACTGTGCTAGTGGGCAGGCCCACCAGGCTCGTTTTCTGAATGCTGTTTTGAGGCTCGCGGAAGGTTCTGAGGGGAAATAACCCCATACTGTTTCTGCAAGACTGGTTTCCCAAAATATCCCTGGGGACAGAAACAGACAATGATGGCAGAAAAAGGTCAAAGGTCCAGCTAGTCTGCCCGTATCTCCCAATCATATTCCAAGGCCTTTTGTCAATACGAGGTCCTTCTCTATACTACCCAATCTTGCTCCTGGCTTTACTACTATCCCCGCGTATCTACGAAGGCCTTAACTGTGCCCCAAACTATGTTTTAAACCATTAATCATTTTGGCGCCCACCACCTCCAATGGCAGACTCTTCCAGGGCTCAACCACTCCCTCTGTAAAATAAAACTTTCTGCCCTAGTGGTCTGTAGATGACCCCCATGCACAATTCCTTATCTGATACCTCTTTGGGCTGAACCAACAGCAATTCTATTACCTCATTCCCTCCTCTGATGGATCCATCTTCCACTGCCTCAATTCCTTCCCGGACACAGTGGGCTACCCCTTTCCTTCCTCTCATCATGCCTATACATGGTATAGCCTGGGACCGTGAGGTCCCAGTTGTTGTTCTCTGTGGCCCAAATTTCTGTAATGGCTATAACGTCCAGACCTCGCCTGGAGCTCATTGATTTTGTTTACCATGATCCTGGCACTAAGGCAGACCACCTTCCATCTTCTGCCCCCACCCTTTTTTTTTTTTTTTTTACATACCCCCCCCTTAATTTTTTTCCTAGCCTCCTTCATTTCTTGTTTTTCCCCTTTTTTCAGGCTTAGTGAACCCCTCTCCCTGATGTCATTCTCCACTCTTATGAACTCGTGCCTTGAGTCATGGCTAGGTACTCTAGTTCTGGACCCTTCTCAGTGGTATCATTAGCCCCAGCCTCCCCCACAGTCAGTTTAACTGTCTATCAATGTAGATGTTGTACTTCAGCCCCTGTGCACTAGTCCTTTCTCTTGTTAGGTGAAGGCTGTCACCCTTGAAAAGACTCCTTGTCCCAGAAGTCCCTCCAGTCCTCCACAAAGCAGTACCCCCTCTCTTAACACTATTCCTTTTACCACACAATTCCTTGATCCCCCTCATTCCACACTCTGTCCTTCCCCTTCTCCCCACCTCACACAGGGCTGTACTCAGAAAAAGGGCAGGGAAGCTGCGTGTACCTCCAACCTGTCCCCTAGCCTTTAAATGTTCTACTTTACTGTCTCCACGGGCTGGTTCATCAGACCACTGGTACCCAAGTGTATATCAGGGACTAGTGTTCTGCTACTCCAGAATGCATATAGTTTCACACCCTGTGCTGAGACACCTGATGACAGTCTCACAAGCTCCCTGATGGTAGTGACCAGTGATGTGGGAACTCATGACTGGCTTCTCAAGTTGGCACAATACATGGCTCCATGATGACTGGTGATCAGTGTTTGTTTTTTTCTTTTTGCCTGATGTGAGTTTTGCTGCTTGTCAGAGAAAAAAACTAGATGGGGTGCTACCAGAGGCAAGAGTCAGCCATTTGAGGGTCTTTCTTGCCTGTCTCCATTTTATCCTTGAGGACAAGGTCTTCTTTTGGACCACATGGATGCTGAAGCTTGGGCAAATAAACCTGCAGCATGGATTCATTCATGGATTTTGTATTTTTGACCTGCTATACCATACTTCTTTTAGTTGAGGTAAATGCATGGCCCCTATATTTCCCTTTTTTTTATAAGGAAATTTAGAGCAATATAGTGCTGTAGTTAGACTTTAGATTTTATGAACATGCCATGCTGGGGCTACTCTTTTCTCCAGGAAGTGGTTAAATAAATCTGCCAGGCACCCTGAAAGGTCCTGCCTTAAATCCCTTAGCAGTCTGGGGTGTATAACCCATCTGGTACTGGAGACTTATCCACCCCGAGTGCTCATGCTGACCCCCAGCACCGGTCCCAATTCCAGTTTCAACTGCCCCCCTACTTTCGATTGCACTCCACAGTAGATGTCCCATTTCCACCATGAAGACTGAGCAAAAATACTCACAGAGGATGTCTGCCCTTTTTCCATCCTCCTCTACCCAAACCATTCCAGATTTTAACTTCACTCTACCCTATTTGATGCCACTTACTGTCACCTGGAATCTAACAATGAGGCTGGCTAGCACCTAAGTGTGCCATGGTGAAGCACTGAGATCTCAGTGAGAAGTGGGACATGAGTCTTCCAGCTTCTGAGCACCCCCTGTCCGTAAAACAGGTGGTGCCATCAATGTCAGCTGTGAAGACAGATGTTCACTTGCCCTTATGGCCAGAAGGGTGTAGCTATGGTGACACAGGCTATCATGGGGGATGACCACAAAAAATGGGGGATAATCCTTAGAATAAAAAAAAAATTATTTGAACTGTTTGGGGTCCTAGCTGAAACATCATTTACTTGAGAAGCTGGTTTCTACTTTTAACCTACTCTGCAGCAGAAAGGTCGAACAGATGGTAATTTTGACACCCTTCTTAGTACGGTGATCCATGACATAACACAACAATGAACAGGCTTTCAGAACAGAACTGCAGCTAAAACCAAAGTAACTAATAGCATTACATTTTTAGTTCATATGATGCCAAGCTGTGAAGCGATTATGCTCAGATTTAACGCTTCAAAGTCTGAAAAGGAACAGTCCACCGTTTGGGAGGATTCCATGAAATGCATTACCAGCGCAGTGCCTTCCATAAAGCTGGAACTAACAAGCTGTTTTATAACAAGGGACGGGCATACCTCAGATGAACTTTAGACTCTAGTGAGAAATGACTTTCTTTTTTCTGAGCTGAGGAAAGGAGCTACCAGCAGCTTAGGTATGTAAAGGAAACTTTTCTTCTTTTAAAACTTTACTTGACGCTAGTCTTTTTAAGAAGTGGTAAAAAGACATTCAGCAAAACGTATTATCAGTGATCTGGCTGTAAATGCCATACCACCATCATTTAATCAAAAAAAACAGGACCATTTATTCATGAACAGGTTTAATATTTAGTTGCTCGGTTGTGCTTTAAGGCAGGAGGCACAAGGGTTGTTGAAATAAAGTTACAAATATTACCTCTAACGTAAACACAACTTTGCTTTAGCTTCATCAACTCGATTCAGCAATATGCCACTGCAAAACATGGCACACTGCTGATCGGGGGTAGTAAAGATAAAGTAAAGTGGTGTTACCACTGGAGGCAATGTTATGTGTTTATGTGTATGCTTACTATGCCTCTTGTGGTTATAAAGGTGCATTCTCAAGTGCTTTGGGTGAGACGACTGTGAGGCGAAGCTGAGCTGTTCGGCCATGAGAAGAACTTCAGAAGAAACTCATAACCATATAAGACACAAGAATAGTACATACCGTATAAGAATATTATGAACCATGTTTAAATTTTAAAAACAAAAATTAGAGCTTGGATTTAAGATCAAACAATTTTACTGCGTTGAAAATTAGAAAAAGCCCTGTGTGGGAAATGGACTATGCCAACTCAACTTACAGCTTCAGAATTGCAGAACTATCTACATGAGACAACTCTTGCATATGTTAATACAGCTACTGAGACCCCTCTTACAAGGGTGGTCTCATGAGCATTCTTAGGGGATGAGAACTGTGAAGCAAAAGTGCTACAAACAGTTTCTAGGGCAGCTGTGCATAAGACACTCTTCACAGAATAAGTGCCACCCAGCAACCCAGGTTCAGAAACGGATGTGGGTTCCTCAGGTGCCAGCCAGTGGTGGGCGTGGGTGAGACTGTCCATCCCAAGGACAACGCCAGAAATGTGTCCCACCTACTTGACACTGGGGGCATGTCCGCGGAGGCAGAGCTCATAAACCAGTCACTGCATGTGCCGCACCTCAAGGAGAAAAATGATTCCCCCCTACCCCCCGACTAGCAGTTTGAAGGCCGGTCCCTGCAGGCCCCACACCAATGATTGGGCTCCCAAGGGTCCTCTGGCAAGGGATGGATGGACAACAGTAAGTCCCACAGAAGGCAGGTGATGGGACTGGGGGGACCGGTCTGGATTAGGGCTAGCCAGGCAAAAAACGAGAGATAAAGTACTAATTAAAAAAATGTGCAAAATGTGCACCAAGACAGACTTAGTAGATCTAGAACCTAATTTTCATTCTCCCAAGACCAAAGCTGCAGCAGTGCAGCATCTGTTAATCAAAAAAATACACACACCGATGGCAGAAAAAGACCACAGGTGCGGCAACACTAGTGAGCTATATACAGGTAGTAGTACCTCCTTTTTTCTGCTGTCAATACCTCTTCTGATACACCCCAGCATCCTATTAGCAGAAGTGGAGCTACACAGTGGGCAGGGGGTGAAACAATATCTGATGATATACCACAACCTGCCATTTATTATTTGCTTAAAAGGGAACTATCAACATAAAGAGTCCCTACACCTGATTTACTTACTGTTTACTGTAGTATAGTAGATTGTATCACACTAATTTTGCTTAGTTCTAGGCTGACATCACAGCAGTAGGTAGCAGTCGGAGATTCAATAGTCTGCAGTGCAAGTTACAGCTTTTATCATTTCTGATCTGATGTTTTCCAGTTCTGCTTTTCACCATGGGCTAAGTACAGTCTTGTGACTGTACTTAGCCATGGAAGAACAGCGGAACAAGCAAACAAAAGGTCAGAGCTTATATAAACTGAAACATGCACTGCAGACTATTGAATCTCCCACTGCTGCCTACTGCTCTGATGTCAGTTGCAGGGGATTCTGGGATATGTAGGCTGCACGAGATTATGGGATTTGTAGTAAAAGAAGATGTCAGCCTATAACTAAGCAAAATTAGTGTGATACAATCTACTATACCACAGTAAACAGTAGTAAGCCAAAATGTTTTTGCACTCGAAGTGCACATTGGGACCAGTTCCACACCTGAATGTGGGGTCCTTGGTGCTGACTGTTCCCCTTTATGTATTTGCTCCAGAAAAAAATTCTGGGTTACCCAGTGATATCGGTATTACCGGATCCTCACCAAAATCATAAAATCTGGGTGTATCTGGAAGTAGTGACAGTATCTCAGCACTGCTGCACAAGTGGTAACCTTGAGATTTTTTTTCTACTTCCACCCCGTGCCAGTTTGGTCTGAGTTGGGTCTAACATCCTTTCTCTTGCCTCGCCCGCCACACCAGGGATTGGTCATGATGGGAGAAAAGAATCCCACTCTGAGGCTCGACAGTCACAGAGGTGAAGTGCCGCCTAGCATTTACATATCGCCATTCAGATGACAAAAGAGAGATGTTGGCACCGGCTGTAAAGGTGGCTGCCTGTCTCTCCTTCCTTCACTTCCCCCTGCTGGTTTAAGGGTGAGGTTGAAGGCTGACCTGGTGACGTTTAAGGCTGAGGCATCAAGCCTCGCCTGCCACCATGCTGGCGACCCGGGGGTCAGGAGCAACCTCGGGGCTTCGGGGGTTGGCCGGGAGGGGAGGACTAAGTAGACTGTCACAAGACTGTACTTAGCTCATGGTGAAAAGCAGAACTGGAAAACATCAGATCGGAAATTATAAAAGCTGTAACTATGTCTATGTTTCTATGACCAAGCATCCCAAGGACTGCTCTCCTCCTCGGCGGAGGGAGGGGATCAGTGGCCAGTGTTAGCCTGGCCCCTAGCGGAAGTTGGGGGTTGGCACACTGACGCGGTCTACTGGGGCAGGGCAGGACAGACGCCCAATGTGCTGTGTATGGGAGCATGTGAGACACCACCATTGGTATCACTGCATGCCCTTCCCCTATGTCAGGGAGAAAATGGGAAAAACATCTTGGTCGTGCAAGATGACCACCGGCCTCTGTAGACTCCACACCCTGGCGACTCAGGCACTTTCCGAGTCTGGATCGGGTGTGGCAGGTTGAGGGGACTCCCTACCCCCTGCCATGTAAGGCAAGCACTGGGAGATACTGGGAAAAGGTAAGTCCTGGGGGATGCCAGGGTGACTGGGTTGGGAGGTTTGGTGGGAAGGAGGGCCAGCAGAGATTGGGGGAGAAAACAAAGAAACCATAACAACAAAATAATAAATAAAAAAAGGATGAGGTTGACGCAGTCTGAATTGTTGGGTGGGGGGCAGTAAGAAAATAAAATCATAACAACAATGAGGCTAGATACTGCGCGGGGGAGCAAACACACATCTGTTAGGAAAGCATTTTATGCAGTCTCCCACAGTCTTCAAACTTAATTCAGTTTAAGATACTGAATCATTTATATTGTACTCTGCATAGATTGTACCAAGTGGCAGTGCTCTCCCATAACACTTTTTTTTGTGTGAGGCTGTAGATACACACTACTGTATGAACTCTGGTACTGTCCATATATGCAGTCCTTCTGGGCTCAGATGCAATAGAGCCTGGAACTGTTTGGGGCCTTAAAGAGGCTTTGGTCCAGAAATCTATATTTTGGACAATGTTGCAGACCTTATTGTTTGGCTGGGCAAATAATGTCAAACAGCCTTAATTTGTACTGTTGCCAGAAAATAAATCCTGAAACGTTGGCTAGATAATCAGTTATCTAACATGCAAAATGGTTGCAGGAACAGACTGGTACATCAACTGGAGAGGATACCTCACAACTTTAAGCACACGGGCTCAGATAGTGAAAAATGTATCATTGCACTATATGAGAACAGTGTGTCTGCCAGCCTGTTAGCATGGCTGCTGCTATACTGAGACACACAGAGTGCACACTACTCTGTTAGCAGATTAGTGCTATATACCCAGAGCCAGGGTTCACAAAAAGGGCATAGCACAGCGCAAACATTTGCACTGTACCTTGCCATTGTGTAGGGGGTAAAAAGTGCTATTCACAATTGAATAGCCCACTGCACTGGGCCACAGATGTCCTGACTCTGGCACTTGGAGTGACCACTTGTGAGATGGAGGGGCTGAGGATAGTGGATAGGCCAGGAGGCGTTAAGCCAGCTGCTATCTTCTTGGTGAAGATACAAGTTTGATAGTGTAATCTCGCCTCAAAATTGAGTGCGTCTGCCTGTGCATGTAATGTATAGGTGTGGGTGAATCTGTTGGCACCAGTAAGTAGTCGGCAGGCCTTGTTGAGGGACATTTTGATTTTGTTGACAGCGGTTTTATCTGCTGCGCCATATATTAGTAGGCCATAGTCCACTAGGGACAGGACTGAGGAGGTGATGGCTAACCTCAGGGTTTTGGGGGGAGGCAGTTCTTGTGGCGGTACAGCAGTCCTACACGTGAGTGTATGGCACATGCAAGGGTGCACGCATGATCATGAAAGGTTATACCGAGGTATTTATAGGTATTAACTTGTTCAAGGGGGAGGAGTGTGCTTGACAGGTGTCCTTATGCACACATTGATTGTGTGAGAAAAGCATGCACTTTGTCTTTTTTAGATTGATAACTAGCCTTTGGTCCAAGAACCAGGATTCAGCTTGATTAAAGGAGTTTTGTAGGGCACTTTGGAGGTGGGTAGGGACTGCAAATGAGCCCATTGGGCATGTGAGGCAAATTAGCCCATTGGGCATGTAAGGCGCTAGTAGCCATTAGTATGCCCATCATGGGCGCATTTGCATGGCATTAGTGTGGCTATTGTGAGCTCTCCATCCCCCCCTCACCAGTCCATGCCCCACGCAGCCGCATTCCCCGGTAGTCGCCGACCCGACAGTAAGACAGAAACGTTTCCAGAGTGTAGTGTCCCACCCCAGTCCCTGATCACTCACCCGATAACAATATTTTTCCATAGTGTAGTGTCCCACCCCAGTCTCCAATCGCCCACCCAATAACACAATATTTTCCATAGTAAAGTGTCCTCACCCCAGTGCCCGATCGCCCACCCAGTTATGAAACCCCCATTTTCCATAATGTAGTGGTCCCTCTCCCTTCCTGATCCTCGCAGAAAATAAAACATATTCCATAGTGTAGTGGTCCCTCCCCCGTCCCCGATTACTGACTGCCATCCCCAAATGAACCAATATCCAGTACCTGGTATTTTAGTGTCCCTCCCCCCCATATCACTCACATATATTACCTGGTGGTCTAGTGGGCCCCCAACCCTCCCAGGTAATCACCCACTATTCCACTCTCCCCCCGCAGCATGACTGCCTGTCAGAGAGCAGCACAGCCCTCCTCACACCTCCACAGCTGCCCATCGACTGAACTGTCAATGACAATGTACAGTATACGCTACAAGCCCATTGGTCAACAACCAATATACATTTCAAACAAAGGGATCCCAGTATCGCTTACAGTTTCACACAAAGATTCTCATATATTTTTATAACCCCAGATGCAGAAGGGGGAGGAAAAGACAGAAACAGCAAGTGAAGGCAGAGAGATAGCAAGAGGCAGAGAATCATGAGACCGTCAGAGTGATCAATTCCTAGGTCTCACGAGAAAATCTGGTTGGGCAACCAGACAGACAAAAGAAAAAAAATGAGAGGACAGAACAGATCCTTGCATTTACTGTATCTCTTTCTGCATAATAAATGGGACAGGATCTTATTCAACCCTGTCACAGGCATAATTAAATATATGTGCCTAGTAGTCTAGAAGTAACTGCCTCTCTAACCCAATCCGGATGCTGTCCTTCAGCATTATGAAACAGAGGTCCCTGGTAGTCTAGTGGTACCCTTCCGTAACCTAATCTGGATACTGGTTTTTTTTGTTTGTTTTTTTAACTCTATTTATTCTCCCTCACCAATGGCCTCTCTCTGGCATGGTCTCTCGGTATGTTGGCTCTACCCGTCCAACATGAAGCCCAGACATCCTTACTTCAGTGAGAAGCACCCTGCCTCCAGCGTGGTTAGCCTTATCCCCCTGGATCCAAGTCTCCCAGGGAAGGACCGCCACACTCCTTTCCAGCGCTCTATCTACAGTACTGGTGGGCTGCCACAAGTAGGAGGAGGGACCAAAGGGAACATCCTGGTGCCCAGCAGTGGACGTGGGGACGCAATCACTGGACCTGCCTTCGCCTACCAATGGCAGGGGGTCTTTTCTTTATATGTTGTTCCTGGTGGCATGGACGTGCAATGCCGTCCAACAGAAGTGCGCTCCCACACTCACCTGCCGGACATCCACCGCAGCCACAATACCCCACAAAGACGTGTACTGCACAGCCGAGCCCCCAATATCCACTACAGGCCGCCAAAGTTGTGCAGTGCACTCCCACCCTCCCCGGGAAAGGCCAGATGCCTGCCGGCAGCTTGATCCTGGCCCACGCCATCTCCCCCCCCGGCAGACTCCCAGCGGCCGTGTCCACTCCCGAACCCGGGTCACCGGTATGGTGTGAGGAGTGGTGTCCAGCGCCTCACCCCTTAGTGCCACCAGGCCAGCATCGGATATTGTTCTTTAACATTACTAAATAGATGTCCCTGGTAGTCAAGTGGTAACCCCTCCTTATCCCAATCCTATCCGAAAGCATTAAACAGGTGTACCTAGTAGTCCAGCCCCCTCAATTCTGTTTCAAAATCATACTGAACTTATTACCAGGTGGTCCAGTGTCCCCCACCCTACCAGTATGCAGTTCCTTGCCAAAAGCTAGATCTGTGGTGGTTCACTGGTTAACTCCCCTTCCCCTTCCCAGCAGCTGACAACCCCCCTATGTACACCTCCACTGCTGGGCACCATCTTAGTTACGGTGCCCTGTTATGCACAAGTCACTGCATCAATACTGTCACTTGTACATGACAGTATGATTGTTGGTCAGCCGTATATGTGCGCAGAGCTAACTACTCTAGGATGCCTAACTGCTTGTTGCGCCTTCACAGTGTCCATGTTCTGCACAGGCATATAACTCTCTGTGGCCAGTTGCGGGTTGTGCTTTGCACTGAGCACAGCTTTTGGTGTTTTAGTTAGCGCTGCACTTAAGGGGACTATATTCAGACAAGTTTAGGGCTCTCACGCTGCTCTGAACTTGTTTGAATACAATCATTTAGGGTATTGTGCTAATTTATGCTTTAGATAGGGACATTGAGCGTCATTAACCCAAACCTTTAAAAATGGGGCTCCGGATCTCTTTATTGATAATAAAATGTGGTTTGCTCACTGCACAGGTATTTTCTAAAGAATGGGTTTCAAACCTGAAAGGGACTCTCAATGTGCATCCTGTGGTTTAGATCTTGCAACCTGCTGCTTGTGTGTGACTGGGAACAGGACAAAAGTGCTCCAGACAGAATGTCACCGGAAGAAATGGCACTAGGACAATACGGCAGCTGAACATGATGGCACAGGGATGAAACGGCTCCAGGTGTCAACAGATTTATGGTTATTGAGATCTGTGGGGTTTCAGGGGATGTTTATATATATTCAGGAGGGTGCAGGAGCTGAAGCACCCCTATAGGTTCCCCCTACCCCAGTTCAACCCTCAGGATTTCCCCCCATGGCAGGGACAGGGTGAGGGTGAGGAGCATCGACCCCCCCGGTACAAAGAAATCCAGAATCCGGGGTGGCTGGATGAGGTGAGCCGGCCATCATGGAGCCTGCCAGCTCCGATTTTTCCTGTTTTCTCTCCTCCCTTTAGTGTCGTGCATACATGTGAGGCATGCATCACCAATATCCACAACGCCCCCACCCTTCATGTCCCTCCCCTGTTCCACACTGGGGCAGTTGTTAGGCAGGGAGCAGCAACCATCCCATCTCGGGTGAGGAGAGCAGTTCTCAGATGCTTGGTCCATCACCCCCCCCGGCCAACCCCCGGGAACCCACGTTCACTCCTGAACCCAGGTTGCCGGCGCAGAGCGAGGTGTGGCATCCAGTACCTCAACCCTCAGCACTACCAGGCTGGCACTGAAATACAGGTTACTCACCTGTAACAGGAGTTCTAGGAATGGTGTATGTTGTTCATCCACACTTACTGGCAGGTTCCTTGCCGCTTTAAATATTGCCAGAAGGTCTTCAAGCTGGCTTCTCCCACCCACCCGGGTGGTAAAACTCTCGGCTCCGCCCCATGACGCCAGATCTAGCCCGCTGGAAGCCAGGTTGTGTGTTGAAGCCAGTGAGGTCAGGTGGGTTTTGTGGATGAACAACATATACCATTTCTAGAACTCCTGTTACAGGTGAGTAACCTGTATTTCTAGAGACATGGATATGTTGTTCTAGCCACACTTACTGGCAGACTCCTAGCAATTCTCCGGGAGGAGGGAGGCAAGGCGCACACCCCCTACTTAGGAAATAAGGACTGGAGAACCGAGGTCCCAAAACCAGCATCCCGGCGTGACTCAAGGTCGATGTGGTAGTGGGTAATAAAGGTGTGTGCTGACTTCCAGGTAGCAGCCCTGCAGATCTCCTGGATAGGGACGTCCCTGGAAGCAGCCACCGAAGCAGCAGTATGGCGGGTAGAATGAGCTCTTATCCCTTTGGGAGGCTCCATGCCCACCAACCTATAGCAGAGATCTATGCAGGAGGTGACCCACCTGCCTATCGTCTGCTTGGCTGCAGGTCTGCCAGGTGCGGTTTCAGTGTAGGTGACAAACAGCTGGCGAACCTCTCCCCGAACTTCAGCCATCCGCTCCTTATAATAAGAAAGCGCGCTCATCTAGGGTCCAAAGTATGGAGCCTATATTCGGCCTCCGAGGTGTGATTGGGGCAGAACATCGGCAAAGTCAACACCTGGTTAAGGTGAAACTCCGACACCACCTTCGGAAGGAATTTCAGGTGGGGGCGCAGGACAACCTTGTCCCTGTGGAAGACCAGATAAGGAGACTTGATGGAAAGCGCTTGGAGCTCTCCCATCCTTCTGGCTGACGTGATAGCCACCAAGAAGGCGATCTTCCATGACAGGTGAGAGATATCACACCTATGCATCGGTTCGAATGGCTTGCCCATGAGCTTAGCCAATACCAGCAGTAGATCCCATGAAGGTGGAGGTTCTCACACCGGAGGGTATATGTGATCAAGGGCTTTGAAAAAGCACCCGACCACCTTCTCCTGCGCCACCGACTGCTTCCCGGCCCGCGCCTGGCAAGTAGAGATGGCTGCCAGGTGCACCTTAAGGGTCGTCAACCGAAGCCCTTGCTGAGAAAGGGACCACAGGTAGTCCAGAATGCTGGCCAAGGAGCAGGAGGAAGGGTCCAACCCTTATCCTGACACCAAATGGAGAATCTCTTCCATTTGAAGGCATAGCATTTTCTGGTCGACTCCTTACGGGATGCCTCAACAACATTGAGGACCTCGTCGGAAAGACCCAAGGCTTGGAATTCTAGCTGCTCAGGAACCAGGCCGTCAGGTGCAGGGATTGAAAGTCCGGGTGGAGTACCTTCCCCTGGTTGACTGAGATCAGGTCCGGGCGGGCTGGAAGCCGCCTCGGGAGCCTGGAGCTGAGGCTGAGGAGATCTGGATACCAGAACTGGCGGGGCCAGTATGGAGCTACCAGAATCACCTGCGCCTTGTCCCTCCTGCCTTGAGAAGCACCTTGTGGATCAAGGGAAATGGGGGAAAGGCATAGAAGAGGCCCAGGGTCCACGGCCTCGAGAAGGCATCCCCCTGCAGCGAGCCCTGCTGAGGGGGGAGGGTATGAAACAGCCTCAGCTTCGCATTCTCCCTGGAGGCAAACAGGTCCACCTGAGGTGTTCCCCAGTGGGAGAACAGATCGTGTACTACCTCCGGCAGGACAGACCACTCATGACATGCAGCACCTATCCAGCTTAGGGCATCGGCCAGAGTGTTGGAGGCTCCCACCACATGGATGGCTAGGAGATCCACCTCCAGTCTGCTCACGAGGGACCAAGTGCAGAGAGCTTCCTTGCATAGGGGCAAGGAGTGCGTCCCACCCTGGCGGTTTAGGTAGTACATGGTCGTGGTATTGTCCGTCTGGGCCTGGGCCACTTGACCCCGTACAAACGGAGCGAAGGTGGTGAGGGCTAGTTGGACTGCTCGAAGCTCCAGCTGGTTGATGTGGCATTGAGACTCCTGAGGGGACCAGAGGCCATGCGCTCTGTGCTCCCCTGATGGGCACCCCAACCCATCAGAGAGGCATCGGTCGTTAGAATGACCATCGGCTCGGGGCCGACAAACGGGATGCCCTCCTGCAGATGAGCTGGAATGATCCACCACTGGAGAGCGTTCCACATCTCCTGGGTCACCGCCATTGGCTGGTCCAGAGGACCAGAGCGCTGTGACCATTGGCGAGCTAGCCCCCATTGAAGGGGATGCATGTGCCAGCGGGCCCACTGGACCACGCTGGTGCAGGCTGCCATAGGTCCAGGAGGTGCAGGAAGTCCCGGGCAAGGCAGAATTGCCCAACCAGAAATGACTGGGCAAAGGAGGAGAGAACCTTGGCCCTGTCCGCTGGGAGCCGTACTCTGGCTCAAAGACAGTCAAGCTCTGCCCCGATGAATTGAATCCCCTGTGTTGGCATGAGTTCCGATTTGGCCTCGTTGATGAGGAGGCCAATCTGAGAGTAGACCTGGAGGGCCAGATCCCTGGACTGCTCCACCTCCAGCATGGAGGGGACTGCAATCAGTCAGTTGTCCAGGTAAGGGTACACCCGGACCCTTCGGCGCTGGAGGAATGCTGTCTCCACTGCCATGCATTTGGTGAAGACCCTGGGAGCTGGAGAGAGGCTGAAGGGCATGGCCCGGAACTCGTAAAGAGACCCCTCTGCTCTGAAGCGAAGGAACCGCTGGTGGGACGGATGGATTGGAATGTGAAAGAACGCATCCTGGAGGTCCAGAGAACAGAACCACATGCCTCATTCCAAGGATGGAATGATCTGTGCCAGAGTGCCATCCTGAGGGTTCTGGACCTTAGGAACTTGTTCAGGTCATGTAGGTCTAGAATGGGGTGCCAGTCCCCCATCTGTTTTGGGACCAGGAAATACCTGGACACAAACCCTGGGTCTGGTGGAGGATATGCTACCTCCCTGATCACCTCCTTTTGGAGGAGCAGAGCAATGTTGGCTCGACGAGCCAACAGAGAGACTGCGGACCACATAGCCCCCCGTTGGGCGATGGCCCGATAGGGTGGGGGCCTGCTTGAATTCCAGGCAGACCTTTCCTACCACTTCAATGCCCAGCGGTCCATGGTGATAGCGGACCAGGCGGAAAAAATAGCGGGCCGTCCCCACGGAGAACCCAGGGTGGAGCGCGCAGGCTGGGGGCTTACACTCTCAACCCGTCACTGGGCAGGCTTGGAGGAAGGACCGGTTGAGGGACCTCCTGGACCTTTTCCTCCTGGCTTCCTGCTGGAGGAAGCTGCAGGCTTGGCTTTGGGGTGCCAAGTGCAAGCCTGCTGGCCCTGATGCTGGTGTTGCTGGGGCAGACGTACTGCAGGGGCAGAAGGCGAAAGGGCTTACGCTACTGCTGGCTGCCTTGTCCTTCTGGGCAGACGTGACCGAGTCCAAGGTGGCATTGGACTTCGATCCTCTGCAAGTGACCCTCCACCCCGGGACCGAAAAAGTCAGTACCCGGGAAGGGAACATCTGCCAACTTATGCTGGGTATCTGCCGTGAAGGTGGAGATCCACAGCCAAGCTCTGCGGTGCATGGCCACTGCGGCCGCTACTGACCGGGCACAAGAGTCTCCAATGTCAAGAGCAGTTTGGAGCTGTTGCTTTACCATTACCCTTCCGTGATCCCGCACCTGCCTGACCGTAGTCTGGAGGTCAGCCGGGAGATGAAGAATCACCTTATCCAGGGAGCTCAAAAGGGCGTGGGAAAAGTGTGCCATCAGTACGGCCAAACTGGCCTGACGAAGGCCTAAGGAGGATGCAGCATATGCCCAGAGAGGTTTTGTAGCGTGGGACCAACGAGTTGAGATTCAGAGCTCCTAGTGTGGCGAGAGTTACTGCTTGGGAATACGCCCAGAATAGTCCAGTTTCTTGGACTCTTTATCTTGGTGGCTTGTCCACGTCCTGAGTGTTTCTGAAGTGCCGGAAAACACTGTTGGTTACCAACCCCTCTGCAGAGGGGTGCTCCAAGAATCAGGAGAGTGAGCCAGTGGGAACGGCATACTTCCTTGCCATCCTGGCCGAGGGAGCTGGACAAGAAGCCAACCGCTGCCATAGCTCCAGGGCCGGGCCAACAATGGCTTCGGCCACAGGAAAGGCCTCCGTAGGAGAATCCCCTCGGTCCAATATCTCCGTGAGGGGATACCTGGCCCGCTTTGACATGGGTTCAAGCTTCATCCCAGTAAATTCTGAGATGAGCCGAAGTAATCCCATGAATGAGGAAAGGCTCTCGTAAACAGACTGTCCCCCAGAGGACTCCAGGTCAAGAGGCCTGGAGAACAGGGAAGAGTCATCATCAGACTAAGAGGAGTCTGCAAACAGCTGCCGAGGGCCTGAGACATCCTCCACCTGCCGAGGGCAATCGGGAGTGAGGGTGACCGACAACCGATGGGGCAACCCATGGCCCGACCGAGAATCCTTGGTCAGAGCCCCAGTTTTTGGTTGTGGAGGAGGGGGTTCCACCACGATGGGTGGTGCAGCTGGTTTCGGCCAAACAACCTGTGCCGGCTTCAGCTCCTCGATGACCACGAGGGGTTGTTTCAGCCGCTCAGGTGACAGCCACTTAATGGCCGGGGAAGGCGACGGAGTCGGCTTGCTCCTGGACAAAAGGAGCTGCTCCCACATAAGATCCTCATAGTGCCGACGCAACTTGTGCCGGAGCCTATCCGAGGAGGAGGACGATGATGAGGATGAGCAGCACCACCGCTTCCCTCGGTGCCAAGACCACTGATGTTGGCGGGATCAGCTGGACCAAGAGTAGGTCCGAGACCGAGGCCGAGATCCTCGGTGTTTCTGAGGGTGGATCTGGGAGGGAGCGGGGGAAACCCGTTCCTCCCCCGGCTCAGGGACCTTAACCAGGGACACAGAAGGCACGGGCATGTCCTCGGTTTCCACCAAGGGAACCGGTGAAGATGGGTTGTCGGCTTCTCCAGTCGACAGCCCGTCCGACGGGTCAAGAAAAATCTCGACTGCATCGATGGGTGTCTCAGCCAGCTGACCTGACGGGGACACCATGAAGCCAGCGGCCTTAGCCGCAACCTCAACCGAAGTCAAGTGTTGACTATCCAGGGAAGGGGACCTTTCCCGCTACCATGAACGTTGACGGTGGGACTTACCTTACGAGTCCTTTTTCTTGGACCAAGAGGAGTGTCCCGATGGCCCCTCTCCTTTAGTAGAGAGGGACGGACAAAGCTCCTTAAAATAAGCCGAGTAGGAGGAGCCAAAGGAGAGTGGGATAAATACAGTGACCGAGGAAGAAGAAGATGTGGCCTGGGCCGCTTCCTCCTCGAAGGCGATCATTTGTTCGAGATGCTCAGCCGAGCCTGCTGCCGGACACCGCCCAACGGGCATCCTTCAACTTAACTGGAGGAATACGTCTCTCAGGGCTCCCAAGTTGAAAACTGGTAGCACGGTCTTTGAGAACATTGACCGAAAAGGACTTCCACAATTCGCAGGCCTGCGGATCGTGTTCGAGGCCAAGGCAATAAACACACGTGGAGTGTGGATCGATCTGAGACATCTTCTGCCCACAAGGGCACCACCGAAATCCGGGAGTCGATTTGCCCATCGCAGCCGCGAGGGAAAAGGAAGACCGAAGTCTTTTAAACTTTAGAATGAGTTTCAGATTAACCGACGAGATAGGATCCAGGCCTAAAATGCAGAGCGCTAAGGAGGGAACCTGAGCTTCCAAGCAGTAAGGAAGATCTGGCGTCATGGGGTGGAGCCGAGAGTTTTACCACCCGGGTGCATGGGAGGAGCCAGCTTTAAGACCTTCCGGCAAGATTTAAAGCGGCAAGGAACCTGCCAGTAAGTGTGGATAGAACAACATATCCATGTCCCTAGAACTATGTTTTTATGGGAGGACTATGTGTTTATTGGTATTAAGTAGTGCAGATGCCATTTTGTCCTGTGCCTTTTTGTCTGGCTGACGGTTTCTCCTTGTGCCTTTTGGTACGGGGCCGTTTTTTCCAGAGCCATTTCATCCTAAGTCTGGTGTGACTGATGTGAATGACTGGGGTTGACACAATCTTTTCGGAATACTCCTGCCTCAGATTGCGACCTCTATGCCCAAAGTGGCTGGCTACAACTTCCCAGCCGCCTAAAATACTAAACCTGCATTATGGTTAATAAGATAACCATGGGCCTTGCCCCCCCCCCCCCGGAGATCCAAGCACTCCTCTGCCCAAGCAGTAACTCTCGCCACACTAGGGGCTCTGAATCTTAACTCGTTGGTCCCACGCTACAAAACCTCTCTGGGACAACGTTCATTTGCCTACAGGGCCCCCTAGCTGGTTGAATAGCCTCAACGTTGAAATCTCCTCTGCTCCCAAGCTAGGTCCATTCAAATCAATCTCTCTGCCTCCAGCACCTGTGACTGACTTACCTAGCCAGCCTTCCCTACTTTCCCACAGTCCTTGCCCAATGCCCCCACACACAGCACGTTACCTCCTTCTCCACCCCTTTCCTCTTCCTCCCCCCTCCCCTCAACCCACCCCCATTCCACCCAGCCCCACCACCTGCACTTCTCTTTGTGTTGCAACAATTGCCTCTGGCAGCTCTTACCTCCCAGTGTTTCCTCCCCTTTCCAGTAACCTTTTGTGCTCCCTTATCTGTCCTGCCTGTATTATCCATAAATATGCATATTATTTACACGTAACTGAGTGTTAATCTGTTTACTTTGCCTAATACTGTATTTGCTCTGTTGTATTGTCCTGGAACTGACGTGGAACCTTTGTAAAAGAGCCTCGGCTGGCTCAAAGGTACTTGTAATCCTAGATATAAATAAATAAATAAATAAATAAAATAAGATTGTTATACTGTCTTTTGAGGCTTTTAGCAATGTGGACATAGGCCAATGCTGGACCTTCCCTATCTGACTCTTAGACATAAGACTATGATATTTACTGAAAAAGAAGTTCGGGGTTAAAAGGAAAGATAACTCCCTATATGATAGAGGGTAAAATAAAATAGCCATCCAGTATGCTGGAGAAGTTAACAAAACTTGTTTTATAAATGCTTTTACCAGCACAAAAGATGTCTAGCACTCAGAGAACAGCACTGCAAAATTGCCACTGCCTTGTAAGTCTCAAAATGCCAAAACCCTTTCCGGCAGCTTCAGTTTCCCTGGATCCCTCGGTCTGGTCAGTTTAATAGTCATCTCATACTACCAGAGAATGCTACTGACCTGCGAATGGCATAAAATAACTGAATCACCAACCACTTTCCTATGTTTATCCAGTTTTGTCTGCTATGAAGAACCCAGCCTCTTCTGCCCCTCAAAAAAAAAAAAAAAAGAAAAATCCCACATTCTTCCTTCAGAATTCTTCTGCTATGTTTGTCAGGTTACAAGTCAAAGTACTGAATATGGAGCCGAGGGCTGAGGCGTTGCACACTACACCTTACATCATGCTGGCAATCCGAGTTAACGAGTCTAGGTCATCGGGGGTCGGCAATGGGGAGAGGGACCGGGAGATGGATTGAGCGGCCGCATGGTAGCTCCCCTCTCCGGGTCAGGACTCAGTCATGCCCACTGCAGGTCTGCCCCCGGGTGGAGGCCCAAGGGTAGTGCAGATGGGAGCAGCTAGACTAGGGAGGGCGTGGATCGCTGAGGGTGCCTGCCTCCACATGCCTCGGCGAGGGGAGAATAGTGGAAAATGGGGCTGGCAGGCTCCATGATGGCCCCGCAGTACCCCCCCCACCCCCATGTGTGGATGTTGGTCTCTGGGGGAGAGAGGAAAGTTGACGCCCTTCATCCTCAGTCCTGTCACTGGGGGTAACCCGTGGGGGATTACCAGGAGGGTTGGGTGCGGGAGAGTCAGGGTTGGAGTGTGGACCTCTCCGAGGGAGATGCCAAGCCGCCTGCCAGCTCAGGAACAACTTTACATGGAAAAAAAAGTACTTAATATGCTGATATCTGTGCCATTCAGTATTTATCCTTTTTCATTCATTTATTACATTTATTTAGAGAAAACTGGATAGCGCTTCAGCCAGGCACCAAAGCAAGTGCAGGTAACCCTGTTACAAGTACACAACAGATACAGAGCAGGCCTTTGTCTCTGTCTGTGTGCACCCCATTCAGAAGTCTTAGTAATTTTCTTTTTCCCCCCACCATGTGTCTTTAAGTGATACTGTGCCACATAACTCAAAAGGTATCATGTAAACCCACTGATTGTTAGTTATTAAACGCTGGATGAGCACCACGTAATGGAGAAACAATGGTAACTTTGCAATGGGTGGTTCAGTCAGAGCATTCACATAATTCAGTGACAACGGAGTCTGTAGGGAACTGAATTGTATCACAGCCCCGAGACGCACTTCAGGAAGTAGCTACGCTCCAACATTAATCAATAAAATAATAAAAAAGGATCAAAGAAATCCAGTCATTTGATAGACTGTGCGCACCTTGCTGTTGTGCAAGCAGTGGCTCACTAGCGGGAAAGCAATGCTGAACATTTTAAATATAAAAATAGTCAGAATATCTTAGCACATTTTATAATTCGGATAAGGCACCTGGGGGTGGGTAACTATTCAGTAATTACATCCCTGATGTGAATAACTGTCCAACAAAGAGTGTAATTACCTGAGGGTAATATACACCACCCCCCCATGCTTCACCAAGGAATAACAGAAAGGAGTAAAAGAAAAAAATCTAATATACCTCTGTAACCCCTAGATGGCGCTATCCCAGGGGCTACTACCCCTGCCTGATTTGCCACTAACAGGTTGAGGGGCCTGGATCCAATGGCGGGTGCCTCCACCCAGAGGTCAGGGTTTGCAATAGTTAAACTAACTTGGTCACAGCCCTCTGGGACACTGCAACCCCCCTTTCTACCCACTAGTGGCCCACACAATATATCAAATTACCTTCACAGTATACACTTACCCCCAGGTCTGGTTCCGGCACTGGGACCTCCTGTGAAATGAGATACAGTGCAACAATCACAGTACAGTACTTTAACATAGACAAATACCTCAGGCAGTATAACTTTGCTGAAACAAACAGCTCTGATTTATTTAGGGGATATAACAAGGACAGGGAAATCAGGTTAATTAGCTTATCACTCTAATAATCTACCTATGGCTCTGTGCACAGGCCTATCCTATCAGTTACTGTCCCTGGGTACCCAAGCCCTAGTGGCTAGTCCAAACCGTGGCAGCTGGTAGGGCCCTTTCACACAGAGAAAAGGAGGAATTAAACAGTCAGCAGTACAGTAATTCCATTTGGATTTAATGTGGCAATTCAACAGGAGCGACCCTGAATTAGTACTCACGACCTCCAAATAAGATAGGGTCCTTCAATGTCAGCAGGGCTCACTTGAGGTACACAAACCTCTTCACACATCCATATAAAGAAAGCACTATACCAGGCAGGCTGCATCTGTATCCCGATCGCAATTACTGCACAATACCGGGAGAACACACAGCAGATTCAGTTCCTGACAGACCGAGTGCAATTTTCAGCAATTCCTCCAGTCTTCTACAGGGTGAGCCTGGTTTCTACTCTTCAGAGATCCTTTGATTCTTTTCCAGGATGGATTCAGTCCTAACAAGCTGTTACACAAGCTGCAGACCGGAACTCTGGGCCTTACACATGTTTTTGACTAAAACTGCACACTGAAAAAGCACAGGGCTCCTTCCTTCTTCACTGCCAAAGCTCAACTGACACTCCAACCGACAAAACGGGCACTTCCTTTGAGTTCCTCCCAGTTCTTGACTGGATTGGCTGTCACTCACAATAGACTGCTGCTGTTGGTCCAAAAGGCACTGAAGTCTAAACTACATCTCCCAGAGTCACTGCCCATACAATCCTCTTGTGGCTGGCTCAGATTATGAGTCCAAGTTCTGATTCGTCCAAGGCATCATTTTAGAGTTAGCTTACCCCACACTGATTGGTCCAGTTCAGCAGTTCAAAACCAGAATGGGGAACTAGGCAGACACTGTTCTGACTGCAAAAGAAAGCAGGTTAGACAAATTGTAATTTCATTATCACTCTAAATGGTTTCTGGCAAACAGTTACACCTATCAGATAGGTTCCCTTTGCACTCCTAGTGACTGCAAAAATGGAGTGAATTGGCAGCAGCTTGAGTGGTACTCAATCAAAGAAACACAGTCCCCATACAAACTAATTATGTCTGCAAGCAGACAGCTCTTAAAGAGACAGTACCAGAGGTTCTAAAACACTCTCTGATAAATGACTAAGCGTCAAACACCATTCAGGCTTGGAGCATTCAAGCAAGCTCCTGGAAGTCTTTTGGGAACCCCCATTTGCAGGGGGTTACACCCTTCCTGGCCTGGGAAAGCTTGATGTCCACGTCAAGCAAATACCCCGTAAGTTTCAACTGCAACCATATACATTTGCATTAGGCTCACGTGTAATCATCAGTCAATATATCATTTTACCAAGAACACATTTCTGAAACACTGCAGTCGTCCTCTTTACACAGTATTACACACACATTGTACCATACTCAAGTTATTACCTCTTGTACATGAAACCTGAAGAGGGCCTTCCCTATCAGTTACCTTGGGGCTGGACGGGACAAGGGCACCATACTTAGAGGGCAACACAAGTAACTTGAGTTAGCACTGACGCTCAGTTTGGGCAATGAGCTCGGGGACACATACACTCCTTTATGGACAACATTGAGAGGCAAGTCCACAGGCCTCCCAAGTGAATCATAACTGAGGTGCACCACAGGCTTTACAGCTCGACCAGTCTTTCTAGGGGAACTGTTATAGTCTCTGCACTCTGAGCCTCATTTTCAGCATTGTCCTCACTTGTCAGGGAGTCTCCATGTGGTGAGAGGCTAGAACTGGGGCACTTTCAGCTCCAGGAGTTACAGTTTCTGAGTCCACAACATTTGGCTCGCATGGAGAGCTTTCGGACACTGGCAGTGGACTGTCAGGGCACTCAAAATACTCTTCTTGTTGGGTGTATCACCAGTCTGCCCCAATCTATCATTTTTCTCCCTGAAAGCTCAAACAGTTCAACCATGCACAATGATTCCATTTCATCTGATCTGATGCTTTGCACTTCACTTTCTGGGAGCACTGGCTCCAGGGATGAAGTTGGGGCTTAGACAGTCCAGAAGGCCCAGCTTCATCTCCAGTATTGACTAGGGATTGCCCTTCAAACAATTGACTCAGTTCGAAGAAGGATAGTATTCAAAGTCACTCTCACTTTCTTCCGATATGGACTGACAGTCATGCTCAACTGGGACTTGTGGAGGGAACACTTTAACTTTGCTTCTGTAGGTGCAGACTTTCTTGATCTTTTCTTAGCAGCAGCTCTAGTCACTGGTCCAGAGGACATCTTCTAGGGCTCAGACTCAATTAAGATTTGTCCAATGGGCAGTAAATGATTTCTATGCATTGTTTTTACATCTCTTGAATTATTCTCAGGCCTTACTTTGTACACTGGCAGATCATCTAGTTTGCCCACTACAATGTGAGGAGATGGTGCCATCTGTCAGCAATCTTGTGCTTGCCATGCAGTCCCAGATTTCTTAGCAATACCCGATCTCCCTCCTGGAGTTCCTGTGCTTTCACCTTTTATCATACCTTTCTTTGTTGGAGATTTCTTTTGGCAGCCATGGTTTGAGCCAGTTGGTACGCATGAGTTAGCTGGGCCTTTAACTTTTGCACATACTGTAAATAGTTGTCAGCTTGAACCCCATCAGAGAGACCCCAAAACACACATCTACTGGTAGTCGAGCTTCTCTTCCAAACATCAGGCGGTAGGGGAGAATCCAGTGGCATCACTTTTGGTGCAGTTATAAGCATGTACCAGGGTGCTAATTTGTTGGCTCCATCTAGGCTTGTCCTTTGGGTGTAGGGTGCCTAGCATATCTAGCAAGTCACGGTTGAAGCGTTCAGGCTGTGGGTCCCCCTGGGGGTGGTAAGGAGTGGTTCTGGACTTTCGCACTCCCCACAGAGAAAGCATCTCTTTGATCAGACGACTCTCAAAGTCTCTCCCTTGATCAGAATGGATTCTTTGTGGAGCCCCATAGTGAACAAAAAAGTTTTCTACAAGTACTTTGGCTACAGTGGATGCTTTCTGGTCTTTGGTGGGGAAAGCTTGGGCATATCTCGTGAAATGGTCAGTGACCACCAGCACATTACTGATATTTCTTTGATCTGACTCCAAACTCAGAAAATCAATACAGACCAGCTCCATGGGTGCACTGGTGGTGATGTTAACAAGGGGCAGCCCTCTGGAGCAAAGCTTTCCTCTGTAAGCAGCGACTACAAGTTCGAATGTGTTGCTCACATCAGCCCCCATCTTAGGCCAATAGAATCTGGATCTCACCAAGTCAAGTGTTCTGTCTATACCAAGGTGCCCCATGTGGTTGTGCAAGGACCTCAGTACTGAGTCTCGAAGGCAGTGGGCAGCACTAGTTGTTGTTTGTCTACTTGTCCCCTCTGTCTACTGTTTCTCTGTATAACAGTTTATTGATCAGTTTCAACTTAGGACCTTCTTTGTATAACAGTGCAGTTCTCAAATCAGTGGGCGTAATTTGGACATATCTTTTCCTGCATAGAGGGCTTCTAAAGCTGCTTTGATCATGGGATCGCGAGTTGAGCCCCGAATACTGTCATTGTCCAGCTGAGGCAGTGCACCAATGTCTATTGCAGAAAAGTGGCAATAAGCAGCAGGTATGCAATTCTCAGAGGCTCCCAAGCAATCCACCATGCAGTCCACTCGTCCGTGGACATTTGTTCCTCCCTGTCAAACTTCCGGCAGAGTGCCGAATGTCAGGTTCTGCCAATCGGACCCAATCATTCTGGGGAACAGGCCTCCGGAGAGAGCATCAGCATCTATGTGGTTCAGACCTGCTCGGTATTAGAGCATAGTCATATGTAGATAATGCAGAAAGCCACCTATGGCCAGTGGCATCCAACTTAGCTGAGGTCTGCACATAGGTCAAAGGATTATTGTCAGTTTTTACTAGTATTTTAGCCCCATACAAGTACTCATGGAATTGGTCAACAATAGCCCACTTCAAAGCTAGGAACTCTAACTTATGTACAGGATAGTTCTTTTCGGATGGGGTCAGGCTTCTACTGGCAAAGGCCACTGGTCTCAGGCCATTCTCGTGCTCTTGGTACAACACAGCCCCCAACCCTTGCAAGCTAGCATCAGTGTGCAGGACGTAAGGTTTTCTTGGATCGGCATAGGCCAGCACTGGAGCATGGGTAAGTTGATATATGATCTCATGAAAAGCAGTCTCACAATCAGGAGTCCAGCTGGCCCCAAATACTTCACTCGGATGAAAATACACTCTTTCAGTCTTGAGGACGCTGACTTTGGTATTTTTGTGGGTTGGGGATACCCTTGAGTAAGGTTAAGTAAAGGCGGATCACTCTTGAATAGTCCTTGATGAGGCGCCGATAAACCACAGAATCCCAGGAATCTTTGCAGTTCTTTTAGATTTTTGGGCTGTGGCCAGGTGGTCAAGGCCTTAACTTTACTTGGGTAGGTCTCTATTCCCTCGGTGGATACTATGTGTCCCACATACTTTACTGATGTTTGAAAGAATTGACACTTATCAATGGACAGTTTAAGGCCAAAGTCCTCCAGTCGGTCCAATACCTTAAATAATCTGCTCTCATGTTCCTCCAGTGAGCTGCCAAACACAATAACATCATCTAGGTATACCAGGCACTCTAGTAAGTTCATGTCCCCACTGCACGCTCCATCAATCGTTGAAAGTGGCTGGGGCACCTGAAATCCTTGAGGCATCCTCATGAATTCATAGAAATAGCGGACAGATAAAGGCCGTCTTCTCACGGTCCTCTGGGGCCATCGGGATCTGGTAGTACCCACTGGAGATCCAGCACAGAGAACCACTTGCTCCGTTTAGGCAGTCCAAAGCATCCTGAATGCGGGGCATTGTGTACTGATCAGGGATAGTCCGCCGGTTTAAGGTGGATAATCCACACACATCCTTACTGTTCCATTCTTTTCCTCACTACCACAATGGGGAAGCATAAGGGCTTCTGGATTCTTGTATTACACCAGCAGCTAACATCTCTTGCAGATGCCGTCTCACATCATCTATGTCAGCAGGTGCCAGGCGTCGAGACCTCTCACAAAATGGTCTTCGTCATGCAGCGGGATATTGTGCTCAGCTCCTTGCCGCATCCTACATCCCATTCCTTTAAAGAAAACACCTGGTCTCTCTGGGCAAGCTTCTCACTGATCCTCACTTTCCATTCAGCTGGCAGCGGAGTCCGAAATCAAACAAGTCAGGCGTTACTCTGTCATTCTTCCTTGAACTCTTGCTGCTGGGTAGCACTGCAGTGTCTGCACAATGCACATTAGCCAGGATGCAACCTCTGTTTACCGAATGTCTCTTTCAGACACATTATGAACTTGGACCATTACCCTTCTGGCATAAGCATGGGCTCTAAGCGGGCAAAATACTAGGCTTGACCAGCAGTCCCTCTGGCAATTTTCCATCGCCTGGTGCATCCAACATTAATATTTTATTCTTAACATCCTTTCTGATCGGACCTCTCCTGTAAGGTACACTGGGCATTTGGCGCCAGGATCAGAGACTCAGGATCCTTCTTCTATACAATTCCGACCGGTTCCTCTGGTTCTGTTTTCAGCATCTCTCTGTGCCTCATAGGCCTTCTTAATTAAAGCCGAACTCTTAAAGCTCTACTAGTCTTTGACCCCTGTTTTCATAACACAACTGTGCCAGCCTTCCGAACATATGAGCATTTGTTCCAATCAACAAAGGGACACCATCATACAGTCCAGTGGGGGACACACTAAGGCTAGGGTCTCTACTTGTTCGGCCACTCCAGCCACGGAGGTGGGGAAAGACAGCCAAATTTGGATATACCGGAATAGGGTAGGCCTTCTCACTAACCCCATACATGCAGTCCTTCTAATGGTTGTAAGGTACGTCTGACAAATGCTTCTGATACCAATCCTGGAACATAATTGTCACTTGGGAGCCACTGTCTAATACAGCTCTTGTAGACACTCCATTCACCTTTACAGTGGTCTCCATGGAGGACCACTATTCTGGACCAGTCTGGAGAGGCGGTAGTGGGGACCTGGGCAACTGACCTTGCCACAAAAGGACGTGAATTAGCATTTTGGTGCCCTTACTGGGATCATGTCGTGCACCTCTTAACCACTGATTTCTTCTCCGAAGCTCTCCTTGTAGCCTATATGCAACTTTGTCAGTGTCTTTTGGGGACTGGCATTCGCTTTTCATGTGCCCATCTTTCCCACAATTATAGCAAAACATACTTTCTGGAGTTTGAGCTGGCCGAGGCGCCACACTGGGAGCCAGGCGGGAATTACTAACTGGAAACCTGGGTGCCATCTCTGTCTGCGGCGTGATAAGCATTTGGAGACATCTCGTCAGCTTCTCCACTTCCATGGTCAAGGAATTGAGTTTGGAGCTGTTATCAGCAGGAGATACATGGGTGGTACCCCACCCCATAGCAGATGCAGTCGGATATAGGTCAGGGCCCGTGCTTGCAGGCGTGGCCTTCATAAAGGGACTGTTTTGAATTCCGGATCTCTCTCAACAGTTCGCCCCATTGTGGCATATCTTTTTCCTTGCCAGAGCACTCATTGACTGTCAACCTCTGCCCTGAACTTCACTTGATGGGTCACCCTCAGTCACTCGGTCGTAGCCACAGCTGTTGGTGCAGGTACCTCCGAGTCGCCTTTTCTCAACTCCTCGAATTTCTCTCATTAACTCATCATAGGAGGTGGGGATTCCAGTCGATTTGCCAGGCGTAACTGAAGCAACAGCAGTTCTGAGAAGGGGCAGACTTAGATTCTGTCCAGTCTGGTTCGGTCCAGTTCAATCGCTGGCAACTACCCTTTCTGAGGCATTCTTGCAACAATTTTTCCAGCCGAGACATACACAGACAACAACTCCCCTTGGTACTGTTGTGCATTTCTTACTCTCCACCATAGGTCCTCATCAGAATCTGGGCTCCCATACACATTCTCCAAGGCCTCAAGATAGGCCTGTGCAGTGCTTCAGGGTTACTGGCCCGTTTAGACGGATGGTAGCCAGGGGCAGGACCTTGGAGGCTCTCACTAACCCTCTTTCTCTCCGCCTTCCGAGTATTGCCATTCTAGCACTTGGGGGCAACATAGTCTATCCAGGTCTCCCAGTCATCCTCCCTTGGGGGTGGGAGGTGCCAGAGAAGATCCTCAACCTTGGTGAAAGTCGTGACTAATGGCAGGTGCAGAAATAGGAGTCTGCATTGGTTCCAGCCACCATTACGGGCATTGGAGCAGGAGAGGGTGTTGGGGAGGAACACCCCAGGTGGCAAGAATAGTTTCTTCAAGTCCTCCACAGTTTTCCCCTCTCCCAGCAACCATTCAGCAAATTTCTCCTCAAAAGTTTCAGATAGTGGTGGGGGCTGATTCCCCCCCGGGTCTTTACTGTCCTTAGTTATCACTCTCCAAGCAGTGAGGGCTCCCTCTGGGGTAATGGTCTGTGGCACTTTGGAGCTATCTATGGGATCCTTAAACTCTACTAGGGCCAGGAAAGTGTGGGTGAGCAGATTAGCATGCCGACCCACCACCACAGGGTTTTGTAAACCTTCCACCTTGGAAAGTACTCCCTGCACAGTGTCGTATTGATACCCAGGGGATGTCCAGGATAAGCATAGCATTTTGGGGTGTGATCTCCTCCCAGTACACCACTCCACCAGCGGTGCACAGCCACTTCTGTCGGGTACCCATTTTTTTCTTAACAGTGGTTCGTAAATATGGTCACTAGAGGACACACAATCCCAGCGGTGAGCCTCCAAGATGTAACCCCTAGATGGCGCTATCCCAGGGGCTACTACCCCTGCCTGATTTGCCACTAACAGGTTGAGGGGCCTGGATCCAATGGCGGGTGCCTCCACCCAGAGGTCAGGGTTTGCAATAGTTAAACTAACTTGGTCACAGCCCTCTGGGACACTGCAACCCCTTTCTACCCACTAGTGGCCCACACAATATATCAGAATTACCTTCACAGTATACACTTACCCCCAGGTCTGGTTCGGCACTGGGACCTCCTGTGAAATGAGATACAGTGCAACAATCACAGTACAGTACTTTAACATAGACAAATACCTCAGGCAGTATAACTTTGCTGAAACAAGCAGCTCTGATTTATTGGGGATATAACAAGGACAGGGAAATCAGGTTAATTAGCTTATCACTCTAATAATCTACCTTGGCTCTGTGCACAGGCCTATCCCTATCAGTTACTGTCCCTGGGTACCCAAGCCCTAGTGGCTAGTCCAAACCGTGGCAGCTGGTAGGGGCCCTTTCACACAGAGAAAGGAGAATTAAACAGTCAGCAGTACAGTAATTCCATTTGGATTTAATGTGGCAATTCAACAGGGAGCGACCCTGAATTAGTACTCACGACCTCCAAATAAGATAGGGTCCTTCAATGTCAGCAGGGCTCACTTGAGGTACACAAACCTCTTCACACATCCATATAAAAGAAAGCACTATACCAGGCAGGCTGCATCTGTATCCCGATCGCAATTACTGCACAATACCGGGAGAACACACAGCAGATTCCAGTTCCTGACAGATCAGCTGAATTTTCAGCAATTCCTCCAGTCTTCTACAGGGTGAGCCTGGTTTCTACTCTTCAGAGATCCTTTGATTCTTTTCACAGGATGATTCAGTCCTAACAAGCTGTTACACAAGCTGCAGACCGGAACTCTGGGCCTTACACGTTTTTGACTAAAACTGCACACTGAAAAAGCACAGGGCTCCTTCCTTCTTCACTGCCAAAGCTCAATTGACACTCCAACCGACAAAACCGGGCACTTCCTTTGAGTTCCTCCCAGTTCTTGACTGGATTGGCTGTCACTCACAATAGACTGCTGCTGTTGGTCCAAAAGGCACTGAAGTCTAAACTACATCTCCCAGAGTCACTGCCCATACAATCCTCTTGTGGCTGGCTCAGATTATGAGTCCAAGTTCTGATTCGTCCAAGGCATCATTTTAGAGTTAGCTACCCCACACTGATTGGTCCAGTTCAGCAGTTCAAAACCAGAATGGGAACTAGGCAGACACTGTTCTGACTGCAAAAGCAGGTTAGACAAACTGTAATTTCATTATCACTCTAAATGGTTTCTGGCAAACAGTTACACCTTTCAGATAGGTTCCTTTGCACTCCTAGTGACTGCAAAATGGAGTGAATTGGCAGCAGCTTGAGTGGTACTCAATCAAAGAAACACACAGTCCCCCATACAAACTAATTATGTCTGCAAGCAGACAGCTCTTAAAGAGACAGTACCAGAGGTTCTAAAAACACTCTCTGATAAATGGCTTAAACGCCAAACACCATTCAGGCTTGGAGCATTCAAGCAAGCTCCTGGAAGTCTTTTGGGAACCCCCATTTGCAGGGGGGGGTTACACCTCCCCCATGAAACAATACTTAAAGATTAAAACTAAGTTCAGGGTTTTAAATAATTGATTAGCAGTTTTTTTCTTGGGACGATACTAATGGTACAGAAAGCATTTATACAGATTTTATAGAAGTGTTGTGTTTGTTAAACACAGTGAGGTAAGAGCTATGCATTTTCACAAAGATTTGGCACTTTTATGAGCAAAACGCTAATCAATTTTTAGAGTTAAATAAACCCTGAAGTTGTTTTATTGTTGCTGGAAACACATAATAGCAATGAAAATACTGATTTTTAGTAAACAAAACTTGTTGTTGAAAGTTATCATTAGGTTCTACTTTCATTTTTTCTCTCTGTTCCATTCTGGATCTCACAGGGTTACAACATAAAATATCAAGTGCATCTGTTCAGTCCCTGCAGGGGTGTGCAAGTAACAAATAACTGGGGCACTTTGTACCGAGTAACAAGTATGTTTTATTTTTTTGGTACTTATGTTCAGGAAAATAAATGAACATAAATTCAACAAGTGGCCGGCCTGCCGGCGCAGCGGTTGGATTTCCGCTTGCGATGCCGACGACCCGGGTTCAGGAACGGACCCGAGTCGTCGGAGGGCTGGCCGGGAGGAGAAGGAAGGAGCGTCCTTTGGGCGGCTCTCCTTCTCCGGGGGGAGGGTGGGGTAGCATCTGTCGCACTGAGGACTCCTGGCAGAGGCCGGGAGACACTCACACTCTGGTGCTTGCTACATGGGAGGTGGGGCAGACGCTGTTGTCATTGGACGTCCCCGCCTCTAAGAACACAGGAAAAAGGGAAGGCAGGCGGAGGCCACTGTCTCAGTGAAGCCCTCCTCGGGGCTTCAATCAGCCATCATCGCCACTCCCCTGACCAGTCACAGTTCTGTGGCATGGACTGGGGATCGTGGCCGCAGCCCCACCCTCCGGGGGGGGCGCCGAAGCTGCAACTGGGGAATCCAGCGGCAATGAATGACAGTAGGAGTCCCGGGGCCGTGACTAGGGCTGAATATTGACAGTGGCCCTGCCAAAGAAAATAAAGAGTTAAAAAAAAAAAAATGAAAAAATAAATCTCTAGCCCACCAGGTGGCCAGGGCTACTCCTGAGATAAACCTCGCAATCCCTTGCCCGGGTCATCTCCTGCTCTCCACCCCCACACTTCTATCTTCACACATTCATCTCTGAAATTAAAGTTGCTGGCACTCTGCGAGAGAACCAACACCAACTTTTACATGGTTCTGTCCTCCCTAGCCTCACCTCTCACCAGGCTCTAATGGGCTATTTATGACAAGATGGCCCTTGTCCTCAACCCTGACCCATGATTGGGGGGGTTGGGGAGATAAAATTGCAGACTTACTCGTCATGCCCAACTTCTCTAACCCACTGTGTGTTGCGCACTTCGTTACGCCAGACTGTCAGGCAACAGCTGCAGCTTGCTTGGAGAGGAGAGGAGGGGTGGTCCCACAACACTGATAATGCTAGAATGACTTACCAATCAGCCTGATGTTGCCTGGCAGTCAGATTTAGCAATACAAACAACATACAGCAGATCAGGAAAGGAGGAGCTGCTGAGTTAGTACATATGTTTGCCTGCTGTTCCCGCATGTATGACTGTTACCTGACAACTGCAGCATGCCTGAGAGAGAGGAAGGGAGAAGTGGTGGTGATGTCCAATAAACTGACCAATCACAAACACTGGATATCATGCAACCAAGGAACAGGCGGGTGCTTGCTAAAACTTGCACGTTCTAATGAACACTGGTAGCAGCACATACAAAGTTCTACAGCTAAGTAAATCTTTGAAAAAAGGTCTATTGTGAAGCAATGCAAAAGCAACACAAACAGTACCACAGTGCTTCAACTCAGAATGAGTCTTCATCAATGGGTGGGGCTCAGTACATGGTGTACCATATTTATGCTGAAATTTTAAATGTATAGTTCCACATGTAATACACCGTAAGAGAAAGTGTAAATATGTCTATCTATCTATACATCTGTATGAAAGACGGATGTTAAAATATTACCTGGGAACCCAAAAATAGTATTTTCCTTCTTGTGTGCTTCTTGCTTTTCCTTTTTCACTCTTTCTCCATTATTTTCTCTTTCACTTTATAATTTTTTAATTTTCTTTCTATTTTTCTCTCTTTCATTCTCTCCCTTTATTCCCTTTTCATTTTGCCACCCACAACACCCCTCCCTGAGCCCCTGGTCCCCTTTCCCTCAGCCCATCTCTTCTACCTCCATCCATCTGCCTCTTCACATATCCCTGTTTCCTTTCTGACCTTATCTGTATTTTTGGGTCCCAGTTAATATTTTAACATCTCTTTTTCAGGTCCATAGATTTTCTCTGTTGTTGATTTTTGCACCACCTGCTGACACAGACCCATTCTGAGTTGAAGTGTGGGGGTACTGTGCATGCTGCTGCCGCTTTACTTGGCTCCGGCAGTTCGTACGCAGTGAAATTACACATTTCTGCACTGCTCCTGGGATGCTGCTCCCAGTGTTCATAGACAGACCAATCAGCCTGCCTAGCATTATCATTGAGGCAGTACCCCTCCAGGTGCACTGCAGATTTCAGCTGATAGTCTGACTTAGCAATACAACCAGCCTACTGTAGTTTAGGAAAGGGGGGGATCAGTTAGCCTGATAGTCTGACTTAGCAATACAACCAGCCTACTGTAGTTTAGGAAAGGGGGGGATCAGTTAGCCTGATAGTCTGACTTAGCAATACAACCAGCCTACTGTAGTTTAGGAAAGGGGGGGATCAGTTAGCCTGATAGTCTGACTTAGCAATACAACCAGCCTACTGTAGTTTAGAAAGGGGGGGGCAGTTAGCCTGAACATTTCCCTACTACTGCTGCCTCCTACATATTATGGACTGGGGTCAGGAGAGGGAGGGGAAACCATGCAACAAACAATGATAGGTCTCTGTATGTGTGCCAGCAACATGTTCTTCTTCATAAAGATGGCTGTGGAAAGATGGAGGTGGAGTGGAACATAGGGTGACTGGGGGTGGGGGAAGGGTTGACCACAGGACTAGCCCACCTGGGGTGGCTAGAGTTTTTTTTTTTTGTTTTTAACTTTTTCCTTTTTTCAGTCACATAATAAGAATCTTACGACTCAGAGTATAAATATAGTTTTCCGAGAACAGGTACTCATACATCTCTAGTCCCCAGTACCAAAGGATTTCTACTCCTAGGCATTTCTGAACAATATTCGGGTTAAAAAAAGCTTACAGTAATGTCAAAATTATGTTTCTTTGATTGACAAATGGCCCAGTGGCAGTGCTCGGCTGGCAAAACCGGCTCCAGTGTGGGCTTTGTGAGCCGGGGTTGGGTCAGCCATGACAGAGCATTACAGCACGGGGGAGTGGCTCCGAGTTCCACCACCACAGTGACCCTTGGTACGCTCTGTGTGTATGTGTGCATGGCTCCAAGAAGCTAGCTTGATGCCATGCTGGAGGAGGGAGGGTCAGAAAGCAGAGAAGAAACACGAGGAAATGAACCTGCCAGGATGATAACCCTGGCACTCTCACGTCTCAGATCTCCACCAAATCCCCACAGCACTGGTTAGAGGTAGGTGGTGGGTCTCAGAGGCAACCGAGGTCAGATGTTGGGATGAGCTAGCAGGAGCATAAAATACTGCTGAAAAAAACCCAAAACATTTCTTATTAAAAACAGTATTTTATGTCAGCTCACTGTCACAGCAGCAAGGCTACTGTTCTCCACGCTAGCGACTTGGGTTTGAGAACAAGCCTGGGTTGACTGGGGCCAGCTGGGGGGAGTACTGAGCACCCTAGAAGACACTTTCCTCCTTTTCTGGTGAGAAAGGTTTGGTTATTGCCCCCACTGCAGTGCCACCAACAGGGTACTCACAAGTGGTAGTCCAAGGGGCAGGCCGAGTGGGGACAAATTCAAATACCAACATACCATACCAGCTTTATTTCTTTTCTGATTTGATATGTGATACTGGAATTTTTAAAAGTACCTACATGCAAATAGATGAAAATGCCAGCAGATACAGGCCATATGGTCTATCAAGTCTGCTCGAGTGTGCAGCTAGCAAACTTTACTTTGCAGCTGCCCCTCCCTCCCTTACTCCCATAATGGTGACCCTCCCCCTCACTTTGTCCCGTCCCCTTTTAAAACTGCACACTGACTTACAGGATACCACCCCCTCCGGCAACGTGTTCCACATAGATACCACCCTTTCTGTGAAGAAGTGTCTCCTCATTTCTTTTTTCAATCTTCCACCCTCTAATCTCAGAATATGGCCCCTTCTGTCCCTTCCACCCCCTTAATTTAAAAATCCTCTCTGTACCAGTCTTGTTTATACCCGTCATATATTTAAAGATCTCAATCCTATATCTCCACTCTTGCCACATCCAAAACAAAATACGCAAACATCTTGGTGAGATTTGATGTGTTTAGCATAAGAAAAGTGTAGTATCACCCTCCAGGCATCACGTGTGAAAGGTCAAAAAGTAACCACAAGGGAAGGATTTTTTAAAACTGCTGGTGGGGCCAGATTTATTGACTTAAGCGATTATTTACAAAACTGATATAAAAAAAGTTTTAAAAACATATGGGGGAATTAAAAATACACAGCACATGATTCTAAGGATCTCAGGGATATATGGTTAAAAACAAATATGATGTGGCTGAGTCAGCAGCTGATTGAATAGATGCATCTGATACCAGCTTGCTAGAGATCCCTAGACTATGGACTAACCAGGGAAAAAGGTCCTTCGTGTACTTTGCCCCTTATCACTGTAACTCCCTTTCTGAGAACTTTAAGTCCACAGCTATTGAAGGCTTTAAGGCAGGGTTAAAGATTTACATTTTGGAACGCTGTCAATGTAGCTGCTATCGCTGAACCCTTATCTATCCCCTGTACCCAGAGGATGGTTTGCAATTATATGCTAAACATGTACCTAAAACTAGTTGGTTTTGTCTACCACTGTGTATAACCTGCTGCAGTTGTGTAACTGATGTATGTAACTAACCTCCCTGTGCACTGTATGTCATTTTCATGACTTCACAGCTGTCCCATTTCTGTACTGTGTAATTTTACATGACATGAGCTGCCTGTTTGCACGGAGTGCAACTAACCCAAGTCACCCCAAAAAAAGGGACCTCTGGTCTCAGTGGGCTCACCCAGTTATCAAAATGCCACAAATAAATAAATGAAAGCTCTGCATGCAATTACCTGAAAATCTGTTTTTTACATTCTGGTATAAACTCTTGCCCAACAGACAGGTCTCCTTACGATGGTGCTGTGGATGTGCTTGGCCAAATATCTGACCATGGGAAGACCGAGAAATCAGCCAGCTAATGAAGGCGGTAAGGGAAAGCAGCCTGCACCAGCAGGGACAGGCAGCACATGGGGGTTTAAATGGAGGCTGAACCAACCCTCAAAACCAACAAGGACGTGTTTTTTTTGGGGGGGGGGTTGTGGTTAAGGAATTATCAGAAAAGGTAGACACCTTCAGTACTAGGGTGACTGTCTTAGAAACAAAAATCAAAAAAGTAGCCACTGAGACAAAGCATGCTACTGGTGCATAAAATAAAATGTTTACAACTGTGAATGGTTTAATTAAAGAAAACAAGCTTTTTTTATTTTTATCTTGAACTTTGTGCGCTCCACCAACATTTTCCTTTGAGGCATTCCGGAGGGAGTGGAGGGGCAGAACCTTGTCCAATTCACTATGGAATTAATGCAGACTTGGTCTGGGGATTTACAAGGAACCATGGTGACTCAGGCATACAGGATAACCTCCAAGGAAACAAATTCTGGTCAGAGCCGATATGGCTGTGGAGAGCTTTTAGAAGAGGCAAGAGCATGGAAAAGAATATGTGGTACTTTCACTGCACCAGAGTCAGACGTAAATTCCCGCAGCGCTAGAAGTCCGCCTCTGCTGTGCCAGTCCATAAGAGTAGCGACAGGACGCAACCCTCCAATTATCACCCTACCTCTATCCTTCCCCTTTCCAAAACGCTTGAGCGTATTGTCGCAGATGAGCTTACAGAATATCTGACCAAATACAACCTCCACTGTAAAGAACTTTAGGAAAGCACATAGCACTACTACTACCACCTCCTTGCTGGAGCATACTGACTACATGCATAGTGAACTTGACAGAGGCCAGATGGTGAGGTCAATCTACATTGACCTCACCAAGGCCTTTGACACTGTGAACCACTCACTACTGCTCCGCTCACTTCAGGCCATCGGTCTCTCCAACGAGGTCACCAGTTGGTTCACCAGCTGTCTTGATGGTAGGATGCAGCAGGTCAGAATTAATGACACACTCTCCAGTTGCTGCCAGTAAGCTCCAGAGTACCCCAAGACTCCATCATTGGACCATTACTGTTCAGTCTTTTTTAAACTCGCTACCAAAAGCATGTCCTAGCAACATCATTCTGTACGCAGATGATGCTGTCCTCTTCGCTGCCCATACTGATCACACCCTACTCACCAAAGACCATCTGTCTGGTTTTGAGGAGGCTGAACGCTGGTTTCGTGAACATAAACTGCTGATGAATTACAAGAAAACAAAGGCTAGCCAGCAAAATCGGCGCAAAGCCACCTGTCTAACCATACTAAATAAAGACCTCCCCCTCGAGCAAGTCAAGGGCTTCAAATATCTGGGTATAACTCTAGATAGCACCCTGTCCTACTCTGCTCACATCAACCTAATATCTAGAGCAATCAACTCTTGCATCAGCGTCCTATATAAACATCGGCACTGCCTCTCCCCCGAAGCTCTTAAGCTTGCTGTATTGAGCTCCTTCATCTCTCTAGTTGATTACAGGCTAATATTTTATGGAGCAGCTTCTGATACAACCCTGAAAAGAATCACCGTTGCTCTCAACAAGGCATGTCGGCTGGTTATGGGCACCCTCAGGTACACCCACACGTGTGACCTTTACGAGCAAGCTCAATGGTTGAACCTCAAAAATAGGATCACTTATCAGACTTGTCTATTTGCCAAAAAAATTATTCTTGGCAAAGCTCCACCAAGCGTCCAACCCGTTAGTACCAGCCCCAAACCCCTGCAACACACGCAGGGCATCCACAACGACCTTCCTGGTCCCATACTGTTGTACTGCGAAGAGTCAGCGATCTTTTCTCTATAGAGACCCCTCCTGGCTAAATAACCTCCCACCAGAGATCCTTCACATCCCCTCCCTTGGCCCCTTTAAGCTTAACCTGCGCCAGCACCTCACCCAGCTAAGCTGCTGTGACTGCCCCTAGGACGTAGACCCTGCTCAACTCTATGCACGAGCCTACCCCTGCATCTACCTTACTAACTACCCACTACCCTGCCTACCCCACCCCTTTCTCCTCCCATCCTTCCCCCCTAACTTACTACCAACCACTCAACCCAACTGACAATGACACCTGTTGTCTGCTACACCCTTTCTTCCATTCATCTCTCTCTCTCCCCTCTCTTTCCCCTCTCCCCTCCTCCTCCTCCTCCTCCCTCTCTCTTGTAGTTGTATTATGATCTGTAGTCCTCTGTAACCTACTTTGTACAACAACCTACGTGTTGTTCCATCTACTATGTAACTGTGAATTTTTACAACCTCATTTGTTACTTGTTACCTAGCAATGTAAACCTTCTATTTCGTATTGTACTAGAAACATAGAATTTGACAGCATATAAGGACCGCTTGGCCCACCTAGTCTGCCCATTTCCCTATCTAATGGAGAAGTTGCAGATCCTAGTTAATAGGGTTACCACCTGTCCTGATTTTCGCAGGACAGTCCTGATTTGGGCAGCTGTGTCCTGCAGAAAAACATGAAAAATACTAAATGTCCTGATTTTATAGTAGAAAATTTATTTTCTAACTTTTCACTAAATGTTCTAGAAAACCACAATACTTTAACTAAAATAGCTTACAATGAAAAGAAACCATAGAAGCAACTAAGAAACTACAATTCTTAGCTTCGATTCTGATTATATAGAGAAAACAAGTCTGTTGCATTGGTCGAGGTTACGTACTGTACTGCAAAAAATCATGTTTCAGTAAGAAATGTCCCACTTTGGGCTTCTTAAAAGGTGGTAACCCTACTAGTTAACCAACAGCCTACTTCCTCCTACCCCCCACTAGAATTGCCTTATGTCTGTCCCATGCATTCTTGAATTCCCCCACTGTTTTTGACTCTACGACCTCCTCAGGAAGGCTGTTCCATGTATCCACAACCCCCTCTGTGAAGAAATACTTTCTCAGATTACCTCTGAGCTGTCCCCGCTCTATCTTCAAATTGTACCCCCTTGTTTTTGCACATCTCTTTTTCTGAAAGATACTACCCTCTTGGACTTTGTTCATTCCCTTGAGGTATTTGAAAGTTTCTATCATGTCCCCCTCTCTCTCTCTCTCCTTTCCTTGAGGCTGTACATCATTAGTTCCTTTAGTCTTTCTTCATATGTCTTCTGATGCAGACCCTGCATCATTTTGGTTGCCCTCCTCTAGACAGCCTCCACCCTATGTCTTTGCGGAGATGGAGTCTCCAGAACTGTACACAGTACTCCAGATGTGGTCTTACCAACAGTCTGTACAGAGGGCCAACAACTTCCTGTTTTCTACTGGTGATGCCTCTCCCTATGCATCCCAGTATCTCCCCAGCCCTCCTTACTGCCTTCTCACATTGGTGGCCCACCTTTAGTCATCTGATATGACTACCCTCAGGTCCCTTTCCATTTTTGTTGTTGTCAGTATCTCACCCCCATTGTGTACTCTCCCCCAGGGTTTTTGTTTCCCAGGTGCATTACTTTGCACTTCTTTAAACTGAATCTAAGCTGCCATACATTTGACCATTCCTCCAACCTTGCCAAGTCCCTTTTCATCCTTTCCACCCCATCTTGTGTATTAACCCTGTTGCAGATCTTTGTGTCCTCTGCAAAGAGACATACTTTCCCTTCCAGTCCCTCTGCAATGTCACTTATAAAGACATTAAAAAGGACCGGCCCCAGTACTGAACCCTGCGGTACCCCACCAGTAACCCTCCTTTCTTCACTGTGGACTCCATTACTATTACCCACTGTGTCCTGTTGTCCAACCAGTGTTTTACCCAGGCTACCATCCTGGGACCCACTCCCAGGCTGGTTAATTTGTTTATTAATCTTTTGTAAGAGACTGTGTCAGATGCCTTGCTAAAGTCTAGGTAGGCCATGTCCACAGCCCCTCCCTGGTCTACTGCTTTGGTCACCCGGTCAAAGAAATCAATTAGATTTGCCTGACATGACCTTCCTGCTGTGAATCCATGCTGCCTTGGGTCCTGTGCCCCACTGGCCTCTAGGTACTCAACAACTCTTTCCTTCAGAAGTGATTCCATCATTTTCCCTACCTCTGAGGTCAAACTGACAGGTCTGTAGTTTCCTGCCTCTGTCTTGCTCCCACTTTTGTGAAGGGGAATCACATCCGTCCTCCTCCAGTCCTCAGGTACCACACCATCCTCCCATGATTTATTAAAACGGGTAGTCAGTGGTGTTACTCGTTCTTCGCTTAGTTCTTTTAGAATTCTGAGGTGAATCCCATCAGGCCTCATTGCTTTATCCACCTTTAGTTTTAAAAGTTCTTTCAGAACCCTTTCTTCTGTGGAAGGACTAATATCAACCCCCCTGTCCAGAGTGCTTCTATTGATACCGTTAGGTATTTCCCCCTGCTTTTTCATTGTGAATACTGAGCAGAAGCATTCATTCAGCATCCCTGCTTTTTCACTGTCGCTCTCTGCCCAACCACCTTCCTCTTTGTTCAGCCTCAGTATCCCTGCATTAAGTCTTTCTTTGATCCCTAATGTACCTATAAAAGGTTTTAACCCCCTTCTTAACCGAGTTGGCTATCATTTCCTCGGTTTGGGCCTTTGCTGTTCTGACTGCCTTACCCGCTTCCTTCTGCTTTAACTGGTACAGTTCTCTGTCCTGTTCCTTCTGTGTGCCCTTATACTTCCTGAATGCTATATTGTTCTCCCTTACCTTCCCCGCCACTTCTTTTGAGAACCATAGTTTAGTTTAGTTTATTAGTCTAGGAATTAATACCTTTGAGCCAGGGCTCTTTTACAAAGGTTCCACGTCACAGAGAACATTTAACAAAGCACAATACACATTACCGGTAAAGCCAGACAGGAAAGTTACATAATAAATTTGCTATTAACAGTTTAAGGCAGTAACGTTTTTAAGTTTCATAGAAAAACAGGCTATAAAAGGTTCAAGTGAGTAGACAATTTCGAGGTTAAAGAATCTTCCAGGGAGAGGGTGATCATCAGGAGCCAAAAGGAGGCAAGAGAGGAGGGAAAGGTGGTGAGCGGGAGAGTAAGTGAGAGGGACAGAAAAAAGGGGGAGAGTGAGTTTGGGTGGGAGACAGGAAGAAGTAGAGGTACCAGAGGGTTCATTAGTCAGGGAGGAAGAGGCCTCAGATGTGAGGATGGACACGAGGAGTAGTAGTCTTTATCTAGCGCAATCACAGTTGCTAGTGCCGGTGAGGTGGGCATTTATTTATTATTATTCTAGGAATTAATACCTTTGAGCTAAGGCTCCTTTACAAAGGTTCCATGTTATTAAGTACAACGACATAGCTACACTCGGTCAGGAAGCAGTTTAACAAGTTCACAACAAACAAAAAAAAAAAAAGAAAAGGAAGCACAGAGGCAATGTAGAGGGCAAGGAATAAGGATTAGGTGAGCTTGGGGGGAAAGGAGGGAGCGATATGAGGTAGAAGTAGTCAGAACCAGGTTTGTGGCACTCAGTTTGTCTTTGTCAATGAAGAGACCTTGGTGGATGGGTGAGACAAAAAGTAAGTGCAATAAAAGGGAATGAGACATTAGTCAAAGCAGTCACAAGAGCTGGAGGCCGTGAGGTGAGCATATAGTATGGATTTGAAGGCTTCCAGAGTCATGGAGGATAGAGAAGGAAGGTTAAGGGCATTGTACCAGAAGGGGGCACGGTAGGTAAATGATCTTTGTCCCTGAGCCGTCTGGCATCTAGGGACCAGGAAAGGTTGGTGGTCAGAGCTTCTGGTGGAACGAGAGTCATTGTTCAGGCAGAGCAGGTCCCGGATACATGGAGGAGTGAGGCCCAGGACTGATTTTTTTTGCCATAACACAAGTGAGGTACATAATGCGATTGGAGAGATGTAACCAACCGGTATCTGCATATAGGTCACAAGTGTGGGTCCGTCTGTGTGCTCCAGTGAGTAGTCGACAGGTTTTGTTTAGTGCAGTTGAGATGCGCTTAAGTGCAGTGGTAGTTGCTGAGCCATAGACAATTAGACCATAGTCTATGATTGAGAGGATGGAGCTTTGAACAGCGTTCTTCAAGGCAGCTTGGTTGAAAAATTGACGGTTCCGATATAAAGTTCCCATGCGTTGGTGCACTGTTTTAGCAGTGTTATAGATATGGGCAGTAAAAGTAAGACATTCGTCAAAGGTGATACCAAGGTATCTGAAGGTGTTTACTTGTTCTAGGGTATTTCCTAGTGAAGTTTTAATGATGAGTGGGGTATGCCTACTTCTGTTTTGATGACTGGCGAAAAGCATGACTTTAGTTTTTTTTTGATTTAGGACCAGTTTGTGCTCAAGGAACCATTTTTCAACACATGAGAATGCAAGCTGCAAGTTCTGTTGTAGTGGATTTGGGTCCTTATGAGAGGAGAGAATTACAGCATCATCAGCACAGAGTATTAATTTTTCAGGGCAGGATTTGGGAAGCATGTTTAGAAATAGGCTGAATAGGAGGGGACCTAGAATTGAGCCCTGGGGGGACACCAGAGAGGACCTGTTTGGAGTCAGATAGAACACCAGAGATTTTTACTGTTTGAGAACGTTGTGATAAGTAGCTTTTTAGCCAGGCTCCTGGCCCCTTAGCTAGTCCGATGTTGAGCAGAAGAGAGATTAGAAGGCTGTGGTGAACGGTGTCGAAAGCCTTTGTGAGGTCTATGAAGACAGCTCCGGTTAACTGACCCTTGTCCAAGGCTTTGTAGGTTTCACTTGAGAAGTCTAGCAGGGCCGTCGACGTACTGTGAGCCTTTCTAAAACAGTGCTGTTGAATACAGAGTAGATTGTACTTTTGGAGGTAGTCTGATAGCTGATCAGCCACGATCTGTTCAAGAGCTTTGGAGAGGGGTGGCAGTATAGATATGGGCCGGTAGTTACCAGGTACGGACTTGTCACCCCCTTTGTGCACTGGTGTGACTGTAGCAGCCTTCCATTTGTTGGGGAATTTACTTTGACGCAGGGAGAGGTTGAGTATTTTGGTGAGGGGGTGGATTACTTCTTCCACGGTGAGGGACAGAAGTTTTAGATCAATGGTGTCACTGCTATTTCTGGATTTGGAGCAGGCCTTTTTTATGTATCTGAAGGCTTCATGTGTCTTAACTATTTTAAAGTGAAATTCCGGTTTGTCAGTCGAGGTGGGTAGGGATACGGGTTTTGGAATTGACAAGTCATGGAAGAAGTCCGGTGAGAGGACACCACTGAGGTCTGTGAAGGTTTTGTTTAGAGCATCGGCCATAGCCTTAGGGTCACGGGTAGTGGTACCATCAATGTTCATTGCCATGGGAGAGGATTTGGTCTGTTTGCCCGTGATATTACGTATATTATCCCAGAAGGAGCTACCATCCCCCCAAGTGGTTTCAAGAGCATTCTTGAAGTAGGAATTCTTCAAATGCCTGATTTGTGATGTACATAGGTTGCGTGCTTGTTTATAGTTGATTGAGTCTGCTAAGGTGCCTGTTTCCCTAGCTATAGCCCAAAGGTGGTCCCATGCTTTGAGCTGCGTCAGTAGTTTAGCTGTTAGCCAGGGATTAGAGAGGGCTTTGATTTTGCGCTTTTTGAAAGGCGCATAGATGTCACAGGCAGTGTTGAAAGTTTTAATGAAGAAGTCCAGAGCAGCGTCAACATCCAGCGTATTATACATAGGGGACCAGTCTTATTGCAGGAGGCAGGTCTTTAGCTTAGTCAGGTTTCCCTGTGGTAGCATTCGACTTTGGATGGTTTTTGGAGGTGGTTTGTGGAATTTATTTGTCCAGGTACAGATCACAGGGGAGTGGTCACTGAGTGAGTCGGACAGAACAGTGATGTTTTTTATCCGGTCTGGGCGATTAGTGAGTATCCAATCAATGAGAATGCTGGTTCCAGTCTTGTAGTTTTTTCTAGTAGGAGAGTTGACCACCTGTGTTAGGTTGGTTGCTTGGATAGAATCCCTGCTGGGCCCGGTGTCTGAGGCAACCCAGTTTATATTGAAATCACCGAGTAAGAGGAGTTCCGAGTCTGGAGGCTGTAAACTTGCAAATTCAAGGATAGCCTGGAGTCCGGCTCGTGTGTCTTTAGGGGGGATATAGACTGCAGTCACATTAAGCACTTTATTTTGGGCACCAAGTAGAAGCTTGACAGGGAGAAGTTGTACTAGTGAGTTTTCTGGGGTGAAACTGGCAGTGTGGTATGAGAGGTAGTCCTTAGTATAAATTACACAACCGCCCCCCTTTCTTTTTACCCTGTCAAGTCTGAAGAGGTTGTAGCCTTGTAGCGAGATTGCATGATCTGGAGTGCTAGGTGTTAGCCAGGTCTCAATAATTACAAGTATATCAGGGTTATGTTGCCCAATAAAGGCTTGAAGAGATGCCAGCTTAGGAAGGAGGCTGCATATATTCAGGGTTACAATGGTTAGACCATTATTAGTCTTTGCAGACTTTATCTTACTGCTCAAGCCAGGGCCGGGGTTTGGGCGGATCCCAACGGACATGAGAAGTAGGAGGAGCAGCAGGTTGCGGGAGATCTCCCGTAGTTCATACCATATGGCGTTTTTTCTCCGCAGGCTGTAGGTTTGGATACAGTGCAGTCGCTTAGGGTCAAAGTAAATGGTATTTACTAGTGACAGGTGCTCAAAATTGAATATACCAACTAGTACGAACGTTTGAGCCCAGTCCTTAGTAAGGGGGTGCCCCATGTAGAAATACTGGGTATTTGCCGTGGTGCCATGACGAGGGTAGGATGTACAAATGCTTATAGTGGGGGGTTGCAAGGGGTAGGAGGAGGGAGGAAGTTGACACAGTGGGTAACAAATGGAGAGAGATAGAAAAGCCAGGAGGAGGTTTAAATGGGAAAGCATTTTGGAAGTATGTGCAGTACTATGAACTAGGGGTAGGACGCAGTCATGAGGTTAGTAAAGTCCAAGTTAGGAAGAGGGAGAAATAAGAAAAATTTATGGAGGTTTTGAAAGGGGCGTGCTTTGTTGAGTATAGAGGTCAGACAGGCCAAGCCTCAGAATGGGTGGGAACTAGCCTGAAAGAGTAGGTTGGAAGGTTTTGTGAGGGGGCGGAAATCTTTAAGCTGAGGCGGGGTGAAGGGCCCATTTAATTAAGGTAGGAGGGGGGAGAGGGGGGGCAAGCGAAAAAATTGGTCCAAGAGCAGTGCAAGTGAATGGGCTCCGAGCCCAGCAAAGCACACAAGCTATGTCCCCAATAGGAAACCAGTGTCTGGAGCCGGCGGCCAATGGGCGAGCGTCTCAAAGCCCGGTCAGCCAATCAGAAGGATCCCTGCTTCCCCGGCCCAGAGAAGTCCTTACCCGGCTAGATGAGGGTTTTGGCGGCTTGGTGATGGCGTCGGGGGGCCCCAAGCCGTGCCAACGGGGCACACGGCTGGCCGATCCTGCGGTCAGAATCTAAGATGGAAAAGAGAGAGGGAAATTGTAAGTACGCAGTATATATGCGGTCTGTTGTAACACCTGGAAGCAAAAGGAACGGTGACGTTGGACAGGTGGGGGGGGCAGACGGAAACTGTAGGGGGTGCGGGGAGAGCTGGTGAATAGCGCGAGGTAGTGATAACAAAAGGAATTAAAAAATGCAACGTGTTTTTTTCTTTCATTTTGGTTTGTTTATTTGCTTCACACAAAGGCTTGTTGCTTCTGTGATGGTGTTTCTAATGTTTCCCCATTGTTGCTCCACTCCACCTTCTTGCCTGTTTGCTAGTACTTTTCTGAGGCACTCTCCCATTTTGACAAAATCAGCCCTCCTAAAGTCCAGTACCTTCACTTTTGTGTGGCCTGACTCTACAGCTAAGTTTATCGTGAACCACACTGTTTAGTGGTCGCTTGTTCTCAGATGGCTACCCACTTCAAGATCAGAGATCCTCTCTCTGTCCCCATTTGAGAGTACCATGTCTAAGATTGCTCTCTCCTTAGTCGGTTCCAAAACTAGCTGTCTGACGCATGCCCCCTGTAGGGCATCAAGAATGGCTCTGCTCTTGGATGTGACTGCAGCAAAGGTGCTCCAGTCAACATCTGACATATTCAGGCCCCCCATCAGCAATATCTCCCCTTTCTCTGCCATCCCAAGGATGCCTACCGAGTTTGAAATTGTAAACGGACGTGGAACCTGTGTAAAAGGACCTCTGGTTCAAAGGAATTATAACCCTAGCAATAAATAAATAAATAAAAATTAAGTAAGTAATATTGCAGCAATTACAGTACTGCACATGTGAAGTTTGCCCTGTAGTCAGCCCTGTACAACATGGCGATGCTGACATAGCTATGTATGCATGATAGTCATGAATGCGCAATTTAAGTCAACACCATGTTGCACACGGCGGCCATCAGTACTGCAGTTGCAGAACAGAAAAGTAGCGCGCCGGGAAGTGGGTATGTTTATGCAGCCTGTGGAGGGGAAGGGCTGCACAAACAGAATCACTGGAAACTATGTAAGAGCACTGTGGCAGTACATCAGACAGCGGTCCAGTTACATGCTTCCACAGTGCTGTTATACAAATCTGATGATGGCATAACATCCGCGGAGCTTGGCCCATGCAGCCATACAAATCAGTCTCAGTCTAGAGATCTGGTCTGGGACTTGCTCGTTATCACAGTCACTGTCTCATTCTTTTCTAAGCAGTAATTTCTGGCAAATGTGCCTTAACCATATTGATCTCAGTGCTAGTAGACTACTTCTGGTTTTCCCCTGATTGTATTGGTTGGTTGCAGTCTTGAAGTGGTAACTGCTGGTGGTGGCATGCTCTGGAAAAAAGTGGTCTCCATGCTTGTCTGCACATTTTAGAAATTATGCATTTCCTTGTTTTTGCTCCAAAGAAACTGATCCCTTTAACACAAAAACAAGGAGTCAGTTATTGCCTCCACCCTACCCCCTTTTTGCTTCAAGTGAGAAAGCGTCACTATGGGCTTGCATAAGATGTACAGTGGCAGCCACAGATTCAAAATATTGTTAAACAATAATTAATGGCTTCCATTTTTTTTCAATGTAAAAATCCATGTGCTAAATACCGTAACACCTGAGTAGGTGTTACGGCATTCACGCGCCCTCTTCCCCTACGAATGCGCTCGAGACATTACATAAATACAGCTCAAGATTAAAACACTCCATTTCTCTTCACACACTACTGACCACAAAAACCTCGGGCTGCTTCTTCAGTGGGTCGGGAGGCGGGAGGTATTCTCACAGTGGGAGGGAGTAAAATGGAAGCTGGCGATGCGAGGGACAGCCTGAGCGCCTTACACGGCCAACAGCCATAAGGGCGCGATGCGGCTCTTCAGTGCTGCTGACGGGGGACCCAGTTTAAACTAAACCTCTAAAAGAAAAAAATGTCATCCTTCAATTATAAGTAACAAAATATGGGGTGCAGTGTGTTTTACTTGAATTTATACCCTCCCTCGTTGTTGGATAGCTAATAAACCCCTTGGGCTTCGCCCTCGGGGTTTATGTGCTATCAACAACTTCGAGTATATAATTCGTACACCTGCACCCCATACTTTATCCTATATGTAATCAACTGTATTGTGGAGGGGTTTGGGGATAACAGATGGACCAGACACCCAACTTCAAGTTCAACACACAATCCCTGTGTGATGTTTACTCAAAATACAACAGATAACCTTCAGCAATGGCATATCCCTTCTTCAGAACATCAGTTTACAGCAACAGACTATGTACGTCCTTTCTCTGCACTTAGCCAGCACCAACTGACACTGATCTCTGATCCAACTTAGCAGTTGAGATGCAGTCTCCACCCCCTATGCAGGCACTGTTTGCTTGGGTAGTGGGGGCTCAAATAAAAAAAATAAAAAAAGCTAAAAACAAAGAACCTCAATTCAGAAGCACTAAAATATGGGTTACCCCAAAGGGCACTGACAATAAGCCAAGTCTCAAAGAAACACAACATCACACATAGTTCCATAATGCAAAACATCATGGGATACATGCAAATCACCATGACATTTCAGACTTGTTCAATTTACAGCAATTTACATGTATTTTAAATAGCACAACTAATTTAAATTTTATAATATCACCTAGTACTTTTTACCATTATCAAACACACCTAGTGCCATGGTATTTTCAACATTTACAGGTTTATAAACATAAGGTATATACATCAAGGTGTTTTATGACATAGTGCTATTTCATACTAAATCCAACAATGATAACCACAACCTGTTTTACATACACTTGGAGGTCACCACAATAACCTCCCTGTACGAGGACCTGAGAGGGAAAAGGAAAATTAAAGAGGACACTATAGCATAGTCAAGAAAGGGAAGGGGGTGCCCATAGGTGGCTAACCTTATGAACTAGAAATTGTAAAGGATAGATTAGACTAAGAGACAGAAGAACTGTTGCAACAGATTTAAGAAAAGGTTGGTCCTCAAGAGTGGCAGGAGCTCCCTGTCACATGTATATAATAGCTCTTTTTTTTTTAATGTGCGTTTCCTTAATGTTGTCAATACCACTTCATCCATCTGTACTCTGTCCCAATATTTCTGTACCCCAAGTGCATTATTTTACATTTTTGTGTGCAGGACAAAAATGCCTTTCAAATGAGGGTAGTCACTAATCTAAATTCTTTATAGTTTATTATGTTTCCTTGCACGTGTGCAAGAAACATCTTGTGGTAGAACGACATTTCAGAGGTGTGTCAGGGACGAGTCCAATGCACAGCAATCTACAGTGGGCTTGTCCCTGACAGACCAATGAGCATGCAGCCAGACTATGACACTAATCACAGTTTCACATCTGGAATCTGTTCTCTAGTTGAAAGAAATAAAGTGCTCGAATGAGGGCACTTCATTCCTTTCATTCATGCCCGTACTGATCTTACTGCTTGTCTCCCCACCCATCCTGTAGATGTCCAGGTACTCATCCATACACTGCATCCCCCACTCTCTGTGCCATAAGCAGTAAACAGTCCTAGCAGTAAAGAACAAATAAACATTATTTATCCTTCTCCAGACAGACGTCCGCATTGAACTTGTTTGTGTCTCTGTGTGAATGACAGTGCGTGTTCTTGTCACTGAGCTCCTCTCTCTCCAGTGCTTCATGTGTGCCACAATGTCCAGCCTGAGTATTGCTCTCTGTGATGGTATCCACTGACCCGCCCCATGGATCTCCTAGTGTCCATGCTGCCTCAGAGTGCCCCGCAACCTACCACACAATACAAGGAGCAAGAGTGCTGAGGAGTGAGGCAGCATTGCCTGCAGAGCTGTAGCTTAACCCTGGACAGCGGGAAGAGAGAGACACAGGCTGCAGGGACAGACACCAAGAAGGAGAGGCAGCAACCCCCCCCGAAAGAAAGCGCAGGATCGAAAGAGGTGGTGAGGGGTGCCAGTGTCCAGGACAGAGTGGAGAGAGAGACTCCAAACAGTGGCAGATGTGGCGAGTAAGCGGAATGACAGTGATCACCAGGTGACAGGCTGTCACTGTTGTAGCACCACCTTGGCAGTGTAAAATTGGGGGCAGTGCAATGTAGTGACCATAATGACGATGAACAGTGGCTCCCAGAGCTGCACCTGAACATTAATTTAAATGGGTGGCTTGTCCCCTAACAATGTCTACTCCCCCTGCCCCCAAAGAGACACAGCAACAGCGAGAGCCGCTTCCAGAGTGGCATATATGTACAGGTCCGTTCTGTTCCAGTCAGAGACCGTGTCAGTACCCCTTCCCAAACAGAGAAGTGGAGTAAAGTGTGCACCCAAACTCGGTTGCCATCCATTTTATTTCTGCTCACTCTTCTGGTACCTTGTTGTTGGTCTGACTCTCTGTCTTTCTGAAGCTCAGTGGAAGCAGACAGCACATATAGAGAGGCAGAAAAAGTGGCAGCAAGAGTGCCGTGACTGGGACAGAAAGCAGTGCTGCAGAGTTTTCCTTTCACTGTGGAGGAGCGGACGTTAGAGAGAGAGTGACAGACCAGGAGAGAGACAGTGTAAAACAAACTTGGTGCATCTATGCCACCACTGCACAAAAGAAGCACCCAGACAAAACCAGAGACAAATATGTGGGTCACATATCTGCCCCTTCACATTGACTAGCACAGTGTAAGGCAGGCACTGGATGGGAAACCCTGGGCAGTTGCTGCCCCCTACAACTCCAGCTCACATCAGCACATATGAAACAATCTGCAGTAGCCACAGACTGATGTAGGTTACTCATCTTCCCCTCCACACCCATCCCACTCCAAAAAGACTGGCACAGTGACAAGGTGACCTCCAGGTGGGCAGCCCAAGGTAAACTGTGGGCTGTGGCCTGTCAGAAGATGTGATTGGTACCCCCTCCACAACCATCCCACCACTGCACATTGGCTGCCCTCGTCAGAGACAGAAATGTGAGTTGCACATTTGCCACGCCGCACCTGTTTCTCTCTAGCCTGGTAGGCACCAGGTGGGTGGAAATGGGGTTGTGGTCCAGATCCACTGGGTGGCCTGAGGTCATTGGCACCCAACACATCTTTCTGCATTTCTGCACATGTGAAGCATTTACTCCTTCAATTCCACCTCCTGCATGTTAGGAGCACTCTGCAGGAGCCAATGACAGATATGGTTCACACATCTGTCCATCTTCAATTCAATACACTTTATTTACCGGGTAAGATCACTGGGCCAAGGCCCTTTTTCAGGAACGACCCATCACCCATCCGAGTTCCATGAAAGCTGGCACTGGTATTCGGCTCTGGGAGAATGATGCCCCATCCCACCTCCACACAAGGGTAGCACCCTGCAGCAGCCAGGGATAAAGATGCAAATTGCACATCGGCCCCTTCATACCCGTCCCTGCTCCACCAGAGCTAGCATGAAAGTTGGAGTGGACTTTGGGTGACTGGCACTTCCTCACCCTATGTCACACCTCTACACTTGCAGAACACTCTGCTTCAGCCAGATGCTCTCCCACCTGACATGCTCTACCCACTGAGAGCACTCTGAGGTACTGAGATATAAAAATGCAGATCTTGTATCTGCCCCTCCATAACTGTTCCCACTCTGCTGGGTGGGTGGGTAGGATATAGTGGGTGCTCCTGAGTGACTGGTGGCCCCCGCATCCTCACCTATCAACCCAATACTTTAGAGCAGCCAGAGAAGAGATGTGGATTGCACATCTGCCCCATCATAAACTGTGCCCATTCTAAAATGTTTCACATACAAGTTGGAGTGGGGTCTAGGATGGTGGCCATTAAGTGACTGTTCCCCCTCCACTGCATCCCACCTCTACACATGGGAAGCACTCCTCCCCCTCCATTACACATTTGCACATACAGAGCACTCCTCCCCCTCCATGCATCCTTTGCATATAGGGAGCAATTCTCCTTCTCCAGCCCTCTTCCAGATGGTGGACATAGTGTCTAATGTAATCATATTTGGTCTCAATCCTTGTTGAATGCAACATTGTACATATTGTATACACTAATGTAAAGAAAATTGCTTTATTTTAATTTAGATTATGTGTCCTTACTTTTTGCATCTCTGTGACAACCCACCTCTCCCTCTGGGCTGAAACAGCTTTTAGAGAGGTGTGTGTCCTCGGGCATTCGCTGCCACCAGCCGGACTTTCCTTCCGGCACCTCTTTCAAGTGTACAAACTTGAATAATCACACGTGCAATTGCACAAGTTAAAGTCTGGTAGTGTGTCTCTTTCAGGTGGCGGATGCTACACAGAGTTTACCCTAGCCAGTGGAAAACCAAATCTCCTTAGAAAAATGACATCAGAGACACAACTGTTGAGCAAATAAATAGCTTTTACTTAACAGAAAGTGCAATGAGCATTTACAGGAAATGTATTTACAACACAAGAGAATAACACTCATACAGGAAAAGTAAACAAATGTTTTTAAACAACAGATGGCAAAGAAGAAGGCTATTACTGAAATATACTATCACTAAACTTACCCTTCCCTGTCCTTACAAGAGACACTGGGCCCTGTTCTAACTGCCAGCTCCCACGGACATACCAGGTAGGCTCCAAGCTTTATGTTTCCCTCACGCTTCCCAAGGCAAGAGAGAGTTCTCTGTCTTACAGAAGCTTATATAGTCTATGGAGACTAGGTCATTCCTATTCTCCCTTAAATGCACCAACCAACTAACATGTATCTATTTAATTGTCCCAATCAGAGTGAACACCTATTGGTGACCAATTATATTCCCTTTTCACCTTAAGTTTATATTTGAATGATCCAATCCATTCAAACTGCCCTGTGTCCGTGTCTGCAAGGTCTGGGTGTGTCTGGAGATGTCCACTCGAGATTTGACCCAGCTCTTATCTAGCAGCTAGTAATTCCACAAGCTGGTTTGCTGCTGGAGATTTCAGCCTCAGTGTATTTTTTCCACACTGCTAAAAAATAAGGCATCTACAGAATCCAAACCATTAACTCTTTCCTTCCCATTTCTGTCACATCTCCCCCAGATAATGAAGGCGTGTCCTTGGGCTACCCAAGTGACACAGCTGTTCATGCAATTACTGGGAGTGCCTAAAGTATCCAGCCAGGCCATTAGCCCTGCCTAGATAGCCCATCCGCATTTGCATTTTGTTTGCCACTGCGATGCTGTATGGTCATGTTGTATGCCTGCAGTACCAAACTCCAACGTAGTAGTTTACCATTTTGTCCACTGGACCTATGAAGCCAAATCAGGGGATTATGATCTGTGACCACAGTAAATTCTCTCCCATATAGGTAAGGCTGCAGCTTCTGAAGGGCCCACACTATTCCCAAGCATTCCTTCTCAATTGTGGCGTATGCCTCCTCTCTGGGCAAAAGCCTCCGGCTGAGGTACACAACTGGGTGCTCCTCCCCCTGCTGAGTAACTTGGCTCAGCACAGCCCCCAGCCCATGATCTGAGGCATCCACATGGACCATAAACTTTAAACTATAATTGGGGCTAGCCAATACAGCTGGGCTGCTTAAGGCCTTCTTTAGCTCCTGAAAAGCAACCTCACAGCCTTCTGACCACTTCACTGCATCTGGCTTTCCCTTCTTGGTTAGGTCTGTCAGGGGCTTAGCCAGATCGCTATAGCGGGGAACAAACCTTCGGTAGTACCCTGCAGTCCCTAGAAATGCCCTGACCTGTTTCTTTGTGGTAGGAGTAGGCCAGGCCAGGATGGCATCAACCTTGGCAGGCTCCGGACGGATGTGTCCACTACCCACCCGGTGCCCAAGGTAGGATACTTCTGCCATACCTATCTGGCACTTCTCTGCCTTGACTGTCAGACCTGCCTTCTTTAACCTGTGGAACACATCCGCACATTCTTGATGTGCTCATCCCAGATCTGGCTATATATGGCTATATCATCCATATAAGCCAATGCAAACTCACCTACCCCAGACAGAATCGATCTACAAGCCGTTGAAAGGTTGCAGGTGCATTCTTCATTCGAATAGCATTACCTTAAATTCATATAAACCAAATGGAGTAACAAACGCAGATCTTTCCCTGGCACAGGGGTCAGAGGTACCTGCCAATAGCCCTTTGTTAGGTCTATTGTGGTCAAATACTTGGCTCCCCAGTCGCTCCAGGGTCTCATCTGTTCTGGGCATGGAATAAGCATCAGACTCCGTGCAGCTGTTAAGCTTCCGGTAGTCCACAGAATCGTGGTGCCATCTCTTTGGGGATCAGTACCACGGGTGATGCCCAGGGCTACTAGATTCCTGGATTACCCCAGTTCCAGCATCTCTTTGAGCTCCTCTTTCACAGTCTGCTTAACATGCTCAGGTACCCTGTAGAGGGACTGTTTCAGGGATCCTGGGTCCCTGTATCCACATGGTGCTCTGCCATCGTGGTGTACCCTGGTTTCCCTGTGAACATGTCTTCAAATTCTCTCAGCACACCCTAATTTCTTGCACCTGGGCTGGTGTCAGCTGTTCCGAGAGGGTAGGCTGTCCACAGAGGATGCACCCTGGCCTCCCCAAGTAGGTCCACCAGTGGATCTACCTCAGTTTCCTCCTCTGGAGCACTGCATACAGCGAGGACCATTTCCTCTCTGTCATGGTAGGGCTTCAGCATGTTAACATGATACACCTTTCGTTTGCATCTCCTGTCCGGGAGCTCTATCATGTAATTGACGTCACTAACCTTTTGGACAATGGAGAATGGCCCTCCATGCTGCCTGTAACTTATTCTGTCGGACAGGGATGAGTGCCATCACTCGCTGTCCCACCTCATATTCTCTGCTAAGGCCCCACGGTCATGCACCAGACTTTCTGCCACTGTTGTGCAGTGGCCAGGTGCTCCTGAGCAAACCCCATGAGCTCCCTAAGGCGGGTCCTGAAGTTCAGGACATACTCACAACAGACTCCTTGGGAGGCACGGTCACTCCTCCATTCATCCCGAATCAAATCTAGTGGCCCCACCCTATGACCAAACAGGAGCTCGAAAGGTGAGAACCTGTGGACTCCTGTGGGACTTCCTGTATGCAAATAGGAGATGAGGCAAATATTTGTCCCAGTCTCTCTTATGCTGGTCAGCAAAGTCCTTAGCATGGTCTTAAGGGTTGAATTAAATCGCTCCACTAGACCATTAGCTTGGGGATGGTATGGGGAGGTTTTGAGCTGCTTTACCCACACTTCTCCCACAAACTACTCATTAATCCTGACATAAAATTGGCACCCGGTCTGACAGTATCTCCTGGGAAAGCCCACCCGGCTAAATATTTCCAACAGTGCATCTGCCACTGGTCCTGCCTCAGAGGATGTTAGGGCCACTGCCTCTGGGTATCTAGTGGCATAGTCTACAACTACCAGGATATACCGCTTGCCAGTGCGACTTGGGGTGCTCAATAGCCCACTATGTCCACTGCTACCCTCTTGAAGGTTCATCAATAATGGGCAGGGGCACCAAAGCTGCCTTGGCCTTGTCCCCATTTTCCTGCCACGTGGCACTGTGGACAGATCCGGCATAATGCCCACATCCTTACCAATACCAGGCCAGAAGAAATTGTTGGTGAGGCGCTTTTTCATGCAGCCTCACTCCCCAAATGCCCTGAAAAGGGATATCATGTGCAAGGGCCAAAAGCTGCTGGCGGTGAACCTTAGGGACTACCAGCTGCTGGAGTGCCTCACCAGCTAGCCCTTCCTCTGTTGTCATTCTCTGTACAACAGCCCATTATCCCAGTAAATGGACTCTTTACCCCCCTGAGAATGCTCAGCCCTGTAGGCTATTTCCCTCAGTTTTTCCAGGGTAGGGTCAGTTCGCTGTGCAGCACTCAGCTGCCCTCGTCTGACCTTCCCAGCAGCCTTCTGAAGGAAGTCCTGTGGGTTCCTCTATTTGTGACTGGGGTTCTGGACTGCAGCTTCTAGCCAGCCCCTCCCTGTGCTGGACACTTCCTCAGCTGCTGAGGGTGTGGCTGGACCACCCAAGTCAACCCCTCCCTCAGAAGCTTGCCCCTTGTGCCTGACTTAGTTACAACACACACCAGTTTTTTACTGGGGTCCAAATCCTTCCCACAATCATACCTTACAGGTAGGTCCTCTACAACTCCACCTCCTTTTCTACATGGCCCCTTCCCAGCTCAGGAAGACTCTAGCCATTGGTAATGGGACTGGTGGCCCTGTGAATGCCTGAACCTTGGAGATTTCCCAGGCACGATCTGCTCTGCCCGAATGAGATCTTGCCTTACCAGGAGATGTTAGCACCTGTGTCCCATAGTCCCTGTGTTACTATTCCATTAACTGTAATGGGGCATCGAGATTCTCATCAGAGGAGAGTGGTTCTTCAGACTGGACACACCCTACAAACACACCAGTGCCTTTTGATCACCCCGCCTCAATATCTCTGCCCTTAACCAGTTTCTGAGGCAGTTATATCTCAAGTGTCACTTGATTGCAAATATGACATTTCTTGGGACCTATTTCTTGGTCCCCTTAGAACCAGAGGGCTCTACTTTGGGCTCAGGTGCAGGCTGGTTTCCTTTGGGCTGCCCCTTGGGATCCCTTATGCCCATGTGCTGCCCATACCATAAGACTTCGTTGTGTGTGGCCAGGCTAGACAGATACTCGTCGGCTTCCTGCCACCTCTGTGGAAGGCGCATGCCCTGTCTATGAGCCATACACGCATGTCCTCAGGTACAATTTTAAGGAATTGTTCTCTCACCAATACATCTTTAATCAGTTCCACAGTAGTTGCTTTAGCCCCCTCCATCCACCTATCAAGGTAAGTATACACTTTAACCTGCAGTTCTGCATAACTGTCTTCTGGGCTTTTAACTCCCTAAATTTTCTTCTATAAGCCTCAGGAGTTAATTCAAAACGTTTCAACAACACTGTTTTTACTTTATCATAATCAGCATAGTCTTCATTACTCATTTTAGCAAATGCATTCAGCGCTCCCCGTCCAGCAAGGTGTGAGATAAGTTGACCAGGAAGCCTTATTTAATTGTAATTGATTACATACTCTCTCAAATGACCTTAAAATAAATCAAGGTCATCTCCTCTTTAAACTGAAGGAACAATTTAGAATTCATTTTGGCTTCATGAGGTAAACTCACTCCACCATTACTCACGGTTTGCTGTACTCGGAGGTCATCATCTCCTTCTCGTGCTGTTGTCTCTGGAGTTCATGCTGTCGTTCTTTCTCTCTGTCTTCGCTTCTCTCTCTGTCTGCCAGCCTTCTTGCTTCTGCTTCAGCATCCAGTCTTTTCGCCTCCAATGCCTTGTCTTGCAGCAATAGCTGCAGTCGCAGTGCCTCAAGCTGGTTGGGGGCCTGCTGCCTCAGTTCCTGACTCACCCCCAACAACTGTCTGCTTCAGATCATGTGCCAAGAGAGTAGCTATGAGATCTGCCTTTTTCTTCTGCTTCAGACTTTCAGGCTGAATCCCCTTTTCCTGGCACCTTTCAACAAGCTGTGGCACAGTAAATGAGTCATACTCCGTGGAGCTCATTCTCTACTGCTACACTATACTGTGCTATCTAGAAACAAATAAAACTGTTGTACAAATGTATCCTCTTGTATATCCTGTTTTGCAATGCTAAGGTAACTGTTCCACTGGCAAACTCTGTATCAGTGTGCTTCATGATCCGCTAGCATCACCCACCACTGCCAACCAATATGTGACAACCACCTCCCTCTGGGCTGAAACAGCTTTTAGAGGGTGTGTCCTCGGCATTCGCTGCCACCAGCCGGACTTTCCTTCGGCACCTCTTTCAAGTGTACAAACTTGAATAATCACACGATGCAATTGCACAAGTTAAAGTCTGGTAGTGTGTCTCTTTCAGGTGGCGGATGCTACACAGAGTTTACCCTAGCCAGTGGAAAACCAAATCTTACCTTAGAAAAATGACATCAGAGACACAACTGTTGAGCAAATAAATAGCTTTTACTTAACAGAAAGTGCAATGAGCATTTACAGGAAATGTATTTACAACACAAGAGAATAACACTCATACAGGAAAAGTAAACAAATGTTTTTAAACAACAGATGGCAAAGAAGAAGGCTATTACTGAAATATACTATCACTAAACTTACCCTTCCCTGTCCTTACAAGAGACACTGGGCCCTGTTCTAACTGCCAGCTCCCACGGACATACCAGGTAGGCTCCAAGCTTATGTTTCCCTCACAGCTTCCCCAAGGCAAGAGAGAGAGTTCTCTGTCTTACAGAAGCTTATATAGTCTATGGAGACTAGGTCATTCCTATTCTCCCTTAAATGCACCAACCAACTAACATGTATCTATTTAATTGTCCCAATCAGAGTGAACACCTATTGGTGACCAATTATATTCCTTTCACCTTAAGTTTATATTTGAATGATCCAATCCATTCAAACTGCCCTGTGTCCGTGTCTGCAAGGTCTGGGTGTGTCTGGAGATGTCCACTCGAGATTTATGACCCAGCTCTTATCTAGCAGCTAGGAATTCCACAAGCTGGTTGCTGCTGGATGATTTCAGCCTCAGTGTATTTTTTTCCACACTGCTAAAAAAATAAGGCATCTACAGAATCCAAACCATTAACTCTTTCCTTCCCATTTCTGTCACAATCTCACACCATGTATTGTCTTTATCATTGCTTGCACAAGGGACCTCCTTGCAAATGAGCTTGCTCACTGGATTTTATCCCTTCACAATAAACTTGAACATGAAAAGCACTTTTCCCTCCATTCCATCTCCACACACAGGTATCATTGCTCCACCTCCATCCCACCTCCATACATTGTGAGCACTCATACCCTGATCCCTCCAGTGCTTCTCCCACTACATTTCACCTCCCCCACATGGATAACACTTCTCCCACTGCATCCTATTTCGTGCACATAGGAAGCACTCCTCCCCTCCATTCAACCTGCACACATGGGGAGCTTTCCTCTCACTTCATATTAGCTCTGTACATGGGGAGCACTCCACACCTTAATCCCACTGCTCCTACATAGGAAGCATCACTCCCCATCCATCTCACTCCTACACATGGGGAAACCTCCACACATTTGCATCACTCCTCATCTACCACCATCCCACATCTGCATTTAGAGAGTACTCCTAACCCCATTCCACCTTGCACATGGAAGCACTCTGCAACAGCCAGAGACAAAGATGTCAGTCAGGCATCTGCCTTTCCACACCTATTCCCGCTCCACATGATAAGCTCCAAGTTGGGCAGAACACCAGTGGGGTTGAGATGTATTGAGTGGGTTGCCCTGTGAGATGGTGCCAATACGCCTCACCACCTCTCTGAATGAGAGAAGTCCCCCCCGAATCAATCTTTATTCTTTTTTCTATTAACCACTTTTCTGCTGATTATCCTCCTGTTTGCTTGCCTTACCAGCTGCTTGAGAGAATAGATTCATTTCAGGGCAATTATGCTTTCTTTTTTAAGTCTGTTGCAACAGTGTTATTTTTCTGATTACTATTTTTCCTGCTTTACTATCTACTTATAGTAATATCAGGATGGCCACCTGATATCTGTCTCTGTCTATCTGTATGTTTTTCTGACTTCTTCTCGCTTTCTTCCCCAGTCCAAATCCATTCTTGCCGTATTTCCCGGATTACTTCCTTATTCTGTGTTAAAAATGCGATAGTACCCCCGAATCTAGAATAAAGTATGCACGCTTCCCCCACATAACTGAATGGCTAAATAGACAAGTTCCCAATATTAAAATATGAAAACTACTAAAAAACCCAAGGGTACAGATTCCTATCAGCGTTATGCGCTACTTATAGCACCAGGTGGTAACCATGTCCTGTTAAGCTGTGCACTTTTGTAAGCTGTGCTAAGCGTGGATTCACTCCCTTCAACTGCAGTCTGTATGCACTTTTGGAAGCTGTGCAGGAGCAGTCCCTTATCTACAGCTGCAGTTGTCTGAGCAGATTGCTGAATGCCTGTGTTCATGAACGGGCAGAAATGAACCTTGCTGTGTAAATAAAATTGATAAAAACAACCGTGAGTTGAGAACACAAGTCCGGTTGCACCAGACGATTTAATTATCATAAAGGAGCAAGTAATCTGGCTGCATTCACTTCACTGAAACAAAGATCATTCAGGCTTTCTACATGTAACCCCCCTGCAAATGGGGGTTCCCAAAAGACTTCCAGGAGCTTGCTTGAATGCTCCAAGCCTGAATGGTGTTTGGCGTTTAAGGCATTTATCAGTGAGTGTTTTTAGAACCTCTGGTACTGTCTCTTTAAGAGCTGTCTGCTTGCAGACATAATTAGTTTGTATGGGGGACTGTGTGTTTCTCTGTTTGAGTACCACTCAAGCTGCTGCCAATTCACTCCATTTTTGCAGTCACTAGGAGTGCAAAGGGAACCTATCTGAAAGATGTAACTGTTGCCAGAAACCATTTACAGTAATAATGAAATTACAGTTTGTCTAACCTGCTTTCTTTGCAGTCAGAACTGTGTCTGCCTAGTTCCCTATTCTGGTTTTGAACTGCTGAACTGGACCAATCAGTGTGAGGTATGCTAGCTCTAAAATGGTGCCGTAGACGAATCAGAACTTGGACTCATAATCTGAGCCAGCCACAAGAGGATTGTATGGGCAGTGACTCTGGGAGATGTAGTTTAGACTTGGCCCTTTTGGACCAACAGCAGCAGTCTGTTGTGAGTGACAACCAATCCAGTCAAGAACTGGGAGGAACTCAGAGGAAGTGCCAGTTTTGTCTGTTGGAGTTTCAGTTTAGGTCTGGCAGTGAAGGGAAAGAAACCCTGTGCTCCTTCAGTGCACAGTTTCAGTCAAAAACATGTGTAAGGCCAGAGTTCGGTCTGCAGCTAGTGTAACTGCTTGTTAGGACTGAATCAGTCCTGTGAAAAGAATCAAAGGATCTCTGAGAGTAGAAACCAGGCTCACCCTGTAGAAGACTGAAGAAATTGTTGAATTGCACCGGTCTGTCAGGAACTGAATCTGCTGTGTGTTCTCCCGGCATTGTGCAGTAATTGCGATCGGGATAGAGAAGCAGCCTGCCTGGTATAGTACTTTCTTTTTACCATATAAATGTGTGAAGAGTCTTGTGGAGCTCAAAAGTAGCCCTGCTGACGTTGAAGAACCCTATCTTGTTTGGAGGTCGTGAGTACTAATTCAGGGTCGCTCCCTGTTGAATTGCACATTAAATCCAAATGGAATCACTGCACTGCTGACTGTTTAAACTAATTTTTCTTTTCACTGTGTGAAAGGGCCCTTCCAGCTGCCACGGTTTGGACTAGCCACTAGGGCTTGGGTACCCAGGGACAGTAACTGGTAGGATAGGCCTGTGCACAGAGCCATAGGTAGATAGTAAAGTGATAAGCTAATTAACCTGATTTCCCCCTGTCCTTGTTATATCCCCCTAAATAAATCAGAGCTGCTTGTTTCAGCAAAGTTATACTGCCTGAGGTATTTGTCTATGTTAAAGTACTGTACTGTGACTCTTGCACTGTATCTTATTTCACAGGAGGTCCCAGTGCCGGAACTAGTCCTGGGAGTAAGTGTATGTAACCCCTAGATGGCGCTATCCCAGGGGCTACTACCCCTGCCTGATTTGCCACTAACAGGTTGAGGGGCCTGGATCCAATGGCGGGTGCCTCCACCCAGAGGTCAGGGTTTGCAATAGTTAAACTAACTTGGTCACAGCCCTCTGGGACACTGCAACCCCCCTTTCTTCCCACTAGTGGCCCACACAATATATCAAATTACCTTCACAGTATACACTTACCCCAGGTCTGGTTCCGGCACTGGGACCTCCTGTGAAATGAGATACAGTGCAACAATCACAGTACAGTACTTAACATAGACAAATACCTCAGGCAGTATAACTTTGCTGAAACAAGCAGCTCTGATTTATTTAGGGAGATATAACAAGGACAGGGGAAATCAGGTTAATTAGCTTATCACTCTAATAATCTACCTATGGCTCTGTGCACGGCCTATCCCTATCAGTTACTGTCCCTAGGTACCCAAGCCCTAGTGGCTAGTCCAAACCGTGGCAGCTGGTAGGGGCCCTTTCACACAGAGACAAGGAGAATTAAACAGTCAGCAGTACAGTAATTCCATTTGGATTTAATGTGGCAATTCAACAGGGAGCGACCCTGAATTAGTACTCACGACCTCCAAATAAGATAGGGTCCTTCAATGTCAGCAGGGCTCACTTGAGGTGCACAAACCTCTTCACACATCCATATAAAAGAAAGCACTATACCAGGCAGGCTGCATCTGTATCCCGATCGCAATTACTGCACAATACCGGAGAACACAGAGATTCAGTTCCTGACAGATCGAGTGCAATTTTCATAATTCCTCCAGTCTTCTACAGGGTGAGCCTGGTTTCTACTCTTCAGAGATCCTTTGATTCTTTTCACAGGACTGGATTCAGTCCTAACAAGCTGTTACACAAGCTGCAGACCGAACTCTGGGCCTTACACACGCTTTTGACTAAAACTGCACACTGAAAAGCACAGGGCTCCTTCCTTCTTCACTGCCAAAGCTCAACTGAAACTCCAACCGACAAAACCGGGAACTTCCTTTGAGTTCCTCCCAGTTCTTGACTGGATTGGCTGTCACCACAATAGACTGCTGCTGTTGGTCCAAAAGGCACTGAAGTCTAAACTACATCTCCCAGAGTCACTGCCCATACAATCCTCTTGTGGCTGGCTCAGATTATGAGTCCAAGTTCTGATTCGTCCAAGGCACCATTTTAGAGCTAGCTACCCCACACTGATTGGTCCAGTTCAGCAGTTCAAAACTAGAATGGGGAACTAGCAGACACAGTTCTGACTGCAAAGAAAGCAGGTTAGACAAACTGTAATTTCATTATTACTCTAAATAATTTCTGGCAAACAGTTACATCTTTCAGATAGGTTCCTTTGCACTCCTAGTGACTGCAAAAATGAAGTGAATTGGCAGCAGCTCGAGTGGTCTCAGAGAAGCACACAGTCCCCCATACAACTAATTATGTCTGCAAGCAGACAGCTCTTAAAGAGACAGTACCAGAGGCTCTAAAACACTCACTGATAAATGGCTTAAATGCCAAACACCATTCAGGCTTGGAGCATTCAAGCAAGCTCCTGAAGTCTTTTGGGAACCCCATTTGCAGGGGGGTTACATGTATACGGTGAAGGTAATCGATATATTGTGTGGGCCACTAGTGGGAAGAAAGGGGGGTTGCAGTGTCCCAGAGGGCTGTGACCAAGTAAGTTTAACTATTGCAAACCCTGACCTCTGGGTGGAGGCACCCGCCATTGGATCCAGGCCCCTCAACCTGTTAGTGGCAAATCAGGCAGGGGTAGTAGCCCCTGGGATAGCGCCATCTATGGGTTACATACATAAATAAATACTCAGCCAAATCTTACATTTGCTTTGCACTTTAAGGACTAGTGATATTAGACCTCTTCCCTTCTTTCAGTCCTTGCAGCAGTTTTTAAGGAGAAAAGGGAGGGGGGTAAAACAACTGATTAGAGTGCTTTACTTTCTAGGTTATACAAACAGTCATGGAATTTGCGTTTTCACACCCATGCAGCTTAAGCTCAATTTTCCTGCAAGCCTAATTAGAAGGCTGGACAATATATTGTTATGTTTTGTTGTCTGTCTTCTTTTTCAAAATGAGCTGCTAAGAAATAAAAGTTACAAACATGTTTTTACCTGAAGCAGTTAATTTAGTAGGCTGTGTATTTTCTGGTTTAAAAGCTCCTAGGAGTTCCACCTTTTTCTATGTTCCTGTCTATACTAGCCGGCCGGCCTTTCTTTTTACCACTTACAGACTTGACATAGAAGGGGCTGAGTTTCTCCTGGACCTTTCTGGTTATTTCCTTTTCTTTTGCATTTTTTTTAATCCTGAACCTAAAACAATAGGTAAATAGAGAATAAAGTTAGAATTTACGTTTAAAGTATTAATAAACTGTTAATTTGATGACATTTACATTTTGTGACTCTAATGGGAAGAGAATTAAGCTGCTCCCCTGTCTGACCAATATAAATATGATGCTTTCCTTCAGTCAAGCAGATAGCTAGGTGAAGAGCAGACATACTCTGTTCTGAGCTGTGAAGACACTAGTTGCTTCTAGTGTATCAGTTCTGTATTATTTTATGTTTTGACGCTCAGTCCGTTTATCTAAGCAAAGAATTCTAGAAAGAATAAATTTTTTTTGTCTCTTCAGATTGGTGCCTGGAGTCCTGTTTATCCCACACCTCACACCGCTCTCTTCCCAAGACAGGACTACAGGCTACTAGGCCAGGGCAGAATTTTCCTCGACCTCTCCTGTCTTCTCTTCAGACCAGAACATCAGTCCAGCCAGAGTCCAGCACAGTCAAGAAGACACGCTGCGCATTACTTGCAGTTCGGCACTCAACAGGTCAGTTCTTTCTCTAGTAGACCATACTTCAGGTTCTCTCATATTTTGACTGAGGCTAGAGAAGAACAGTACACAGTTCCACTCTATCACCACGACAGTTGACCACAACTTGCTCGGCGCTGTACAGACTACGCAGCACGCTCACTAGTCTGTCTCACCAGGCTTCTCCTGCTCTTTCTGCTGATGATGTCTCCATCTCCCCAGGCCATCAACAGTCCCGTGCATGCACACTGTGTTGCAGCTAGCTCCAACCGCTATGGAGACTGCTGAGACACTGAGTGTTTTAGCAGCTGAGTCAACCCAAAAATAAAATACAGGAATTAGAAATTTTCTGAAGTAATTTTGGGTGGGGGAGGTTTGAACACCGTGAACACTCCCCTGCCTACGCCCATGCAATCCACAACAGTTCAGACACATGCAATGCTTATACTTACAGGCACTCCACCCAGCCCAGCTTGCTCTCTACCTAACCCGGCACACAAATGAACACCAGCCATGACCCCTCCCACTTCCTCTGCAAGCAGTGAGGATCCTTCACTCTCAAGCAGTCAGTCCTGTACAAGTAGCAGAGTTGGGAGTCCGGGGCTCCAGTCGGACCTGCTGCTATAATGGAGCTCAAGCCTGCCTGAATATAACAGGACAGCTAAACTGAGTCCCCTTAATCCCTACAGATGGAGGGCTGCTGCACAGATGATTGCTACAGCCACTTATGCACCACCGGGGATTTAAAACAAGACATGGACTATATCAGGCAGCATGCCATCTGCCTCCTCCTCCTCCTCCTCCGACACTGACTGCTTGCAGCACTTGCCCAGCTCCTCCTCTGCTACCAGTGCCCACCAATGGTCAGTAGTGTCAGTGGGTGGCCCCTGTTGGAGTGGTCAAGCGAGCTCCTTGACTTGTTACTAGCCCCAACAACCGATACTCTCTTTTGACTTCCTTCTGTCTGGTTGCATTTGCCTGTTTTCAAACACCCAATAAACTTTTTTACTAGTGTCTACTTAGATATAGAATATTAAATATATAAAAATAAAATATAATTGCTTTGAAGAAGATAGAAGCCTTAATTATGGTTCGGCTTCAATGTATGGTTGGAGAACACTGAAATTTCATCTTAATTGTTTTACTTTCTTATTGCTATTTTGTATTTTCAGGTTAAATCAAATATAATATATATATATATATATATATATATTGTTTTTGAGAAGATAGAAGCTTTTATTATGGTTCTTTTTGGTTTAATCCATGCACACTGAAGTGTTGAAGCAGTGAGATCACCACGATTTTGGCAGCCTTGCACCATTCCTCTGATCCTAAAAATATGTATCACAAAGGTTTTATAACTGTAAGTCTATATTCAAATGGCTTTAATTCATTATAATTACATATTAAGAAGAATAGTCTTAATGAGTTAATTTAAGATTTCATAATTTGACCTTTTGTAGTTTTAATGACCTCCCAATCTGGAGTCTTCAATTTGTTTTATCTAAACATTTCTTTGCTCAGTTCATCAATAGTCCAATAAGATTTACAATAAAATTACTTTAGAACAAAAACTGCATAAACTTTGGGTTTGATTCTGCACAAATATTAACTTCTGTCCGAGTTGAAAATGCATAGGAGATTAGTTGTACATACTTTTGTACTTCTCCAAACTTTTACTTTGGAAATTTGTAAAAAAAAAAAAAAAAAATAACACTCAACAGTCCGATAAGATTAGGAATAAAATAACTTTAGAACAAAACTGTATAAACTTTGGGTTTCATTTTGCGCAAATATTAACTTCTCTCGGGGTTGAAAATGCATAGGACATTAGTTGTACATACTTTTGTATTTCTCCACACTTTTACTGTGGAAATTTGTAAAAAAAAAAAATGAAAAAATAACACTGACCTTTTGTACAGGTCTTGACCTCCCGTAAAGGTAATGGCTTAAAACTTATTTAGGAGACATTCAAGAGTTATCCCAAGGTCAAGATTTAGTAAACTATACATTTAATGGGTTTTAATAATAGAAGTTACCAAAGAGGACATAATAAATGAAAAAATTAGTGTTGCAGCATAGATGCCTAAAGATTTTACAGACAGACATTTTCTTCTCTGTCTTCCTTCTTCCTCTTGTCTGGTCAGTGTCGGCTTCACATATAGATCTCATAGGATATTGCTGGCTAATAATTAGTAAAATTAATCTCCTGCTTTTGTTCTGAAAAGATTTAACTTGATTCAATCCTGAAAAGATCTAATGTGACCCCAATAAGCAGATCATTTTGTTTCAAGCTGGTGAGCACTAAAGAATTCCACTGAAGTACTAGTAAGTCAGGATCTACTGTTAAATTAGGCATGACAAGATGGTCTGGTCTCACTGCACTTAAAGTGGCGTAGTACTTTAGAGAAATGAGGCTGTTATAAGTGCAATAGGAGTTATGATAAACAAATGTAAATATTTCTAAAAGTATATGAATTATGCATAAACCATCATTATGAAAGTTGTTCAGGACAAAATAACCTTTCAAATGATCCAATTCATTAAGCTGCACTAATTATATTTTTTAAGCTATGGCCATCTGATTACCTGAATTTTCATTTTTCTTCACAATTTTCACCTTTCAGATAGCCATATTTAAAAAAAAATCTAATGAATTCAGATTAGTGATTACCCTCATTTGAAAGGTAATTTTGTCCTAAACAACCTTCATGGTGGTTGTATATTGGTAACTTTTATACTTTCTGAGATATTTATATTTGTTTGGCTTGACTCCTACTGTGTTCACTCAGAAAGAAAAAAATGAGATTGTTTGGAAGACCATATTTCACAAAGTATAAAGAATTCAGATTAATGACTACCCTCATGTGAAAGGTCTTTTTGTCCTGAACAACTTTCACACTGGTTGTTTTCGTGCATCTTGAATAGTTTTAAAGATATTTAGATTTGTTTGGAAGGAGTGCACATTTGCTCTCAGAGAAAAGTAGGTTGGGGTTATGTGTCCATCATTCTAAACAGAAAGAAGGGAGTATTTTTTAACTGTTATAGGGATTTGCAGTGTTATGGAAGGACACACTGCAAACTACTAAAAAATGCATTGTACGGAAACCCCTTTTCAAGCTAAAGCGATATGGCTGTAGGCTCCACCCACAGCCATAAAAATTTCTAACACAGAACTGCCTTGCACAGTGCTCATTATTACATGGGGTACTCACCAGAGAGATACATTGCAGAACAAAGTTAAACAACATAGTCCATTATACATTGAGGGAAATAAAGTTGTTCACCATTGTGCCGATCTCAGCTTCTCCATGAGGGAGGGAAGAAGGGCATCTGATGGTGTTAGAGCAGGGCTAAGAGAACTCGGAATCAATAGTTCCCTTCAATTACCAACCCACTTAAAGATAACTTATGCAGGTAAAGAGTTTTTTGGTGACCTTATTGAGATGAACAAAAAACCGGACAAAATTAAACAGAATTTCTTAGCGACACAGGTTGAGTAGCAACAGTCAGATACAGAGAACTGACGGGTCGAGAAATCTAAAATACTGTTTCAGTACATGACTACGTACCACACAGTGTTCTTAAGTCTTGGTTAACAGTCTGAACTATTAAGTCAGTTCAGCATTTTTCTATAAAGCTTCTAGGCGGGCTGCACAAGTACACATCTGGGTAGAGTCATGTTATCTATCGCTAATGTGAAGGTCACCACGCTCCAGCACTGTACAAAGTTAAGATGGTGATGGCCTTGTGGCAGACTTCGCACTCACTAAGGGAGTGAAGGGAGTGAAAGGCGCCACTGCTGAGGAGTTGAGTACTGCAACACGGAGCCTTAAGATAGCCCTCTAGCCACAGTTCTCCTTTTTCTCTCTCGAGTATTCTGGTGGTGAGTTTGTTTACATGATGCCAAAGTATTAGAAGTTATTAGTCTTAGTAAATTTATATTATTCAGCCTGCCCAGTGGCGTGGAGGGCTGAGGCATCCGTTCCTTACCTCCTGCCATGCTGGTGACCTGTGTTTGCAGTGCGAGCGGGCTGCTGGGGGTCGGCTGAGGAGGGAGGGAGAGGATCAAGCATCTGGAGAACAGTTCTCCGCTCCCGGTAGGGACGGGGAGGGAGTCCACTGCTTGCCTGGCCCTTAGCGGTGGCTGGGGGATGGCGCAATGGACTCACAGACATAGAGGCAGATGCCCGTTGTGCCGCATGCAGAAGCATGTGTGGCTCGGCCATTGGTGTCATTGCATGCCACCACACTGCACTTGGGAACAGGGAAGAAAAATGGAAAGATCCTGACTGGCAAGATGATGCCAACCTCTTGCAGGCACCACACCTGACCAGCTGGCACCTCGTGGAAGCCAGAGGTAAGTCCGGTAGATGCCCGAGTGATGGAGGGGTCAGGAGGGGACAGAAAGAAAGCAGCAAAAAAAAAAGTATATTATTCATCTTGTAACAGAAGTATTATTTTACACATTTGAAGGTTTACGTGGTGCTAAGGGAAGCTGTTTTATATAAAACTGTAACATTATTTTTGGCAACTACCTGGACCAACTAGCTCAATGCCAAAGAGCTGCTGTAAGAGGGACTTAATCTGAACACTGATTTTTTCTAGCACCTCAGCCCAGTTTCATATCTGAACTGTCCCTTTATGAAGTTTAGTTGTGATCCCGCAATCTATTTGGACTTTACTCCTCCACATGATGTAACATCAGGTCAAACAAAATGTGTATCTAAATAAAAGTTTTTAAAAAGTAAAGAAATTGTTTGCCAGCTACAGCAAAAGAAAAATCCAAATTTCACTAGAAATGAAGATGTAAGAATTGGGGAGGAAGGGAGCAAGGCATAAGTTGAATGCTTGAGACAGGACTCAAAATATCTCAAATGTTCTGAGGATCCAGACTTCAATGAACAATACTGCTTGAAGTGTTGAGTTGCCCATGTGTCCACAGAGCTCAATGGAAAGTTACTGGGGAGGTGAGACCACAGTGTAAAATCTAACGCCTGAAGAAAAAAAAACAACATAATGCGTACCCCACTGACAGTGCATTAAGATTATTTCTGGAAGGGTAGAAGGATGGAAGGCTGATTTTTTATCCTGACTACAAAAACATGTCAAGTTTTAGAATCAAGATGAAGCAGCAGAAACAGATTAACTCAATATTCTAGCAAAGCTTCTGAATAATAGCAATAGAATGGAATTCAGTTTTTCTGCTCCAGTGGCCCCCTACCACCCCTCTCCTTCTGGTATCCTATACCCCTCACCCAGCTATCGACCAAATTTACCACCTACCATCAGCTGCCAAAGACAGTCATTGGGGTCCCTGGGGAGGTCCACAACTCCGGGATTTTGCATAATCTACACTGGTATCCTGTCCCACGTCCTTTCAGGATGAGAAAAAAAGATGACATTTTAAGAGACAGCAACTTGGAGACAACAGAGGTGTGCTATGGAAGGCCTGGGGGATGAAGAGGCAGTCATTTGCTGTGTGTAGACTGGACATTTCCTTTGTCTGTTTTCTCCCTCCCATCTCCCCCTCCCAAACATAGGGCATGCACATGCCACAACATCCTGGGGGGAAGTGCACTGGGCCACATTGTCACCCATGCTGCCTACAGCAGTTAGTCTCTACAGCCCACCACTAGGTGTCAATACAGAGTGGTGTGCTACTCAACCAATCCCCAGCAAATGAGCATCACCCTCCCTGCCTGTACCCACTCCTGTTGTCCTTGTCTCAAGGTGTAAACTCGGGGTCAGCATACAAAATGGAAGGCCCACCACATGGTGCCAGAGAACTCAAAAATATGGAATGTTGTATACTGCAGACTGCTGATGCCAGCCGGGATGTTTTGGGGCAGAGGGCTACAGCCCCAGTTAACCTTTATGTTTTTTTAAAAACTGCTCTTTGGTTAAAGCTCTGAATAGCGTGGGGCAACACAGAAATGTGTGAGAGGTAAACAAGGCCAGGTTTAAACACTGAGTGCTGAAGCTGATTTTTAACAAAAATCCAAATTATAAATACCATAATAATGCAAAGCATCATGGGCAGTATATACAAATCACCACAAAGTAAATTAGACTAGTTCTGCTTGAAATAGGAGTGTATGGTAACAAACTGCCTCCAACACAATCTGCAAATACTGGAAACAGAAAACATAGATATGTGTTTCATATTTCATAGGATGCACAAGTATGCCTTATCTGTATCACAACACAGGGAAAGGGGGAACAAGTCCTATAATGATCTTATTGTTTTAGATGATAGTAAGCCCAAAACAGGAAAGCAATATAAGACAAAGAACCTAAGCCCAAAAGCACTGAGACAAAGGGTTACCCTGGAAGTCACTGGCAATAAAAGCTACGTTTCACAGAAATACCGAAGTATACGTACACCATCACACAGAGAATCATGGGACGTATTATGAAAATCCCCATCAAATAATTTAGACTGATTCTGCTTTAAGTAACAGAATATGGTGCCTCATGGCCTCTCACACAACCAGCAAAAGCTGAGAAACAGAAAACACAGACATGGGTTTTGTACTTTGTTAAGATTTATCAGTGCGCCTCATCCGCATCTCAGCCCAGGGCTTATTCCGAATAAACCAGGGTAACCCTTGCCTTACTGCCTTTGTGCCACGGTTCACTGCCTTTCAGATTGCTTTCCATTTTTTTGGGACCCAAATCCATGTGACCATCATGGGAAGGGTTCATCCTTCTCCTGGGCTGAGATACAGATGGGGCATGCCAATGAGTCTTTAAAAGGACGAACCTTGTGTCTGTGGCTTCCGTTTTCAGCCTTTGCAGATTATGGGAGAGGCCACTGGGTACACTACACTCCTGCTTACAGGAGAACCAGTCCAAATTCTTTCCTGGGGAGTTAACACTGCTACTTCTAAGTGTCCAAAATGTGTAATTCACTTAGGGGCTGATTTAGTACTTGGCTGAGACAGCAACTCCCTGTGGAGTCCCAACACGAAATGTGTCTATAGTTTGCTGTTTTCAGTCTTGGTTCAAACAGATGGAGAAGCCTGTACAGAAGGCAATTTTTGCTCTGAAGTGGTAAACCTGGTCATTGTTCCCCAACACAAGGATTTCCATAACCATGATGTTTTACGGTTGGTTCGAGTCTTTATTATGTTTGTGTGTGGTATGGAGAGATACAAAAAACAAATAATTTTGAAACTGCATGAATTACAACAGTAGATGCAAACATACAGAACGATATTCTTTGATAATTTTCTATGTACCTTTGGCACATGCTGAAATTGAACAAATATTAACACATTTTACTAAGCTAGCCCACTGGCACTGTGACAGCACTGACACTTACGATACTGGGGTCCAGGGTTTGTGAACATGCCAGGTCAGAGTACTAGCTGGGAGGGGGTGAGCAGAGGGACTCTGAGGGAGGGGGGGGCTTGTGCCTCCTGCTGTGCGACTGCCACTGGGGTTGCCACGGTGCCATGCTGCTAGGAGAGGAGAGGTAAGCATGGGTGGGGAGAGTGTGTGAATGCTGGTGTTCAGACTTGCCAGCACCCGATAACACCATACATACACTCTCAGAGAGTCAGAAAAGAGGCAAAGATGTTCATAGGTGGGCTGATGAATCTCTGACTGTCCTGGGCATCCAAACTGGCGCCTGATACAGTCACCAAGGATGACCTTGGTTGTTGTCTCAGGCAGCTGGATCATGCAGTCAGAACATAGGGAGGGACCCAACCTCAGGGGATCATCACGCGAAAGTGTCTCCATCACAGTAACTGGCTAAAAGCAGAGAGGAAATGGAGGTACCCACCTCAGATGTGCGATAGTAAGGTCAGTGTCATAGGTCCCAGGAGGGATGGCATGGAGAAGCTTCACCAGTCAGGATGGTGGTAGCGGAAGGAAGATCTAGTCATTGGGCCCATATCCCAATGGAAAGTCTCTGTTTCTTACCTTATGATGGCTGTAAAAAGGCTTGCTCCCAGTGGACTTACCAGGTTACTGAAGATGCACTAATGTACATACATAGCTGAAAGAAATCCAATACAAGAAGAAAAATCATACTAAAATACAAGCTCTTCTAGTGAAACTGAAGTGAGTGAGACCTGCAACTTAGATATGCTGACTGCACATGCAGTCCTTATCTTCTGTTAACTGCTTCTGAATAGTACGAGATTAGCATAGTGGATTGCATTCAAGGTACTATAATAAAAAGCAGCTACTCCTACATAATCATGATAGAAGAAAAGTTCAGTTTTAGTGACAATCACTATTTCAATGAGATAAAGAAAAAACATTCCAGGAGATTTCTACAGCTGAGATTTATCACCTGCTTTTCCAAGTCACAAAGCCAATAACACAACGTTTTTTTCACAGCTTTAATTTCTCACTCTTCCTTTTCCTGCCTAGCCACGCCACACAGTATTAGCTTTCCAATCTGCTTTTACTGCTCATTTGTCCCCTCTCTCACTTGCATCTATCTTTTTCATATTCTACCCACCTCTCTTTATATCTGCCTCTTCAATCTTTTTCATCTACCCACTGGTATCAACACACACCAGCACTAGAAACCAAAATGAGTTATTGCTGTTTAAAGGATTATTTCACAGCATCCCTTTTTTTTTCTAGCTAGGAATCGCAGGTTCAAACTTGGGATTAAAACAGGCAGTCTGTTGTTGCACACCAGATGGCGTACTTGACCTCGGAAGAGAAAGCAAGGGAGTGTAAATAAATGGACAAAGCAGAATGTCTGCTGCTTTTCCTGTGCCAGAGGAGCACAAAGAACAGCAAGTATGTGCTAGTAGTCTCCGTGTGGTCTCAATGGCTCTCTGTTTTTATATGTTTCTAGGGGTTGCTGGATTCTTGGGAACTGTCACTGAAAAAGGAAGAAAAGAAATCAGAGACTACAAATGGAGAAAGATCTGTACTTACAAATACGCATGGAACAAAAGACTCGCATCAAGAAGGACATGAAAACAGTTCTTAAAAGCAAAGTGAAGAAAAGCTGCTCCTGTTCCAAAGACAGACTGAAAAAACAATTTGTAGACTTTTTCCCAGTGATACGATGGCTGCCAAAGTACAGATTCAAAGAATACATCTGGGGGGATGTCATATCAGGTCTGATTGTTGGAATAATCCTGATACCCCAGGCCATAGCATATTCCCTGCTTGCGGGGCTTCAGCCCATTTACAGCCTTTATACATCTTTCTTCGCCAATATTATTTATTTTTTGATGGGCACCTCACGGCATGTTTCAGTGGGCATCTTCAGTTTACTAAGCCTCCTGGTTGGGCAAGTGGTGGACAGGGAAGTTCAGCTGGCAGGTTTCGACCAAAATGAGGACTCCAAGAAGATGGCAATCAGTAATTTAGATAACTGGAATGTCAGTGACATCAACGAAACTGCTTTCACTATTACAGTAGGCTCAGTAAACCTAGAATGTGGGAAAGAATGCTACGCTATTGGTGTTGCTACAGCCTTGACATTTCTTGCTGGAGTTTACCAGGTAAGAGCACATTAATTATTCTTCTTACAAACCAGTCACTAATCTGAAGTAATGACTGAAAGGAGATTATTTAAAAAAAAAAAAAACAGTAGAGACAGTTTGAAAGTTAAATTGCCTTTAACCATTTCAGGGCAGGGACTGTTGCTGGAACAATTCGGATATGATTTATTTTTAGTTTTGAGGGGAAATGCCCCAGTCTTCCCCCAATTTTCCCATCCCTCACAAGGCCCACACCATTCATCCAGCCCAAAGTGTGGGTGAGCTTCTGCAGCACATACCCATGTCTCTCCAAGGTCAGTCAACAGGGTAAGTGTGATCATTGAGTAACTCACACCCTTCCCATAAACCAAGCATCTTCCCTCCACAACATACTCAGGCCCATCAGTCACACAGCTGGGAAGGCAAGCCCATGCCTGGAAGTGTACCAGGGTCTTCAAGGTCACACAAGGAGCGTTGCCAGTTCTGACTGTATTTGTTTATTTGTAATTTCTGACCTGGAAAGAAAGGCACACTGAGCTGTGGTAGCTCCTTTCTAAGTACGTCAGAGGAGGGCATTAATGGACCAGCTATATTGACAAGGATATTAATCCTTTTGTGGTCAGGACAGGCTGGGTTCCCTTCAGCTCCGCCCCACTGATCTCACTGCCCTACACCTCCCTGAAGACATGCCTAATGCCAGAGCATCCCCATGGATTCCCCCCCTTCCATGTGGCAGGGTTAGGAGGACAGGGCTGCCCCCGCCCCGAAGCACACAACCCAGTTTTCCGGTCCAGTGTCCCCAGTGATGCGGCAGGCAAGACTTGGCAATCAGGCTTCATATGTGCCTGCCCTGCCACCATTTTCCACTGTTTCTTATCCTGACTTCCCATGCTGGGGTGCACTTGTCAACGTGAGCGTCCCACAGCACCTCTCTGCTACTGCCCTCCTTGACCATGGTGGCAGTCATTCAGTGGAGTGTGCAGTGCTCCTTCCCAGGGGTAGGAGGGCAGCCCTGTGGGTGCTCAATCCTCTCCCTCCCTGGCCGACCCCCAGCAACCCGTGTTCATTCCTGAACAAGGGTCACTGGCATGGTGAGAGGTAAGACGCTTAAAGTGCCTCAGCCCTCAATGCCACTGGGCCGGCTTGCGCCATGAGGTAGTACAGTTATGTAAGAACTTACCGTAACAGTAGATCTTCGAGAGAGGCTCTTGCAGTGAGTAATTACATATAAGACTGATGCCGAAGCAGGACCACGGAAAATTTCTATCTAGCGGTCTGGCGAGAGGACCACCCCGTCAGGTGACCGGCTTCAGGAGACGTCGGTATAAAGGGCAGTCCCTGGCCTGCCTTCCAGTTCTTTCCGCCACAGGCCAGAAAGGCGGACGAGAAGGGCGGATATTTCCCTCACTGGAAAAGGAGCTGAAAAAGCCTAGGGGGATGGAGGGCGGGAAGGTATTATCTACTGCAAGAGCCTCTCTTGAAGATCTACTGTTACGGTAAGTTCTTACATAACTGTACTACCTTACTTCGAGAGGGCTCTTGCAGTAGGTAATTACATATAGGACTGAATCCCAAGCAGTCTGGAACAAAGAGAGGCACCAGGAGGAAAACTACTCCAAAAAGCAGTTCTAGCTGTGCAAGCCTCAAGATAGGAGGTCTTGCAGAACACCCAGCCCGAAGCCTGCTCTACGGCGAGAGGCAACATCCAAACTGTAGTGTTTAGTAAAGGTATGGAGGGAAGTCCAAGTGGTGGCAGCACAGATGTCTGCCGCAGACACACTCTTGAAACAAGCCGCTGAGGCAGCTACTCCTCTGGTGGAGTGGCCTCTTACTTGACCCGGAAGGGTCTTGTTATATTTGTCATAACAGAAAGTGATGCAATGAGCCAACCACTTAGATACGCATTGCTTGGAAACAGCACTGCCTTCCCTTTTATGAGCAAAAGAAACAAACAATTGATCAGTCTTTCTGAGATCCTTCGTCCTGTTGGTGTATATCTTAGAATCCGGTGAACATCCATAGTATGGAGTAAATACTCCCCTTGATTAGAGTACCGCGTGAAAAAGGCAGGTTACTGTATGGACTGATTTAGAGTAGACTCTGCTACTACTTTAGGAAGAAACTTAGGATTCGTGTGAAGAGCAGCCCGTTCCTTGTGAAAAATCAAGTACGGGATTTTACACATCAGGGCCTGGAGCGCGGAAATTCTCCGAGCAGAAGTAATGGCCACCAGGAAGAGAGTCTTCCATTTAAAGAAACTTCAAATCCGCAGAAGCTGCAGGTTTAAAGGGAGAGAGAGTAAGTTTCTCGAGAACAAAGTTCAAGTCCCAAGGGGGAGCAGGAGTACGGATGGGGGGCCTCAGATGGAGGACCTCTCTGAGAAAGGTTTTAGAGACCTCCAATTGAGCGAAAGTTTTGTCTGCAAAGGGAACATGATAGGCCGAGATGGCCACCATGTGTACCTTCAGAGAAGAATAACTGAGAACCAGGTCAAACAGATGACGTAGATACTCCAGCAGAAGCCCCGCTGAGCAGGAAAAGGGTTCCGCGTTCTTGGAAGCGGCCCAGACAGTGAATCTTTTCCACTTCATTCTTACTTTTCCACTTCATTTTTACTTGAGACAGCTGTTCCTATCACTGAACCCCTATCAATTATTTTTAATAAATCTTTATGTGAAGGGGGTCATCCCTCATGATTGGACAAAAGCCACGGTTATTCCAACCTTCAAAAAGGGTAACCATTCCAAGCCAGAAAACTATCGGCCGATAAGTCTAACGTCAGTCATAAGTAAACTTATGGAGAAAATTATTAAGAAAATGTTAGATTATGAATCCACTTTGGGTAATATAATTGATGATACACAGCATGGTTTCAGACAAGGATATTCTTGTACCACTAACCTGGTATCTTTCTATAATCATATTAGTATGGGTTTGGATATTGGTATCCCTATGGATGTAATCTTTCTTGATTATAGTAGAGCATTTGACAAAGTCCCCCGTGATATTTTGCTCGACAAAATGGAAAAAATTGGATTTTCTCACTATATAGTCAAATGGGTTTCAGGCTGGTTGAATAAAAGACAACAGCAAGTCAGAATAAATGGCACGCTTTGTCAGGCTTTGAGCGTGACCAGTGGGGTTCCGCAGGGTTCTGTGCTGGGACCAACCTTGTTTAACATCTTTATTAGTGACTTGCAGGTTGGCCCAGACAATGTTCTCTCATAATTCGCTGATGACACCAAGTTAGGAGGGTCTGTTCTTACATTATTAAATAGAGAATCTATGAGAAACAACTTAAAATCTACTGAAGAATGGGCAGACTTAAACAAGATGACACTTAATCCAGACAAATGCCATGTTTTACATTTTGGTAAGAATAACCCCAAGCAAATTTATTCACTAAATAATATTCCCCTACATGTGTCACTGTTGGAGCGAAGATCTTGGGATTATTGCTAATAATAAACTATCTTCAAATGATCACTGTACTATGATAGCTAGAAAATGCAATGCTATGCTCACTCGGATTCAACGTTCTTTTGTGTCAAGGACTCAGGAATGTATCATTCCTCTGTATAGAACATTTGTAAGGCCCCATTTGGACTATGGGTCTCCCTTCTGGAATCCATACTTGAAGCAGGATATGGATAGAATGGAGAGGGTCCAGAGGAGAGCTACAAAAATGGTCCCATATCTATCAAAATTGGATTATAGGGGAAGACTACAAGTAGCTGGGTTACATTCGCTTCATACAAGACGCACTAGAGGAGATCTCCTCCTATTATATAAAATTCAGAACTCCCAGGAGCTTATGCACCACTGTGGTTTAAATGTTTCTACTCGATGGACCACTCCCCGGTCCCATAATAAACAAATCATTGTTTTGAAATCTAAAACAACTAAAAGGTTAAATTATTTTATGGTAAGAACACCCAGAATTTGGAATCTGCTTCCTCAACAATTAGTGGACAGTAGTTCTGTTACAATCTTTAAAAAAGGGCTGGATTGTTGGTTGGGGTATAATTGTCCCACCATGGTGGTGGAGGACAATCCCGATGGGCAGTAGCCTCCTTTTGTCCTCTGAAACCAAGTAAACCAAGTGGATCTGGTGGAGGGTTTCCTGGCCTCCACCAAATCTCCACCACTTGGGGAGACGCTCCAAAACGGGATTGAGCTAAGTCTGCAGGAGTCATGCATGCAGCTGAAGGGATCCGAGACCTGGATGGACCAGGGTTCCTTGATCCTGGGTCAACAAACCTTGAGCTAGAGGAAGAGGAAGAGGAAGAGGAGGATCCTCTGAGTATTGTTGTAGAAGAGAGAACCAAACTTGCCTGGGCCAGAAAGGAGCAATCAGAATCATTCGTGCTCCTTCTGAAGCTAGTTTCTGCAAGACTCGTGGGATGAGTGGAACTGGGGGAAAGGCATAGACGAATCTGTCCTTCCAGTCTACAGACAGAGCGTCAGTCCAAAAAGCACCTCGCTCTGGAACGAGCGAGCAGAAGACGGGAAGTTTTGCGTGTTGGGGGATGCGAACAGGTCGACCTGTGGTGTTCCCCAAAGTCGGAAGATGTTGTCTAGGACCCCTTGGTCCAGTTCCCACTCGTGAGTCAGAGCAGAAGAGCAACTTAGTTTGTCTGCCAGGGTATTGTTGACTCCCGGAACGTGAATTGCCGTGAGGTGAAGGCCGTGTTGTGTTGCCCAATCCCAAACCCTCATTGCCTCCCTGCAAAGAGGGTAGGACAGAGTCACTCCCTGTTTGTTGATATACCAAACCACACACATATCGTCCGTCTGGATGGCTAGGTGGCCGAGAAGGATGTATTGGTGAAGGGCTTAGAGAGCATACAACACTGCCCGAAGCTCGAGCACAATGATGTGGAGAGCTTGTTCTAGCTTGGAGCAGGGGCCCTGGGTCCGATGAGGGCCTAGATGGGCTCCCCAACCTTCGCCCGAGGCGTCTGTGGTTAGAGTCTGAGAAGGGGGAGGACGAAAGAAAGGAACTCCCCGAAACAGGTTCTCTCGAACCATCCACCATTGCAAGTCTCGAAGCATTGGCGAGGAGACCAGAATGGGTGATCTAGGTCGTCCGCTGACTGATCCCATTGGGAGTGTAGAGTCCACTGAGAAATTCTCATCTGGAGTCGAGTGCGAGGAACTGTTGGGATAGCAGCCACCATGAGTCCGAGAAGGCGAAGGACCAACCTGGCAGAGACCCTCCTGCGGTCGGACAGCAGACTTATTTGGGTCTGGAGGGAGGACGCCCTGTCCGGAGGCAGAAAGTCCTTGCCCGTGGTCATATCGAGAATCGCCCCAATAAACTGCAGTCTCTGGGATGGGACCAGATGAGACTTGGAATAGCTGATGGTAATACCCAGGCAGGCAAAAACCTGTTGGGTAAGGGAGAGGCAGCGCAGGAGTTCCTCCCTGGATGAGGTCACCAGGAGCCAATCGTCCAGGTACGGGAAAACCTGCACTCACCAGGTATGCAGGTGGGCCGCCACCACTGCCAGGCATTTGGTAAATACTCAGGGAGCCGAGGATAGACCAAACGGGAGCACCTTGAATTGGTAGTGATCCCCCTGGAACGCAAAACGAAGGTATTTGCGGTGGGACGAGTGAATGGAAATGTGCAGGTAAGCATCCTGCATATCCAGAGCACACAGCCATAGACCCAGCCGGAGGAGGGGCAAAAGGCTCTGCAAAGAGAGCAACCTGAACCTTTTGTATTCTACGAAAAGATTCAGGGAACTGAGATCCAGAACTGGTCTTAGATCTCCTGTCTTCTTTGGGACCAGGAAGAAATGGGAATAGTAACCCGTCCCTTGCAGATGAAGGGGGACGGGTTCTATTGCTTGTTTCAGCAGGAGAGCTGAAATTTCCACCTGGACCAAGAGAAGATGTTCCCTTGAATACGACGACTTCAGTGGGGGGTGGTGAGGTGGTTTCTGAAGAAACTCTATTGAGTGTCCTTCTGCGATGAGCTGGAGCACCCAAAAATCTGTGGTTATCCTCTTTCAGCCCGGAAGGTGGAGGGAAAACCTTCCTCCTACCGGTTCCTCCGGGGAGTCCGGAGGCTGTGGGAGAGGGGAGGAGTCGGGTGGTGTGGGGCAGCGCTGCAGCTGAAGCACCTGCTGCTTTTATGGGTGGGGGAGGCTTAGCAGCTGCGGGGGCCCGGCGTTTTGTGGCCTGCCTTCCCTGGGGTTTCGCCTTGGGCCGATTCTGTCTGCAAAAGGGATGGCGCTGCTGATGATGGGGATGGTACATGGAATCAGCTGACTTCAGTGCCGTCCCCTTCTCTTGCAAATCGGTGATGATGTCCTTGACATCACCCCCGAAAAGCACCGACCCCCAGAAGGGTGCTTCCTGGATAGCAGATTGCACCTCCGGGACCAACCCTGACACGCAGAGCCAAGCATGACGCTGTAGGCCTACGGCGAAAGCTGAGCTCCGTCCAGCAGTGTCCACTACATCATATATCGCACAAAGCATGTGTTGACTGGCCGAACGAGCAGAGTGGACAAGATCAGCCAACTCCTGCTTGACTCGGGAGTCAGGCAGGGAGTCCAGTTTGGCTTCCACCTGGGTCAGAATGGCCTTCTGGTAGTCCCCCATATGGCCGACATAATTCAGGGCCCTGATCCCCAGCATGGAGGAAGCATAGATCTTCCTCCCATACTGATCCAGAAGGCAGGATTCCTTATCAGGTGGCGACCAGCTGAGGTGTTTTGGGTTGGCCGACCAGCCGTGAGTGGCACTAATCACAACCGAGTCGGCACGAGGGTGAGAATCCAAGAAATCAACACCCTCAGGAGCCTGATATAGCCTGTTTGACTTCCTAGGAAGTGGGGCTAAAGCCGACGACTGTTTCCATATGGTGGTAATGAGGTCGGCGTGAGGCTTTATCCAGGGTGGCACCAAGGTAGGAGCTGTCACGGGCAGATCCAGATGTTCAGCGAGTTTCAGATGCTGAGGATCTGGTTCCAAGGAGTGCCACTGATGAACCTCCTGGATTTTCCTACGCAACACTGTAAAAGAAGGATCTTCTGGAGGAGACTTCAGAGGAGTCCTTGGCCTGGACTTCGGAAAGCGTGGCTCGTTGTCTCTCTCGGAGCAACCATCAGAAGAGTCCAAGGAGTCCGAGGGTGAAGAGGAGGAAGAAGAGGAAAAAGACTCCCTTTCCCGACCCGGGGGAGGAACGGACCCCTTGGGAAGCCCCCAGGGAAGCGTGTCCTGCCCCTCTCTGGACCCAGATAGAAGAGCCCTGGAGTCCAGAGGTGGTGAAGGAGTGTGCCGCCTCGGACATACGGGAACCTCAGATGGCACCATCGTCGGAAGGTGGCTCTCTACCTCTTTGGTGAGCTGAGCCTTGGCCTTAGCCCACCAGGAGGCCAGAGTCTCCTGCAGGTCCACCGGCGGCTGTCGGGGCGGTGGTGGAGGAGGAGGAGGTGGGGGATAAGGATACGGGTTGTACCCATAAGGAGAGTATCCAAAACCCGGCTGCAGAAAGCCCGGCGTCAGGTACTGCAGCGTCGGAAAAACCAGAGTCAGGTACTGCGGCACTGGATACTGCGGTCCCGGGTACATCTGCGTTGGATAAGACGGAGGGTACCCGGGAGCCGGGGGGAGCTGCCGGAGCAGATGGCCCGGCCGGTGGCCTCATGGGTGGGTCCACATTGGAGGGTCCGGAGGGTGGAGGGCCCAGTGGAGGGGGGACATCTGGAAGCGGGATGTCTCCCGGAGTCGGTAGAACCGGCGTCAGGGCCAGCGTCGGAGGCCCTGGAGTCGGAGGTACCGGCATCGGAGCTGGCGTCCGGGGAGCCAACGTCAGATCCGGTGCACCAACCGGAAGATGGTCTGATGGAAGAAGAAGATCCCCAGTGTCGCCCGGGGATGGAGGGGAAAAATCCCCGGGGTCGGGCTGGGGGGACTCTGGGTCCCCAGACGGCAGTGAAGGCTGCGGGAAACTGGATACAATGGATGTGGGGGGGTCCATCGTCGGTTCCTTCGCCGGCCGTACGTCGGAGGAGCCGACGTGCACCTTGAGGGCGAGCTCCCAGTGGGCGCCGGAGAAGCCGGCGTCCGACTTATGGAAGCCATCACCGGAAGCAGGCCAAGTAGAAGAATCGGCCTGGTCTGGTGGAGTAGAGGCCGCGCCCACCCCGAGTTCAGGCGTCTTACCGGCCTTCTCTGCGGGACGGAGGAGCCTCTTACCTGACTTACGAGATCGCCCACGCCCAGTGAGCCATGAGCCTGCAGCCGGAACTGGGGTGGAGGCCTCAGTGCCTGGAGGCGCCTGCAAGGCCCAAGTAAGCCAGATGGGTGGGCCGACACCCCCTCGGAAACCTCCGAGGCGGACGTCGAGGAGTGGTCCGCCAGAGGGGACGTTACCTGTGTCCCGGCGGCTCCCGAGGGAGACGCGGTAGAGGAGCCCTTGTCCCAGTGCCTCTCCTTATCTTTCTTCTTCCGATGGCCTTCGGGGGGAAGTGGACGCCTGCCTCGGTTTTTTGAGCTCCTTCTCCATTGAATTTATCTTTTTCTTCAAAATATGGGCTTCCAGGGATTGCTGCCGTCTTTTCCAGGTAGCCGCGTTGAAGCTGAGGCAGTGCTGGCATTCTCGACCGGGTGATCGGGGCCTAGGCAGAACAGGCACAGGGAATGGCCATCCTTGTGCGGTAGTTGGGTGCTGCACGAATCGCACTTATTTTTGTGCTCGGAGGGTGTATGAAATGATATACACTGACTATGGTGCCTGACGTTAGTCGAAAAACAAAGAATTTTGGTAAAACCTTCGAAAATTGGGCTGATGAAGCACAAACTTTTCTGTGAGGCGCTGCATGAGCTAACGGTGGGAAAGAACTGGAAGGCAGGCATCAAGGACCGCCCCTTTATGCTGACGTCTCCTGATGCCGGTCACCTGACGTGGGGGCGGTCCCTCGCCAGGGACTGCTAGCTAGAAATTTTTCCGTGGGGTCCTGCCGCTGTCGGTCCTATATGTAATTACCTACTGCAAGAGCCCTCTCGAAGTAAGATCTTCAAATTCCACCTGGCCATGGCCCTCTGTTTAACATCTTATCCAAAGGGCAGCACCTCAATCGTACAGCACCCCACAACCTGTGCTGGACAACAGTATTGGGTACCAGCCCAAGTTCTTGGTTTGGGACTACCACCGATAAACTTCTGATCTTACTATTTAAAATTAAGTTTATTAGTCTAGTGTTCCCGAAGTCCCAAGAGCAATGTATTGCAAGTGAACACTATTTTTTTTTTTAAACATACTCTACACTAAAAATGGCACAAAACTTAAGGCTGCAAGAGTAAGCGGAGGATTAAATTTCCCAGATATAAAAGGATATTATCTGACAACACAATATAAATACATACAAAGCTGGGTTAATAGGGGGAGCACAGCTACATGGCTGGACCTTGAGGAGGAGGGCTGTCCGGGACGGGCTTCAGCCTTTCTGGGGGATGGGGGATTGCAAGCATACAAGAGAAAGGAAAATCCAAACCCGATGACTGTCTCGAGCATGGAGGCCTGGGATACCATTAGGAGAAGAATGGGGCAAGGCAAGCAACACCATACTGGTACTGGTAGTGAACAACCCAGATTTTCTGCCAAGCCTGGGGGACGAGGGTTTTAGATTGTGGAAGTAAAGAGGAATAAGATGTGTAGGGGACTTTCTAACAAGAACAGATATGCACACTTTTCAAGAGATTCAAAGAGGTACGGTGATCCCCCCTTCACACCTTTATAGATTTTTCCAACTTCGAAACTACTGCAAAAAACTGGATAGACTAAGACTAGGAGACTCGCCCTGATGCAAGTAGAAAGAGAAATACTAGGAGCGAACACAAATGAGAAGCGACTGGTGGGTAGGGCAGTGAGACTGAACAGGGCTTTCTTCCAGGGAGAAACACAGAGGGCTAAACAACGGTGGGAGAAACATCTTAACACAGAGATAACAGACCCCAGCTGGGGGCTGGTGTTAGGCTCACACATGGACTTGCTCCTGTGCAACAAATATAAAGTGATGCAATATAAATTGCTACATCGCCTCTACTACCCGCCCAGTATGGTTCACAAATTCCACCCAGAGGTGTCTCCAACTTGTGAAAAATGTGGGATGCCCAGGAGTACCCTTATCCATTACTACTGGGAATGCTCAAACTTGGGGCAGTATATATTGGAAGGGAGTGGCAGGTGAACTTTCTAGGATGATGGGACGGAATATAGAATTTTCCCCAAGATGACTACTATTAGGAATGGAGGGGGCAAACAATGGTGACTGGGACTTCCACCCTTGATGGGTGAGGGTTCTACTGGTGGTGGCTAGACAAGGACTACAAAACGTATGGACAACCTGCCTAGTGCCCACCGTTGACCAATGGAAGGGCCTGGCAATCAAGGTATTAGCAGTAGACAGACTGACTCGTGAGTCAGAGAAGATCAATTTATAGGAGTATGGGACACATTTCTTAGTGCCCTGAATCCTGGAGAGGCTACACTACTACCTGATGGTGGAGTTGTGTAGACAGCACCCAACCCAAAAGTGCCAAGAAGGACAAGAGAGGAACAACCAAGAGAGATTTCTGACACCAGTTGAATGAAATTAGGCTTAGAGCAAAAAACATAATTTTTTTTTTATGCTTTCTTTTTTATCCTATCCCTCAACCCACTCCTCCAGACCACTGATCAGTCCTAGAGGTCCCTCCTACAAAATCTGCCTCTAGAGTGCCAGGTGTACTCCTTTATCTCTCCTACCTTCTCCTACTCCTTGGAGTGCCTGCACAACGGGGTCTGTCCTGCGGGTCAGTGATCCTGAGGTGGATCGGTTGTCATCTTGGCCTGAGGGTTTTTTTTTTTCCATTTTTCTCCCCTTAGTCCCTCCTACCCTCTGAGGACGTCAGCACGTAGGACTGATGTCCAGTCATATGGTGTGCTGTCACACATCGCCGACAAATGCCCACAACGTCTTCCCCTTCCCGATTCTTGAAGACTCGCCTATGCACCGGTGCCCATGTTTCCATCAGCACAGGTATGTCGGGTGTGTTAGACACCCCAGGATCCCACCCCACAGGAGGAGAGCATCCATTGGAATGCTCAATCCTCCTTCCCCCCTCCGATCTCCAGCGACCAGAGTCTGTTCCAGAACCCGGGTCACCGGCGTGGTGTCCAGCGCCTCAACCCTAAGTGCCACCAGGCTGGCAGGTTTATTTTTTTGTTCACTATGTGGTATTAATTTAAAGGTGACCCGCAAAGACAACCTGCAGCCTGCTCCCATCCCCACATACCTTACAATGCTGATGCGAGAGTCTGGGGCTACAGTGATCTTAATTTTTAATCCACCGGTCTTTTTTCTGAAAACTGTGGAAACTTTCAGCCGAACATGGAAGCGCTGCACGGTTCCCAATTGAGCGAGTTCAAAAAGTCATGGGTTTGACACCCATTTAGTGACATTGCTCCCACCACTGCTGTCATTATAGAAGAAGAAGAAGAATCAGCATTTATATAGCGCTTTTCATACACAGTATCCTAAAGCGCTTTACAAGCAATGCTAGACTGGTAGTGAACTGACTGAATGTGTGGTGGCAGCCATATCGCACATCATCACCCATACGCAGCCTCGATAATTGCATGAACCAGTTTATGGGAAGGGGAATGTTGGCCAGGACACCGGGAATGTTCCCTGCTCTTTGCAAAGAGTGCCCTGGGTTCTTTTACTTCCACCTGAACACCCACTAGAACAACACCAGGAAGGGCAGAAGGGACCTCGGTTTAACGTCTCATCCGAAGGACGGCACACCCCAGCAGTACAGCACCCCCCAATACTGCACTTGGATGCCAGCGATTTTTAGGTGCAAGTCCAATCCCGGTGTGGGACGGTAATCTGGGTCTGGGTCCAGTCTGGGATTATAGCAGCAGTGGTGGTACTTTATTATGCTTATTTTATGGCTTCTAAGGGGTCTTGATACCTGTAATGTTACAGCAACACGTGGACAGGCTGTTGCTGTAGTGCTTACTAAGATATCAGAACCCTTTGACTCATAAAATAAACATATAAAGTCCCACCACTGCTACTATAATAAGAGCAGTGGTGGTAGCGACGCACTAAATGGGTGTAATACCCATGAGTCTTTGCTCCCGCTCAATTGGGAACTGCGTGGCGATTCCATGTTCGGCCAAAGGTTTTGGCAGTTTGTAGAAAAAAGACCGGTGCATTAAAAATTAAGATCACTGCAGCCCCAGACTACCGCAGCAGCATTGTAAGGCAGGGATTTATTTAACTCTAAAAATTGATTAGCATTTTGCTCATAAAAGTGCTAAATCTTTGTGAAAATGCATAGCTCTTGCCTGACTGTGTTTAACAAACACAGCACTTCTAGAAAATCTATATAAATACTTTCTGTAGAGTTAGTATCGTCCCAAGAAAAAAACTGCTAATCAATTATTTAAAACCCTGTAAGGTATGTGGGGACGGGAGTGGGCTGCACTGTTTTTTTGCAGGTCACCTTTAACTTAATCTACTTTATTTTTATTTCTCTTTAAATGTTAACCTTAAGGCTAGTCGTCTGATGTTCATGAAATACGATTTCTACAAAACATAAATAACTATGCCTAGTACACGGCATATGATTAAGACATTACACCTATGAGTCCTGATCTAAATGGACGTGAAACAGCATGATGACGTCTAAATACGTATATGGATGTATGGCAGTAATGCTCTTGTTTTGACTGAAGATGTAAAGTACTGTTCATGGATATCCTTTTTAATAATAAAAATATTAAACAACAACAAAAAAATAAATGGCACAAAGGTCTGGAACCTTTAAAAACAAGACCTCTTCTGGCATCTGTATCTAATTAAGCATTAGAGCTTGACTGACACGTCAGTGAGGACTCTACCACCCACAAGTGGTTACTGAGAGTGAAGTGTTGCAAGGGTACTTACACAGCAGCAAGGTCTCTAGCTGGTAGTAGTGCGGTAAAGATAACAGCACTGGGAACTGTCTGTCCCACCTCTTATCCTCCCCCCACCCACCACCACCAAATAAGTTTAATCTTAGATAGATCAGGTTTAGACAAAGTCATTACAGTATTGTTGTAACGTTTTCATGGCATACCCTGCCCAGAATACCACCACTCAAAACACAAGTTTGAAACCTGGTATGTTGCTGGGGGACGTATTAACTCACTGGACCAAAGATGCAATGCCTAAAATAATCCCCTTCTGATTTCATCTGTTGTACTGCATTCAGGACACAAATTGTGTTAGCAGTGACACTCGCGGTTTCTGAGAATGGATGCACTGAGATGTCTGCCGACTGCCAGCCCTAGCTATTGATTTTTACAGCACGTCTGATGCAGCACGAGAAACGATGTATAGTTTTTGTCTGGAAATTAATCCCCATTTGTTTGGTCATGGGAGTTTAAAAACAACTGAGACCCCTGAACACACACATACTGATCAGAAATCATATTTATTAACCTTCGCTTTTACCTTTTCACTCTTGCTTTTGCTCACTCTAGCCTTATGTGATGCACCCTTACAGTCACATAATTTTATTCTTTAGCACACAATTACAAAATCACTGGCAGAATACTGCAGTAGAGCCCAACAGAAATGTGACACAGGATGTTATCTGCAAACTTTAAAGAAGGGCTGCGCTAGACATTGATAAACGGAGGTCCTTGTCAATTTCAAATCAGACATATGCATGGGGTAAAGAAAGTGGGGGCAGGATTCCAAGACCTGGAACCTGAATTCTGTAGTTCACATTTTGCTGCAAGTCCCAGGTTCATCTGAAATATGGCACACTGACTTGTGGCAAAAGAGAATTTTGATCACTTGAGTCAATTAGATGCCCACTGGACCATATTTCCGCTCTAGGGTACATCAATGCTGAGGCCTCTTGTGTGCCTCTGGAAGCAGCTTGCAGTCAGTCTTGTCCTCAAACTGTTTAAACCAGGTCCAAGTGCCATAACTGAGTCCAATATAAGAAAAATTTTGTGCAGTTGAGGCATTTGAACATATGGACTCCCACCTCCTAAGCTCCTGCAATCGTATGATCCTATGGAGGATGTCCGGTCGCATGCATGGAAGCGCACATTCCTGACGTTGCCCACAGCATCCTCCTTTCTTTGCTGCCCACGCCACAACACCACCAGGCCTCCAGCTGGTGTCAGTCGGCGACCAGGCCAACAGATCTCCCTTCCCCAGGAATGGAGAGCACTCCCTTAGGTTCTTGATCCTCTCTCGTTCCAGCCAATGACCCAAATTTGTTCCTGAACTCAAGTCACCTGTATGGCAGGAGGTAAGGTGCCAGTGCCTCAGTTTTCCAGGCCACCCCATTTATTTGATTTAAAAGGTGCTTTAAGAAGTGCACAGGAGGTACTGCAGTAGCCACGTAACATTTCACTGCATAGTGCAGCTTTCTCAAGAGTTCCTTGTTGAGTGCCTTTTACTTTCTGGCTGTGTGTGTTCACTTTGAAATTCTGCTCCTTCTGCTTGTTAAAGCTGAGCACCACATCTCTTCTGACCAGCCTGATAACCCTGTGTTTTTCCCAACCACTTGCTACTTACATTCTGCCTAGATGACCTCCAGCTACCCCTTTATCATCTTAACTTTAGACCTGATCCTAACCTGGTTAGTTCCCTCAGTGCCGTCCGAGGACTCTGTGGCCTACCTACCAATCACATGGCCTTAGCAGATGCAGACTCACCTAAATCAAGTCCATTAAGGAATGCACATCTGGTACGAGGACAACAAGGAGTGACCCCAGGGCTTTCCTTGGCACTGATGTCAGTGGAGCGACACCAGCTGCCATGCTATGCAGAATTGAGAATTCCTCCTTACTGTCCCTTCCATTTACCAAATGGAGCCAATCAGTGCAGTGCCATCTAAAAGCATGGCATGATTCATGCCATGGGGCAGAAAAATGTAAAATAGGCTCACTCCAATGTAACTTTGTACTTCATATCTCTAGTTTTAACCAGCCACCCTACAAGACAGATAAACAAGCAATGTTTAGTGGCCCAGGCACCACTTTGTCAAGGCCCTGTCTCTGTGTCTGCCTGTAGACAAAATAATGAATATATAAGTTTTTAATTCAATAAATAGTCCATTTTGGTAACATCACAACATTATCACCTCCAAACCAACATACTGAATTTTCAATTTAATTCTGTACATGACTATCTAAAATGTATAGCTTACTCACCTGTAACTGTAATTCTGTTAGTGGTATTCAGTTCACTTCCACGATCTGGCAGTTTTTCTGGAGACAGCGGAGTCATCAAAAGTCTTCAAGTTCAGCTCCTCCCACCCCCCAGGTGGTATATCTTCCAGCTCTACCCCATAAGGTCATATGTTCTACATGATGGAAGGGATCCTGATGCCACTTGCCAGGGGAGGTAAAGTGAGTTGTGTGGATGCGACCTGAATGCCACTAACAGAACTATGGTTATAAGTGAGTAACCTATATTTCTAATAATGTGCACTCAGTTCACTATCCACACTCAGGCAGACTCCTAGCAGTCCTCTGAGAGAAGGAAGCATGGTGCCCACCACTAGTGAACAGAGACTGGAGGGCTGAGGACCCAAAAGAAGGACCCAGATGACTCGTGATGTCGATGATGTAATGGGAGATGAAGATGTGCGCTTTACTCCAGGCTGCAGCCCGGCATTTATTTTTTTTATTTTATTTCAGTCTTTGTTAACCGAGTAAGGCCCACTAGGCACAAGTGCCTGTTTTCAGGGGTGGCCTGGGAGAACTAGGGAAGTTAAGCAACTTGCTCTGAGTCACACAGTATGCAAGCTGAGGTTGTGGGAATCAAACCCAGGTCTGTCTGCTGGATGTACTAAGCTCATTCACAGCTCATTACTCTAACCTCTAGGCTATACTGCCAGTCCATAGCTCAACAATTGGTATATCCCTTGAAAAAGCACCTGAGGCAGCGGTATCACCGGTGGAATGAGCCTTAAGCCCCCTGGACAACTCCTTCCCAGTCAGTTTGTAGCAGAGGTAGATGCAGGATGTAATCCACCTGGCAGTCATCCACTTTGCTGCTGATCTGCCATTTGTGCATTCAGCAGATGTCTTTAACAACTGTCAAGGCTCACTTCAAACTTCATGGAGCCTATGATCAGCCTTCAAGGTCAGACTTGTAAAGTATACCAGTTAATCACCTGGTTAAGGCGAAACTCTGATACGACCTTCGGGAGGAACTTCGGGTGGGGGTGAAATATGACCTTTTCCTTGTAGAAGACCTGGTAAGGAGATTCCACCAACGGCGCCTGGAGCAAACTGATCCTTCTGGTTGACATGATGGCCACCATGAACGCAGTCTTCCACAACAGATATGACATCTCACACCTGTGCACTGGCTCAAAGGGCTTGCCCATGACCATTGCCAAAACCAGCGGTAGGCCCTATGGAGAGGTTTGCGTTGGGGGGGAGGGGGAGACAAACGATCTAGGCCTTTAAAATAGTACTCCATCACCACCTCCTGGGCCATCGCTGGCACACCAGCCCTCACACAGTATGCAGAGATGGCTGCCCAGTGCATCTTTAGGGGTTGTCGCTCACACACTCAACTGAGAAAGGGGCCACAGGTAGTCCAGGAAGCTCACCATGGGGCAGGTAAGGGGATCAAGTGCCTTAACCTAACAACATATCAAGAATCGCTGACACGCAGATGCATAGCAGTTATGAGTTGACTCCTTACAGAATGCCTCCACGACATGGCGGAAGTCTTCCAAAAGGTCCTGAGCCTGGAATTACAGCAGCCGAGAAACGAGGCTCAGAGGTACAAGGATTGAAGGTCTGAGTGCAGGACCTGTTGTCTAGTCAGCAGGTTTTGGTGGAGTGACGACCTCCATGGAGACCTGTTGCTGACGCTGAGGAGATATGAATACCAGAACTGCCTTGGCCAGTCTGGGGCTGTCAGGATCATCTGCACCTTGTCTTTCCAGACCTTGGCCATGACCTTGTTGACCAAGGGGAAGGGTGGGAAGGCGTACAGGAGGCCTGGGGTCCAGGGCCTCATGAAGGCATCCCCTAACAGTGTCCCAGTCTGTGGGGGTTCTGTTCTCCCATGAGACCTACAGATCCACCAGAGGGGTGCCCTACTGGGAGTACAGGTGGTCTACCATGTCCTGATTCAGGGACATCTTGCGCAATGTTTCTCTGACCCAGCGGAGAATGTCCTTCAGCTGACCGCTTCCTCTTGCGACAAGGACTGCCAAGAGATTTGCACTCAGGCGGTGCATGAGTGTCCAGGTGCGAAGAATCTCCTGAAACAATGGACAGGACTGTGTCCCACCCTACCTGCTTAGGTAGAACATGGTGGTCATGTTGTCCATCAGGACCTAAAGTACTTGATCAATGTAACAAATTCCATCAGAGCCACACATAATTAGTTAGTTGCTGTATTGGTCCTTGTAAGAACAGATCCAGAAACAAATGGTTTGATACCTTTTACTGGACCAACATAGATGTAACAAAAGAAAACAGTGCCTAAGCTTACAGACCAACCAAGTCCTTCTTCTGAAGAAGAAGAGGAAGGACTTGGTTGGTCCAAAAGCTTAGGCACTGTTTTCTTTTGTTACATCTATGTTGGTCCAAAAAAATGTATCAAACCATTTGTTTCTGGATCTGTTCCATCAGAGCCAGATGCACTACATGGAGCTCCAAAAAGTTGATATGAAGGGACTCCACGGGTGACCAGAACTCGTGGATTCTGTAGTCTCCAAAGTGTGCTCCTCCCTCTACCAGAGATGCATCTTTCATCAGTGATATAGATGGTTCTGGATGGACAAACAGGATTCCCTCCTCCAGATGTTGTGGGTCCAGCCACCACTGGATGGCATCCCACACTGTCTGGGTCACCACAACTTTTTGGTCCAGGCAACCTAGGTGCTGGAACCACTGCTGGCCCAACGGATCATGCTGGTGGAGGATGCCATGTATTCCAGCAGTCGCACGATGTCCTGGGCAGGACACAAGTGTCCAACCTGAAATGATCAGGCAAAGGGGGTAGGGTCCAATGCCCGGTCCACAGGGAAGCAGGCCTTGACCCACAGGAAGGTCTAGTTCTGCCCTGATTAATTTGATCACCTGCAAGAAGACCAGCTCTAACTTAGCTGGGTTGACCAGAAGGCCCAAGTGCTGACAGGTCTGGAAGGCTAGGTCCCTGGACCACTCCATAGCCTGTCTGGACAGCCTAGCTTTCAGCAAATCATCCAGGTAGGGATATAACCTGACGCCCATGTGTGACAAAAAGGCCGCCACCACTGCCATGCACTAGGTGAAGACCCTGGGTGCAGAAAAAAGCCCTAAAGGGAAGACCTGGGAACTGGTACAGGATCCTCTCTATACAGAACTGAAGGTATTGACAATAGGATGGACTGGCATGTGGAAAAACGTGTCTTGGAAGTCTAGAGAGCAGAACCATATGCCCTTCGCTGGAGACAGAATGATCGGATTCAGCATTACCATCTAGAACTTGCGCTTCCACATGAACTGGTTCAGATCGTGTAGATCCAGTATGGGGCCCCAGCCCCCCTCCCCAACTGTGTCAGAACCAGGAAGTACTGGCATGTATATTCCAGAGTGGCCAGGGTATCTGGAACACGGGCTATCGCTTGCACTGTAGGAGCTAAGCGATATCAGCTTGAAGCACAGACAGTATTTACTGCTGCATCCTGTACTTCCAAGAAGCTTGCAGTCAGTACAGCAGTAGAGCCTTGAAATCCAGAGGCAACCTTCTTCCTATCACTTCTAGAACCAATGGCTGGGAAGGGGGGATACTACCTCATGACCCATCGCTGAGCGGCCTTGAGGAGGCTCTGGTCTCAGGGACCAGAGAACACCACCTCCCCCCACCCCCACCCCCTTTTTTGCCCTTGGCTGCTGAACTTTTTTTTATACTTTATATTTATTGTTTTCACATGTTATAACACAGATAACAGTTTCATATCTGAGACAGAACCACAAACATTTGTAAATACCACCAGGGAAACACAATGTCCCCTTAAAGTATACATGCATCTCTGATTTTGTAGTACCTCATCGCGGGGGGTTGCTATAATATACAGATTTAAATGTTTGCGAATACTGGCTGTATTAATGAGCCCAGGAGCAGTATGACTATATCGGTACTAGAGTTCATATTAGAAATGTCCAACAGATCACGCCCCGCATTGGGGCTAGCAGCGTCATATTATATACCTAAAGTAAGAAAGGCTCCTTAACAAAATAAAAGGCAGCAAAGTTACATGAGTATTGAATATAACTTCCCACAATAATTTGAGGCTGAGAGGAAAAACACTTCAAAGGATTAACACTTAAAACTAACATTTGCCCCATCAATCTATAGCAAACATGCAGAAACGAACTGGAACTGTGTCATAAGTCCCCATATTGAGTTCCATTAGGGTAATTTAAGTGGCAAGTACCCCTGTTAATAACTTGAATATACAACAGTTAACCTTAAACTAAGAGGGCAACCATGGGGAAGCCAACAAAGTATAGAAAGAAAATATTGTATTAACAGTACTTAAGTCCCCTCAGCCATCTTCATGGTCCTCCAGGTCCTCCACTTCAATTCCAAGGGCTCGACCAGAACTGCTGTGATTAGAAGCAAAATAAGCAGCCCAATTACCCGCTTCGGTAGGGTCGGGAAAGACCTAAACTTTTCCACTGGGAACAATACGTAGACAGGCCAGATAGATGATGGCATGTGGAATACAGACTTCCTTCAGTTGTTTTTGAGCACCAAACTTTTTGCGGCGCATCCGTGTGGCATAACTAATATCAGGGAAGAGAAAGACCACCTTCTCATCTTGGGTAAGTGGCCCGGCCTGTCTGGCCATCTGCAGAATTCTGTCCCTGGTGCCGACACTGTCCGTTACCAGTAGTAGGATGTGTGGGATGTCTGACTCCTCTCGACAGCCTCTAGGGGTTATCCGGTAGGCCTGTTGTAGGCTACATTGCATTAACTGCCTTTCTGACACCAACATTTCTTCCAGCCATTCGTGCAAGAACATGAGGGAGTGATCCCCTGCAATTCCCTCAGGCAGTCTGAGAATCCGAATGCGGGAGGATCAAGCTTAATTCTCCAGTGTCTCAAGCCTGGCACGGAAGTGAGTGTTTTCTTTCATCATGGATGCTGTAGCTGCCGTAGTAGATTCTGACTGTCTTTTTAGATCAGTCATGTCTACCTGGAGAGATTCCACCATTTTCTCCACTACAGTCACTCTTGTCCCAAAGGAATCCATTTGGTATTTAGCTCCAAAACAGATAAATTCAGTTTTTGGAGCTTTAACCCAATCAAGGATATAGTTTCTTCAGTGTCTTGCGTAGAAGCAGCCTGTGCATCAGTGTCGTGCCTCATGGAGTGAGAAAGTCCTGTCGATTTTCCTCCAGTGCCTGCTCCTTTATCTTTCCAACGATTTCCCATGTTGTGTTTTCAGGACTACTCTTTCCAATGGTGACAAAATTTCCACCCAAACCATACTCCAAAAAGTTGATTTTATAGGTATAGATCGTAAAATTGGAGAGCTATAGAAATTTGCTGCCAGTTGGCTCGGGCTCAATAGCACCCCCCCTTGGGTGCTGAAGTTTGGTTTCAGAAGCCAGTGCTGGAATGATCACTGAAGGGGCTGATACTGAAGCTGTTGTGGCTGAAAGGGCCTAAACTGAAAGGCTTTCTTTTTTAGGCATTTGGACCTTCTGGACCTTGTGGGTCGAAGTCACAGAATCGAGGGTGGCACTAGATTTCTTAATTTGCATGAGATGCCTTTCCATGCCAGGGTCAAAGAGGTTGGCACTCAAGAAGGGGACACTGGCCTGCTTATGCTAAGTGTCCGGCATGAAGGTGGAAAGCCGCACTACAATGCATGGTGACAGCCACTGTTATGGCACTGCACAGGAGTCACCCATCTTCAAAGCAGTTTGAAACTGGTGTTTAGCTAGCCATTGACTCTGGTCTCTGATTACCTTAACAGGAAGCTGTTTGTCCCCCTAACTCACCAAACAGAGAATGGCCAAAATTTTGACATCATGACAGAGTAGCTGACCTGATGGAGACCCAGTAAACGCAGCACCTTTAAAGCAATGTGGTCAATCTTCTTAGACTCTTTGAAGGTTTGTCCACATGTCCTTGCCCCATTGTCCCCAGGAATCAGTTTCCTGCACCATGGTGCCCTCATTACTCACTCAGGAAGATTTACCCCAGTTAATACCCCCAGCTGAACTGCCAAGAGTGGCCTCCACCAGTGGTCATGCCTTTGGAGGCATGGAGTCTATCTAGCTTAACCTGCTGAGGCAGGTAGCTTACACTAACAGTCAAAAATTCACTTGAAAAAAGTGCTTGAAACTCAAGCTTCCTTCAATGCTGCAGATCTGCAAAGGAGGAGACCTGTCCCTCCCAGCAAACAAAAAGATCTGACTTCATGGTGTGGAGCTGGAGGATATACCACCTGGGTGGTGGGAGGAGCTCAGCATGAGGACTTTTGATTACTCGGGTGTCTAGCAGAACTGCCAGAGTGTGGACAGTGAACTGAATCTACATTATTAGAAATAAGAGTTTTTGACAACTGTAAAGTAAAACCCCCTGTCCCCTGCACAATGTCTTACTTAAACCAAACGCTGAGATGCTTCTAATTTCAATATAATGTAGCAGTGCCTTGTGCTTCCCATAAAAACAGATGTGCTCTTCATGGAAATCTGCAGTTCAAAAATTCTTATTAGCTCATATACAAAATTGCTTAAACCTCTTACTCTCAGTGTAAGTAGAAACACAGATCAGCATCAGCAGAATCAGCAGAAAAGGACCTTTAGGCCCATCCAGTCTGCCCCTTGTCCCTGCCTATTCCACCACCACTGACCCTAATTGGTGATAGGTATCACTCCCTCCTCCCATTCCTCTACCTAGTATGTTCCTGTACCTATTCCACACATGCTTGAAGCTCCCCACAGTCATTTCTCCACTACCTCCTTTGGCAGGCTATTCCAGTCATGTATCACCCTTTCCATGAAGTATTTCTGCACATCTGTCCTAAACTCCTCCCTCCTCCCTTTAGCTTCACTGCATACTTCCTTGTTCTAGTGCCTTTCTCGAAACATGCGCTCCACTTGCACCATATTCTCTCCTGTGGGGTTCAATCATGTCCCCTCTCACTCTCTTCTCTTCCAGGGAGTACAAGTTGAGTTCCTGCAGCCTTTTCTCATACGGCTTCAACCCCATCGCCATTTTGGCAGCCCTCCTCTGTACCACCTCCACCCTTTCAATGTTCTTGCAGATGTGGTCTCAGGAACTTAACAAAATACTCCAGGTGGGGCCTCACCACTGAGCTATATTACGGCAAAACCAACTCCCTCTAAGCCAGCCCATTGGTGCAGTGGTACAGCTAACACTTGCGACGCCAGCGACCAGGGTTCGGAAGCGAGCCCAAGTCACTGGGACCGGGTGTGGGGGGGAGGAGAAGGATTGAGCGTCCCAGAGAATGCTCTCATCCAGGGAGGGTGGAATGCCTGTTGTGCTACAACACTGCTACCTGGATGACCACAGGAGGCAGTGCAGCGGAGCTGCGATGGAAGGGCAAGTGCTTCCTGGCCCAAATGACTGCACATTTGTGTGTAGATTCCCACTGTGGCCTAGCCCACAAAGCACTCACAGGAGCGGGCAAACAGGAAAAAGATAAAAATACCTCCAGGACTTCAGCAGAGTGATGCCATCTCTCCTTCCACAGGCGCCCAACCACACACGGGGTTCCCGACCACAACCCAGCTGTAATTCTGACTGGGACTGGGGAACACAGAAGGCTCCACCATGTGGGGTAATCGATGGGGTACCGATGTGTTTGAGGTAAGTAGCAGGGACAGCGGGTAATGGGGCTGAGAGGGAGAAGAGGGCCGATAACCACTTGTCAGGGAAGTACAAAGCATAGTAAGTTTAAAAAAAAAAAAAAAAAGAACCACCCCTCCTCCTGCTGGAAATCTCCCAGTGCACCCCAGCAGCATTTCCCACTGCTTTGTCGCACTGCTCAACTACCATGAGGTCATCAGATGTGGTCCTCTAGGTCTCTTTCTTGCTTGGTGACTGTAAGCTCCCCCCCCCCCATCTTATACACAGCCCCTGGGTTCCACAGCCCTAAGTGCATAACCCTGCACTTTTTGGCACTGAAACTCAGCTGCCACTGCCTACAGCATTCTTCTAGTTTCCTGAGATCCCTCCTGCATTCTTTCCACCCCTTCCTGAGTGTTAACCCTGTTGCAGATTTTCATATCAACTGCAAAAAGACACACATTACCCTCAAGCTCCTCCACAATGTTGCTTATGAAGACACTGAAGAGGACCAGTCCCAACACCGAACCCTGTGGCACTCCACTAGTCACTCTCGTACCACTTGATTGGCTACCGTCTACCAATACTCTTTAACTTCTATCCCTTATCGAGTTTGATACCCAGCTGGTCATTTTCTCCCCCACTCCCAGGCTGTCTAGTTTCTTAACTAGCTTCCTGTGTGGCACAGTGTCAAGAGCCTTACTGAAGTCCAGACAGACCACATCCACTGCTCTACCCTGACCCATTTCCCTGATAATGAAGTCAAAGAAATCTATGAAATTAGTTTGACATGCCCTCCCTCCTGTGAAACCATGCTGCCAGTGGTCCTGCAGACTTTCTTCCCCTTCAGGTACTCTATAAGCCTCTCCTTCAGTAATGTCTCCATTAACTTCCCCACCACTTATGTGAGACTGACTGGCCTGTAGTTGCTAGCCTCCTCCCTACTGCTGCTTCTTGCAGAAGGCCCACTAAGGCCCTCCTACAGTCCTCTGGAACTTCCTCCATCTCCACTGAGGTGTTAAAAAGTGCTGCCAGAGGGGCCGCCAGCACCATGCTCAGTTCCTTTAGGCCCTTGGATGAATCCCATCCAGCCCATCCCCTTATTCTCCTTTAAGGCTTCCAATTCCATCCAGACCCTCTCTGTCAAGAATGGACTTGTGTTCACTCCCTCCTTCTCCCAGGTGCTTACTACAGCATGCTGGTCGTCCCCACCCCATCCTCTACCGTGAAGAAATGGAAGAAGTAACTGTTTAGTAGCTCTGCTTTTTCTTGATCTTTCTCTGTGGATCCCCCCATCCACCCTCCTGATTCTCACGATCCCTCCCCCTTGTCTTCCTCCTTTTCCTAGCATACCTGAGGAATATCTTGTCCCCTTTTTTGACTTCATTAACTATCCTCTTCTCTGTTAATGCTTTAGTTGCCCTCACCTTCCTTCCTACCTCCCTTTGTTTTGCCAGATGTATTGTATCTCCCTGCCTTCATCCTTCTGAGTATTCTTGTACTTCCTAAATGCTGTTTTATTTTCCTTTACTGCCTTTGACACCTCCTTAAAGAATCCTCCTCTGTCTCTTGCTCAGCTCCTTCAAACATCATGCCATTGAGCCTCCAACCCCCTCTCTGCCTTTTTCTGAGGCAGTTTCCCATTTCTTTAAAATCTGCCTTCCTAAAGTCAAGGACTCTCATCTTAGTGTGTGTGCCCCCCCCGTTCTATCTGTATGCCAAACCACACAGCACGGTGATCACGTGTAACCAGGGGACTATCCGCTGTGATGACAGCAATAATGTGTCTATTTGTAAGTACCAGCTCCAGCACTGCTCTCTCTCTAGTAGTGCTTAGTCTGCTACGCTTCAGCTTTCTGGCAAGAAAGATTTGCCTAATTTGAGAAGCAGCATTGGTAAGTTTGAAATATGCACCATGCACTTTTATATAACAGAAAAAATGTTACATTACACCGAACAGCATGTGGATATTTATTACAAGTGATTTTAGAACAATTATAGGTGTTTCAAACCAAGCAGAGAGGCATCAGAATTAGAGCGGGGAGGAGTGTCTGGCCATATAAGACAAATCCTGTATTCAACCCCCCCCCCAACGGGAGAGCAGACCTCTGGATGCTCAATGCTCTCCCACCCAAGCCAACCCCCGGCACCCTGAATCCTTTCCAAAACTCTGGTCTCCAGGGTGGCACAGGTAAGGTGTCCAACTCCTCAGCCCTCCATACCACCAGACTGGCTAAAAAAAACAGGTTACTCACCTGTAACAGTAGTTCTAGGAGTGGTTTATGATGCCCATCCACATTTCTGGCAGTGTCCTTTCCCTTTAAGGCTTGTCGGAACATCTTCAAGCTGGCTCCTCTCACCCACCTGGGTGGTAACTTCCTCCGCACCACCCCGTGATGTCAGACCTTGCCTGTTGGAAGCCAGACTTGCCAGGGGAGGTCAGGTGAGTCAGTGTGGATGCACACCACGTACCACTCCTAGAACTACTCTTACAGGTGTGTAACCTGTTTTTCTACGGACATGGATATGATGTACTACCCACACTTCTGGCAGACTCCTAGCAGTTCTCCAGAAAGAGGGGGCAAGGCACACCCCCCTCACTTAGGGAATAAAGACTGGAGAACTGAGGTCCCAAAACCAACATCCCGGCGTGCCTCAAGGTCGATGTGGTAATGGGAAAAGAAGGTGTGTGCTGACCACCAGGTAACAGTCCTGCACATTTCCTGGAAACAGCCACCGACGCAGAGGTATGACGGGTGGAATGCACCTTTAGCCCTATGGGAGGCTCCCTACCCACCAACCTATAGCAGAGGTTGATACAGGTTACAATCCACCTGCCAGTGGTCTGCTTAGCTGCCGGTCTGCGAGGTGTGGCTTCAGCGCAGGTGACAAATAGCTGGCGAACTTCTCCCCGAACTCCAGCCGTGTGCTCCTTGTAATAGGCTAGCGCTTGCCATGGGTGTTAGCAGGCATACTCAATGTACTCTGCTGAGCACAGCAAAATCTGGAAAATCCAGGAGCAACTTGAGCCTCAGGCCAGGGCAACAAACACACTGAGCCTGATGTACCTGAAGAACTGTTTTTCCCCTCCTTGGATGCTTTAGTGTGAGTTTGTGAATGATCTTTGGAAGATGTGTGGGTGCTAATCTTTGATTATATGAGTGACCTGATCTAGTATGTATGCATCAATGCCGCTATAAATTGTTTTCTAGAAGGCTAGCTACCTTGATGTGGCACAGAGAATTTTAATGTATCCTAAACATTGTAAGTAAAAGACAGTCAGCTTCTGTCTGATTGACAGTGTGTGTGTTAGATAAAATAAAATGTTGTGAATCTATTAGGATCACTGGTTTAATACACTGTTGACTAAAATGGGGGTGGGGCACTGTTTTTGTGGTGGGCCGGCACTTTTTTAGCTTGTGGGGTGACAGTTTCATCAGCTCTCGAGTACAAGTTTAAAATTCCTGGCTACACCCTGGCACTCGCCACAGGTCCAAAGTATGGAGCCTGTGCTTGGGCCTCCTAGGTGTGACTGGTGAAATACACCAAGAGATTAATCACTTGGTTAAGGTAAAACTCCAACACAACCTTTGGGAGGAACTTCGAGTTGGGGTGAAGGACCTTATCCCTATGCAAGACCAGGTAAGGAGACTCCACCAAGTGTGTCTGGGGCTCACTGATCCTTCTGGCTAATGTTATTGCCGCCAGGAAGGTGGTCTTCCACGACTGGTGAGACATTTCACACCTGTGTATCAGTTCGAATGGCTTGCCCATGAGCTTTGCCAACACCAGCAACAAGTCCCAAGGTGCTGGTGGTTCACGCACTGTAAGGAAAATGTGGTCAAGGCTTTTAAAAAAGCACCAGACCACATTATCCTGTGCCACTGACTGCTGACCGGCCTGCGCCTGGTAGGCAGAGATGGCTGCCAGGTGCACTTTAAGGGTCGTTGACCGAAGGCCCGACTGGGAGAGGGACCAAAGGTAGTCAAGAATGCTAGCCACCGGACAAGATCAGGGGTCCAGCCCCTTGCCCTGCCATCAAATGGAGGACCTCTTCCATTTGAAGGAGTAGCATTTTCAGATAGACTCCTTCCGAGATGCCTTGACCACAGATAGGACATCTTTGGAGAGACCCTAAGCCAGGAACTCTAGCCGCTCAGGAACCAGGCTGTCAGGTGCAGGGATTGAAGGTATGGATGGAGTATCTTCCCCGGACTGATGGAGAGCAGGTCCGGGCAGAGAGGAAGATGCTTCAGGGGCCTGCTGCTGAGGCTAAGGAGATCAGGGTACCAGAACTAGCGAGGCCAGTCCGGAGCCACCAGGATCACCTGTGCCTTGTTCTCCTCGCCAGTCACCTGTGCCTTGTTCTCCTCGCCTTGACCAACACTTGTGGATCAAGGAAAATGTAGGGAAGGCATAGAGGAGATCCGGGGTCCAGGGCCTCAAGAAAGCATCCCCCTGCAACATTCCCTCCTGAGGAGGGCAGGCACAGAACAGCCTCGGCTTTGCATTCTCCCTTGAGGTAAACAAGTCCACCAGAGGGGTGACCCATGGGGAGAACAAGTTGTGTACAACCTCTGAGTGGAGAGATCACGTGCAAGACACCTCGCCCACACGGCTGGGAGTGTCCGCCAACAGGCTGGAGACACTGGCCATTTGGATGGCCATGAGATCAGCCTCCAGGCAGCCCACGAGGGCCCACACATGGACAGCTTCCCAGTACTGAGGAAGGGAGTGCATCCTGCCAGGCTTGCTGAGGTAGTACCTGGTCATGGTGTTGTTTGTCTGGATCTGAACCACTGACCCCAAATGTGTGGTGCAAAAGCAGTCAGCACCAGCTGAACTACCCTGAACTCCAGTAGGTTGATGTGGCACTGGGACTCCTTGGAGGTCCAGAGCCCGTGGACTCTGTGTTCCTCCAGGTAGGCACCCCAGCCCATTAGAAAGGCACTGATTGTCAGGACGACCATCGACTCTGGGCAGACAAACTGGATATCTTCCTGCAGATGTTCCAGGACTAACTACCACTGGAGGATGTCCCACATCACCTGGGTCACAGTGACCAGCTGGTTAAGTGGCCCTTGCACCGAGACCATTGGTGGGCCAGCTCCCATTGCAGAGGGCGCATTCTCTAACAAGCACAATGGACCACGTTGGTGCAGGCAGCCATGTATCCCAGGAGGCACAGAAAGTCCTGAACAGAACAGGGGTGGGGAACCAGATGATCAGATGGATAGGCAATTGGCTCCAGGACCGGACCCAGAGGGTCGTAGTTGGTGGGATAGTCTCATCCCCAAGGAGGGTCATTAGTGGGGTCCCACAGGGATCAGTCCTTGGGCCCCTTCTGTTCAACGCCTACGTATCTGACATAAGGACAGGAATCAGGAGTGAGATGAGTCTCTTATGGATGACTCAAACTGGGGCGGTGGTGGATGGGGAGGAGGGGAGGGTGGCCCTACAGGGGGACCTGGAGGCTCTGGAAAGATGGTCTAGATAGTGGAAGCTGAGGTCCAATGCAGGGAAATGCAAGGTACTCCACCTGGGGGCCAGAAACCCAGGTCAAGTGTACACCCTGGGGGAATGCTACAAGTCTCGATGGCTGAGAGGGACCTGGGGGTGGTGGTGGATGTCAAGATGAACAACTCTGAGACTTGTAGGAGGGCAGCAGCCAAGGCCAACAGGATGCTGGGATGCATCGCTAGGGGATCACCTCCAGAAGGAGGGAAGTGATACTCCCTCTGTATAACTGCTTGGTGAGGCCGCACCGGAGTACTGCGTGCAGTTTTGGAGGCCACCTCCGTGAGGACATTAACCTCCTGGAGAGGGTCCAGAGGAGGCAACCAAAATGATTTGGGGCTTGGGGACAGGACCTATGAGGGAGGCTCGAAGAGCTAAATATACACATTGGAAGAGAGAAGGACTGGGGGACATGATAGAGGTCTCTAGGTACATGAAGAGGGTAAATAGGGAGGAACAGTCAGGTGCTCTCAAGGAAGGAGGAAGGGGCCACTAGAGGGCATGGCTGGAAGCTGGAGGGGGAAGATTCAGGGAGAAAGGAGGAGGTGCTACTTCACTGAGAGGGTGGTGGAGCTTTGGAATGCACTGCCTAGGGGCTGGTGGAGGCAGAGATGGTGGAGGGGTTCAAGAGGGGTGGGACAGGTACAGGGAAGGGTTTGAAGCAAAATCCAATGCAGCAAGAATATCCGGAACTGGGAAGGGAGAAGCCAGAGAAGGCGAGGGGGACAGCAAGGTCAGCACCCAGGTTGGGGACTGACCAAACGAGCAGACACGAAAGACCGTTAGGCCTATTCTGCTGGCATTTTAGTATGTTAGTATGTTAGAAAGCAACTGCCCAACCCAAAATGGTCGGGCAAAAGAGGATAGAGCCTCCGCTCTGTCTGCCGGGAGCCAAGCCCTGGCTCTGCAAGAGTTGAGCTCTGCCCCGATTAAACTGATCACCTGGGAGGGCACGAGTTCTGACCTGGCCTCACTTATCAGGAGGCCGAGAGAGATGCAGGTCTGGAGGGCCAGGTCCCTGGACCTCTCCACCTTCTGCCTGGAGGGACCCGCAATCAGCCAGTCGTCCAGGCAGGGGTAAACCCATACCCCTTGGTGCCTCAGGTAAGCTGCCACAACTGCGATGCACTTGGTGAAGGCCCTGAAGGCTGAGGACAGGTCGAGTTGCATAGCCTGGAACTCGTAGGGAATGCTGTCTGCTCAGAAATGAAGGAACCAGTGACGGATTGGTACATAAAGATAATGTGTCCTGAAGAGCAAAACCACATGTTCTGCTTGAGAGACAGTATGATCTGAGACAGAGTGACCATTCTGAAGGTGCGCGGCCTGATGAATTTGTTCAGGTCATGCAGCTCTAAGATGAGGCACCAGGAAGTACCTGGAGACAAACCCTGGATGTTCCGGAGGGTCTAGACAGGAGCCACACCCTCCTTATGGAGGAACTGGGCTATGTCATCCCTAAGGGCTGACAGGATGTCGATGAACACTATGCCCTCCCATGGGGCGCAGGTTCGGCAGGACGGGTATGCCTCAAAATCCAGAGGCAGATCCTGACCGACCACCTCGAGGACCCACCTGTTTGTGGTAACAGCACACCAGGTGGAAAGGAAATGATGGAGCTGGCCCCCCACGATGAGACCAAGGGGTGGCATGATGGGCATGAGCGAGGCACCCCTCATCCCATCGCTGGGCATGCTTGGAGGTGGAGGAGGGCCCAGCTGAAGAGCCACCGGGGCCTCATCCTCCGGCTTGCAGATGACCATGGCCACAGACTTTGGTCGAGGTTGCCAGGCCTGAGACTGCTGTCCAGCTTGGGGCTGTGCTGGTTTGGCCCCAGGAGCTGAGAGGGGCTGAAAGGGCTTTTACTTTAGCTGCTTAGAGCCCTTGGGATCCCTCTGGGCAGATGTGACAGAGTCCAAGGTGGCACTGGGTTTTTCAATGCCGGTAAAGTGCCCCTTGACCTTGGGTCCAAACAAGTTGGACTCAAGAAGGGGACATCCCCCAGCTTGTGCTGGGTATCTGCTGTGAAGGTCGAGATCTGCAGCCAAGCACTGTGGGTGTGTGGCTACTGTGGCCACCACGGACCTGGTGCATGAGTCGCTGATGTCCATGCCTGTCTGCAGCTATTGTTTGGCTACAGCTTGGCCCTGGTCCCAGATCTGCTTGACCGTGGTCTGGAGGTCTGCCAGGAGATGAGGGAGAATCCCATCGAGCGTGCCCAAAAGGGCACTCTCCAAACCCTGGGTTTCTCGACTGAAGTTGTAATCTGGTGCTGTAGCTACCTATCGAACCGAACTCAAGCTGTAAAATTCAACTCGGCCACCTCCGAAAAAGCAGTCATTAATGTTGGTGTACCACAGGGATCTATCTTTGGACCCCTCCTCATCTCGATTTTTATTAATAATATAGCACAAAATATATCCTCCTGTTCATCGTTGCTATATGCCGATGACCTTGTTCCTTACACTAGCTCAGATTATATCCAATCTATTAACCATAAGCTCTCTAAGAATCTACTAAATATTCAGTCCTGGATCACCAGAAATAAGCTCGTTCTCAATGCTAGAAAGACCCAGGCTATGCTCTTTGGATCCTCTATTAAACTAAAGCAGAGCCTGGAATTTTTCCTGGGCTGATGGTTCCCCACTGGAGATGGTAACTTCCTTTAAATATCTGGGTGTCTTGCTTGATGAATCCCTCACTTATGACACCCATATAACCTCCACCCACCGAGATGTTGCTTCCCCCTCATCCAGCGCATTCGAGACTAAGAATAACTGGACTAATACCCCTGTGAGCAAGCAGGGGAGAATCTTACCAGCAGCGTTATCACAAGTCTGTCAATACATGCTGTGAGTAATGTATATGAGTGCGCGGGGAAGGGAGGGATGTGGGGTTCTTTCCCTTTGTGCAAAGGGGATGATATTAGTAGCAAACGTTGCCTGGGGGCTGCATGAGGTGGGGTTGCGGTCTCTCTGTGGGTACCTGGGCTTCCGGTCAGTTGGAGAACTGAATCCGGGTCACATCCAGATGAACCCTGAGGTTTCTTGATTTCTTTTTATTTACCCCTGGGACTGATAACTTTAATGGGGATTTGTGAGGCCTCCCCTCTTTCCGGCTCCCGACCGCCCCCCCCGGGCCGGCACCCCGCATCCTCCAGATATGGAGGTCTTGGATTATCCGCACCCAGCTTTACTTCTTTATTGGTAGGAGTGTACGGGGTGCCCTTGATTGGCGCGAAGAATGTGTCCCCTTTCTTTCTTGCCTGGGAGGGGGCGCCTGCCCCGCTGGACTTGCGTTCACTGGTGACAGTGGTGCGGGGTTCCGATGGGGGGGTGCTAACTGACGCCAGACAATGTACGGGACAGGTGGTGCTCTGTTTTGGAATTTTTCTTGGGGAGGAGGATGGGGGGGAGCTGGAGTTGGAATATGGATGCGACCCCTATGGTCTGGGCCTTACACCTCAATGCTCCTCCGATGTCTGCTTGAGTGACTGGACTAAGTGGAGCCTTGGTGCGGGCTTTTTCTGCACTCCCTTCTGAGGCAGGTGGCCTGGTGTTTATTGCATCCCTCTTGAAGTGGGGCTCTCTCCTCCCTTCCTGGATCAGGGTATTTGTGGCCTGGTCGGGATGGGGGGACATCTACCTCGGCGCTCTGCTTGGACCTGGGGGGAGGGTGGGCGAGCTCGGGGAGGGGATGCCTGGCCTGCTGGGGGTATACAATTCCATACTGAAACCCTAGTCCTGGACGGGTAAAGGGCTCCTAGTCGGAACTGTTCTCCGGCGTGGCCCCCAGCAGATCCCTTGTCGCTCATGTCTAATGGTACCTCCTTTTGCCGGTATTACATACCTTATATTAAATAGGCGATTTCATTTTGCATGACATTTATGCTGGCCTGGCTGGGAGCCACGGGGCAGAATAGACTAGATAACCACCCGCTGATCTAGAGGCAAGCTCGATACAGGAACATTTCCCCTAGAGTGGGGGAGCCCCCCATCTTAATAGTTGAGGGATTCTCCCCACACTGCATTTGGGCAGTTGCCTCACTGCTGAATGACCATCATCAGCAGCCCTTGGAAGTCACTTCAGACCCCTTATTAGGGGAGAGGAGCAACCGGCTCATAGGATCCTGATGCTCCGCTCCTTAGCGCGTTGGCGTGCCCTGACATGGTTCAGGATGTTGTATATAGTTAGAGTTTTATTTGAAGTTTTGCAGAGTGCAACACAAACTTTCACATCACCCCAAGTATCTCCACCTGAATTTGTACAGGTTGGGAGGTGCATCTCCCCTGGGCTCTCCCACCGACCAGGGGCTTACAGGGAACCTAGATGGTACAGGCTGAGTTTGGGGTTCCCTGGGTCCCAGGACAGTTTTGGGATTTGGAGATGCCCGCGGTGTAGTCTGGCTGGTATAAGGCTAGCCGTGTTTGAAGTTGGTATAGTTAAAATAATACAGTTCAGCCCACAGGGTAATGGTGTGGGCATTTGCTATGTTATACAATGGTTATTAGGTATAATAGAGAAGAACAAGCTCCAAAAGAAAATTGACTGTCAAGACTTTTTGGCAAATATATTAGTAACAAAATTATTTCACCAGAAGATTTTAAGGTTATGTACAGAGGTAGAGATTTGTTGGAGAGACAAATGGCTCATAAACATTTAAAAGTATATTCACTGAATGTAAATGGTCTGAGCAGTCCAGTTAAAAGGTCCAGAATGATAACGCTAACCAGGAAGGCAAAAGCTGATATAGTTTACTGGCAGGAAACCCACTTATCCTCAGCGGAGCATGAAAAGCTCCAGGGAAGGGGCTATTCACAGGTCTTTGCCTCGGCTATGCCAGAGAGAAGGAAAAGAGGAGTTGCCATACTGGTCTCCTCACTTCTTCCATTTCGGAAACTTAAAGAGTGGAGTGACCCGGCCGGTAGATTAATAATAGTCCAATGGAATCTATATGAGCAAGAATTAACCCTGGCCAACATCTACCTCCCCCTGGCCTCGAACTCCCTAACGATCTGTTTTTTGCTGGATAAAGTAATGGAGATGACAAGGAGGACCCTGATCTTGGCACGTGATTATAACACTGCTCCAAATCCGACTTTAGACACTTCTAGATCCCGGCTCAAAGCACAACAGGCCTCGCATAAATTTTTTCAGCGATTTGTAGAGGGAGTGGGATGGCTTGATACCTGGCATACTTTACACAGTAGGGACAAGGGTTACTCGTTTTATTCTGCAGTCCATGCAACGTATACGAGAATTGATCATTCAAACAACATGAAGTCTTGCTATATTCTGACATATGCAGTGAGTCCCAACCTTCGAACTGCTCCGGAGGTGAAAGAGTTAACTTTCCATGCCAGGCATGGAACACTGAGCTCGAGCTCGGTTGAAACTCTGTCTGTTGTTCTTCAAACTCAAACCATCAGATCTTTACGAGCTAAACTCACTGAGGTCCTGTGTGGAAACTGTAAACCCACACTAGCCAACTGGCTACTAAACATAAGAACACATTTTTGGTCCCAAACAAAGACTCAAGTCAGAGACCCAAAATGAAAAACATAACACCAAGTCACCCCAAGAAAGGAGGGGTGAAAAACAACAAGGTGGGCACCTACTAAGTGCCAACACTACACTGCCCACCCACATCCCAAAAACAGAGGTTCTGAGAGGGGCAGGCAGGGGAGGTCAAAATATAGCAAGACTCCATTAGAAGAAACAACATTACTAAGGTGAGTAATTTTTTCTTCAAACAACATGAAGTCTTGCTATATTCTGACATATGCAGACTACAAAGCAGTACCCATGGAGGAGGGACAGAACCTACTTAGGAATAGGCTCAGCACAGCTGTGTTGAAACCGAGCATCACCCTAGCCGGGATGTCCAGGGAGTAATGCTAGTAAAAGCGTGAACTGTTTTCCAGGTAGCTACTTGACATATCTCTCAGAATAGGATGTCCCTGGCAGCAGCCAGGGAAGCAGCTGTACCTCTGGTAGAGTGAGCCCTCAGGCCTGAGGGAGGAACCTTACCCAGTTTTTCATAGCAAAATTGGATACAAGAGACAATCCACCTGGCAATGGATCTTTTAATGGCAGGTTTCCCTTTACCAACCTCACCATAAGTGAGGAACAGTTGGAGGGAGTCAAACCTGTGACCCTTGGTACGCTCCATGTAGTAACTAAAGGCTCTCTTCACATCTAAGTTGTGCAGCCTCCTCTCGCCAGAGGAGGAATGGCCAGTGAAGTACACTGGAAGAGATATAGATTACACCTTGGGAGAGGTGTAAATCAGCAAACTCTAACTCTTCAAGACCTTGAGATTGAGAGATTTGAGGTTCGGGTACCAAACCCTCCCCTGAGCACAGGTTAACAGGTTATAATTCCTGGGGATTAAGGTGGAAATCTGAAACAACCTTAGACAAGAACTTCCTGTTATTCCTGAGGACCACCTTATCTCTATGAAAGGAGATAAAATCAGGCTCCACTGACAAAGCTTGTAATTCACTTATGCGTCTGGCAGAAGTGATGGCTACCAGAAACACCGTCTTCCAAGTCAAGTACTTAAGCTCTGCTGAAGACAAAGGCTCAAAGGCGGGGCATAAGATGAGCAATGCAAACATTAAGATCCTAGGCAGGGGCAGGGTCCCTGAATGGAGGGTTGGTGTGAAGCAATCCCTTGAAAAACTTGGAGAATACAGGGTGAGCTGAAAGAGAAGAGGGCTTACCTGCTGAAATAAAAGCAGACACAGCTGCCAGATGCACTTTTAGGGTAGCTGGCCTCAGCTCCAAGGTATTTAAGTGGACCATATAATCCAGGACTGTGGGTAAATCAGCAGACTCTGGGGAAATATGCTTTCCAGAGCACCATATGGAAAACCTCTTCCATTTGGAATTATAAGTAGCCCTGGTGGAAGGTTTTCTGGAAGCCTTCAGAATATCCATTACACCTTGGGAGAGGTGTAAATCAGCAAACTCTAACTCTTCAAGAGCCAGGCCTTGAGATTGAGAGATTTGAGGTTCGGGTACCAAACCCTCCCCCGAGCACAGGTTAACAGGTTGTAATTCCTGGGGAGACACGGGGAAGATGGACTGCTAAGGACAGTAGGAGTGGATACCAAAGTTGTCTGGCCCAATCTGGAGCAATCAGGATCATCTTGCAGGGTTGAGATCTGATTCTGAGTAGCACTTTGAACAGGAGAGGGAAGGGGGGAAAAGCATAGAGCAACTTCCCTTCCCAATTGAGAACTAAGGCATCCAGAGGGACTGAGCCCAACACTGGAGGCCTGCAGCAAAAAAGGGGAAGTTGGTGATTGTCTGGGGCTGCAAAAAGATCTATCTACGGGGTGCCCCATCTGGAAAATATCACCTCCAAGACCAGGGGGTCCAGTGACCATTCGTGATGGCCCTAGGAAATCCTGCTGAGAGCATCTGCCAGGACATTGTCCTTGCCTGGGAGGTGAACTGCCATAAGGGAGGTGTTCAGGGAGTAAGCCAGAGACCACAACTTCATTGCTTCGTGCACAAGGCTGTAGACCGAAAGTGCCCTCCTGCTTGTTGATGTACCACATTGTGGTGGTGTTGTCTGTTCTGACCTGTACGACTTTGTTCTGAACAGATTTGGAAAAAGCTTGAAGTGCTAGAAAAACTGCTCTGAGTTCCAACAGATTGATGTGGAGCAGAGATTCCTGAGGGAACCACAACCCCTGGGTGGTGAGGTCGCCCATGTGAGCTCCCCACCCCAAGAGGGATGCATCTGTAGCAAGGATTAAGGAGTGAGACTGAGTGACAAAAGGAACCCCTTGTCTCAAATTGCTCTGATCCTGCCACCACTGTAGGGCCTGGATCAGGGTTCGAGTCACTGGGATCAATTTGGTTAGAGAGTCTTTCCTTTGAGACCAAAAGGCTCTCAAATGGAACTGAATGTCCCTCATCTGAAATCTTGCTCCCTGCACTACTGCTGTAGAGGCAGCCATGTGCCCCAGGAGCTGTAGAAAATGCCTTGCTGGTCGAGACACCTGCAGGGTGAATGAGGAGGCCAGAGAGACCAGGGTCCTTGCCCTGTCCAAAGGAAGGAAGGCTCTGGCTTTCTCTGTGTTCAGCTCTGCGCCTATGAAGGTGAGGAGCTGGACAGGCTCTAGAACTGACTTTGAAAGATTCAGAAGGAAACCTCAGAGAGTGAGCAGTTGCTGAGTTATCTGTAGGTGTAACTTGACTTGGTCTGGGGACTGGCCTACTATGAGCCAATCGGTCCAGATAAGGGAAGATGGCAATTTTTGCCTTCTTAGAGAAGCAACTGCTACTGCCAGGCATTTTGTGAATATCCTTGAGCAGAGGTGAGGCCAAAGGGCATTGCTCTGAACTGGTAATGGCCTGAGGGCAGCTCGAACCTGAGGTACTTTCGGTGGAAGCTTCTGATGAGAATATGGAAGTAGGCATCCTTGAGGTCCAGGGACACTAGCCAGTCCCTGGCCTTAGAGAGGGTAGAATAATTCCCAGAGTCACCATTTTGAATTTTGGTTTTAAAAGGTGCTTGTTTAAGTATCTGAGATCCAGGATGGGCCGCCATTCTCCTGTCTTTTTTGGGGTAAGGAAGTACCTGGAATACAATCCTTTGCCCTGGTGTAGGGGTGGAACCCTTTCCACAGCTCTGAGAGCAATGAGGGAAGAGACCTCTGCCTCTAAGGCAAGTGCCTCTGATGGATTTGCAGGTGGAAACATCTGGTTCTCATCTTTGGAAACTTTTTGAAGCTGAGAACCAGTCCCTGGCTTACTACCTCCAGGACCCATTTGTCTGATGTCAGAGACTCCCCCTACAGGTAGCTGAGAATCGGCCCTGGCAACCCCATCAGGGTGCCTGCTTGGCAGGGGCTTTGGACTGAGGGGTGGAAACAGGCCTGCTTGTACCCCGTCTGCCTCTCCCTCTAAAGAACCCCCTCTGGGCATAAGCAGAAGAGGAGGCCTGGGCTTGGTAAAAAGGCATATGAAAAGGCCTGCCCCTACCCCTGGGAAGCTGCCTTTGAGGAGTGGCCTGCCTTTCCTTGGCCTGTGCACTCCTATAGGTGGTCCTATACTCATCCATTTTCTTCATGTAATTCTCTGTCTGCTCCCCAAACAGAGAATTACCCACAACAGGAAAATCCATGGCCTTAGTCTGGGTATCCTGTGACAGACTAGTACATCTGAGCCAAGCCATTCTGCGAAGTGCCACAGATGTAGCCATGACTCTTGATGACACATCATTTGAGTCCACTGCAGCATGGAATTGCACCTTGGATGCCTCAATACCATCAGCAGCCACCTGCTCCAGCTCCTTGGCAAGCTGGCCAGGGACCTGTTTTGCTAGAGCCATGACATTGTCCCATCTGGATTTCTGATATCTAGCAACACAAGCCATATAATTTGCCTGTCTAAGTCCCAATGATGCTGCCATGTACTGTTTCTTTGCCATGGCATCAATCCTCCTGGAGTCCTTGTCCGGGGGGTGTGAAGCCTAGGGAATATTTGCCTTGTCACAGGCTGCAGCCTGCACAACCCCAACATGGCTGCATTGTTGTGTAAGGAATTCCGGATCAGAGCCTGACAATGTGTACCTCTTGTCCATTCTCTTATCCACAGGAGGTATAGTGTGAGGAGTTTTTAGAATTTTAAATGTCTGTTTTCCAAAAATTTATGCAAGGGAATAGACAGTCTCCTAGACTCTGGGATGTCCATCATTTCCACATAGTCAGGCTCCTCTTGATCATCCACAGCTTCCTCCATAGGGAGCTGGAGGGTTTCAGCCACTTTTTTATAAAACATAAAATGAGAAGGGGACTCAGAAAGCCTAGGAGGAGACACTCCTGAAGGTCTGTCTGGGGAGATGTCCGGGTCAATGGGCACATCCAGACTTTCAAATCCACATTCACTCTCCTCATACTCCTCTTCCCCCTCCTCCGGTTCATAATATTCCTCTAAATCATACTCTTGAACCGGAGGAACCGGCCGAACCGGGCGCTTACCTGACGGTGCCGGTTCGGTCGGAACCGGGGAAAGCGACTGGACAATTTTGATCGCTTTGGCTATTTCTTCAGCAGTTGGAGAGGAAAGTTTTGGCTCCACACCAGCTGATTTCCTAGTCCTTTTTGCTGGAACCGACTCCTCAGAGTCGGATCTCCTTTTGCCTGAAGAAGTCTCGCCCTGGTCAGAGAGGGCACTCCTCTGGTTCGGCTGGAACCGAACCGGCTGGCCATCCGGTTCAGCGGACTTTTTGGCCTCCCTTTCCCTGAGCCTACCAACTCTCTTTTCCAGGGTAGCTGCAGGAAAATTTTTACAAATCTGGCAGTCTGCATTGAGGTGGTCAAGCCCCAGACAAGAAACACAGGTGGTGTGGGGATCAGCCTTGGCAAAGACTTCCCCCCACACACTGCAGTGTTGAAACCCAGTGGGCCCGGTTTTTCTTTTGGGTTTCTCAGACACAGTGCCAGTCCTATCCAAACTTACCCGTTTATGGTAATCTGCCAGGTAAAACCCTCTTATCGGTTCCCAACCGTGTCACGGGTCGTGGAAAAAAACGTAATAAAATCCGGTTTTTTTAGAACCGATAAGAACCGGTAACCACACTCTAAATCACAGATTAAGATATTTTAAACAACCTGATCGGTTCAAACCAAACCGATAAACCGTTTACAAGTTCCACACAGAAGAGAATTAATGTAAAACCTATCTAGTACTCACAAATACCACAGACAGAGCCTGAACCGACCGGTTACGGTTTAAATTCGGTCGAAAACCGAGAAAAACAATACTTTAACCGACAAAATGAACCGAGCAGAAGGAGAAATCTCCGGAGCGACTGTTCAGTGAGGCGGAGTAAAGAATCTGACGGTTTGAGTTTGAAGAACAACAGAAGAGTTTCAACCGAGCTCGAGCTCAGCGTTCCATGCCTGGCATGGAAAGTTAACTCTTTCACCTCCGGAGCAGTTTGAAGGTTGGGACTCACTGCATATGTCAGAATATAGCAAGACTTCATGTTGTTTGAACCTCCACATGTAAGGCCATCAATGCCAAACTGGGCTTAGCCTACAAAACAAGCCATATTCTAACCCCTTCTGCTAGGTTAGCCATTGCTAGAGGAATCCTACTTCTGTCACTCTCCTATGGATCCATAATCTATACTAACGCGTCTAAGGCTACTCTTCATAGGTGGGACACAACTTATAACAGTATATGCCAATACGCCTCTGCATCCTCCAGACTAAGACATCACTGCCTACTGTATTCAGACCTAAATTGGCCCTCCCCCATTGTACACTGGCTCCTCTCTCTTGGAAACCTTCTGGACAGTATACTGCGGTCCAGTATGCCTACCTACCTCGCCTCCTTGCTGACCCCTCAGCCCATCTCCTATGGTCTCTGATCTTCTGACCTTTCCTTGCTTAGCATTCACAGATGTAGAACTACCAAAGGGAAATCAGGTTTCTCGGACGAAGCTCCCTATTACTGGAATTCACTGCCCCTAGATGTACGCCTGGCCCCTAATCATGCTACATTTAAGAAGAGGCACCGCTCCCTCTTTACCGCACATGCCCGATGCACCTGCTTCAACCCACCATAGATCTTGGCTCCCTCAGCTTCAGCTGCCCACAGTTTCCCTCCTACCTTCTGTGGAGTGAGCTGGCACCCTGCTCCTTCAGCCTCTCCACAAATTCTATCCTCCCCCCCTCTTTCCCATCCCTTTCCCTCTCTCTTCCTCTCACTCGCTAGGCTATATCCAAGCATTACCTTTCTCCCGACCTCCTCCCAATAGCCGTTTTTTCAGTTTCAGCCAGATGTAATGATACCCTGTGGCATTTTTCCTGCACTTTAAATGTGATATTACTATTACTGTTTACACACGGGCACTTACCTTCTATTTGTATAATAAAACTGTACGTGCCTTAGTACCACTATTGTCTTAATCTTATTTCACTTCAGATATGTGATGCATTGCATATTTCTTGACACTGTATTCCATGTACCTGTATCTCTCTGTGTTGTTGACCTCCTGGGCCGTGCCTGAAAATAGTCACTTTGTGTCTAGTGCACCTACCCGGTCATCAAAAAATAACTAAATAAAAAACTCCAAGATAAGATGGAGCAGGCCTATAAAAGAGATAGGGCCTTCCCCCATCGAGAGATCCCTGGCTGACTCCACGTCCACCAGATGTGAGTGCAAGGAGGAGCTCTCTGACTCCAAGGATTCATCAAAAAGGGGTCTACTGCCCTTTTTTTTTTTTTTATTCTTTTTCTCTCCCCTCTTCCACTGACCTTCTCTCCGGCATGGACACTCAGCGTTGGCTCTGCCTGCCCACCTGAAGCTTTGGTTGTATTCTCCGGGTGCCGGCCTCCTCCCCTCTGCAGTGCTGCCCTAACCCCCCAGCTCTGAGTCCCCCGAGGAAGGACTGCCACTCCTACCAGCCCTCTATCTAGAATGCTGGCAGCGCACTGCTTGTGGGGAGGAATCAGAGAACACTTCCCAAAAGCCTGGCATTGAACGTGGGTCCGCTGCTACTGGACCTGCCTTCGCCAGTCAGCGCAGAGGAGGGTTTTTTCTACTTCTCCCTGCTCTCCTCTCTCCCACGGAGTTCAGACATGCAATGATGGCCAGTGTATGCCGAGCTCCGCCCCCAGTGCCATATGGCAGTGGCGCAAGTTCAGGCTGCCCCCGCCCAGCTGGTAGCGCAGGCGACACTATGCCTACCCTCCCGGAAGGAGAGCTGTCCATCGGATGTGCGAGCCCTCCCCGCCCCTGCCAATCCCCGATGGCTTGGGCTCATTTCCGAACTCGGGTCACCGGCATGGCGCGAGGTGAGGTGTCTAGTGCCTTAACCCTCAGCACTACCAGGCCAGCTGGGGGGTGGGACTCCTCAGTCGGAGCACCAGACTTAGGCTGTTTGGGCAGTGGCTCCACCCGAATCGGTGGAGAAGCTGGTAGAGGCTGAGCCGGGGCCTGACGGGTCGGCTCCTGCAAAGGCAGAGAAGACGGCCTCTGTGGTGAGAGCCAGGTGATGGCCAGGGTTGAAGCCAGAACGGGCATCATCCTAGTAAAAATGAGCTGCTGCCACATTAAGTCAAGTCCTTGTAGCACTGAGGCAACTTGCACAGAAGCCTTTCCTCACCCGAAGAGGATGAGGAACAGCAGCTATGCCGCTTCCCCGAGTGCCTAGAAAGTGAGCGTTGACACCAACATGGGCTGCTTGACTCACGGGATGGAGAGCAGGACTGTGACAACTATCCGGGGGACTGACCGTGTGCCTCAGAGGGAGTCAGCAAATGCCAAGGATCCTCTGGGTTTGGAATCTCCTGAGGAAGGGGCGGCAGATCAGCCGACTGATCCATCCCAAGTCAGAGGCAGGACCAGAGTCCTGGATAAGGAGGTACCAGCCTCTGTAGGTGACATCGGGTCCACAGACTTGAGAAAGAACATGGTTGGAAGACCAGCCTGGGTCTCAACCAACTGGCCTGACGGGGAGATTGTGGGGCTGGCGGCCTGGGCCGAGGAATCAACTGAAGTCAGAACCTCCGGAAAAGCGTGGCAAATTTTACGCCCGCCCCCACTCCGACCTTAACTTTATAGACCTTCCTCCACACCTCCTGGTAGCTCTGCCCCCTCCCCAACTCGTGCTCCACTGGGTACCTGACTTGGGACTCCCCCCCCCCCCATCTTTTAGTCATGCCTCCCACTCCTGGCTGCCTGGCTTTCCTGGCTGTATCCTCACTTCCTACTGATCCAGCTACTGCTCTTCCGCCTTCTCTTAGCCCCACCAGCCTGTCTTAACCCTCCCTCCGACTACCCGAATCCTACTTTAATCATGCTCCTCCTCTGTTCTCTACTCCCTATTCTATTTCTTCTTGCCCATCTTCCTCCCTACTGCACACCCCAAAAGCCTGCTTTCCCTCCTCCCCACAGCTTCCACATTCCTACATCCTTCCTCTCATAGGCACGCTGCACACTGGTCACTGCCCCTTGCCCAGGGTCCATCCTACCACCATGAAACTGTCCTACACCCACACTGGTCCCAGCCTCCACTCTGGTCCCCCGTCTATGCTTACTCTCACTCACTATGTCGATGCTCAGCAATCTCCGAGATGCTAGCAAGCAAAAGCATTCCCTTAAAGAAATACGCCGCAGCTCCTTGAGGCTAGTCCTCCTCCTCCTAATGCTGTCAGGCAATGTGCACCCAAACCCTGGCCCATTCTGCTCTAAAGCCACTAATCTGAGCAAGCCTTCAGGTGCCCTCTCATTCATATCAATCAACAACTGCAGCCTCCTTCCTAAAATGGATGCCCTACAAGCCTTCACCAGCCAACACTGCCCAGATATCCTGGTAGTTGTCGAAACCTGCCTCGCGCCATCAGTACCGGACCATGCAATCAGCCTTCCTGGCTACAACATCTTTAGGCTGGATCGCCTCTCCAAAAGAGGCAGGGGCTCCGCTCTCTACCTAAAAGACTCCATACAGGGGCACCACATCATTACCTCACTCCAACCCACAACTGCTCAGATACTGCCAGTGAGAATCCTCCTCAGAGCCCAAAACAAAACCCTCACTGTTGCCACCATCTACATCCCTCCCAAAGAACAGGGAACTAGTCTAACAGCTGTTCTTGACTTTGCAAAGTCACTCCCACCGGACACCGAATCTATTCTCCTAAGCGACTTCAACATCAACTGGCCTGTGGCCAGTGCTGGTGCACACAGGGATACCGTTGCTGCAGCGAACCTCACACAAATGGTTGACTCACCAACCAGGAAAAATTACAGGACCAGCACCAGCACACTCTTGGACTGGATCCTTACCAGTCACCCATCACGGATATCTAACACTAATGTCCTCCCTGACTCTCTCAGCGACCACTCCCCTGTTAGCTGCACCTGGTAAAATAAATTCATCAAACAACCGCCAAAACTATCTCCAGCAGGGTTCTACCCCGTGGTCACCTTCTTCGACTCAAATCCCACCTCCTCCATCAAGACTGGTCCTCTATCTTCAATGCAACCAATGTAAACACTGCCCTTGACCACTTCATAAACATCTTCACTGTGGCCTGTGACATGTATGCTCCTATTAAGAAATGCAAAGTCAAATCACTCAGTAACCCTTGGCTCACAGGTGACCTCCTCAGGATGCTAAAAACAAGAGACCACCTATGGGAGCTGGCCAGAAACTCTGGAAGGCAAAACGACATCCAAAACTATAAACGTGCCTGCAATGACTGCACCAAAACCATCCGGCAAATGAAGTCCGCCTACTATAAGCATGCCCTCACAAACTCCTGGGGCAATGGTCGGGAATTCTGGAGGAATATAAAGGAACTCACCAGAATCCACCCAAAAACCCCCATCAATACTCAACATCAACAGAACCACAACCCTCAACCCAAAAACCATTGTGGATACCTTTAACAAAGCCTTTACCGACCTCAGTGCAGTCCTACCCCAGGACTACTTCAAAGATGGTGAAGTCCCTCTGTCCGCAATGAACACTACTCCCACCAGCTCCCCCCGCTTCTACTTCAAAGCAGTCAAGGATCACCAAGTACGCAAATATGTTACGAAAGCCCTTGGTAAATCAAGATTCAGTAATGACTCCCTCAGTCTCAAAATCCTGTCTCTCACACTTGATGAAGTGCTTAGTCCTCTGACCAGAATTTTCAACCTCTCCCTCAGCCTTAGCCAGTTCCCGGACAGATGGAAATCTGCCACTGTCACCCCAATCCATAAAAGTGGGGACAAAACTGCCCACGATAACTACAGACCTATCTCCCAACTACCCCCACTCTCCAAGGCACTAGAACGCATCGTTTTGGACCAGCTCACAGAATACCTGGATACGTACAACATCCTGTGCAAGCAACAACATGGGTTCTGCAAAGGTCACAGCACCTCCACAGCCCTACTTGAATTCACCGGCACAATCCAAAACGCACTTGACTCTGGTGAACTACTAGGCTCAATCTACATTGAGTTAACTAAAGCCTTCGACACCGTCAATCACCGCCTCCTGCTTGTCCAGCTTCAGAATACTGGGCTGTCAACCGACTCCACTAGCTGGTTTAAGAGTTACCTTGAAGAATGGTCCCTAACAGTAAGAATCGCTGATACACTCTCGGACCCTAGACTGGTCTGCTCGCGAGTCCCCCAGGGCTCCATTCTGGGACCCCTCCTCTTCAGCCTATTCTTAAACTCACTACCGGACAGCTGCCCAGAACAAATAATTCTCTACACCGACGATGCTGTGATCCTTACCTCGGACCCTGATCCAATCCAACTACAAAATAAACTTCAGCGGGCCTTCTCCTCCATCGAATCCTGGTTCCTAAATCATAAACTGCCTCTCAATCAGAAAAATAACAAGTCTATGGTCTCCTGCAGCTCCCACAACAAAAACAAACAACTCCACCTCTCCATTGCAACCGAACAAGGAGCCACCCTAGAGCAAACACAATCGTTCAAGTTCCTTGGCATCACCTTTGATCCCCACCTCTTATACGCTGTCCATATCAGCAATGTTGCAAAGTCTGCCAATGCGAGGTTATGCATATTATTCCGGCACAGGAAACATCTAACCCCAGAAGCACTCTCAGTGGCCATCCAAAGCTCCATCGTCAGCATCATAGACTATGGTCTTATCATATATGGGTCTGCAACTACCACTGCTCTCAAACGTATCGTAACCTCCCTGAATAAGGCCTGTTGTCTCATCACTGGCTCACATCGCCATACCCACACATGTAACCTTTATTCCCAATCTGGATGGCTTCAACTGGACAAACACATAAAATATCAAACCTGCATCACAGCCAAGAAAATTATAATGGGGCTTGCCCCACCTGGTGTCTGTGCCCTCCTTAAGCCTAGACAAAGGAACGTCACTACAAGGAGATCCAATTCCCATCTACTACATATCCCACAATGTCGCACGACCCAAGGACAAAGATAATTCGCCTATCGGGCATCCCACTGGCTCGACTCTCTTGGCAGCGACATAGCGACCGCTCCAACACTCGGCCTCTCAAAGTCCAAGCTGTGCCTCTCACTGCTTGTATCCTGCCATTGCCCATCTTAACATTTCCACCGTTCCAGCTGCACATGCCCCAGCACCCAGCACTTACAATCCATCTTTGCACTCCTAGCACCTTACCTGTCATATTCCCTCGACAAGGCCCATGGCTGCACTGTCTCCCGCCCTCGCCCACCTCCCCCACCGTATCTCCACTCCTGCCCCTGCTCCCAACCACCTCCCATACTCCCCCTTACCCCCTGCACCTCCTACCCACCCTCAATCTCCTACCTCACCCCCACCCCTCTTTCCCTTGTCTTGCTCATAGCTCAAGTCTTTGTACTGGTTATTACATGTCTGTAAGTCAATGACTATAAGTTTGTAACTAAAATGATGACTGTTGCACACGCTGATGTGGAACCTTTGTAAAAGAGCCTCGGCTCAAAGGTATTGTAATCCTAGAATGAAATAAATAAATAAAAATAAAAATCGGAGGCCCAAGAGCACCCCCAATCTCAAGATCAATGGTGAGACTGTTTCTTGGTCTCTTTATTGTGATTTGTGCTTAGAGGGACCCTGCCCATGAGTGGGAAGGGACTGGCACAATTCCTTGAATGACCCTGTAAAGGAGGCACCCATGGAGAGCGGCAAAAAGGCCAAAGCCAAGGAGGTATGAGCTGCGGCCTGAGCCATGGTCTCCTCAAATGCCACAAGTTGCTGGGCGGACCCTGCAGCTCCTGCCGAGGTGGAGATGGCATCCGACCACCCGACGGGCATCCTTAGATTTGACCAGTGGGTCCTCATTGTCCAGATGACCCAAGAGCAGGCAGGCATGATGATCCTCCAGAGTGGATGGGTGGAAAATGCAGCAGATACCGCAGGCCTGGGGATTGTGCTGTGGCCAGACACTAGATGCGCATGGTGTGCAGATCCATCCCAGACATCTTCCGCTCGCAGGCACATTTCCAGAATCCCAGAGCAGACTTTGCATCGTCCATGTAGACAATGAAAAGAAATATCTGAAGACAAGTTTTTAAGGAAATTTTAAGAAATAAACAAAGGGACTCTTCAGCACGACAGCGGTAAGGAGGGAACCTTCTTCCAGCGGAAAGGAAGATCTGACATCATGGGGTAGTGCCGAGAGGGTTACTACCCGAGTGGATGGGTGGGTGGGAGGAGCCAGATTGGAGATGTTCCCGGCAAGCCTTAAAGGGGAAAGGACACTGCCAGAAGTGTGGATATGCACACCGTATCCATGTCCCTAGAACTGTTTTATACACAGGAATGTTTTATGAAAATTATGGTCATGAATCTTCCTTGTCAGAGAGATCCAGTGCAGAAAACAGAGAGCACTGTGAAGGCCACCACTTAAAGCTGCTGTGGGAGATGCTGTAGGCATGCGAAGACTTGCTTTCTCTTCCTGAAGATAGGTCAGGATGCTCCTCACCTATGTATTAGTGCAGTGCAGCACCACCCAGCCCCGCTGGGACAAGCAGTGATCCCTATGTTTAACCCCACCCCTAAATACTTTTGTAACCCCCAGGGGCGCTATCCTTAGGGTTACTACCCCTGCCTGCCTCCTCTGAGACAAGGTGAGGGGCCCAGATCCGTTGACTGGTGCCTCCACCCAGAGGTTGGGGTTGGTACTGTCGAGATTGCCTCGGTCACAGCCCTCTGGGTCACTGCAACCCCCCTTTTGTCCCGCTAGTGGCTCACACGGTACACCCACAATACTTTTTCCCAGGTCACTTACCCCCGAGTATCTTTCAACTCATTCCGAGACCCCTGTAAAGTAAGGTACAGTTTTATCACAGTCACTATGCAGTAGTTCACCAGCAATGCACACAGTAGCCAGGGTATAGTTGCAGAACAAGCAATCTGATTTATTCAGGAGAAGTAACCAGGACAGGGAAATCAAGTTGATTGGCTTATCACTATACCTATCTACCTAGGGCTCTCAGCACAGGCCTGACCTAATATTTACTGTCCCTGGCACCCAAGCCCTAATGGCTAGTCCACCGTGGCAGCTGGCTGGGACCCTGACGCAGATAGCCCTTGCACTCCTGAGAAGGTCAGAATGGGAAGAAGATTCAGCTAGGCAGTCAGCAGTATAATAAAACAACTTGAGACCACTGTTGCACTTAACAGGGAGCTACCCTGATTCAGTACTCACGACTCCAGCAAGCAACGGTTTCTCCTCCCTGGTAGGGCTGAGCCTGAATTTCACCAGCCTCCTCACACATTTATATGGCAACTTCAGAGGGGTACCACACCAGGCCGCAGCTTCCAAGGGCTCACACGAACTCCCAGCCGCCTGAGGTGCATGCAGCAGCAGCTTCAACTTTCCTGAGGACCGAGCCCGATTCAGCAGATTCTCCAGTCCTCCAGCAGGTCAAGCCTGGTGGGTAGCTGTGCTGGCACCAGCCTCCTCCGACTGCACGCCAGCGGATTTAGTCCGACTTCACTCAACGGGCAAAAACGGCTGCCTCCGGCCTTCACGCACTTCCCATGCGAACACTCCACCAGCGCAGAAGCACACAGCTCCTTTCCTTTTCTCAGCCACTCCGCATCTGCCCCCAACAACAAGGGTCTCTTCCTTTAGTTCGGGCGCTACCCAACCCTATTGGCCGACGGCACCTGCCAGTCAATTGCTCTGGATCTCCGTGGTGCAAAAAAACCCGCCATAGCCCATAATACCTTTCCCAAAGTACAAACAGCCCCTTGATTGGTCAGGCAGCTCCCTTAAAGTTCCAACGTACTGATTGGTCCAAATCACCAGTTCGGGACCAAAATGGAGGGGAGAATCAGACCAGTCCTTGCTGCAAAGAAAAGCAGGTTAGAATAGCTACGTTATCATTTATTACCCTAAGTTATTCCCAGCAAGTAGCTACACCTTTTGAAGGAGCTCCCTCTGCAAAATTTAGCGATGGCAGAAACGGAGCAATTATCCGGCAGCCCGGGCCGGACTCGAGCATGGCCACACTCAAACCCCTTCCCCGATTAATCATGGCTGCGAGTCAGGCAGCCCTTAAAAGACAGGCATGGAGGCTTTGATAGCGCTCCTGGCGATCACAGTTAAGCTGCTGAAATGCAGGACACCAGCCTGGCAGGGGACACTTAGGCAAGCTCCGGGAAAGCTTTTAGGAACCCCCCCTTGGCAAGGGGGTTACACCCTTCCTGGCCTGGAAAAACTTGGCGTCCACGTCAAGTAATTACCCTAAATTTACTTAAAGGCACACAGCCTAATTGACACTACATTACACTTAACATGACATACATGAATATTTACAGTGTACTATGGGTTATACAGCGTTGTATACACATAACCCTTTGTTCCTCTTTTTCCCAATCAGGTCAATATTTCCTGCTCACGGCCCCGGGACTGGGGAAACCCCTCCATTTCAGTTACTGGCGGGTCACCTAAAGTAAGGGCACTACACCCAAAGGGAATACCAACAAACTAGAGTTATCCCCAAAGCAATTAGGCAAGGAGCTCGGGACACATACACCCCTCTGTGGACCACATTTAAGGGCAGGTCCACTGGCTGACCCAGAGACTCATAACTAACTTAGTACAGGCTGCATTTCTGGCTGGAGCATCTAGGTGTCTTGGGGGACCCTGAAACAGGCCCTGATTCCAACTCAGCCCCACTAACATTAGGGATGGGAACCTCCACAGGGGAACAGGGCCCAGGGCTCATAGTATTATTGGAAGCCTGACCCTCTACCCCACGACCCACTCCACTGGGCTCAGCTGAGGGCTGTGTAGCTACTAATGAGGAACCATCAGGGCATTCAAAATATTCTTCCGGTTCTGGCATATCACTGGCTTGTCCCCCCACCTCACTCTCTTCATCCGAGAAGTCAGATAATTCAGCCAGGCCAGACAGTTCAGCCAGGCTTAAGGACCCCACCCCTTGGGCTTGTCTGCTACCCAGCTCATCTTCAGGAGGTATTGGCTCTGGAGACAAAGTAGGGGGCTCAAACAGTCCAGACGGGCCAATCTCATTTCCAGAGTTAACAAGGGGATAGCCCCGAAACAACTGGCTCGGTTCGTAAGAGGGATAGTATTCAATATCATCTTCATTGTCTTCCGTCACCGATTGTTGATCATCTCCTGCTGCAGGGTTTGGACAAGGTTCTCTTGGTTGGCTTGCTGAAGAATCCATGGGTTTGGTTCTTTTCTTGGCAGCAGATCTAGTCAAAGGCCGGGAGGGGGCGGCAGTTGAAGGTTCGGCTTCAATCAGGATTTGCCCGATTGGCAGCAGATGATTTCGGTGAATAGTTTTCACGTCTTTGGAATTGTTTTCAGGTCGCACTTTATACACAGGCAAATCAGCCAGTTGTCCCACAACAATGTGAGGGAGGTGATGCCATCAGTCAGCAATCTTATGTTTTCCATGCAGCCCCAGATTTCGCACCAACACTCTATCCCCTTCCCTTAGCTCCAGTGTCTTCACTTTCTTATCATACTTCTCCTTATTGGCCAAGTTTCTTTTAGCAGCCATGGTCTGGGCCAACTGATAAGCATGGTTTAACTGGGCCTTCAGCTTCTGTATGTATTGTAGATGATTTTCTGCTTGCACCCCATCAGGGGAAACTCTAAAGCACACATCCATGAGCAATCTAGCTTCTCTCCCAAACATCAGTCTGTATGGGGAAAATCCCGTGGCATCACTCTTGGTGCAGTTATAAGCGTGGACCAGGGTGCTAATCTGCTGGCTCCATCTCGGTTTGTCTTTGGGTTAATGTGCCCAACATGTCAAACAATATGGTTAAATCTTTCAGGCTGGGGATCTCCCTGAGGATGGTAGGGTTGTTCTTGACTTTCGCACTTCCACAAAGACAGCATCTCTTTAATCAAGCGGTTCTTGAAGTCCCTTCCTGGTCGAATGGATCCGCTGGGGGCCCCATAGTGGACAAAAAGTTTTCAACAAGCATCTTAGCCACCGTGGTCGCTTCTGATCCATAGTAGGGACGCCAGCGTACCAGGTGAAATGATCGTAACCACCAATATATTACTGATATTTTCAGATCTGGTTCCTGAACTCAAGAAATCAATGCAGACTAATTCCATAGGGGCGCTAGTGGTAATGTTGACCATAGAAGCAGCTCTCTGGGGCAAGGCTTTCCTTTGCAAACACCGACTACAGGTCTTGACATACTGCTCTACATCCGCACTCATTTTTGGCCAGTAAAACCGGGCTCGTACCAAATCAAGTGTTCGATCGATGCCAAGATGCCCCATCTGATTATGCAAGGACCTTAAGACCAGTTCCTTTAATTCTGAAGGTAGCACCAGCTGCTGTTTGACGATCTGGTCCTCTTTATTTACAGTCTCTCAGTATAGTAGTTGGTTAATCAGCCTTAATTTGGGCCTTTCTTTGTATAACAGGGTGGCTCTTAAGTCGGTGGAACGCAATTTGGACACATCCGCCTGGCCTGCAAGGCTTCCACCACCAGTTTTATCATAGAGTCTCGGGATTGATCCTGTTGAAGACTAGTATTGTCAAACTGGGGCAGTGAACTAGTGTCCAGCACGGAGAAATGACAGTAGGCAGCAGGTATACAGTTCTCAGATGGCCCCAAGCAATCCACCATACAGTTCACAGCATCCGGGGACACCTGTTCTTCCTTGTCCAACTTCTGGCAAAGGGCTCTTATGTCAGACTCAGACAACCTGATCCAATCAGTTTGGGACATAGGCCTCCGAGAGAGGGCATCCGCATCTATATGGTTTAAACCAGCCCTGTATTCAACAGCATGAGTAGTAGGTGGCCAAGGCAGAGAGCCACCTGTGCCATGGTAATCAACTAGCTGAGGTTTGTACATAGGTCAGAGGATTGTTATCAGTCTTCACCAATATCTTGGCACCTGCACAAATAGTCATGACACTGATCAACAATGGCCCACTTCAGAGCCAGGAACTCTAGCTTATGCAGGATAGTTTTCTCTGAGAGGTCAGACTTCTGCTATCAAAAGCTACAGGTCTCAGGCGGGTTAAAGTATCCTGATGCTCAATCCCTTGAAGACTAGTATCGGTATGGAGAATGTAGGGCTTGGCCAAGTCAGCATAGGCCAACATGGGGGCATGTGTAAGTTGATATATGATGTCATAGAAAGCGTCCTCACACTCAACCGTCCAACGATCCCCAAACAGTTCATTTGGCTGGAAATACCTCTTCTCTGTCTCGGATCGCACAACTTTCTTATACTTTTTGTGTGTAGGAGGGTACCCCTGAGTGAGACTGAGAAGAGGACGAATCACTCGAGAATAGTCCTTGACAGAGCGCCTATAATATCCGCAAAACCCTAGAAACCACTGCAACTCTTTCAAGTTCCTGGGCTGAGGCCAAGTAGTCAAAGCCTCCATATTGCTAGGGTCAGTCTCTATGCCCTCAGCAGACACTATGTGGCCCACATATTTTACAGAAGTCTGGAAGAACTGACACTTATCTTTAGACAGCTTGAAGCTGAACTCTTCCAACCGATCCAAGACCTTAAATAATTGCTGCTCGTGTTCTTCCAACGAATGTCCAAACACTACGACGTCATCTAGATAGACCAGACACTCGAGCAAATTCATATCCCCCACGGCCCTCTCCATCAGGCGCTGAAAAGTGGCAGGGGTGCCTGAAATCCCCTGAGGCATCCGAATGAACTCACAGAAACCTAGGGGGCAAATGAATGCAGTCTTCTCCCGGTCCTCTGGGGCCATCGGGATCTGGTAGTACCCGCTGCGGAGGTCCAATACAGAGAACCACTTACTGCCATTTAAACAGTCCAAGGCGTCCTGTATGCGTGGCATAGTATACTGGTCGGGGATGGTCCGCTGATTCAAAGTGCGATAGTCTACACACATCCTAACCACCCCATTCTTCTTCCTTACCACTACGATGGGGGAGGCATAGGGGCTCCTGGACTCTTGTATGACACCAGCAGCCAACACCTCTTGCAGATGCCACCTCACGTCATCTATGTCAGCCAGAGCCAGGCGCCAGGATCTCTCTCGGAACGGCCTTTCGTCGTGCAGCCGAATATGATGCTCAGTCCCTTGCACACATCCCACATCCCACTGTTTTAGGGAGAAAACCTGGTCCCTTTTGGCAAGCCTCTCACTGATCCTCTTTTTCCATTCAGCTGGCAACAGGGAGTCACCAAAATCAAACAAGTCAGGAGTAACTCGGTCGTCTGTCCCGGAACCCTTGCTATTTGGCAGTACTGCAGTATCTGCATAATGGACACTTGCCAGGGTGAACCCTCGTCTTATTCAAATCTCTTTGTCGGACACATTATGCACTTGAACCATCACTCTCTTGACATAAGCATAGGCTCTAGCTGGCAAGATACTGGGCTTTACCAACAGTCCCTCAGGCAATCTTCCCTTCCCAAGCGCATCCAACATCAATAACTTATTTTTAACATCCGTCCTTAGTCGTACCGCTCCATGCAGGACACATTGGGCATTCGAGGCGAGTATCACTGGGGCCGGGTCCTTTTTCCACACCACCCCCACCGGGCCTTCAGTTTCCTCCTGGCTAACCTTCTTCTGAGTTGCAACTGCCTTTTGGATCACAGCGGGTATCCTTAGGGCTCACCCAGTTTTGAAGGCTTGCTTTTCTGAGCACAACTGAGCCAATCGTCCAAACATATGGGCATTCGTCCCAATCAACAATGGCACCCCATCATACAGTCCAGTGGGCAGACAAACTAAAACTAAGGTTTACACCTGCTCATCCATTCCAGCCGCAGAGGTAAAGAATGATAACCAAACCCGGATATACCCCAAATATGGATAGGCCTTGTCGCTCAACCCCCACACATGTAGACCAGTCAAGGGTTGCAGAGGCACCTCAGGTAAGTGTGTCTGATACCAGTCCTGAAACATGATGGTTACCTGAGAACCACTGTCTAATACAGCTCGAGTGGGAATCCCATTTACTCGCACCAGGGTCTCCATTGCAGGCCCCGACCACATCGGACCAATCAGGGGCCACAGCATTGAGAATCGGCTGAGCCCGGGCCCGGGTCACAAAACTTCTCCTAGGGGGTCGAGGCTGGGCCCGGCGATGCCAAGTGATCAGTCTACTGTTGACTTTCCTTAAATTCTCCAACCTCTGACACTCAGGTTGAAAATGCCCATCTTCTCCACAGCGGTAACAGAACTTGAGGTTCCGGGGGTCACTATTTGGAGGTTGGCACCCTATGTGTGGGGGGCCCTGAGAGGAGTGAGGGAGCTCCCTTGGGCCGGGGGTCTGGTTTCTATTTGTCTCAGGGGCCCCCGGATCTAACAGGTTACATAGTAGATTGCTTCAGGTGCCTCACCAGTTCCCGTAAATTTCTGACCTCGGCCCTCAACTCACTCCCCACGTGGTGGTCGGAGGAAATAACTTGCTTTCCCACAGCACCTGGAAAATCTGGAGATCCCTCAGACCCTCCGGACAGGCTGATCTCCTCAGGGGTGCTAAGCTCAAGGGTCCCACTACGGTTCACCACTCCCACACATGGCTCCCAACCCTCTTCATCGGTCTCCACCTCTCTAATTTCCCTCATTAATTGACAATATTCAGGCAGGGTAGCCCATCGATCATGTAACTTGAGTTTTAACAGTATTACACTAGAGTATCTGGCAGATTTTAAAACATGTTCTAACCTGACCTGATTCAGTGCCGTGGCAGTGATTCCCCCCTTCCTATAGGCCTTCTGCAAAGCCCGCTCCACCCTAGTGACGAAGGTGGACAGTTTCTCATTCCTCCACTGCTTAGCAGACCTGAATTTCCATAGTAAATCTTCACCAGTCTCTGTACTCCCAAACACCCCTTCTAAAGCAGAGAGATACTCTGCGGCGGTGGCTTCCGGACTGGTGGCCCGCAAAAACCTAATGGCTTCTAAAGTAGGACCCCACAAGATCTCCATCAGCCTCTTCCTTTTCTCCCCCTCAGAGCACTGCCATTCCTGGACTAAGGGGGTGGCATAGTCCATCCAAGCCTCCAGGTCATCCTCCCCTGGAGGCACTGGCACCGTGCCAGAAAAAAGTTTTAGCTTACAGTAGGAGTCGAGCTGTATAGGTGGGACTACTAGGGGCAGTGAAGCCAGACTAGAACTCTTGGGGGGACAGGGGGAAGTGCCGGGGGAGCCCTGAGCGGTAGCATCACTAGACAAATCCAATGCTTGCAGCAGTTCCTGGGTAGTTCTCCCCTCCACAGCCAGCAATTTAAGCAGTTTGTCTTTAAAACTATTCATTTGGGGGGACCCTCCAGGAGTGACTGACCCACTGCGAACATGAATTAGCCTCCATCCCTGTGAGGCACCCTCCGGGTAAATCACTGGAGGTACCTTCTCGGGGTCGATGGCCACACTGCACAGGAGTAGCACCTGCAAAGTCTGGTCGAGCAGGTCAGCCATACACCCTTTTACCTCCACTTTGCCTAAACATTTTACCCGCTCTACTGCGGAAATGATGTCAGCAGTTGGGGTTCCAATGGCACATCTAACAGTAACACAATTTTCTGGGAGTCCAGCTCTTCGGCTTCACCCCAACCCATCAGTCTGTGTACCATTGTCTTAATAGGTCCCAACTTAATTTTTCCCAACATAACCACTTCCAATTTTTCCATTTTTCATGTAGTTCCCCACTTGGCCACTAGGGGACACTGATCCCAGCGGTGCCTCCGATTTGTAACCCCCAGGGGCACTATCCTTAGGGTTATTACCCCGTCTGCCTCCTCTGAGACAAGGTGAGGGGCCCAGATCAGTTGACGGGTGCCTCCACCCAGAGGTCAGGGTTGGTACTGTCGAGATTGCCTCGGTCACAGCCCTCTGGGTCACTGCAACCCCCCTTTTGTCCCGCTAGTGGCTCACATGGTATACCCACAATACTTTTCCTCAGGTCACTTACCTCCCGGCTAGTATCTCTCAACTCATTCCGGAGACCCCCTGTAAAGTAAGGTACAGTTTTATCACAGTCACTATGCAGTAGTTCACCAGCAATGCACACAGTAGCCAGGGTATAGTTGCAGAACAAGCAATCTGATTTATTCAAGGGGAAGTAACCAGGACAGGGGGAAATCAAGTTGATTGGTTTATCACTATACCCATCTACCTAGGGCTCTGTGCACAGGCCTGGACCTAACATTTACTGTCCCTGGGTACCCAAGCCCTAATGGCTAGTCCACCGTGACAGCTGGTTGGGGCCCTGATGCAGATAGCCCTTGCACTCCTGAGAAGGTCAGAATGGGAAGAAGATTCAGCTAGGCAGTCAGCAGTATAATAAAACAACTTGAGACCACTGTTGCACTTAACAGGGAGCTACCCTGATTCAGTACTCACGACTCCAGCAAGCAACAGTTTCTTACCCTGGCAGGGCTGAGCGTGAATTTCACCAGCCTCCTCACACATTTATATGGCAACTTCAGAGGGGTACCACACCAGGTCGCAGCTTCCAAGGGCTCACACGAACTCCCCGCCACCTGAGGTGCATGCAGCGGCATCTTCAACTTTCCTGAGGACCGAGTGCGATTCAGCAGATTCTCCAGTCCACCAGCAGGTCAAGCCTGGTAGGTAGCTGTGCTGGCACCAGCCTCCTCTGACTGCACGCCAGCGGATTTAGTCCGACTTCACTCAACGGGCAAAAACGGCTGCCTCTGGCCTTCACACGCTTCCCGCGCGAACACTCCACCAGCGCAGAAGCACATAGCTCCTTTCCTTTTCTCAGTCACTCCGCATGTGCCCCCAACAGCAAGGGTCTCTTCCTTCAGTTCAGCCGCTACCTGCCCCTATTGGCCGACGGCACCTGCCAGTCAATTGCTCTGGATCTCCGTGGTGCAAAAAAACCCGCCATAGCCCATAATACCTTTCCCAAAGTACAAACAGCCCCTTGATTGGTCAGGCAGCTCCCTTAAAGTTCCAACGTACTGACTGGTCCAAATCGCCAGTTCGGGACCAAAATGGAGGGGAGAATCAGACCAGTCCTTGCTGCAAAGAAAAGCAGGTTAGAATAAACTATGTTATCATTTATTACCCTAAGTTATTCCCAGCAAGCAGCTACACCTTTCGAAGGAGCTCCCTCTGCACAATTAGTGATGGCAGAAACGGAGCAATTCTCCGGCAGCCGGCAGGAACTCGAAACAGCCACACTCAAACCCTTCCCGATTAATCACGACTGCGAGTTAGGCAGCCCTTAAAAGACAGGCACGGAGGCTTTGATAGCGCTCCTGGCGATCACAGTTAAGCTGCTGAAATGCAGGACACCAGCCTGGCAGGGGGCACTTAGGCAAGCTCCGGGGAAGCTTTTAGGAACCCCCCATTGGCAAAGGGGTTACACTTTGGTTTTCCCTAACATGAAATCTTGCAGACTGGTGGAATTTTTCAATTTATTCTCATGAGATATGGTCAGATTTCAGTATTTTCATGTTTACTGTAGAGCAGTATGTAACCCCATCTATTGCTTCTGTCAGAATGATCCCCATTAATTAATTCATTCATTCATTCATTCTTTGTTGACTGGGTAGGTACACTGTTACCAGGTGCCTTTTTTAGAATGTCTCTGTGTCTGGTTAACTCATTTGTTCCCATAGACGTCATATGGCATCAGAACCATCCATTGTTAGAACTGACCCAAAATGGCCACCGGGAGCAAATGAGTTGGGGCATATTTGTTGAACAGCTTCATAAATTCAGTTTATGGGAGGCAGTGTAGCGCAGTGGTTAAGGGTACTGAGTTATGAACTGAAGATCTGGGTTTGAATCCCATCAGCCCCCCCTTGCATACTGTGCAACCCTGAGCAAGTCTCTTAACTTCCTTGTGCTCTCAGGTTGTGCTCTCAAATTGCACCTGGAAAGAAGCTCCGCCTTAGTGTGCCTTTTCTGGTTAAATAGTTTCCCCTTTCCAGGTGCTACAAGTACATTATATGAAACTGCAACCTAAAGAAACAGTACATGATACAACAGCATGGAACAATAAGAAAAAATAAATGCATTATATGGTAGAATAAAATAACACAATTGTGCATGTTTACAAAGTTCAGGAGAGGTATACATGGTAAAGTATTTATTCTGCCCTTGAAATTCAAAAAACTCTCATACATCTTGAGAAATGGTCAGTCGAAAATGAATTATTATTTAATGAGCTGAAATGCAAGGTGATGCACTTAAGGAAAAACAATCCATGTTACACTTATAAATTAAACAATACAAACTTACAAACCACAGACAATGAAAAAGACCTTGGTGTTACCATTTCAGATAATTTTTCTTTTGATATAAACATTGTAAAAAAGGGGACTCAAATACCCGGTTGCATTCTGAGAAATATGAAAAGCAGAAATGAAAGGGTCATAGTCCCCCTTTATTCCAGTCTTGTTAGACCACACCTAGAATATTGTTCTTCAGTACGTGCTCCACAATTGGTAAGAGGAAACAAATTAATAGAAAAAGTTCAACGAAAAGCTACAAAAAAAAGTTTAATCCGTAAACAGACTAGATTATAGTACAAAATTTAAAAAATTAGGTCTCTACTCAGTGCAATACAGGAGAACGAGTGGCAACCTATGACTAACATATAAAGCAACAAAAGATGAGTCAATACTAGAAACCATCAGGTTATATCACAATCTCTCCAATACCAAAACACATGATATGAAATTAAAAGGTAGTCAAAATAAAACAAACAAGAGAAATCATTGGTACATACAAAGGGTCATCGCCAAATGAAATGCCCTTCCAAAAAATATTGTTGAGAGCAATACAATTATTTTCAGAAACAGATTAGATACACACATGGGGAATATAAAATTTGATTTCCACCAATAAAAAATGGTGGCGAGTTCATAAAAGGCAACACTGCCTGCTGAACTCGTAAATCACCTCCGATCCTATGAAAATGTTTTGTACAGCAGATTGTATAGTGACATCTGGAAAAGCTATAGTTTAGTGCAGGAAGCGAAATCTACTTCAAGCAAGATATGCATTAACTTTTGGCAGATAATCCTTCATTTTGAGTGTGAAAGCTTTGGACGAGGAGGACAGCCTGACAGAAGTAGGTATGAAATTCCCAATAGAAGCAGTTTGGTAGCTGAAGGATTTCTGACCCATCCATGTTCGCATAAGTGGGATCTTTAGTAAACCATTCGCTGTGGTACAGGAGTGTGGGAAGCAAAAAGGTGAGAGCAGTTTGGTGAGGCACTGAGGCATGTTTCCATGCAGAATCTCATATACAATGTTTGCTAGTGTAAGTTGGGCTCTGTGGTCTGGCTGAAACCAGCCAAACTGCTCAAGATTGGTGCAATGAAGAGATCTAGGGCCTAGGGAAGAAGCAAACATGACCACTTTGTGGTATAGGGCTTCCCCCCCAGTTTTTAGGGTGGTGTCTGTCACAATGGCTCCACAATCAGTTAGTGGGAGATGGTTGCTCTGTACCATCCTTACTGTAAAGTCTGTTATGAGGTACTTCTGGATGTGGTAAAGCAGACCGTTTCTGCTGGATGGCTGTGACAGTGCTGTTTAGATGTTTGTTGCCATCCCAGTGACGCGGAGGGCAGAGGCACCCATGCCTCACTTGCTGGCAACCTGGGGTCAGGAGCGACCTGGGCCACTCAGGGGTTGGTCGGGGGGAGAAGCATTAAGCATCCCAGTGGATGCCCTTGGCCGACTGTGCCGCCGTAACACTGCTTCTTAGGTGACCATGGGAGGCAGTATGGCTGGTCAGTAGTTCTGGGTGGGGGACACTCCCCAGTGGGAGATGTAAGCACGTCCTCAGACATGCACACATTAAACCACCATCTCCATGGAGTGTCTATGGCTTCAGGGGAGAATACTGGGAAAAAACGCTGGCTACAGGATGCCGGCCCGCAGAACCCTGCAGACCTCACATGGCTATCTAGGCACAGGGACCAGAGATCCGAACATGGCAGCAGAAGGGGACCGACAGCCCCACCACAGGGGCAATCTGTAGGGCACTCAGTGGCCCGAAGGTAAGTCCCAAGGACAATGGGAGATGAGGTTGGGGGAGCCGCGGGGGCTTAAGGGACCAACAGTGGAGGGGAGATTTCAAAAAAAAAAAAAAGATGATTGTCGATTGAGAGGCAGGCATCAAAGGTTAACCCAAGTATTTGAATTTGGCAACTGATTTGAGCTGGATACCGTCCAAGGTAGAGATGCTGAGGTCCTGAGAGTGACATTTGATTCTGGGAGGTGAACCCAAGAAGCACGACTTTCTTCTTTGAGAATGTTCAGGACCAGTTTTTCTTTAAGGAGCCAACATTGTGAGCTGGCCTGGTGGTGCTGAGTGTTGAGGCGCTGGATACCACACCTTGCGCCAGCCAGCGACCCGGGTTTGGATGTGGATTCGGGTTGCTGTGGGTAGGAGAGGGGGAGGAGGATTGAGCATCCCAGGGACTGCTCTTCTCCTCCAGGGAGAGTGAGGAGGGATGTCTGCAGTGGTCCTAACTCCGGGCAGTGGCTGGGGGATAGAGCTGCTGGGGATTACTGGAAGGGGGCAGTGCAGGTGGACGTCGGACGTGCGGCGCAAGGGAATGTGAGATGCAACATCCTTGGCATCCTTGCATGTTTGCGCTGTATGGGTAAACCTAAGGGAAAAAAATCCTCGCTGAATCCTCCGGTGCTCATAATGGTCTGCCACGGCACTGCACCAGACGCTCCAGGAGCTCCCTCTGGCCCTGACCCCTTGGTCTTCCGCGCAGTTGCAATGTGGCCTATGGAGAGGGAGATAGAAGGAGGTTGAATGCTCGGGCTCGGCACCCAGTGCAGGAGCTGCTAGCAGACCGGACTGGGGAACCATTGTGATGATCACCCCAGCTGAGGAGGTAGGCAGAAAAATAATCAAAAAAAAAAAAAAAAAGGAGCCAACATTGCAGAGAGTGGAAATTGTGCTCTAGGCTTTATTGATTTTAGCCATCTCTCTCTCTCTCTCCCAAGAACACAGACAACTGCATCATCTGCATAAAGCAGGTATTAGCAGATGTGCAGGTCCTGGGCAGGTTGTTGATGCTGATCGCATACAAGTTGGGTCCTAGTATAGATCCTTGTGGAACACCACAGGTGATGGTGTTGGTCCTGGAGTTGTATGTGTATATCATATATATATATATATATATATATATATATATTCTATGCAGAAAACTTTGTTAATGCACCATTTAGGGTTAAAACACAAAAAGTAAAGAAATTAGACCTTTAGGGTTACCTCCCCGTGTCCCCCCCCATCCTCCCGAGACTGAAAGATGATGGGGGGGGTTTCTAGATTTGTGAAGCCTAAATGTCACCCCATTCCATGTAATCATATTCACAAGCCACAGTAAAGAAGAATGGGGTATTGGGCCTCACAACTGGCAGCAATTATCCTATCGCCTATCAATCTCGGGAGGATGGAGGATATATGAGGAGGGGAGGGGCAAACCTGTTCTAATATTTCACTTTTGTGTTTTAACCCTAAATGATGCATTAACAAAGTTTTTTGCATAGAATTTCCTTACTTTTTGAGAAAGAATAGAAAAGAAGAAAGTAGCGCTAGTTGGTGGGAGCGCGGCCCCACGCTCTCACCACAAAACAAAGTTTCATTCATCAGAGTGGCATAATTCCACACCTGTTTACATGTCAGACATCTAACCACTGAAAATTACCTCCATGGCAGTAAGGCTAAGTACCCTATAAATGTGAAGCCACTACCACAATGCAAAACGCTACATGCAAAACGTAAAGTGCATCATGCAATATCTCCGCAGCAAATTAATTTTCCAACACCTAAATATCATAATTCACATGTACAGGACATCCCCTCCACACCCTCTAAATTTCAATTTAAAAGACCAAACCGTGTCCGAGATATAACATTTTAAAGTTTGAGATTTTCATGCATCGGAGTGGCAGAATTCCGCACCTGTTTACATTTTACACACCTAATGAAGAAACGTAAACTGTGCCACACAATATCTCCGCAACAAATGTATTTTCCGACACCTAAACACCATAATTCACATCTACAGAACATCCCGTCAACACCCTCCAAATTTCAAATTAAAAGACCAAACCATTTCCGAGATATTTAATTTTAAAAGTTGTCAAAATTGAGTTATTTGGTCCCACCAAATCTGGCCATCTAGTTCCTCCCTCATGAACAAAGATCGCGATCAAAGAATCTTGCGATCAAAGAATTTGCAGGCTCATGACCAAAGAACTTGCAGGCTCACGATCAAAGAATAAAAAATGTTAAAACTCAATTTTTACACATAAATACATGAAACCATAGCCATGACTCCATAGAACGAAGCGCCCTGAGAAAAACCCATCCTAGTTTGTCTTTATAAGTCACCCCTGAGCTGAGAAATTAGATTTTTTTAATCTGGCCATCTAGTTGCGCTCTCACAATCAAAGAATTTGCAGCCTAGGCCAGCCTGGTGGCACTGAGGGTTGAGGCACTGGACGCCACACCTTGCTCCACGCCAGCGACCTGAGTTCGGTGACGGAATCAGGTCGTCAGGGGTTGGCTGGGGGAAGAGAGAGACTGAGCGCCTGATGGCTGCTCTCTCTCTGGGGAGGGTTGCCAGCTGATCCCGCCGCAATACTGCCACCTCCTGGAGCACCTAGTAGTGGCAGTGTGGTCAGGGAAGCTACCGAAATGGGAGGGGTCGACATCGGCCGAGGGCCTTGAGCAGTGGCGCGTCTCAGCATGCCACCATTTCACTGGCCCTTCCTGAGTGCGGACGCCGGCAGGGGAGGAACAGAACTTGGAAAAACCCTTGCCCTGATCTAGGCAATGAGCCTCAGTGTTGGTTCCAGGGCAGCAGCAAAACAGACATCACTGTTCGCGCTGCCACCAATGCTCGGGGGAGATTAGGGGATTTCCGCCACCCCTGGGTAATCCGAGGCCCTGAAGGTACGAGAGAAGCGTTAGCACTCTAGAGGCAGACTCCTTGGAACTGCTAATTGGGATCAATGAGGGGAGCTCTGAAAGAGGGAGCTGTGGCAGAAGTAGGAGGATAAAGATGATAGTAATAAAAAAAAAAAATTTGCAGGCTCGTGATCAAAGAATTTACAGGCTCGTGATCAAACCCCTTCCTAGCTTGTCTTTATAAGTCACCCCGGGCTGAGAAATTAGATTTTTTAATCTGGCCATCTAGTCGCGCCCTCACGGTCAAAGTATCTCGCAATCAAAGAATTTACAGGCTCACGATCAACGAATAAAAAATGTTAACACTCAATTTTTACACACAAATACATGAAACCACAGCCATGACTCGACAGAACGAAGCCCCCTGAACAAATCCTAGTATGTCTTTATAAATCAGCCCTGGGCTGAGAAATTAGATCAAAGATCGTTAGTGAGCTGCAATCAAATAATTAAAAACTTTAAAACTCTGTTTTCTGACATTTTTACAAGAAACCACAGGCATGGCTCGACAGAGGGAAACCCCCTGAGCAAAACCCAACACAGTTTTACTTCAGAAGTCACCCCTGAGCCAAGATATTTGTTTTTTTCCGACCGCAAAATGAAAACAAGATGGCAGCCATTCAGATTAAAGAACTCCTTGCGATCAAAGATTCTCTGATCATGAGCCTGCAAATTCTTTGATCGTGAGGAGGGACCAGATGGCCAAAACCCATTCTTCTTTCGCAAAATAACCATATAAATTTTCCAATAGACTTATAATGGGATCTGAAAATTTTAATAACTTTTGAATGGTGGGGCATGGCCAGCTGTCTAGCCGATCGGACGCAATCCCAGAGAGCTCCCGTTACAGCACTTATAATTGATTACATTTAGAAAGACTAAACGAGTACTCCAACCACTTTAACAACTTTATTGGACTCCTGGTGTTTTGTGGATCTTGGCTGTACTAAAAGTTGACCAAATGGGGAAGAAAAACACAGAATCGAAAGCTAGCTTCTTTACCCCATGTGGCGGGGCCTCTAGACCCCTATCTGCTTCTGTAAACCTCCCGACAACCGAAGCAACGAGTGGAGAGACTGGCCCGGCTACCCTGAAGTCCATGCAATTGGCAGTACTGAATCCAACCAGAACCATTCAGCAGATGGACGAAAAAATGGACGGGTATAATTCCCGACTGTTACAAGTTGAGCAGAAACTGGATGGCCTTACAGAGACAGCACACGACGCTGAAAAATCTTCTGAGCGGGCCCAAGCTACCGCCGCTACCTGTGTAAAGGAACAGAATCTGCTCCGTTCCCGACTGGAGCACCTTGAAAACATCACTCGTGCTGCCAATGTCAGAATTCTAGGGTTACCCGAAGGCAAAGAAGGAAACGACCTGCATAAATACTTAAGTTCTTGGCTACTGGAAACCCTTGGGCTGGAATTAGGAGATCAAATCGTATGAGCTTACAGGATTAATGTCCGGAGACAGAGGTCCTTGGAAGGGGCCAGAACCGTAATGCTGATCACCACATCTGTGCTAGTGAGGGACCGTATCCTCCGAGTAGTTCGGCAGCAATGAAAGGTCGAGGTGGAAGGCTCGAAAATATTATTTTTTCCAGACCTCTCTTATTCCACGCGTATGAAAAGTATGGCTTTCAACGGGATTAGGAGGCGCCTTAGGGCCTTGGAAGTTCCCAATAATTTGTTGATGACGGCCCGACTCCACGTCATGGTTGGGAAGAAGGCCTACATATATACCGAGCCTAAAGAGGCTATGAAGCTACTCGAAAAGCTTGAAGTCGAGAGGGCTGTTCAGGAGGGAGACTTTTCTTCAGAATCCGAAGCAGAGGACACTTGAATTGAAGCAGAACTGGCTAAGTCCATCTATATTTTGTTTAAATTAATATAAAGGAACAAGGGAGCCTTTTTGTGTGGTTGAAGATAGACCTTTCACTTAAAGGGCGTAATTACTTATAAAAGTTAATTGAGCAGGACATATTAAGACTCCTGCTTTATTTTCTTTCCTTAAAGTTGAACTTCTTGAGTTGACCTGATAAAGCTCATACTAAATAATTAAGCTGGATAGACCCTGGAAATTTTTTGATAGCAATATAAATAATTGTCTTGAATATCCTTTTTAAAGTGCTGTGGGAGTATACTAGGAAGTAATATAGGTTCATAGGTTTCTTCAGAGCATAGAAGACATGCGTCCATATAGCTCGCTGATTTATTAATAGTACCCGCTAACACCTTTACTAATCAAGTAAGAATCCAACCTATTTTTAAAGGTATTCATAGTAGGACTTGACACTACTTCACCTGGTAGTGAATTCCAAATTCCTGTTATTCTTATGTTAAACCAATTTCCCCTTTTTTTGGTGTTATATTTATCTTTATACAGTTGGTAGGAATGAGACCTAGTATCGTAAGTTTGTTTTTCAATATTTATATCCAGTTGTTCCCGTGGTTGCTCATCACTGAGTGCTCTATATATCTGACACATGTCCCTGCGTAGTCTACGGTACTCCAAGGAAAACAATCCAAGTTTTTCCAATCTCTGATCATATTCCAAACCCTGAACCTCCTTCATGCCTTTTGTTGCCCTTCTCTGCACCCTCTCCAGGGCAGCTACGTCCCTCCTACAGCCTGGTGCCCAAAACTGGGCACAATACTCCATATGTGGGCCTTTTCAGTGGGGTGTACAGTGGCAACAACACTGTCTTCTCATGACTTGTGATGTGTTTGCGTATGCAGCGTTGAATACCGCTGTTTCCTTATCGCCGTGTATTGTTGACCAAATTTTAATTCATTATCTACCATTACTCTAAATCCTTTTCATCCTGTACAATCCTTAATTCCTTATTGGCTAGTTTATATTTAAAATGTAAATTATTTCTGTAAGTGCATAACAACACACTTTTCTATATTGAATGATGAGCCCCTTATTGTTTGCCCATTCTTCAATTCTGTAAGTGCTGTCTGCAACATAGTGGCTTCATTTTATATTGTTGACTGAGTATCCCAGCCGTGTGTAGTCCGCAAACTTTGCTAGCCATACTTCATTACTAACATTCATATTAGAAATGTATATATTAAAAAGGCACGGTCCCAACACCGAACCCTGCGGAATTCCACTTGACACCTCAGCCCACTCAGAGCATACTCCCCTCACACATACCCTCTGCCTTCCATCTCCCCACCATGACTCCACCCAAGAAAAGAATTTTTCCTGTACTCCAATTTCCCTGAGAGGTCCTATTAATTCAACATGCAGCACCTTGTCAAATGCCTTTGCAAAGTTGAGGTAAACAACATTAATATTAATATTGGAGCCTTCTAAAGTTAAGAGTTATTTACCAATTAAAAGGCATACTAGCCTGGTCTTTGTTCTTCTAGTTAAATATGTTAAGTGCTATTTCGATGTTAAGAGCACTGATAGCTCATGGCCATCTGATATGTAGAAACTGTTGAACTAGTTAGCTAATAACTACATGGAATTCCCCCTCTGAACTTGTACCAAATGTTACAGTGGTTCACAAATTCGAATGTCTTTTTAATGATGCTTGCCTTACGGAGTATAACACTGTACAGTTTCCAATAGTGTAATGTACATGCATAAACTCTATAAATAAAAAGTAAAAAAAAAAAAAACTTTAATATTTTTTCACCAAACAAAAAGCAGCATGTTCCAAGACCCAAGATCCTGCAACGTTCCAAGCTGCAGAGCAGCACGCCACACAACAGTCGCGCAGCACCACAAACAAAATCTGAAAAATTGCACACATAACTGGCGAAAAGTGCATTTTTCAGCGTCTTGGTGCGCAAAAATCTTAAGTCCGACCTAAACAAAATTTGGCAAATCAAGAGATCTACCATGCCCCACAGCGCATACCTAATGTCATGCAAATCCGTTGAATGGGTTCAAAGTTATTAACGTGCAAAATCTTGAGTTTAACATAGAAGTGGCTTCATAACCCCTAAATATAGGGGCATGACCATGCCCCTATAATATATAAGTGTGTGTACATATATTTATACAATAAGGGTGAGCATGTAACCTTGACAATAAAAACAAGTATTCTCACTGCAGTGGAATATCTCTGTGATGACACAGACACTGTGGGTTTATTTCCTGATAAACCCACAGTGTCTACATCACCAGCAAATATACTTACAATGGTGATGTCTGGAGTCAGACTATCTACACTGCAGCCTGCATTTAATAGCTTCACAGTTTCTCTTTCTCACTGAATCCTGCAACTAACTCAATTAGCATTGTAACAGACAATCACCTGTGTTCCATTGTTATTCTGACAATCCTAGCACACTGTTGTGCTGCTCTAATCTTCAAACCAGCCTCTTCATAAACCAGTTTCTCTTTCTGAGTACTGACTGCAACAGTTTCTCTGTCTCAATGAAGCCTGCAACTTACTGAATAAAAAGTCTGTTTCTCACTCCTAGCTGCAGGTTATGTTTAATTATGTTCAAGTTCAAGTTTATTGCAGGAAAACTCCATTGAGCAAGCTCATTCACAAGGAGGTCCTGTGACATAAACACTTAAAGTACAAACATAGATAGGTAATAACAGTATATACATGAAATGCACGTTACATGATACAGGCTGGATACACATACAAGGGTACCACATAGGGTGACCGCAGGTGGTAAACATTAATATGAGACAGGGAAGCGACTTACAGGTTGCATACTGATAAATGAAACATGATGACTGGTGTGTACAATACATATATTTTGGCAGCTAGATCAAACAACAGACTACAACTGATATGGGGGGGAGGAGTGATTTGATAGAGTAGCAGTGGAGCGTAAGCATAGATAAAGCCAGGAGTAGAAGGGGAAGGGAAAGCAGTTAATATGACAAAGCAATTATACCTTACCAGTGGATAAATATGGCACACATGGGGGAAGGAACAGACTTAATGACAGTTACAGGTGTCTTTTATTTTGGCTGAACGTAGCGATTTGTAGAAGTTTATTGTTGTTTTATTGTTTATTGTTCTAGGAATTACTACCTTTGAGCCAGAGGCTCTTTTACAAAGGTTCCACGTCAATTAGGTACAGTACAAAAGGTTACATAGATAACACAACAATTTGTGTTGTGTCAAGAGCAAGAAAACATATACAAATACATATCAAATCATTTGTGCAAAAGGACATGAGATATCAATAATCACATTATTATTACAAGAAAGAGGTCATGCCAGATTAGGAGAAACAAATAGGGAAAAAGTCCAGAACAAAGAGGGTAAGTGAAAAGTGTGGGGAGCAGACAATAGCAGGAGAAAAGGTTTCCCAAACATGTTGTTTATTGAAACTGTGCTAGTTAGTTTCAGTACGGTTTGTAATTGGTTCCAAATGGAGGGAAGGGCATATGCAATAGCACGTTTACCAAAGGAGGTCCGCGTCCTTGGTATGTCAAGCATAATAAAGTCAGATTTTCTTAACGAGTATGCACTATGTGAGATACTAATAAGGGAAGAGAGATAGCTTGGCAATTTCTGCAGGAGCAGTTTAAGAGTCCATAACCCAGCATGGTGCAGGCGTCTAGTAGTAAGGGATGTCCAACCATCAGCTGCATATAAGTCACAGTGGTGCGAATGGTAAGGGGAGTTGGTAATGAACCGTAACGCACGGTGATAAAGGATGTCCAGTTTACTTAGATTTGCAAGAATGGTGGAGGAATAGATTACATCGCCATGGTCGAGTAGGGGGAGAAAAGTGGCCTGTACAAGCTTGTTTCGAGTTTCAAGGGGGAAAAGGGACCTATTTCTGTAGAAGAAACCTAATCTTGCTTTTAACCTTCTAGAGACATCTTCGACGTGGTCATTGAAAGATAATTTATTGTCGATCCAGATACCCAGATATTTAAATTTGGTTACAACTTCCAGAGGCTCGTTTAGCGTGGTGACAATGAAGTCTTGGGCAAGGGTACTGGGGGCGCCTGTGACAGCACTGCAGGAGAATATCATTGCTTTAATCTTCTTAGCATTGAGCAGAAGCTTTGCCTTTATTAGATTATGCTCAAGTTGTGCAAAGTCCGCTTGAAGCACTCCCTTGACTTCAGATAACGATGAGCCAGAAGTATACAACACAGTATCATCTGCAAAAAAGTGCAGATTGGACGTAGATATGTTAGCATCTAAGTCATTAATGTACAAAGAAAACAAGATAGGGCCTAAGATGGATCCTTGGGGGACTCCTCTTGCAACTGGCAAGGCAGCAAAAAAAAGCCTTCTGCCTTTACTTTTTGGAATCTTCCAGTTAGGTAGCTAGAGAACCACTGGGTGGTATGATATGTGGCACCTAACTTTGCAAGGCAATTGACTAATAGTTTGTGATCAACAGTATCAAAAGCTTTGCTGAGGTCCAAAAAGACTGCGCCAGTTACCTTCTTAGCATCTATAGCAGAGATCCAATCATTGGTTACTTTTGCTAGTGCAGTGATTGTGCTATGATTAGCCTGGAAGCCGGATTGAGCTGGGTTAATGAGAGAGAAGGTTTCCAAGTGAGATTTTAACTGAATATGGATCAGTTTTTCGAGAACTTTAGAAAGGATAAGCAATATGGAGATAGGCCTATAGTTGTTTACATCGCATGGGTCATCAGATTTAAATAGAGGGAAGATATGTGCTGATTTCCAGCAGGACGGCACAGTAGCAGATGTAATGGAAAGATTGAAGATGTGGAGAATTGGGGCAATGAGATGGGCGTAGCCTGACCTTAGGAAAAAGGGTTCCAAGCCATCGCCCTCGGCTTTTTGGTGTCTAAGTTAAGAAGAGAATCTTCTACTTCTTTATAAGTTATCTCGCAGTTGGAAGGGGCTGGGTGCAGGACTAGATGTAGGGAGGGTATGCTGGCTCACCGCAGCACCAGCATAAGGTGACGAGTCAAAAGCTAATCCAGCTGTGGCAAAGTGGGAGTTAAGTTCCTCCAGGATTAGGGACTTGTTTTCCACAATCTTGCCACTTGCAACTATCTTTGTTGGGACAGAGGGGGCCATGGGCCGTCCTTCTATAGCTTTGATAGTCTTCCATATTTTATGAGGGTTACCTTTAGCTTGTTCAAGAGCAGAAATATAATAGTTAGCTTTAGCAGAGCAAAGTTTTTTCACACAGTTATTCCTGGCTGTTCTAAAGAACTGCCAATCCGAAGATTCTTTGGAATGTCTAGCTTTAGCCCAGAGCTTATCTCGAGCTATAAGGGCTGCCTTGAGATCCGAGGTGAACCAGAGGTTGGAATTGTTCCGTACCCTTACTTTGATGAAAGGGGCATGCTTATTTATTATTGTAGTGAGTTTGTCATTAAGGATGTAAGCTGCCTTGATGACATCTTTGGCTAGGTAGAGATCTTGCCATCTGATCATGCTCAGGTCAGATAGGAAGTTTACTGCACTGAATTTGCGAAAGGATCTTTTTGTTATAAAGATGGGTTGCGGCTGGGCCTTAATTTGAGATCTTATGCAAGCAACAATTCCATGATCGCTCGTTGTGAAACACTGCCGAATGAGATATTCTGTGTGGATGGGTGGTTAGTACCACATCTAGATGTAACTGTTGGCAGTATTTAGAGTGTTGTTCCTAGTGGGTTCACTGACTAATTGCCCAAGACCTAGCTCGTCACAAAGGGATTTGAGGCCGTGTGATTTAGGTGACAGCCAGTCCATATTTAGATCTCCTAGAAATATTGTTTAGTTTTTGCATCTACGAACATGGATTTCAAAAGATTAAGGACTCCATCACCACCAGACGGGGGTCTATAGCCACCTAGGATAGTGATACATTCTGAGGAGGGGAGATGAAGGCTCAGCGAACTAACTCAAATTCCTTGGCTAGAGATTTGCAACTAATACTGGTGACCGAGTACTTAGATTTGGCGAGATAACCACACCCCGCCTCTAGACTCTCTATCTGCTCTAAATAAATTGTAGCCCTGCAGTGATATTTGTTGATCAGTGTTAGTCTTTTTTAACCCGACTCAGTAATTATGATAAGGTCAGGTTAACGTGTGCAGCCCAGGCTTGCAGCTGTACAAGTTTTTAGGCAGGCTTAAATGCTGACCATCATCATTTTGAGATCTGTAGCCCTCAGCAAAATCGATAGGTAAGTTGTAGGGGGCCAGGGTTGAGCTCCACATTTCCTGAGCAGAGAAGAAGCAGAAGTATAACTTTCTTTAAGGAGCTTATAAGAATGGAGACTGCTTTTTTATTTCTTCGCAGTAACCCATATCGTGCTGCGCAAGAGGCGGCACCACTGTAATGACAGTTTATCGTGATCAATGTAAGTGCTCGAACAGACATAGGTGAGGACAGTAGCAAGGGGGTGTAGGCTAACCGGGGGGAATAGGCTAAAAGGGGAGAGGAGAATGACATAGTGTCTGCACGGGTAGACCGTTATAACATTAGGTATTGATAAGGTACATTGGAGAACTGAATTGCATTGAGGTACTTCGAATTGCACTGTATTGCTGAGAACTCTGCACCTTAAGAGCAATAAAAACACAATAAGGAGAGCCATGGTCCCAGATTGAGCGGTCTCATGATTTGTATTAGTGCAATATTTTCTAGGCAAGTAATTTTCCCACCTAGGTACTCACTTAAAACCTAGATGAGAAAATACAGCAGAAAGGGGAACAAGGAGAGCAGGAGCAGCTTAGCTAGTGGCGGGGCTCAAGAGATATTCACACAGGGCAGTCTTATTGGCCACACTTAGATACCAATCATAGGTTGGCAGCAGTCGAAACTAGGCCAATGAAGCAGTAATATGATACAGGAGGCGGATCATGAGTGTATTTAAAGGAGGCCTGGGCCTATCATTGCAAATCACATGCACCTGTTCCTCATACTATCTAACACTCCCAGCCTATTCAGAAACACTTACACACACACTCAGACCACACACAAACAGTGCTGTCAGTATAGCCTAGAGGTTAGAGTAACAAGCAATGAACCAACTCCAACATCCAGCAGCCCAGACCAGTGTTTAATTCTCACAAATTCCATTTCAATACTGTGTGACTCTGAACAAATCACTTAACTGCCCAGTGCTCCCAGGTCCCCTCCACCAAAAAAAAAAAAAAACTTACCCAATTACCAAAATAAAGTAAACAGGGAAAGAACACAGAAAAAAATTTTCCTAAAATGTACTAACCCTACTGTATAAATTGCACACATGATGTGTGATTTGTGGAATATGGTAAACATTTGCACTCGTGCAGAGTGAACTGCAATAATATCACTCATGCCTTCGGCACTCGTGATATTATCACAGTTCACTCTGCACTCATGCAAATATTTGCCATATTCCACAGTCGCCATCTTTGTATCTCTATATATATATATATATATATATATATATATATAAATATCCCATGGCGAGTCTCCAGTCCTCATTATTTTGAAGAGGTCACTAGTTAGCGAATTCAGATTAAGGCTTTTGACTCTGCGCTTGGTTAGGGGGCATGTTTGTCGAACAGCTTCATAAAGTCAGCTATGAGGAAATCCAGTGCACAAGTGACATCAAGGAATGCATCCATGAAAGACCAGTCTGTATGTATGAGGTTAGATAAGAATCAATGGGGGCTGAAACCTCTGTAGCTGCGTTTAAATATTTGTTTTGGGAAACGGTTCTGCACAGCACTATTATGCCAAAGGCAGTAGATAGTGGAGTGGTTGCTAATTGAGACTGGCAAATGGTCAGACATCCTGACCCTGTTGGGGTTACAGACTAGTGTCCAGTCAGTGAGGGAGTGTTTCTCTGATTTAATGTTTAACCTAGTGAGGATCTGCTAGAGGTTAATACTATCCAGGATGTCTCTGTATACCATAGTATTAGATAACCCAATTAAGTTAAAAATCACCCAGCCCTATTATCTCGGTGTGGCCAATGGAAGATGCCATGTGTACCACATCTCTGAGACCCTCAGTGCCTCTTTAAGGTGGCTTGCACACATAGTATACATTCAGGTTTTGTTTTTTTGTTAGTTTCTGTTTATGCCCCTGATCACCACCTCTCCTTCCATCACAGGAAATCCAGGCACCCTCCAATCCCCCTGCTTCTCACAGCCACAGTCACCTACCTCCACAGAGCCTTGTTTTTTACTCCCCCCCCCACCATGGGGTCGGGGTTGGGAGGACAACCCTGGACTTCTTGTCTTGTCGGGCAGTGCTATGCTGGAGAGGCGGGGACCCGAATATACCAAGGCCATCATCCCTGAGGTGCTGGGGTTGTGTCTTTTTCCCTGGTTTTCAGCACCTGGGATGTCAGATGCAACAACATTAAAACATGCCTCTGTACACTATGTGTGCATCCGCATGCGGATGTCCGTGATGTCCTTCCTTCCCTTTCCAGCTGCACTGTCACCCAGGTGGCAGTACTGTAGCAGTGAATGGAGCCCTCCCTCCCCCGAAGAAAGCGTCCTTTGAGATACTCAATCCTCCTTCCACTCGCCTGCTGCTCATGACCCAAGCATGTTACCAAACTCAGGGTTTCTGGCATCGTGAGCGGTAGCGCTACTGCTGCACCAACGAGCTGGTGAACATTCTGTTTTTTTTATGTCTAGATTCTGCTGTAGTACTAGCTATTTGCAGTCAGTTGAGAGTACATAGCTGGGGGTGAGAACCGTAGTGTCCAGGTTTCACTTAACACAGAATAAAAACCTCCCACCCCTTTTCCCCACTTCGTCTTCGCAGTGAGTTGTGCAGTTTGGCAGTGCGAACACAGTGCTACTGATGCACGTTTCTCAGATAATGATGGTAGCAGCAGTAGTAGTAGTATTTGTTATTTATAAAGCACCCATTCCCAGGGGCTATGGGCACTGCACAAGACATAACACAGTTAAAACACTGCAAAAATAAAAAAAATAAAGAAAATCTTAAAATAAATATAAAAAAATTCACAGTGCAATACGTAAGCAATAAGACATGACAGGGTGTGCATGGAACATATTTTACTGCACGGCCAGGGGCGTAATAAGGCACAAGGCCCTGGAGTGTCTTATTGCACTTATAAAATGGGATCCAAGTTTTTAGTTTGTACTGTTAAGAAAATCATGCTTATATGTTAAAAATTAATTTTATTCTGCAAATCAATGATAAAATAGTCCTTCCACATATACTGTTTTAATATTGATAAGCTTATTTGCATCTTAGTGTTTACTAAAATAGTAGATATTTAATGAGGAACAGTGGTAGCAGAGGTCCCGTCTGAAGGCAGCATGTTATCATTGCAGGACCGGGGGATTTGGGAAGTATAGCTCCGCGTGATGCTTGTTTTACGAAAGCAGTCTGTGGCCAGCCGCCGTTGGCCAGTGCGGCGCAGCAAATGAATATACAGCAGAAAGACTGAGAGTAAAAGTACAGCCGCAGTAGACAATGCGTGTCTGAGAACACAGCAAAAGGAAATCAAGGGAGTTGAATGTTTGGTGATAGTGGAGCGAGTCGGACCACCCGATCTTGTGTAGTGTAAACGCTACTTGAATCGCACATCGTGCAACATGTAAGCGTTATGCTACGCAACTCGCGAGGTGAAGAGAGGTCGTCAAGCAAGCTAATGTTGTCAAGAGTCATGTGGCAACATTTTCGATAATCAGAGGGCTATGCCCCCACGCACCCCCTTTTTCTTCACATAATACAAGTCACTTCACATCAAACCTATAATTGTTAAAAACAAGAAACTGGCCAACTGACAATGCAGCACAAAAGATGATGAAAAGCTCAGATGTGTTTTTTTTTTGATCATTTTACAACTTAGCTTCTTAGCATGATCAAGATTGTGTAAAGTTTACGTTGTGACGTAGTTTAATACATCATTCTTGTGCAGTAACACTTGCACATTAAACGTATCACAATGAGTGGACCTACAACTCAACTATCTCCGAATGTTTTTGTAGGGGAGTGTGGCTATGGCCAACAATCATTTAGAACAGATACTGCTAGGAGCAACATGGAGGGGAGTCAGCCTCTGCTGCTCTATGAGCATGAACTGTCACGCCCCGTTGTAAACTACTGCAACAAACCAAGGTGTGGGACTGGACATGGTGACTCTCAGTGGCAGGTCTGTAGCAGAGTGGCACACTGTGCATATTCAGGTCCCTGCCTCCTTACCCACCCTTGCTCAACTGTCAGATTAGAAGTTTTTGTGAAGCTGAAGCAGTGAGTATTTTAGCGTTCTGTTTTAACCTCTCTGTTCAACGCTGCCACGTTCATTTGCTTTTTCTGCAGGGGATGCTGCTTTAAGTAAGGAAACAACAATGGCGGCATTTTCAAATGCCAACGTTCTAAAGCTTAATGATTTTAGCCTTTTTACTGCCGTCCTTTTTTTTAACCATGCATAGAACATATTTCATGCATGGTGAGCTCGATCTCTGATTGGCTGGTTTAACCTACCCATTTTATAAAGCAAGTTAAGGGAGACCATGGCAGTAAAACCCAGAATGGATTGGCCAATGCCAAAGGCCACCAGAAAGAAGAAATTCATGCCTGTCTTAAAGGCCTCAATCGAGGGGGCATCCCTGAGAAACTTAGGAAGCCAGTTCCATAGAACTGGACCTGTAAGTGCAAATGCTGTATCGCCAGACTTTATCCCCACAATGGGAACAGCTAGGAGGCCCACTTCAGAGGAGAGGTGGGCAAGAGGTCTGGTAGGGAGTCAAGAGATCACTCAGTTAATCATGAACCAGTCCATATAAGGCTTTGTAGGTCAGCAACCCGACCTCAAAGGTGATGCACCACTTCACTGGCAGCCAGTACAGTTCATGCAGGACCGGGGTTATATGACATAGTCTCGAAAGGCCAGTCAATAACCGGGTCACTACATTCTGCACCAGCTGCAGACATCATAGGACACCTCCACTCACCCCAAGAAATAGAGCGTTGCAATAGTCAAGCCTAGAAGTGACAAATGCAATTATCAGTGAGGGCAGGTCTTCAGGTGGGATCAAGGTCTTAATCCAGGCGATGTTTCTGAGATGGAAAAGCCATTCTGGACTACAGCCGACACCTGACCTTCAAGTGTCAACCTCCCATCCAGAATGACCCCCAGATTCTTATGTACTTTGTGTTTATTGTTTTGAGTGAAATATATACATAACCCCTCAAACAGGACAATAGTAATCACTTACAGTAAAACTGTGACATTTATAATTTCCCCCTGTATTCTTTTACAATAGGAGTGGGGGAGAGGGGTATCCAACAAAATAAAGTCCAGTAAAATGTTTAGTAATGCTAGCCCTCTCAATAGGTTTGGAATGTCCTTAATCAGATAAAATTACAGAGGAAAAGCAAAAGCACTACCTAAGGAATGATGTTAATCCATATAGACAGAAATGTTAAACAACAGAACATTTTTTGCTATTCATAACTTCTTGCAACTATAGATCATCAGAGGTATATCCCTATGTATGAATACCATAGCAGTACATAATCAAAGTAACCATTTTGAAATCTGCATTTAAACAGTAAACAATTTAACATTGCAATAAGACTTACACCAGCCTGGAACTGTATTATTAGTGTCCCCCTCAATGTAGAAGAGCAGAGAGAAAAATATAAAAGCTGTATCAAAAGTATAACCTCTCGATAGATCCGCATGACCAGTGGATAGATCTAATCCCCCAACTTTCAATCAGAATCTCCGCTAGACTTACTGTGGGGATGAGGAGACCCAAAGACCAGTCTAAATAGGCCCCCAGTCGCTCCAGCAGTTCCAACTGTTTAAACCCACGCTGGTAATGCAAGCTGGTTCGCACAGCTAAAGGAAGCCATCCAAAAGTTAAACAGTTCAGTCATGCTGGCTCCCCAGGACGATAGAGCAAACAAAGCAGTAATGAAAATACCAACTCCAAACTTGAAGCAAACAAGTTAGCTTTTTAATCCACGGATGTGGTAATTAACTTCACCACACCACACTGCCCCAGCACTTAAGCCCCTTGCCTTCCTCAGGGGGTGTGGCCATGGATACATACAGCTACATTTTATAGGGCAAAAGGCCCTGACAAAATTGCCATTTTTCCTTCATTGCCATCATTTAAAGAAACAGTAACAACTCTAAGTTACGTCTCCACATATCAGACTGAAAAACTTCCTTTTAAACTAAACCACTTGAACAAAACGTTAAAAAAAATTTTAAACATAGAAAAAAGGAAATGCTTTTTTTATATGTTTATTACTCATCAATTCTTATTTCAAAACTGACAGCAATAACAGCTCATAAATCAATAGCTTATGAATTAAGTTACCCAAGGGTGTAAAGCAACATGAAGGTCTAATATCAATAAAAGCTCTTCCACATAAAGAAAATTTTTACAGTTCTTCATTGTTGCTTCAAAATTTCTGATTTAGGCTGCACAGCACTTCTAAAGGGAAAGACAAAAGGGTTGGGGGAATCTCTATTACAATGTATTTGAGACATTTCTATTTTCAAGGCCAGATCACTGTAAGAGAGCAACTTTCTCCCATATTTATTATTTAAGCATCCTTAAAGATAGGGCAGAATAAACAAAAAAGACAGATACATTAGATCAACCTGATAATGAGTACCTAAAATCAGTTCAGCTTCATTTCATGGAGCTAATAACAGATCCTTTGATATGTATAACATTCAGTACAATTCAACTACCATAAACAGATATGAATCAAACCAGGACAGATGGGGGCGCTGTGGAGCCCGAGCAAGATGGCAGCTTTCTAATAATGCTCCTCTAAATTGCTCAGTTACAAAGCTAAAAAAACTGAGTTTTTTGGTCTAAGTTTACAGATCTCTGAACAGTTACTGAAATTGGAAGTCCTCGGTCGCAAGATGGGAAACCCTCGAAAAGATCGCAATCACCCTGACGGAGCAAAAGCTAAAAGTGCTCCAGCCACTTCTGCCATGCGGTCTGGTTCTACCTTGCAGGCCCCAGATTCGGAGAACACAGGAGAGGAAACTCTACAATCGCTTGGATTAAAAATAAACCGTCTAATAGCCTCTGTCTCGAGTCTGGCAGACAAAATTGATGGTATTGCCAACAGGGTGACTAACTTAGAAACCTCCATGGACTTAGTATCTGTTGAATCAACTGAAGCTAAAAAACGTTCAGATGCAGCTATGGGAGTTATCACCTCAGTGCTGAAAGAAAATGGGCATCTTCAGATGAGGCTTGAGACCTCAGAAAACCAAACAAGGGCTTCTAGTATTCGACTATTGGGCATTCCGGAAGGAAGTGAAGGTGACCACTTGGTTTTATTCCTGCAAGAATGGTTAATACAGCAATTTGGGGAGGATGCCAGGGACCAGGTAAAGAACATACAGAAAGCCTATCGAATCACCAGACAGGGGAAGCCAGACAATTCGGAAGCCCCTCGAGCAGTCCTGGCAGTGACGGATGGCGTGGCTACAAGGGACTACCTTCTGGCCTTAGCTAGACAGCATAAGACTCTGTTGTGCGAGGGAGAGGCTATTCGAGTTTACCCAGACATTAGTTACACCACCAGACAAAGGCGCAAGTTGTTTGACGGCCCTAGAGCACTTCTAAGGGAGGCTGGGATCCAGCACAGTGTAATATTCCCGGCTCATTTACGGATTATCCACCAGGGTAAAATCTTTATTTTTTCAGACCCTAAAGATGCTAGCCGCTGGGTTCAGAAACAGGTGCCAAGAAGAAGGCGCTTGGGGAATCGGGATGAGCTTTCTTCCGATGATGACAAGACATGAAAAGGAACTTGGATTCCTAAACCTGAGATGAGACTGTACAGTATTCATTAAAATGTTTGTTTATTCTGTTCCCTTTTGAAAGAGTGCGTGAGTAAACGCGTATATTGCAATGAAGAACTTTAATTTTGAAAAATGTGCTACATTACCAGCACTATATTTCATAATGCAATTTCTAAATATAAGCAATCATTTGTATGGATTTTACTTTCTATAACGTTGACCATGTTAAACCTGTTATAATGTTGTACACAACGCTATGAGCTACCGGACATAATGTAATGGTACTGGAGTTGTAGCATTATCTATTTTGCATTTAGCACCATATGGTGCACTTAAAAGTGTTAAAGCATGGACAATAGTATCTCCTCTTTTGAGGAGAGAAGACACATGAACAGTAAGTAGAATGAATCGATTTAGTTTCTTCCATGCAGCTCATGGGCCTCTTAATACAGCCTAAAAAGTATCAAAGGACATATAAGGACTTTTCATATTGAGTAACCCCCACAGACATATCTTTTGCAGTAGATTAAGCTCATATATTGTATAATATGAGGAGTGGTGTCCTCAGTGCTTCTTCTTATTATCATTTGATATGTCTCTGCTGGAAATGTATAACTATGTGCTTATAATGAAACAATAAACATAAAGTATAAAAAAAAAAAACAGGACAGATTATTATATAATATACACAGCTTCAGTAAATGCTGGATTTCAAACAGGGTTTCAAATCCTAATAGTCAATCAAACCCCTTGGTTTCACTGTATCCAAGGCAAAAATCCAATAGCCTTCCCTTTCCAGGAGAAGGTTTTTCCTATCCCCACCCTTCAGGTGTTGTGCAACACGTTCTATGTCCATAAATCTTAGGCATTTGGGATTTGAATTATGTGCCTGAATATAATGTCTCCCTACTGGGTTGTCTATTCTTTTGTTCGCTATTGATCGAACATGTTCTTGCAATCTCTCCTTAAGCATTCTCACTGTTTTACCCACATAATAGATGTTGCAACTGCACCAGTCGCTCCAGTTGGCAGTCTTACATTATTAACTGGGGAAAAACAATAAGGAGCAAATTGTCCCTTAGTCCTCCTCTATAATCTCCTCCTCTAGCCCAGCATTGTCCTGCATCAGTGGGATCAGTAAACTGGCAGGATTTGCCCCCATAGGTAATCCTAAGTCGTGTTGGCAGTAGGAATGAGTGTACGACCCCCAGCGTCCTCAGCCTTTGTTGGATCCCATCAAATGTTTTCTGATGAGCGTGGGTCTGAAACGAACGGTCCGGAAAGAGTTTCACATCAAAGTCGTTCATGGCTGAGGTCGGCACACCGGCACAGTGGTAGGGCTACCGCTCACAGCACCAGCAACTCAGGTTCGGGAATGGACTCGGGCTGCTGGATGGTTGGCTGGGGGAGGAGGATTGAGCACCCAGAGGCCACTCTCCTCCACCGGGTGGGGTGGGAAGCATGTCCCGCTGCTCTACCTCCACCTGGGTGACCATGGGTGGAGGTGCAGCGGGACTGCAGAAAGAAGGGAGGGGGAACATTGGCTGGGGGCCGGAGCGCTTGTACATCTCGACATGCGCCACCCCTAGGCTTCCTTAGCATGCCTGTGGAAGGGGCCAGAAAAAAATGGAAAAAACCCTGTAGTGCTCCCTGTAGACAGAGCTCCAGGCCCTGATCCCAGTACCCCTGCCAGTGCCTGATGACAGCATCCCCCCGACGAAAGACAGACACGTCGGGATGGTAAGGGGGTCCTGTCCCACACCAGCCTAGGGGGTACAACCAAGGCTCCGAGGGGGGGGAGAGATGCACTGCCCCGGTGCCTGGCATGATGAGCAGGGACGCAGAAGGCCTCAAAGGAGTCTCCCGAAGAAAGGGAAGCAAGGCGGTGAGAAGAAGAATAAAAAAAAAAGTTGTTAATGGCTAATGGAGAGGCTACCCTTGCTACAGAAATTAATACATCTTAAACCTACACCCCAGTGGTCTGCAGGAGAAGGGTGCGAGGTAGGTTGGTGTTAGCAGGCTGCACTCTAGTTAACTCTGTAGGCCCATCGCAATGACCCCCAATCAAAGTCCTCAGGCACTGGAATCAAAGATTGCATCAATTCTTTTAGAAAGAGCAAAAGATTGAGGCCTTCAGCACCTTCTGGTACCCCGACCAGGTGAACATTTCCTGCTCATGCCTCATTCTCTAAGGCTTCATGCCTACCAAGCAGTTGGGTATTTTTCTGTGTTAGCGTGGCGACTGCTGCCTGAGTAGTAACTGATCATTTCTCACTTTTGGCCACAGTAGAGGAGAGTTTGGCAAGGGCAGCGTCGTGCTTCTCCAGGCGGGTTAAAGTTTTTTCCATCTTGGCATCTATCGACTTCATTGTGGCCAGCATTTTGTGCCAAGGAGGGGTACAGGGGGTTTCAGCTGTGCTTTTTTCCCCTCGAGGTCAGAGGATTCCATGGCCTTAGTGGTTTTCACCGCAGCATTTTTGGATGTTCCTGGTGCCAAATTTTTCTGCTTCCCCATCATAAATTTTATATTCACTGGTAGCTGTTAACTTTACCAATAAGGATTCTGTACTTATTTTTAGATTACTTCAGATTAAACTGCAAACATCAGCAATTTTGTAGAGCTGATATGTAGAGCAGTCATGGAAAGCATCCTATCAGGAGAACGTCTTTCTAGTGCCCCCCCAAACCCCCAGATTCTTGAACTTTGCAGAGGCCACCAACCCAAAGGAACCTAGCTGAAGGCCAGTTCCCAAATCAGTGGCCTCTCAATCGAGGGGGCATCCCTAAGAAACCTGGGAAGCCTGTTTCACAGGACTGAGCCTGCAAGTGCAAATGCTCTATCACCAGAAGACTTTAGCCCTGCAATGGGAACAGTTAGAAGGCCCACCTTGGGGGGGGGGCAAAAGGTCTTGTAGGGAGTCAAGAGATCGCTCAGTTAATCACGGCCCAGTCCATATAAGGCCTTGTAGGTCAGCAACCCAACCTTGAAGGTGATGCACCACTTCACTGGCAGCCAGTACAGTTCATGCAGGACCAGGGTTATATGACACGGTCTTGAACGCCACAGTCGCTAACTGGGCCGCTGCATTCTGCACCAGCTGCAGATATCGTAGGACACCTCCACTCATCCCAAGGAATAGAGAGTTCCAATAGTCGAGCCTGGAAGTGACAAATGCGTGTACCAGTGAGGATAGATCTTCAGGTGGGATCAACGTCTTAATCCAGGTGATGTTTCTTAGATGGAAAAAGCCATTGTGGACTACAGTCAACACCTGACTTTCAAGTGTCAGCCTCTCATCCAGTATGACCCCTAGATTCTTGTACTTTGCAGAAGCCACCAACCCTAAGGAACCTAGCTGAAAGCCAGTCCCCATATCAGTGGCCCCTCAATCGAGGGGGCATCCCTAAGAAACCTGGGAAGCCTGTTCCACAGGACTGGGTCTGCAAGTGCAAATGCTCTATCCCCAGAAGACTTTAGCCCCACAACAGGAAAAGCTAGGAAGCCCATCTCAAAGGAGAGGATGGGGGGGGGGCGGCAAGTGGTCTGGTAGGGAGTCAAGAGATCACTCAGTTAATCATGACTCAGTCGATATAGGGCCTTGTAAGTCAGCAATCCGACTTTGAAGGTGATGCACCACTTCACCAGCAGCCAGTACAGTTCATGCTGGACCGGAGTTATATGACATAGTCTCGAAACGCCAGTCAGTAACCAGGCCACTGCATTCTACACCGGCTGCAGATATCGTAAGACACCTCCACTCACCCCAAGGAATATAGCATTAAAACAGTCGAGCCTGGAAGTGACAAATGCATGCACCAGTGAGGGCAGGTCTTCAGGTGGGATCAAAGTCCAGGCGATGTTTCTGAGATGGAAAAAGCCATTCTGGACTACAGTCGACACCTGACCTTCAAGTGTCAACCTCTCATTCAGAATGACCCCCAGATTCTTGAACTTTGCAGAGGCCACCAACCCCAAGGAACCTAGCAGAAGGTCAGTCTCCATATCAGTGGCCCCTACACCCCACCTTTGACCAGGTCCAATTAATAGTATCTCCATTTTGTCCAGGTTCAGTCTCAACTAGCTTGGAGACATCCTGTTATGTATCTCGACCAGGCACAAATTCAGCACCTCAACAGCATCTGGCATTCCAGGTGCAAAGGACAGCAACAGATGGGTATCATCAGCACAGCAATGAAAACCCAGATCGTACTGTCTCATGGTCCTTCCCAAGGGCAGCACGTACACCACAAACAACATGGGAGAGAGGATTAACCCCTGAGGTACAGAACAGGGGCCTCACGAGTGAGGAGAAACTCACCATAACCACCCTCTGCATCCTGCCTCTAAGGTAGTACTCAAACCAGCAGATGACTGTGCTGGCAGGTCCATGGTACTCCCTGAGGTGATCCAACAATAACCTACAGCCCACGGTGTCAACGGCTGATGAGAGATCGAGGACAAGGATTTACCGCTCTCCTCCATCTCTTCCCCTGAGAAGATCACTATGCACCCTGACTACTTCTGTTTTGGTGCTGTGCCTAGACCTAAATCTGGACTGCAGAGATAGCTAGTACATGTGCTTTGTGCATCAAGATAAGGGCCTTGAGGTCAACCAGTTTTGGTACTAAGCTACGCACACTGATGCATCTACCTAAGGTGTCTAGGGCCTAGCCAAATATTGCTGTTGACTAAGGATGTGTCTGCTTCGCGGCAAGGTTGCTTCTGATGTCATCAAAGTTGGTTAGCAGAAGAACGATCTTGCAAACATGGGTTACCATAGCTGTAGGTAAGAAAGTACTGGGATTTATGTCCCAGCTGGCATAGATGCCTTTTTGGTATCTGTCCAGGAAAAAGGCAGCAGAGCTTGTTAGGGACAATTTGATACATATATTTTGCATTGTGGGACTGTTGATTATTGTCAGGTTAGTTCCTAGCACAAGGGATAAGTAATCGAGAATTAAGAATAACATGCAGTGAATTAGACCACAACACAGACCCTTAGAAGCCATGGTTTAGCACACTCAAGGGGACAGGGGAGTTACTGTGCATGGTTATAGGGCCAGCACTGATTTGTGCAAATGATGAAGGGACTTCAAGACAGAGTGAGTCTGTTATGGCCCGTAGCAGAAGCTGCCTAGTATAAGGGAAATGCAAGGCATAGCCTGGGCAGCAGGGACAACTGGGTGATCAGAGCAGAATCAGACTACTAGGACAGAATAAACTTACAATAGGACTAGAGCAATGATTACTACCCACCTAATTAAATGAAATGAAGACAAATCCCAAGAGAAGGAGTGGTGTTGGCAATAAGTATGTATGCAGGCCCTTGGTAATGAGTAGTCAGGGCCCTGGTGTTATGCTATCAAATGTAAGTTGCAAATCTATTGCAAACCCCAGATAAGGATACTTTCAAGACCCAGGTGCTACTATACATGTCTATGGATGATCCTAATATAACCTAATGCTAGATGGAAAGTTTAATATTCAGTAGTAATAAAGATGATTATTGTGGTATAGGAGTTTATGAAATCTCAAACAAGTATAAAAACAAATGTAGAAGGAAAAAAAATCATAAGAGAAAGGCTCTCAAACACAGCTCAGGCACTGCACTGGGTAAGGAAAAATGGTTACTTATTGCTTGGCCTGTTTGACCTCAAGACTGATCCTTGAATAATCATGATTTTAGAAAGTGTTCCTTCTCAGACATCTATTACAGCAACTGAAATTTGAAACAACAAATACTTGTAGAGCCAGCATCCTTTCAGCAGCTTTAAATAACATTTTACAATATGACTTTCAGCTTTCTTTTGGTGGTGTCTACATTAAAATGTTCTTCTTCCTTTGTCTTCAAATGTAGGTGCTGATGGGAGTGTTCCATTTGGGGTTTGTATCCATCTACCTGTCTGAACCAATGTTGGATGGGTTTGCCACTGGTGCCTCATTAACAATCTTAACAGTGCAAGTCAAGTACCTTCTGGGAATAAAACTTCCACGCAGCCAAGGATCTGGTACACTTGTAGTGACGTGGGTTAATATTTTCAAGAACATTCACAAAACCAATTTCTGTGATGTAATCACCAGTGCCATTTGCATTGGTGTGCTAGTTGCTGCTAAAGAGCTAGGGGAACGCTACAAACACAGGCTGAAGATTCCCCTGCCAACAGAGTTAGTAGTTGTCATTGTGGCGACACTAGTATCCCACTTTGCGAATCTCAATGAAGTTTATGGATCTAGTGTCGCTGGTATGATTCCAACTGGATTTATTCCTCCAAAAATACCAGATTTGGGGCTGATGTACCGAGTAGCCTTAGATGCTGTGCCACTTGCAGTCATTGGCTTTGCCTTTACAGTTTCACTGTCAGAAATGTTTGCAAAGAAACATGGCTACACTGTCAGGGCCAACCAAGAGATGTTTGCCATAGGATTCTGTAATATAATCCCATCCTTTTTCCACTCCTTTGCAACCTGTGCAGCACTGGCTAAATCCCTTGTTAAGGAATCCACAGGATGCCAGACACAGTTATCCAGTGTTATTAGTGCTTTGGTGGTATTATTGGTACTGCTTTTCTTTGCACCTTTGTTTTACTCTCTGCAAAAATGCATCCTAGCTTGTATTATAATAGTAAGTTTAAGGGGAGCCCTCAGAAAGTTCCATGATCTGCCAAAGCGATGGCAGGTCAGCAAAATAGACACACTGATATGGTGCATTACCATGCTGTCATCTGCCTTAATCAGCACTGAAATGGGACTCTTAGTAGGTGTTATTTTTTCAATAATGTGCGTTATTGCTCGTACGCAGCTTCCTCGCATCGCCATCTTAGGTCGAATCCCAAATTATGCCTTTTATGAGGATGACACAGAATATGAAAATCTTTCTCCTGTACCAGGGATCAAGATATTTCGTTTTGAGGCACCCCTTTATTATGCCAATAAAGATTTTTTCCAGAAGTCCATCTACAAAATGTCAGGGCTGGACCCTGTACTGGAACTCGCCAAGCGAAACAAAGCAGAAAGGGAAGAAAAAAAAAGGGCAAAAACAGAACCCACAGTAAAAGCAATCTCCAGTAATGAGCAAACTGAGACAGTCTTGCATCTGGTTCCTAAACAATGGGATTTCCACACAATTATTCTTGACTATTCCTCAGTTCCATTTTTAGACACTGCTGGCATCAATGCGCTGAAAGGGATCCTGGAGGATTATAAACAAATAGGAATCCGTGTTCTCCTAGCCAGCTGCAATCCCCCTGTGATAGACTCACTGCAAAGGGCAGGCTACTTTGGCAAAGATGACAATGATATAAGTACCTCTTTGTTCTACACTGTACACAGTGCTGTTCTGTTTGCTGAATACATCCAGTCCAGGGAAGCAGACTCCAGAGTTTAACCTTTTGCAGTACACAAGGCAGGCTGGTCATTAGTCACTAGGTACTTCTAGGTATCTTGATCAGTTAATAAAATTAAGACCTGGGATAACATGAAAAAAGTCATAATATTGTACAGAAATGAGAACCTATATTTTTTAAATACTAGGGGGGAAATGCAAATGATTACACTTCAGTGAACTACTGTAGTGGCTGGGATTATTGTCTGCTAGTGGCAAGAAGAAACGTTGTCTCCATATTACGCACAAAATCGCTTGGTAAATAACATGTATGGTTTATTTTGGGTACCAAATGTCAGCAAAGAGTAGAATTCAGAAAATCCAAAATAGCTGGCTTGGGACATATTTTAGGAAGATCACTTCCCATTTTGACTGTTGAGTTCCTGGATTTCTCTCCCATATACTGAACTCTAAAATTAAAGCAACCCTGAGTATTTTAGAAGGATTTTTTCCATATCATGGTCCCCATTCTCAGTCACAATTGAGGGCAGCAAAAATTGAGCAAATTGTGGTCCCACCATTGCACAGCCCCTGTCAGCACTATACACCTATTTTGGTACATGTTGCCGGGGGTAACCCCACCTCCGCACCCCTGGTAATAGAAGCATAATGTAAATTTGAAATACAGTTGTTAGTTATTAGGCTGGATTGCATCTGCTACCGGGTCAAAGCATGACACTGCACCAGGATCTGATATAGCAACGTACTGCAAGTCAGTCGCATTTGTATCCCACATGGGCATGCCTGCACTTTCTGCTAAGCAAGGCAGTTTGGTACAGTGGTTAGTGCACAGACCTGTGAACCTAGAGACCCAAGTTTGATTTCCACCACCACTATCATTTACTTACAGTAAGAACCTGATCACCTTACTTAACCTCCCCCTGTTTAATCTCTCTGCTATCTCTCTCTGTGCTCTTAGAATCTCCCTGTGTGCTTAATGGCAACAAAGTACAGTTACATAAGAACTTACCGTAACAGCAGATCTTTGAGGGCGGCCCTTGCAGTAGGTATTAACATTAGGACTGCAAGCCTGGCATCAGGACCACACGGAAGACTTTACCTAGCAGTGTCTGGCGGTGACAGCCCACCGACGTCACGTGACACTATATAGTGGGAGGTCCCCAGCCCGCCCTCCAGTTCTCCCACTGCAGACCGCAGAACAAAGCAACAGGAGAAAGGAGTGGGCTCCTAGAGCCTAAGTAAAGCTAGCAGAAGCAGTAGCAGAAGCTGGGGGAAGGTGGGAGGGAAAGTTACCTACTGCAAAAGCCTCTCTCGATGATCTACGGTTACAGTAAGTTCTTACATAACTGTACAATCTTACTGCGGAGGGCTCTTGCAGTAGGTATTAACCATTAGGACTGAGTACCAAGCAGTGTAAATCAGACAAGTCTGAACCATGGGAGGCAGGAAAAATCCGCAGAGATGGAGGGAAAATTATGAAAGGAAGCCCTGAAGGACAGCTAGTCCAAAGCCAGCCCTGTACCTAGAGGTGATATCCAGACTGTAGTGTTTTGTGAAAGTGTGGATGGAGCTCTAAGTGGCTGCTGCACAAATGTCAGCAGCAGACACATTCTTGAAGCAAGCAGCAGATGCAGCCATGCTTCTGGTAGAATGCCCATGATCTCCCCTCAGCAAGGGTTTCTTGTACTTCTGGTAACAGAACAAAATGCAGTCTGCCAACCATTTTGATTTTTTTTAATCTCTTTATGGTATTTTTAACCTCATCGGCTGAGTTTTTTTTTTGTCTTTGGTGCCCCCTTCCAGCCAACTCTCACGGTCCCCCCGGCCCGCCAGCAGCCAGAGCTCGAACCCCCTTGCACCTAGCCCTTACAGGTCGCTTTGCAATGAGTACTTAACCCATCACTGCGGAGATCTGGCAGCTGGGCTTGTGGGGAGCTGACTTGGGTGCATTAGTGGCAGTGCCGTCATGGCCGGCCTTCAAGCGCACTAGAGGACTGTACTGGTTCCCCACCCCATGGCACAGGTGTGCAAGGGCGTCAAGGATTCTGCCATGCGTGCTTCTGCACGCTGCATGTCCGACGCCATCCGTGCCATCCCCAGAGCAAACCGCCACATGCACCGACTCCCAGCCACCACCAGGAGCTAGCGCAGCCGCTGCTGTCCTACCCCACCCTCCCCGGAAAGCAGTCCCTGGGATGCTCAATACTCCTCCCCCGGCTGACCCTCCGACACCTGAGATCGATCCCGATCCCGGGTTATCGACCTGGTGTGAGGTGTAGCATCCAGTGCTTCAACCCTCAGCGCCACCAGGCTGGCTAGTTTGTCAACCATTTTGACAAACATTGCTTAGAAACAGCAGTGCCCACTCTCTTGGGTGCAAAGGAAACGAAAAGTTGATCCGTTTTGAGAGCAGACTTCGTCCAATTCGTACAGTAACGCAAATTTCTGTGAACATCTAGTGTGTGCAGGATTACCTCCTGCTGATTACAGTACTCAGGGTAGTACACTGGCAGTTGAATAGTCTGAGTCAATGTAAACTCAGAAACAACCTTTGGCAAAAACTTTGGATTTGTACGCAGAGCCACTCGGTCTCTGTTGAAAATTAAATAAGGTTTCTTACACATCAGGGCCTGAAGCTCGGAGATCCTTCGAGCAGAAGTGACCACAACTAAAAAGAACGCTTTCCAAGACAGGTAGCGCATGTCATAACTTGCAGCCAGTTAAAAAGGAGGCAAAGTGAGTCTCTCTAAAACAAAATTTAAATCCAACAGTGGAGCAGGGTTACGCATCAGGGGTTTAAGGTGGAGGATTCCCTTCAGAAATGTGTTGGAAACCTCCAGCTGAGCTACAGTTTTGCCCTCCACTGGAATGTAGTAGGTGGAAATGGCTGAAAGGTGGACCTTCAATGAGGAATAACTCAGACCAAGGTCGGACAGATGTAGCAAGTACTCCATGACCTAAGGAACAAGGCACGAAAATGGGTCCCAACCCTTTGAAATGCTCCAAGTGGATAATCTCTTCCATTTTGTAGCATAAGCATGTGTCAGTGGCTCAGTAGGTTGCACACTTGCCTCTGAGGCCAGGAGATCAGAGGGCTGTGGGTTCAGTTCCCACATCTGGCAGTTGGGTAATAACCCAGTACTGACACTGTAGTGCAACATGAGAGGGGTGCTGCACTTCTGAGGTGCCGTCTCTCGGATGAGACGTTAAACCGAGGTCCCATCTGCCTGGATTGGTGGTTGTACAGGTGGATGTTAAAGATCCCATGGCACTTATCAAAAAGAGTAGGGGAATTTCCCTGGTGTCCTGGCCAAATTTCCCTCATTCACTGAAAATACCACCAACAGTTTCATCTGGTTCAAGGTCAGTTGGCATTCATCTGTATCCCCCTTCCCCAGGTCATGCCTGAAAATAGGCAGGATTTGTCTAGTGCACTTACCCGGTCAACAAAAACTAAATAAATAAATAAATAAGCGGTCCTCGTGGAAGGCTTTCTGGCCTCCACAAGGACTTGGGCCACCCTAGAGGAAACTCCACAGCATGAAGCAGCTATGTCAGCAAGTGCCACGTGTGAAGGTGAAGGCACTTGAGTCCTCGATTAACCAGAGCGCCCCTCTCCTGGGTCAGGAGGTTGTGATGGATGGGTAGAGAACCAGGGCTCCACTGCCAGCTGTTGCAGAAGCAGGAACCATATTTGGCGTAGTCAAAGCAGGGTGATCAGGCTCATGTGAGCCCCTTCAGCTTGCAACTTGAGCAGTACCCGCTGCAGGATCGGAAAGGAAGGAAAGGTGTACAAGAACCTCCCTGTTCAGTAAAGAGATAAGAGTGTCTCACCAAAAGAAATCAAGCTCTGGAATGAGCGAGCAAAACTTGGGAAGTTTTGTGTTGGATGGGGAGGCGAACAGATCAAGATCTGGACAACCCCACAGGTCGAAAATGCTTTTGCCTACCGATTGGTTTAGTTCCCACTCGTGAGCCTTGGCCTAGGTGCGGCTGAGACTGTCCGCCAGGATGTTCTGGACACCCGAGACATGAGCTGCAGCAAAGGAGATCTGATGCAGACTAGCCTAGTTCCACAGTCACATTGCCTCCCTGCAGAGAGGGTAGGAGAGTGCCCCCTTGTTTGTTCAGATACCAGACCACGCACATATTGTCTGTTTGGACCAGCAGTGGACCTGGACAGAGGAGGTGCTGAAAGGTCTGCAGAGCATACAATACTACCCGCATCTCCAACACACTGATGTGTAGAGACAGTTCTGACTGAGAACACAGTCCTTGGGTCCTGTGGGTCTCTAGATGAACCCCTTAGCCCTGCGGTGAATGGAGGAGGGGACTGCAAAAGAACTCCCTTGCAGAGACTGCCGAGATCCTGCCACCACAGGAGATCCCAACACCTCAATGTGGAAACCAAGACTTTGTGGTCAAGATTGTCCAATCTCTGGTCCCACTGAATCCTGAGCATCCACTGTAAAGTCTGCATGTGGAGCCTGGCCAGAGGAATGGTCAGGATGGCCGCCACCCAGAAGATGCAGCACTGACCTGGCTGAAATCCAATGGTTGGAAGCCACCAGCTGTGCCTGCTGTTGCAAGGTTTCCACCCTGTCCAAAGGGAGGAAAGCCTGACCCTGGGCCATATACAGCACCGCTCCAATGAACTGGTAGGGGATAATGTGAGACTTGCGGTAGTTCACCATAACCCCCACCCGGCCAAACAGGTCCAGGGTTGCCGAAAGCTAAATTTACAGCCATTCCCTCAACGGGGCTGAGATCAGCCAATCGTCAAGGTATGGGAAGATACAGTATAGTGGTCCTGGCGCCTCAAGGCCGCTGCCACTACCGCCAGGCACTTGGTAAAAACCCTGCCAAGGACAGGCCAAAGGGGAAGGCCTTGAACTGATAGTGTCCTCCCGGAAGGAGAACCTGAGGTAGTGGCAGTGGGCTTGAAATACTGGTATGTGCAGATACGCATCTTGCATGTCCAGAGCACAGAGCCACTGTTCCTTGTGCAGCATGGGTAGCAGGCTTGGAAGGGTCAGCATTCAAAATCTTTTGTACTCTATGTACAAATTTAGGATGCTGATGTCTAGTATCGGGTGCAAGTCTCCCATCTTTTTGGGAACCATGAAGAAGTGAGAGTAACAACCTCTTCCTATCTGGTTTCAAGGCACAGGCTCTATGGCTGTCTTTTGCAGAAGAGCCTCTATCTTGTCTCTGATGACATGACTATGCATCCTTGGGTAAAAGGATGGACCCAGAGGGTTGTCTGAGGGTCTCTCCAGAAACTTCAGCATGTGGCCCTGGGAGATTAGTTGAAGACCTACAAATCTGCGGTAATCACCTCCCAGCCTATCAGATGACCAGTGAATCTTCCACCCACCAGTTCCTCCAACTGAAGAAGAGGAGGAGGAGGAGGGGAGGCGGGCCGCGAGGCAGAGGGAGGGTTGCCCCTTAAGTCCTCTGGTTCTTGGCTGGAGGGGTGGTCTTTGCTGACGGGACCCAACGTTTGTTCCGACGTCTGGCCTGTTGTGGTTGCTTTGTCCGCCATCTCTGCTGGCAACGAAATGGCTTTTTTGCCTGAGAGGCAGTGCGGTACATAGTCTGCACCAAATGTAATGCCTGCCCCTTATCCTGGAGGTTCGTGATGATGTCTTGTATATCTCCTCCAAGGAGGATGGAACCACAGAAGGGAGCATCTTAGATGGCAGCCTGGACATCAGATGCCAACCCAGAAACCCTCAGCCAAGAATACCTCTGGAGGCAGACTGCGGTAGCTATGCCCTGAGCTGAGGAATCCACAGCGTCGTAGGTCGCCCTCAAAAGAGTAGCGACAAGCGAAATTAGCTGACCTAGCTGACCTAATGGTGTCAGAGAGGGTTCCCTTCACATCAGAGTCTGGCATGGCCTCAATTAATGGCTCTAAATGGCAAAAGAGGGATTTTGGTATACCAACATGTATGCCACATAATTTACAGCGTGCATAGCTAGGGTAGAGGATGAATAAAACTTATGCCCAAATTGGTCAAGCTGCCTCAACTCGTCAGGGGGAGAGGTGCTCATGTGTTTAGGTTTGGTAGATCTGTTGAGCGCCACATGAATGACCACAGAGTCCATTTTAGGATGGATGCTAAGGTGGTCTTTGCCCTCTGACATATGGTAAGTTCTGTCCACCTTCTTGGCCACAGCTGAAATGGAGGAAGGCATTAGTCAGATTGTGGATGTGAGATCCTCGTGAAGCTCCAATCATGGGGGCGTGAGGATTAGGTGCACCTCCGGCATGTCCAAATGCTCGGCCAACCTCATTTATTCGGGGTCCTGGGCGTCAGCCTTCCAGTCATAAGCCTCTGCAATCCTTTTGAGAAGGTCCAAAAGGGAGGGATCCTCCAGAGGAGACTTCGGAGACTCCTTATCCTTGGGCTCGTCCGGCGGAGGGGTCTCTAAGCCAAAGACTGAGAAAGAAGGGTCTGAGTCTGAATCAGAGTCTGATGAATAAATTGTGACTGGAGATAAGGCTCCTGGGCAGGGAACCTCCCTGAGGGGAGAGGAGGCCCACCTGAATGAGAGGTAGCCGTGCCCTTCGTCAGGATTGATGTGGAGGGACAGGACTATCCTGGCGAAGGGGACCGATGTGTCAGATCCAGGCGTGCCGGGGAAGAGGCCGCTACTGGATGACGACTGTCCAATTCCGAGACTAGCTCAGATTTGGTTTCGGTTCACCAGAACTGAAGAATGTCCCAAAAGTCTGCCTGTGGTTGGGGCTGGTGGAGGAGGGGGCAGAGGAGGCTGATAGACTGGCTCAGAACGAGGGCCATAACCTGGCGTTGCGTATCCTGACATCTGGTACCTGGACGGTGGGTAGCCAGGCGTATGATAAATGTGGACCAAGCCCGGCGGCAGGTACCCCGGTGAAAGGAGACCTGGTGCCTGGTACCCCGGCGGCTGGTAGCCTGATGTCTGAAAATCCGGCACCTGTGCTGGTGGAGAAGCCCTTGGGCCAGATGGAGGTGCCCGAGGAGGCCCAAAAGATGGGTTGGAAGATCTGGAGGGCAATAGTCTGGTGTCAGACCGCTGGGGAGGAAGCCAGTTGTCACCCCAGAGGAAACCGTTCGACGGAGGTGGAGGGGCAGAAGGCCCTGCTGGAAGGGTCGTCAGGGAAGGATCCTGAGTGTCTGCTGGGAAACTCATGCTGATGCCCAGTTGTGACCCTGTAGCGGCACTGACAGGCTGATGTCCGTCTGGCTCCAGCTTCAGGCATTCGAGGGAGGCCAGAGGCAAGAAGGGACCCTGGTCGGGTAAGCCCACCAGGGTATGTTGCTGATTAGACAGCAACACATGCTGAGAGTCAACGTCAGGCCGCTCATTGGGGCTTGATGGAAGTGCATGGGCTGGGTGGGTGTCAGAAGCTCCGATGTCCGGCTTATCAACCGTGACTGGGCATTCACTAGACACCATGGTTCCAGACTTATCAGCCTGAAAGGCGCTCATCAGAGACTTCGACGAGTGACTTAGCCCCACCAACAGGCTTAGACCCTGAGGTTTTGAGGGGAGTAAGAGTGGCAGTAGTTTCAGACTCTGCTGAGGTGACCACTGTCACCAAGGCCAGCAGCAGCGGGGGGACTAAGGGCTGCTACTGGGATGTCGAAGCAGCCTTGTCTGCAGAGGTGCTCTTCCTAGAGGAGGAAGGTCTTTGGCCATCTGCGGTTCCCGGAGGGAGTCACAGGCAGAAGGGGGACCTTTCCAGGGCCTGACGCTTCTCCTTGTCCTTCTATTTTTTGTGACTAATCAAATCCAACAAGGGTGAGGAACAGGCACTCTGTAACTTCTACAACTCCTTCTCCATTGAAGCCATCTTAACTTTTAAAAGATGGGCCTCGAGGGCCTAGTGCTGGCGTTTCCATGAGGCCTGACTGAAGCTCAGGTAGGCCTCACAATCCGTAGTCTGGTGTTCCAGGCACAGGCAGAAAAGGCAGAGAGTATGGTCGTCCTTATGTAGGAGCTATGTGCCGCAGGACTCGCACTTATTTTTATGCAATTCAGAAGGCATTGGGGAAGACATACACGAAGATTAACTGACAAAAGTCAATAAAATAATTTGGAAATAATCAGAAAATATACTCATCCGAAATGGAGGTCGAACTTTGTAGCATTCTGCAGTCGATACACAGGTCAATGGTGGGAAAGAATGAGGGCGGGCTGGGGACGCCATTATTATAAAGGTGCATGCTGGACGTCCGTCACATGACTGTGTGATCCTGACGCCAGGGGGCGCAGTCCTTATGGTTAATACCTATTGCAAGAGCCCTCTCGAAGTAAGAGCATTCTCTCCATTCCTTCTCTCCTAGACTGTATAGCACTTTGGGATACAGTGTGTAAGACAGGTGCTATATAAAACCAAATTCCTTTCTTTGCAGTAGCCCAGCCATGTTAAGTGACCTTTCTTGGTACAGTGCTATCTCCCCATCCCATGTGACACAGTGACCAATCATCCTAATTTACCCAATGCCCCCCCACGCCACAGATGTCATAGTCCTTGTGATCCAGTAGTATTCTCTCTCGCTAGCCACAGTGTTCCACCATACTCAGTGGTAGGTTGGTGCCCCCTTATATCTTTCCAGAAACTCCTACCTGCCAGATTTGTGTGACCAGTTCTAGCATTGCACCCCGTTACTGCTCCACTCTACCTGCTTTTACTAAGCAATAACCTGCATGACGCTAAGGAGGCTACGATTAGTGAAAGGGCAGATGTGCCTTTGCTTATGGCCCTAGGAATCATTTGCATGACAATCCCTGCCCTCTTTCCTGACCAGTCACAAAGACTTTCTACACTGCATGGGAAGAGGTGGTAATCCCCCTTGAGTACAGGTAGATGAGGTCACAATATTTGCGGTGGTGGTAAGTTGTCATAATGACTACTGCTGTCAATTATGACCTCAGAGCTACTCGTAAAAATATTTTAGCACAAAAGGATTCAGATTTTAAAAGAAGAAGCTGCTTGTTCACAACATGGTATAAAATAATAATTGGTGCTCTAACAATGGATTTAATGGGATCCTGTCAAAACCTTTAGGCCTCTAAGTGTCTCTTGTTTAAAAAATACGTCATCTTTCACACTTTCGCAACTTAAGACTGTGAATGTGAGGAAGAATTAGTACTGCTGGTGAGGAGAGAGTGAAATGTTAGCCACATGATTCAAGGTATAAGATGAATGTTTATGAATATAACACTTATATAGATACCAATTAAATTATGAGGACTAATACCAAAATTCAGAAAAAGTGTACATTTTTCTAATTTTATTTTTCAAAACCATCATCATGACATTTTCCATGATGATATTAAAAAGATATATTGATACACTTTATCATTACAGAAAAAGTATATTCGTAACATTTACCGATATACTGTAGCTAGAGAAAAAGTACAGTTACATAAGAACTTACTGTAACAGCATATCTTCGAGAGAGGTTCCTGCAGTAGGTCATAACATGTAGGACTGTACTCTCTAGCATCAGGACTGCACAGCAAACATCTGCCAGCAATGACTAGCTGGGGACCACCCACCCAACGTCACGTGACCAACGTCAGCATGACCCTATATATGGGAGGTCCCTGCACCCACCTTCCAGTTCTCTCGCCGGAAACCCTGTAGAGTGAGACAGGAGAAAAGGATATTATCCCTGGAGCCCAATCCAAGAGGCGTGCAAGAGCAAACAGAAGACTGGGGAAAGTAGGGAGGGAAAAGGATGACCTACTACAGGAACCTCTCTCGAAGATGTACTGTTACGGTAAGTTCTTACGCAACTGTACTTTTTTTTTTTTTTTTAACTTTCTTTTTATTAAAAGTTTTGTGAGACATCAGGATATTCGTGCATTCCAGTTTTCTTACTCACAGAAAGATAAGATCATAAATGAAAATGTCACATGTGTAAGATATAAGGACATAGATTATATTAAACACATCGATATCTATTAGTGACTGGATACAGATAATGGATTACACAATGGGATGTGAAGCAGGGAGGAGGCTCTGTATGTTGGGAAAAGCTACTGAAAGGCATACACCAGCCCCCAATCACAGTATAGTTCTGGGCAGAAAAATTGGAGGAGTGGGATTATATGTCTATTTTGGGGGGGGGGGGCTATGCAACTGTACTATCTTACTTCAAGAAGGTTCCTGCAGTAGGTCATAACATGTATGACTGAATCCCAAGCAGTCAACTGATCACAATAAACTGAAGCACGAGAGGAAGGAAAGTCTGCAGAAAGACCAGAGCAGGTCTATGACAGAAGGCCCTGCAGGATGGCTAGGCCACAATCTGCCCCACACCTCGAGGCAATGTCCAGACTGTAATGTCTGGTGAAGGTATGGACTGAACTCCAAGTGGCCACAGTACAAATGTCTGCTGCAGACACATTCCTGAAAAAGGCAGCAGAGGCAGCCACACCTCTAGTGGAATGACCTTTGACCTATCTTGGAAGAGGCTTGTCATACTTCTGCAAGCAGAAACAGATGTAGTTAGCCAACCATTTGGACAAGCACTGCTTAGAGACTGTCAACCCCAGAGTCTCGGGGGGCAAAGGAAACAAAAAGCTGATCTTTACAGAAGTCTTTGGTCCTGTTAATGTAATAGCGCAATATCCTGTGCACATCTAATGTGTGCAGAAGCGCCTCACCCCTACTAGAGTAAGCCGGATAACAGACTGGGAGTTCGACACTTTGATTCAAAGTGAACTCAGAAACCACCTTGAGAAGTAACTTAGGATTTGTAAGCAGAGCCACCTCGTCTCTGTGGAAAATCAGATAAGGCTCCTTAAACATCAAGGCCTGGAGATCGGACATCCTTCGAGCAGAAGTAATGGCAACTAAAAAGAGCATCTTCCAAGATAGCTAGCGCATCTCACAGCTTACCGCTGGTTCAAAGGGAGGTAAAGTAAGCTTTTCCAACATAACATTCAAATCCCAAGGTGGGGTGGGGTTACGTATAGGGGGTTTCAGATGGAGGATCCCTGTCAGAAATGTTTTGGATACCTCCAACTAAGCAATTGTTTTCCGATCTACCAGACAGTGGTAGGAGGAGTTGGTGGATAGGTGGACTTTTAGCGAAGAGTGGCTGAGTCCTGAGTCAGACAGCTGCAAGAGGCACTCTATCACCTGGGGCACCGGACAAGAAAGAGGGTCCCTCTCTTTTTGAGGCCAACCAAGTAGAAAACCGTTTCCATTTCATAGCGTAAGTAGCTCTAGTGGAAGGCTTTCTAGCCTCCACCAGAACTTGGGCAACCCTGTTCTTGACTCCAAAATGGTTAGCGATTATGTCTGAAGGAGCCATGCATGGAGGTGTAGGGACCTGAGGCCAGGGTGCACCACTTTGCCCTGATCCTGTGTCAACAGGCTGCACCAAAGAGGCAGAGGTAGTGGGGGGTTCCACAGCCAACTGCTGTAGGAGTGGAAACCAAATTTGCCTGGGCCAGAAGGGGGCGATCAGCAACAGTTGTGCCCCCTCTGCTTGAAGTTTCAGCAGAACCTTCTGCAGAATGGGAAAGGGAGGGAAGGCATACAAGTATCTCCCTGTCCAACATAGAGATAACGCGTCCAGCCAGATAACACCAGGCCCTTGAGCGAGTGAGCAGAGCTTGGAAAGCTTTGCGCTGGATGGGGAAACGAACAGATCTACCTCTGGATGGCCCCAGTGGCTGAACAGATTTTCTGCCACTTCCTATTGTAGTTCCCATTTGTGAGCTAGAGCTACGGAACAGCAGAGACTGTCCACCAGGATTTTGTGCACTCCTGGAACATGCATGGCCCTGAGATGTAGGCCGTGTTGGACTGCCCAGTACCAGACCCGCATCACATCCCTGCACGGGGGGTACGATCAGGTGCCTCCTTGCTTGTTGATGTACCAGACCAGACATATTGTCGGACTGTATCAACAGTTTACCCACTGTCAGAAGGGGCTGGAAGGCTTAAAGGGTGTACAGAACTGCTCCAGGTCCACTGGGTGACTGTCATGTGCAGCCTGGCCAGAGGTACGGTCATAATGACCACGGCCATTAAGCAGGGAGGTGTAAAGACACCCTGGCTGTGGCACAGCAGGAGGAGACTACCAGTCTGGCCTGCTTCTGCAAAGTATCCACTCTGTCTGCTGGGAGGAAGGCCTTGCCCTGGACCGTGTCCAGTACCGCCCCAATGAATTGGAGGCACTGAGATGGGCCCAGAGGCAACTTGGGGTAATTGGCAGTAATACCCAGTCATGCAAAAAGGTCTAGGGTGGAGGATAGGGAATGCTCCTGGACGGAGCTGCTATGGGCCAAATGTCCAGGTACTGGAACGCATAAATTCCCTGGTGACGAAGAGCTGCTATCACCACCGCTAGGCACTTGGTGAAGGTTCTGGGTGCCGAAGAAAGGCCAAAGGGGAGAGCTTTCAACTGGAAGTGCTCGCCTCGGAAGACAACCCGCAGGAAGCAGTGGTGGCCCGGCAAAACAGGTACATGCAGGTACGCGTCCTGCATATCCAGTGCACAGATCCAATGGTCTGCCTGACGCAGGGGCAGGAGTCCCTGGAGCGTCTGCATGCAGAACCTTATGTATTCCACATAAAGGTTCAGATGGCTGAGGTCTAAGATGGGCCTGAGGTCGCTCATTTTTTGAGGACGAGGAAGAAATGGGAGTAATATCCTTTTCCCCTCTGTGCCCAGGGAACCGGCTCTATCGCGGATTTCTGGAGTAGAGCCTGAATATCATCCCTTACCAGAGTTACGTGGTCTGAGGGATAATGAAATCATCTTGGAGGAGAGTCTGGAGGTTCCTCCAGAAACTCGATGGTGTGCTCTCTTGCTATGAGCTGAATGACCCAGGAATCTGAAGTCATGACCTGCCACTCTGTTAGATGGAAGGCAAATCTTTCCCCCACTGGCTCCACACTGTTTGTAGGTGGAGGAGGAGGAGGTAGTCTGAAGGAGTCAGGAGGTGGAGGAACAGGCAGGAAAGGCACCGCCTGCAGTTTGTTGTGTCTTGGGGGCAGGGAGAAAGGTAACGGCAGGTCCCGATGCTCTCCTCTTATTTTGATATTTGTTAAACGGCTGCTTGCCTTGGTGCTTTTGCTGGTGCCGAAAGGGCTGTTTAGGCTTAAAGCCCACCTTATACATGGACTTCACTGATCTCAGGGTCTGCCCACTATCCTAGAGGCCCGTGATGATGTCTTTGGTATCGCCCCTGAAGATGCTGGATCCTTGGAAGGGGGCATCCTGTATGCCTGCCTGAACATCCAAAGAGAGTCTGGAAATATGGAGCCAAGCGTGGCACCTGAGGCAGACTGCTGTAGCTGAAGAACGAGCCATGGAATCTACACAGTCGTATGTAGCCCTCAATACATGCCTACAAGATATTTTTGACAGCCTCAGGGCCTTGGTGAGCTCTGACTTAAGGTCTGAGTCCTCCACCTTTGCTAGCCTGGCCTTGAGTTGAGCCATGGTAGCTTTTGGTATGAGATCATATGTGCCATACAGTTTAAGGAACGTAGGGCACATGTATAAGAGGAGCAGATCTTACAGCTGAACTGATCTAGCTGCCTTGATTCCTTGTTGGGTGGGGAGGTGCTCATATGTTTAGGTTTGGCTGTTCGGTCATGAGCTGCAGCGATCACAATGGAGTCTGCCTTTGGGTGGGAGCAGAGATAAGCAGCGCTCTCAGATGAATGGTAAGCCCAGTCCGCCTTCTTGGGGATGGCCGGGATGGACTGAGGCATTGCCTAACAGTGCAGGTGAGATCTCATGTGGCTCCATCCACCGGAGGCGGGGGGTGGGGCTTGGTACAGGTGACGCTCCAGCTACCTTCAAGTGTTCTGCTAGGCGCTTGCACTTCCGGTCCTGTTCCTCTGCATTGCAACCACTGGCTTGTTGGAAGATGCAGAGGAGTTTGGTGAAGGAAGGGTTTTCGGGAGGAAGCTTGGGAGACTCCTTACCCTTGGACCGTATGATTTCCAAAAGGTTTTTGGAGGAAGAGTTGGAGGAATCAGCTTCCGAGTCTGAAGATTCTCCCTTCTTAGAGGCCTTTGTTTCAGTCAGAGGGACCCAAGTATCGTCCCCAGAAAAGTGTGCTGTGGTGGAACGGCCTGAACTGTGAGAACCCACGGGGTGACAAAGAGCGTGGGGTGGGGGTCACCACGGAGGTCGACAGTCTCTTATCCAGATCCGCCACCAACTTGGATCTGGCCTCCTGCAACCAGGTCTGGAACACGGCCTGGAAGTCCGGCTGAGGCGGAGGCTGAGGTGGAGGCTGGAAGTACTGGTAACCTGCTCCTGGATAATGGGGGGGGGGTGTAACTTGCAGCCTAGAAAGGGGCCCCACAGCCTGGCACCGGATATCCATGGTAAAAACCATGAGAAAAAGGAGTCAGTGTGGGGCCTGACGTCGGGTAGCCTGATGTCGGTGGGTACAGGTAATGAGGGTAGCCCATAAGTGGACTATGGTGAATACCCTGAAGGTCCAAGGGGTCCCCGTGGGCCTAGAAGGAGGCAGAACAGAGGGCCCTGGTAAGTTATCGGGAGTCCTGGCATTGGGATAACTGGCGTCGGAGACATTGCAGGAAAGCCTGGCATCTGATTCTCAGGTGTCGTAAAGGATGGCATCAGATTTAGAGGGCCTGATGGAAGCTCTGATGGGGGTTGGGCCAATGGACCAGACATCAGAGTCTCAGAGCCCGATGTAAGGATCCCTACAGTTGGGGCTGAGTGAGGGGCTGACGGGGTAGGGAGGTCCCTAGGAGACGGTGGAGGAACCGACTCCGACGTGGGAGCCCCAGGAGGAATATCCACGGGGGTCTGGAGAGTTATCAGCACTGGAGAGGGTGAGGAAAGGACCACTTCCAGGCAACCCACGTCCACCTCTGTCCTGGGTTAAGGGTCGGGCACAGGTGGTTTCACCGGCAAAGATGGAGGGGAAGGCTCTCTGACAGGGGAAACCTGATGGGAGGGCTGGCCTTGGGAGGTCAGCATGCTCAGTCGGATGTTGGGTATATCGGCATCAGCCCCGATGGGTGCGCTTCGACCAGGCGGACACCAGAGTCACTTGCGTCCAACTTATCAGTTGATGTAGGATGAGCCGGACAAGCAGGGGAAGAACCCCTGACCGGCTTATTGGCTGATGTCTGGCAGGTTCCCTCCGGGCAGGAACTCGACTTATCATCAACTGGGTGTGCTCCGGAAGGACTGGAGTCCGACTTACCAGTATTGACCGGACGTCCACTGGAGGTCCCAGCGGGCAACTTACCACTTGAGGATTCAGTCTTGGAGCCCATCTTGATGGGCTTAAGAAAGGCAAAGGAACTGGAGGAACCGGGCAACGAGGCCTGGACAGTCACCAGAGGAGCAGCCAAGGTGCGGTCTTGTATGCAGGCTTAAGCCCGATGACCTTGCTGGTAGAGGGCCGCGCTCGGTCTTCCAGATGCTCCCGGTGCTTCTCTTTATCTTTCTTCTTAACCTCCGAAGAAGGGGAAGAAGCGGAGTCCCTCAGCTTCTGCATTTCTTGCTCTAAAGTGGCCATCCTAGATTTCAAAAGATGGGCTTCTAGGGCTTGCTTCTGGCATTTGCGTGTGACGTGGCTGAAGGGCTTACAATCTGGGCAGGACTGAATGTCGTGGGCCGGGCCTAGGCAGAAGAGGCAGAGCTTACTATGGCTGTCCTCATGAGGGATCTGCGAGCAGCACTTCTTCTTGGTCTTCAGAGGATCTGATGTAGAAGACATAAATTTTAATAAGAACGAACTATGAACAATAGAATATACTTATCAAAATGGCGATTGACTGGAGCAACATTCACCATGAGGTCCTTGCGCAGATCGACAGCGGGAAAGAACTGGAAGGTGGGCGTGGGGACTGCCCACTTATAGGGTCACACTGATGTTGGTCACGTGACCTTGGGTGGGTGGTCCCCCTCCAGACATTGCTGGCAAAAGTTTGCCGTGCAATCCTGATGCCAAAGGGCGTAGTTCTACTTGTTATGAGCTACTGCAGGAACCCTCTTTAAGTAAGATCTGCCTGTGTTTAATATCAATGACAGTTAGAACTGTTACATCATTTCTTAACGGCTGGACTCCAAACTTTCATTTTAAAAAATGAAGTTTCTAGCCCCAACAGTTTCAGATTTAGACCTTTCAAAAGATATTTTCTTTAAAATATGATAATTTTGAAACCATTAGGGCTAGAGACTTAATTTTTTTTTAATGAAATCTTGGAGTCAGTCAAGTAGTTATATCATTAATATATCACCACAGTGACCATATATTGATATAAAAACCCCGACATATTTCATACTGATATAAACAACATAAAATGGTTCACTGCATTTCTAAAGTCCTGTCATTTTTACCAAATTTAATTGAATGTATGCATGTAGTATCACAGGAGAACTGTATTAACTATTCAAATGTTACAGCTTTCAAAATGTAGTTTAATGGATTATAAAAATATCATATAAGATTATTATTGGAAATGGTTGGAAGATACTAGTGGTTGTTCTGTCTAAGAATAAACATTCCTTTCTAGTTGATTTATTTGAAAACTGGTAACAGAGGAGGAGTCAAGGCTTGTTTCCAGGTGTGGCCCGGGGGAAGGGGGCAAGGGATACAAAATACATTCAGACACAGTTTGCATTTACAATAAAGTGCATATTGTAAATGAAAACTGTGTCTGTGTTTGATTGTGAAATGTTAAGTTGGTCACATGCTGCACAGACTGCAGATGTAGCTGGGAATCTGATCAATTCTTTTTTTTCTTCTTCTAAACTAGAAAAAAGACTGCCAACTTTATTGGTTCTACCACACATCTGTCTACAGCCCTTGATCAACTCCCACTGCATCTTTCCTTGACTTAAGAGCATCACCAACACAGTCTAGATACTCAAGATGCACTGGGAGGGGAGGAGAGTACATGATTGAATAATGAGTGGCTGAACTGTTTGGGGCTGCTCCTAATGTTCAGCGAATGTGCAATATGAGCAAATCACGTATCTGAACAAAACAAGGTTGGGTATATCCAAAATGTATGTAGAGCTGTAAACTGCAGATTGGGCCTAGCCTATAGAGCGAAGAAAAATCTTACGTCTGCTGGCCATCTGGCGTTGGCCAAGGGTGTGCTTCTTCCACTCTTTGCTATGGCCTTCTCCTGTTTGCACACACCACCAAGGTTCACCTTACTAGGTGGAACACGACCTACAATAACACTTATCGCTTTCCTCTTGCTGCCCCTTGCCTCACCCATCAATGTGACCTATATGACAAACTCGGCTGGCTCTCCCCGGCCAACCACCTGAACTTTGGGTTGGGCTGCTTTATGGGCAAGCTGCTTACAACAGGCACCCCCTTGGGGCTTGCTGAGCTCTTCAAGCCAGCAGACTTTTCCTCCTACTCTCTCAGGTCTCTGGGCCCTGGTGTGCTTAAAGTTCCTAACACCCATACGCAAATGGGGAACAGGGGTTTTGCTTCATGTGCTCCTCAGCTATGGAACTCCTTTCCCGCCCAAGTTCGCTCCTCCCCCTCCCACTCATGCCTTCGGAGCTCCCTGTGGGATTAACTGAAGCTTTCCTATGTGTGTGGGTGTCCTCAGCCACCATAGCTCGCTCTGGATCTCTTATACTGGGCTCACCTGACCTGCGTGGTCCCCCTCTTGCAGCCTCTGCTGCTGCAGCCTGCCTGCCTGATTTCTGTGTTGCATATGATGAGGGTATTCTTTGTTTCAGGTGATTCTTATACTGCGGTTCTGGTGGTAGCTCAAGTCGTTTTTATACCTTGTAAATTGTTCTGCTCTTAACCTTGGTATCTTATCTCTATGTATATATATTTTATGTATATATTTTAACTGCGCTTACTGTGTACTTATTATGTTCACCTTCTTCCTTTTTTAACTCTGTATACTGCCTTACTTGTGTAATGATGTCCTCTGTTTGAACCTGTATTCTCATTGTACTCTCCCGGGTCATACCTGAAAATAGGTATATAACTTGTCTAGCGTACTTATCTGGTCAACAAAAGCTAAATAAATAAATAAAATATGTGAATTACACCATGAGCCTGCATGTCAGTTCTTATAAGGAAGGAAGCAAATAAAAAAAAAAATCAATGATTTTTAGAGACAGTAAGTAGTCATAAACTGGTTTCAACTAGAAGCAATATGATGCTAAAAAGGTTGACAGTATATCTTTAAATCAGTGAGACAGCGTGGTTTATTGGCTAGATCCCAGGATGAGTAAAGGATAGAGAACCTGTAGACTCTGGTTTGAATTCCATCACAGCTGCAAGTTAGTTAGTCCAGTTATAATATCTGGGTAAAAGCAGGCCCTCAATGAAAACAAGTGTAACAAAGCACTACTCCTAGTCTAACACCCCTACCTACTACCCTGGACAATAAGCGGAGGGGTTTGGGTTCATAAACTTATATTTGTTTCTAACAATGCGCAGTGCCTCCACTCAAGAGTTTACCTTAATGTGGGCTAGCTGTTACCTGGTACAACCCCGAGATGTTATACCATCCACAAATACCGTTTGTCACCCCCAAACATGACCCAATATTTAGTTCCCCACATTTCACACATTTAGTAAATTAAAGATGCTCTCTTGCCGGCCCGTCGGCGCAGTGGTTGGATTTCCGTCTGCGACACCAGCGACCTGGGTTAGGGAACGGACTCGGGTCACCAGAGAGCCGGCTGGGGGTAGAAGGATGGAGCATCTGAGGACAGCTCTCCTATTCCGGGGGGAGGGTGGGGATGTGCACCGGCGCATGCTGGCTCCTGGCGGAGGCTGGGAGCATAGCAGTGATGGCTGGGCTCGGTGTCCAAGGGGAGTGACAGACGTCGGTGTATGCCTTGACGTCAGAACGTTATTCCCACAGAAAACCAGGAAATGCTTCCTGGCTGGCCGGATGACGGTCTCTCTGTCCTTCACTGCCACCGATCCCACAACCGACACACCTCAGCAGTAAGCCGGGTCAATAATAAAAAAAAAAAGTAGCGCTGGTTGCCCCTGCTGGTGCCCTCCCCCTTGGAAGAGGGGGACCCGTCCGGCGAAAGGGATACGCCGGGTTACCCGGTGGGGACCACCACATGAGGTTGGTAGCCGGTGTGGGAGTCGGGAGGGGCAATGGAGACCTGAAGGAGTGGGCAGCCAGGAAGAAGGGGAGGTGCAAAAAAAAAAAGACGCTCTCTAACAATATGTTCACAAACCATGATTTGCCAAAACAGTAACAATAGGATTTATTTAGGGGACATAGGAGTTAGGATGGGGAAACAGGAGTAATAGAAGTTATTCTGATTCTATTTACAAATGTACATAGGTTTGTTGGTTTGTGCTGGTGAACCCTCCAGCTGGGTGGCTATTAAATTAAACACAAAAAGCAATCACAGTTCACCAACCAGAAACGATACCCAGAGCCCTGGCTATCTGAGTTGCAGACTAATCAGATGTTACATAATCATTTTTCCACCACTGGTACCAGTCCCAGATACAAACCCCGCTATCTCACACTGTACCCTGGGTACCCAGATACCAAAGTCCTTGATTGTTGCAGGCCTGGTGGAGGTTACAGCCGGTTGTGTTGTCCGACTTTGATTTAAGAGGAAGGGGCTAACTTGGAAGGCAAATTAACAACAATAACTGTCCATCCTTATCAGAGGTGCAGGGGTTTGCCCTGCTTTTGGGCAGAGTAGCAGGGGTTGCTCTGCTTGTTGCAGAAGAGCAGGGATTGCCCTGCATGTCGCAGAACTGAACAATTCAGAAAAGTCAACTACCCGGGTTACCTTGGCTAGATTCTGGATTCGCGAATCCTAAATAGTCAGCACATATATATTGCAGTCACATCAAGTGCATTCATATACCAATAACAAAGAAACATAGAATTTGATGGCAGATAAGGACCGCTTGGCCCACCTAGTCTGCCCATTTCCCTACCTAATGGACAAGCGGAAGATCCTAGTTAACCAACAGCCTACTTCCTCCTACCCCCCACTAGAACTGCCTTATGTCTGTCCCATGCATGAATTCTACCACTGTTTTTGACTCCACCACCTCCTCAGGAAGGCTGTTCCATGTATCCATTACCCTCTCCGTGAAAAAATATTTCCTCATATTACCTCTGAGCTGTCCCCCCCATTATCTTCAAATTGTGCCCCCTTGTTCTTGCACATCTCTTTTTCTGAAAGATGCTACCCTCTTGGACTTTGTTGATTCCCTTCAGGTACCTGAAAGTTTCCATCATGTCCCCCCTCTCCCTCCTCTCCTCGAGGGTATACATATTAAGCTCCTTTAAACCCTCTTTGTATGTCTTCTGGTGCAGACCCTGCACCATTTTAGCTGCCCTCCTCTGGGCAGCCTCCGTCCTGTCTATGTCTTCATGAAGATGGGGTCTCCAGAACTGCATGCAGTACTGCAGATGGGGTCTCACCAACTGTCTGTACAGAGGGATAACAACTTGTTTTCTACTGGTGATGCCGCTCCCTATGCATCCCAGTATACCGCCAGCACTCCTTACTGCCTTCTCACATTGCTTACCCACCTTTAGGTCATCTGATATGACTACCCCCAGGTCCCTTTCCATTTTTGTTGTTGTTAGTATCTCACCCCCAATTGTGTACTCTTCCCCTGGGTTTTTGTTTCCCAGGTGCATTACTTTGCACTTCCTTGCATTGAATCTAAGCTGCCATACATTTGACCATTCCTCCAACCTTGCCAAGTTCCTTCTCATCCTTTCCACCCCACCTTCTGTATCAACCCTGTTGCAGATCTTTGTGTCGTCTGCAAAGAGACATCTCTAACACATCTATATTCTCAGACATAATTCAAATAAAGTGGAAAACTGTCATTTCCAGGGTTTAAGCATAGCCTCAATTGACTCTAGGGTCTCATGTCCCTTGAAGTGGCAAGGTGGCTATGGTTGGCAGCTCCACAGGACAATCTTAATTGAATAGAGGGTACAGATGAATATCAGCACATTTATATGATTTATCCTGATTGTACGCTGTCTGGTCTTGTCTGGGCTCTCCTGGGTGCCCCCAACAACAGTTGCAATCTGCATGACACAGTTCAAAGATCCACCTGCGCTGGGCCAGTCAGGGCAGCAGGCAAGGTGCAAACTAAAGGACTACTAAAATTTAAACAGTCACTTTGGGCAAGGCAGCCTAGATTAATTACTCTTGCATTCTCTCACATACTGTAAGTAGGTACAGGGCATGTCGGCCCCTAGTTACTTATCTTTCTTGGCATTACACAGTTACAAGGGTGGGAAGGCCTATAAGTTCAGCTTGCTGTATCTCTCCCTTGCACCGGGGGCTACGCGGGTAAACACGTAGGTCCTCCATGGTCGATCTCTGCTATAGAAGGCTCCTGATGTCTTCAGTCCTTTCATGACTGAGGGTCTTGGTCAGTGCACTCACTGCTGTTTGATGTCATCTGGTTCCGGTCCACATCTTTCCCCGAGGTGATGGGGAGGGCTAGCACCTGGAGGACAATCTGGCAACCTCCAGACTGGCAGTTTAACCTAACTAAGTTACTTTGACTTAAATAAAACAAAAAACACCCTCTCATGGATGGAGGGGCTTAGCTGGAATGACCAGGCCCAGCTGCATGGCAGGGGCCTGAGCCCCCACCCCTGTGGGGGGTTCCCACTCGAATCTCCTTCTCCCTCTCGAATCTGGATTCTAAAATCTGGCCAAATGTTGGAAAACACTGTCCCTTGTAGGGCTTTCCCAAGGCTCCTGAGTGGCTGTGGTTTTTGGCTGCAGGGCCTCCGACTGGCTGGAGGACCTCTCAATCACAGAAATTAATAATGCATGAACCGCACTCGATGCACCGTTAGTCTGTGTTTTGGCGCATAAATTAGGACCCTGTAAGTCCCCATGAGCACTTGGCATTTACCCATGAGCTTTAGTGAAAGTCCCACAAGTCCTGGCTTTGTTTTCCTGGCTTTCTGATTGGCTGTGGCTGCTTTTGCAATGGCTGCTTAACCCACTGTCCTTTTAGCAGATTATATACAGTCCTGAAAACCATCCTGGTGCAGCCAGAAATAAGTCAATACTGGCTCCAATGCCCCACAGTCCCTTAGCCCTGCCTGTGTACTTGCTGTTGCTGCACAGATTGAGGATTTTTCTCAGACGGGCTTCCTGTCGCTGCTGCCAACATTTAGTGAGCCATGATTTGCAGCAGCAGCAGACAGCCTGACATTTCTCTGAGTCCCAATGCGCTGGTAGAGCCAGGAGCAGTATTTATTTATTCAAACACTTTCCCCCGTAACACATTCTCCCCACATACAGAACCAAGTTACAGTATTTATTTATTCTAACACTTTCTCCCTGTAACACATTCCCCCCACATACAGCAGCATGTTACAGTATTTTTATTTAAACATTTTCCCCCGGTAACACATTCTCCCCACATACAGCAGCACGTTACAGTATTTTAATTTAAACATTTTCCCCCCTGTAACACATTCTCCTCACATACAGCAGCAAGTTACAGTATTTTTTTATTCAAACACTTTCCCCCAGCTGGCCCGGTGGCGTAGAGGGTTGAGGGGCTGGCGCCTTACCTCTTCCCACGCAGGCGACCTGGGTTCAGAAATGGACTTGGGTCAATGGGGGTCGGCAGAGGGAGGATAGGATTGAGTGTCCGACGGTCTGCTCTTCTATCCTGGGGAGGGTTAGGGATTGCCCTGCTCATATTGAGGCCCCCAATGGAGACCAGGGGCACTACAGGAAGCAGTGTGCTGGGGGAACCAGAAAAATCGGAAAATCTACGCCGGAAGTCTAGCTGGCTGCCGGCTCCAGGCATCCCTGAAGAATCCCCAAGAAGCTACAGAATGCCTCAGCAGCTCCTGGGACTGCAAGAAAATAAACAGTGTGCTGATGCCTCCTCCCTGCTGGTGCGTTCCCCCTCGGAGGAGTGGGGACCCACCCGGTGAAGGGTTACACCGAGGCTACTCCATGGATGGCTGCACATATGAGGTAGGTGGCTGAAGGGGGGATAGTAGGAAGAACGTCTGTGGACCTAGGAAGCCTGAAGGAGAGGTGCAGCTCGGCAGACGAGGCTGGTATTAAAAAAAAATTTCTCCTGCAACACATTCTCCCATATACAGCAGCAAGTTACAGTATTTTTATTTAAACATGTTCCCCCCTGTAACACACTCTCCTCACATACAGTAGCAAGTTACATTATTTTTTTATTCAAACACTTTCCCCCTGTAACACATTCTCCCCACATACAGCAGCAAGTTACAGTATTTTTTTATTCAAACACTTTCCCCCTGTAACACATTCTACCCACATACAGCAGCAAGTTACAGTATTTTTTTATTCAAACACTTTCCCCCTGTAACACATTCTCCCCACATACAGCAGCACGATACGGTATTTTTATTTAAACATTTTCCCCCGTAACACATTCTCCCCATATACAGCAGAAAGTTACAGTATTTTTTTTATTCAAACACTTTCCCCCTGTAACACATTCTCCCCACATGCAAGTTACAGTATTTTTAAATATTTTCCCCCTGTAACACATTCTGCCCACAAACAGCAGCAAGTTACAGTATTTTTATTTAAACATTTCCCCCGTAACACATTCTCCTCACATACAGCAGCAAGTTACAGTATTTTTAAACATTTTCCCCCTGTAACACATTCACCCCACATACAGCAGCAAGTTACAGTATTTTTATTTAAACATTTCCCCCTTAACACATTCTCCTCACATACAGCAGCAAGTTACAGTATTTTTATTTAAACATTTCCCCCATAACACATTCTCCTCACATACAGCAGCAAGTTACAGTATTTTTATTTAAACATTCCCCCTGTAACACATTCTCCCCACATACAGCAGCAAGTTACAGTATTTTTTTTATTCAAACACTTTCCCCTGTAACACATTCTCCTCACATACAGCAGCAAGTTACAGTATTTTTATTTAAACACTTTCATAGAAACATAGACTTTGACGGCACATACGGACCGCTTGGCCCACCCAGTCTGCCCATTTCCCTACCTACAGGATAAGCTGCAGATCCTATTTAACCAATAGCCTATTTCTTCCTACCCCCCACCAAAAATTGCCTTATGTCTGTCCCATGCATTCTTGAATTCTCCCACAGTTTTAGACCCCACAACCTCCTCAGGAAGGCTATTCCATGCATCCACCACCCTCTCTGTGAAAAAATACTTCCTCACATTGCCCCTGGAGTCATCTCCTCTATCTTCAAATTGTATCCCCTTGTTCTTGCACATCTCTTTTTCTGAAAGATGCTACCCTCTTGGACTTTGTTGATTCCACTGAGGTACTTAAACGTTTCTATCATGTCCCCCCTCTCCCTTCTTTCCTCAAGGGTATACATATTAAGCTCATTTACTCTCTCCTCGTATGGCTTCTCTTGCAGACCCTGCACCATTTTAGTTGCCCTCCTCTGAAATGCCTTCATCCTGTCTATGTCCTTGCAGAGATGGGGTCTCCAGAACTGGACGCAGTACTCCAGATGGGGTCTCACCAACTGTCTGTACAGGGGGATAACAACTTCCTGTTTTCTGCTGGTGATACCTCTCCCTATACATCCCAGTATCCCCCCAGCCCCCTACTGCCTTCTCACATTGCTTGCCAACCTTAAGGTCATCTGATATGATTACCCCTAGGTCTCTTTCCATTTTTGTTGTTGTTACTACCTCCCCCCCATTGTGTAATCTTCCCCTTGGTTTTTGTTTCCCAGGTGCATTACTTTGCACTTCTTTGCATTGAATCCAAGCTGCCTTACTTCTGACCGTTCCTCCAACCTTGCCAAGTCCCTTCTCATCCTTTCCACGCCTCCTTGTGTATCAACCCTGTTGCAGATCTTTGTGTCATCTGCAAAGAGGCATACTTTTCCTTCCAATCCCTCTGCAATGTCACTTATAAAGACATTAAAAATAACTGGACCCAGTACTGAACCCTGCGATACCCGACTAGTAACCCCTCTTTCTTCAGAGTGGACTCCATTTACAATTACCTTCTGTGTCCTGTTGTTCAGCCAATGTTTTACCCAGGCTACCACCTTGGAACCCACTCCCAGGCTGGTTAATTTGACTACTTTTGTGTGGGACTGTGTCAAATGCCTTGCTAAAGTCTAGGTAGGCCATGTCCACAGCCCCTCCCTGGTCTACTACTTTGTTCACCCAGTCAAAGAAATCAATCAGATTCGTCTGACATGACCTTCCTTCTGTGAACCCATGCTGCCTTGGGTCCTGTGCCCCACTGGCCTCTAGGTACTCAACAGTTCTTTCTTTCGGAAGTGATTCCATCACTTTCCCTACCACAGAGGTCAAACTGACAGGTCTGTAGTTTCCTGCCTCTGTCTTGGTCCCACTTTTGTGAAGGGGAATCACATCTGCCTTCTTCCAGTCCTCAGGTACCACACCATCCTTCCATGATTTGTTAAAAAGCGTAGTCAGTGGTGTCACTAGTTCTTTGCTTAATTATTTTAGAATTCTGGGGTGAATTCCATCTGGCCCCATTGCTTTGTCCACCTCAGTTTTAGGAGTTCTTTCAGAACCCTTTCTTCTGTGAAAGGACTGGGATCAACCCCCTCTCCAGAGTGCTTCTGTTAATTGGATTAGGCACCTCCCCCACTTCCTCTTTTGTGAATACTGAACAGAAGTATTCATTCAGTATCCCTGCTTTTTCACTGTCACTCTCTGCCCACCCACCATCCATTCTATTCAGCCTCACTATCCCTCCCTTTGTCTTTCTACGCTCTCTGATATACCTATAAAAGGTTTTATCCCCCTTCTTAACCGAGTTAGCTATCTTTTCCTCAGTTTGTGCCTTTGCTATTCTGACTACCCTCCCTGCTTTCTTCTGCCTTAACTGGTACAGTTCTCTGTCCTGCTCCTTCTGTGTTTCCTTAAACTTCCTAAATGCTATCTTTTTCTCCCTAACCTTACCGCCACCTCTTTTGAGAACCATAGTGGCTTTTTCTTTTGTTTTGATTTGTTTATTTGCTTCATACAAAGGCTTGTTGCCTCTGTGATGGCAGTTTTGATATTTGCCCATTGTTGTTCCACCCCTCCTTCTAGCCTGTTTGCTAGTGCTTTTCTAAGGCACTCTCCATCTTGCCAAAGTCAGCCTCCTAAAGTCCAGAACCCTCACTTTTGTATGGCTTGACTCTGTAGCAGAGTTTATCATGAACCACACTGTTTGGTGGTCACTTGTTCCCAAATGGCTACCCACTTCTAGATCTGAGATCCTCTCACTGTCCCCATTTGAGAGTATGAGGTCTAAGATTGCTCCTCACGAGTGGGTTCCAAAACTAGCTGTTTGAAGCATGCCACCTGAAGGGCATCAAGAATGGCCCTGCTTTTGGATGTGGCTGCCATAAAGGTGCTCCAGTTAACATCTGGCATGTTAAGGTCCCCCATCAACATTATCTCCCTTTTCTCTGCCATCCTAAGTATGCCTTCTATCATATCCTTGTCCATTCCCTCCTCCTGACATGTGGGTCTATATACAACCCCTGTGCGGACTGTGGTGCCATTTCCAGTCTCTAAGGTGACCCACAGTGCCTCCTCTCCTCCCTGTTTACTCTTTTGTTCAGTTGCTTTTATCTCTTCCCTTACATAGAGAGCTACTCCTCCCCCCTTCTGCCCTCCCTGTCTCTCCTGTAGGTTGTGTACCCTGGTATGTTAACATCCCAGTCATGGTTCTCTGTGTACCATGTTTCTGTGACTGCTACAATATCCAGGCATCCCTCTTCCATCAAGGCCACCAGTTCAGGGAGCTTGTTGCCCAGACTACGGGCATTGGTACTCATTACCCTCCATTTCTTGATGGCCTTACCCCTTTTTGCCCCATCCCTGTCCTTATTGCATTTGTCACTTTCTCCATTTACCCCTGCGCTTCTCCCTATTGACATCTCTATGTTGGTGTCTACCTCACTTAGTACCCTGATATTTTGGGGGGCTAGGATTTCCCTGCTCCTTTCCAGTGCCTCCCCCCTTGGCTAGTTTAAATACTTGTCAATGAAGTATTTAAACCTATCACCTAGGATCCTGGTTCCCCTCCTGGACAGATGCAGACCATCATGCCAGTATAGGCCTGCATCCCTCCAGGTGGACCCCCAGTCTCCAATGAAGCCAAATCCCTGAGCTCTGCATCAGTTTTTCAACCACTGATTGAATCCCATGGTGTGTAACACCCTAGCTTCACCCATGCCACAGACAGGCAGCACCTCCGAGAAGGTTACCATGTGTGCTATTTGTCTAAGGCCCCTCCCCATCTCCACAAATGCTTCTTGCACTGCTCTGATCCCTTTCTTAGCCAGGTCACTTGTCCCTAGGTGGACAATGACATCCAGCTCCCTCCCCTGTGCAGCTGCTCCTGCGATCCTGAGGATTTGCTCCCTGTCTCTCCAAGCCATGGCGCCAGGCAGGCACCTTACCTCCTTCTCCATTCCTTCCTCCCCCAGTTCTACCTTCCTAACAATGGAGTCCCCCATCAGAAGTTGTTTCCTTCCCCTGTGGGGTCCCATGCCACCCTCCCTTGGGTCTCCTTTGTGGAGGTTCCCAGCATCCTCCTTGGTCTCCACTGTGGGTGCCTCTGTAGAGGAACCACACTTTTCCAGAATGGCATAGAAATTGTGGAGAGGTGCAACTGGAGAGATGAGCCTCTGTTCCACCACCCTCACCCTCTCTGAGCCCACTGTGGTCCAACCACTCCTCTTTCTTGGCAACCTCTGAGGCAACAGCAGTGACCCTGGTGGTCCCTGGGTGGGAGAGGAGGTCCCACAAATCCTGGCCAACTCAGCCTGGAGATGAGCAACCTTCTCCCTCAGCCCAGAGAGGTGTCTGCAGATGGAACAACACTGCATCCTCCAAAACATCTCCCTGAAGACTGCTGCTCCACAGCCACTGCACTGCACCACTCCCATCATGTCTTTTTTCTGGCCCCCTGTAACACATTCTCCCCACATACAGCAGCAAGTTACAGTATTTTTATTTAAACATTTTCCCCCTGTAACACATTCTCCCCACATACAGCAGCAAGTTACAGTATTTTTATTTAAACACTTTCCCCATAACATATTCTCCCCACATCCAGCAGCAAGTTACAGTATTTATTTATTCAAACACTTTCCCCGTAACACATTCTCTCCACATACAGCAGGAAGTTACAGTATTTTTATTTAAATATTTCCCCCATAACACATTCTCCCCACATACAGTAGCAAGTTACAGTATTTTTATTTAAACATTTCCCCCCCTTAACACATTCTCCTCACATACAGCAGCAAGTTACAGTATTTTATTTAAACATTTTCCTTCTTTTTTGGCCGCAGCTGAGAACAGCTGCCCCGAGGGCAGACAGGCCCTATGAATATATAAATACAATCAGGGCTCCTGCTCATGAATATTAATGAGCCCTAATCGAGCACCCTCGAAGAACTCCTTCAGTTTTCCAGGGAGTGGCCTCTCAGTGGTCACCGGGTCCCACTTAGGCGATGGGGATCCCAGGACCCACGGAACACTCCTGGATGGACCACAAAATAATGCGGTTGAAGATGAAAGGCGCCACTCGAGCCTGCACGATCCCCACTGCTCCAAGGGCAGGCATTCGAGTGGGTGATTGCAGTGGTGTGTCTTGAGTCCCTGAGGGCTGAATTTTTATTTTGGGCTGTTTGGCTGGTGCACCAGTGGCAGGACAAGACCTGGGGGACCAGAAAACAAATTGCTGGTTGGAGTGGGAGATGCCCGGGAGAGCAGGAAGAAAGAGAACTGCACGGCTTCAGGTAATACCCCATTTGGCAGGGGAGGTTACACAAGATAATGCATCTTCACTGGTCTATCGCATATGGATAAGTTATAAAATAAAAATTACTTTCCTAATCAGAACTGGGAAGACAAATGCACCCAATGCAAGGAGACCCAGGACAAAATGCTGTGTAAAATATTTGCTCACAGCTAATTTTTTTAAATAAAGTGCTAATAGCGAACACATACAGAAAAACGTGTAACCCCCTACCCGGTCTACTGTTTATTTCTGACAGCAAAACCAGGTGGGCTGGGTTCGGGGAGGAATAGGTCACTCGGCACAAAGGCTAGGTTTGGCTACTCTGCACAGGGGCATCCAAGTAACTCCGAACACAGGAAGCAATAACTGTAATGTCCAATACCAGAAGTGGGATTCTAAAGTGTGGCTTTTATTCACATCCAAACAGAATAAACAAAGCGTAGATGGACCCCCACGGGGCTACACTCTTGGTAATGCAGATTAAAAGAGACCAGAACACTTCCTCAACACTTTAGCCCTCAGGCTCTGAACCCACTGGGCACACAGCCTGGACCTGCACGCTGTTTTGGGTTACACAGCCCGAACTTGTACACTGTTCTGGGTTTTCCCTGGCTCGGCTCCCTTGCCAGCCACTTGGACACCTTCCATAGTTCATGGAAACATTTTCTGGTGGCTTCCTAAACCACCTAAGAGCACCACGGCTCCATCAGGGAATCTTCCTTTCAATCCCATGTCTGGGTACTTTCCTCAGGCACTGGCCAAGTACCTGAAAGAAAGCAAAAGGTGTCTCAGAGCAAATCCGTAGAGGTGAATTTGGTTACTACTGATGTGGGGTCTCCCACCTCTCGCTCCCACAATTCATACCCAGCCATTTCTTTGGACAGTAAACACCTCATCCTGTAAAGCTTTGCAATGTAGATTCTTGCTAAATGTATTACACATTCCATCTACTTGTCTTGCTTCCCATTTGTGCTGGACTTGAACATACTTTTAAGTAGCACTGTCCATTACTCTAGAAGTATGTCTAGTAAGTATGGGGTGAGGGGGGGTGTGGGGAGGCAGAGGCAGGGTGGGTGCAGGTTGTGGGGGCTGGGAGAGAGCGCCGGGACTGTTTTTATTTTTCAGGTAAAAAAAAAAAAAGACGACACGGATGTTTGCCACGCTGGGGTGGGCTCTCAGTGTGGCACCAAAGCTTTGGGGCGTTTGGGGACGTGGAGTTGACGGGGATTGGGCACCTCCATTGGCAGAGATCGCTTGCCACGCTGGGGTGGGCTCCCAGCGCCGCACCAAAGCTTTGGGGCGGAGGTTTCACCAGCACTGTGTATGACAGCGGTGTTTTTCTTTGAAGCGAAGACCGCTGCTGTCATACACAGCTCCCGCACCCACTGGTGCAGGACTGCCATGCCTGCTCAATGGAGCAGTGGATTGAAAGGGAGAGGCACACCTCCAAAGTGTGCTACTCTCCCAAAACGTTCCTTGCGCATGCACGCAAGCGAACGTAAAGATGAATGCTGCTTTCCTGGTTAACTCCGATACTTTCTCCCATGGTTCAGACTGCAAACTTTTTATCTTTACCAATTTCTTGTGGCCTCCTCACACGTGTACTTTAGAGACTTTAGTTGTTAACATCACTAGTAGATAGTCATACCATGGTGCTTTTGAGTTCAGAACTCTCCCTCTTTCCCACATGTGCTGACCTGCTCCACCTTTTTGGGAGCTGTTTCTTTTCCAGTTGCTGTGGGAACTAATGGCATTTAAGTTTTTTAAGTAAAAAAGATATATTTTGTCCGTTACCCCAAATTCTGTCCTAATCTCACTGAAACCGCACTAAAACCTGTGGTCTGCCAACCTAGGATTTATGGCTGCATGAGAATCCATTACGAACCGTTTGCCCCTCAACAGTTTGCTCCCTCCAGATCTCAGGAACCGTTACAGGAAAGTGAATATTTCCCAGTGTAAGTTTTAGGGGGGTTCAAAAACATATAAATAAAACTCTGCTGTGGCATTCTGTTTCAGTGGGAGGGCGAGAGAGCAAACTGATGTGTTCCCAGGATTTTTAAGAGCCTTATCTTTTATCTTAATGCTCTTATTCCAAAGGAGAGATTGGATACAGTGACTCACCCACCTGTAGTTATTGCGCGGGATTTCGGTGCCACAGTTTGAAAGTGTTTTTTTGCTGAACCAGTGCTCGGGTTTAAGTTTTAAATACCAGCAGCACTTTGTATTACGGAGTTCTACTAAATGATGTAGTTGTTCTAATGGGGACCATAAAAAATGCACTTTGGCACCGCGCGCCGACTACATGCGTGCTCTCGGCATGGAATCTTCTTCCGGTGGGGCGGGTTTGCTTTCGGGCCGAAATTTATCTGAATTAATGCTTTTTTTTACGAAAACAGGTAACCGGTTGAGTTTTTTGCTTATGTAGCTGCATTTTACTCTCGCCAATCATTGGTAGGGGTATGTGCTTGTGAAATCATTATTTCAAATTGAGGCAAAACCGAGGGGCAAAGCTGACAGTGCCCCTTTAAGGTAGAGAACAGGGACTGCATCTGCAGAACGGGTTAGCCATGGCATGCAAGTATAGGCCAACTGAGTCATGACGTTTGGTCTGATTGACCTCAATGTGAATAATGAAATATGCATTCCTAATTGATTCTGATGGTGGGATTCCAGGGTTCTGAATCAGTCTGTTGCTATCGCTATGAGTATATGATCGTTATACAAAACCTTTATTGCTTACCATTCCTTCCATTAAAATCGACACCTCCATATCTTTTCCTAAAAATGTGTCTGCCTTCCTTAGAATAGAAAATAAAACAAATCTTACTGGTTAAAAAGCATTGTGTTGTTTCTCCATGTATCCTTCACAGTTCAACACACTCTCACTTCATAATGCAGCCATGGTGGATCTGACTAGATTTTGTTTAAAACAGCTATTACTACTCATTGTGTAACAAATGGCTTGAGTAATCAAAAATGGCTGCCACTTGCAATGTTTAAAAATCCCTTCCCTCATGACTACGTTTTGACTTTCCATGCTGGATTCATACTGCAGATGTCTTTGGAGGGTGCTAGCACCAAATTCTGATGGTAAACTGCACAATACAAGAACAGGCATGGTAAGAAATTTCAAAACCTCATATCTTAGTGACTCAGTCAGGAATTAAATAAAGTGCAAAAAAAAAATGATATATTGATGCGTTTCCCAGGAAAACTAAAATAGGAATATGATGACATCTTTACTGACTAAAAACTACTGCTGCTTTAAGAGAACTTGAGAAAGTTGAGGAAGAAAAAGAGCGCGCACAATCAAGGGTGGGGCACTCCCAGTTGGTGAATTTCCCATTTGAAAATAAACCAATATGTAAATATGGCCAGTAGTGTACAGCGCCATCTCATGCCACAGTGTAGCTACGCTCCAATGACTTGCACTGAAATGCATGCAAGTGAATGGTACTCAGCCGTACTGTGTAACGAGAGATGGCGCTGTGCAGCCCATGTTTACAAATCAGAGTTTTTTTTTGTTTGTTTGTTTTTTTAAACAGGAAATACAACAACTAAGAGGTACTTAAAATACAGGTTACTCACCTGTAACAGGAGTTCTAGGAATGGTATATGTTGTTCATCTACACTTCATGGCAGGTTCCTTGCCACTTTAAGTCTTGCCGGAAGGTCTTCAAGCTGGCTCCTCCCACCCACCCAGGTGATAAAACTCTTGGCTCCGCCCCATGACGCCAGATCTAGCCCGCTGGAAGCCAGATTGTGCGTCGAAGCCGGGGAGGCCGGGTGGGTTGTGTGGATGAACAACATATACCATTCCTAGAACTCCTGTTACAGGTGAGTAACCTGTATTTCTAGGGACATGGATATGTTGTTCAATACACACTTCATGGCAGACTCCTAGCAGTTCTCCAGGAGGAGGGAGGCAAGGCGCACAGCCCCTACTTAGGGAACAAGGACTGCAGAACCGAGGTCCCAAAACCAGCATCCCGGCGTGACTCAAGGTCGATGTGGTAGTGGGTAATGAAGGTGTGTGCTGACTTCCAGGTAGCAGCCCTGCAGATTTCCTGGATAGGAACGTCCCTGGAAGCAGCGGTATGGTGGGTAGAATGAGCTCTTATCCCTCTGGGAGGTCCATGCCCGCCAACCTGTAGCAGAGATCTATGCAGGAGGTGACCCACCTGCCTATCGTCCGCTTGGCTGCAGGTCTGCCAGGTGCGGCTTCAGCGTAGGTGACAAACAGCTGGTAAACCTCTCCCCGAACTTCAGCTATTCGCTCCTTATAATAAGAGAGCACTCTTCTAGGGTCCAAAGTATGGAGCCTATATTCAGCCTCCAAGGTGTGACTGGGGTAGAACACCGGGCAGAGTCAACACCTGGTTAAGGTGAAACTCCGACACCACCTTCGGAAGGAATTTCGGGTGGGGGCACAGGACAACCTTGCCCTGTGGAAGACCAGACAAGGAGACTCAATGGAAAGCACTTGGAGCTCTCCCATCCTTCTGGCTGACAAGATAGCCACCAAGAAGGCGGTCTTCCACGACAGGTGAGAGATGTCACACCTGTGCATTAGTTAGAATGGCTTGCCCATGAGCTTAGCCAATACCAGCAGTAGATCCCATGGAGGTGGAGGTTCTTGCACTGGAGGGGATATGTGATCAAGGCCTTCGGAAAAAGCACCCAACCACCTTCTCCTGCGCCACCGACTGCTTCCCAGCCCGCACCTGGCAAGCAAAGATGGCTGACAGGTGCACATTAAGGGTTGTTGACTGAAGCCCTAGCTGAGAAAGGGACCACAAGTAGTCCAGAATGCTTGCCAAGGAACAGGAGGAAGGGTCCAACCCCTTGCCCTGACACCAAATGGAGAATCTCTTCCATTTGAAGGTACAGCATTTCCTGGTCAACTCCTTGCGGTATGCCTCAACAAAGACCCAAGGCCTGGAACTCTAGCCACTCAGGAACCAGGCTGTCAGGTGCAAGGATTGAAGGTCCGGGTGGAGAACCTTCCCCTGGTTGACTGAGATCAGGTCCGGGCGGGCTGGGAGCCACCTCGGGAGCCTGGAGCTGAGGCTGAGGAGATCTGGATACCAGAACTGGCGGGGCCAGGCTGGGGCTACCAGAATCACCTCCGCCTTGTCCCTCCTCACCTTGAGAAGCACCTTGTGGATCAAGGGAAATGGGGGAAAGGCGTAGAAGAGGCCCGGGGTCCATGGCCTCGAGAAGGCATCCCCCTGCAGCGAGCCCTGCTGAGGGGGGCCGGCATGAAAGAGCCTCAGCTTCGCATTCTCCCTGGAGGCAAACAGGTCCACCTGAGGTGTGCCCCAGTGGAAGAACAGATCTTGTACTACCTCCGGCAGCAGAGACCAATCGCGAGATGCAGCCCTTATCCGGCTTAGGGCATCAGCCAGAGTGTTGGAGGCTCCTGTCACATGGATGGCTAGGAGAACCACCTCCATGCTGCGCATGAGGGACCAAGTGCGGAGAACTTCCTTGCACAGGGGCATGGAGCGCATCCCACCCTGGCGGTTTAGGTAGTACATGGTCGTGGTATTGTCTGTCTGGACCTGGACCACTTGACCCCGTACAAATGGAGCAAAGGTGGTGACGGCTAGACGGACCGCTCGAAGCTCCAGCAGGTTGATGTGACATCGGGACTCCTGAGGGGACCAGAAGCCATTCGCTCTGTGCTCCCCCAGATGGGCACCCCAACCCATCAGAGAGGCATTGGTCAATAGAGAGACCGTCGGCTCGGGCGGACAAATGGGATGCCCTCCTGCAGATGAGCTGGAACGATCCACCACTGGAAAGCGTTCCACATCTCCTGGGTCACTGCCACTGGCTGGTCCAAAGGACCGATAATGGGCCCAATGGACCACGCTGGTGCAGGCCGCCATGAGGCCCAGGAGGTGCAGGAAGTCCCGGGCAGGGCGCAGTTGCCCAACCTGAAATGACTGGGCAAAGGAGGAAAGAACCTCAGCCCTGTCCGCCGGGAGCCATGCTCTGGCTCGAAGAGAGTCGAGCTCTGCCCCGATGAATTGAATCACCTGCTTTGGCACGCGTTCCGATTTGGCCTCATTGATGCGGAGGCCAACCTGAGAGCAAACCTGGAGGGCCAGATCCCTGGACCACTCCACCTCTGGTCTGGAGGAGGCCACAATCAGCCAGTCGTCCAGGTAAGGGTACACCCGGACCCTTCGGCGCCGCAGGAATGCTGTCACCACTGCCATGCATTTGGTGAAGACCCTGGGAGCTGGAGAGAGGCCGACAGGCATGGCCCGGAGCTCATAAAGTGACCCCTCTGCTCTGAAGCGGAGGAATCGCTGGTGGGACAGATGGATTGGGACGTGAAAGAACGCGTCCTGGAGGTCCAAAGAAAAGAACCAAATGCCTCTTTCCAAGGATGGAATGATCTGAGCCAGAGTGACCATCCTGAAGGTTCGAGACTTTAGGAACTTGCTCAGGTCATGCAGGTCTAGAATGGGGTGCCAGCCCCACGTCTGTTTTGGGACCAGGAAATACCTGGACACAAACCCCTGGGTCTGGTGGAGGATACACCACCTCCCTGATCATGTCCTTCTGGTGGAGCATGGCAATGTCAGCTTGACGGGCCGAGAGAGAGGCCGCGGACCCGTAGCCCCCCCGTGGGGCGATGGCTCGGAAGGGCGGGGCCTGCTCGAACGCCAGAGGCAGACCCTTTCCTACCAATTCTAACACCCAGCGGTCCATGGTGATAGCGGACTAGGCAGAAAGAAAGTGGCGGAGCTGTCCCCCCATGGGGGGAACCCAGGGGGGAGTGACAAGTCTGGGGGCGACACCCCTCAACCAGTCACTGGGCAGGCTTGGAGGAGGGACCAGCTGAGGGACCTCCTGGGCTTTTCCCTCTTGGCTTCCTGCTGGAGGAAGCTGCAGGCTTGGCTTTAGGGTGCCAAGTGCAAGCCTGCTGCCCCTGATGCTGGTGTTGCTGGGCCGGATGTGCCGCAGGGGAGGAAGGGAGAAAGGGCTTACGCTGCTGCTAGTGGCCTTTGTCCTTCTGGGCAGACGTGACAGTGTCCAAGGTGGCATTGGACTTCTCGATCCTTTGCAAATGGCCTTCTACCCTGGGACCGAACAAGTCGGTACCCAGGAAGGGGACGTCTGCCAGCTTGTGCTGGGTATCCGCTGTGAAGGTGGAGATCCGCAGCCAAGCTCTGCGGTGCATGGCCACTGCGGCCACAAGAGTCTCCAATATCCAGAGCAGTTTGGAGCTGCTGCTTCACCACCGCCCTTCCCTGATCCCGCACCTGCTTGACCGTAGTCTGGAGGTCAGCCGGTAGATGAGGATCACTCATCCAGGGAGCCCATAGGCGGGAAAGTGCGCGCCGCGTACGGCTGAACTGGCCTGACGGAGGCCTAAGGAGGATGCAGCGTACACCTTACGCCCAGCGTAGCCCAGCTTTTTGGACTCTTTGTTGGGAGGCTTGTCCACGTCCCTGGTGTTCCCGAAATGCCGGAAAACACTATCAGTCACAAGCCCCTCCACAGAGGGTGCTCCAAAACGGACAGTGAACCGTGGAATCACAGCATTCTTGCTTGGCCATCCTGGTCAAGGAGCAGGATAAGAAGCCGGCCGCTACATAACGCCAAGGCTGGGCCAACAATGGCTTCAGCCACTGGAAAGGCCTCCATGGGAGAATCCCCTCAGTCCAGTATCTCCGTGAGGGGATACTTGGCCCGCTTGGACACAGGTTCGAGCTGCATCCCAGTAGATTCTGAGATGAGCTGAAGCAGACCCATGAACGAGGATGGGCTCGCCCACCGACTGTCCCCAGTGGACTCCAGGTCAAGGGGCCTGGAGAACAGGAATAGTCATCATCAGACCTCGAGGAGTCTGCAAACAGCTGCCTAGGGCCTGAGCCACCTCCACCTGCCGAGGACGGTCAGGAGTGAGGGTGACTGACAACCGATGGGGCAACCCCCTGACCCGACCGAGAATCCTTGGTCGGAGCCCCAGATTTAGGTTGTGGAGGCAGGGGTTCCACCACAATAGGTGGCGCAGCTGGTTTCGGCTGAACAACTGGTGCCTGTTTGGGCTCCTCGACAACCATGAGGGGTTGTTTCGGCCATTCAGGTGACAGCCACTTAATGGCCGGGAAAGGCAACAGGGTCGGCTTGTTCCCGGTCAGAAGGAGCTGCTGCCACATTAAGACCTCGTAGTGTCAACGCAACATGCACCGAAGCCTTTCCTCTGAGGAGGAAGATGACTAGGACGAGTGGTGCCGCCGCTTTCCTCGGTGCAGAGACCGAGACCGCAGGTGTCAGCTGGACCGAGAAGAAGTCCGAGACTGTCAATGTTTCCGAGGGTCGGTCTGGGAGGGAGCGGGGCAAACCCATTCCTTCCTCGGCTTGGGAATCTTAACCGGGGACTCCGGCACAGGAGGCGCAAGCAAGTCCTCGGTTTCCACCAGGGTAACTGGTGAAGAAGGGTTGTCGACTTCTCCAGTCGACAGCCCGTCCGACGGGTCGAGAAAAATCTTGACTGTGTCAATGGGAGTCTCGGCCAGCTGACCTGATGGGGACACCGTGAAGCCAGCGGCCTTAGACGCAACCTCGACCAAAGTCGAGTGTCGACTGTCTGGGGAAGGGGACCTTTCCCACTCCCACGAACGCTGACGGTGGGACTTACCCTTCGAATTCTTCTTCTTGACCAAGAGGAGTGTCCCATGGACCTCACCTTTTCGTGACAGAGGGATTGACAAAGCTCCTTGAAAGAAGCCGTGTAGGAGGAGCCCAAGGAGCGCAGGATAAATGCCGCGATCGAAGAGGAAGAAGATGCGGCCTGGGCCTTCTCCTCCTCGAGGGCGATCATCTGCTCAAGTTGCTCAGCTGAGCCCGCCGCTGAACACCGCCCAACGGGCCTCCTTTGACTTCACCGGTGGAACATGTCTCTCGGGGCGCCCAAGTTGGAGTCTAGCAGCATGGTCTTCGAGGACATTGCCCGAGAAGGACTTGCACAAATCGCAGGCCTGCAGATCGTGGTCAAGTCCGAAGCAATAAACGCACGTGGAGTGCGGATCGGTCCGGGACATCTTCTGCCCGCATGGTCACCGCCAAAAACTGGGAGTCAACTTATCCATCGCAGCCGCGAAGGAAGAAACAGACCGAAGTCTAGAAATTTTAAGATTAAGTTTTGGTTTAATCAACGAGTTAGGATCCAGTCTAAACACAGAGTGCTAAGGAGTGAACCTGAGCTTCCAAGCTATAAGGAATATCTGGCGTCATAGGGCGGAGCAGAGAGTTTTACCACCTGGGTGGGTGGGAGGAGCCAGCTTGAAGACCTTCCGGCAAGATTTAAAGCGGCAAGGAATCTGCCATGAAGTGTGGATTGAACAACATATCCATGTCCCTAGAAAAAAATATTTTTCAGTCAAACGGCTTAATCGGGGTGTAGGCTTTAAGGGGGTTCTTTGATAATGACAGCTGTCTTGTAAAAAATGTATTCTTTTTTCAGTGTAACCCCTAGATGGTGCTATCCCAGGGGCTACTACCCCTGCCTGATTTGCCACTAACAGGTTGAGGGGCCTGGATCCAATGGCGGGTGCCTCCACCCAGAGGTCAGGGTTTGCAATAGTTAAACTAACTTGGTCACAGCCCTCTGGGACACTGCAACCCCCCTTTCTTCCCACTAGTGGCCCACACAATATATCAGAATTACCTTACAGTATACACTTCTACCCCCAGGTCTGGTTCCGCACTGGGACCTCCTGTGAAATGAGATACAGTGCAACAATCACAGTACAGTACTTTAACATAGACAAATACCTCAGGCAGTATAACTTTGCTGAAACAAGCAGCTCTGATTTATTTAGGGGATATAACAAGGACAGGGGAAATCAGGTTAATTAGCTTATCACTCTAATAATCTATCTATGGCTCTGTGCACAGGCCTATCCTATCAGTTACTGTCCCTGGGTACCTAAGCCCTAGTGGCTAGTCCAAACCGTGGCAGCTGGTAGGGGCCCTTTCACACAGAGAAAAGGAGAATTAAACAGTCAGCAGTACAGTAATTCCATTTGGATTTAATGTGGCAATTCAACAGGGGCGCACTGAATTAGTACTCACGACCTCCAAATAAGATAGGGTCCTTCAATGTCAGCAGGGCTCACTTGAGGTACACAAACCTTTCACACATCCATATAAAGAAAGCACTATACCAGGCAGGCTGCATCTGTATCCCGATCGCAATTACTGCACAATACGCTGGAGAACACACAGCAGATTCAGTTCCTGACAGACCGAATGCAATTTTCAGCAATTCCTCCAGTCTTCTACAGGGTGAGCCTGGTTTCTACTCTTCAGAGATCCTTTGATTCTTTTCACAGGATGGATTCAGTCCTAACAAGCTGTTACACAAGCTGCAGACCGAACTCTGGCCTATACACGCTTTTTTGACTAAAACTGCACACTGAAAAGCACAGGGCTCCTTCCTTCTTCACTGCCAAAGCTCAACTGAAATTCCAACCGACAAAACTGGCACTTCCTTTGAGTTCCTCCCAGTTCTTGACTGGATTGGCTGTCACTCACAATAGAATGCTGCTGTTGGTCCAAAAGGCACTGAAGTCTAAACTACATCTCCCAGAGTCACTGCCCATACAATCCTCTTGTGGCTGGCTCAGATTATGAGTCCAAGTTCTGATTCGTCTCAAGGCACCATTTTAGAGCTAGCTTACCCCACACTGATTGGTCCAGTTCAGCAGTTCAAAACTAGAATGGGGAACTAGCAGACACAGTTCTGACTGCAAAGAAAGCAGGTTAGACAAACTGTACTTCATTATTACCTAAATAATTTCTGGTAAACAGTTACATCTTTCAGATAGGTTCCTTTGCACCCTAGTGACTGCAAAATGAAGTGAATTGGCAGCAGCTTGAGTGGTACTCAGAGAAGCACACAGTCCCCCATACAACTAATTATGTCTGCAAGCAGACAGCTCTAAAGAGACAGTACCAGAGGCTCTAAAACACTCACTGATAAATGGCTTAAATGCCAAACACCATTCAGGCTTGGAGCATTCAAGCAAGCTCCTGGAAGTCTTTTGGGAACCCCCATTTGCAGGGGTTACACCCTTCCTGGCCTGGAAAGCTTGATTCACAAGCAAGTACCCATAAGTTTCAACTGCAACTATATACATTTGCATTAGGCTCGCATACGTAATCATCAGTCAATATATCATTTTACCAAGAACACATTTCTGAAACATTGCAGTACGTCACTCTTTACACAGTATTACATACACATTGTACCATAACTCAAGTTACTTCTTGTACATGAAACCTGAAGAGAGGGGCCCTTCCCTATCAGTTACCTTGGGCTGGACGGGCAAGGCACCATACTTAGAGGGCAACACAAGTAACTTGAGTTAGCACTGACGCTCAGTTTGGGCAATGAGCTCGGGACACATACACCTTTATGGACAACATTGAGAGGCAAATCCACAGGCCTCCCAAGGGAATCATAACTGAGGTGCACCACAGGCTTTACAGCTCGACCAGTCTTTCTAGGGGAACTGTTACAGTCTCTGCACTCTGAGCCTCATTTTCAGCATTGTCCTCACTTGTCAGGGGAGTCTCCCTGGGGTAGAGAGGCTAGAACTTGGGCACTTTCAGCTCCAGGAGTTACAGTTTCTGAGTCCACAACATTTGGCTCGCGATGGAGAGCTTTGGACACTGGCAGTGGACTGTCAGGGCACTCATAATACTCTTCTTGTTGTGTATCACCAGTCTGCCCCATTCTATCATTTTCTCCCTGAAAGCTCAAACAGTTCAATCATGCACAATGATTCCATTTCATCTGATCTGATGTTTGCACTTCACTTCTGGGAGCATTGGCTCCAGGGATGAAGCTGGGGCTTAGACAGTCCAGAAGGCCCAGCTTTGTCTCCAGTATTGACCAGGGATTGCCTCAAACAATTGACTCAGTTCGTAAGAAGGATAGTATTCAAAGTCACTCTCACTTTCTTCCGATATGGACTGACAGTCATGCTCAACTGGGACTTGTGGAGGGAACACTTTAACTTTGCTTCTGTAGGTGCAGACTTTCTTGATCTTTTCTTAGCAGCAGCTCTAGTCACTGGTCCAGAGGGGCATCTTCTAGGGCTCAGACTCAATTAAGATTTGTCCAATGGGCAGTAAATGATTTCTATGCATTGTTTTTACATCTTTTGAATTATTCTCAGGCCTTACTTTTGTACACTGGCAGATCATCTAGTTTGCTCTACAATGTGAGGGAGATGGTGCCATCTGTCAGCAATCTTGTGCTTGCCATGCAGTCCCAGATTTCTTAGCACTACCCGATCTCCTCCTGGAGTTCCTGTGCTTTCACCTTTTATCATACCTTTCTTTGTTGGCCAGATTTCTTTTGGCAGCCATGGTTTGAGCCAGTTGGTACGCATGAGTTAGCTGGGCCTTTAACTTTGCACATACTGTAAATAGTTGTCAGCTTGAACCCCATCAGGAGAGACCCCAAAACACACATCTACTGGTAGTGAGCTTTCTTCCAAACATCAGGCGGTAGGGGAGAATCCAGTGGCATCACTTTGGTGCAGTTATAAGCATGTACCAGGGTGCTAATTTGTTGGCTCCATCTAGGCTTGTCCTTGGGTGCAGGGTGCCTAGCATATCTAGCAAAGTGCGTTGAAAACGCTTCAGGCTGTGGGTCCCCTGGGGTGGTAAGGAGTGGTTCTGACTTTCGCACTCCCCCAGAGAAAGCATCTCTTTGATAAGGCGACTCAAAGTCTCTCCTTGATCAGAATGGATTCTTTGTGGAGCCCCATAGTGAACAAAAAGTTTTCTACAAGTACTTTGGCTACAGTGGATGCTTTCTGGTCTTTGGTGGGAAAGCTTGGGCATATCTCGTGAAATGGTCAGTGACCACCAGCACATTACTGATATTTCTTTGATCTGACTCCAAACTTAGAAAATCAATACAGACCAGCTCCATGGGTGCACTGGTGGTGATGTTAACAAGGGGCAGCCCTCTGGGGCAAAGCTTTCCTCTGTAAGCAGCGACTACAAGTTCGAATGTGTTGCTCCACATCAGCCCCCATCTTTGGCCAATAGAATCTGGATCTCACCAAGTCAAGTGTTCTGTCTATACCAAGGTGCCCCATGTGGTTGTGCAAGGACCTCAGTACTGAGTCTCGAAAGGCAGTGGGCAGCACTAGTTGTTGTTTGTCTACTTGTCCCCTCTGTCTACTGTTTCTCTGTATAACAGTTTATTGATCAGTTTCAACTTAGGACCTTCTTTGTATAACAGTGCAGTTCTCAAATCAGTGGAGCGTAATTTGGACACATCTTTTCCTGCATAGAGGGCTTCTAAAGCTGCTTTGATCATGGGATCGCGGGATTGAGCCCGCAGACACTGTCATTGTCCAGCTGAGGCAGTGCACCAATGTCTATTGCAGAAAAGTGGCACAAGCAGCAGGTATGCATTCTCAGAGGCTCCCAAGCAATCCACCATGCAGTCCACTGCGTCCGTGGACATTGTTCCTCCCTGTCAAACTTCCGTAGAGTGCCAATGTCAGGTTCTGCCAATCGGACCCAATCATTCTGGGGAACAGGCCTCCGGAGAGAGCATCAGCATCTATGTGGTTCAGACCTGCTCGGTATTCGAGAGCATAGTCATAACGAGATAATGCAGAAAGCCACCTATGGCCAGTGGCATCCAACTTAGCTGAGGTCTGCACATAGGTCAAAGGATTATTGTCAGTTTTACTAGTATTTTAGCCCCATACAAGTACTCATGGAATTGGTCAACAATAGCCCACTTCAAAGCTAGGAACTCTAACTTATGTACAGGATAGTTCTTTTCGGATGGGGTCAGGCTTCACTGGCAAAGGCCACTGGTCTCAGGCCATTCTCGTGCTCTTGGTACAACACAGCCCCCAACCCTGTAAGCTAGCATCAGTGTGCAGGACGAAGGTTTTCTGGATCGGCATAGGCCAGTACTGGAGCATGGGTAAGTTGATATATGATCTCATGAAAAGCAGTCTCAATCAGGAGTCCAGCGGGCCCCAAATACTTCACCGGATGAAAATACACTCTTTCAGTCTTGAGGGACGCTGACTTTGGTATTTTTGTGGGTTGGGGATACCCTTGAGTAAGGTTAAGTAAAGGGCGGATCACTCTTGAATAGTCCTTGATGAAGTTCCGATAATAACCACAGAATCCCAGGAATCTTTGCAGTTCTTTTAGATTTTTGGGCTGTGGCCAGGTGGTCAAGGCCTCAACTTTACTTGGTCCGGTCTCTATTCCTCGGTGGATACTATGTGTCCCACATACTTTACTGATGTTTGAAAGAATTGACACTTATCAATGGACAGTTTAAGGCCAAAGTCCTCCAGTCGTCCAATACCTTAAATAATCTGCTCTCATGTTCCTCCAGTGAGCTGCCAAATACAATAACATCATCTAGGTATACCAGGCACTCTAGTAAGTTCATGTCCCCACTGCACGCTCCATCAATCGCTGAAAAGTGGCTGGGGCACCTGAAATCCCTTTGAGGCATCCTCATGAATTCATAGAGCCAGCGACAGATAAAGGCCGCCTTCTCACGGGTCCTCTGGGGCCATCGGATCTGGTAGTACCCATCATGGAGATCCAGCACAGAGAACCACTTGCTCCCGTTTAGGCAGTCCAAAGCATCCTGAATGCGGGGCATTGTGTACTGATCAGGGATAGTCCGCCGGTTTAAGGTGCGATAATCCACACACATCCTTACTGTTCCATTCTTTTTCCTCACTATCACAATGGGGGAAGCATAAGGGCTTCTGGATTCTTGTATTACACCAGCAGCTAACATCTCTTGCAGATGCCGTCTCACATCATCTATGTCAGCAGGTGCCAGGCGCCGAGACCTCTCACGAAATGGTCTTTTCGTCATGCAGCCGGATATTGTGCTCAGCTCCTTGCACGATCCACATCCCATTCCTTTAAAGAAAACACCTGGTCTCTGGGCAAGCTTCTCACTGATCCTCACTTTCCATTCAGCTGGCAGCGGGAGTCAAATCAAACAAGTCAGGCGTTATCTGTCATTCTTCCTTGAACTCTTGCTGCTGGGTAGCACTGCAGTGTCTGCACAATGCACATTAGCCAGGATGCAACCTCTGTTTACTCGAATGTCTCTTTCAGACACATTATGAACTTGGACCATTACCCTTCTGGCATAAGCATGGGCTCTAGCGGGCAAAATACTAGGCTTGACCAGCAGTCCCTCTGGCAATTTTCCATCGCCTGGTGCATCCAACATTAATATTTTATTCTTAACATCCTTTCTGATACGGACCTCTCCCTGTAAGGTACACTGGGCATTTGGCGCCAGGATCAGAGACTCAGGATCCTTCTTCCATACAATTCCGACCGGTTCCTCTGGTTCTATTTTTTCAGCATCTCTCTGTGCCTCATAGGCCTTCTTAATTAAAGCCGAACTCTTAAAGCTCTACTAGTCTTTGACCCCTGTTTTCATAACACAACTGTGCCAGCCTTCGAACATATGAGCATTTGTTCCAATCAACAAAGGGACACCATCATACAGTCCAGTGGGGGACACACTAAGGCTAGGGTCTCTACTTGTTCGCCACTCCAGCCACGGAGGTGGGGAAAGACAGCCAAATTCGGATATATCCGGAATAGGTAGGCCTTCACTTAACCCCCATACATGCAGTCCTTCTAATGGTTGTAAGGGTACGTCTGACAAATGCTTCTGATACCAATCCTGGAACATAATTGTCACTTGGGAGCCACTGTCTAATACAGCTCTTGTAGACACTCCATTCACCTTTACAGTGGTCTCCATGGAGGGACCCACTATTCTGGACCAGTCTGGAGAGGCGGTAGTGGGGCCTGGGCAACTGACCTTGCCACAAAAGGACGTGAATTAGCATTTTGATGCCCTCACTGGGATCATGTCTGCACCTCTTAACCACTGATTTCTTCTCCAAGCTCTCCTTGTAGCCTATATGCAACTTTGTCAGTGTCTTTTGGGGACTGGCATTCCTTTTCATGTGCCCATCTTTCCCACAATTATAGCAAAACATACTTTCTGGAGTTTGAGCTGGCCGAGGCGCCACACTGGGAGCCAGGGCGGGGTATTACTAACTGGAAACCTGGGTGCCATCTCTGTCTGCGGCGTGATAAGCATTTGGAGACATCTCGTCAGTTTCTCCACTTCCATGGTCAAGGAATTGAGTTTGGAGCTGTTATCAGTAGGAGATACATGGTGGGTACCTCCCACCCCATAGCAGATGCAGTCGGATATAGGTCAGGGTCTGCATTTGCAGCTGGCCTTCATAAAGGGACTGTTTTTGAATTCCCGGATCTCTCTCAACAGTTCCCCATTGTGGCATATCTTTTTCCTTGTCAGAGCACTCATTGACTGCCAACCTCTGCCCCTGAACTTCACTTGATGGGTCACCCTCAGTCACTCGGGTCGTGGCCGCAGCTATTGGTGCAGGTCCTCCCGAGGTCGCCTTTTCTCAACTCCTCGAGTTTCTCTCATTAACTCATCATAGGAGGGTGGGATTCCAGTCGATCTGCCAGGCGAACTGAAGCAACAGCAGTTCTGAGAAGGGGCAGACTTAAGGATCCTGTCCAGCCTGGTTCGTCCAGTTCAATCGCTGGCAAACTACCTTTTCTGAGGCATTCTTGCAACAATTTTTCCAGCCGAGATACATACACAGACAACAACTCCCTTGGTACTGTTGTGCATCTCTTACTCTCCACCATAGGTCCTCATCAGAATCTGGGCTCCTATACACATTCTCCAAGGCCTCAAGATAGGCCTGTGCAGTCGCTTCAGGGTTACTGGCCCGTTTAGCACGGATGGTAGCCAGGGCAGGACCTCGGAGGCTCTCACTAACCCTCTTCGCCGCCTTCCGAGCATTGCCATTCTAGCACTTGGGGGCAACATAGTCTATCCAGGTCTCCCAGTCATCCTCCCTTGGGGGTGGGAGGGTGCCAGAGAAGATCCTCAACCTTCGGTAAGAGTCGTGACTAATGGCAGGTGCAGAAATAGGAGTCTGCATTGGTTCAGCCACCATTCGGGCACTGGAGCAGGAGAGGTGTTGGGGAGGAACACCCCAGGTGGCAAGAATAGTTTCTTCAAGTCCTCCACAGTTTTCCCTCTCCCAGCAACCATTCAGCAAATTTCTCCTCAAAAGTTTCAGATAGTGGTGGGGCTGATTCCCCGGTCTTACTGTCCTAGTTATCACTCTCAAGCAGTGAGGGCTCCCTCTGGGGTAATGGTCTGTGGCACTTGGAGCTATCTATGGGATCCTAAACTCTACTAGGGCCAGGAAAGTGTGGGTGAGCAGATTAGCATGCCGACCCACCACCACAGGGTTTTGTAAACCTTCCACCTTGGAAAGTACTCCTGCACAGTGTCCGATTGATACCCAGGGGATGTCCAGGATAAGCATAGCATTTTGGGGTCGATCTCTCCCCAGTACACCACTCCACCAGCCGGTGCACAGCCACTTCTGTCGGGTACCCTATTTTTCTTAACAGTGGTTCAGAATATGGCCACTAGAGGACACACAATCCCAGCGGTGAGCCTCCAAGATGTAACCCCTAGATGGTGCTATCCCAGGGCTACTACCCCTGCCTGATTTGCCACTAACAGGTTGAGGGCCTGGATCCAATGGCGGGTGCCTCCACCCAGAGGTCAGGGTTTGCAATAGTTAAACTAACTTGGTCACAGCCCTCTGGGACACTGCAACCCCCTTTCTTCCACTAGTGGCCCACACAATATATCAGAATTACCTTCACAGTATACACTTACCCCCAGGTCTGGTTCCGGCACTGGGACCTCCTGTGAAATGAGATACAGTGCAACAATCACAGTACAGTACTTTAACATAGACAAATACCTCAGGCAGTATAACTTTGCTGAAACAAGCAGCTCTGATTTATTTAGGGGGATATAACAAGGACAGGGGGAAATCAGGTTAATTAGCTTATCACTCTAATAATCTACCTATGGCTCTGTGCACAGGCCTATCCCTATCAGTTACTGTCCCTGGGTACCCAAGCCCTAGTGGCTAGTCCAAACCGTGGCAGCTGGTAGGGCCCTTTCACACAGAGAAAAGGAGAATTAAACAGTCAGCAGTACAGTAATTCCATTTGGATTTAATGTGGCAATTCAACAGGGGCGACCCTGAATTAGTACTCACGACCTCCAAATAAGATAGGGTCCTTCAATGTCAGCAGGGCTGACTTGAGGTACACAAATCTCTTCACACATCCATATAAAAGAAAGCACTATACCAGGCAGGCTGCATCTGTATCCCGATCGCAATTACTGCACAATACCCGGAGAACACACAGCAGATTCAGTTCCTGACAGACCAATGCAATTTTCAGCAATTCCTCCAGTCTTCTACAGGGTGAGCCTGGTTTCTACTCTTCAGAGATCCTTTGATTCTTTTCACAGGACGGATTCAGTCCTAACAAGCTGTTACACAAGCTGCAGACCGAACTCTGGGCCTTACACGCTTTTTTGACTAAAACTGCACACTGAAAAAGCACAGGGCTCCTTCCTTCTTCACTGCCAAAGCTCAACTGAAATTCCAACCGACAAAACCGGCACTTCCTTTGAGTTCCTCCCAGTTCTTGACTGGATTGGCTGTCACTCACAATAGAATGCTGCTGTTGGTCCAAAAGGCACTGAAGTCTAAACTACATCTCCCAGAGTCACTGCCCATACAATCCTCTTGTGGCTGGCTCAGATTATGAGTCCAAGTTCTGATTCTCCAAGGCACCATTTTAGAGCTAGCTTACCCCACACTGATTGGTCCAGTTCAGCAGTTCAAAACTAGAATGGGGAACTAGTAGACACAGTTCTGACTGCAAAGAAAGCAGGTTAGACAAACTGTAATTTCATTATTACTCTAAATAATTTCTGGCAAACAGTTACATCTTTCAGATAGGTTCCCTTTGCACTCCTAGTGACTGCAAAATGAAGTGAATTGGCAGCAGCTCGAGTGGTACTCAGAGAAGCACACAGTCCCCCCATACAAACTAATTATGTCTGCAAGCAGACAGCTCTTAAAGAGACAGTACCAGAGGCTCTAAAAACACTCACTGATAAATGGCTTAAATGCCAAACACCATTCAGGCTTGGAGCATTCAAGCAAGCTCCTGGAAGTCTTTTGGGAACCCCCATTTGCAGGGGGGTTACATCAGAATATTTTTTTTAACCAAAAAGAGGTGCAGTTCATCAAGCTGAGTCTTCACTTCTATTTACATGGTGTAGCTTAACACTGTTTATGTGTACAGCATGTTAATTCAGTGTATCCACAAAAGCCATCAAGAGGTGCTGAGTGGTCTCTGGACCAGCACTGATTTACTGTACTATAGCAGGATGTTTCTGGGTAAGAAAAACAGGTTACTCACCTGTAACAGTAGTTCTAGGAGTTGTATATGGTGTATATCCAGACTTCTGGCAGTACCATTTCCCTTTAAATATCTTGCCAGAGGATCTTCAAGCTGGCTCCTCCCACCCACCTGGGTGGTAACTCCCTCGGCACTGCCCCATGATGTCAGATCTTACCCGCTGGAAGCAAGATTCAGTGCGTCACTTACCTGGGGAGGTTGTGTGGATGAACACCATATACCACTCCTAGAACTACAGTTACAGGTTACAGTTAAAGACCCATTTGTGGCTGATGGCGTACCCCTGAGAATGATATTTTACTGTATTTTATGAATTTAGCATTTATTGGATCTGTGTCTATTTTATTGTTTTTATGTGAAGCTGCTGTCAAGGCACCTTGGTTTTAAGAAAGGCACAGTAAAAAGAAAGAATTTATTATTATTATTATAACTTGTTTTTCTAGGGACTTTGATATGGTGTACTATCCACACTTCTGGCAGACTTCTAGCAGTTCTCCAGGGAGGCGGGGGCAAGGTGCACACCCCCTACTTAAGGAACAAAGATTGGAGAACCGAGGCTCCAAAACCAGCATCCCGGCATGGCTCAAGGTCAGTGTGGTGAAGGGCAATGAAGGTGTGTGCCAACTTCTAGGTAGCACAAGAATCACGCTCCGCCCCAATGATGTGTATCACTTGCAAAGGTATGAGCTCTGACTTGGCCTCATTCACCAGAAGGCCAAAGGTCAAGCAAGTCTGGAGGGCCAGGTCCTTGGACCTCTCTATCTCCTCCCTGGAAGGACCTGCTATCAGCCAGTCATCAAGCTTAGGATACACCCGAACCCCTCAACGTGTCAGGTAGGCTGCCACCACTGCAGTGCACTTGGTGAAGACCCTGGGCACCAAGGAGAGGCTGAAGGCATGGCCTGGAACTGGTGGAGTCTCCCTTCTGCTCAGAACCAAAGGAACCAGCAGTGGAATGGATGGGAACATAGAAGAATGCATCTCGAAGATCTAGGAAGCAGAACCACACCTTCTGCTCCAAGGATGGAATTATCTGAGACACAGTGACCATCCTGAAGGTGGCGACCAAAGGAACGTGTTCAGATTGTGCAGATCTAACATGGGGTGCCAACCCCCTGTCCATTTTGGAACCAGAATGTATCTGGAAAAAAAACCTGGACTTACTGGAGGGTCCGCGACTTAAGCCACTGCCTCATTCTGAAGGAGCTGGGTGATGTCTTCCCGAAGGGCAGCCAGCATGTCAGCGGACACCATGTCCTCCCATGGGGCATGGGCTTGGCATGGAGGGTAGGTCTTGAACTCAAGAGGCAGACCTTGACCGACTATTCTGAGGACCCACCTGACCATGGTGAATGCATATCAAGAGGAAAGGAAGTGGCGAAGCCAGACCCCCATTGGAGGACCCAGGGGAGACAGGACGGGCATGGGGAGGCACCCCCCCAGCCTGTCATTGTGCAGGCTTGGAGGCAGAGGAGGGACCAGCTGAGGATACAACAGGACCTCAACCACCTGGTTTGTGGATGAGCGAAACAACTGACTTTGGTCAAGGGTGCCAAGCCTGGGCCTGCTGCCCAGCTTGGGGCTGGGATGGCTTGGCCACAGAAAGTCTGAAAGGGCTTCTTTCTATCAAGTTTACAGCCCTTGGTGTCCCTCTGGGCGGAGGTAACAGAGTCATGGGTGGCACTGGACTTCTCAATCCTAGGGAGGTGTCCTTCCACCCCCAGCCTGAGCAAGTCGATGCCTAAGAAGGGGACATCCACTAACTTGTGCTGGGTATCTGACATGAAGGTAGAGATCCACAGCCAAGCCCTGCAGTGCATGGCCACTGCGGCAGCCACTGACCAGGCACAGGAATTGCTGATGTCCATGGATGTCTGGAGCTCCTGTTTGGCCACTGCATGGCCCTGGTCCCGGACTTGCTTGACCTGGTCTGTAAGTCAGCTGGAAGCTGGGGAAGCACCTCATTGACAGTGCCCAGCAAGGCATGAGCAAAATGGCCATCAAACTCCCGAACCCACTTGCCAAAGGCCAAGAGAGACCGCATAGATTTTTTTTGGCCAGGCCATACAAGCAGATGATGCAGGGCAGGAAACAGGGTGCTGCCAAAGCTCCAGAGTGGGGCCAATAATGGCTTTGGCATCGGGAAGGTGACCCCTGGGGAGTTACTTTGGTCGAGGATCTTGATCAAAGGATACTTGGCCCATTTTTGGATGGGCTTCATCTGAATCCTGGCAGATTTCAAAATTAAATGGAGCAAGGCCCGAAAAGAAGTGGGACCCTGGGCTGGCCCAGTGGCGCTGAGGCGCTGGACGCCTTACCTCACGCTATACCAGTGATCCGTGTTTGGGAATGAGCACGGGTAGCTGAGGGTTGACAGGGGAGGAGAAGGATTGAGCGTCCAGTGGACGGTTGTCCTTCTCCGGGAAGGGGGGTCCTAAGCGGTCGGCGCTCTCCTACTCCCTAGTGGAGGCTGGGGGACAGGGCGCCACACTTTAGCAGAGGGAGGAGCTGGGGCAGATGCTTGGAGGGAGCGCGTGCAGACGCATGCGCACTCCTCTCCACAGGCATCACTGCACATCCCAGTTCCTGGGGGAAAAACAGAACAAGGAAAAAGCACGGTCGCGCAGCTTGATGGTCGTCCTGGGATGTGCCTCCTGGCTCCAAGGGTGTCGCCCCAGTGCACTGAATCTGTCTCCTGGTGGTGAGTAAGGGGAGCTCACCGCCTCCCTGCCATGGGGGACAAGCAGTGGGGGTATCGCTGGAGTGAGGGCCTTGACTGGAGCCGGGGATGCATCAGGACAGTGGATAGATGTAGGCCAACTGTGAGGGGGTGATCAAGAAATAAAAAAAAAGAAGCGGGACCATGCTCTGTAGATAAATCCTCCCCTGATTCCATGTCTAACGAATAAGAATGCAGGGAGGAGTCCTAAGACTCCAAGGATTCACCGAAAAGTAGTCAACCTCGCAAATCTCCACTGACTCTGTAGGGTCTGTCGGGAGGAACAGTGACCGACAGCAGACGAGGAAGCCCGGGAGTGGTACAGGCATCTTTAGGAGGGGGATCCTCCTTCGGCTACACAGGAGGTGGCTCCACTCTAATGATTGGGGAGGCTGGTAAAGGTCGAGCTGAAGCAGGCTGAGGCCTTATTTTTTTTTCTTTTACGTTGTTTGACCAAGATTAGCACACTAAGCTGAAAGCTTTTTTACAAGCGTGACCTGGGAGCACAGAGAAGTAAAGTGACTTGCTCAGGGCCACACAGTATGTAAGTGGAAGCTGTGGGATTCAAACCCAGGTCTGGTCTGCTGAATGTCACCAGATTTGCAGCCCAGAGCCTTAAACCACTGCACTGTACTGCCTCCCTTACTGCCTTGGTGGCAGGACCCATGGAGGAGCCAGGGTGGCGGCCAGAATTTGCTTAATCCCGGATAACATGAGCTGCTGCCAGATTAGCTCTTCACAGCGCTGGCGCATCTTACATCAAAGCCTCTCCTCACCCAAGGAGGAAGAAGAGGAAGAGGAAGAGTAGCGGTGATGCCGCTTGCTGGACTGCCAAGAGCGCCTATGTTGGTGAAGGCTGCTTGACTCCAGGCTACTGGATCTCGACCTCAACAACCAGAGAAGGTGACATCAAGAAAGAGAGGGAGCCATGAATGTCGAGATTCCTCCGAGAGAATGGGATTCTGACGGGACTGGATCAGGAAGCTGGTTCGACCCTCCCTGGGAGGTGATGGATAGGACCAGAACCCTAGAGATGGAAGTATCCCCCTTGTCCTGAGACAATGTGGCCAGCTCGAGAAAAATCTCGACTGGTTGGTTGACACATGTCTCAGCCAATGGGCCTGATGGAGAGAATGTGAAGCCAGTGGCCTGGACCAAAGGATCAACTGAAGTCAAAACCTTCAAGGAAGTGCGGGGAATCCGAGGCCCAAGAGCATTCGCAATCCCATGACCTTCAATGAGACTGTTTTTTAGGATATTTTTTTTAGAAGATTTACAGCCCTTCGAAGGATCCTGCCCAAGGGTGGAAAGGGACTGATACAAATCCCAAAACATTCACATAAAGGTGGCGAAAAAAGAAAGTGCCACTGAAGCTGAAGAGGCATGTTCTACAGCCTGAGCTGCCACCTCGTCAAAGATCACAAGTCGTTTAGCAGACCCTTTAGCCATGGAAACTGCCCGATGGGCATCTTTTGAGCGAACAGGAGGGTACCACTGATCTGGGCACCCGAGAAGAAGATGATGAGTGTGCTGGTCCTCCAAGGTGTTTGGATTCAAGGTGAGACATAGGCCTCAAGCCTGGGGTTCATGTTTGTGGCCCAGGCAGTAAATGCACAAGGTGTGTGGGTCCATCCGGGACATCTTCTGCCCACAATCACACTTCTTAAAACTGGGCGCTGACTTCTAGTCATCCATACTGACAATAATGATTCTCACAACCAAACTTTAAGACGTTATAGAAGGCAAAGGGCCTACTTAAATGCAGAGCACAAAGGAGGGAATGTTCTTCTTCCACAGGATGATGCTGAGGGAGTTACCACCCAGGTGGTTGGGAGAAGCCAGCTTGAAGACCTTCTGGCAAGATATTTAAAGGGAAAAGATACTGCCCGAAGTGTGGATAGTACACCATATCTACGTCCCTAGAACGATAGGATTTCTGAAAGCATCATTGGTTATGACTTCACAGAACCTGGATATAGTTCACAGTTTAAATTTGTTTTATTTCTGTGTTTATGCTTCTGCTTTACCTTGTCTCTTTGAGCTGCCCCCCAAGCTCCTCACCTCCTATATTTACAGGACATATCCTGTCTCTTTAGGTACCCCCTTCCCATAGGGACTCTTCACTGTTCTCCTTCTCCTCCAGGGCCAGGATTGTGGGGTGGAATGGGAGCCATGGTCAGCAGTGGGGAGTCTGTGAAGGGCAGAGCAGTCATCCTGCTATAGCTAGTTCCTACTGTCCTGCTTTCTCCCCTAGCCAGGTGGCACGCACAGGGTGTGTGTTTGTGTGGTGAGGCAGGGTTTTAAATACTTGATTAGAAGTTTTTTCCTGGGACAATACTAACTGTACAGAAAGTATTTATATAGATTTTCTAGAAGTGTTATGTTTGTTAAACACAATGAGGCAAGTGCGATGCATGTTTACAATGATTTAACACCTTTATGAGCCAAACGCTAATCAATTGTTAGAGTTAAATAACCCCTGTGAGGGGCTCCTCTGATACATGCAGCATGCTCCGGCCCACTAGCAGAAGTGCTGTGGTCCTAGCGTGCTGCATCCCTTACCCCAGCTGGGACACTGCCAGCCGCAAAGTGCTTCCCCCAGCTTGGCTGCCTGAAGGCCGGATCGAGAGTTCTCTTCCCAACCCAGGGTCACTAGCATGGAAGCATGATACACTTCTGCTGGACCACAGGGCAGTTCCTATGAAATGCTTATTAAGTATAACACATCTCATGCCAACTGCCCAGTCTTGGTTGTGAAAGCAGTTGAAGCACTAGTACAGAGAAATGTGCAGTAGCTGAAGTGCTAAATTATCGCATTTCAAGTGTACAGAAGTTACTTCAAACTGCAGACTGTAAGATTACATTAATTGTATAAAAGAACCCTGGATGAGCGTGAGCTGCAACTGTTCAGGAAACAGATGGGCTGTCTTGCTCCACGGCAGGTTCTGAAGGTACTTAGCGACATGGGAATTAACAGCGTTAAACAGGGGGAAACAAATCTGTATACACAATTTCTAGCAATGTGATGTATAACACAAAGAGCAAAACCATACACGGTGAAATGAAATACACACTTGAAAACTTAAACAAATAAATAAAACTGTCAGGTCACCTTAGATGGAGGTACATAGCTGGCGGTACACTACCTCCTGCCTTATGAGCTCAAATTAGGTTGTGGAGCCTGGGCTGATAACTCACATGGCGATTCATCACCCAAAGATGTTCTAGATGAAAATAATTTCTGGCGTGTCTCCACCCAGGGAAAGATTAAATAGTGTACGGGAGAGGGTTATTAACAATGGAATTCAAAGAATTCCTATCGTTGAGACGTCAAGAGATTGCTATACCCTCTTTGTGATGTCAAGAGATTGTTATAACCTCTTGAGTATGTCACAGCAACAGCATAACAGCATCCAACATCTTCACGCATTAGTCAAAGCCCCACTCTTTGGGTAATGGCCATGACTGTGAGATCTGGCCCTGAAAGAGAGCAGCACCCATAAGAATTGAAGGTGTATTTATTCCAAAAAAAAAAAGTCTGAGAGGCTGGGGGACTGTGGATGGAGTGGGAGTTGTTCTGGTGGTTGGGGATGCAACTTAAACAGCGCCACAGTGGTCACAAAGGTAGTACAGGAAGGACACCCCACTCAAAAAATTCTCAGTGTTTGCTTAACTGTTGCCCATACACTATAAAAGACAATGGATGGGCAACAGTTAAACAACAATGCTGAGTTCACTTCTTGAGGTGTCATGACAATTGGAAACCTCTTGAGCTTCACTCTCGAGGTTTACTAGGTTGCCATGACAACCTCTCAAAGTGAACACAGCATTGTTATTCACTGTTGCCCATCCATTATCCTCTATGTAGGCAAGGCTGCAATACTGTTCTTAACTCCCAACATTTTGTTCTGCATTTTACTGTCATTGTAATATTGTTAGACATTTCTGTAATTGTGTTATTATTGTATTTTTCTACTGTACTGCTTTTATTGCCTGGACTACCAGGTACCTCTTGTTGCATACCTTTTCTTGTACTCTCTCAGGTGGTAGCTGTAAATAGGCATTCAGTTGCCTAGTGTAGCTAACCTAGTTTTAATTAAAAAAAAAAAAAAAGACACATACTCCCTGGGAAACAGGACCGGCCAACTGTAGTCCCCATAGGCACAACCCTCCTGCAGTAGCTCCCGCACAATGTAAGCACAGTTGTAGTACAATCGAAAACTTAATACTCTTAATAATATGCTCACAACACAAGCATTCAACAAACAACAATGGGGTTTATTAGGAGTAAGGAGGATCAGGGTTCTGGTACATAAAAAGTCCCTTCCTCCAACTGTTTTTGCTTCCTTCCATTCATCACAACCTCCTTTGGTCATTTTGGCAGTGCCACTTCCCATCCTGACGCTCCCCTACCATTTGCCTTGGATCTCCTGGGCCACCTGTGACAAACTATGGAGCCGGACCCCTCGGCTTGCCCTCAAAGGCAAGGTTGCCTACTGCGCCATGGCTACTCTCCTCTTGATCGTGTCGACCTTTGCCAGTAGTGAAGTCCAGGATCCAGGCTCAAGCAGAGCAGTCCCATGTTGCACATGGGGGGCTAGGCAAGGCATTATCCTCCTAGTTGGTGGCATTTTCCTTTGTTTCCCAACCCTCAAGATGTGGTCATGCAATTACGTCTGTGACATCACTGTGTGTGCTTCCGCTTACAGAATGTCGACACCCGCCATTTCTCTCCCCTATTCAGGACTCTTTGACATCCTTACCCCAGTCACCGCTGGAAGTCAGAAAAATGCCAGAAGCCGCATCCATTGGAAAGCTGTTCCTTGGATGCTCAATTTTCCTCCCCCAGGCTGGCCCAATGATGTTCCAGGCTAGCTCCCAAACCCAGTCTGTTGGCGTAGCAAGTGATAATGTTAGTGCTGTATTGGTGGGCTGGCTGACAAAAAGATTAATGAAAGTATACAGTGACTTTGACTAACTAGCAGGTCTCACCTGGCCACAAGCAAACACCCAGCTCTGTGGATGTACCTGACTTACTGTTAGGCAACTACCACCAATCCCTACCAATTTCTTCGGGAGTTCTTCTGTACTTAACTGGGTACTCAGCCACTGAATCAGTGTAGGTGACTGGCTGGCAATGGTCTATTTAAACACCAACTAGACAAACCAAATGCAATATTTGTAAGTCCTGGTTGATAGCTTAGTCCATTTAAACACTGCCTAACTGTGGCCCTTTCCAAACTATTTAAAGAGCATGGTGCAGAACCCAATGGCCCTGATATGTACTCATGGAAGCACGACATGGCAGACTTCCAGATGCTCTTACCTTTTCTGCTCTGATCCTAGACTAGCCCTTCAGTCAGTCTCTCAGTTGCACTCTTGAGCAGATCAGCATGACTTTGGCCTCTCTCAGTTAGTGCAGACGTCTCTCACATGTCGCCTATCAGTCAACTGATCTTTTTCTTGGGCACCTCACTCAGTTTAGGACTCCTGGATACAGATTTAGCCCCCAAAACAGCAATTTTCTATCAGTGCAATGTCTCTTGTCGCTGTGGACAGGTCACCTGGCTGTAGTGTGTGCTAATGACAGTGCTCCAGACACCGTGCTATAATTCTGGGTTGGCAGACCACTTCAGTAAGATCTTGGGCAAGGGATTCAGCAAATCTTCCCTTCTCTGGCTTCTCTCAGTTATCTTCTCCTTAGATGCTGAAGTCCAACAGCTGCTTCCTATTTCCTGGCTGTGGAAGCTTCAGGAAGGCTTCCAAAAGCTGACAGGATATGGCAGCAGCTCCGTATGTAAGCACACAGATTGAAGCAGACTACCCCAGCTCTGGCATAGCCTCTGTTCTTCAGTGGGGAAATCCAGCTTTTCTTCTGGTCAATCCCAGCTGTCAGTCTCTGCGGAGGGTAGTCTTGCCCCCTTCACACTCTACTGGCTGAAAACTGCAGGCAAAATTAGTGCGAGTCCTCCCATGCCCCATTAGCCCGATGCCACTCATGCTGCAGGCTGTGGTGCTGACCCTTGACCCCACTACAATGGTGATGGCTGTCAGAGTAGAAAAAGATGGCTACTGTCCTTGTGGTCTTTTGGGGGCAGTGGACCCGAAGTCCTTAAAGGAAAGGCTCCATCCCTTAAACACTAACTGTACCCCCACAGGAGTTGTGCACACAGCTGCACTACAGTCTGGGCTGGCGACTGACTGATGGAATCCCTGCTTGAGCGAGAGTGCAAGTAGCATTCTCTGTCAGCAGCAGAGCAGACTGTGATGTGCAGGGATAGCCACCAAAGATTCCTTCCTTCTCCACTCCTGTTCCAGCCCCCTTAGCAGCAAAGTCAGGGCCAGATTAAGGCACAGGTAACATAAGCACTAGCCTAAGGTCCCCACCTGCCATGGGGGCCTGAAAAATCCCCAAAATATATTCACTATATACCAGTTTATTTTTGCCTGAGCTGCATTTTTATGGCTGCAGTAGGCGGAGTCTGCAGACGTTTTGCATGTACAAAAGGAGTGATGTCATGTTTTCTGTCCGTGGAACTGACTGAAGGTGTAAATAGTCTCTTCCACCTTACCTTCCCTTCCTCCAAGCAATGCTTTTTGCCCTCAAATAAATACGCTTTCATGTTAGTCAATGATTGTAGGGTACTATTTTCTTTCTTAAATGGGTGGTACAAGAACTGGAACCTGAGTAGTGGGAGGCATCATTAGTCTTTTTTTTTTTTTTGGAGTAAGATCCACACACCCCCATCCGAGAAGTTCCTAAAGATCCACCCCCAATTTTTTTTTTATTCATGTGGGAGGGGCACGAGGTGACTCTATCATGCTGTAATAAGACACTAGTTTGGGACCTGTATCAAGCAACAGAACAAGTCTGAAGTTGTGGAGCCCCTGCACTTTATTAAGGACTAGGAGAACAGAAGATATTTAATGCCTTCAAACTGAGTTAAAAAACCTTTGGAACAAATGTTTATCAGAGCCACATAGGGATGCAGAAGGAGACAGCAAGTGAAACTACATCTCCCAAGGAAAACATAGATAACAGCATTTTACTTTACAGTAAGAGCCACAGGTTTTTCTTAAACGTTTATATACTAAAAACATGAAGTTCAGCTTTTGGGATTAACAATATTTGTTTACCATATTCAATATACAATTTGTCTTTTTAGTAGTTTCAAAACTTTGAAAGTATTGGTGTTAGTAATGCATTTAGAAGTACATTTTTAATTGTCTAAGTTAAACATGCAGTTTCATGTCAGGGCACATTTTTGGGGGATGGGGTTCAAATTATTTTAATCCTGGGCACAGTACTTGATAAACACAAACTCTGATGATAAAGTGTGTTTTTTCTTTTAAGTTTGAGAAGTATATATTAGAAAACATTGAACAAGAAAACAATTGGTGATTTTAAAAGCTATTCTGATCAGACCTGACATTAAAACAAATCTCAACTGTATTTTTTATTTCATTTTATCAGGGACACTAGAAACAGGATGTTAACATTTACTCCCAAGAACCTGTTATTCAGGTTTTTTATTGCATCTTGTCTCAGGCAATCTTCCCAGAGTGCAGTTTGTCAGAGCACATTATTTGGGGGGAAGGGGTTCAAATTATTTTAATCATGAAGCACTGGTTTTAGTAATGCATTTAGAAATACATTTTTTTATTGTCTTTACAGTTAAACATGCAGTTTCATGTCAGGGCACATTCTGGGGGTCAAATTATTTTAATCCTGGGCACAGTACTTGGTAAACATATACTTTGATGATAAAGTGTGTTTTTTATTTTATTTTTTTTTTGTTGAAGAAACAGAGAACTCCCTGTTGTGGTGGCGCCAAGTTCAAAATTAGAAATGCTGCTATGACACACATTGGGACAGCACCCATCTCATTTCAATGGAGTAAGCAGAGCTCCTTCATTTTCCATTTATGTGGGTTCCATGATTACCGTTGGCACATCTTGTGATACTAGTGCTAAGACAGCTCTTTATTGAAAATATAGGTGTCTCAACACAGGATGATAAAGAGCAGCTAGAAAAAATAACAAATAACATCCATGTTGAATTCGTACATATTTAAGACACCAGCTTAGCATCCAGCTGTTAAAATTCCCAACTGATGTTTTACACTTTGTGCATCCTCAAAGAAATGTGCAGCAATTTGTTAGCTATAATTTAAGTTCTGCCAATGTGTATAATAACCTGGCAATGGCCTTCCACTGATCCAGTTCTTAATTACATGCCTACTTTGCTTTGGCATACAACTGCTAGGTAACCATAATGTCACCTGCTACACATTCATGCTTTGGCTCCTAAATGGCAAAACAGTCCATTATACACACTTAAAATAGGCATTTAAAATACGCTCTTTTCAGTCTAGAACAGGAGACAAGAGCAACATGAAATTTTTTCCATTTCAAAAATGGAAACTGCAGTCCCAAACAACTCTTGCCTCCCTCCCCCCAATTGCTGTACCTCTGCATGTCTCGGTAGAATGACTGATTTTTTTTTTTAATAACCGCCTACCGTCTAGCCAGCGAAGCAGCACACCTTGCTCCTGGGGACACTTAGCACATCCCAAACCACTGACTGTCATAATTTACATTAGTCTGGTCAGAAGAAAGGTGCTACTTCGTTTTATCATTAAATTTAAAAAAAAAAAAAAAGAGGAAAGGCCTAATATCTTGAAACAGGTTTAAGAAAAATTATTCTGCACTTACTTTGAGACATTTTTTCAGGTCTCCTCTTTATTATCAGAGCTGCTGATGCCACAGTGAAAACTGTGAAAAAACTAATAACTTGGTACAACTCAGCTTATATTTTAAATATATTCAGTAGATTTCTCCTGCCTATCTTTTATTACAGAGGAAATTTGGATGAATACATGATCTTTATCTGTTAAGAGTTCATCTGCCTCTGTAGCTTACTCCCTACTTCAAGTCATATTGGCATGTTATGACATCACCATCTGATGTCATGGGAGTAACTATGATGTCTCAAGCCATGCATTATGAACTCAGGTAGGGAGAAAGAACCAGGAATACATGAACACTTCAGGAGCAGCTGTCCTCTTTTTATGCAAATGGCCTCAGTAAAAATAATGGGGGGGGAAATACAGAACTAATGTGAAATATAAACTGATCTGTGTCTAAATATTATGCTTTCTTTCACTTATCCTGAAGGCGTCAGATGCTCTTTAAGACTGGCACTCTGCTTGGGGGAGGGTGCTCATTGGAGCAAAGTGGCAACATGTATGTTACATGTATGTTTCAGTACTAAACTATAACACAATTGTTTTCATTGTTTTTCCTGTACTATAACTGTTTTAAGACATTCCAATAGATGCTTAAACCCACAGGTGATTACTGACAGCAACATAGTGCTGCTTGAAAAGTGTTTCAGCCCAAATTAGTGAACATGACTGTAACTCTAGGGGCAGTTGCCTCTCCAAAGACAGTCATGACTATAACTTCTCCCTGTCTGCCTGTATATCGGTATGTCTATATATGTAATTATCTATATTTCTATCAATTGCATCTATTCCTATTTTACCTACTGTATATATAAGATACATAGACAGTGTCGGCAGATAAGGGCCTATGGCCCACCCAGTCTGCCCATTTGAGCTTGTAAGTTCAGTTTATGTTTTCCTAGAAGTCTGTTGCCCCTTAACCCTGACCTCCAGAATTCCTTTATGTCTATCCCATGCATTCTTAAATCCTGTGATTGTTTCAGCTCCCACCACTTCCTCTGGCAGGGTGTTCCACTTGTCCACCACCCGGTCTGTGAAGAAACCTACATATCACATTTGCCTGCACTCTGAACAAATACTTATGATACAGTGCATATTTGTACTCCACTCCTGTACAAACCTCATACTGTCCTGATATTCCCATTATCACAGACATAACTACCTTAACAACAGTGACATAGAAACATAGAAGTTGATGGCAGATAAGGACTGCAAGGCCCATCCAGTCAGCCCATTTCTTTTTCTACGTTATGGATGTGCCATCGGCCTTTGCTCTGTCAATGGCCTATCTATTCATACTGATCTGTATTGCTCCCTTATGCCTATCCCATGCCTGTCTGAAGCCCTGCACTGTATTCATATCCACCACTTCCTGAGGTAGGTCGTTCCATGCATCCACCACCCTTTCTGTGAAAAAGAACTTCCTCACATTACCCCTTAATCGGCCTCCCTCTAATCTCGTGCTGTGTCCTCTTGTCCTGCTATTTTTCTTATATTGAAACATGTTAGACTCTTTCACCTTGTTAATGCCCTTACGGTGTTTGAATGTTGTGATCATATCACCTCTCTCCCTCCTTTGCTGTAGGGTATACATATTGAGCTCCGCTAATCTGTCCTCATATGTTTTCTGATGCAGTCCCTGCACCATTTTGGTTGCCCTTCTCTGGACTGCCTCAATTTAGTTAATGTCCTTGTGAAAGTGTGGCCTCCAGTACTGCATGCAGTACTCCAGATGGGGCCTAACCAGTCTCTTGTAAAGAGGGATTATTACCTCTCTCTTCCGACTTGTGATACCCCTACTAATAAACGCCAACATCCCCCTAGCTTTACCTACTGCTTTAGTGGCTTGCTTGGATGATTTCAGGTCAACCCCTTATGAAAGTTACTATCACATTTCCTCTCCTAATGAAGTCCATCATTACACCCGACTGCCTGACATCAACACATTACTTAAATATAACTTGCATCACTGCATGGACAAAACCCCTGTTTTTCTCTATAAAGCTGTGTAAATAATCCCAAGACTGAAATATGCCAGCCATTACTTTTTCATGTACTGCCACCTATTCTACCTGTCAAACTTATATTGCTTACCATTCCTTCCATTAAAATCTACACCTCCATGTATTTTCCTAATAATGTGTCTTCCTTCCTTAGCAAGCAAAATAAAACAAATCTTACTAATTAAAAATCATTGTGTTGTTTCTCCATATCTCCTTAACAGTTCCACACAACCTCACTAACTTCATCATGCAGCCCTTGTGGATCTGACCAGATCTGGTTTGTAATGACTTGGCTGCTGACTAATTTAAGCAGCAAGGCAAGAGCTGAACTGTGTTGAAAATCTCACCTCCATGTTTAAGGTATCAAGTACAGCTGATAGCTTCTGGGGTCTCCAGTCACACTAACCTTTAAAGGGAAACAATGGAAAAGACAAAGTTTTCCTCAGAGACTGCAGAAACTCTCAGTTAGTGCTTTCAGACAGTAACAACTTTATTTAATGATTTAGAACAGCTACCCACAACTTCACTTCCTGTTGCTGGCAGCAGCCATTTCATGGGCAGCAGTGAGCTTCCTGAGCTCACTGTATGCTAATATGCCTGTTTGACCTCAGCTATTGGTTAAAGTGAGCTCAGGAAGCTCTCTGCTACTCATGAAATGGAGGCTGCTAGCAAGAGAAAGTGAAAGTTGAAGGCTACTGTTTAAATCACTAAAAAATCAATTACAGTTATTTGTTAAAAAATGTTACCGTGTGAAAGCACTAATCAGGCATTTTTGTAGTGCCTGGGTAAAGCTGTGCCTTTTCCACTGTTTCCCTTTAAGGTCTAAACAGGCCCTTTTCCTTTGTTTTTTTCTGCCTGAATGTGAATCTCACCTCCCTGATTAGGTATTAAGTACAGCTGACAGCTTCAGGGGCGCAAGCCAGAATAACCTTTCAGGTGAAAACAGGCCCTTTTGCTTTGCTTCATCTCCCAACCCCTGGTATCCCTAGTGGAAAGAAGCTGCTAGAAATATCCCTGCCGGCTGCCCCACAGTTGGTGTTCCTGATGGTGAGAGTGACTGCTGCAAATCTTAAATGGGGGCCCCTTGCACTAGTCTGTCCACTACTTGCCTCATCTTGTGCATATGAGGGGGCCCCTATCATTCATACTTGAAGAATGGAGGGTATCATCAAGGAAAGGCTGGGGGGGGGGTTACTGGAGCAAACTGAGTATTCAGAGGATAGGCAGCATGGCTTTGTCCTGGGAATGTTGTCTCAGACAAACCTTGTGGAGTTCTATGACTGGGTGATGAGGGCCCTGGACCGGTGTAGGCCGCTTGACATCCTCTTTCTGGACTTCAGCAAGGTGTTTGAGTCGATACCCCACAATGGCCTGCTGACTAAACTGAATGAAATGGGGGTAGGGAGACAGTTGTTAAGATGGATAGGAAATTGGCTCTCTGAGCGTACTTGGTAGGTTAGCTTCATCCCCCAAGGTGGGTTACTAGTGGGGTGCCCCAGGGGTCTGTGCTGGGGCCACTCCTGTTCAACACCTATATCTCAGACATAAGGAAGGGGATCAGGAGTGAAATGAGTCTCTTTGTGGATGACTCAAAGCTGGGTGCAGTGGTGGATGAGGAGGAGGGGAAGGTGGCCTTGCAGGAGGATCTGGAGGCTCTGAAAAGGTGGCCAGGAAAATAGAAATTAAAATTCAATGTGGAGAAGTGCAAGGTTCTGCAACTGGGAGTCAGAAATCCATGCTAGGTATACCCTGGGAGAAGACAAAATTCAAGTCATGGAGGATGAGAGGGACCTGGGGATAGTGGTAGATGTCAAAAAGAACAATTCGGAGACCTGTAGAAGGGCAGTGGCAAGGGCAAATAGGATGCTGGAATGCATCACCGGGGGATGATCTCCAGAATGGAGGAGGTGATCCTTCCCCAGTACAACTCCTTGGTTAGACAACACCTCGAGTATTGTGTGCAGTTTTGGAGATCACATTTAAAGAGGGACATTACACTCCTAGAGAGGGTCCAAAGGAGGCCAACCAAAATGATCTGGGTCCTGGGAGAGAAGACCTATGAGGAGAGGCTCAGGAAGCTCGACATGTACACCCTGGAGGAGAGGAGGGACAGGGGGCACATGATAGAGGTCTTTAAGTACATACAAGGGATCAGTAAGGGGGGCCCAGTCAGGATGCTCCAAAGGAAGGAGGAAGGGGCAATGAGAGGGAACAGGTGTAAGCTGGAAGGGGGCAGGCTCAGAGGGGAGAGGAGGAGGTGTTATTTCACTGAAAGGGTGGTGGAGTCATGGAATGCACCGCCCAGGGAGCCGTCAGAGGCAGAGACTGTGGATGGCTTTAAGAGGGGATGGGACAGGTACGGGGTGGGAGAGAATTGGACCAGGTCCAATGCAAGTGGCACATCTGGGACTGGGGACAGTATAACCCAAGAGGGAGGGGAGGACACCAAAATTGGCCCTCAGTGCAGGTGTTGAAAATCGAGCAGATTCGAAAGACCGTTAGGTCTATTCTGCTCGCATTTTAGTATGTTAGTAAAACAAACTGGAGAGCTAGCAGATCCTACTTATTGGAGAGCCTGTTCCAAGTTCCTCTCATTAGCAGATGGATGTTCTGTGACATGCCCTGGGTCATGTAGTACGCAGACAGAGGTTGTGGTTCACAAATCCAAGTGTTCTGAGTTTACATGTTTTCCAGATTTTTGCTTGGGGCTGTAGCCACTAGGCTATACTGTGTAACTCAGTGGCCTGGTTTAATAGTTATCTATCAAACAGAACCCAGCTCGTCAGATTCAATTCATCTGAGTCCAGTCCCTCACCAGTTAACCTAGGTGGCCCTCAGGGGTCGATATTAGGCCCCCTTCTTTTCTCTATTTTTATTAACAGCATCTTGTCAGCTACCCCAAATTGTTCAGCGATCCTTTATGCAGACAACCTGGTACTGTACTGCAGTGATAAGAATGTAGGCCACATAAACCAAACACTCATCTGCTTTCATGTCTACTCAGTCTTGGCTCTTCCACCATAAGTTAATCCTTGATGCTAGTAAAACGCAAACCATGCTGTTTGGGACTGCAGTCAAATTAAAATGCAACTGGGACTTACTTAAGGTATCTGGACAGGGAGGGATGGACCTTGAATCAGTACACTCTTTCAAGTATCTTAGAGTCCTCCTCGATGAAAATCTCAATTTTGTTAAGCACATAACAACTACCTGTAAAGCAGTCAATGTTAAAATTGGGGCAGCCTACAAAACAAGCGATGTCCTTACACTGTCAGCTAGATTAGCCAATGCCCATGGGATATTGCTCCCATCGCTATCCTATGGGGTAGTCACTTATCTCTACGCATCCCTCTCACTCCTCAGAAAGTGGGATACCACCTATAACAGCATCTGCAGGTATGCCTCTGCCTCCCCCTGGTCAAAAAATCACTGTCAGCTCTATGCTGATCTTAATGGGCTACCCCCCAACTTGTGCTCATGCTCTCATCCTCGGCTGTTTGACTGGACAATATTCTTAGAGCAGGTATCCCTGTCTCACTTGCCTCCCTGCTTACTCCACTGCCTTCCTCACATGGTCTTCACTCATCTGATAAATCCTTGCTGCTAATATCTAGATGTAAATCTAACAAAGGAACCCTAGCTTTCTCGCATTTGGCGGCCAAACTCTGGAACTCCCTACTTCTCGATGTCCGTCTAGCTCCTAGTCATGGCAATTTCAAAAACAAATATTCCTCCTTCCTCTTTAGCCAGGTCTCCTGTACCTGCTTCAAACCCACCTGGACATGGCACCCTGTTTCTGCTGCCACTCTCCCCCTGCTGCAAAGTGATCTCCACTTTCCAGGCACTTAAACTTCAAATGGCTATGCTCTATTGCTCTGAAACCAATTTTGTTGTTTGCGTGTTGTGTTGTATTTTCAGATTAGTATTGCATACTGTATGTACCTGTACCAGTGAATTATTGCTTATCTCTGTATTTGCCTCTCTCTCAGTACACAATATGTACTCCCTGTTTTAACCCACCTCACTGTAACCTCTCAGGTCGTGCCTGGCGATAGTCCTGTTTTGGCCAGGGCACTTATGCAGTAAAAAAAGACAAAAATCAATTAAATTAATACTATAATCCGGTTATAAACTACTACGTCTGTATTGAACCTATTGTGCAAACCAATGTAACCTTGTTTCTGCAACCTGTTCTAAACACTGTACCTTATATTTATGCTGAAATCCTGATGTAAATTACCTTGTTTTCTTTTGAACCATTTTCTGTATTTGTCACTGTCTGTTACTGCTCTGTAATTCTCCTGGGTCATGCCTAAAAATAGTCATCTCTATGGCTAGCGCACTTACCTTTTTTTTTTATTTTATTTTAGTTGTTTAACCAGGAGTAACACACTACGCTGAAAGCTTTTTTGCTGGGAGCACAGGGAAGTTAAGTGACTTGCTCAGGGTCACACAATATGCAAGTGGAAGCTGTCGGATTCAAACCCAGGTCTGGGCTGCTGGATGTCACCAGATTTGCAGCTCAGAGCTTTAAACCACTTCACAATACTGCCTCCCTTGGTAAACAAAAGCTAAATAAATAATGTTTTGGTTAGCTTTTATACTCCTTGAATGAAAGAGGATTATCATTGTAAATGCAATTCTTCCTTTCAGGGAAAATTAGTAGGTGGGTTCATGGCTGAGTTTGGGTTGGAGTAATTTGTGTCATGAATATGATTTTCAAAGTTATGACAAATTAGAAACAATGTGGCTAATTTTCTAAGTCCTTTATCAATACTATATTGCAGTTCACAAACATTATGACTAAGCCTGATCTTTAACACCACCTACAAAACCACATTTTATTGACACAAAGTAGCAAAGAGGCTACAGTGCTATAGAGAGGCTTCCAATACTGTCAAGGGCAGCAGTGGCCTTTATACATAGTTGTTTCATTTGCAGGCAACAGTATATGTTGTAGAGCTATACACATACAGAATTACCCCTCCATTTTGTACTACAAACAGCATCTGAAGGTTAACACTAACCCAGGTCATTATAAGTCTACCTATAGACTACAAGGTATCTCGTGAATACATCGACTCCATTACAGCGAATCAATTTTGTTGAGATAACAACAGCGAATGGAAAATGGGCTATGTGCTATTAAAAACACATTGTAAGTTAAGTGATTTCACTTCAGTAAGGAGTAGTTACTGCTTGAAGTAGATAGGCATTTCCGTGTCAGGCCAGTTCCAAGCTGGCTGTCTGGTGTAGTGGTTACAGTCACTGCCTGTGTGGCTGGTGGACTTGGGTTCGGGACTGGCTTTTGGAGATTTTTTCTTCTTTAACTCCTGTTCTGCAAGCCCCTGACTTTGCCCCGGGTCACAGGTTTCCTCCCAACTTGTGTCCCCTGTGGAGTAGCCCCCTTGAGTTTTTGCCTTGTACCTCACTGTCATCCCCCGTGACTGTAATATTAATGATGGGGGGTGCGGGGGACTTTCCCCTTGCAGAAAAAGTAAGTGTAGCAGTGTTGCTTTGGGAGCATGCTGTAGTGCTCTGTGCCGTTTTCGGATCACTGTTTTTTGTTGGCGCCATTTTTTCGGTGCCATTTTCATATAGAACTTCACTACAACCCCTAATTCATGTGATTTTGTGGGTGGGCTGTATAAGGAAGTAAGACTGTACTTGCAGTAAGTTATGTAGCACAAGAAAGGTGGCAATCATGTATGCTGAGAGTAGTCTTGCACATACAGGGATCCATCGATTACCCACCAAATGTTTGCACAAAATGATAGCTAATCCATTGCCCCCTTATTATCTTGCAACCTTGACTATCTACCCAATTTTGCTTGTATGAAGAAGGGTGGCTAGTCAAGGGCGAACTGTAGATTTTCATACTGAAATCAAACAGTATGTGACACTTGGGGAAAAAGAGAGAGTAGGGGATGGTGTGCACTATCACTGATATAATTTTAAGAACTGAGAGAGGGGGAACAGAAGGTTAGGAATTTTGATTTGTATTCTGTTGTCCATATCTCTTTACATGCAAACTGTATCCTAACATGGGATACAGTTTGCATGTAAGGGGATTCCCAAGGAGCCTTACAGTCTGTGACAGGGTCCCTTTATGGCAAAAGGGGCATGGTCACGGCAAGAGGGGGCCCAGATTTCTCTTGAGCCTAGGGCACGAGGTTACCTTAATCTGGCCCTATTCAAAGTCCTTGGGGCTGCAGGGGAGCAGCAAAAGGGTGTCCAATGCTGGTTGGGGCTCTGTGGAGCCCATTAAGCCACACATTCTAAGGGGGGGTGGAGGTAACATATCGGGGCTACATGTTTTGCTCATGTCATACCAAACAAGTAAAAGGACTTTTCCTACAGTATCAGAACTGCTGTTCACAAATAATCCTGAAATAACAACAACCCCATTTGCTTCTGTTTGCACTGGCATGTACTTTTCTGTAATGCCTGCAATGGTTTATTATACTGTACAAAGAATAAAAAATGATTTCTATAGAACTCTTGCATCACAATTTATTGTTTCCTAATAAAGAACTTTATTCTATTTGTCATGCTTTTACTCTAAGTGAATTAAATAATTTCATTTTTATATGGAACCTTTTATACACACTGTGTATGCATTTTACAAACGAACAAGTCACACACTTGTAGAGCAGGAACTGATCTGCAGTCATATACATGGACAACTGAAGTGCACCATATTCATATTATCAGGGGAATGGTAGCCTGATTGCTGGGGATAATCCCCTACTTTTACACAAAGTACCAGGAGATGCTGCTCCAGGACTACAGCACCAGTACCATGTAACACAAGAGACGCAGGTCTAGAAGTGATCTGGTGTCTTCCTCCACTCACTAGGCTGGCATGTCATGCAGGAGATGTGCAAGTTCTCCGGGGGAGGGATGGAGGACTGCAGCATGCCCACAGCCCTCTCTGACTGAGTTACAAATGGAACTTAAGAAGGCTCTTGGAACCCACAGCCATACCATACTCCACTAGCGTTTCAAATCTGGTGAGGCCAGCTTCCTACAAGGGATTGCAACTTATTTCAGGGGGAGGCTAAAACAAGCTTGACAATGTACAGTACTTCAATATGAGTTTGGGATATTTTTTATTTACTTATTTATTTGAAAATCTTGGAATTACAACCTTTGAGTCAGAGACTCATTTCCAAAGACTTCTCGTAAAATTTCACAATACAGACATATGCAACACAGTAGATACATGATACAGAGGGTGAGGTTCACAGTTCATCGTACAGATATAGGTAACACAGCGGATCAATAGTGCATATTCACAGTTCATAATACAGACTTGGGTAACAGAGTGTATCAACAGTGCACAGGGGACCCTGCCAGGATATCATGTTACAGCAGTGTGGGTAGGCAGGTAGTCTGAGTTTTGAGCAGCCTGTTGGGAGACTTTGTCAAGGTTACAACAGCGAGGGAAGGCAGGTAGTGCGAGTTTTAGGGTAGTCTGCAGGGAGACTTTGTCAAAGTGCTTGAATGCAATTGTGGGCCACTGACTGATTGGAGGTTTAACAGTGGTCATATTGGAAACATGTATGTGGGTGGACTGCCATCTCTAGACAGTGAAAGTCTCCTATATTATTCAATGGAGAAAGATGTCAGAGGTGCAGGAACTCTCATAGAACTTTGTGAGTGGTGATGGTGGAACAGAGTCCCTGCTGAATATAACCCTTGTGTGAAGAGCTAGGGAAAACTGGATGTCATTCTAGTCAGTTGACTAAGTGGACAATAAGGCACAACAGGGTATGTGTTAGATAAGAGATAGAGGTCATCCTCCGGTGTGTGCACTGAGGCACAAGGCTGCAGGTTCCTCAGCAGACTAGTATCTAAATCTCCCAATGAATGCAGCACCTAAAGCCAGCCCTGTCGTGCAGCAGCAGAGCTACTGCCCACCAAGCTGGTGACCTGAGATTGGGAGCAATAACAGGTTGCTGAAGGCTGGATGGGGGGGGGGGTGCGGCAAGGAAGGAGCATCTGACAGACTGCTGTCCTCTCCCGGAGAGGGTGGGAGTCTTGCTCTGTCAAATGACTGCCACCAGGTGGAGGCCTGGAGGCACTGCGGGACAGGAGCGACAAAGCTGGGAAGAAACTGCAGGACTCTGCAGCACATGTGTGCCTCCAGACAGCATCGGGAGGGGAAAAAATACAGTGGAAAATGATAGCAAGGAGGGCATGTATGAAGCCTATGTGCTATGTCCCACCTGTTCTGCCACCACGACCCTGCGGAATGGAAACTGGCTGTGTCTTGTGGGGAACGGCCCTCCCACTCCTGATCCCCCTCCCATGGAGGGGGGGGATCCATGGGGGTAATCCAGACTGCAGGTAAGCCTGGATACATGGCATTTGGTGGGGGATGGCAGGGACAAGGCTGAAGGGAGCCCAGCCCACTTTGGCTGTAGAGTACAAAAACCTATATGGAAAAAAATTAATGCAGCACCCTGCAGTGTGTTACTGCACCTATAAAATGGACTGCTAGTAACAGTTTTGGCCTAGAAAATGCAGCACTGAGCGTTCATGAATCGTGCATATGTACAGTCACAGCAGGTGACCTGGTTCATCCAATCAGACAGTAGTGTTTGAGGCGGCCATCTTAACCTATATTATCCATTGAGTAATTTGTTAGAAGGCCTTTTAATTTACTTCTGTTGTGCAAAGTATTATGTAGTTATTTCTATGGGGAGGCCTATGACTTTTTCCACATTTCAGAAGAGGCCTGTGATTTGTTCCACGGTTTGCCAGAGGTTAACTGTGACAATGTTTCAGAAGTAGTGCTGTAGGAGCACTGGGGAGGAGAGACAGGGAATCAAAGTATCCAGCTCCAGGAAGAAAAGTGCACCTGCATCTGCAACATTTAACTGGACAACTACTGCACCAGAGACAGGCAGAAGGGACCTTGATTTAAGATTTCATATAAAGGATGGTACCACCTCATTACTGTGAGAAAATGTTAGGCTTGGCTACAGGAGTCAGTCTCTACAGCAGTGTGGGACAGGAAGCCACCATCTCCTGGTATAAAGGTGAGTGCTACCAAATGAGCTACAGTAATACCAGGACAGTGTGAACTAAATGGTCTATTATACAATGGACACAAAAATTCTGTAACCTAATTGGTTAGCTAAGATCTTTACGTGAGTAAATCCTACAATAACTCATGGCTGAAGAAAGGTGTTTATAAAAAACAGAACAAACACAGTTTAATAAATTTTTAAAGTAAATTGTTTATATTTTATCCTTCTCTTTTGGGGTTCACTGCCCATTACCTTATTTCCACTCTAGCCTTTTCCAGTCAGTAGAATTTTTTATTGAGGTCCTGTGTGGGAAAGAAGGGATCGTAACTGAAACCGAACCCATGGTCAGGTAATCTCTTCCACTTCCCAGTCTGCCGGCACTGCCCCTGTGCTCAGACGTGTTGTGACGACTAAGCAGGAGAGCATGGGTCGCACCCAGCATGTGAAGTTCAGGCTGTGACAAGGCAGGCAGGCCAAGTGTCCAATGAGCTCAGCTGGCGCAGGGCATTAAGCGGGAGAAAGACTTCTTCAGGTACATCAGGGAGAAAAAGAGCTGTACGGACCATATAGTAAGGATTAGGAAGGGGAGGGGAAGCAGGGGGTGATAAGGCAGAAACGCTAAATGATTACTTCTGCTCGGTATTTACTAAGGAGAAGGGGTGGGCGATACCCAAGAGGGGAGGGAGGGCAGGAACGGAGGGGGTGATGGATGGGGAAATCATGGAGGGCAGGGTTCTGGAGGGTTTGAGGGCACTGAGGGTGGACAAGGTGCCAGGTCCAGATGGCATCCACCCCAGGGTACTGAAGGAGCTGGCAGTGATTCTCGCGGGACCTTTGGCAGACCTATTCCATGTCTCCCTACATTCAGGGTGTGTACCTCAGGATTGGAGGATGGCTCCTGTGGTGCCCCTTCACAACAGCGGCCCCAAGGATGAACTAGGGAACTACAATACATAGTGGTGAGCCTCACATCCATTGTGGGTAAGCTGACTTAGACTATCCTGAAAGAGAGGCTGGTGGCCCTCCTAGAGACCACAGAGCTACAGGACTACTAGTGACCTGAAGCACTCCACGCAGTGCAAGAAAGCAGCAGCAAAGGCAAACAAGATACCAGGATGCATAGCTAAGGGATCTGTAGTAGGAGAAAGGAGGTTATACTGCCCTTGTACAGGTCACTGGTAAGGCGCATCTACAATATGGAGTTCAGTACTGGTGCCCAGACCTCAAAAATGACATTGACCTGCTGGAGAAGGTTCAGAGGAGGGTTACAAAGATGATAGTGGGTCAGCAGGGTAAGGCATATGAGGAGAGATTAAGAGCACTGAACATGTACTCCCTGAAAGACAGGAGCGGGGGGGGGGCACGATTGGGACCTTCAAGTACTTGAAAGGGATAAATAAGGTTGATAAGGAGAGTCTCTTTAAGCTGAGTGGCAACCATAACACTAGGGGGCACAGTCTTAAGCTGGAGGGTGGCAGGTTTAGGAGGGAGGTCAGGTATCACTTCTTCACAGAGAGGGTGGTGGACAATTGGAATGCACTGCCGGAAGAGGTCATCTCGCTGAAGACAGTGGACAGCTTTAAGAGAAGCTAGGATAGGCATAGGGGGAAAGTAAGGATCATGGGTAGGGAGGATGGGAGGAGTGCGGAGGAAGGGCAGGGACATTAGCTCAAGATGGGGACCCTGCAATATGCGCAGACTTGATAGACCAAATGGCCTTCTTCTGCTGGCTTCTTCATAAGTTTGTAAGTGGCAGATCCTGCCAAACCAACCTGGTGGAGTTCTATGACTGGGTAACCAGGCAACTGGACATAGGCTATGCAGTGGATGCCCTGTACCTGGACTTCAGTAAGGCATTTGACGGTCCCACATAGGAGGCTGGGAGGTAAGTTAAAAGGTACAGAGGTGGATGCAAAGCTGATTAGATGGGTAGGGAACTGGCTTCAGGGAAGGCAACAGAGGGTGGTGGTGGGTGGGGAGCTTTCGTCCCCAAGTGTAGTGACGAGCGGTGTTCCACAGGGCTCGGTGCTGGGACCAGTGTTGTTTGGGATATTCACTGCAGGCATGTCACTGGGTATCAAGAGCAAGACCAGTCTGTTTGCTGATAACACCAAGATGGGAGCGGTGGTGGATGACCTAGGGGGATGGCAGGGGTTGCAGGATGACCTGGCAAAGCTGGAAACGTGGTTGGACACCTGGCAACTGGGGTTCAATGCCAAAAAGTGCAAAGTGCTGCACTGCGGGGCAAAAACTCAAGGAGTTACTAGTTAGGGGGAGTGCAGCTAGCCAAGACAGAGGAGGAGGAGAAGGATCTGGGGGTGCTCATTAAGGGGTCGATGAACAACTCGGCACAATGTAGGAAGGCAGCTGCAAAAGCCAACAAACTGCTGGGTTGCACTGTAAGGGGTATATCCTCGAGAAGGGGGAGGTGATTCTGCCACTGTATAGATAGTACAGTTATGTAAGAACTTAATGTAACAGTAGATCTTCGAGAGAGGTTCCTTTGATAGGTCATAACATGTAGGACTTGCGCCATCTGGCATCAGACCCAACAGCAGACTTTTCCAGCAATACCCAATGGGGGACCACCCACCGATGTCACGTGACAGATGTCAGCGTGAGCCTATACAGTGGGCGGTCCCTAGGCTCACCCTCCAGTTCTCCCACCGGAGCCCTGGAAAGAGAGGAAGCATATCTGGAGACGGAAAACAAAAATTTCTGAGGGGAATGAGGGTGGGAAAACATGACCTACTGGAGGAACCTCTCTTAAAGACCTACTGTTACGGTAAGTTCTTATGTAACTGTACTATCTTACTTCGAGAGAGTTCCTTCAGTAGGTCATATCACGTAGGACAGAAATCCCAAGCAGTCCCTCAAAAGAGAGACAGAGAAAAACATGGGAGGAGGGACAACAGAAAACATAGAAAGGAGCGTGCCTAGGACAAAAGGCCCTGCAGGACAGCAAGGCCAAAACTGGCCTTCGCCTAGAAGCAATGTCCAGACTGTAATGCTTAGTAAAGGTGTGGCCAGAACTCCACGTTGCTGCCGTACAGATCTCTGCTGCAGAAACATGGTGGAGGAAAGCTGCAGAAGCAGCCACACCCCTAGTAGAATGAGCCTTGACAGGTCCCGGCAAAGGCTTCTCGTACATCTGATAACAGAAGCGGATGCAGTTTGCTAGCCATTTTGAAAGGCACTGTTTCAAAACAGCCTTACTCAAAATCCTCATGTAAAGAAACAAAGAGAGCTGATCCGCTTTGTGCAACTCTTTAGTGCGGGAGGTGTAACACCTAAGAATCTGGTGTACGTCTAGGGTATGAAGCAGGGCCTCAACTCTGTTCGCTGGGGCTGGATAGTACACCGGGAGCTCCACCGACTGGTTGGGGGTGAGCTGCGATACCAACTTGGGAAGAAACCTAGGATGAGTGCGGAGGACTACCCGGTCCGTGTGAAAAATAAGGTAAGGCTCTTTACAAACTAGAGCCTGGAGCTCAGAAATCCTTTGAGCAGAAGTAATGGCAACTAAAAAGAGCACCTTCTAAGAAAGGTAGCACATATCACAGCTCATCACTGGTTCAAAGAGAGGAAGCGTGAGCTTCTCCAACACAGAATTAAAATCCCAAAGTGGAACAGGGCTACGGATGGGGGGTTTCAGATAGAGGATGCCCTTCAGAAAAGTTTTTGGTGAATTCCAACTGAGCCACGGGTTTACCATCCACCAGCACATGGTAGGCCAACATGGCCGGTAAGGGGACTTTCAGAGAGGAATAAGAAAGCCCAAAGCCAGACAGAGAGAGCAGATATTCCATTAGCTGAGGGGCTGAACAAGTAAAGGGGTCCCAACCCTTGTAGGTCACCCAAATAGAAAAATGTTTCCACTTCATAGCATAAGTGGACCTCGTGAAAGGTTTAAGAGCCTCCATGATGACTTGAGCAACTCTCAAACAGACTCTGAAGCGGAAAATCGCTATGTCTGTAGGAACCAAGCATGGAGATGCAAGGTCCTGAGCCCTTGGTGCACCAGCTGGCCCTTGTCCTGGGTTAAGAGGCTGTGCTGTAATTGAAGTGGAACTGGGGGTTCCCTCAACAACTGCAGTAGAAGTGGGAACCAAATTTGTCTGGGCCACAGAAGAGCAATTAGGATCATCTTTGCTTCCTCCGATTGGAGCTTGAGGAGCACCTCTGGAGAATGGGAAAAGGAGGGAAGGCATATAAGAATTTCCCTGCCCAAGAGAGAGACAATGAGTCATACCAAAAAGCACCATGCTCTGGAACGAGCGAGCAAAAGCTGGGAAGCTATGGGTTAAATGGGGAGGTAAATAGGTCACGTTCCGGTCACCCCCATTTCTGGAATAGTGATTCTGTCACTGCCTGATCTAGCTCCCATTCGTGGTTGAGGGTGAACATTCAGCTGAGGTTGTCTGCCAGAATGTTTTCCACTCCTGGAACATGCACAGCTGTGAGTGATAGCCTGTGCTGGACTGCCCAGTCTCCCACTTTCATCGCTTCTCTGCAAAGGGGTACGAGCGACTTCCATCCTGTTTGTTATCTTCTCCAGTTCGTGTTGCCTCTGGCGCTCCTGCTCCATATAGTCAGCATCTCTCCATTCTCGCTCTGCCTCACGGTCCACATCTCGTTGTTCACAGTCCGCCTCTCTCTTCTCTCGCTCCCTCTCCCTCTGGTACTCCAGCGCCATCCTGTGCAACTCAATTTGCAGCCTGAGTACTTCTGGATCCAGGATACTGGTGAACTTCCCCTGCTGTTGTGGCCCTTCACTGACAGTGGCCCTGTTGTCATCCTCACCGGATCTGGACACAGCACTGGCCGCTAGTCTTGCCACACTCGAGCTCTGGTCCCTTTCAGTCATGGTCTGTGACTTGCTTCTCTGGGTATCTGCTACCATCAGGGCCTCTATGAGGTTATGCTTTTTGGCTCTCACCTTGAACGAACTCCTCTGTCCCCGCACAACGGCTTCAAGTAATCTACAGTGTGCCTGCTGTAGTCAGAAGCCATCTTCTTCCCTGGCTACAGCTACTTTGACTTGCACTTTAGGAAAAAAAAATTAAACGGGTAGGAACTTGACTGTACACCAAGTGATATATAGTTCTGTTTCCTTTCTAAAATAAAACTCTGCCTTTTTTCTTTCTTTGCAAGAGAGCTTACGGTCTCAGCTGACACAGAACAATACAAGCTTGTGATATCAAAATTATGCCACCACTGCCAACCAATATGTCACAAACCCACTCAGCAGGTCAGACCCTCTACTCCCAAAGTGCCAACCTCCGAGTGCAGTCTTGTGAGCAGTTTAACAGAACAAGGTAACCCTCTTGTCTGTTTTGTGAGTTCGGATCAACCTTTGGTCTCAAGTCTTGGAAGGATTCAAACTGTGAACCTCTTGCTAGCGTACCCAATGCACAGGCTCAGATATATCTGTCTTCGGGGCCAGATATCTTTGCCTACGGGCAGCTAACCAGGTATACAGAGATGAACCCTTTAAAAACTTTAATAAAGACCTCAGATTTAAAACGCTTCTCTTTCCAGTTTGGTACCACCATTCAAGCTTATGCTTCGTGTCTGCTATAACCATATATACTCTTCTTACAAGTGAATGAAAAACAAAGGCAGACCAAGTAAGCTCTAAAAACAGTTTTTACTAAAAATAGATAAAAATATTTCAAACACAAAATGCAGAACTGTTATATCACAAGACATACAAATCTTTTAAAAGAACAAGGTTTAAACAGTGCAATTCCTACTACAGTACTTAGTTTCTAAACACCTGCTTAAAGTGGTCACAGATGTGTCCTTGTCAGAGTCTAGATAAGAGTGTCTCTGAAGTAAAAAAACAGAATAATAATTAAAAAGCTGGTTTTCCCCACCTATTTTGCATGAGGTCACCAAGCTCCGCTCTGTCAGAATATATTCAAAAAACATACCTATAAAAACAGGATGTCTTTTCCCAGTATTAAATTCTGCAACCTCAGCATGATTTATGTTCTGCAAATGACAATTCTTTGATCTTAATGATAAGCTTCCCCCTTCCAGGACAGGAAAGCACTTTATGATTTTCACACTATTACATCACAACCTGTTTTTCTTTCTTTGGAAATGTCATAAAATGGATACGCTCAACTCAAGCTTCTTCCACCCTGTAATTAGGTTCAGGCCTTCCAAGCAACACATTGTATCTAAAAACCTGTGTGTGTGATCTCACATGCTGTTTTAGCATTTCCTCATGGCTTTTATCTTTCAGCTGAAACCTGGGGGGTGAGTGAGGGCATTTCAAGAGTACCAGATTTCTCAGCAGAGACAGTAATGCATTTTATATATAAAAAAAAAATGATACAGCACTCAGAACTGGCTGTCTACGTCACAATTAGCAGCTTGGTTCATCATTGATGAGGACAAGTGTGTAAAAATACAATTTATAAAATGGCAAGAAAAAATCTAGAAATGTAATTGGTCGAGAGACTGTCACCTGACCGAGCATTACATCTCTTGAAATGCATGGTCAGCTGCTGAATTTCATTTTCCTCCCTCCAAAAAAACTCCTTACTTAACAATATCAGTAAACCGCAAAAATGAAAATGAAACCAGTGTCCGCGATATTGAAAATCTTAGCCATTACTACACAGAAATTTTAATATTACTTTTCATTTACTGATCGCAATGTTTATATATAAAACTGCAGTGCCACACTTACACAACAAGACAAAACATAGCCCACAACTAAAACAAACCAGTTTAGCTTGTACACAAAAAAAGTGACTTAAGCTGTTTTACTGCTAACTGATCAGTTACAGCTCGCATCAAGGCATACAGAAAAAAAAGTTTACCATGTCTCTCAATTTGACAGTTTTAACGCACAGCTAACTTTTTTCTTTTCTCACCATTTCACTTTTGCTGCCTGTCACTAATGAGGTTAGATGTGTGTGTGAGAAAGAGAGAGAGAGAGACACGATGGGGGACATTCAGACGATTGAGTCGGCTCCAGTCACAAGTGAAACTGCTACTCCGAACCTCCCTAGCCCCATTTCTGCCCATGTGTCTGGAGAGCAACTCCCCAGTACTCTTCCCGCACAGACTGCAAGGTGGTAAACTCTTACTGAGCATGTAGTCTTCCTGTCATCATGGAGACAACACTTTACGCAATCCACCTCTCCCTAACAGTGTCTCTTGGTGCATGTGCCACTTGGCACTCAGTTGAGCCCAGCACCCTAGGAATCCACTGTCCTGCTGGTCACAGAAATATAGAACCCTGTCGGCAGATAAGGACCATATGGCCCACCTAGTCTGCCCATTTCCCTACTCACTGCTGCAGCCCCAGATCCTATTTGATCTGTGACTCTCCTGCTCTGCACATCTCCAGGGTACCCTTATGTCTATCCCATGCACCTCTTGAACCCCCGTATTGTTTTCTCACCCAACACTTCTGCTGGAAGACTGTTCCATGACTCCACCACCCTCTCAGTGATAAAGTACTTCCTAACATTAGCCCTGAGCCTTCCAACCTTTAGACTCATACCATGCCCCCTTGTTCTTGTGAAGAGATTTCTCTGCAACCTGCTTTCCACCTGTACCATGTTTATTCCCCTAAGGTACTTAAAAGTCTCTATCATATCTCCCCTCTCCTTTCTTTCCTGTAGTGAACAGCCATCCTGCTATCTACTGATCTGGTCCATCACACAGAATATTTAAGGCTGGCATCTATACAGTGGAGGCTGGGAATCGAGAGAGAAACTGATTGTATGTGCCAGTTCTGTTGTTCTGGGGTGGGTAGTAGGAACGCCGCTGCTTCTCTGTTAATCAGTAACCTGACCCCATCTTCAGGCAGCGAGTAAGCTCCATGGGGAGAACAAGTGAGATCATCTTGGTACGCCGGGTGGGTGGGGGACTTGTCCTCATGCTAGGAAAAAAAAATAATGCATTTCTTTCTTCGTTGTGCTCCCCTGGCCCTGGTTGTAAACTCCCGGTGGGGCCAGGACAGCAGAAAGACTTGTGCTCCTAACCAATACAAACTCCAGGAGAGAAGAGCACACTGTACTGAATAAAAAAGTAACTCAGCAGCGCCACCTGCTGCTTGGTTTACATGACTAGTGCTATTTTTTTAATATTTAAAAACAGGTTACTCATCTGTAACAGTAGTTCTAGGAGTGGTATATGTTGTTCATCCACACTGTTTGGCATGTCCCTTTCCCCTTTAAGGCCAGCCGGAAGTCTTCAAGCTAGCTCCTCCCACCCATCCGTGTGGTATATACCTCGGCTCCGCCCCATGATGCCAGATCTTAGCCTGCTGGAAGCCAGGTTGTGTGCATCTGCAGCCGGGAGGTCGAGTAAATGTGGATGAACAACATATACCACTCCTAGAACTACTGTTACAGGTGAGTAACCTGTTCTTCTAGGATTGTGGATATGTTGTTCATCCACACTGTTTGGCAGACTCCTAGCAGTTCACTGGGAGGAGGGAGGCAAGGCACACACACCCTACTTAGGGAACAGAGATTGGAGAACCAAGGCCCCAAAACCAGCATCCCGGCGTGACTCAAGGTCGATGTGGTAGTGGGTAATGAAGGTGTTTGCTGACTTCCAGGTAGCAGCCCGACAGATTTCCTGGATAGGGATGTCCCTGGAAGAGCCAACGATGCAGCAGTATAGAGGGTAGAATGAGCTCTTATCCCTCTGGGGAGGCTCCATGCCCGCCAACTCATAGCACACACCCATGCATGATGTAATCCATCTTGCAATGGTCCATTTGGCTGCAGGTCTGCCAGAAGTGGCTTCAGCATAGGTACCAAACAGCTGGCAAACCTCTCTATGAATTTCCGCCGTCCTCTCCTTATAGAAGGAGAGAGCACGTCTCAGGGCCAAGGTATGGGGCCTGTACTCGGCCTCCAAGATGTAATTAGGGTAGTATACTGGCAGAATCAACATCTGGTTAAGGTGAAACTCTGACACCGCCTTCAGAAGGAATTCCGGGTGGGGGAACAGGACAACTTTGTCCCTGTGGAAGACCAGATAAGGGGAGTCCACTGAAAGCACCAGGAGCTCCCCTGTCCTTCTGGCAGATGCGACAGCCACCAGGAAGGCCATCTTCCACGACAAGTGTGACAGCTCACACTTGTGCATTGGTTCGAATGGCTTGCCCATGAGCTTTGCCAGTACCGGCAGTAGATCCCACGGAGGTGGAGGTTCACGCACCAGAGGGGATATGTGATACAGGACTTTGAAAAAGTGCCTGACCACTGTCTCCTGTGCCAACGTCGGCTGACCGGCCCACGCCCGGTAAGCAGAAATGGCTGCCAGGTGCACCCTAAGGGTCGATGACTGTAGACCTCCTTTGGAGACAGACCAAAGGTAGTCGAGAATGTTAGCCATAGAACAGGATAAGGGGTCCAGACCCTTACCCTGACACTAAATGGAAAACTTTTTCCAGTTGAAGGCATAACATTTCCTGGTTGATTCCTTTCGAGATACCTCCACTACGGTGTAGACATCTTCGGAAAGACCCAAAGCCTGGAACTCTAGCAGCTCAGGTACCAGGCTGTGAGGTGCAGGGATTGAAGGTCTGGATGGAAGACCTTCCCTGGTTCAGAGATATCAGGTTCGGGCATGTACAAAGCTGCTCCAGGAGCCTGCAGCTGAGGCTGAGGAGATCTGGATACCAGAACTGGTGCGGCCAGTCTGGGGCTACCAGAATCACCTCCGCCTTGTCCCTCCTCACCTTGAGTAAGGCGTAGAGGAGACCTGGGGGTCCACGGCCTCGAGAGGCATCTCCCTGCAGGCAGCCCTGCTGAGGGGGGCTGGCATGATACGGCCTCAGCTTGGTGTTTTCCCTGGAGGCAAACAGGTCCACCATCAGTTTGCCCCAACAGGAAAACAGGCTCTAAGCTACCTCTAGATGGAGAGACAACTCGTGGAATGTCTGGCCTATATGGCTGAGAGCATCTGCCAGCTGGTTCAAGACTCCTGCTACATGGATGGCTAGGAGGTCCGCCTCCAAACAGCTTATGAGGGACCAGAGGCGAAGTGCCTCCTTGCACAGCAGATGGGAGTGCGTGCCAACCTGTTTGTTGAGGTAGTACATGGTCGTGGTATTGTCCATCTGGACTTGAACCACTTGACCCCGGAGCTGAGGAGTGAAAGCAGATAGCACCAGTCTGACTGCTGTGAGCTCCAACAGGTTGATGTGGCATTGGAACTCCTCGGGGGTCCAGAACCTGTGGGCCCTGTTGTTCCCCCATGTGGGCTCCCCAGCCCATGAGAGAGGCATCGGTCATAAGGACGACAGTCTGCTTGGGGTGAACAAATGGGATCCCTTCCTGCAACCGGTCTGGGGCGGTCCACCACTGGAGAGCGTCCCACATCTTCTGGGCTACTGTGATCAGCTGGTTGAAATGACCGTGGTGCTGAGTCCACTGGGTGACCAGCTCCCATTGGAGGGGGAGCATGTGCAACTGGGCCCAACGGACCACTGAGGTGCACGCCACCATGTAACCTAGAAGGCACAGAAAGTCCCGGGCAGGGCGCAAGTGCCCAACCAGAAAAGATTGGGCAAAGGAGGAAAGAACCTCCACCCTGTCCACCGGGAGCCAAGCTCTGGCTTGACAAGAGTCAAGCTCTGCCCCGATGAAGCCCATCACCTGAGAAGGTACGAGTTCTGATTTGGTCTTGTTGATCAGGAGGCCGAGTTGGAAGCAGGTTTGGAGGGCTAGATCCCTGGCCCTCTCCACCTCCTATCGGGTGAAACCTGCTATGAGCCAATCGTTGAGGTAGGGATAAATTCTGACCCCTTCCCGATGCCGAAGATGGGCCGCTACCACTGCAATGCATTTGGTGAAGACCTGTGGGGCCGATGAAAGGCCGAATGGCATGGCTCGGAACTCGTACAGGGTCCCTTCGACCCTGAAGCAGAGGAACTCCTGATGGGACGGACGGATTGTGACATGAAAGAACGTGTCCTGCAGATCCAGTGAACAGAACATGTTTCGCTCCAAGGATGGTATGATCTGGGACAGAGTGACCATCCGAAAGGTGCGTGACCTGAGAAACTGATTAAGGTCGTGGAGCCCTAGAATGGGGCGCCAGCCCCCTGGCACCAGGAAGTACCTGGAGACAAGGTCTGCGACTGCTGGGGGATCTACCACTGGAGCTACTGCCTCCTTGAGGAGGAGCTGAGCAATGTCGTCTCGAAGAGCCGACGGAGTATGGACGGATATTCTTTCCTCCTGAGGGGCGCAGGCTTGGCTGGGAGGGTACTGCTCGAATTCTAGAGGCAGTCCCTGACTGACCACTTCGAGAATCCACCTATCCGTGGTAATAGCGGACCAGACAGACAGGTAGTGATGGAGCCGGCCCCCCACGGGAGGACCCAGAGCTGGTGTGACGGAGATGGGGGTGGCAGTCCCCATCCCGTCACTGAGCAGGCTTAGAAGAGGAGGAGACTCCAGGACCTGAGCCTGGGTCCCCTTTGCTGGCCTGCTGGGGTCCAGGCTTGGGCCGAGGGTGCCAAGCTTGAGCCTGCTGCTGACCTCCTTGGTAGGAGGACTGTGGCATTCAAGGTGACACTGGACTGTTCAATGCGCTGTAGGTGACCGGCCATTCCTAGGCCGAACAAGTTGGTCCCGAGGAAAGGCATATCAGCTAACTTATGCTGAGTATCCACTGGGAGGATAACCTCAGCCAAGCCCTGTGGTGAGAGGCCACTGCGGCTGCCATCGAGCGGGCACAAGAATCCCCAATGTCCAGGGCTGTCTGGAGCTGCTGTTTGGCAACAGCATGGCCCTGGTCCCAGACTTGCTTAACTGTCGTTTGCATGTCTGCTGGGAGATGTGGGAGGACTTCATCTAATGACCTGAGAAGGGCATGAGAGAAGTGTGCCATGATGACAGCCAAACTGGCCTGACGAAGGCCCAAGGAGGAAGCCGCATAGACTTTCCATGCCGAACGGTCCATGAGCTTGGACTCCTTATCGTGGGGATGGTCAGTGTCAGCAGAACTGCCAGTATGCCTGAACACAGAGGTGGTCACAAGGCTCTCAGCCAAAGGGTGCTCTGTGAACCCCACAAGGGACCCCATGGTCACCGCATACTTGCGGTCCATGCGGGCATACCGTGCTGGACATGAGGCAGGGTGCTGCCATAGTTGGAGAGCCGGGCCAACAATGGCCTCGGCCACAGGAAAGGCCTCCATCGGGGTGTCCCCTCTCTTTAGGATGTCCGTGAGAGGGTACGCCGCCTTTTTTCTGGATGGGCTCCAGGGGCATCCCTGTGGAATCAGAGATGAGACGGAGGATCCCTGAAAGGAGGAAGGGCCTTCCACCATCCCTGTGTCAACGGACGACTCATCATCCCCCGGATGTGAGTGGAGTCCTGGTGATGTCCGAGTCTGAGGTGTCAGGATACAGCGGTTTGCCGCCCAAATCACCCTCGACCCATCGAGGAAGGCCCGAGGTGACCGTGACCGACAGACGTCGGAGAAGTCCGGCATCTGTTCGGTCATCTTTTGAAGAAGCCCCTCCCACAGGATGCTTAGGCAGCAGCTCCACCACTATCGGTGGGGAGACCGGCAAAGGCCCTTACACACATACACAAATAAAAAAAATAAAGTACTATTCAGAGTTCCCATTGCTGGTGTTTCTTTAATGACCATGAAAAAAATTCCTCTCTTATCCTTACCAGTTTGCCAGAGAACACCCTGCTGCTTACCCTGCAACACATAAATTTGAGGTTCTGGCTCCACTTGAGGCCTTTGTGTGTCTGTGTATACCAGTGGAACTCTGAAGATTTTTGAATTCATGTATTCCATGTTACCATTCTGTGTGTGTGTGTGTGTGTTGGGGGGTCATTCTACTACTGGAATAATGTAGAGCTTTGAATTCTTCTATTTCATGGTGAACAATCACACAGTTTATTGAATGTGTAGAAAGACAGATGACTGACAGGTGAAAAACATCTCTGGAGGAACTATTTTACATTATTTAGCAACATTTTATAAAATGAGCAAAACATTTTTTGCATCCTGATTGACTGGAAGTCCTTTTCAGCCGTGTCCTTATCAGGACATAACCTTACAACTGGCACTACTTGTGCCAAACAAGACGCAGCACATAGCGAAATCCATGCTACCACTCTCCCGCTGCATCTCCTCAGATAGCAACCAATGAAACAGCAATGGGAGAGTGGTGGCAACAAGAGGCAATGAGTCTCAAAAGTTCAACTTCTCAATCCTGCAGAAGTATTTGAACAGCTCCACTTCAGATGCAAAGCAGCGTGATCTTTAAAAGCCGTTCACAGAGCTGCTCCTGTACTAACTGAAAACACAGTCAGCATTTCTTGTCTGAGATATCAGAGAGCTGGAATTTCAGTGGAATGAACAGGCAGTGAGTTAAATAAGACTCACATGCTGTGCCCCCAATACACACACACAAAACTACTGCATCAGATCAGCTCTGGGCAAATGTAGCAAGTGATAGTTTAACCTGTGCTAGTCACGAAAACAAATGACCACAATGCAGCCGACAGATGCGCATGCTCCCTGGATCCCTTGAATAACCGAATACCACAGATGCGCATGCTCCCTGGATCCCTTGAATAACCGAATACCACAGATGCATGTGCTCCCTGGATCCCTTGAATAACCGAATACCACAGATGCGCATGCTCCCTGGATCCCTTGAATAACCGAATACCACAGATGCGCATGCTCCCTGGATCCCTTGAATAACCGAATACCACAGATGCGCATGCTCCCTGGATCCCTTGAATAACCGAATACCACAGATGCGCATGCTCCCTGGATCCCTTGAATAACCGAATACCACAGATGCATGTGCTCCCTGGATCCCTCCTAGAAATGAAACAACCTGCTCCTTCATTGCCTGTGAAAAAAAGATGTATTAAAAAACATACGTTTTCCAAAGTTGAAAAGAGCAAGTGGCAAGTGAGCAGCCAATATTATGAACCACGATTCTACAGAGTCCAGGCGGTAACTACAGAGGATGGGAAATGGCATGTTCGCTCTTATGGAAACCAACCACTCAGTCTGAAAGGAAAAGCCACCGTGCATGTTCCTCACTACCAGCAACACCAGGTGTGTGCCAGTGGGGCACTAAAACAGCATGTGCATAAAGGTAGGAAAACCTCAGCATTATTGTGTGTGTGTGTGGGGGGTGGCCTGTACTAGCCATGTGGCACAGTTCACAAACTACCTTAATAAGGGGACTATTTTTACCGTTAGAAGTATTAGAGCCTCAGGTTTTTAAAATTGTTTGGCATGTTTTTGTTTTCTTCTTAAATACTTTCTTGGGGAGGGGCATTTATAAGTGCAATAAAAACTCTGAGGTGTGAGTTATAGCACTATCCGAGCACTTCCAAAGGCACTTGCAAGCGCCTCATAATACACCCAAAGTATATTATCAGGCCATAACCAACACCTCGCCATGTCTTATTGCTTGCTTATGTGGCTTTTAAAACTTTTAGAGTGTTTGTTTTTAAAAGTTGCCTGTGGGCCCATTTAATATAAGCAATATGCACTTTAGGGGAGTTGGTTGTATTAGGTTTACACCATGGTCAGGGGCTGAAGGCACTTGGCTTTGCCTTGTGCCTTACCACACCCCTAACTGTGGGATACATTTTGTACAACCAATGCACTGTTGTGCCTTATTGCTTAAAAAATGTGCAGTATCTGTTGGGGAAGGTGACACTGCTATGGGGTTCAGAATCAGACTGAGGGCATAGTCACAATTAGCCTAATTTAAAGGGGTCCTAGGTTGGGGGGGTTAGAAGAGAGGGGAAAAAGAGTCAAGAGGGGGTTGACTGACAGGAGAGAGCAGGAAGTTGACTCAGCTGGCATCTAAGGGCCAGGAGTGAAAGGGAGAGGAGGAGGGGAGCAGGTTCCATAGGGAAGGGAGGCGGTAGGAGAAGGCAGCTTGCTCTACTGCACCCACAGGTTTACAAACACGTTATTCCAAGTTGAGAGTATTGCTATGTGAGGTAAGTACCAATATTAATGAACTAGCTACTCATTTTTTAAAAGAGTATTTATTTCCAAAATGGTGAGCAAGACAGACCATTTGATTTGATTTACTAAACTGGTTAACACAATAAACAACACTGCTTCTCTTCGGGTGTGGCATGGGAACATAAACAGATACATAACAATACCCAATGTTAGTTAAAACAACATGAAGAGTAAAATCATGCAATTTATGCTTATAAGTCAACATGGTTTTCAGTTAGAAGTCCTGGCAGGCAGAGAGTTCTAAAATGTTGACACTAAAAGAAAAAAAAAAAAAACGAGTATTGTCCCAGTTTTGTATGGACAAGTGGAGTTGCAAAATGAGATATGGTGCCAAGTCAATAATAAAATAAGGAAAATGTTCTGTGACACCAGGTGGTAGTAGTCTCAGATGAATTTTGTACATAAAAACAGCCAACGGAGAAAAAAAAAAAAATCAATCATCGAGAGATTATCAATTTAACGAATGATACAATGTACAGCAATGTGCGTGTGAAGGCACTTGTGAAACAAACTGACATATGGTGTGTGAAACAAACTGATATATGGTGTTACAAACTGTTCTTCCTCTTGACAGCATACCCTCAGCCGAGGTGAAATAAAACAGACTGCCATAATCGTAAGGAGAAAAGGAAACTATCAATTAGTAACTTCCCAGTTTATACCACTATTAATCTTATCTGGCGCACAGAGTGTCGCCAACAACGACAAACAAAGCAGATAACAGTCAAAAAATCAAGTCAGGACTTACTTGACTGTTACGAGCTCCAGTAACCAGTGGATCCTGACTTGTTCAATGCCACGGTGAGGTACTGATGCGACATATGCAAGGTTTAGCTGTTCGTCTTTGCTAAGATCGTACAAGTCTGCTCTATTATGTGGTAAAGGAGGGCTGAAACCAAAACAAAGATGCAACAGCTTAATTAATCAATAAGGCATGACAAGGCGTGCATTATTATGTGATAATGGCATGCCTTAGTATGTGGTAAGTGAAGCATGAAGCAATGCCGAGTGCCTTACACACCATAGAAGTGCCATTTTACGGGAGTTCCCTATCCCATACACTTTCATTCAACCCTTCTTAACAAGCATGTAGGCCAGTCTTTGCATACATCAAGAAATGACTCTCGTAATAGTAGGTACTACAACTCTACCAGCCCCTGAATTAAGAGAACTATATACAATATAGGACAGAAGACTCAAGGCACAAGATCTTACAGCACTACAAACTGGGAGGACCTCCTGCCTATGGATGGAGCATGCACACAACCAGAATTACCAGTAAATTTACGATAATTTCCCAAACAAACAAAAAAAGGCTGTCTAGAATTGGGAGGATCTGTACTATACAAGAGAGCTCAACATACACCTGCAAAAAACACAGCATTCATGGAGCTAAGCACATCCAGGTGGTAATGGCAAGTGAAAGTATGGTCAGATGCCCTAGTAGTGACCTTGCAAATGTCCACCAGGAATGCTGAGGTAGGCTAGGTGTATGATGCAGTCATAGCTCTAGTACAGTGAGCTTTGAGGCCAGATGTAGCCAACAGGCCCCAGGATGGGCAAGCCAGAATGACGGCCACACAATCATTTGGTTAGGGTACTGTCAAAAACCCACCCATCCACAATCCAGATTGCACACCTCTCACACCTGACTGCTGAAGACTTTCACCTGTGTTCGCCCCTCACTGTGTCTTGTGCCCATACTCGCGGCACTCCTAGTGAAGTGGCATACACTGGATGTTTCAAGCCCAGTCACCAGTCCCCTGCTTCAAGCCAAGGCAGACTGCTCAAATCCCAGGTGAAGTGTGTATCTTGCCTTATAAACTACTACTAAAAATCCCTTACCAGTATCACAAGGAATAAAAGTTTCTTTAGTTATTTAAAACAAATAGAATAGTATATGGCCGTTTATGCACAACAAGCTCTGGATTCCATCTAGGGCTCCTGATGAAATCAAGGACCACGGGAACATAGCTCAAGTGGTCTCCGATTTCATCAAGAGCCAGAGATGGAATCCAGATCTTGTTGTGCATGAATGGCCATCTACTGTTTTTTTTTATAATATACAGTGAGCATCTGTTCCCTCACATACTTTTAAAAATAAAAGCAAACAGGTACTTACAATTAGCAGAGAGTCAGGAAGGCATCAGGCAATGAGATAAAACCAAACAAAGCAAAAGCGGTAAAATTCAAATAGCAAAAAAAAGTCAAACAGAAAGCTGCAACACATCACCATGGGTATAACCCCTATTGAGAGATGCCATTTCATTCATTTTGACAGTAGCAGTTGCTTGGGTTTAAACATTGACAACCGAACCCTTTTTTTTTTTTTTGAGGCTGTGGAACGTGCTGCTAGTGACGTCTTGCTGTTGTACCACTGATCTAACGTCAGAGCAATGGTACAACAGCAGTCTGAAATCAGATCGATAGTATAACAACATTTCAGCAGTCACTGAAGTCCATCTAGAACAGAGGCTCACTATATATGATACACTAGCATGTCCCTTCTGCAATGATGGATACCTCTTGAGACTTGTTTAACTGCCTCCTGTTTAAAATACAAGACCAATCCACATACATTGTGCTAAAACAAGCTACTTTTCTTTCACATAATACACAGGTTACTCACCTGTAATCATAGTTCTACTTGTGGTATACAGTTCATATTCACACTCTGGCAGTTCCACTGGGAGAAGCTCGGTCACGAAACTTCTCTAACATTGGCTCCTCCCCTTACCCATGGTGTACATCCTTCGGCTCCATCCAATCAATATCAGTTCTTGCATGCAGGAAGTGGGTATCCGTATATCACCTGCCAGGGGTGGCTGGGTGGGTGATCTGGATGTGAACTGTACACCACTAGTAGAACTATGGTTACAGGTGAGAGTAACCTATATTTCTAACAACATGAATACAGTTCACAATCCACACTCTGGCAGACTCCTAGCAGTCCTCCAGGAGGAGGGGGCAAGGCATGCACCCCTATTTAGTGAACAGAGACTGGAGAATGCAGCATCTCGATGACTGAGCAAGTTAGTGCTGTAGTGGGGATGCCCGTGTGCTTTTTAGCCCAGGTAGCCACCATGCAGATTGCCTTTCCTGGGATTACTTGGAAGTTGCGATGGAGGCAGCAGTATGCCTTGTAGAATGAGCCATCAACTCCAAGGGCAGATCCCTACCAGCCAACGGATAGCACAGGGCAATGTATGCTGTAATCCACCTGCTAATCATCTGTTTAGCTGCCTGTCTGCCAGAGAAGGCTTCAATGTACATGACAAACAACGGGCTAGCCTCGCCGCTAACTTCCACCATGCACTCCTTATAATAACATATCGCCCTGCACAAATCCAAGATATAGAGCCTGTGATTTGCATCCAAGGCTGGGTTGGTGAGGTAAACACAGAGATTAATCAGATGGTTAAGGTGAAACATAATTGTATTACCTTTGTGAGGAATTTCATATGAAGGCAAAGACAGACCTAGCACTTTTTTTTTTTTTTAATATATTTTCTGTTTTTGCCACTTCTGGCCTCCAGACATCACCCCGGTCATGGACCCCCACACTTCCACCTCCAATTTTTTTACCTGCGCTCTCCCAGCACCTCTGGCTTACCCCCCAAGGGGTGGGGTCACAGCACCAGGCTCTTTAGTGCCACAATCCTGGTAACTGTCCAGGAAGAGCTGGCCTGGAGGCCATTTGAAGCCTGGGGCAGGCTCCATAGAGGCAGCCAGCTGTGAGTTTTCTCCCCTATATGGGGACGGGGACATGCAATGATGACCAGCATCAGTGCTGCGGTACACTCGGCCCCCACCAGGTGTCCGTAGTGCACCGGACACACTACCTGCCCTCCCCCCTGGAGAAGGACAGCAGTCGCAGGACACTCTATCCTCCCCCCCCCAGCTGGCCCTCTGGCAACCTGGGTCCATTCCCAAACCCACGCCAGTGGAGCCAGCAACTTACCTAGTCCTTGTGGAAAACTAGATATGGGGCTGCACAAGAGAGTGCCCAGAGCTCACTCACCCTTCTGGCTGAGGTGATAGCGACCAAGAGGGCGTTCTTCCATGTCAAGTGTGACATCTCATACTTGTGCATTGGCCTGAATGACTTACCCATCAACACTGCAACAGCCAGTAGTAAGTCCAATGGAGGCAGTGGTTCATGCACTGGAGGTGATAAGTGGTCCAAGGCTTTGAAAAACTGCCCAATCACCTTCTGTTGCACCCCCCAGTAGCATACCAGTATGCTGAGATGGCAACCAGGTACATCTTAAAAGTGGTGACTCACAGGCCTGACCGAGTTAGCTCAGGATCGTAGCTGCTAGGCAAGCACGGTAACCAATATTTTTACCCTGGCACCACAGCAAGACCCTCTTCCATGGGGGAGGGAAGGGGCTCCATCTCTGCTGGTCTATCACCACTTAGATGACCACAGGTGGCGGTGCACGTAGAGCTAACAAGCTGGGAGGGAAGACGCTGTCACGTTCTGATGTGAGTGCCCTCATCAGGAAAGCCTCCTTGGTGTCCTAGGGGAGGGGAAAAGAAGGAAAATGCTGCTGTCTGATGCAGGAGGATGTCTGTTCCTCATCACAGGCCCCACACTGCCGACCGAGCAGTCCCTCTTGATCACTGTTGGGGGGGAAGAGATCCCCCCACAGATGGCTCTGTCAATTGGGGGGTAAGCCAGGACACACTCAGGAGCCAGAGGCAAGTCTCAGAAAGCAGATGATGGGACTGGGTGAGAGGGTTGGACATATGAGGGCCAGTCAACTGAAGGAGACAACACACACTTAATTACAGCAAACAACAATGAAAAAGAAAAGAAAAAAAGCATACGTTTTATGAGTTGACTCCCCACAACCTGGAGGATCTCTCTCTCCTAGGCCTGAAACTCTAGTTATTCAGGAACCAGGCTGAGAGGTGCAAAGACTGAAGGCCTAGCTGCAGTACCATCTTATGCTGTCTCCTCAGCAGGTCCAAGATGAGCAGGAGCCACCACAGGGACCTGCTGCTGAGAAGATCTTGGTACCAGAACTGCCAGGGCCAGTCTGGCATGATCAGGATCAGAAATGCCTTGGCACACACTTAACTACCACTTTGTGGATCAAGAGCAAGGGAGGAAAGGCTTAAAGAATTCAGGAGTCCAGGGCCTACAAAAAGCATCCTGGAAATGTTCCCATCTGGATAGATGGGAACAGAACAGCCTCAGCTTTCTGTTTTGTCACTAGGCAAATGGGTCCTCCAGAGTACGTTCCACCAGGAGAACAGTCGATTCAGCATGTGCTGGTGCAGGGACCTCTTTTTTTGTAACTTTCTTTTATTCATTTTTCAATGTTTCCAAAGAAAGCGGTTCATACAACTGAATTAGGTTACATACACAAACATATTAGCGTCAGGATTAATAATCAATTGCCATGTATTACATCATAAGGGGTACTTCCAATAGCTCTCCTATTGAGTATACACACTTTAAACATTTAGGAAGGCTAAGCCACATTAAACTAGTGGGGTAAAATTGAAGTCCATTGTCATTTAAAGGATACATATCATAGCCCTAGGCTACTAGCCCCACTTAATTACCCATCTAATTAAGGAATATCATTTCCCCTTCTACTCTAACACTCCTCTCTCCAGACATCAACATTTTTATATTGAACATGTAGAGATTTTACATTAAAATATCTATTACTCACAGCTCAAACTAAGGTCTCCCAAGTCACTTAAAAGGATCACCCCTCCTGCTAACCTTAAACAGACTTATAAGCTTTTCAAAATGCAGGACTTAGCATTCATTATAGGTATAATCCCCCCTAAAAGGGGAGATTCAGAGCGGGAAAGAAAAAACATAGAAAAACTACAGTCCTGAACCGAGTTCGGAAGCGCCAGTCAGCCTCGTGGTCATCTTAAAGTAAGCGATATGCGCAGTAGATTGCCCAGTTACCAGCTACGTTTAGTCCTCATCGGATTCTAAAGGTAGTCCAGAGTTCTCCGAAGGTCTTGCTTGAAATTCTTGGGCAATAGCTTCCACCTTTTTCTTAGCTTCATCTCGGTCGTTGTATAGATAGGTCTTCCCTCCGTATGTCAAATGAAGACGAGCCAGTGCCAGCAAGGAATGAGCCACCCCCAGGCTCCTTAGCTGCTTCCGAAGTGGATTGAACATTTTTTCTCCTAGTCCTGGTAGCATAGGACCAATCTGGAAATATCAATCTCTTGGTCTTCCATCTCGACCGGGTAGATCGCCCTTGCCCATTGAAGTAATTTGTCCCTAGTTGCTGGACCATCCGTTATTAACAGGATTGTGCGTGGAGTCTCATGGTCTAGTTGGGCTTGCCTGAAATTAATTCGGAATGCTTGCTTGAGGAAATCTACTTCAATTTGCAGGTCCGGGGGTACAGAAGTTATTAACCAGTTCTTCAAATAGGATAATAAATCTGGTCCTTCAGTATGTTTGGGGACCCCCACCGTGGTACCTTAAGTTCATGGCCCGTTCGGAGTTTTCAAGCCTCTCCATGCGGGCACGCAGATGGTTAATCTCCGAGGTTGATTTTACCAGAGCTGCCTGGGTATGCTGAGATTGGTTATGTGCCTCTTGAGTCATTTTAGCGGTTGTTTCAATTTTTGTATCTTGTGCACCCAGGTGCTCCAGGACCCGTTCCAGCTTTTGGTCCATGTCTCGCACTGCATTCAATACTGTTCGGGGAAAGAGTATCTTTCCTCCACTTGGCCCGCTGTTTATCCCGCCCTCCTGAAGTTGGTTATTAGGTTGTTAGAGGTGCCAATTTTGGGATGATCCCGTAGCTGCTCCTTTGGGTATGCCCATATTGAGTTTAGTACCTACTTGTTCCTTGGGCTGTAAGTTAACGAAATCCAAAGGAATTCTGTTTCAAAAAATACTTTGAAGTATGGTTTTTGATGTTGTTTAGGAGCACGAGGTGCAGAGTTTAGGGAAAAGCTGCCAGTCTCGAATGTGGCTCTCTAGCGCCCCCGCAGGCACCTCTTGTGCAACATCTCGTCTACCATCTCAGCGTTTCTGCCAGCTGGTTGTTCTCTTCTGCAACATGAACTGCCAGGAGGCTGGCCTGCAGGCTATGCACCAGTGACCAAGTGCAGAGAGCCTCCTGACACAGGAGAAAGGCACACATCCCACCTTTTTTGTTCAGATAGAACGTGGTTATGTCTTTAGTGTAGACTTGCATGGCTTGACCCTGAATCAATGGAGCAAATCTGGACAGTGCCAAGTGCACTGCGCAGGGCTCTAGCAGGTTGATGTTGCATCTGAACTTGCTGCATAAGCACTGTTTAGCCAGATGGACTTCCCACTGCACCAGAGATTTATCTGTCATTAGGGTGAGGGTCTGGCTCTGCTCTGGGCTAACAAAGAGAATTTGTTCCTTAAGGTTCTGGGGATACAGCCACCATTCAGTGATGCTGCACAACAGTTGTGTCACCATGACTGGCTGGTCCAGGTAGCCATGGTGCTGAGACACCTGGCAAGCCCAGCTCCCACTGGAGGGGCACATTCACCAGCAAGCCCAACACAGGGTTTTAAATAACTGATTAGCAGTTTTTTCTTGGGACAATGTTAACTGTACAGAAAGTATTTATACAGGTTTTCTAGAAGTGTTATGTTTGTTAAACACAGTGAGGCAAGTGCTATGTATTTTCACAATGTTTTTACACTTTTATGAGCAAAACGCTAATCAATTTTTGGAGTTAAATAAAACCCTGCAACAGACCATGCTGGTCAAAGCTGCGATGTACCTCAACAGCTGGGACAATTCCTGGGATAAGCGTGACTGCCCAACCAGATATGATTGGGCAAAGAATGCAAGATACAGCACCCAGTCCTCAGGCAAGCAAGCTCTAGTTCTGAGGGAGTTCAGTTCCACCCCGATGGCCTCGATCTCCAGTGTGCAAACCCGCTTGGATTGGGCCAGATTTACCAAGAGGCCAAGATCCCAAAAAGTCTGGAAGGCCAGATCCTTGGATCACTCCACTGCCTTCCAGTAGATGCCTGCTCTAAGCCATTCATCCAGGAATGGGTACACTCTAGTGCCCCTGTACCTGAGGTATGCTGCCACTACAGACAGGTACTTGGTGAAACTTTTAGGTGCCAGTGAAAGGCTGAATGGCTGACCTTTAACTGGTAGAGTATCCCATCTACCTGGAACCAAAGGTACTGGAGGTGTGACAGATGGAATGGAATGTGGAAAAAGGCATCTTGGAGGTCTAAGTAGCAGAACCAAGCCCCAGTCTCCAGTGATGGTATGATCCAGCTCAGAGTGACTATACAGAACTTCCACATTCACAGGAACTTGCTGAGGTCATGCAGATCGAAGTACTGGGAAAGGTATAGCCAGGGCATCTGGGACCTATTTCACTAGTCAGGGAAAAAACTCAGCAATCCAAACAACTGAAACTCACATACTCCAAGAAATTCCAAATATGCTTCTTTCTTTATTGCTATAATAACATAGACTCTGTGGTGTAATACAAGGTTACCCCCACACCACAACCACCTCTGCATTTCTCTTTGCTTGTTGTTAGTAAAAAACAGAAATAAATTAAACAGGGCACTTGTACTCAAAGCTCCTCCAAAAGACAACCAATCAATCATTAAAGCTTGGAGTTGGAACAGCAGAAGAATCTCAAACTCATGAAGTGGAACCAAAACTACAACCTCTAGTACCCACTTATCTGAGGTAATCCTGGACATTGTAGAAAGAAGCATGGGAGCCGATCCCCAACTGGGACAGGGACTGAATGGGAGGGGGAACAGCACCCTGATATCCATCAATCAGCGGCCTCAGGGGGCTCCCGGCCTTAGCACCAGAAGCACTACCACCACTTCTTTTCTCATCTTGACCACCCAACATGGGCTTAGAGCGGTAATGCTGAAACTGCCTCTGCTGCTGCTATTGCTGGATGTAGTGGCCATGAAAAAGTTTCTTTTTCCGGGCCTTAACAGGCTTTGAGGACTGCCAAGCCCAAGCCACAGAATCCAGTGTGACAATGGATTTCCCAACATGGGTGAGTAGGACCGAAGAGGTAAGTGCCGGGAAGGGCACATTGGGCAGCTTGTGTTGGGTCTCCAAGGTAAAAATAAAGAGATGCAGCTAGCCTGGTGGCGCTGAGGGTTGAGGCACTGTATGCCACACCAACGACCCAGGTTCAGGAACGGACTCTGGTTGCTCGGGGGTTGGCTAGGGTGAGGAAGGATTGAGCATCCACTGACAGCTCCCCTTCACTGGGGGGACACAGTATTGCACTGTAGACGGACGACCAGTGGAAGCTGGGGGTCAGCACAGGTGCGATGCTCAGAAGAGGGGTGGACCAATGCAAGACTGCATCCATGGAGGTGGACACAGTCAACATGCCCATTGCACGTGTGTGGGTTCAGGAAAAAAAAATGGAGGAAAAAGATGGAGCTGGCAGGCTCCATGATGCCCGGCTGCACCAGTGCTGACCCCTGGCGATCTAGATGTTGGCTTCTGGGGATGGGGGGGCGGCACCCCTCGCCACCGGCCCTGTCATGGGGGGAACCCATGGGGAATGGGTCCAGGAGATGCCTGGCTAGAGAAATGAGTCCCCTCCAAGGGAGGGTCCACAGCCACATGCCTGCTCCAAGAAGGAGCAGAAAGTACATATAGAAAAAAAAATGTAAACAGAAGTAGCCAGGCCTTTGGTGCACGGACAAGGCTGAGGCCATGACATGGGCATGAGTCACCCAGGTCTAAGACCGTCTGGAGCTGATGCTTTGCAAATATACAGCTCATGTCCCTAATGAGCTTTGCTTCTGCTGGTATAAGGCCAGAAGCGCAGGAAGGAAGTCCCAGAGAAGGTCGAACAGGATATGACCAAAGTGGTCCATGAGCATAGCATGACTCAGGGTATGACCAAAGTGAGCCATGAGCATACTCACCTGTTTAGGGCCCAGGGCAGTAGCCGCGTAGACCATTTTGGTCACAAATACCAGCTTCTTGGACTCCTTGCTGACTGGTCTGTCCACATCTTCTTGGTTTCCAGCTTTACTGAAAGCTGAGCCCGATACTAGCCCAGAGTCAAGAGGTAGTCGGAGAACCCAGTGAGGCTTCTGATAGGGACCGTGTACATGTGCACCATGCATATGGTGATGCTGAGCTGGATGAAGAGTGCCGTCAAATATCCAGCTCCGGCCCAAGAACCACCTCCCCCATGGAACGAGCCACTACCAGGGAATCATCCTTTTCAAAGATGTCCATAAGGGGGTATTTAGCCAGCTTGTGGACTGGTTTCCAAGGGCACTTTCAGTGATTCCTATATATGTTTAAGGGAGCGTGACAACAGAGGTTGATTAAGATTGAGAGGACTAACCATCCAAGGAGTCAATCGAGGACTCTGCCTCAAAATCAGATTCCCTATTGAAGACCATGTGAGGCAGCTTCTCTGGGTGCGGATGTCATGGCATCTCCAGTGACCACCACTTACAGGCAGTGTGGCAAACTGAGTTAAATGCCATCCGGGCTTCCTTCGTGGGGGTCCCACTTGCACAGCTGCAGTGGAGGAAGCTCCACCACGATCAGCAGGGCGGAAGGTGCCACGGGTGGCAGGGCCACTGTTTGGGGAGCTGAAGATGCCAAGACCCATGGTGGAATCGAGGGGGGCCAGTGAACAGAAGCCTGCACTCCCCCACCAGCGAGTGCCCACCTCCTTGTAATTTCTGCAGAAGTGACACTGCTAACAGTCCTCTGAGGAGGATGAAAAGCTAGGTCGGTGTCAGATGGTGTTGATCATGGTACTGAGATCGAGGGTGGTACCGAGAGTGGTGTCTCCACTTTGACTGTCAACGATGAGGTCAATGGACACCTCGAAACACCCTGTTCAGACAGGACAGACTCTCAAAAAAAGGAGGGGGCTTTGTCTTATACATCAGGGATCCCCTTCAGGGTCACATCTTACCCACCCCCAGCTGTAGTGACAACCTGCAAGTCCTGACCATAAAACTACTATTGGGAACACATAACAGGGCTCTGATGGTACACTGTTTACATTCTGCCTACACTAACTGTGGCTGGCACCAGTGACATGATGGACCATGTGGACACCCTGATCCTAAACACAGAAATCGTGATGCTGGGAGATTTCAACATCAACTGGCTCTCCCCTTCTGCTGCCTTAGTCAAGGATGCCTTATCTGCTTTCCACTTCTCCCAACTGGTCGAGACACTAACCAGAGTCAGGGACCATCACTCTCCTGGACTGGGTTCTCTCCAACCAGCCAGCTCAAATCACCAATACTACTGTTCTCCCTGATGCACTGAGTGACCACTCTCCTGTCACACGTACTTGGACCTACAATTACTGCAAACCACCTCCTTGAATTATAACAAACCATGTTTTACTAAAGGGTCACCTTGCACTGCTAAAAGCGGACTTCCAGTGCACTGACTGGACTGTCCTCTATGAAGCCAACGACATGGATATAACCCTCGACCACTACATAAATAAATTCAACTCCATCTGTGATAAGCATGCTCCGGTAAAGACAAGAAAAACCAAAGGACACTGCAATCCCTGGATCACCTCTAACCCAGAGATCACCTATGGCAGACAGCGAGAGCACAAGGTACCACCACTAACATCTGGAGGTACAAAAAAGCCTGTAATTTAAAAAATGTTTTAATGAGTTCACGAAAGCCATCCAACTCACCAAAAGCAAATTCTACAAGGAAGCCCAGCTCCTGGAATAACAGCAAGTTGTTCTGGGACAACCTCAATGACATAACTGGCAAGGATCCCAAAAATGCCCTGTCAATGCTCATGGTTGATGGCTCGCCATCTTTGGACCAACTGCACATTGCCAACGCACTTAACAACGCATTCACAGACCTAAGCAGTGTACTACCGTCAGACTACTTTAATCCCCCAACCCCGGCTGACCCGAATACAGCCCAGCAACCATCTTCTAAACAGATGCTGGCGCTGGGGAAATCAAGACACAGTGGGGACACGCTGGACCTTAAATTTGTCAACCTGGCCCTGGAGGATATCCATGGCCCTCTCACTAAAATGCTCAACCTCTCCCTTTGCCTCTCACAGTTCCCCCAGCGATGGAAATCAGCAACAGTAACCCCTGTGTACCAAGGTGGGGACCGGAGTCTGCACAACTACAGATCTATCTCCATACTCCCTCCTCCCCCAAAGCTCTAGAGCGGATTGTGGCAGACCAGCTTGTCGAGCATCTGAGCCATTATCAACTCCTCTGTCCTGAACAACATGGCTTCCAACCAGGTCACAGTACCATCACGGTCTTACTCGAATTTGCTGGTTTCATCCACCACTCTCTACACCAAGGTCTTCTGGAAGGGGCAACATTCATCTACATATCAAAACCATCTGATAAGGTGCACCATGAGCGCCTTCTGGAGCTGCTGTCTCTTACTGGGCTCTCTCTCCTGAATCTGTATGCTGGCTCAGCAGTTACCTTCACAACCACTCCTAAAAGGTCAGGATTGGAAATATCACCTCCTTTATTTTTTATTTCTTTTTATTCCCCCCTACTCCCACTGGCCCCGCATCTTCGGGAGCATCACAAAGTCTATCCCTGCAACCAGCTACCTGGTCTGCCGTAGATCCCCATGGAGCCTTGGCTTGCCCCCCGGGAGGGGACGGGATGGGGCCCCGACACCCCGACAAGCACGTTTCATCGGACCCGTGGTCAGCCAAGTGGGTGGTCGCACATGAGGGCTAGCTCCCTGAAGCTCCGTCTCCCTAGGACCAGCAGGCATTTCCCGGTGTTACTTGCTGATGTCGCGAGTCCCTGACATCATGGCACTAACGCTGATGTCGGTGACATCCTACCCCTGTTGCCAAGGCCCTTGGTGGTGGCATAACCCCAGACCTCCATCTGAGACCCACCCAGCACCTCAGGCGCTGATGTCCTGTAAGACCCCGGCCTCTACCAGGAGGAGTCCCAGCTGACCACCTTTATCCCCGGAGAGAGGCGAGCTGTTGTGGGGCGCTGCAGCCCTCCCACCCAAGCTGGCCTCTGAGGCCTGGGCTCACTCCCGAACCCGGGTTGCCAGTGTCACAGACGGAAATCCAACCGCAGTGTTGGCAGGCCAGCCTAGAGATATCACCTCCGATAGCAGCCAGTCTGCTCCAGGGTCCCACAGGGGTCATTTCTGGGACCCCTACTATTCAGCCTATTACTAAATCAACTGCCGACGACCTGCCCAACCCTGATGCTTCTTTATGCGGACGATGAGGTCATATTCACCAGCAACTCCCATCCTGAACAGCTAGCGGTAGATCTCCAAAGGGGATTTTCATCTGCAGAAAACTGGTTTAAGGAGTACAGGCTACTCATAAACTGCAAAAAAACAAAGACAATGATGTACTCTAGCTCCCAAGCAAGTTCAAAGCATTCCCCTCCCCTGCTATCAGGAATGACAGCGGAGACACTCTGGAGCACGTCCAGCATTTCAGGTACTTGGGCATCGTCATATGTCCAACACACAGACAATACAGCAAGTGCCATCAACACAAGACTAGGGATTCTCTACCGTTACAAGCACTGTTTAACTTATGAAGCACTGAACCTGGCCATCAACAGCTCAATAGTCTTCCCTGTCGAGTGTGGCTTGGCTATGTACGGGTTGGCGACTGACATAGTCCTACAGTGCATCTCCATCACGCTAAATAAGCCGTGCCACCTTCTCACAGGTGCTGCAAGACTCACACACACCTGTGATCTCTACACCCGGGTGGGCTGGCTCCAACTGAAGGACAGAATAAGATACCAATCTTGTCTCCTTGCCAAGAAATGCTCTCTCAGTCTACTACCTGCAGGGGTCCAGAACCTCCTAACCCTGCATTCGAGCACCCGACTCACTAGAAACTCCACCACTCAGATCTACAAAGTTCCTAGATGCCGCACTGCCCTAGCACAATGTGCTTGCTACTACCGTGCTCCTCACTGGACCAATGCTTTACCACCCGACATTAATGGTGCTGCAACTACTGGCTCATTCAAACGCAAACTTCGACAGCACCGTATTACAACCAGCAACTGTGGCTGCTACCATTACCACTCCTCTTTTTGCTACAAGCACCTTCTATTACTTTGCCTCACATCAACCCTATTTGTTTGATGTGTCCCATCCTTAGCACTTCAGGTCACTGCCCTACCTCTCAACCTGTGCGCCTCTACCTCACCCAATCCTGGAACCACCTCCCACTCCCAGCCCTCTCCTCCAATTATCCTCTGTTTGCTTACAGTTCAGTAGGGTGTCCTAACTCTTGACACTGGCAATTTTCTTACTGCCTATGATGCTCAATTTGTGTGTACCTCACTGTAACTCAGACTGAAAAAATGTTTCACTGTATTGCTATACCTTCTTGTCCTTGTAACTGATGTGGAACCTATATATGAGCAAAAACGAGTTTGCAGGAGTGTGGCAGATTCCCAGAAACCCCCCCACAAAAAGCAGTCGCTACCATCTTTTCTGATAGCCTCCTAGTGATCACCTGAGCAAGAGTGCCCAGAGCTGAAGGGAGGGACCACCCGAGAGAGAGAGCTTTGTTTCTGTTTATAGTTCAAGAGTTATTGTGTTATTTAATTCAGTGTTTGACACAAACTCTACTTCTGCCTATCTAACTGCTGCTGTACCAAACTGAACTTTTTTGCAATTTTTGCATACAGCAGAAGCAGGAATCTGCTTTCAGACTTTGTGCTCCTGTGCTTCTCCTTGTTTCCCTGATGTTTCTAAGGCACCCCGCAGCAACTCCACTATAGTGCCCCCCATTCTGTGGCTGGCTCTAGCTGAGGTAGGAACTTGTCACTGGGAGGAGTCAGGTCAGTATAAACACTAACTGGTACAGGTACGGCAGCAGCTAAGTGGGGCTGCAAAGTGGGAAGTCCGCAGAAGCTGCAGTTAGAACATCTGGTCTGCACTGGCCTAGTGGTGCAAAAGAAAAAGTTACTCACCATAGTAATGTTGTTTCTTCTAATGGAGTCTTGCTGTATTCTGACTATATGTAGTTAGCCTCAGCACTTGAACTGCTCCAGAGAGGAAAGAGTTAACTCTATGCAGACGCATAGAACATTGAGCTCGAGCTCAGTTTTCAAACCTCTGTCACTGGTACTCTGCAGTGTAACCGTCAGATTCTTACGAGCAACAAACTAACTAACTCAATAGGTAGAAACTGTTTCAAAAATGTTTGTGCCAAATGGCAATGACAGATTTTAGGGTCAAAAGACTCAAGTCGAGAACCCCAAAAAGAATATAAGCGGGTAGTGAAACAACCAAAAACATTCATAATAAAAAAAAAAAAACAGAAAAACCCTTAATAAGCTAAGGGCATGCCAAGTACACCTCTGGGGTGCAGCACTGTGCCTGCCAAACCACTTTCCAAAACTACTAGGTTCCAGGAGGGGAGGGGAGGCAAGGAGGGAGGTCAGAATACAGCAAGACTCCATTAGAAGAAACATTACTATGGTGAGTAATTTTTTCTTCAAACAACATGAAGTCTTGCTGTATTCTGACTATATGCAGACTACCAAGCAGTACCCTCTTGGAGGAGTGAGTCACAGAACCTATTTTGGGAACAAGCTCTGCAGCACAGCCGTGACAAACCTAGCATCACTTCATGACTGAATGTCCAAAGAATAATGCTTGGTAAATGTGTGAACAGATTTCCAGGTGGCTGCTTTACAGATGTCAATTAAAGGTACATCTCTAGCTGCTGTGACCGAAGCAGCTGTACCTCTGGTAGAATGAGCCCTCAGGCCTGAGGGAGGCTCTTCCCCAAGTTTTGAATAGCAGAACTGGATACAGGAGACAATCCACCTGGCAATTATTCTCTTGGTAGCAGGTTTATCCTCTCCCACTTTTCCATAAGTGAGAAACAACTGAGAACAGTCATTCCTATGGGCCTTAGTATGCTCCACATAGTAACCAAGAGCCCTCTTTACATCAAGACTGTGTAATCTTCTCTCTCCAGAGGAAGAATGTTCAGTAAAAAATACAGGCAATGACACAGACTGATTCAAATGAAAGTCTGACACCACCTTGAGGAGAAACTTTCTTTTGGTGTGGAGGACCACCATATCCCTGTGAAATGAAATGAAATTAGGTTTCACTGATAAAGCCTGTAATTCACTGATCCTCCTGGCAGATGTAATGGCTACCAGGAATACAGTTTTCCAAGTCAAGTATTTCAGCTTAACTGAAAATAAAGGCTCAAAAGGGGGTTGCATAAGTTGTGCTATACAGATATTCAGATCCCAAGAAGGGGTAGGCTCCCTAAAGGGAAGGTTAACATGTACTCAACCCTTGAAAAATTTCTTGAAAACTGGATGAGAGGCTAGGGAAGAGCCCTCATCGGCAGAAAGGAAGGCAGACACAGCTGCTGAATGTACCTCGAGAGTAGTAGGCCGGAGGCCTAAGCTCTTAAGATGCACCAGATAGTCCAGTACAGTAGCAATATCAGCCAACTCTGGCTGAACAGGTCTCTGGGAACACCAAAACCCCAAATCTTTTCCATTTGGAGTTGTAAGTCTTTCTGGTAGCAGGTTTCCTGCTAACATTTGGAATGTCCAAGACTGATTGAGAAAGGTTTAGACTTGCATATTCTAGCTCTTCAAGAGCCAGGCCTTGAGCCTGAGAGTCTGAAGATTGGGGTAAAAGATCCTCCCTTGTGAGGAGGTAAGAAGTCTGAACTGTCTGGGAAGACACAGAGGCATTGTTACTGATAGTGACAAAAGAAGAGGGTACCAAGGCTGTCTAGCCCAGTGTGGAGCCACTAGACTCACCCTGCAGGGCTGACACCTGATCTTGATCAGGACCCTGAATATCAGAGGAAAAGGGGGGGGAATGCATACAGAAACCTGCCTGTCCAATTCAATGAGACAGTGTCCTGATGGACAGAACCCAGAAGAGGCAGTCTGCAACAAAAGAGGAAGCTGGTGATTGTCCGGGCTACAAAGAGATCCATCTCTGGAGTGCCCCACCTCTTGAAAATGACCTGAAGAATTAGAGGATTCAGGGTCCATTCGTGATGACCCTGAGAAATCCTGTTGAGAGCATCTGCTAAAATGTTGTCCTTCCCTGGGAGATGCACAGCCATCATGGAAGCCTGAAGGGAATAAGCCAGAGACCATATCTTCATTGTCTCTGTGCACAAGGCTGAGGACCGAGTGCCTCCCTGCTTGTTGATGTACCACATGGTTGTGGTATTGTCTGTCCTGATCTGCACCACTTTCCCTTGAACCACAGTTGAGAATGTCTGAAATGCTAGAAGGACATCTCTCAATTCGAGAAGGTTTATGTGTAGAAGGGACTCCTGGTGTGACCAGATTCCTTGAGCTGTAAGCTGATGTAGGTGAGCCCCCCAACCTAGTAGAGAGGCATCTGTGGTGAGAATCACTGAAGGAGTCTGACTGATAAATGGGACAACCTGTCGAAGACTGCCCTCCTCCAGCCACTACTGAAGGGCCTGGACTAGAGTTTGAGACACTGGAACCAATTTGGAGAGAGGGTCTCTTTTCTGAGACCAATAAGATCCAAGATGAAACTGAATATCTCTCATCTGAAACCTTGCTCCCTGGACCACAGCTGTGGATGCTGCCATGTGGCCCAGCAACTGTAGAAAGTCTCTGGCTGGACGAGAAACTAGAGAATGAAAAGAGGAAGCCAGAGTGACCAGGGACTGAACCCTTTAGAGAGGGAGAAATGCTCTTGCCTGAATAGTGTCTATTTCCACCCCTATGAAGGTGAGAAGCTGGGCTGGTTCCAGAACAGACTTCTCTAGGTTCAAAATGAAACCCAGGGATTCCAGGAGTCTGAGTGACCTATAAGGCTAACTTGACTTGATCTGAGGACTGGCCCACTAGGAGTCAGTCATCCAGGTATGGGAACAGAAGGATACCCTGTCTCCTGAGGAATGCCACCACTACTGCAAGACACTTGGTGAACACCCTTGGAGCAGATGTTCGGCCGAAAGGCATAGCTCTGAACTGGTAGTGGCCTGAGGGCAACTCGAACCTGAGGTACTTTCTGTGAGAATGTCTGACAGGTATGTGGAAGTAGGCATCCTTGAGATCCAGATAAGCTAGCCAGTCTCCTGGTCTCAGAGAGGGAAGAATAACTCTCAGAGTAACCATCTTGAATTTTGGTTTTGTTAGATGTTTGTTCAGGTACCTTAAATCTAGGATGGGTCGCCACTCCCCTATCTTTTTTGGGGTAAGGAAGTATCTGGAATACAGTCCTTTTCCTCTGTGACAAAGAGGTAACTTCTCTACTGCTTGCAGAAGAGAGGAGACTTCTGCCTCTAAGGCCCTTGCCTCCAAGGGAGAGGGATGACTGAGGGACCTTGCTGTCATCTTTGGAAACCTTTGGAAACCGAGAACAAGTCCCTGGCTCACTAGTTCCAGGACCCATTTGTCTGAAGTAACAGACTCCCAAGTCTAGGAGTAGTGAGCAAGCCTGCCCCCTACTGGAACTGGGGAGGCGACCCTGACTGACACTTCAGGGTGTCTGCTTGGCAGGGGGCTTAGACTGCGTGGATGATGGGGTCCTAGTCATCCCACATCTGCCTTCCCCCTAAAGAACCTCCTCTGTTGGAAAGAAGAGGAGGAGGCCTGAGCCTGGTAAAAAGGCCTGCCCCTGCCCCTAAATTGCTGCCTCTGAGGAGTGGTCTGCTTTTCTCTAGCTGCAGGTGTAGGTGGTCCTATATTCGTCCATTTTCTTCATGTAGTTCTCTGCTTGCTCACCAAACAGAGAATTACCAGTTACAGGAAAATCCACGGCCTTAGTCTGGGTATCCAGTGACAGCCAGTGAGAGATTGGTACATCTAAGCCAAGCCAACCTCCTCATGGAGCTAGATGTAGCCATGACTCTAGAATGGACATCACCCGAGTCCACAGCAGCATGAAACTGAACTTTGGATGCCTCTATACCATTTACAGCCACCTGCTCCAGCTCCTTGGCTAGCTGGGGAGGGGCATTCCTAGCCAACTCCAGATCCATATCCCACATCGATTTCTGGTACCTGGCTGTATATGCCATGCAATTTGATTGCCTGAGCCCCAAAGAGGATGCCAAGTACTGTTTCTTGGCCATGGCATCCACTTTCCTGGAATCCTTATCTAGGGGGTGAGATGCCAGGGGAATATTAGCCTTGTCACAGGCTGCAGCCTGCACAACCTCAACATGGCTTCAATGTGCTGTAAGGAATTCCATACCAGGACCTGATAGGGCATACCTCCTGTCCATTTTTTTATGCACAGGAGGAATGGAAGTAGGAAACTGCATTATTTTCTGTGTCTGTTTCCTCTGTTTCCCCAGGGATTTATGCAAAGGGATCGACACTCTGACTCTGAAACATCCATCATTTCCATATAATCAGGTTCCTCCTCATCCTGATCAGCTTCCTCCATAGGAAGCTGAAGAGTCTCAGCCACCTTCTTGTAAAACAAGAAGTGGGAGGGGGACTCAGAAAGCCTGGGAGGGGAAACACTGGAAGGCCTGTCTGGGGAGATGTCAGGCTCTACTGGCTCATCTAGGCCTGCAAACTCTCCTTCTTCATCTTCTTCCTCCTCCTCCCAGTCGCCCTCATAATATGTCTCTGGGTCAATTTCTGAGGCACCAGCTTTTGACCGAACCAATTGCATTTCAACCGATGTCGGTTCGGTCAAAAGCGGGCAAAGTGATTGCACAACAGAAACTGCTTTCACCATCTCCTCAGCGGTCAGAACATGGGTTTTTGGATCCGAACCGGCTGATTTCCTTTTTTCTCTTAGTAGGAACCAACTCTGCAGAGTCTGCTCTCCTCTTGCCCGAAGAAGTATCGCCCAGGTCAGTGGGCACCTCCTCAGGTTCGGTTGCAACCGAACTGGGCAGGCCATCCGGGTCAGCAGACTTCTCGGCCTCCCTCTCCCTCAGCCTACTCAAACGTTTTTCAAGAGTGGCTTTGGGAACGTTCTTACAAATCTGGCAGTCTTCTTTGAGGTGGTCAAACCCCAGACAATATACACAGACGAGGTGAGAATCGGCCTTAGCAAAGGCCTCCTTACACTCAGTACAGTGTTGAAACCCAGTGGGACCGGTTTTCTTTTTTGTGTTTCTCAGACATGCCTAATATTTCCAAAAATCACCCTATACAGCGTTAAGCCAGGCAACTGAAAAACGTATCGGTTCCAACCGTGTCACTGGTCGGTTATAAAAATCCCATAAACCAGATTTTTTTAGGAACCGATAAGTACCGGAAACCACAAAATAAACACAAATAAATACCAATTACAATTCATTTCGGTTCTAAACCGGACCGACCAGAAAAGAATCGAAAGCAAAAACAATTTCTGGTCAAATTAACACAAAAATCATACTACCACTTACTGTTATTGAGACAGAGGTAAGAATACCGATAGGATGAGGACTGCGGTTGAAAAAAAAAAACGACGATTCAAACTAGAACTGAACCGAAGCGCACGAGGGATCTCTGGAGCGACTTCACAGTTAGGCGGAGTAAGAAATCTGACAATTACACTCCAGAGTACCAGAGACAGGTTTGAAAACCGAGCTTGAGCTCAACATTCTATGCTTCGGCACAGAGTTAACTCTTTCCTCTCTGGAGCAGTTCAACTGCTGGAGCTAACTGCATATAGTCAGAATACAGCAAGACTTCATGTTGTTTGAAGTAGCCCTACCGTTTGCAACGCTGACAACCCAGACTCGAGAATGAGCCTGGGCCATCACAGGGTGGCCGCAGGGAGGGAGGAAGAATTGAGCGTCCAACAGGATCCTCTCCTTCCCTGGGAAGGGATAGCATTGCATCCCACTGCTCTACTGCCACCTGGGTGACCACAGGTGGTGGTGCAGGGGATATGCAATTGGAAGGAGAGGCCACTGGAATGTGCCCATGGGTTAGCTGCATCCGGCATCATTGATTGCCAATCCCAATGAGTGCTCCTGGTGGGGGAAGGCAGGAAGAAAATGGAAAACAGTGTGCACAGTGCTGGGCAGAAGAAGTACCACCAATGGCCCACTCCTACACCAGACCCTAGCAGTGGCACTCCTGGAGTAAATCCGCATCCTCACCTCTGCCTCGGGTGGCCAGATAACTGTGGGAAAGAAATGTCAAAGTGGCTAAAGGCATTCCCAGTCCCGGGAGTAAGCTTGGGGGGGGGGCAGCACAGAGGTGTGTTGCAGGTAGGCATAGGGACCAGGAGTAGTCACAGCAGGGTCTCGGTAGTAAGGGCAACTCACTTGAAGGTAGCCATAGGAGGTCCTAGCCTGTGGCCATAGGAACATAAGCAATATCTGGAAGAAGAAAGAAAAAAAAAAAGCAACAACCCTAGTCTGGTTTTTCAGTAACCTGTATATACTGTTAATTTATTAGATTCAAGGGTTCCATAAAGCAGTCTTAAAATGTTTAACTCAGAGACTTTATTTTGGTTCTCTTTTATTATTGGCACGATCATATTTACATTTCTGAACTCCCTTTACCCTGATTAGGATACCCCAGGGTTGGTATCCAATCTCTCCATGTGTACCAGGTCATTACTGCTGCTTGACTATCACAGACAAAAATTGTTCTCAGAAGGACCAGGTATTTGGCTTCCTGATGTGCTTGATAATTCTTATACTGCCTTGCACATTGGGAGGCTGACTGTTTGGATTTCCCTTCTCTAACACTTTCCAGTATCATAGAACATTTACTGGGTACCTGAAGTAAAAATGTTACACTTTCCCCTCCACGCTTAAGAGAATGTTAATTTTTCTGTTACTCCTTACTTCTGGATCAATAGACCTAAACCTGGGTCTCGATGTTTCCAAAATGACAGGAATGCTACCAAGGCAGTCAGTTGACTTTGTCTCTTAAATGTGCAGAGTATGCTTACCAAATGGGAATGCTTTGTGGCCTGAAACCATCAATCCCAATTTAACTGCCCTCACGGAAATATGGTTAATTTTTCGCTGTGACTGGAAAGTTGTATGTTTTACGTTAAAAATCATTATTCTGTAACACAGGCTGAATTCAACAACTGTTCCTCATCTTGTGAGCTCCTCTCTTTAATCCTGACATTGGGCCAGAATAAGACAATTTCACTGGCACTACTTTTTATTACCCCATAGCATCAGGATGATGGTCTAGATCTAATATGTAGGTTTAGGAATTGTTTACCGGTAAATCGTTACTTATTTGGGGAGACATAAATATTAACTGGACAAGGAAAAATAATTGTAAACAGAGGGATGATTTAGTTAATCATAGACTCTAGTTTAGTCTAGAGGTTAGAGTAATGAGCTGTGAATCATAGGTATCATAGGTATCACAGGTTGTTCAGAGCTCTATTTAGACCGAAGTTCATTATAGCTCCCTAAATTATCAGCGGTATCCTGATATATTGTTTGTAATTAAGTGTGCATCCAGTTGTGACTTAAAACTAGACATACTACCACTGGCCACTACTTCTAGTGGGAACTCATTCCAAATTTGTATTACCCTAATGGAGAACCACTGCATCCTTTTGGTGGTACTGAATCTTCCAACTTCTGTTTGAAAGGGGTGTGATTTAGTACTATGAATCTTATCCTTGAACTCAAGACCCAAGAGTTCCCCCAACTGCAGGTCTGTGAGCACTCTGTACAGAAGATACATATCCCCCCTCAAGCACCTAAATTCCAGTGAGTACAACCCCAGGGTGTTGAGTCTTGTTTGGTAGTCCAGTCCCTGTGAATGAGCTTGGTACATCCAGCAGACCTGGATTTGATTTCCCTCAACCACCACTTGCATACCGTGTGACTCTGAGCAAGTCACTTAACCTCCCCAGTGCTCCCAGGTCGCCCCTGAAAACAGGCACTTGTGCCTAGTGGGTCTTACCTGGTTACCAAAGACTAAAACAAAACAAAAAAATAACAGAGGGACCAACAATGACAAATTATAAGCTTGGCACTATATCAACTATAGATTGGATTTTGGTCTGTGACACCTCAAAAATAATACAGTCAGGGATTCTATCCGATGGTGCCAACGACCATTGCCCAGTCTAGTGTTGCTGGTGTACAAAAAAAGAAAAGACAGTGCCTCCTGCTTTCATTTATTCAACAAATCTAAAAAAAAGTGAACATTCCTAAATTTCGTGAGGCTTTACCCTCCATCGATTAGACTTTTCTTATTTACGGATGTAGAAAAGCACTTGGTGCTTTCTGCACTTGTTTTAATTTAGTTTACCATAGGTTTATTCATGCTAAAAAACTGAGGATAAAGGGAAAACAGACAGCAATGGCTCAGTACTGAACTGTTACAAATGATGAGGGACAGAGAGTGTAAATGGAAGGCCTATATAAGATCCTAAGATCCCGACACCCTCTTGGTTTATAAGCAAGCATGAAACAATTGTACAGCCAAAATTAGGTACTCTAGACAACAATTCTGTATTTTAAAATAAAAATGTTTTCTTGGTAACAGCGCGGCCGTAACCTGGGACATCATAAATAAGATGCTAGGAAAAAAGCATAACTCAGGCCCACAGAAATTGACTTCATCTTCTGGATTAATAATGGAACCCCCAAGCAAATGCTCAAGAGTTTACTAACTTTTTTATACAGTTGTCAAAATATATCCCTGAGGACATTTCTGAGTTAATCAATGGTCTTTCAAAACAAATCTTCACTCTCTATGTGCTCTAATCCTAGGTTTTATTTTAGGTTTTTGACACCTAATGATGTGTTGTCTTACTTGATAAAATTTCACCTGCGACCATTAGTCAATGAGAATGAGATAGAGTTTAGATTAGTGAAGATCTCTACTGATATCATCTGTTTTTTCCTAACAAAAATACTCAATTTGTCCTTGATCTGAGGACAATGTCCTACTATTTGGAAAGTGCAGCTGTTGTCCTTGTCTATCAAGCAGAAGACCAGGCAAATGTCTGGAACTATTGCCCAATGTCTTTGCTGGCTCCTCTGGCGAAAATCTTGAAGTGTATTGTTTCTGATCAGCTTCTTGAGGCCTGGACATAGTATGGGTACAGCCTTGGTGTGGATCATGCAGGCTGTGCACGAGGCCTTTGACAGGAGCAATTTTTCTGTGGCCATCTTTGTGGACATCACCAAGGCCTTCGATCTTGTAAACCACCAGTCATTACCGGTGGCCCTATGTGAACTGGGTCTATTGGAAGATGTGCTTGGCTAGTGCCAGAGTTATCTGCATGGAAAGTCCCAGAAGACCAAAGTTGCTGGTCACTTTTCTTCCTCTTCCCTAGGTGTTATGGGTGTTCCTCAAGGGTCATCTCTTAGGTATTTTATTTAGTTTGTTTTTAAACTCACTTCCTTTAGCATGCAAAAACACAAAAACCCTACTTCACAACAATAATGCAGTAATTTTTACTCATGGGTCTTGTTTAATTGAGTTATCTGAGTTTATTCAAGCCGACTTGGTGAATGTAAAGGATTGGTTCCTAAAGAATAAACTGGTATTAAATGCGAGAAAAAAAAAAAAAGACAGATTTTTCATGATCCTGGATGGAGGTTCCCCCTTAATCCAGTGATCTCTGATGAAACTGGATGGATTTGCTATTAAGCAAGTGACCACGTTTAAATATCTTGGCCTCACCCTGGAGAGCTCTTTCTATTATGAACTACACATATCACCGATGATTAAAACTGCACACCAAACATTGGGTGTCCTGTATAGGATAAATTCACTACTGCTGCCCTCTAGCAAGAACCTGTTAGTTCAGGGTTTCTTTCTTCCTGTGTAGTATTTTGTTCTATTTTTCCACAGGGAAAGGGTTTGCTGTCCAGGGTGAGGACCCTTTATAATTAAGCTGCACATTTTTATTTATTTATTTTTTTATTATTTTTTTGTCCGGCTCCCACGGACCCCCACTCAGAGGTCAGTCCTGCCCTGCCTATCATCCCCCCATGCCCAGGCTTACCCCCCTGGGTAGAGCTCTCCCCTTCCAAACAGACACTGTTGGCAAGTCCCGACTTACTCCCTGGGTTGGGGCCACAGGAGCGGGACCCCCCCCAATGGACATTGATGGCAGTGGTGATGGCAGCAGAGCAGGGTGCCATGCCCTGGGGCTGGAGACGGCAATGACGGTCACCCCACCCACCACCCCAAGTAATGGCGCCAGCCACAGCGGTACCCCTAGCCTCTGCCAGGGTCAGTAAAATGCCGGGCACTCTTCCCCCCTTCCCCTGGAGAAGGACAGCAGTCCCCAGAACGCTCGATCCTTCTCCCCCTGGCCGGCCCTCAGACTCTCATGTCCGTCACCAAACCTGGGATGTCAGCATTGCAAGCGGACACCTTGCCGCTGTGCCGGCAGGCCGGCCCCTCAAGTTGGACATTCTGTTACATAACTACCACCTCTTACACATTATTGTGTTTTATTCAGTAATCTTGATTGGCTACCATTGGACATGAGGTACTTCTTTAAAGTAGGGGGGTCCTTACTGAGGAAATCACCTTGGAAACTGTTCCAGTTCTTTTTCATTCCATCTTCCAAAAACAAAGTAACCCACTGTCAATGTGATCAGCATCTCATTGCTGTTTTCATGTACTTAGAATGTGGACCACTCCTGGACAAAAAACTTTGCCTATACAGATTGCCTCAGTTTTTTAATATACTTTGTTAACGGCTACCATCACTAGTTTCACATATGCTTTTAAAAAAACAAAGCTTCTAGCAGACAGTTATTGAAAATGTTCTGCAGGTTAAAGTATAACTATTTACTATTCTATGTCTACTTATTTATTTAGACAGACAGGCCCATAGACACTGTCGGCAGAGGTATACCGATACTTCCTCGACAACTTTATTGCGACTGACACTACAGCGACAACTGCGCCAGGTCATTGTAGTGTCGGCGAGGGACACCAGCACTGCTTTCTGGAGGTATTGCACCCCCCTTCCTAAAGCAACTCTGGCTTGCAGTTGATTATTTAAGTAATGGGGGGTGCAAGGGGCTTGGGGGGGCAAAACCCCCTGGAGAAAACAAAGTTTGATGAAACTCCCTTTATGCCAACCGCAAATGCACTCGACATAAAGGAGTCATCGTAACGTCAGTTGACAACTAAATTGTCAACCGACTGTCATAGATCCATCGGCAGGTAAGGGCCTATGGCCCACCCAGTCTGCCCATTTGAGCTTGTGTAACCCCCTTGCAAATGGGGGTTCCTAAAAGCTTCCCCGGAGCTCGTTTAAATGCTCCTTGCCAGGCTGGTGTCCTGCATTTTAGCAGTTTAAATGTGATCGCCAGGAGCGCTATCAAAGCCTCCGTGCCTGTCTTTTTAAAGGCTGCCCAACTCGCAGTCATGATTAATCTGGGAAGGGGTTTGAGTGTTACCCTGCTCAAGTCCCACCCGGGCTGCTGGACAATTGCTCCATTTCTGCCATCGCTAAATTGTGCAGAGGAAGCTCCTCCGAAAGATGTAATGCCTGCTGGGAATAACTCAGGGTGATAAATGAAGATGTGGTTGTTCTAACCTGCTTTTTCTTTGCAGCAAAGACTGTTCTGATTCTCCCCTTCATTTTGGTCCAGGACTGCTGAATTAGACCAATCAGTACCTCGGGACCCTAAAGAGTGGCTGACCAGTAGAGGAACTGCTTGTACTTTGGGAAAGGCATTATGGGCTATGGCGCTTTTTCGCACCACTGAGAGCAGGAGCGGTTGATTGGCAGGTGCCGCTAGCTAATGGAAGCGGGTAGCGCCCGAACTGAAGGGACAGCCCCTTGCTGCTGCGGGCAGATGCGTTGAGACTGTGAAGGAGGAAGGAGCTCTGAGCTCTTGCGGCGTTGAGTGTTTGCGCGGGAAGCGCGTGACAGGCCTGAGGCGGATGTTTTGCCGTTAGTGCTTTGGACTAAATCTGCCGGCGTGCGGTCGGAGGAGGCTGAAGCCAGCCCAGCTACCTACCAGGCTCAACCTGAGAGGACTGGAGAATCTGGTGAATCACACTCGGTCCACCTGTGAGGTTGAAGTTGCCGTTTATTGCCCAAGTCTACTGCAAGTTCGTGTGGGGTCTAGAAGCAGCTGCCTGGTATGGTACCCCTCTGTTATTTGCCATATAAATGTGTGAGGAGGCTGGTGAAATTCAGGCTCAACCCTGCCAGAGGTGAAGAAATCGTTGCTTGCTGGAGCCATGAGTACTGAGCCAGGGTAGCTACCTGCTAATCAGTGGCCTCTGGTTGCTTCATCATTCAGCTGACTGTCTAATTGAGCTTCATTTCTCATTCTGTCTCGTTCAGTGTTGTAAAGGCTATCTGTGTCAGGGCCCAACCAGCTTTATTTTTTTTTTATTTATTTATTTAAGAATCAGTTTACAACCTTTGAGCCAGAGGCTCGTTTCCAAAGGTACTTCGTCACATAAAGACATACATTGCGTTTCGGTTACATAGCAAAGATTTGCAAAAAATCAATAGGCATTCACCAGAGGTGCCACGTCACATAGTGGTCAGACAAATACAATTGGGTACAGGGTACATGTAATTGATAACAGGTATTACACAAGTCGGTATCAAGTGAGCATTCTGGTAGATAAACATTGAAAACAGCTGGCACTGGCCAGGTTAAACCTAGGCATGGTGTACAGGGAAGTGGTGGAGGGGATGGTAGGGTGGAGAGCTGCCCGGGGGGCATTGTCAAGAGAAAGAGGTGGAGGCTATGTTCAGAGACAGGAGCAGTTACGAGTGCTGAAGATGTGGTTCAGTGCGGTTTTGAATGTGGAGATGGTGATGGCATTGGTGATGGTGGCAGGAGAGAAGTTAAACCAGGTTGGGGCTCTATAGCTGAAGGACCTCTGGCCCACGGCTGGTTCTCGTTCTGGGGACCTTTAGAGTGGTCTTGTAGGAAGACCGTGTTGCAATGGTGGGAGGGCTCTGGTGGATGGATGCCGCTACCCCAGAGAGAGCCAGTAGGGTTTTTGAGTGAGGAGACAGGTCTGGTATCAGAGCCGTTCATCCAGGGTAAGCAGGTTAGCATCGACATATAGCTGACAGGTGTGTGTGAGCCTGGGGCACCAGTAATCAATCTGCATGCTTTATTCAGGGTTAGGTGAATTTTGTTGAGTGCAGTGGTGTCGGCAGCACCGTATACTAGTAGACCATAGTCTACAAGGGACAGAGCAGACGATGTAACAGCTAACCCGGACAGCATTTGGTGGAAGGAAGGCAGATTTATGGCGGAATAGGATGCCAAGCCGTGTGTTGGTGGCGGATGTTAGGGTGTCGATGTGGTTGTGAAATGTGAGGCTGAATCGAAGGTAACCCAAAGTTATTTGTAGGAGCAGACTTGTTCCAGTGGTTGGTTGGTGCTTGGAAGGATACAGAGTGGGTGGTTGCTAGCTTTGTTTTGGGGTGTGAAAGAGCATAGTTTGGTTTCTTAAGATTGATGATGAGTCTGCGCCCTTAAACCAAGCCTCGGCACTGTTGAAAGACTGCTGTAGGAGTCCTGTAGGGAGATGGGATTACGATGGGTGGCAAAGGACAGCGTCGTCTGCATACAGCAAATTTTGCCAGAGCATGCACTGGGCAGGGTGTCCAGATACAGCGAGAAGAAGGGGCCCAGGATGGAGCCTTGGGGACCCCAGAGAGAATGGGATGGGTGTCGGAGAGTGTTATTAATCTTGACACACTGGGATCGAGTGTCAAGATAGCTAGCACACCATGCCAGGGCCAGCCGAGAGACCAGTGAGGCAGAGTGCATTCAGCAGCAGTGGATGGGAGACAGTGTCGAAGCCTTTGAGAGGTCAATGAACACTGCACCAGCTAAGGAGCTGGTATCCAAGGAGGAGTGTAGGAAGTTGGAGAATTCAATAAGGGCAGTGCTGGTACTGTGACCCACACGGAAGCCATGTTGCTCTGGGCATAAGATGTTATGCTTAGCCAGATAATCAGTGATTTGAATGGCCACCACTTTCTCCAGGGCTTTAGAGAGGGGAGGGAGGATGGAGATTGGCCGGTAGTTGTTGGCCAATGACCTGTCGCCTCCTTTATGAATAGGTGTGATAATGGCTGTTTTCCAAGCTGTGGGGAATTGTCCCAGGCAGAGTGACTGGTTAATTAGGCTTGTGAGAGGTGCAAGGACTTCATCTATCACCAGCCTGAGGATGCTGGGGTCCAGTGAGTCACTGCCGGGATTGTTGCCATTGAGAGCTTTGATTAGGATGGGTCTGGCTTCCCGGGTGGAAATCTTTCGCAGGAGGAAGCTGGGGTGCTGGAGGACAGGGGGAGTTTGGCTGGGGGGAGGGTCAAAGAAATTACTAGGGAGAACTGAGCTAAGGTCAGTGAAAGTGGTGTTGAACCAGTTAGCTATGGTGGCAGGCTCGGTGGAGGTTGTGCCATTTCTAGTGAGCTGGGATGGGGCAGGGGAGCAAGCTTTACCATTGAGTTGCTTAATATTATCCCAGAAGGTCCAGGCTGAGCCCCAGGAGGAGGTAAGGGAGGCCTGGTAATGGTCTGCCTTGGCTTTCCTGATGGCCCATGAGCATTTATTTGGGCTGCATTGTATGCTTGCCTATCAGACAGACGACCTGTTTCAGTGGCAAGGTGCCAGAGGTTATCCTGGTTTCTAAGTAATTGTAGGAGGGCAGGCTAACCCAGGGTGCGTTCTGTTTTTGGACCGGGTTTTGCTAAGGGTGCAAAGAGATCACAGGCCATGTTGAAGGTGTGGGTGGAAAAGGTGAGGGCAGTATCAATGTTGGTTGCCTGCTGAATGGGGACCAGTCTATCTGGGTGAGGAGTGCCTTGGTTTCTTCAGCCCACCAGGCGGCGGGCGCCTGCGGAGGGTGGTCTGGGCTTTGGGCTTGGGATTGGGGGCTACCCAGTGGAATAGGATAGGGAGTGGTCACTCAGGAGTCCGGAGGACCTGGATGTTTTGGATTTTTATGGGGTCCTGTTAGTTATAATAACATCCAGCAGGGTGCTGGTACCACTCTTAGGGTTAAGTCCTGTGGGCTGGGTGACGAGTTGTGTCAGATCTTGGGCGGCAAATGAGTCTCTGGTGGTGGATGAGGAGGTGCTGAGCCAATTTACATTAAGGGTCCCCACTAGGACTTGTTCTGCCTTATGGTGGAGGGTGGCTAGGTAGTCCGTTAAAGATATCAGGGCTGGGTGCTGGTTCTTTGGGGACGTAGGCTGTGGTGAGATAGAGGGCTCCTAGAGGGGTCTGAGGTGAGTCTGAGGGAAGGGCCTGGGCCCATTTATGAGGGGTGGGGTTGGAGTGCATGTCCAGGTATTGTGTCCCTGGTGTGATTGCACAGCCTCCCCTCGTTTGCTCTCGGTCCTCCTGGTATAAGATATAGCCTGGGAGGGAGACAAATGAGTCAGGAGTTGATTTGGACAGCCAGGTTTCAACCAGGGCTATGATGTCTGGTTGGTGAGCCATGGCCCAGCACTGTAGGGCGTCAAATTTCTTCAGCAGGCTGCATATGTTCATGGAGGCTACTCGAAGACCAGTGGGCTGAGTGGGTGGATGGGAGGGGGCAGGGCCTGGGTTGGGGTGTATGTTCCCTGTTAGGAGCAGAAGGAGGAGAAGTGCTCTGGTCAGAGGGAGGCAGATGGAGAGTTTACGCCGGGAGCGATAGAATAAGGAATGGGGTTTGGTTGTACAAGGGGTGGGTAGGGTAGCACAGGCAGAGAAGGCCTGAGTGATCAGAAGTGCAAGGGGGCTGTAGGGGGAGGACAGGTGATGTCTGGAAGGGGGGTGAGGTGGAGAGGAGCATATGGGATGTGTGGAGGAGGAGGGAGGGGTAGGAGCAGTGGTAAAGGAGGAGGGGAGGACAGGAGGGTAGGTAGGAACACTGGAGTAGTGAGGCTGAGGGTTAATAGGGACACTAGGGTATGTGGAAGGCAAAGGGAGGAGGAGGAGGAGGAGAAGAGATAGACTGAGCAGGGGATGCATGTGCATAGTTGGGAAGGCTGGTGGAGCTGAAGTGAGGAAAGAATGGGGGACTAGGATGAAAGAGGGAGATAGTAGTGAGAGATCACCTCTGAGTCTAGTTGCTGCTATGGTGTGGTGGTAGTGTATGTGCCTGAAGTGCATAGAGTACCAGGTTCAAGTCTTGATCAGGGTAATAGGAGAAGCTAGACTGGTGGCTGTGCAGCAGGGAGTTGGGTTCAGGTTTGTAGAAGCAGTTAGATAACACTTTAGTTGTGTCACAGGGTTAGTCGTTCTTTATAGTTATGAAATCCTGCAGTAAAAATATGCAGGTGTTCTAGGTGAGTGGTGGAACTGGGGACTTTGGAAACAAGGGTGCAGGGTTCAAATCCTGCAAGGCAGCAGGAAGAAGAGGTAAACTTATATTTTGGCAGATTGGTAGGAAGTGATTAAGAGGCTTAGAAGGTAGTAATAAAGTAGGTAGGCACTGTGGCGCAGAGGTAGAGCAGCTGACTCTGACTGCAAGGGTACTGGGTTTGGACACAGCTCAGGGACAGAGTGTAGGGGGCGGGTGGGAAGTGCCTCACAACAGTCAGGCTGTAGTGCAGGACACTTTACCTCTTACAGGCTCTGGCAATCCCCGATTTCAGTCTCTGCTGCTGGGCCGAGTTCTGCCACGGTGGACTAGCCATTAGGGCTTGGGTACCCAGGGACAGTAAATATTAGGTTCAGGCCTGTGCACAGTGCCCTAGGTAGATAAGTATAGAGTAAGCCAATTACCTTAATTCCTCCTACCCGTGTTATTTGCCTCCCTTAATAAATCAGATTGATGTGTTACAACTACACCCTGGTTAGTCTGTGCATCTCTGGTGAACCGCTGCATAGGGACTGTAATATAACTGTACCTTACTTTACAGGGGGTCCCCGGAGTGAGCTGAGAGATACGCTCCGAGGGGGGTATGTATGTGGAAAGTATTGTTGGAACTCTGGGTGAGCCACTAGTGGGTCGAAGGGGGTTGCAGTAACCCAGAGAGCTGTGACCGAGGAAAACTCGACAGTAGTAACCCTGACCTCTGGGTGGAGGCACCTGCCAACGGATCTGGGCCCCTCACCCTGTCTCTGTGGAGGCAGGCAGGGGTAGTAGCCCTAAGTGTAGTGCCCCCTGGGGGTTACACTTGTAAGTTTCCATTACCTTTTTTCAGAAGTCTTGTGACCCTTATCCCAGACTTCCAGAATTCCCTTATGTCTATCCCATGCATTCTTAAATCCTGTGATTGTTTCAGCCCCCACCACTTTCTCTGGCAGGGTATTCAACTTGTCTGCCACCCTTTCTGTGAAGAAATTCTTCCTCGCGTTTCCTCTGAATTGCCCTCCCTCCAACTTCATCCCATGTCCTCTAGTCCTTGAACATCTTTTTCGCTAGAAAATAGTGTATTCCTGCACCCTGTTCCTCCCTGTAAGGTACTTGTATGTCTCCATCATATCCCCTCTCTCCCTCCTCTCCTCCAGGGAGTACATATTCAAGTCTTTCAGCCTGTCCTCATAGGACTTGTGATGCAATCCCTGTACCATGTTTGCTGCCCTCCTCTGAACCTTCTCCACCCTGTCTATGTCCTTACGTAGGTAAGGTCTCCAGAACTGTACACTGTACTCCAGGTGGGGCCTCACTAGTGTCTTGTATAGTGGAATTATAACCTCCCTTTTCCTGCTGGTGATGCCCCTGCTTATGCATCCCAGCATCCTATTTGCTTTACCTGCTGCCTGTCACACTATTTTCCTACCTTGAGGTCATCAAAGATGATAACCCCAAGGTCTCTTTCCTGCTTGGTGCATACTATATCCTCACCCCCTCCAAATGATATGTTGTTCCAGGGTTTTTGTGTCCCATATGCATTATCTTGCACTTCTTTGCATTGAATTTCAACTGCCAGACTCTTGACAATTCTTCAAGCTTCTCATTCTGTCTACATCCTCTGGTGTGTCCACTCTGTCACGGAGCTTTGTGTCACCAGCGAACAGGAAAATTCTGCCTTCTAGGTCCTGCGCAATGTCGCTGATAAAGATGCTGAATAGGACCGGACCCAGCACTGATCCCTGTGGTACCCCAGTGGTCACGCTTCCCTCTGTGGAGTTACAGCCATTTACCACCACCCTCTGCATCTTGCCAATCACCCACCCACTGCACTACTGTCCTGCCCACTCCAATATTCCCCAGTTTGTTTAATAGCCTTCTATGTGGCACAGTGTCAAAGGCCTTGCTGAAGTCCAGATAGGCCACGTCCACTGCCATCTCCTGATCCACCTCCCTAGACACCCAGTCGGAAAATTCAATGAGGCTGATCTGGCATGACCTCCCCTCGTGAAACCATGCTGCCTTGGGTCCTATAGTCCATTGGCAACCAAATGTTCCAACAATCTCTCCTTCAGTAGTGCTTCCATGATCTTCCCCACTACCAAGGTCAGGCTAACTGGTCTGTAGTTCCCCACTTCCGTATAAGGGGACTACATCCGCTGTCCTCCAGCTTTGGGGTACCTCCCCTGTTTCCAGTGATTGGATAAACAGGATTGCCAGAGGTTCAGTCACCACCTCTCTTAGTTCCTTTAGGACCCTGGGGTGCACCCCATCTGGCCCCATTGCTTTATCGACTCTTATACCTTCTAGTTCCTTTACAACCCTTTCCCATATAAAGGGACTTGTCTCCATTTCTGCGCCGTTCCCACCCCTTGTACTCCCCTTCAGGCCCATTACCTTTCTCTTCCTCAGTAAAGACTGGGCAGAAATATCTGTTCAGTATGGTAGCTTTACTGTTGTCATCCTCCACGCACCCACCGTCCTCCCCCTTCAGTTGCACTATGCCTCCCTTTGCCCATCCTCACTTATGTACCTGTAAAAGATTTTGTCCCCTCTACCAACTGATTTTGTGATGCGCTCTTCTGTCTGAGCTTTGGCTTCCCTTACTGACCTCCCTTTGCTTCTCTTGGTACTTCTCCCTAGCCCCTTCTGCCTGTGTCTTTTTGTATCACCTGAATGTGATCTCTTTGGCTTTCACTTTCTCTGCTACCTCCTAGGAAAACCATAATGGCCTTCTCTTCCTTTTCCCCTTGCTAACCTGCTTAATGCATAATTATGTTGCTCTTGAAATCCCTGTTTTAAATATTGCCCACTGTTCCTCTACCCCCGATTCCCTCCCCATTTCCATTAGTGCCTCTTTCAAGCATGTCCCCATTTTCCCAAAGTCTGCCCTCCTAAAATCCAGGATACGTGTTTTTGTGCAGTTTGGTTCTGCTCCTTCTGTGATTTCAAACCACAGTGACCAGTGCTCACTGTTCCCCAAGTGCTCCCCCACTGTTACTCCTATCACATTGTCCCTGTTTGTGAGCACGAGGTCCAGTATTGCCTTCTGCTGAGTTGGTTCCATGACCAGTTGCTTAAGGAAGGCACCCTGAAGGGAGTCCAGGATAAATTTGCTCCTGGTTGCTGCTGCTGCTGGGAGGCTCCAGTCCACGTTTGGAATACTGAAGCCTCCAACCAGCACCACCTACCCCTTTTCTGCCATCCTTTGGATGGCTAGCATTAACTCCCTATCTGACTCTTCCTCCTGGGCTGTAGACCACCCCTGTGCGAATGGCTGACCCCATTTTCCTTTCCAGCTTAACCCACAGTATCTTTCCCCATTTTGTTCCTTCTGGATTTCTGTGGCCTTATGCCATCTTTCACATAAAGTTGCACTCCTCCTTCTCCCTTCCTGCCTGCCCTGTCTCTTCTGAATATGCTGTAGCCGGGTATGGCCATCTCCCAGTCGTGGTCATCATTACACCAGGTCTCTGTGATGACCACAGTGTCCAGGTCCGACTGCACCATGGCAGCCTCCAGATCCTCCATCTTTTTGCCAAGGCTCCTGACATTGACACACATGGCTTTCCATGATGTGAACTTCCTGGACTGTTTAGCTTTTCTACTCCAACCCCCTCTCTGGTTATCCTTTATCCCTGGTTCTCCCTGCTGTCTGCCCTTCTGCTGAATTTTGCCCCCTTTCTGCCTATTCACCCCTTGGATGCCTATCTCCATCTTTTGCACACTGTTCTGTAGATATCCCCTCCTCCTGTTCACTGGTTCCACTGCTAGCTATGGGGGTAGGCAATCAGGTACCCTCCTTGATGGCCTGCCACCCCCCTGGCTAGTTTAAATGCTTGTCCATGTAGTTTTTAAACTTATCATTGAGTGCTTGGATTCCCCTCCAGGACAGACGCAGACCATCAGGCTTGAACGAGTCCCCAGTCACCAATGAATCCAAACCCTTCCTCGCAGCACCAGTTGTTCAACCATGTGTTACAGTTCCTGGTTTGTGCGTCCCTATGCTCTCCCGTGCCTCTCACAGGTAGTACTTCTGAGAAGTTGACAGATGAAGCTACTTGCTTGAGACCCTTCACAATTTCCTAAACTCTTCCTGAACTTCCTTAGGCTCCCTGTTTGCCAGGTCATTAGTACCTAGGTGGATAATGACATCCAGCTCACCCTCCCGTCATGCCTTTCCAGTGATCCCCAGGATCTTCCTCCCATCCCTCCATGCCATGGCACCTGGTAGGCACCTCACCTCCCTGTCCTCCCCCTCCAGTGTTCCTAGCTGGATCCCCCTTACGATAGAGTCCCCCACCAGGATTCACTTCCTCCGGGGTCCACTGCTCTCCCCACTGAGGTCACCTCCTCAGTTGATCTCCACATCCTTCTCTTCCACTTCTCTGGGTACCTCTGTTTGGTTGTCCTCGTTTGCTAGTGTGGCATACAAGTTCTGGAATGGAAAAGGATTTGGGATGTGCCTCTGCCTGATCGCTCTAACCCTCCCCGAGCCCGCTGTCATCCAAGTGCTCCTTGTTCTTGGCATCCTTTGAGGCAGCGGCATTGGACTGGGTGGTCTCTGGATAGGGGTGAAGGTACTCCTGACCCAGTTTACTTCCGCTCTGAGTCTGGCTGCCTCGTCCCACAGTCCAGAGAGATGCCTGCAGATAGGGCAGCACCTCAGCATCCAGAAGGTCTGCCTGAATATGGCTGCCCCGCATCCACTGCATTGCACCACTCCCCACATTATACTGCACTTATACTGCTATTCCAGTTGTTACTGAAGCTCTCTTTCTAGTTCCCACTTTATTAATTTACTGTCCTGAAAATCCTGCCACCAATCCTCAGATATTTTTTTTTTTTTTTAAGAAGGAAACAACAACAAAACATGAGACAAAACACTTGTGCCAAGGGTGGGCTTCCTCCCCCTCATGCCCCTCCTACTACACAACCCCTGCTATTCCCTGTGCTTGGCTCTTGTCAATCAAATTTAACAGGGCATTTAATTAAGAGTGGAGGTAGAGTCGGTGAAAATGTGCAGTAAGTAAAGACAGCAAAGGAAAACAGCATCACTAAAAGTACACAAAACTAGGTTTCAAATTTTCGACAGCCTCAAAACAATTCCAAGTAAAGACAGCAAAGGACTAACAGCATCACTAAAAGCACACCAAACTAGGTTTCACATTTTCAACAGCCCCAAAACAATTCCAAGTAAAGACAGCAAAGGAATAACAGCACCACTAAAAGCACAACGAACTAGGCTTCAAATTTTCAACAACTCCCCAAAAAATCCAAGTAAACATAGCAAAGAAATAACTGCACCATTAACAGTACACACATCTAGGTTTAAAACAAAAACAGCAATGAGCAGTTACTGCACTGAAATAAATCTGGATCCTTCCCCTTCTGGCCTCTTCTGAGAGACAAAAATCAACCAGCTACCTCAAATCTGACTTAGCCCCGCCTCCAGTTATCACGTAGCTGAGGCCAGAGGTCAGACAATTAGCACCCCTCTCCCAAACTACAGGGCAAGACAGACAAGACAAGATATAATTTGCAGCAAGTGAAGACAGTAAAGGAAAACAGCACCACTACAAGCACACCAAAGTAGGTCTCAAATGTTCAACAGCCCCCAAAAATTCCAAGTTAAGGCAGGAAAGGAATAACAGCACCCCTAAAAGCACACAAATCTAGGTTTAAAACAAAAATAGCTATCAGCAGTTACTGCATTGCACTGAAATGAATCTGGATCCTTCCCCTTCTGAACTCTTATTTATTTGAAAATTAGTAACTGGGAGAGGCACACTGAACTGAGCCTTGTTTCCAGGTACAACTCTGGGAAAGGACAACATAATATAGTACATTACATGATACAGACAAAAAGTGCTAACACAGTACAGTAAGTAACACTTCAGTAGTACAATCTTAGAACAGGTTAAAAGTGCAAATATGTTGTGCAATACAACAGCAAGTGGAAAATTGGAAATTCTGCATCAAAGCAGTACAAAAGCAAGTAATGCAGTGCACAAGGGAGCAGTTAAGTTGTGGGTAACCAAAAACCTGAGCTATGTACAAAGATCACCCGGGGGGGGGGCTCCTACAGAAAACTACAGGTGGGTGGCATGATGACTTTCAGCTGGAATTTGAAAGAGCCAGAGGAGGTGGAATGGCGGTGAGAGCTGGTTCCAGAGTGTTGGCAGGTGATCGAAGAAGGCATTTATATGCTATTGTTATACCTGTCTGTATGTTTCATACGTTTTTATGTTCTGGTCACCCATGAAAACGGCTTGGCTTATGGACTTATTACCACATTTTTAAATAAACAAATCAATCAAATCAAGTTGAGTTCCTGTAAGACAGATTGGTGCTATGGAGAGAAGGGCTGTTTCAGCCCAGTGAAGTACCTTATCACCTCCTTGACTTCCTTTTTTTTCCTTCTTACTTCCAGATATACGCTACGTCATTGTGTAGTCTGACCTAACTAGGACATGCTTATGTTGAAGCTTGCTCCAGAAGGACTGCAATACTCTGAAGACTGCCCTCATCTTGAGGATGCTGACTGGTAATTTTCTCTCCAGCAGACTCCAGGAGCTCTGTACTGAGGCTATGTCGAGCACTGCATCCCATACACAATGAAACATCTGTAAGCCAATTGCCATGGCCCAGAACACATAAGCCAATGCTAGTGCTGCCTGCATGACTTCCTCCAGACACTTTTTAACTATTTTTATTCATTGTGCAAATATACACATGAAACATAACTTTGGTTTCAAGGCATAGTAACTGCACATAAAATATAGTTATAAACAGGATCAGTCTCTTATCTCCCCTTGTTACACATAGTGGGGGGAATCTTTTGAAATGGCATCAGAGTGGTTAAGCTATGGAACAGCCTCCTGGTCGGGTAGTGGAGAGTGATAGTATGTCATCAAAGTTCAAGACACTACTCAACAATTACCTGACACAAAATAAAATCCAAGGATTTAGTTAGATTAAGTGGCAAGCTCCATGGACTTCGGTCTACTATGCCCTGCTAAAACCTATGTAACCTATGAAACAATCAGTTGTTAAAAGTAACAGCATCAACAACTAAGATGCAGCCATGATGACCACAGACCAAGAATATCTCTGGCTAGAAAAACCCAAATAAAGTCAGTATGCAACTTCATATATAGTCCATGAAAGCAATAATAATTTGGTAATTATAGCAGAGAATGTGAGGCGTAGCAAAAAAGATCCCCAACCCTCACCACACTGGCTAAAGAGAACAGCAGTAATATAGTGAACTGAATAACGTCCTCTAAAATTGTTAAGCAGCTAAAGCATAGGAATAACTGTAAAGTGCCTCACAGCACAAGAACATAGCACAAGAATCCATGAGGGGATAGGACAGGTTTAAACAATGGTGAACAATATAAGGGCCAAAATGGCAGGTAATTGCCAATGGCACTGCTTCGTACCTAGGACTGGTGCAACAACTGAACACTCGACCATACGGTCACAACCATTCTGAGTCAGTTAGCCTCTGTCGCCCAAATCAAACAGCCAAGTAAACCAGCGAGAGAGAATATTTACTATTTACCAGTCCCAACCATCTAAAATCCCATAGAGAACCCCGTATGTCCTGCTCCTTAACAAGAAAAACACAGAAAGTAACATCAACAAAATACTCAAACTGTTGAGTCACAGTAAGTACTGGTAATTCAAGTCTGTACACATAGTAAACAGTGTTCCACAAGGTCTACCACTGCTCAGTCCACATGGTCTGTGGCAGGCTTAGCCCGTTGCACAGCAAAGTCCTCTTTAATTTTAGTTAGTCATTTTGATGCTTCAACTGGGTCATTTAACTAGCGAGTTTTACTGGCATAAACAATCTTTAGATTTGTAGGCAGACTTCCGGTTCCACCTTCCATCAATGCGTACGTTAGGCAGATTGGCTACATACCCTTCAAAACTAATTTCAAATTAAATCCCGCAAAAGAGCGAATCACTCCATCCAAAAAGAACGAGGAACAGAAGAGACATAAAAATGCCTGCTAAATACAAGGACAAGGACATGCTTCTGGAATACCTTAAGCCTGCCATGCGACCTTAATCACGAAGTACCAGGGCCGCAAGCCGCGCCAAGTTGGCTTCTGTTGCCTCGGGATCGCATACAAAAAGTGATTCTTTTTTTCCTTTAAACTTTATTTTTATTTCAATAAATACTAACAACATACAAGGGGTACACTGACATTAAAATAATTTCATCCATAAGATACATCCTCTTAGCTGCATCTATATCAGAAAATACATTCTGCTTAATGAATACAATAGTTAGTTACTAATGACTCTCCCAAAGGAAAGGCCTTTAGAGCTAGGATCAGAACAGGACCCAAAAATCATACTTTCCAATGTTAATCAAAAATTGGGGGGGGGGGTCAGACTCCTCCAGTTATAACTCCTGCAATGCTCATATGTCCCACTGAACTTCGTGGGACAAAGGAGGCATCCCTCTCTGAAATGTAAAAGACCCACGCCTTCCACCTGATCTCAAGTTGAGGTATTTTGCCCCTACATCTGGCCATCAATCATTCCAGGGAATAGAACTCTATCATAATATTCTGCCAATCCAGAATGGAGGGAGGGAGGCCTTGTCTGCCGCCACAAGCGTGTAATCGCTTTTTTGGTGGCCAAAATGTAAGTGGGAAGGATCGAGCCGCAAGATATATGCAGGCCCTCAGGGGGGACAGTTAGAAGCACCAGCTCCAGAGTAAGAACAGCGGCTTCCCCCCACCAGCTCCTTAAGTGCCTCAGCCAGCTCCTGCCAAAATGTCCTCAATTGAGGGCAAGTCCAAAACACATGCACATGATCAGCTAATATTTTTCCACAAAGTCTCCAGCTGGGCTCGAAAGAAATTCTGTTAACTTGGCCAGGGTGTTAAAATAGCAGTTGCATACCTTCCATGAAAATTCTAGCCAGCATGGGGCAACAGATATTCCCATTGAAAGGAATATATATTTAAGACAAGTGTCATATGGAACCGGAGCTGGTACCTCCCTATTCCATGCATCTAGAATTCACTGTGTCAAGTCCATTACGTATTCTCTAAATCTTCTATATAAAAGGCCAATCATATGTTGCCACATTGTACCTCTCAAGGAGGACATAAACATGTTGAGCAAGGGCTCTAGACAACTCCTCTGTGGGCCCTTACGTAGCAGTAAGGTCTGTACTTGTAAATACCTAAAATATTCCCTATTAGTGAGATCATGTGCCTCCTGGAGCTGAGTAAATGGTACCCCCCCCCCGCAATTCAAAAATTGAAAGATAAAAGACAGCCCATTCATATGCCATCTGTGAAATGTGAGATCAATTTTTTGCCGGTTAAAATTCTACTTTGGACATTAGTGACCTTAGGTAGTATAATAGTGGAACTAAAGATGGAATGGCCCGAATCTTATACCAAGTGTTCAGAGTGTGGCCCTCATATAATAATCGGACAGCAGAAGCAGGGACGCCATTGGGGCAAATACCACCCGAGGGGCATCATGAAGGTCATGAAGCATGCATTCAATGCGCTTCCAGGGGGGGTTTTATACATCGGATTTAACCAGTGCAGAATCCGACTCATTATCACTGCATGGTATCATGTAGTAAATTAGGAAGATTCAACCCCCCTGTCTTTAGGAAGTTGAAGAAGGGACCATCTAATACATGGGCATTGGCCTGCCCATGCAAATCTAGACAGGGATTTATTCCAGGATGTAAAATAAGTAATAGGTGGTAATATGAGAATAGTTAGAAATAAATATAATAATCTAGGTAGTATATTTATCTGGATTGTTTCCATCCTAGAGTAGAAGGATAATCGTAATTATGACCATCTGTGAAGATCATCTTCTATTGTCCGAGTGAGAGGTTCATAACTGATCAAACATAAATTTTGGAGTGACAGCAGTAGATGAATACCCAGATACTTAATCTTTGTACTGCTCCATCTAAGAGGGAGGAGAGTTCTCAAATCCGAAGTAGGGGTAAAATTCAGTGTCAGCACCTCCATCTTAGCCATATTAATGACATAGCCCAAAACTGTGGCATAACCTTGTAGTAGCTGCCATACCTCCAGGAGACATCTTTCAGGACTCAAAAGGGTGAGCAGGACATCATCCGCATAGAGTGATACTTTATATGTCTTGCCCTCGACAGCAATACCCTTCATGACCGGCAAGCTCTTAATGGCCAACAGCTCTATATACAGGGCAAAGAGGAAGGGAGGGAGGGACAGCTTGGTATGTGCCTCGCTTTAAAACAAAAGGAGCAGAGAAACTACCATTTACTTGGAGGTGTGCAGGAGTGGCATAAATTTTACCAAGTCATGTGATGACCTCCTCAGGAAAACCAAAAGAGGCCGGTATCCTCCATAAAAACCGCCAAGCCACCCTATCAAATGCCTTGTCAGCATCAAGGCTGACAACGGTGGCTGGGATGGAATTCCTGGTTATGTAATCCAAAAGATGTATGGTTGTACGGGTACTATCTGAGGTTTGCCTCAATTTTAAAAACCCTGCTCGATCTGCGTGGATCACCCCCGAAGAATATCCTCCAAGTGGTGAGCCCACACAAACGTATCATTTGTAATCACAATTTAAAATAGAAATGGGCCTATATGATGATGGTAGCTGTGGAGCTTTCCCAGGTTTTAATATAGTGGACAACACTGCATATGTCCACGAGGCTGGAGGAGGCACCCCTTCCTGTACATCCAGAAAGGCCCCTCTTAAAAGAGGGAGAAGATAAGGCAAAACGGCCTTATACCACTTTATGGGAAATCCATCTGGGCTGGAACATTTTAGGGTTTTTGCTTGGGACAATGCTCCTTAAGTTCCTCCTCAGAAATGGGAGTCAGGAGAAATTCTTGTTGTCGTGACAATTTTGGGATGGGAAGGGATGTCAGAAAATGAATGATCAAAATGTCTGAAGGTGGTGCCGAATCTGAATACAAGTCTCTGTAAAACTGCTGAAATATGGCCATCACTTCTGGTGTAGTCCATGCCAGCCTCCTGGTCTCTGGGTTCTTAAGCTTGGCAATACATGCTGCTTGCCGAAAGCCTCGCAATTTTTTTTAACTGAAGCTCTTACTCCCCTAGGGCCACCCTCATAGTTAAATTTTTTAAAATACAGCATGGCACTCTGCACCCCCAAATACAAAATACTCTGGAGCTCCGACCTAATCCGTCGGATCTCCTCCTCAACAGGCCCAACTGTTGTAATCCAAGTTGTGTTTGTAGTTGTTTATAGCATGCCTCCCTTTGTTTGTGCTTACGGGATGCATAAACAATAGCCTCTCCATGAATTACTTCTTTAAGAGTGTCCCAAATTAACACCAAAGGGGCATCCGGTGAGATGCTGTCTTGAATGATTTGTGGGATTCTCTATGTCATCCATGTGCAGAATTCCCTATCTTTTAATAGTAGAGGCTGAGGCGCCATAGCATCTTTTTATGGGTCTTACCTAGATCTAATTCTAACAAAAGGGGATATGGTCTGAAAGAAAATGGGCGTTTAATGCCAAATCCCACAGCACATCGACATGCTCAGTAGAGATAGAAAAAAATAGTCTATATGAGAAGATGTTTGAACCCCCCCCCCGCAGACTGGTAGAAGTGCCTCCAAACATCCACCAGCCCTAAAGCTGGAATCTGGGCTGGCAGTAGCCTCTGAGTTGCTGAGACCCGATGTTCTGGGGATGTGAGGCGTCCAGGTTTGGGGATACCATCACATTAAAATCACCTCCCAGAACCAGAACTCCCCTTTGCATTTCCACCAACTTGTTAAAAAAATGCTGTAATTGTGCGGGGGGTGAGGCAGGTGGGAAATAAACATTTGCTAAAGTCACCTCTGTCCCAAACATGCAGCCTGTAAGATCACAAAGCACCCATTAGAGTCCACATGTTCCTCCCTTATTGTAAAAGGTGTGGAGGTTGGAAGCATAACTGCAACATCCCTCCTCTTTTCAGTCCCACTAGAAGATGCCACTACTGTATAGCAGCCACCAGTGGACAGCTTTAAGTGCTCTGTAGGAGATAAGTGTGTCTCCTGTAGATAAACAAAGTCAACCCCATGTACCCTGATATACTGGAGGAGCCTGGCCCTTTTAACTGGGTTGTTTATACCATTTATGTTTAGTGATAACACTAACTGGTGAACTAGCCATTATGAATTATAAACACAGTAAGCTCCAATGCCCAGCTTAGCCGGATCCATATCCCGCTGATAAAATGCCCCAAAGTGTGAGGCCAATACTTAGCACCCCCTCTCTGGGTACAGAGCAGCACAGTGCCCGGGGACTCCTCTCCTCAGTTTGTCCAGTATTATGAGAGAGAGAGACTATAACCCCCTCACCCAACCGCCTATTGATCTTATGCCTGCCCATCAATCCGATATGAACAATACTAAGGTCTGTCCTGATTTCAACTACTAGTACCCCTCTATTAGCAAACCCAAAAACGTGCTAACCAAGCATGTAAACTTGGGGCAACAATGTCAAAGATAAAAAGAATACAGTATTTATGAACGTTAAACTGGTATGTAGCAAAACAATACTCAAAAAAAGATATGCGTAATTCCACACTCCTCTCCACATGAGAGAAAATAACCTGGACTTCTAAGGTGGGGGAGGTTAACGTTAACCTCCTTGTACCTCCTGAGGGGTCCAAGATTGGACAAAGGCCCACCCAGGAGTGGAGGCATATCCCGAGACATAACCGCCCGGGGCCTCCGTGGAGCCGAATTGGCCCCCAACATAAATGTTTAACATGAGGAAAAAGTAAAAAACTGGGTAAGGATATCTACCCCAAAGGATGTGCACATTGCAGACAGACTCATAAAAAAAGCCAACCTCCGATTTCTCAGGAGTATACTTAGTGAAATGAACTAAATGAGCTAGACCAGAGGGGCCCCAAAAAACTCCCAGCACTAAATACATTTGGGAGTTCCTTGAAACTACAGAACAAAACCCCAAATGGGTGAGCCCAGACTCTGCCGTGCTCCTGGGGGCAATGCCCCACCCCACTCCAACCCGATTATATGGGCATGAATAAGATGGAAAGGAGGGGTATCCCCCTCTTACGCCTCCCAGGCTACCCCAAATACTCTGCATCTATATAAAATAACCCTTGTTCTTCAATCCAAATAGAGTGGCAAATTGTCTATGAAACCGATTAAACTGCCCACCCCCGAACAGACAATGCCATCACCCCATCCGAGTATATGTCTTTTCGTATATGCCTTATATTTTGCTTCAAGGAAAACATCATACCCTCTATATTTTTAACCCTTTGAAAAGCAAAATAAGATAACTCCCCTCCAGTTCGGAAATTATAAAGCTTGTACCAAACTCAGATAGAGTACCATCAAATTGTAAAAACAATAAGTCCTATTGCAAGTCTATTTAGAGTCATGTCCATTGAAGCAAGCATCTACTGAGGTCCTCAGTGGTTATATAAGAGGAACAGCTCAGCAAGTAGATATTGGTAGATGCCCATGAACTGCAGCCTGGTCAGGCAGGGATGATAGCAAGGAGGGAGGGGCGGTTCGAACCCCTACACTTCTCTGCCTCGGCAAGTGGCCTTAAAATGCCAAGTTTGTATAGAAGGCTATAATGATTTTTAATATAAGCGGCCTAGAGTCAGGGCAGGCAGTGCAGATTCTCAAGGGAGTCCCAGTCTAAGGACCACTACCTCCCCCCAGTACCTGCTGCAGGAAATACAAAGGGTGTTCAGCCTGTTATTCAGTTTCCCATTCAGGTCTTCCATGGGGAGTCCATGTGGCCATAAACCGCCAAGGCTTGGTTTGGATCTCGCTGCTTGAGCTGTTCCTTTGAGGGGCTATTGGTTTGCGACTGCCATCTTGGGGGACGTGGCGCTGCTTCTGTGTACTCTGGGAATTTAAGTCCAATTTTTGTAAGTTCCTATCTGGCTTCCTGTGCAGTGGCAAATTCCCTTTTTCCATTAGGATGGTGGACCACCAAGGGCAAGTGGAAGGGTGCTATTTTGCTTTCCAGGGCTGCACAATGTCAGGTAGACTCCACGTACTCAGACCCAGAGGGCCATATGGTGATAGACAGCAGTCACCTGGGAGGAAACCTGGTTACATTAGTAAGTCTGTACCTCCCCCCCAGGGTCCATGCCAGAAGTGACACGTCCTTTATTCCAAAGAATTACCTCATGTCATGTGGGTCTGCTGCTTATGGGAGGGGATCACAATATGATTTATGACCATGGGGATTACTCGAGTGCCCATCCACCAAGAAAAACGGCAGCTCAAAAGGCTGCACATACGTATATCAAAACTGCCAAGTGGGTGGACACTTGCAGAATCACCCATCCAACACAGAGGAGTTATTCACACTACTTGCACCCCCACAAGATCAATACCAGAATTGACCTGTGTCGCTCACGTCTCGGCAGAGCATCCACATATGATAAAGATTTGTGACATGTCTCCCTTTCCTCTATCAGATCATGACATAGTCAGACTAACACTGCACTGGCAAAGAGAGGAGAGGAGAACTTGCTGGAGATTCAACAAATTTCTGTTGAACCTCCCAGACTTTTAAAAGGGGATGCAGGAACTCATTCCTCAGACTCTTGAGGAAAACCAGGGGGAAGATACATCTCCCAGGATCATGTGGGATACCCTACAAGCAGTCCTTAGGGGAGAAATAATTAAATATGCAACTCATAAAAAACACAAAACAAGCTGTTGGTAACATTGCAGGCCCAGATTAAGGACCTGCAGGATCAACATTCAGGAGGAGATGCGTCAATACTGCCCTTGTTCCAGGCTACCAGGCAGCGTAGCAAACATCTGTTGGGCCAGAAGACCGAACAAGCTTTACAATGTATCAGGCAGAAGTATTATGAGTCAGGACCGAGGGCTACAAGGACACTTGCACAGAGACTGCGTCAAAGGACAACATATTCATCCATCACACAGATTTATTCTCCCTCAGACGGTAAGATCACAAATATCCCAAGCAGAAATAGCAGAGAGTTTCAAGACTTCTATTGGAAGCTCTACACTCCTGAAACAGGTTCTAATAATCAGGCTACTCAGGAGTTTCTGGGATGCCCCCGGCTTCCTAGACCCTCAGAGGCCCATACAGCATCAATGGGTGCCCCGATTTCAAATCAAGAGGTAGAGGCAGCAGTGGGAGCCCTTAAAACTGGTAAAAGCCCGGGACCAGATGGGTTTACTAATAAATTGTATAAGGCCTTTAAACCCGCTTCCACCATTGCTGGGAATGTGCCGGGGGGATAGGGGGTGGTGACCCAATGCCGGACTCATGGAGATTTGCGATTATATCAAGCATCCCAAAGCAGGGGAAGGATTAAACCTAGTGCTCATCTTACCGCCCCATATCGATTACAAGATTTTTACTAAAATACTGGCATCTTGCCTGTAGGGCATTCTCCCACAGATAATTGAGCAACACCAATTTGTTTTTGTGCCCTTGAGGCAGACACTGGACAATATTAAGTGTACTTTGCACCTGCTGTGTCACACTGCTTGGTCGGAGGCCCCATTCCTGTTAATGAGTTTGTATGCAGCGAAGGCCTTCGACTGGGTGGCCTAGCCTTTCTTAATGGCGGTACTGGGGGCACTGGGCTTCTCAGAAGATTTCCAAGGGATCACTGGAAGATTATATGACAGACCCATGGCTTATGTTAAAATTAATGGCGACATATCAGATCCCGTAGCACTACGGAGAGGGACCAGGTAGGGATGCCTGCTCTCCCCATTGCTTTTTGCAATATACCTGGAGCCTTTAGCTCAAGTCATAAGACAAGAAGAAGCAATCGAAGGCCTGAGGGTGGGAGGGGAGCATCACCAACTTATTCTATATGCAGATGACCTGTTGGTTTAGTTGTCAGAACTGGGAGAATCTATTTCTCCACTCTGGAATCTGTTAGGAACATCTGGGACTTTATCTGGTTAGAAGGTAAACCTGAATAAGACAAGAGGTGCTCTGTGTAAACTATAGCCCCGACACAGAAATTGCCAGTCAGTTCCCCTTTAGATGGAACCTACCAAAATTAAAATATTTAGTGGTTTATCTTAGAATTGATCCAGACTTGCTATATAAACATAATTATGAACCACTTATGAATTCTCTGAATGCAGAATTGGAGAAATGGTGGACAATCCCATTCCCTTTAACACAGAGAATAGAAGCAATAAGGATGAATCTTCTTGCCGGCCCGGTGGTGCCGAATGTTGAGGCGCTGGATGCCACACCTCACACTGTACCGGCGACCCGGGTTTGGGAGCAAGCCCGGGTGCTGAGAGTCGGCAGGGGAAGGAGATGGATTGAGCGTATGGAGGACTACTCTCCTCTCCTGGGGAGGGATCCGAGGGGGTTTCCCAGTGCATTAGTGGCCTCCGGTGGAGACCGGGGGTATCACATGCATGGGACTTACAATTGGGGGACGAGCGTGGCAGGCATCTACGGGGATAGCCAGCGTGCCCCAGAGGAATTGCCCACATCCCAAATGCTGGCCCAGACGTGCCCAGATCTCCCTCCAGAGCCGACCAGATGACAGCAGGTAAGGCACTTCACACTTAGGAGCCAGCCGCTGAGGGAGGGCGGAATCAGCCTGGGAGATGGTACCAGGGGTTGAGCCTGCCTGTGGTCGTTCGAGGGGAGGGGATCAAGGAAGATGCAGGGGTTCAGGCTGGGAGTAGGGCGAGTTCTGAGTGGGCACCCCTGAATGATGCCCGGGGGTGTAGGTGGAAAAAAAAAAAAGGATGAATCTTCTTCCTAAAGTCTTACATCTATCACTCTCCCGATTCCACTCCCAAAACAATTTTTTACAACTATAAATAAAAAAATCTCATGGTACATATAGGATTGCAAACCCTCTTGGGTAAGGTACACAACTCTGCAGTTACCTAAGGCAATGGGTTGCCTGGCCCTCCCGGATCTTGAAAGTTGTCACAGAGCAGCCCAGATTAGAATTATTTTCCTCTGGCTTCACAAATCATATTTCGCAAAGTGAAGAGAGTTAGAGATTAAAGAAGGGGATCTCTCCAATCTATGGCAGATTCTATTGGCTTGTCCTAGTCCACCACTGGGGGATATTACATTCAATCCCTATACATCAACCACCATAGAATGCTGGAGGCCCTTATTTAATTCAGAACAATTTGCACCCCTTAAACCTTTACTAATAGCTCTGTCTAGGCACTCTCATTTCTTCCTGGCAAGGTAAGATTTGGGGTTCAGACACCGGGAAAGACAAGGGATTATCACACTATCACATATTCTGAGAGATGGAGTACCACGTCCTTTTACAGAATTATGTGATTTATACGGATTACAGCCTCATGACCAATTTCGATACTTGCAGGTAATTAATTTTGTTAAACAATTTCCCAGAGCAAATCTAGTACAGGGATCTAGACTGGGGTTATATGACATTATACAACAGGCATTTGAGGGCAGGACACCCTTACATCACATGATTTCGTACACATATAAGGCACTGATGGCCCTTCAGGGTAACTCGTTAATTGATGTCAAACAAAAATGGGAGAAAGACCTGGGAATAACCCTTTCTGAACAAAGCTGGGAAGCACATCTTATGTTTTAGCATTCCTACACAGCCTCCTATAGGTGGAAAGAATTTAACTGGAAACTAACCATAAGATATTTTAGGGCCCCCGCCATACAAGTAAAATATCTGCTGGGGGAGGGGGGGAGACTCATATTGGAGAAGATGTGGAGCCTCTCCGGCAACACATGGTCATGTGTTTTGGAGCTGCCCTCCTACTACAGGTGGCGCTTGGGGAACTTTTCATTTACCAGCCCCAACTTACGGTGGAGATTTTGTTTCTTCTCCCAGTTACCACCAGGGCTTTGTGATTCAACATCCAGGAAAGCTAACGGGTGTGCGCCTCCTGGTTGCCAAGAAGACTATCACTCGTAGGTGGCTCTCAGCAGTAATAACTACCATAGAAGAGTGGAGGGATCTTATGACTGGGGTCTATCAAATGTAACGTTTAACAACCCTGATCAGACACACCACAGAAAAATTTGAACTATGTTGGCGGAGACGGGTCCTGTATATAACTCAATATAGGGTGGATTTTGTACCCTAGAAACATCAGGGGAAAGAGAGAGAAGAGAGAAGAGAGCTCATTACACTGTAGAATTTAGCCTTCCAGGGAAACCAATAAAAAGGTAGACAGAGGGGTTCTCCTAAAGTTCTATATAGCTAATGCTTATCCGAATGGATATGTAAGGCTTTCCACTGGCATTAACATCATGACTTTATCCAGCATAAAAGAACTTTAAGGTAACGTGGTGAAAAATATATTGTTAAGGAAAGTTCATTGATTATGTTTTAACTTAAGAGAACCCTAACAAGACATTTTCCTTATTTTATATTTATTGTTAAGTTAATGACATCCATTAACAGATATGTGGTTCTAACCTGTGTATGAAGTTTAGTTTGTGTAAATGTTATTTATGTCCTATGTTGTTCTCTGTGTAAGTGTGTTAACGTGAAAATATGATTAAGCAAAAAGTTTTAAAGGAAGGTGGATCACCAGTCAGGCCGGATAGGGCGTTGTAAACTTATGCCTAGCAGCCTTGAGTAATGGCAGGAGAGGGAGGGTGGGAGGTAGGCCCGGCGCAATCTCATTGTCTTGGGGGTGTAATCATGATCAAGGTAAAATCGCTTTTGCCCATAAAAGATTTTTTTTTTTGTGCCAGGCTAGCAATAAGATTTCTTCTTTGGCTGCATAATTATTGAATTGGGCAATACTGATCTCGGGGGCGCTGAGGGGGCAGTATGCTTTGGTGTAAGTGCCCTGTGTACCCGTTTCAGGTTTAGTTGGAGGTCTGTGGGGAGCTCTAAGGCTGTCCTAAGAAGTATGTCCACAAATTCTTTCACATTACAGCCCTCCGGAATAACAGATGCGGATGTTTTTTCGGCAGGCTCTATTTTCCGCGTCCTCCTGCCGGGCATCCATTAGTTCTTGCTGCTCCTTAATTTGTTGGACTGCTGTTTCACGGTCATCCACCCTATTTTCAGTGGCTGTAATTCGTCTTTCTGCATCATCAGCTCTTTGTTCAAGCTGCATGACGTCCTGGCAAAGTTCACCATATAACTGTTTCACCTCAGCCAGAAACGAAACCAGCTCCTGATAGATCATGTCTAGTTTAATTTTTTTGTTTTTATTCTTAGTAATGTGGGTAACTTTTGTTGTAGCCCGCAGGGAACCTGAGGCTGCCGCTGACTGCACTGTCTTGGGCTTCAAGGCCTCCGACTCTGACCTTTCCGCATCGTCCGCCATCTCAAGCTATCTTCAAGTCCCAGACCAGCTCAACCTGCTGTAGACCGCCCCCCCAACCTTTGTTCAGGTAAGTGTAAAATTTGGCTTTTTTACTGTGACTATGCACCAGATGGAGAGGTTATATTTGGAGGTTGGCAAGAGACTCTACAAAAAGTGATTCTGATAAATACAAAAGAAATACAAGCAGTAACACAAAAGACTGTGTAGGTTAAACAGGGGATAATGGACACTAATGAGGCAGTGAAAAAGCACAAAGCAGCGGTCTGATATCTCCTCAAAAGAGAACGGGAGATAATGGACAAAATCGATGACCAAGAGCTGACAGCCCGGAGAGATAACCTAAGGTTGTACGGTCTACCAGAGGACATGGAGACTGGGGCTATGAAAGCCTTCCTTGAAACCTTCCTGAAAGAGCTGCTCGACATTCCACCTAAAATTAACTTAAACATAGTAAGGGCACATAGAGCCCTGTCAAAAAAGTCTGCTGACCCTAAAGCAAACCCATGTTCTGTGGTAATGAAACTCATGGACTAAGGGTTAAATTGATGGTGCTTCAGAAGGTGTGGGCAAAAAAGGAAATCTGCTTCACGATAAAAGATTATATTTTGATCAGGATTTCACCCTGATGACGGAGCAGAAAAGGCACAAACTACTGGCCATAAAAAAAGCATCTCGGAGCCAAAGATATGAAAATGCACCTGATAGCGCCAGCTCAAATAAAGATATTCCTGCTGGAGGTCCCACTGTTCTTTCGCACTACTTAAGGCCAAACCTACACTTCAAAAGCTAGGGGTACCACCGGAACCTTATGCTAAACCAGAAGAGGCCTGCCCGGCGGAACTCCTTAACTCAAGCCCCTGGAGGAAGGCCACAGGACTGCATAAGAGAGGCCGTAACCCAAGACAAAGAAAAAACTCAATGCCCTGCATGGACATGGAGTCAGAAAAGTGCCCCAACACATCTAGCACTTGGGTCAAGAAATCAATTACTTACAGACTCAAATTTTTGGGGACTGAACAGACTGGTGGAGAAAGTCGGATGTCATCTTGAACCGTCATAGCAGGAGAGGTTGACAGCGCCACCTTGAAGGAGAAGAAAGATGATGTGTCTGGCAGTCTTACTAAATAAACTGAATTAGTATCGGGATGCTAGGAAGGTTGGGAAAGGAAGGGATGCTAACAAGTTTGACTGGATGGGGGGGACACTTCTGGGGAAATTAAAGTATGCATCTTGGGGGGGCCTAATCAATGGAGGAAATGTCGAGCAGTTTAGAAGGTACACACTTTTGTTTGGTAGTTCTGCTCATAATATATGCCAGTGCTCTCCTCTTCCTTGTTCCAGGGACCACATAGCCTAGACACAACAGTCCCGTAGGAAGAGTGCACAGTGACTGAAGAAGAGAGAGAGGAGATGAATGGAAGCAGAGCTGGAAAGAGTGCTTCTTGAGGGGCCCATGGCTGAGGTAATGGAGGATCTGGCTGACACACGGGAACCCCTCCGAGCCAAGAGTTGGTGAAATCAGGTGTAAAATATGGTGCTCCCACGAGGCAGAACACCATATGAAGGGAAGTCTGGATGTAAGGTAAGGCCTTCTCCTCATGGGGTAAATCTTCTGTGATGGTACATCGGGGGACTGTGAAAGGGCAAAGGTAAGAGGCAGACCAATATAAACAACAGAATAACAACATCACTACTAATTACAGAATGGCGGACCCCCCCCCCACCAGGGGTAGCAAGATAGGCAAACAGGAGCACAGTGGAGGGTACTAAGGACCTAACCTGATAAATAATGTGGCCCAGAGAGGTTTTCTGCAGCAGAAAACATCCTCGGTAAATGGAAACCTCTAAGAGTCTCTATGTAGGGGAGCTAGGGTAGTACAAGGGGTAGATGAGTCACTAGAGGGAACCACCATGAGGACTAGGGGAGTAGCATACCTCGAGAGGCACTCAGGAACATAAAAGATGGGACACTGAACCTCAGAGAGAGGTTAGCCCTGGGGAAATTGTAAGCTGCTGGCCCACTGGTGAGCAGTGCACCAGAGTCCTAGAGGAAATAAGTGGGGAACTGATACAAAGGGGGATAAAATAAAAAAAGAGAGAGGGATGGGAAAAGAGGATGTACCTGTCTTTGGAGTGGACACGGTAGCTATTATGGGGAGCTGACTCCTCCTCAGTCAACATTTATTCAGGCCCGTCCTCCATGTGCAGTGAGGGACAAGAAACTGAACTAGAAGGGGGTGAAACAGTACAGCAAAGGGGGCACCCCCGTGGATGGCAGGGGACTGGGGCTAAATGTAACAAAGGTTGTTCAGGAATTTAAAGAATAGCCTAGGGAAGAACACAGGCGGAGACCACCACTGGTTACTCTGGAGGGGGGAAGGGGTGTCAGCAGAGGCTGCTGCAAAACTGTTAAAAAGGGCTGAGGGGTAGGAAGCCCAATCCCCGGATCTGACAGAGGTGCATCCTGGAGAATGACAGGACTCAACAACAGCAAGTTAGGGAATTCCGATATATGCCCAAACCCACAATCCTCAGAAAGAGATGCACATATCAAAGGGGGGGAGGCAAGGAGAGCTGAACGACTGGTACACCATTTAGTGAGCTATTAAGTCTCCTGATTAGGCACACAGAGGGTAGGAAGTGATGCTGTGCTTTACAGAGCTACCCTAAACAAGGTGAGGGAGAGAAGGGAGCTTAAAAGCACATGTGTAGCGCAAGGTCCTGGGGCAGGGGGCAGAGCAGGGAGATGGGCCTGTAGTTACCAACAGGTTCCCGAAGGCCACCTTTGTGGATAGGAACCACATCGGCCTGCTTCCACAGGTCTGGGATGACCCCCTCCAGTAAGGATCTGTTTATGAGTCCGGTCAGGGGTCTGGAAATGTCTGGGGCTGCAGCCCTGAGCAGCCTGGGGTTGATCCCGTCAGGTCCACCAGAGCCCTTAGTTTTCAGGGACTTCAGAAGGATGAGCACCTCTTTTACCTTGAACAGTCTCAGGTGGAATGTAGGTTGGTTGAGGTAGGGAGTCTCAGATTATCCGGACTACATGTTTATAGGGGGTAGTCCAATCTTGTGGGCGTCCAGGTTAGTGAAGTGATGGTTGAGAGAGGAGGCAATTTGGTGACAGTCGCTCAGTAGTTTAAGACCAGTTTAGAGGAATATAAAGAACACAATACCCCTGGGGACTACTCAGCAGCGACAGGCTGTGCAGTTGGGGAAAATCATCAGTCTAGCTGCGGCAGCAAAAACAGAAAGGCTGAAAGATCAAATGGCCCTAGAACAGAAAATCTTCGACTTAAAGGGGGATCATAAAATAGCTGTAAACATGGAGGTAAATAGGGAACTAGAAGTACAAAGAAGCAGACTTAAATTATTAGATGAAAAAATTGAAGGGGCCCTCCGATACTCTATACGATGGCATTATGAGGCAGGGAACCATGCAGGGAAGCTATTGGCATAGCAGCTACACAAAGAGGCAGTGGGGCGGGTGATGTTAAAGATAAGACATAACCAGAGGAAAACAGAGCATGACTCAGAACCCAAGAAAATCTTAAGCCATTTTCAAGAGTTCTGCAAAAAGCTATATACAAGTGAAAACAGGTAATTATGAGGAGAATAATCAGAAAATTCTTTAACAAAATAGTACTGCCAAAATTAAGTGAAGATCAGAAGGAGGGGATAAAGACCTCGATAACACAAGCGGAAATAGTGGGTTCAATCAAACAACTGGAAAGGGGGAATGGTACTGGGCACGGATGGGTTCGAAGCAGAATTTTACACAACCTTCACTAAAGAACTGGCCCCATGCTTGGAAGAGGTTTGCAGATGTGTCCAGGAGGGGGAGGGAGCTCCACCATCCTGGCAATATGAACAAATCTCAGTCATTCACAAAACAGGAAAAGACCCCACGCTGTGTGGATCTCATCGCCCACGTCTCCCTCCTTAATGTGGATCAGAAAATATTCACCTCTATACTGGCAGGAAGGCTACAGGAGGTAGTGGAATCCCTAGTCCACCCAGACCAGACTGGGTTTATCAAGAGAAGGTTGATTCTTGACAAGATCTGCAGATTACTCAAGCTAATGGAATGGCAGCAAAAAAAAGAAACAAGAACCCACAGTGGCAATCTTCATGGACGCTGAAAAGACATTTGACTGGGTGGACCGGGGATTCCTCTTTAGATCCCTTGAGTTAATGGGCCTGGGAGAAAAATGTAGAGACAGTATAGGTGCGCTGTACGCCTCCCAACAAGCCACAGTGAAGGTCAATGGCATAACATCCCCTGGATTCCGCCTAATGAGAGGGACGAGACGGGGTGCCCCCTCTCACCGCTCCTCTTCACTCTGGGTACTGAACCCCTCGCAGTGGCTATTAGAAACAATGATAAGGTGAGGGGTATAACAGAGACAGGGAATACAAAATTTTGTTGTATGCTGATGATGCCCTCTTCTTCCTAACATTGCCACAAACCTCTATAACTGCCTTTTTAGAAGTGCTAGATGAATATGGGCAAATCACAAGATATAACGTCAACCTGGAGAAGTCAGAAGCCACAAAGGTGAGTGATCACTTCACCAGAGAGGTGATGGCCAACTTCCCATTTAAGTGGGTGCCTAACAATATAGTGAGGTACCACAGGGTTAAAATAACCCCCAAGAGCTGGCCTGGCAGTGCAGTGGTGGCACTACCACTCACAACGCCGGCGACCTGGGTTTGGGTGCAGATTTAGGTCGTTTGGAGGATGGCCTGGGGGAGGAAGACAGAGCATCCCATGGATCGGTGTCCCCTCCGGGATGGGAGGGCAGCCATCCCCACTGCAATACTGCCACCTAGGTGACTACAGGTGCAGGTGCAGCTCAGGGATGCTGTGGGTGGGGAGGACGTCAGTGAGTTCTGGACGGCTGTCACGTTGTGACGCGCCTATGTCCATTGGAGCTCCTGGTATGCCGACGCCCTCAGGGATGGGAGAAGAATGAGAAAAGACTCCATGGCTGAACCTGGAGATGGCCTCCGGCACATAGCCCCTATCACTCCAATGATCCCCCGGTGTGCCTGACGAAGACATAAAGCAGGTGGTGGGGTGCAGTAAGGGGAGACCGCTCCTCCCTCCCTGCTGGGGGGTAAACCTAGGCAGCATGGAGGTGGCCATGGGGGAAGAGGTCAGAGAGCAGCAAGGCGGATGCCTTGGAGGACCTGAGGCAAGGGAAAGCCGTGGAGAAGGAGGGGGCATAAAAAGCAAAAAAAAAAAAAGATACCCCCCCCCCATACAAACATGCTATTTGACCAGAATTATTCCAAACTGTGGGCAGAAATACAGACAGACATAAACAGATGGGACAATATTCCCCTCACCCGGGGCAGGATAGATATGGTAAAGATGACTATCCTTCCCAAGCTAATGTTTCTGTTCCAAGCGTTACCAATAGCAGTACCGGAGTCGTACTGGAAAATAAAAAAAGTAATAAAACAATTTGTCTGGAAAGGAGACAGACACAGAACAGCTGCAAGGGTGTCCTCACTCTGGGCTGTATAGACCCGGGAGGGGAACCGGAGGCAGGGTCAAGAGTTCTAGCCATGGCATCCCTAGAATAACAATGCCCTCCAAAAGTTGGCGGGGCCCTGCCTATTTTAAACATGTGGATTTCAAGTACGTGACAGTCCATGGAGAAGCAGGTGTCGCAGTTGTCCATGTCGTGGTTGGGACCCAGGCAAATGTTATCTGAAATGGAGTAATGATGGCCACAGGGGCACCGACGCATTGGGGCATGACCCGCTTTGGATTTCTTCCTAGCCCCTGAACCGGACATGATGCCGAAACAAACTCAAAAACTTCTTCAGCAAAACAGACCCGGCGCCATCAGTAAGAATTGTTAGAAAAATAAAAGGAACGGGCTTACTGGGATGTGACAGCGTCTGGTGAGCAACTCAGAACCGAAATGGAATCGACGAACTGGAAAAAATGGAGTCAAAAATGAGGAAGGCCTTCTGATGCAGGAAACTTTTCTGATCACTCACACAGCAGGTGCTACCTCGATGGCAGGAGAAACAGAACTGGGGTGGAGGAGGAGTCAGTGGTGCCTAATGGCTAACCCTTCAGTGCCATGCAGTATGTCAGCTTTGTGGGCAATGCCATCGGCGCAGACTCCTCCCACAAAAAAAAAAAAAAGCTCCCGAGCAGGTGCTTGCCTCCAGCTTACACCCAGCAGTAATGAATGGTTAAGACTGACATGGGGAAGATCTACCAATTCTATTGCATATATTTCATTCGACCAGCTAGGAACTGTGAAGAGTACCCTCCATAGACTAACCAGATGTTGCTTACCTTAGGCCGCAGGAAGAAATGAGCAGAGTTCCATGCAGAACTGCACACTCTGTCCTCCTCCTTTACGATTTTTACTCTTTGGGGTTGCCTGAGTAGCTACCCCCACTACTGTAGCTACTCCCTCTACTCTGGCTCTTGATGGTTAAAGACCCAGAGGTATAACCTGTGAAAACCAAGGAACTTTCTTCCATGAACTTAAATACAGGGTCAAGGGGGTACTCACTGAAACTCATGGCGGGGGGTATTCAAAAGGGCCGCCCATGAGCAATTTTTCACAGAAAGAGTGGTGGACAGGTGGAATGAGCTGCACAAGGAAGTAGTATAGGCCAATTCAGTGAACAGCTTCTAGTGGGGATGAACCAGGCATATGGCATTAGTTAGAAAAGTGTGTGTGTGTGGGGGGGGGGCAGAAACAAATGGGAGAGATGGCCACTAGGTCCAGTACAGAGTAGTTTAGTAATGTGGGCAGACTGGATGGGCTGACGGGCCTTTTTCTGCTGTCATTGTCTATGTATCTAAGTAACTTACCTTGTGAGCAGACCAGTAGACGCAAGACTTAAGATCATAATAAAATAAGAATCTAACCCCCCCCCCCCTTCAAAAAAGGGCTCAAGGCACTACTGCTCCAGGGGTCTGGGAGCGAGCATTGCTAAAACTCTGCTCATGACTGTGACTGTATTTTCAAAAAGGTTGGTGTAGAACCATGTGATCATACGGAAAGCTAACTGTTGAAATTATTGCAAAAAGCTATTTGGAATTTAGGGGGTTAACCTGAGATGTAGTTTGAGCTCCTCTCAGGCTTGTTTGCAAACTCTTTTGCAGAGCTGTCAGCAGGAGGCCAGCTTGGGAAACGGTTCTGTTTGCAAGCCTGCTCTGCAAAAAAACTGAAAAGAACTGTAATACATTTTGGCCCAGTCCACACTACGCTGCTTAAACGCTGTAATGGTTCCAAACCATTACAGACAGTAACCGTTACAATGTGTACACACTGCCGGCGAAGCCTCAGTAATGGTGCAGAACCATGACAGCCCGTCTGCATTGTGGGTGCTGTGCAACCGTTATGGACGTCACCCTATCGCACAATGCAATGCATTCTGCACTGGGGGACAGCTGGAGCAACATGCTCACGCGTCCACACTACAACCGGTAACGTCACCGAGGCAGAACCGGTTTCATAACTGTTGTTGAAACCACCTCATATTTGGTTTCAACAATGGTTATGAAAACGCCTTCTGTAACGTTACAGGTGTAAATGCAAACTGTTGCGGTAATGGTTTGGACCCTCTGTAACGTTACAGAGGGGTTTTCGGGGTGTAGTGTGGACAGGGCCTTTGTGAGAAACAGGATGTCTCCTTAATGAGCTCAGGGTGAAGAAGTTAATTGTCAAGCAAAGACTTGTTTCAAAATGAGCAGCAATATTTTTGCTAGAGAGTCTGAAACTTGGAATTAGAGATACCCTCAGATGAAGGACTTTGTACTGCCTTTGTAAATAGTTATACTGAACATTTTTTATTTTATTGTTATCAACAATAATAAAATGCTGCTTGCAAATTTTACAACTTAGAAACATAGACTTTGACGGCAGATAAGGACCGCTTGGCCCATCTAGTCTGCTCCTGGTCTTCCTATGCTTCCTGACCTATGACTCGAAGACGGATGGTGTTAGCTATGGGATTTTCACCGTGCATACTCTAAGCATCCAGGGGACTACTTGCCTTCTCTTGGGGGGGGGGGCTGAGTTTTAAGTGTCTGAACCATTCAGAGAGGGTTTGGGGCATGATGGACATCAGCGCTTGTGCCTTGATGTCTGAGCGCATGTCCCGGCCCCAGAAAAAGGGAAAAAATGACTCTTGGAGCACCAGTGCGACCTTGCGGCTCCCGCCTGCCTGTACTGCCATTGTGTGCCTGACAAGACAAGAAGGAGTTCATGGTGAAATGCCCCACCTCATACCCACCTGGGGGTATATCCACGGCTCCATGGGGGATCACCTGCAGGATCAGGTAGGTCGAGGAAGAGCAAAGCTGGCACCATTGGTGACTCCGAGGAAGTAGGGCTCCAAGAGCGCGATGAGGAGGAAAAAAGAAAGATAAAAAAATAAATCAATAAAAAAAGAAGCAGAGAAAAGAAGAGCTGCAGCAACAGGAGCAGCGATGGCTGGATGCCTTGCAAGCTATCAAAGCTGGAGGATCTGGCACAGGTCCAGCAAAGCAACAAGACACAAACAACTTAACAGACATTAAACTTTCAAAAGCGGTGTCCCTTGGATGATACTGAAGCATACCTGACAACTGTTGAAAGGGTTACCACAGCCTGCCAATGGCAAAAGCAGCAATGGGCAAACAAGCTGGTACCTTACCTGACAGGTAAAGCCCAAGTTGCTTACAGCAATATGGACACTGCACAGTCAGAAAACTGACCTGGTGAAAACAGAAATCCTGAAAAGACAGGACATCTCAGGAGAGATCTACATGCAGAAATTTCAGTCTCTGAAGTACAACTTAGTCGACAATCCTCGAGAAGCCTTCACTTGACTCACAGAACTCCTTATGAAATGGCTCCAAGCAGAGGGCAAAACAGTCTCACAGACCATCAATGCAATTGCAATGGAGCAGTTCATCAACATCCTTCCTACATACGTGCAGCTTTGGGTAAAAGAATACCAGAAAGTGGGGAAAGGGTGTTTCTTTGGCTGAAGACTATCAGATGGTCAGACAGATGCCACAGCAATAACAGCCAAGCACCAGTAAGACCCTGTTCTTCCCGATTTAACTCCAACTCTGAGAAGAACTCTGGTGGAGGTAACACATCTGCACCCAAAGACTTTATTTGCTATAACTGTAGCAAGCCAAGCCATATTGCAAGAAACTACCATAAATATAAGGAGAGTGACACTGGAACAGATTTGTCCTTGGCAAATTGGGGAGGTACTTAACAGATGTCAAGGTGGGAGATAAGGCTGTGAAGGGACTTAATAGATTCAAGAAGCAGACAAACCTGGTGCATGTTGAAGTTCTTGAAAAGAACTTTGCCAAAGGACCAGGTACTGGTGTCATCTGCATTCATGGGACACGCAATAATATCCCACCACCCAAGTGACTCTGAATATTAATTGGGTGTTGCACCAAATGAAAGTGAAGGTAGTACCTAAGTTACCTGCGCCTATGATTATTGGAAATGACTTTCCAGGATTTACTGAGTTAATCACAGAGGGAATAAATCCTGATGTTTTAACAGCTGTGATGACAAATGTACGGGCAAAGAAAATCTCAGATGGTGGGGACTCTTTTCCCTTCAGTGTTTTGATTCAGACTTGTCAGAACGCAGCTCCCAGATGTGAAAGTCCACGAAAGAAAGATGACACCTGAAAAAACATTGGCAACAAAAGACTGATAGACATAAGGGATTAATACATGAAAATGCTGAAACTAAACTGATGACTGATTGTGATTTTGTTTCAGAGCAAGCTAATGATGTTTCTCTTCAGGGTTATTTTAAGTAGCTGAGAGTGAAACCAAAGCACGGTGAACAAATATTTAAAAAATGTAATGGGTTACTGTATAGAGTTTGGGTTAAACCTCAGACACAGAAGCAGATAGAACAATCTGGTTATACCACAAAAGTATAGAGCTATGCTGTGACAGAAAGCACATGATAGTCCTATGGCTGGTCACTCAGGGAGGGAATCGCACCCTTGCCAGATTGTTGTACAGATTTTACTGGCCTGAAATTCATGAAATTGTTGCTAACTATTGCAGTTCTTGTGCCGAGTGTCAGAAAGTAGCACCAGTGACTAAAAAATTCTAGTCAGAGCTGATAGGGCTGTGAAGATCTACCAAGTGACCAAAGTTACACATGTGCGTAGGGTATGCAGCACGTATTATGTTATATTTCCAGTCCCTTGGAAGGTGTTGCACCAAATTTTCAATACAGCCTTTTGGGACCCCCCCATGAAGTGTGCCAGTGACAGTTTGTTCACTTGTCCCGAAAGGTGATTTCGCAGAGCGAACGCACTATTCTGTGCCACACGTGTGAAAACACATTTTGGGCAGGTTGTGGAAAATGACAGCTGTACTGTTTTGAAGGAGGTGTACAAAAATGGCAATGCTGAAAATGTGTAGTGAAAATATTAAAATCTGGCAAAGTTAGGAGCGTGCGTAGAAACTGCACAATGTACACTCATAACGCAGTCATTTTTGGAACTTTTTCACCAAACTTGCAACATGGGCTTTTTGGGATACCACCTCATGAACAGTGGCACTGTCATTTTGTGAATCGGTCCCAAAAGGTGATTCCATGCAGTGACCGTGAAATCACCTTTCACTATTGAGTAACATAATGACAGTGACAGTTTTCACAAGGTGGGGTCCCAAGAACCCCATGTTGAAAATGTGGGGCCAAAATTCCAAAAAAATGGCTGATTCATCAGCATAAGTTGTACATGCCATGAATGGCATTATAGCACACTTACCTTAGATTCTTCAGTTCGCGGTTTGGCTTTGAAGAGTGCGGATGTGCAGGTAAGTATGGAGTAGGGGGGAGTGTGGGGAGGTGGGTGCTCAGTGGGAGGGCAGGGCTGGGGGGAAGGGGACTGGAGCGATGATGAGGGACCGTTTTCTTGTTTACAGGAAAATGAAACATTTGGGCACACTGGGGTGCTCTCCCAGTGTGCCACATGACTGGGGGGGGTTTGTATTACTTACTTGACTTGGTATTACTTGGTAAGAAAGAACAGAAGAAGGCCAGAGCCCATCGAGACTGTTCCCCACACTATGTGGGACATTATTTATCTATTATCCCTCAACCAAACATCTAATTTGTTTTTAAAGACAGTGGCACTAGTTGCCTCTACCAATTCTTGTGGCAAGGTGTTCCATACAATGGATGCTCTTACTGGAAAAAAGTTTCTCCATTTGCTGGTTTTATAAGTTTTTACTTCAAGCTGTTTATTATGCAGTATCGGAACATGTCTCCTTTTGGAAAATGTTAGACTACATTTTTCCATTAGATCTGGTGAATTTATTAAATTAAAAACCATAAGCATATCACCTCTTAATCTTCAAGTTTGGAGAGAGAAGAGATCAGTAGCTTTTAATCTGTTCTGATAATCCAAGTTTGCTAATCTTGGAATCATTCTAGTTACTCTCCTTTGAACCTGTTCAAGAATTGCTATGTTTTTTTTGGTTTGGATTCCAGAAAGGGAGCCATAGTCTAGATATTTGTTCATGTATGCCCTATACAATGGAATAAGCATTGTTCAGTGCGATTAACAAAGCGCGTTTTATTTGCCTCAAAAGTCTGTTGGTCATGCAAGCAGTTCTAACACAGTGATCATTTGATGTAAGTTTATTATTAACATACATCCCTAAATCTTTTTCACAATTTGATGAGTGAAGTGGTAGTCCGTTTATATGATATTTCATTTTTGGATTATTTACACCGAAATGCACTACTAAACATTTGTCTTGATTAAACTGCATATGATTTTCATTTACCCAACGTGTTAATTTTTCCAAATCCTTCTTTAATGCAGAAATATTTTCTTGATTATTAACCATGCCCCACAATTTAGTATTGTCTGCAAATTTAACTGTAACCCCCGTTACCCGGGGTTACTAGAATCCCAGTAAGACCTAGTGGTAGGCAGGGAAGGCAGCTTGTGAAACTCTAGTTAAATGGATTTCACACTGTCTCGCTCTGTTCTGAGACTCAACTGAGACTGAGGGATGACATCACCATAGAACTATCACAGCTGCATGAGCCACATTGGAATCTGCAGAAGGGAGTTAGATTAGAATGTTGGGAGTTTTGAACAGTCAGTCAGCAGTCTGCAGTTTGAGATTGTTGTGAGAGGAGCACAGCAGTTCTGTGCATAGGCTCTTGGAGCCTCAGCTCTGAAATAGAGCTACATTTAGGGAAAGGTGTGTGTTTCCGCCTAAAGGGGGACACAGTAAGCTGTTCTTTAAAGTGGTGGAGACCGCTGATTCGGGTCTCTGTGCCCCATCGCAGGAAGGTTTGCCTGCAATTCCAGGGGCAACCCCCTGGCTACTGCTAGAGAAGAAGCTGCCTTATTTTTCCCAAGAGTGTGGGGTACAAGAAGATTTCGAGATTCACCTGTGGGGCACCTGCAACCGAAGAGTGAGTTCTGCTCTTTCTAAAGGGTCCATGTTTCATCCTGAACTGTGTTAAAGTGGGGATTGGACTACTGAAGTAGTGGGAGGCCTAGAGTAATAGGCTTAGCCAAAAGTAAAAGTATGTTCAAGTACAGCACAAAGCGAAAGTCAAGACATGTACTGGAGATGTGACATACGTCTACCCTGTAATCTACATTGCCAAGCTTTCAAAAAGAGTTGTTTAGTGTTCGGAGAAATGGCCGGGTATGGATTGTGGGAGCTGGAGGTGGGAGACCCCCCCATCTTTAGTAACCAGGTCCACCTCTACTGATTTGCTCTGTGGATTTCTACTTTGCCTCAGGCACTTGGCCAGTGATGAGGGAAGTAACCAGACGTGGGATTGGAAGGAAATTTCCCTTAAGGAGTTGAAGGCTCTAAGGTGGTTTGGGGAGCCACCCACAGGAAAACTGGTTCATTCCCATATGGACCATGATCAAGTGGCCGGTGGGGGAGCCGGGCCATGGGAAAAACCCAAGTAGTGTACAAGTCGGGCTGTGTACCCAAAGCTGCGTGCAAGTCCGGGCTGTGTGCCTTGTGGGTTCAGAGCCTGAGGGCTGGAACAGTGAAGAAGTGTTCTGTATCTCTAATCTGCATTACCAGGAATGTAGCCCCGTGGAGGTCCATCTATGCTTTGTTTGTTCAGTTTGGATGTGAATAAAAGCCACACTTTAGAATCCCATTTCTGGTTTTGGACATTACAGTTATTGCTTCCTGTGTTGGTTACTTGGGTGCCCTGTGCAGTGGCCAAACCTAGGCCCCCTGTGCGGTAACCTCATCCTCTGACAGTCCCACCGGGTACTGCTGTCAGCTTCAACAGCATGCCACCTGTCATTTGCAAAAGGCAGGGGTGAGGCGTTTAGAAAATGGAGGCACCGCTTTGGATTTTTATTTAGGGAGGAACGGTGCTCACGCAAGGGGCTAGCGTTTTGGCTATCTGGCAGTGGGTAGCCCAAAAAGCTGAAGCAAGTTAACTAGTGTGTCACTGTGTGCTGTGGATCTTATGCTGCTGTTAAAATGCCAACTGTTTACCAAGGAGTAGAAAGCTAAAAGAGTGTGCCCTTGCCCTGCATCAATTGTTTACAGCGTTTTTGCCTGCTTTTTAAAAGAACTGTGGTGATAAAGAAGTGTGGAAGACTAGGGATAGCAACAGGAAAATTGTGCCCTGGACGTTGGAAATGCTTTTTAAAAGAACTGTGGTGTGAAAAAGACGTAACCCCTCACCCCTGCCTTTTTGCCAAAACGACAGGTGGCATGCTGTTGAAGCTGACAGCAGTACCTGGTGGGGACTGGGTTCGGGGAGGACTAGGTTACTCTGCACAGGGGGCCTAGGTTTGGCTACTCTGCACAGGGGCACCCAAGTAAATCCGAACACAGGAAGCAATAACTGTAATGTCCAGAACCAGGAATGGGATTCTCCAGTGTGGTTTTATTCACATAAAAGCTGACCAAACAAAGCATAGACGGACCCCCACGGGGCTACATTTCCTGGTAATACAGATTAGAGACGACAGAACACTTTATCACTATTTCCAGCCCTCAGGCTCTAAACCCACCAGGCACACAGCCCGGACTTGCACGTAGCTTTGGGTACACAGCCTGATTTGTACACTACTTGGGTTTTTCCCCACTGGTTCGGCTCCCCCAACGGCCACTTGATCCGCGGTCCATCTGAGGAATGAACCAATTATCCTGTTGTGGCTCCCCAAACCACACTAGAGTCTTCGACTCCTAGAGAGAATTTTCCTTACAATCCCACGTCTAGGTACTTCCCTCATCACTGGCCAAGTGCCTGAGGTAAAGTAGAAATCCACAGAAGAAATCCGTAGAGGTGGACCTGGTCACTAAAGATGGGGGGCCACCCACCTCCAGCTCCCACAGCCCATACCCGGCCATTTCTCTGGAAATTGAACAATTCCTTTACTGAACTTTCAAATGTAGATTCTGGGTAGATGTCCGTCACATCTCCTCTACATATCATTTGCATCCCAACAAGCTCTGGACTTGAACCTATTTTTACTTTGCTTAGCCCATTACTCTAGGCTTCCCAATATTTAGTAGTTCAATCCCCACATTGTCACACAGGTCCCAGGGTGAAAAACATAGGCCCTTTTAGCAAGAGCAGACACTCACCCTCACGTTGCAGGTGCCCCACAGGCGACTCACAAGTCTTCTTGTTCTCCCAAATAAACTCTGGAACACATAGGCAGCTTTTCCTCTACAAGCAGAACTAGGGGGTTGCCCCAAGAATCTGCAGGGAACCCTTTCCTGCCCCCCCCCCCGGAGGGAGGGGGCACTGAGACCCGAAAACAGCGGTCTCCACCACTTCAGTTATCTTCTGTGTCTCTCTTAAGGTGGAGACACACACCCTTGTAAACTAAAAGTAGCCCTGTCAGGGCTAAGGCTCCTAGAGCCTTACTGAGCTGCTTTCTCAGCAAGCTCCCAACACCAGCTCCACACTGTACTGGCTCACACTGACTGACGGCCTTCAAAACTTCCCAACGTTCTAACCAACTCCCTTGCTTCAGATTCCAATGTGGCTCATGCAGCTGCGATAGTTCTATTGGTGATGTCATCCCTTAGTCTCAGCTGAGACTGAGAACAGAGTGAGACAGTGTGAAACCCATTTAACTGGAGTTTCACAAACTGCCTTCCCTGCCTACCACTAGGTCTTACTGGGATTCTAGTAACCCTTGGTAACAAGGGGGTTACAAAGAAAAGTGTGGAAGACTAGGGATAGCAAAAGGAAAATTGTGCCCTGGATGTTGGAAATGCTTTTGAGTGAACTGAGAAACTTGCTGTGTGAATGGCCATGCTAAATGCCTGAAATGGGCTCCCGCCCTGGAGTCAGTTGAAGAAAAAAAAAAAGTGGTTTCTGCAGTTTAAATTTGCCTGCTCGACGATCGCCATGAAGAGAAGAGCACTCTCGAGGAAGAAGAAGCTCATTTGCATGGCGTCGTGTGATTGGTGAGGCTGCAATTAGTCCCGCCCCTCAGCCAGCTCTACAGTGACTGCCCATCATTCGAGAGGGAGTGTGAGTGGAGTGCATGTACTTGCTTGGTGAAGGAGTGTCGTGGTGACTAAAAAGTGCTGTAAAACTTGTAAAAATAGACTTTTCTGTTCAAAATCGGGCTCAACCCACATCTCAATTGACTGAATTGCGAGTTTGGTGATCCGGGAGACGATCGGCAGGACTGCCCACCAGCTTCCTTTCTGAGGCCTCCAAGACTGGCTGCAGGCCGTTTTTCCATTGCAGCAAACAGCTACTGATAACAGTGAGTACCAACAGTAAAAGCTGCTCAAACAGTGATTTTCTGCCAAAAGCCAGCTGAATATGAGTGCAGCAGTGTAGTCGCTTTGCAAATAACGACTGTGTCAAGTTTTACCAGCAAGTGCAAGTCTGCTAGGCCATTGACTGTGAGCATAGTTATGAATTCAGCATCAGTTTAAAGCTTCAAAGCCAGAGAGAGACTGTGAGTTGTAGCCAAATGTGCAGCACTTGTTTACAGGCAATCCTGTGCTTGAAATCCTGAGGCTTTAAGGGACTGTGCGCTACAGAAATGTTTTCAGCAAGTGAAAAGTCCGTGGCAAATCATGTAAATGTGTTAGAAAAAGAACAGTGCAAGTTTATGTAGTTTTGAGCAAGTTATCAGTAGTGTGTGTAAATCGGATGCGCAGTGGCTTGACCCAATTTCTGAATGTTGATGCACAGGAGTGTTGCTGCCGCCGCCATTACAGGGTGGGGTAGTAAAGTAAACACAGCAACAGAGGAGCCATTTTAAAAGTAAAGAAAGGTTCAGTGAAGTGGGACTTTCAGTAACAGTGAGCATTTGTTTGTTTTTTCTGCAGTTATTGCCTCACAACCAGCTCGCTACCCGGATCATGCCCGGCCTGCAGTAACAGCAGCAGTAAATAGGTTAAGGGACATTGAAAGGTGTTATTATGGAGGACAACTGCCTTCTCATGTGGCGATTCCTGGATATCCAGTGCATGTGTGTCAAATATGCTGGAAGGGACATCTTCATGATACCTCACTGTTCTGGGTGCCTAGAGAAATATGGCTTGTATGAAGTGCCCCAGATTCGTTTGGCTCCCACATGGACAAAGGTTCAGGAATCTGTAGTTGGCAGCACACAGCACCAGGCGGAGCCTGTTGAAGAAGGCCCCTCTGGGGAGTGTGGCACAAAGCTAGAGGATGCAGATTTAGAGACAGAACCAGATGTTGATGTTTCGGATGCTGGATCTTATAAGGAAAGTTCAAATAAAGCATCAGTAGACCCCGGGGGGCCTAGCCCAAGTCTCATAGGAGAAGATAAGATGAGGGAGGCCTCTGAATGGGAGGTGTCGACCTCCGCACATAGTGATGAGTGGATAGTCTCGGGAGTGAGGACGACTGCTCACTCCTGGGCTCAGATCCTCAGTGAGAAAGAAGATGAGGAGGAACCTATGTGGCCTTGTGAAAAAGGAACGGGTACACAGCCCCAAGCTCTTGCCTCAGAAGAATGCATGGAAGAGAGTGGTGATGCCACTGCCCTGGCTGTGCAAGAAGAAGCAGTCAGGGATCCATTTTTCATCTCATTGAGGATGTGTAGCTGGCAGAACCAGGACTGGCTGTCCCCAAGCCAGGCCAGCGGTCTCAGGTTGACCAAAGCTAGTAAAGAAGAGAGACTGGTTCTTAGGAAGGCAAATGAAATCTATGGAATGTCCTTTCCTACCTTTCCTCGGAGAGTCTGGGAGGAGATTGAGAACAGCAGGAAATCTTGGAACTGGGCTGAAGCAATGAAATGTGTGCATCCTGGTGCAAACAAGCATGTCAAGAACAGACTGTTTCATGAGAAATATACCCAGTGGAAGAGAGACAGGACACTGTTTATGGACAGAGTGCGAATAGTGGATGGAGTGGGACGTGAAACCTTTCACTGTGTGAATTATGTGTGCCCAGATGGGGTAATAATTCAAGCTCCTGACCCCCCGGTACTACTGGCCTCAATGCAAGGACCTCCCAGCAAATGTGCCCGTGCCTACTAGATGGAAAGCCGAGCAGTGGTAGTCAATACTGCCACACCAGCCCTTCCAGTGCCTTTGTTGTTCTGCCAATATGGACATCCAGGACTCAGGTGCCCCACATTCATCAGTTCTACAGTGTACTGGCCTTTCCAGAATCCATCGACTGGCCCACCAGATGACTTCAGATCCAGAGAGGACACCAGCCCAGCTGTATCCTGAGCCATCGCCTGGTAATCGGATGACGTCAGACCAGCTGTTTTCCTTTTTTGTTCCTGTTCTAAGGTTCCATCTCCAGAGATGACATCATCCCAGCAGTTCCCAAATGTGTCCTCCTGTAGTTCCCAGAAGATGTCCGCCCAGCTGTATTGGAAGAAATGCTGCCAGGGAAAGTCTTCGGCTGAGGAGCAGGTTGGAGCAGATTTTTCGTTCTCAAAGGGGCTGATAAGTTTGAACTTTTCTATCCTTATGACACTGCAGTACACACCCTGCACTAGCAGACTCCAGAATGTGTGAACTGTCCTCAAAGACTCTCCCCTTCGGGACTTTGGCCTGCTAGAACTGTGCTTCACCGGGCTCCGGCCCAGGAGAGACTCTTTAATGGACTGGCCTACGGGCACTGTGGTCACTAGCTGAGACTTTTAGGGCACTCCATCCCCCAAATGTGTATTGTAAATAATGTCATTGTTTTTTCTACTGTTTTCTAGTGTATATACTGTTTTTCTACCTTTTCAAAAAAAATAAAAAAAAATATTTTTGGGGTTCTCCAGTGTTTTGATGGTAGGGTTTTAGGTAGACTGTGTATGCAGATTAGGAGTGTGTGTTGTCTTTCTTTTTCTTGCAGGTGTTCCTGAAGAAGATAGACGAGAAGACAAGAAGAGGAAGAGGGGCTCACTGAAGTTCCTCACTAGTACTTTAGTGTGTAGTAATTTAAAGTACTGTGGTTGTTATTGTTGTTGTTACTATATTAACCCTTTTCCTTCCACAGGTGTGGTTGTGGGGGTAGGGAGGCAGTAATGTAATGTAATGTAATGGTATGGCATTAGTTTCTTGGTGTGTGGTTGCAGGGTGCCCAAGGTCTGGGAGGTCCCCAGGTTGTTTTTGTTTCTGGGTGTTAAGATAGAGGCAGATAGGTTTTCCCTAGAGGGCTAGGGGAGATAGACAGGCTGTGGCCCTGACCTGCTGTAGGGGTTGCAGTGCTGATCTATTACGGCTATGATCTGGATAGTTCTACCACAGCCAATTGGTGTCCACAGTAAGTGGGTAGAGTAGAGGCTGAAATGTCAGCTAAAGGCCTCCAGGCCCTTAGTGTTGCCTGCCTGTGCTCACACATGGTAGGAGAGGGCCTGATCACCCCCCTCCGCAGGTAGCACATAGGGTGGGATGACCTAAGCCGGGTAAACAACGACTGCGGACAGTCATTTTCCTGGTCAAGGGCGAGTGTAACCCCCCCTGTTACCCAGGGTTACTAGAATCCCAGTAAGACTTAGTGGTAGGCAGGGAAGGCAGCTTGTGAAACTCCAGTTAAATGGATTTCACACTGTCTCACTCTGTTCTCAGTCTTAGCTGAGACTGAGGGATGACATCACCATAGAACTACTGCAGCTGCATGAGCCACATTGGAATCTGCAGAAGGGAGTTAGATTAGAATGTTGGGAGTTTTGAACAGTCAGTGTGAGTAGTCTGCAGTTGGAGATTGTTGTGAGAGGAGCACAGCAGTTCTGTGCATAGGCTCTTGGAGCCTCAACTCTGAAATAGAGCTACATTTAGGGAAAGGTGTGCGTTTCCGCCTAAAGAGGGACTCAGTAAGCTGTTCTTTAAAGTGGTGGAGACCGCTGATACGGGTCTCTGTGCCCCATCCCTCAGGGGATGGGGCAGGAAGGTTTGCCTGCTATTCCAGGAGCAACCCCCTGGCTACTGCTAGAGAAGAAGCTGCCTTATTTTCCGAAGTGTGTGGGGTACAAGAAGATTTCGAGATTCACCTGTGGGGCACCTGCAACCGAAGGGTGAGTTCTGCTCTTTCTAAAGGGCCCATGTTTCCTCCTGAACTGTGTTAAAGTGGGGATTGGACTACTGAAGTAGTGGGAGGCCTAGAGTAATAGGCTTAGCCAAAAGTAAAAGTATGTTTAAGTCCAGCACAAAAGGAAATTCAAGACATGTAGAGGAGATGTGACATACGTCTACCCTGTAATCTACTTTGCCAAGCTTTCAAAAAGAGTTGTTTAGTGTCCAGAGAAATGGCCGGGTATGGATTGTGGGAGCTGGAGTTGGGAGACCCCCCATCTTTAGTAGCCAGGTCCACCTCTACGGATTTGCTCTGTGGATTTCTACTTTGCCTCAGGCACTTGGCCAGTGATGAGGAAAGTACCCAGACGTGGGACTGGAAGGAAATTTCCCTTTAGGAGTCGAAGGCTCAAAGGTGGTTTGGAGAGCCACCAACAGGAAAACTGGTTCATTCTCATATGGACCGCGATCAAGTGGCCGGTGGGGGAGCCAGGCCATGGGAAAAACCCAAGTAATGTACAAGTCGGGCTGTGTACCCAAAGCTGCGTGCAAGTCCAGGCTGTGTGCCTGGTGGGTTCAGAGCCTGAGGGCTGGAATAGTGAAGAAGTGTTCTGTATCTCTAATCTGCATTACCAGGAATGTAGCCCCGTGGGGGTCCGTCTATGCTTTGTTTGTTCAGTTTGGATGTGAATAAAAGCCACACTTTAGAATCCCATTCCTGGTATTGGACATTACAGTTATTGCTTCCTGTGTTCGGATTTACTTGGGTGCCCCTGTGCAGAGTAGCCAAACCTAGGCCCCCTGTGCCAAGTAACCTAGTCCTCCCCGAACCCAGTCCCCACCAGGTACTGCTGTCAACTTCAACAGCATACCACCTATCATTTGCAAAAAGGCAGGGGTGAGGGAGTTACAAAATGTTTTTTTTGGGGTGAGGTCAAGTGCATGAGGCAAAGTAGAAATCCACAGAGCAAATCCGTAGAGGTGGACCTGGTTACTAAAGATGGGGGGGTCTCCCACCTCCAGCTCCCACAATCCATACTCGGCCAATTCTCTGGACACTAAACAACTCTTTTTGAAAGCTTGGCAATGTAGATTACAGGGTAGACGTATGTCACATCTCCTCTACATGTCCTGACTTTCCCTTTGTGCTGGACTTGAACATACTTTTACTTTTGGCTAAGCTTATTACTCTAGGCCTCCCACTACTTCAGTAGTCCAATCCCCACTATCACACAAGTCCCAGGGTGAAAACATGGGCCCTTTAGAAAGAGCAAACTCACCCTTCGGTTGCAGGTGCCCCACAGGTGAATCTCGAAATCTTCTTGTACCCCACACTCTTGAGGAAAAATAGGGCAGCTTCTTCTCTAGCAGTAGCCAGGGGGTTGCCCCTGGAATAGCAGGCAAACCTTCCTGCCCCATCCCCTGAGGGATGGGGCACAGAGACTCGAATCAGCGGTCTCCACCACTTTAAAGAACAGCTTACTGTGTCCCTCTTTAGGCGGAACCACACACCTTTCCCTAAATGTAGCTCTATTTCAGAGCTGAGGCTCCAAGAGCCTATGCACAGAACTGCTGTGCTCCTCTCACAACGATCTCCAGCTGCAGACTACTAACTGGCTGTTCAAAACTCCCAACATTCTAATCTAACTCCCTTCTGCAGATTCCAATGTGGCTCATGCAGCTGCGATAGTTCTATGGTGATGTCATCCCTCAGTCTCAGCTGAGACTGAGAACAGAGTGAGACAGTGTGAAATCCATTTAACTGGATTTTCACAAGCTGTCTTCCCTGCCTACCACTAGGTCTTACTGGGATTCTAGTAACCCTGGGTAACAGGGGGGTTACATAACCATGAAGTTATGTGGCCTTGTTTGTAAATCACTGATAAAGAGGTTAAACGATGTTGGTCCCAAGACCGATCCCTGTGGTATACCACTTGTCACACTACCTGAATCAGACAAGATATCATCAATTCTGACTCTCTGAGAATGATTTGTCAACCACTTTAAAGTCCAGTTGACAAACCTAGATTGTGCATTTTAGTAATGAGTTTTTCATGTGAGACTTTATCGAAAGCTCTACTAAAGTCCAAAAGAATTACATCAGTCGGGATATCCACATCTAGTAGAGTACTTATATTATTGTAAAAAGATATCAGATTGGTGGTGTAGGAATACTTGGGAGTAAACCCATGCTGATTTGAATCATAAATTCCTAATTTTTTACAATCTTGCTCTATTAGAGACTTCATTACTTGTTCCATTAATTTACCAGTCACTGAGGTCAGGCTAACTGGACAATAATTTTGCACAGAACCTCTATTGCCTTTTTATGTTGGCTTGCCGCGCTTGCGCGGCAGTCAACATATTGGGAGAGTGGAGATTTGGAGGCGCAGCTGCTGCTAAGCGAATGCAGGGCACGCATCAGTAGGTGCATCCCTCATTCCCCAATAAGCCCGCATGCTAGCGCTGACACCAACATTATGTAAAGTGGACAAAACTTCTAAACAAAGTGGGGCTGCAATCAGAGACAAGCTCGTCATGCAGCGGCACTTTGTTTTACAAGTTACGTCCACTTTACATATGTGCTGTCCCCAGTACCAGGTGCCACGCTGGGAGCCCACCCCAGCGTGGTAACTGATGTCAGTGGACGACGGGGTGCCCAATCGTCGGCTCCACTGTCCCCCTGTATAGGATGCCACGCTGGGAGCCCACCCCAGTGTGGCAACTGATGCCTTGCCGACGGGGTGCCCAATCCCCGCCAGCCTCATCACTTCCACCAGCCTTCCACGCTGGGAGCCCACCCTACGGGCAAACGTCTCTGCTCATCAATTTAAAAAAACCTGTAAATTGAAAATGGTCCCACGCGGTCTCCCTGCCCCCACAACCCGCACCCACCCACTGTGCACTCCTGCCCCACACCTCCCACCCCATACTTACCTCCGAGTCTGGCACGGCGATCTGCAGTGGACCGGGAACACGTCTGCACTCTTCAAAGCCGACCCATGAACTGAAATGCGGTAAGCTGTATAATGGGCTAGATAGGTTTTTTCAACTTTGTTGCATATCTCAGGCATTTTTGTAATTTTGCACCAAATTTTCAACATGGGGTTTTGGGACCCCTTCCCATGAATGCTGTCACTGTCATGGCATTATTTGGGCCCGAAGGGTGATTTACGATCACTGCGTGAAATCACCTTCCGGACCGATTAACAAAACGACACTGCCAGTGTTCGCGGGTGGAGCTCTCAAAGAAGCCTATTTTGAAAAATGTGGTGGAAAAAATTCCAAAAAATGACTGTTTTACGAAGTATGCTATGCACTTTCACGCACACTGTGAAGTTCGTGAATTTTCAATATTTTCTACTCCAGATTTTCAACATTGCCATTTACCACACTTCTTATGAGAAGTATAGCTGTCATTTTCATCTCACCCAAAACATGTTTCGCCCATGTAGCGCACAATGGCACAGTTGGTGTGCGAATCAATGTCTGGGACAAATTAAGAAAATCACAGTGACACCATTCATGAGCAGAGGTCTTAAAATGGCTATGTTGAAAATTTGTGAAAAAATTCCAAAATGACTGTTTTATGAATGTGCGTTGTACAGTTCCTATGCACGCTTGTAAGTTCGCGAATTTTCAATATTTTCACTCCAGATTTTCAACACTGCCATTTTACCACACCTTCTTATGAGCAGTACAGCTGTCATTTTACACTTCTCACCCAAGACGTGTTTCCGCCCATGTAGCGCACAATGGCGCAGTCGGTGTGTGAAATCAATGTATGGTACACATTAAGAAAATCACAGTGAAAACTGTTCATGAGCAGAGGTCTTAAAATGGCTGTGTTGAAAATTTGGTGAAAAAATTCCTAAAAATGACTGTTTTACGAGCGTGCATTGCGCAGTTCCTATGCATGCTCGTAAGTTTGAGAATTTAATATTTTCACTCCAGATTTTCAGCATTGCCATTTTATTACACTTCCTTATGAACAGTACAGCTGCCATTTTTCATATGTCGCCCAAAATGTGTTTTCGCATATGTAGCGCACAATGGTGCTGTTGGTGTGCGAAAGCAATGTTTGGGACAGATTACGAAAATCCCAGTTACACTGTTCATGTGCAGAGGTCTTAAAATGGCTATGTTGAAAATTTGGTGATGACAGACCATAAAATGACTGTGTTACGAGTGAGCATTGCGCAGTTTCCACGCACCCTCGTAAGTTCATGACTTTGTAATATTTTCAGTCCAGATTTTCACCAGTGGCATTTTTCCACACTTCCTTATTTACAGTACAGCTGTCATTTTTCACAACATGGCCGAAGTGTGTTTTCACACTTTCAGCACAGAGATGCGTGGTCGCTGTGGGAAATCATTGTTCGGGACAGATAAAGAAAATCACAGTGACACTTTTCATGATTGGAGGCACCAAAATGCCTGACTTGACAATCTGCTGTAAAAAATCCCCAGCTTAATTATATTACGGGTGTGCGTTGCACAGTTTCTATGTACGCTCGTGACTTCGCCAGTTTTTTTAATATTTTTACTGCAGATTTGCAACATTGCCATTTTTACACCTCCCATGAACAGTACAGCTGTCATTTTTTACATCCTGTTCGGAATGTTTTTGCACCTGTGGTGCTAAATGCCGTAGTCGCTGTGCATAAGCAGCTTTCAGCTAACAAACTGATACTGCCACTGTTCATGAGGTGGGGTCACAAAAAAAACCATGTTGAAAATTTGGAGTGAAAATACCAACAAATGCCTCAGGTATTAAGGTTTCCAACCATAACGCCCAACCCTGCAGAGAATGACAGGCATCGGGGTGTGACTTGGGGTTCTTGATTGTAATGCTCATATCATCCCACACCCTGCAGCTAGTGAGAGGCATTCAGGTATGCCTTGGACTCTTCAGCCCCAAAGTTCACCCCATTCTCCTATATCGCATCCATCTCACCGTATTTCCTAATGGAATGGGGTGCGCATAAGGGCCAAAGACCCCAAGGAACACCGTGACACTTGTCAGTGTCTGCAGGGTGGGGTGTGGTGAAATGGCATGGCCGTTATGCCTGACGACCCAAAGGCACACCCCAATGCCTGTCACTCTCTGCAGGGTGGTGGTGGGGTGGGCTTCAGTTCAGTACTTCACTGCCATTCCTATTACACTGCTCTGTAACTTCTACACTACCACTGCCAATGCCAGCAAGCCAACATTCGGCATTGACAAATGCTTGTTTAAATATGGGAGTAACGATTGCTGAACACCAATCATTTGGTACAATGCTTTCTTGTAAGGATTTATTGAAAATAATTGACAAAGGTATAAAAATATTTATAGAGGTTTCGATCAGAAACCATGGATGAATACAGTCTGGGCCCGGACTAGTATTTTTTTTTTTAGTTTTTTGATAGCCTGTATAATGTCAGTTGGATAGAACCTATGATAATCTACGTGGTGAACTTTAAATGTACGAATAGGTGATTTTTGAGAGAAGACAGAACAAAAGAACTTATTAAAGAGATTCGAGGTTTCTATATCAGATAGAGAAGAGCCATCGGTTATAATGGGACCAATGGTCCTTGATACACCTTTTTTACTATTTATATAGGAGAAATGAGATTTGTGACAGTCTTTTGTGTGAGCTAGTTTAAATTCTAGCTTATTTTTTGCCAATTTAATAGAATTTTTTAAGTTTTTCACAGATAGTTTGTATTTATGTAATAGAGTAGTTTTAAACAGAACAGAACTATTCTTAAGTTTCCTAAAAAGTTTCATTTTTATTTTAATCTGATTTTTATTGCAGGATGCTGACACAGGGATTGGGCACCCTGATGTCGGCCGGGGATGGGGGAAGAAAAAGGAGGTAGGCACACTTGGGGTGGGCTCCTAGTGTGCCGCATAAGTTGGGCAAGGCACAGACACTAAGCGTGACATTTGCGCTTTCCTGACTGCTAGTGCGGTATCTCATACTGCCACATATCCCCCTGTGGGAGCACTCGGTCTGGGCTTTCTTTGGCAGTAATTACACTTAAAAATGGGAAAGGGAATGTATAACAGTAAAACTCTTTATTTTATCAAAGCACGTAAGCAGACAACTACAGGGATAATGCTGAATAGGATCATTATAAAAACTCCCCGTAGCATTTCCATTTTTATTCATGTGCTTAGGACGCCCATTTCCTAACCAGCAGAAACTTCTGACACGGAGCAGCGGGCAGCATTGAAGGAAAAGGGCAAGTCATTGCATGCAGGACAAACATTGTCCCCTTTCTCTCCACTTCTCTTATCAGGGCAGAAGCACATCTGCAAAGGAGTATGCCACTGAAAACTAAATGTCTCCATTTCATTTATTCTCCTTAACAGGACATAATGGGGTTTACCTTGCAGAGTGGTTTTATAACATAACAATATGTATAACTGCTCTTCATTTTCAATGGACAGTTGTGGTGAATGGCATTTTGCCATTCACATGATGGTGCTAGCTGAACTGCGCATGTGCGTGAGTCGTGCATGTGCAATTCATGCACTGGAATGCAGAAGTAACAGCCGAAATAGTGCGGCTGTTATTCCATAGCAGCCGATCGTGGTGGAGGGGTTCAACCTCTGCTGAGCTTTCAGAAGGATACTTCCAAAAGTCCAACAGAAGGTTCCACGATCGGCCATTTTTAGAGCTACGATCCAATCCCAATAGGGCTGTAGGCTCCGCCCACAGCCCTAAAAAGACAAAACGCCCTGGTGCCCCTACCCTTGACAGATGTGCCTTTTGAGAGAATTGCAAGGGATGTGGCTGGCCCATTAGACAAAAGTAAAAAGGTGAATCGATTCATTTTGGTAGTATGTGACTAGGCTACTTGATACCCAGAGGCTGTTCCTATGTGTTCTGTCATAGCCCCAAAAGAGGCAGCAGAGCTTGTCAAACTTTTCAGCAGGATGGGCATACATAAAGAGATTATTACTGATCAGGGTAGTCATTTTGGTGCTACATTGCTGAAGGAGCTATACCGACTACTAGGTATCAGCGCCATAAGAACCTCCCCTTATCACCCTCAGATAGACTGCTTTATTGAGTATTTTAACCAAACCCTAAAACGCATGTTAAAAATGTTTGTAAAGGTAATGGGAAAGATTAGGACCAATACTTACCTTACCTGCTTTTTGCTTACAGAGAAGTGCCACAGGCATCAACAAGTTTTTCACCATTTGAAATGCTGTATGGTAGACAACATAGAGGGCCGCTAGATGTAATTAAATTAACATGGGAAGGGAAACCCACTCAGAAAAAATCTATTGCATCTTATATGTGTGCCACGAGACAGAAACTGGCAAAATATATTGAAATTGCCTATAGTAATCAGGAAGAGGCCCCAAACCAGCAGAAGGTGTAATACGACCATGGAGCAAAAGAAAAAGTTTTTGAGCCAGGTGAAAAGGTCTTGCTACTGTTACCCACTACAGAAAGTAAACTGTTAATGTAGCGGCAAGAGCCTTATAAAGTGCATAGATGTGACTTCCGGTTCCACCTTCCTCCTAATGTGCACCTAGAGTATGGAGCTCTGACCCCTAGGTAACTAAACCACTAAATCCACCAACTTCTGGTTCCCACTGGTGTTTCCCCGAGTAGCAGATCGGAAAAAGAAATCAAGCAGTTCCTAACAATGCAGCCGAAAGGTTGCGCAAAGGAAAATTTATATGAATATTTAAAGCCATCTCTGGCCCCAGACTCATGAGGCATTAATTAGGCAGACGGGCAAGAACAAGGCCCCAGATCCACCCACCTCACCAGTTACTTACTCGGAGGATGAAACAGAGGAGGAATTTACCATCACATCTCGGAGGCTATGCCAGGAGCTCCAAAAATAAACGCGGGACAATGCAGAAGGTGGAGGAAACAGTATTGAAGAGCAAAACAGAAATAGCAGCGGTGGCCCAACGAACAGGGGAGCTCGATGTGGGCCTGTCAGACACAAATAATGAGGTCCAAGAGCGCAAAGAAGCACTTCACTACCTCTTAAAGAGAGAGAGAATGGATGGAGAAGCTAGACGACATGTAATTAAGATCTTGCAGGGACAGTATTCGAATTTATGGAGTCCCCAAGGACACGGAACAAGGGGAGCGGATGGAGGCCTTCCTAGAGAGCTTTCTGATGGAGCTGCTTGATCTACCCAAGGATCAGCCCCTTAATATAGTTCGTGCCCACAGAGCAATAGCGAAAAAAAAACAGTGGGACCGAAGGCTACTCCCTGATCCATTGTCTTAAAATTCCTTGATTACCACACTAAGACATCTGTGTTGTAGGCAGCCTGAGCCAAAAAGACAGTGCTATTTTGAGATACATGCCTGTTTTTCGATCATGACTTTACCCCTTACACTCAACAAAAAAGGAGAGCCCTGCTCGAAATCAAAAAATGGTTGGCAGCAAAGACTATTAAAATGCATCTAATTGCTCCGACCCAGTTGAAAATCTTTCTGCCTAAGGGCCCAGCATTTTTCAGATCGCTTGCAGAAGCTCACCCTACTTTGGTGGAGTTGGGGATCCCTGGTGATGTTCTCAGCAGACCTGATTCCACCTCACCTGAGGTCAGATGGAGGGAGAGAGAGCCATGGAAGTGGAAGAGAAATTCTAGACAAAAGGGAATCGGAGGTGACCTGCAGCAACTGAAGGGGAAGGAATCGGACCAGAATACTGAAGCGGACACACCTATAAGACTGTTGGGGGAAAGTGGTGATACTGTAGGGACCCGAGTGGACACTGTTATATCCTTTACTGGTTGGCTTTATTACTCCCTTCTCGAATTGGGAAGGGCATATTTATTGACTTGATAATTACTGGGGAAAATGTGCTTGTGGGGATGGGGGGGCGTCAGATAATCACAATATTGTTGTGGAAGAATCTACTGGTTCAGAAGGGGACATGGGTGGAGAGAAGGGGGGGGACAAATCTAGAAGCGAGGTAGAAGGGGAGTAGTGCATCTAGGCCAAAGGTTACTGGGGGACTGGGTCCGGGCCCTTAAAATGGGGATCGATTATTTTTTCTTTCTTGGCTGATGTCCAACCTGGGTAACAGGAAGAGCTGAGGGCAATGGGCTTGGTCATAGGCTCTGTTGGACGGTGGTCAGATCCACACAGGAAGGTTACCTCTGAGCCCTTAGAAATGCAGTCTTGGGAGAGGGAAACAATTTATGACCCTGCTCACGGGTGCTGTCTTTAGCTCCCTTGGACAAAAGGATGTTGCGCCAGATTTACCCGGACCCCTAAGGCAGAACAGGGGCATTCATAGAAGCTATGTGCAGCCCATACACCGGTGGGGGGGGGAAGGGAAAGGTGCCATAGATGCATATTGCTCCCCTTTACAATCTAATTTTTTCCTTGTCCTCAGAAATAATTAGAGTGATGTCTCTTATCTTCCCCAATACATATCGTTTGGGGGGGGTGGCACAGAAATGACAATATTGACTCCTTTAGTGACCGGAAAATACGAAATAAGAAGGGCTTGAGGGAAAGATATCAATAGGAGGGAGGTAGGTGACTACTGAGTCTGGCAGAGAGTAATAAGCCAGTTACCCCCAAAGTGCGGAATGTGCCATTGACCCACATTGGTAGGGCCACACCCAGCTGGCTTAACGACATCGACAAAGCAAGCAGGGTGCAAAGAACAAGTTGGAAGCTTTGTACATAAGTTGTATGTGGTTAATTTCAGTTTATGTTACTGTTGCTTAAGGCAAAATAGGGAGACTCAATGGCATGAATGCAGGGGAAGGAGGTAGAGATATGGTAAAAATGATAGAAGGAGTAATTGTAACTTATAATGTCCAGGGATGGGCAGTCCAATTAAGAGGAAACAAGTTTTAAAAGAGCTCAAGCAGAAAGGGGTAGCGCTGGCCCTTCTGCAAGAGACCCACTTAGACCCCAAAGAGAGTGTCAAGTTGAAGAGGGCATGTGTGGGTATGGTTTTCTCTGCCTCTTATCTGGCACACCCTCATAGAAGGGGAGTAGCTATTTTAATGCACAAAGACTGTCCCTTTCAAATGGAGGGCTTTGAAGCTGATGAAGAACGTAGATTCCTTATAGTAAGAGGCAGATATCGGGATCAACCGTGCACGATACTAAATGTATATGCCCCTAACTTAGACATGGAGAATCAGGCTTTTTTAAAGAAACTACTGCTCAGGGTGGTGCCTTTCCCAAGGGGAGCTACTGATAGTAGGTGGGGATTTTAATCTAGTGTTAAACCCCACACTGGATTGGTCTGGCTGTAGCCGGGGGCCACCTTCTAGAGCAGCAAAAACTCTAGCTAGACTCATGAGAGACCTGGGTCTCCTGGATATTTGGCGTTACTTGCACCTGAGGGTAAGGGATTATTCTTGTTGGTCTCCCCCTCACCACGCCTATTCCAGGATTGATTTGGTACTTATACCTAAAGAATGGGCACAAAAAGTAGAGGAGGCCAATATACAGGCTTGGGCACTTTCGGATTATGGTATGGTCTGGTTAAGGCTGTGCATGACCCCGGAAGTGAAGAATTCTACTTTGAGACTAAACGTTTCTTTACTGAATAAAACTGAATTTAAGGAGAGGGTTCAGGAGGTGGTGGAGGAATATTCTCACCATAACCCAATGCATGAAACCACAGCAGCCATATGGTGGGATGGTTTGAAGGCCTACTTGATGGGAAAAATCACACAATATGCCTCTCAACTGAGGGAGAGACAACAAAAGGAAATTTCTGAGCTGGAAGCCAAATTATGGGACCTAGAAGTACAGCACAAAATAGCCTTGAACCCAGAGACCAAACAATAACTAGATATCACTAGGCAAGAGTTAAACAAAATATTAGATAAAAAATAGAGGGACAGCTTAGATACTCCCGTCAGAGATTCTATGAATCAGGGGGAAGAGAGGGCAAATTACTTGCCTGGCAGATCCGAAAAGAAGCCGCCTCAGAAAATATCCTTAAGGTAAAAACCACAGGGGGAAGCTGGGTCTCCAATCCCGAAGGTATAGCCAACCAATTTAAAAAGTTTTATAAACGTTTGTACTCCCAGGAACCGCTAGAGGATTTCAGCTGCCATCTGGATTGTTTCTTTGGGGAAACCAGGCTACAGAGGCTGTCACAGGAGAAGAGGGATTTCCTGGATTCCCCACTTGGGGATGAGGAGGTTCTGGCAAGCCTACAGGCACTGAGGGCGAATAAGGCCCCCGGCCCAGATGGCATGCCAGCAGAGCTTTATAAAACATTCAGGGAATTGCTGGGCCCTCTGCTGGATGGGGTGTACAGAGAGGTTCAGCAGAATGGTATAACTCCACCGAGCTGGCAATATGCGCAGATCACAGTAATACATAAGGAGGGTAAAGATCCGGGGGAGTGTGGGTCATATAGACCCATCTCCTTGTTAAATGTCGATCAGAAGGCCTACACCTTGATTCTGGCCAAGCGGTTACAAAAAGTGGTGGGGCACCTGGTACATCCACACCAAACAGGGTTCATTAATGGGAAACTCCTGCATGACAACATCCGGCGTCTACTGAACCTGGTTACCCATCAACAATCTGCCAATGAATGCACCCTGGCCATTTTTATGGACGCAGAGAAGGCCTTTGACAGGGTCAACTGGGGTTTTCTCCATCATACCCTGTTGGAGATGGGATTCGACTCAAAGTTCAGAGGGAGTGTGAGAGCCCTTTATACTGCCCCACAGGCCATGGTCCAGGTAAACGGATTCACGACAGAGAGGTTTCACCTTACAAGGGAGACAAGGCAGAGATGCCCCCTGTCACCACTATTATTTGCCCTGTGTATAGAACCACTGGCAGTAAGAATTAGAACAGCGCACAACATTAGGGGTATTAGAGTAGAGGCTAGAGAGCATAAGATCTCTCTATGCTGATGATTCCTATTTTTATATCACCTCACCTGAAACGTCTCTCCTGGCATTAAAACGGGAACTAGAGGATTATGGACAGGTATCGGGGTATAAAATTAACTATGATAAATCAGAGGCCCTGCGGCTTGGGGGGGGATGGTCCCCAGGAAGGTGATGGAGGATTTCCCCTATAGGTGGGCCAGGGCTAATGTTGTGAGATATTTAGAGATTAAGATCACCCCATGCCTGTCCGACTTGTTTGAATTGAACTATGGGCGGCTTTAGAGAGAGAGGCCTCTGCTGATGTTACAAGATGGAGGCTCCTCCTGCTCTCCTTTGGGGGGTGGGGGAAGTGGAGATAATAAAAATGAATGTTCTACCCTTGCTTATGTTTCTGTTCCAGGCACTCCCAACTGGGATCCCAAGGAGATACTGGAATTGGATCTTAGGGTACTTATCTAGTTTTTTTGGCAAGGTAGTCAGCAAAGAATTCGAATGGAACTTCTCTCCCAACCCAGGGAGAGGGGAGGCCTTGCTTACCCTGATTTTAAAAGGTACTACTTAGCAGCCCAGATAGCCCCTGTCATCTCATGGTTAAAGCTAGAAGGGGAAGAGGGTTGGCAGGGCATAGAAAGATTTCATTCCAACCAACTCTCTCTGATCTCCCTGCCCCATGCACAGATTACCAATACTGTCTGGCAGACAATTAAAAGTCTCTGGACCAGACACACACTCAGGGTCCTCATCAGAGCCAGAAAAGTCACTCAAACACCTGAGGGTATAGGCCCATTAACTTCTATTTTGGGAGATCTGAATTTCCTTCCAGCACAGATAGATCTGGTTCTCTCTCCTGGGTTGGTCTCCAGGCTTCCTTACTCCTGGGAAAATGTGATGAGACGTCGAGAACTAGGCCACCCCCATCAAACAAGAATCACAACAGATGCAAGCCTCAGGGGGTTGGGGGCTCACCTAGAACAGATTTAAACCCAAGGCAAGTGGTCCCTGACGGAATCCAGGTACAGCATAAATGTCCTAGAGATGAGGGCAGTTCGTCTAGCTCTGATGCACTTCCATCAGCAAGTGCACAACAGGGATGTGTTGATTCTAACAATCAAACAACAATGACCTACATCAACCATCAGGGCGGCACAAGAAGCTCAAAAATGCTTTGGGAATCTCTTCTCCTCTCTCAATGGGCAGAGAAGCACCTGGCAAGCATAAGAGCATTGTACATACCAGGACAGGAAAATGTCACAGCAGACTGGTTAAGCCGCAAGGACGTTCTCCCAGGAGAATGAGAGCTGAAGCACGCTGCCTTCCAGCTCCTCATACAGAGGTGGGGCAGTCCACAAGTGGATCTGTTTGCACGCAGACAAAACACCAAGACTCAGCAGTTCTGCTCCCTGGCCAGAGACGATCTAGCATTACTGCAGGACGCCTTCTCCCTAAACTTGGGTCGCCTCGGCCTCCTGCACGCTTTTCCTCTGATCCCACTGCTATCCAGGGTCCTACACAAGGTGGCCCGAGACAGGGCGGAGATGATCCTAGTCTGTGTCCCAGGTGGCCACGCTGCCCCTGGTTCCCACTACTCATTCAGCTGTCAAAGGCACAACCTTTCGTTTTCCAATCCAGCTCACCTCAGACCTTCTTCATCAGGGTCTGGTCTTGAACCACAATTTGAGCAATCTAGCCCTCTCGGCCTGGAGATTGAGCGGGACACTTTCAAAGAGTTAGGATACACTTTCAAAAACTCTTAAAAACCTCCTGACATGAGGGTGAGATCCCAGTGTATCCCCTGAATCGGAGAACAAAAGTGCCCCCCAGTGCAGAAACTTGAACTTGTAAGGTGGCTGGCTGCAACCTCTTGTCGAATCCCTCATGGAGAAATTGTAAAAGCACCGGGAGGGATATTGGATGATCCTGTATAGCTTTGGAATGGAGCCAGAATAAGAATCTCCTCCAAATCCTATAATACAGCTTAGAGGATGAGGGGTGTCAAGAGCTGACCATCATTTCAATAACAGGAGCAGTGTATCCTAACTCTTTGAAAGTTTCCCGCTCAATCTCCAAGCCAAGAGGGATAGATTGCTCAAATTTTGGTTCAAGACCAGACCCTGATGAAGAAGGTCTGAGGTGAGCTGGAAAACGAAAGGTTGTGCCTTTGACAGCTGAATGAGTAGTGGGAACCAGAGGCGGCGTGGCCACCTGGGACACAGACTAGGATCATCTCCGCCCTGTCTCGGGCCACCTTGTGTATGACCCTGGATAGCAGTGGGATCAGAGGAAAAGTGTACAGGAGGCCGAGGTGACCCCAGTTTAGGAGAAGGCGTCCTGAGCTAATGCTAGATCGTCTCTGGCCAGGGAGCAGAACTGCTGAGTCTTGGTGTTTTGTCTGCATGCAAACAGATCCACTTGTGGACTGCCCCACCTCTGTATGAGAAGCTGGAAGGCAGCGTCCTTCAGCTCCTGTTCTCCTGGGAGAACGTCCTTGGGGCTTAACCAGTCTGCTGTGACATTTTCCTGTCCTGGTATGTAAATACAGGTTACTCACCTGTAATAGGAGTTCTAGGAATGGTATATGTTGCTCATCCACACTGTCTGGCAGGTTCCTTGCCGCTTTAAATATTGCTGGTAGGTCTTCAAGCTGGCTCCTCCCACCCACCCGGGTGGTAAAACTCTCGGCTCCGCCCCATGACGCCAGATCTAGCCCGCTGGAAGCCAGGTTGTGCGTCGGGCCGGGAGAGGTCGAGAATAGGGATGAACAACATATACCATTCCTAGAACTCCTGTTACAGGTGAGTAACCTGTATTTCTAGGGACATGGATATGTTGTTCATCCACACTGTCTGGCAGACTCCTAGCAGTTCTCCGGGAGGAGGGAGGCAAAGTGCACACTTAGGGAATAAAGACTGGAGAACTGAGGCCGCAAAACCAGCATCCCGGCGTGACTCAAGGTCGATGTGGTAATAGGTGATGAAGGTATGTGCTGACTTCCAGGTAGCAGCCCTGCAGATTTCCTGGATAGGGACGTCCCTGGAAGCAGCTACCGATGCAGCGGTATGGCGGGTAGAATGAGCTCTTATCCCTAGGGGAGGCTCCATGCCCGCCAACCTATAGCAGAGATCTATGCAGGAGGTGACCCACCTGCCTATCGTCCGCTTGGCTGCAGGTCTGCCAGGTGCGACTTCAGCGTAGGTGACAAACAGCTGGTGAACCTCTCCCCGAACTTCAGCCGTCCACTCCTTATAATAAGCGAGCGCTCTTCTAGGGTCCAAAGTATGGAGCCTATATTTTGCCTCCGAGGTGTGACTGGGGTAGAACACCGGCAGAGTCAACACCTGGTTAAGGTGAAACTCCGACATCACCTTCGGAAGGAATTTCGGGTAGGGGCGCAGGACAACCTTGTCCCTGTGGAAGACCAGATAAGGAGACTCGATGGAAAGTGCCTGGAGCTCTCCCATCCTTCTGGCTGACGTGACAGACACCAAGAAGGCGGTCTTCCACGACAGGTGAGAGATGTCACACCTGTGCATCGGTTCGAATGGCTTGCCCATGAGCTTAGCCAATACCAGCAGTAAATCCCACAGAGGTGGAGATTCTCACATCAGAGGGGATATGTGATCAAGGCCTTTGGAAAAGCGCCCAACCACCTTCTCCTGCGCCACCGACTGCTTCCTGGCCTGCACCCAGTAAGCAGAGATGGCTGCCAGGTGCACCTTAAGGGTCGTCGACCGAAGCCCTTGCTGAGAAAGGGACCACAGGTAGTCCAGAATGCTTGCCAAGGAACAGGAGGAAGGGTCCAGGCCCTTGCCCTGACACCAAATGGAGAATCTCTTCCATTTGAAGGCGTAGCATTTTCTGGTCGACTCCTTATGGGACGCCTCAACGACGTTGAGGACCTCGTTGGAAAGACCCAAGGCATGGAACTCTAGCCGCTTAGGAACCAGGACGTCAGGTGCAGGGATCGAAGGTCTGGATGGAATACCTTCCCCTGACTGACTGAGACCAGGTCCGGGCGGGCTGGAAGCCGTCTTGGGAGCCTGGAGCTGAGACTGAGGAGATCTGGATACCAGAACTGGCAGGGCCAGTCTGGGGCTACCAGAATCACCTGCGCCTTGTCCCTCCTCACCTTGAGAAGCACCTTGTGGATCAAGGGAAATGGGGGAAAGGCGTAGAAGAGGCCTCGAGAAGGCATCCCCTGCAGCGAGCCCTGCTGAGGGGGGCGGGCATGAAACAGTTTCAGCTTTGCATTCTCCCTGGAGGCAAACAGGTCCGCCTGAGGTGTGCCCCAGTGGGAGAAGATATCTTGTACTACCTCTTTCAGGAGAGACCACTCGTGAGACGCAGCCCCTATCTGGCTTAGGGCATTGGCCAGGGTGTTGGAGGCTCCTGCCACATGAATTGCAAGGAGATCTGCCTCCAGGCTGTGCATGATTGACCAAATGTGGCGAGCTTCCCTGCACAGAGGCATGGAGCGCGTCCCGCCCTGGCGGTTCAGGTAGTACATGGTCGTGGTATTGTCCGTCTGGACCTGAACCACTTGACCCCGTAGAAACGGAGCGAAGCCGTGAGGGCTAGATGAACCGCTCGAAGCTCCAGCAGGTTGATGTGGCATCGGGACTCCTGAGGGGACCAGAGGCCGTGCACTCTGTGCTCCCCCAGATGGGCACCCCAACCCATCAGAGAGGCATCGGTCAATAGAGAGACCATCGGCTTGGGGCGGACAAACGGGATGCCCTCCTGCAGATGTGCTGGAACAGTCCACCACTGGAGAGCATTCCACATCCCCTGGGTCACTGTCACTAGCTGATCCAGTGGATCGAAGTGGTGTGACCACTGACTGGCCAGTCCCCATTGAAGGGAACGCATGTACCAGCGGGCCCAACGGACCACGCTGGTGCAGGCCACCATGAGGCCCAGAAGGCACAGGAAGCCCCGGGCAGGGCGCGATTGCCCAACCTGAAATGACTGGGCAAAGGAGGAAAGAACCTCAGCCCTGTCCGCCAGGAGCCGTGCTCTGGCTCGAAGAGAGTCGAGCTCTGCTCCAATGAAATGTATCACCTGCTTTGGCATGAGATCCGACTTGGCCTCGTTGATGAGGAGGCCAATCTGAGAGCAAACCTGGAGGGCCAGATCTCTGACCACCCACCTCCGCTGCTGGAGGGGCTGCAATCAGCCAGTCATCCAGGTGGGGTACACCCGACCCTTCGGCGGCAAGAGGGATGCTGTCACCACTGCCATGCATTTGGTGAAGACCCTAGGAGCTAGGAGAGGCCGAAGGGCATGGCCCGGAACTTGTAAAGGGATCCCTCCGCTCTGAAGCGGAGGAATCTCTGATGGGACGGACAGATTGGGATGTGAAAGAATGCATCCTGAAGGTCCAGGGAACAGAACCACATGCCTCGTTCCAAGGATGGGATTATCTGAGCCAGAGTAACCATCCTGAAGGTCCGAGACCTTAGCAACCTGTTCAGGTCATGCAGGTCGAGAATGGGGCACCAACCCCCCCGTCTGTTTTGGGACCAGAAAATACCTGGACACAAACCCCGGGTCTGGAGGAGGATCCGCCACCTTCCTGATCACCTCTTTTTTGAGGAGCAGGGCAATATCGGCTCGGCGGGCCGACAGCGAGGCTGCGGACCCCTTGGCCCCCCGAGGGGCGACGGCTCAGAAAGGTGGGGCCTGCTCGAACTCCTGAGGCAGGCCCTTTCTTACCACCTCCAACACCCAGCGGTCCATGGTGATAGAGGACCAGGCGGAAAGGAAGTGGTGGAGCCGTCCCCCCACAGGGGGCACCCAGTGGGGAGTGACGAGGCTGGGAGCGACACCCCTCAACCCGTCACTGGGCAGGCTTGGAGGAGGGACCGGCCGAGGGACCTCCTGGGCCTTTACCTCCCTGCTTCCTACTAGAGGGAGCCATGGGCTTAGGTTTAGGATGCCACGCGTGAGCCTGCTGGCCCTGGTGCTGTTGGGCCGGACGTGCCACAGACACAGAAGGGCGAAAGGACTTGTGCTGCTGCTGTCGGCGGCCTTTGTCCTTCTGGGTGGAGGTGACAGAGTCCAGAGTGGCACTGGACTTCTCGATCCGCTGGAGGTGACCTTCCACTCCAGGGCCGAAGAGGTCAGTCCCCAAGAAGGGGACATCCGCCAACTTGTGCTGGGTATCCACCATGAAGGTGGATATCCTCAGCCATGCTCTGCGGCGCATGGCCACCACGGCCGCAACTGATCTGGCACAGGAGTCTCCTATGTCCAGAACTGTTTGGAGCTGCTGCTTCGCCACCACCCTACCCTGGTCCCGAACCTGCCGGACCGTGGTCTGCAGGTCAGCCGGGAGATGAGGGATCACCTCATCCAGGGAGCCCATGAGGACGTGGGAGAAGTGTGCCATCAGCACGGCCGAGCTGGCCTGGCGGAGGCCAAGGGAGGACGCAGCGTACACCTTGCGCTCCCGGCATAATCCAGCTTTTTGGACTCCTTGTCGGGGGCTTGTCCACGTCCCTAGCGCTCCCCGAACGCCGAAAATGCTGTCGGTGACCAACCCCTCGGCAGAGGGGTGTTCCGAAAACCTGGGCAAAGAGCCGGTAGGGACTGCATACTTCCTGGCCATCCTGGCCGAGGGTGCAGGACAGGAAGCAGGTCACTGCCAAAGCTCCAAGGCTGGGCCTACGATGGCCTCAGCCACCGGAAAGCCCACCGTGGGTGAATCCCCTCGGTCCAGTATTTCCATCAGGGGATACTTGGCCTGTTTGGATACGGGCTCGAGCTGCATCCCGGTGGACTCTGAGATGAGCCGAAGCAGACCCATGAAGGACGATGGACTTTTGTCCAGCGACTTATCCCCTGGAGGACTCCAAGTCAACCGGCCTGGAGAACAGGGATGAGTCGTCGTCGGACTCCCGCGAAGAGCTTCCTAGGGCCTGAGCCACCCTCCACCTGCCGAGGACGGTCGGGAGTGAGGGTGACCGACAACCTGTGGGGCAGGCCTTGACCCGACCGAGAGTCCTTGGTCGGCGCCCCCGATTTCGGTTGTGGAGGCGGAGGTTCCACCACAATCGGTGGGGCAGCAGGTTTCAGCTGAACAACCGGCTCAGGCTCTGGCACCTCGACTGCAGCGAGGGGTTGTTTTGGCCGCTCGGGTGAGAGACACTTGATGGCCGGGGACGGCATCGGCTTGCTCCCAGACAGAAGTAACTGCTGCCACATCAGGTCCTCGTAGCATCGAGGCAATTTGCGCCGAAGCCTCTCCTCTTCTGTGGAGGAAGAGGAGGACGAGCAGCGGCGCCGCTTACCTTGGTGCCGAGACCGCCGATGTCGGTGGGATCGGCTGGACTGAGAAGAGGTCCAGACTGGAGATCCTCGATGTTTCTGAGGACGGGCTGGAAGGAGCGGGGACACCCGCCTTCCTCGGCTCGGGCACCTTATCGCTGCTGCACCGAGGCACAGGCAGATCCTCGTCTCCACTGGGGGAACCGGCAAAGAAGGGTTGTCGGCTTCACCAGTCAACAGCTCATCCGACGGGTCGAGAAAAATCTCGACCGTGTTGATGGGTGTCTCAGCCAGCTGGCCTGACGGGGACGCCGTGAAGCCAGCGGCCTTAGCCGCAACCTCGACCAAAGTTGACAGTCTGCTGTCTGGGGAAGGGGACCTCTCCCGCTCCCACGAACGCCAACGATGGGACTTACCCTTAGAATCCTTCTTTTTGGACCGAGAGGAATGTCCCGATGGCCCCTCTCCCTTCATGGAAAGGGACTGGCAAAGCTCCTTAAACGAAGCTGAATACGAGGTACCCAAAGAGAGCAGGATAAATGCTGCAACCGAGGAGGAGGAAGAAGCGGCCTGGGCCGCCTCCTCCTCGAGGGCGATCATCTGCTTGAGATGCTCAGCTGAGCCAGCCGCCGCGGTAACCACCCAACGGGCCTCCTTCGACTTTACTGGTGGGTAGCGCTTCTCGGGGCACCCTAGCGTTAACTGGGCAGCGCGGTCCTCCAGGACGTTGGCCGAGAACGAACAGCATGACTCGCAGGCCTGCAGGTCGTGTTCTAGGCCGAGGCAGTAGACGCATGTGGAGTGCGGGTCCGTCCTGGACATCTTCTGCCCACAAGGGCACCGGCCGAAACTGGGAGTCGATTTGTCCATTGCAGCCGTGAGGGAAAAAGAAGACAGAAGTCTTGAAAATTTTAAAATGAGTTTCGGACGAACCGAAGAATTAGGATCCAGTCTATCGCACAGACCGTTAAGGAGGGAACCTGAGCTTCCAAGTGGTAAGGAAGATCTGGCATCAAGGGGCGGAGCCAAGAGTTTTACCATCCTGGTGGGTGGGAGGAGCCAGCTTGAAGACTTTCCGGCAAGATTTAAAGTGGCAAGGAACCTGCCAGACAGTGTGGATGAACAACATATCCATGTCCCTAGAAACCGCTCTTATGCTTGCCAGGTGCTTCTCTGCCCAGTGAAAGAGGAGAAAAGATTCCCAAAGCATTTTTGAGCTTCCTGTGCCACCCTGATGGTTGATGTAGGCCATTGCTGTTTGATTGTCTGTTAGAATCAACACATCCCCGTTGTGCTGATGGAAATGCATCAGAGCTAGACGAACTGCCCTCATTTCTAGGATGTTTATGCTGTACCTCGATTCCGTCAGGGACCACTTGCCTTGGGTTGACATCTGTTCTAGGTGAGCCCCCCAACCCTGAGGATTGCATCTGTTGTGATTCTTGTTTGATGGGGATGGCCTAGTTCTCGACCTCTCATCACATTTTTCCAGGAGTAAGGAAGCTCGGAGACCAGCCGTCAGAGAAAGAAAATTTATAGGTACCCAAATTTCTATGTTTCAGAGCATGGAACAATAAGGCCCTAGTCAGGTTCCGTAATTTATTACAGGGGGATGCTATGATGTCATTTGAGCAGGTACAACAAAAATATAATCTCAGTAAATCTAACTTTTATAGATATCATCAAGTGAGGTATTATTTAAACACTAACAGTTTATTTCCTAAAACTGCAAGAGACCTGACAGGGTTGGAGGAATTTATGTATTGGTTGGCAAAGCTAGCTGGTCAGAGGAAAATAATATCCATGGGTTATAGGGCACTACAAGGGGGAGAGTAATGACTACTTCTGGAGCCTGAGAGATAGATGGGAGAAGGACGTAGTGCACCAAATTTCTGATCACTGCTGGCAAGAGGCCTGCACAAAAGGATGGCGCACTACGGTGTCTCCAACATGGAGAGAGTTTCGTTGGAAATGCCTCTCCAGGTTTTTCTACACACCCTCGGTTATGATGTACTTCCAGGCTGGGAACACAGATCTGTGCTGGAGAGAGTGTGGTCAGGTGGGTACACATGCTCACATCTTCTGGATGTGTCCAGAGATAAAGAGGTTTTGGCAGGGGATATCTCAGACCCTCAGCTTGGTCTGGGAAGTGGCTGTTCCTTGCTCCTTTGACTCCCTTGTTCTGGCACTGGATCTTGGGGGCATTGGGGGTGGACAGCAGTCCTTATTTAGGCTGCTCTGCCTGGCTGCATTCAGGGAGATCACGTCCAGATGGCTCACTGCTGCCCCGCCGGATCTGGGTTTCTGGCATCGCAGGGTAGAGGAGCTTAAACAAATGGAAAGCCTGGCGGCTAAATTAAGATTGACAGAGGAGAAACATAGGGAGCAGTGGGGAATGTGGGAGAGAGGGGAAACAGAGGTGAGCTTGGAGACACCAGTTCCTGTTTGACCCTGGCTCTATACCTTTGAGCTCAGGGGGGTCCTGATGTTTCTAGGGGGTTGTTGCCAGAACTGAACAAGGGAAATCGAACTGACCATAATTGAGACCGTAGGCCCCTGTAGAGGACAAGGAAACAAGAAAAGGACTGACCCATTCCTCTTCCTTTCCCTGAACTGCCATGAGGTTAAGCATTCATAATTGCCAGGTGGGTCTCCCTATACAGTTAAAGGACTCCTGTCGAGTTTCTATTTAATAGGGGTTTCACCTCTAGAGTTTCAGGGTTTTAAATAATTGATTAGCAGTTTTTTTCTTGGGACGATACTAACTGTACAGAAAGTATTTATACAGATTTTCTAGAAGTGCTGTGTTTGTTAAACACAGTGAGGCAAGAACTATGCATTTTCACAAAGATTTAGCACTTTTATGAGAAAAAACGCTAATCAATTTTTAGAGTTAAATAAAACCCTGAGATTAGAGTTTACTTTCCTTTTAAACAAACAAAAAGAGGAACAATAATAGCTTTTCTGTGTAATAAGGTCTTTTGCTTAGTTTGTAACATCACTGTAGCACTACTTAAACTGCCTTGCAATAGGGACATGCAGTCTCATTTATTCTTTGAAAAGACAGGATACCTAAGAGTGATGTCTAGCTCATAGTCATCAGAGAATTAATAACTAGAAAATACAATGTCCAAGACTGATGTTTCACAAAATATGATCATTGTGTAAATAACTGATGGAAACTGATGCATTTCTTGTGATAAAATGTATATGAGCTGTACACCTGAATCTGGAAATAAACTTTGAGGTAAAAAACAAAACAAAAAAAAAAAGTGCTTAGACGTACTGTAACTATGAGATTGAGACCCCTGATAGGAAATATCCTACCGAGATCTACCACGCTAACCTCCTGAAGAAAAGGGTTGGAAAAAAAACAAAGACTGCTTTGCTAGTTTTACCAGAAACTAATAAAGACATTGAAATAACTTATGACAGACTGGAACAAACTGTAACTGCTGATGCTGTAAAGATGAATGTTTCCTTACTTGCTGAACAAATTGCAGAAATTCGTAACTTGCTGAAGACATTTAACAGTATTTTTTACCACAGTGCCATGCCAAGCAAAAGGGGTCGAGCATGCAATACTGATAGGGAATGCTCGCCCTATCAGACAAAAGACAAATAGATTACCAGAGTGGTTAAGAGCAGACATGGTTAAGGAAATACAAAAAAAAAATGACAGAATTGGGTATCATAGAAGAGTCGAGAAGTGCTTGGTCATCACCAATGGCAACTGTAAATAAAAAAAGGGGGTGTAAGAATCTGCCTTGATTTCAGGAAACTTAATCAAGTGTCAGAATTTGACAGTTATCCTATGCCCAGGATAGATGATTTGGTGGACGGATTGGGAAGTGCCAAGTATATCAGTATCCTCAATCTCACCAAGGGTTATATTCTGTTATATCACAGAGGCAGCGCTCTCAAGTAAAGGAGGGTGTTGAAAAAATGAAAGTTGCATCATCGAGGGTTACTGGCAGATCCCCTAGTTAAAAAATCCAGAAACAAAACTGCATTTGCCACTCCTATAGGATTCTATCAGTTCACCACCATGCCGTTTGGTTTACATGGCACTCCCGCTACATTCCAGCGGTACATGGATGTAATTTTATCCCCTTGCACTGGTTATTGTGCTGCGTACCTTGATGATGTTGTGGTGTACAGTCCAGACCGGAAAAGTCACCTGGAACACCTACAAGCAGTTATCCAATCAATCAAAAAGGCAGGTCTGACAATTAATCCTACCAAGTGTGCATCCAGTAAGAATGCCAGAATCGCAGGAACTTTAGCTCTTTATGCCCATGGACCTTCTTAGGTGCCAGGTTATAAATATGTGCCCAACTCTGTACTAAACAGTAGCAGTCGAGTCCGTCCTAGCCTTATACTATTTGCTACCTTTTTTGAGTATCCTAAGGATCTGAACTTCCGTTTTTTCAGCCACTAGGCCCAGAGATTGAGTTTTTGTAGATCCTGATGCCACAAACGGCCTTGCAAACGCAGGTCTGGTCTGCCTGGAGTCAAAGGCAGGATTCCATTGACATCTATATCAGATCTGCAAATCAGGGGCTCCTTGGCTAATATGGTGCTATCAGAATCAGGCTGGACTTGTGCTGGCTTAGCTACTGAACTATTCTGGGTAACAGTACCAGAAGAGGGAATGAACAGAACTTTTCCCCATACCACCTGAATGAGAAGACATTCACCTTCCACAATGCTGGGTCCCATGTCCAAACGCAAAAAATTTCTGTCATTTTTTTTCCCTTTGTTGCAAGCAGATGGACTGTTGGACACTCCATGTTTTGTTTTGTAAATCCATGCAAATACCTTTGAGTGCAAATGCCATTCAGGTGGGGAAAAAGATTTCACTGCTCTGCCAGTTTGCCTTTATACTGTTCACCCCTGGGAGGAGGAATGTCTCCAGGTAGAGGGTGGTGGATACTGCCCAGATTAGCAAAGGCTCACTCTCCCTCGCAATTGCCAGGCTCCAGGTCTAGCCTAAATAATGCCCCCAGATGGATGATGTTTTGACTTTGTGTCACAAAACTCTTTTCCCAGTTCATTACCATGCCATGATTTGTGAGCTCTGACATCAACCTCTGAATGTCCTCTGCCTGCATTAAAGATGAGGCCCTTAATAACCAGTTGTCCAGATAGGGGTAAACCTTAAGCCCGTCTTTGTTGAGCCTAGCTTCTAGCACCATCATCAACTTTGTGAAGGCATAAGGGTCTGGAGATTGCCCAAATGGGAGAGCTTGGTATCGAAAGAGGTGGCCCCCACTGCGGGTTAAAGAAAATTCTAATAGGTGGGGTAATGGGAATGTGCAGGCACATCTTGAGATGCACTGAACACAGAAAATCTCCTAGCTGAACTGCCTTAATGACTGTCCTCAATGTTTCCATCCAGAACCTCATTTTGCACATGAACGTGTGGAGATATTTCAGGCTTAGAACTGGGTGAAACCCCCATCTCTTTTGGAATAATAATAATAAAAATAATATTATATATATAGTACTAAAATCAATCTTTGTTTAAAAGGCACCTTTCCAATGATCAAGGCGCCTGTACAAAATTATAATCACCAAACACTGACATACTAAAACCATTTAAAATATTTAAGATTTCAAATAATTAAATTTATAAGCAGATGATGGTCCCCACTTCTGAAAATGCTAGGCTAAACAGGTGTGTGTGTGTGTGTGTGTGTGTGTGTGTGTGTGTGTATATATATATATATATATATATATATAATAAAATAATATGGAGTAACATACTCTTGTCTCTTCCTTGCTGGGGCACCCATGAAATGGCCCTCATGTCCAACAGTTTCTGTACACACTGCAGAACTGCCTCCCTCTTGATGGGAAGCCTCAACAGCAGAAAGGCCCTGAACTGGTTCTTTGGTGGATGAAGGCAGGACTCTATGAAATGTCATTTGGTTACTATCTTACTGACCCACCTTTCTGTGCTGGATACAGCCCACTCTGATGCAAAGTGTGATAGATGACTGCCCAGAAGACAGCTCCTAGAGTGGACTGATACACATGCAAGACACCCCCTCTTTAGGTACAACATGGTGGGGGGGATATCGTTAAATTATACAGTAATATATACCCCAAATGCATGCAGCCCAGGAAGGACAAAGGGGACCCAACAAAAGGAAGGACAAACATTTACCCTTTTACCAAAATGACACTAATATTGAAAAGAGTCCCCCAAAGCACGCACAATATTAAACAATCAAGGAAATTCCCCAGCCCAGGAGAATTCTACAACAAAAATCTCTCCCCAAAAGAACTGAAAAATGACTTAATATAAAAGAAAATTGTCCATTCTTATAAACATCCAGTCCTCAGAAAATCTTCCAGTACATGGGCAGCTTGATTAAACTTGTCAACAAGGAGAGAGTTAGTAGCTCGACACAGCATGGGTAGGCAGACCCCTTCAAATACTTTACTGCAATCAGTAAAGGAACCCGCCATAATCACCACTCCAAATATTGTAAGGGAAAGCAGTAAAATATATATAAGAACAACAGGAATGATCAGTTCAATAGGGCCTACCTCTCAATGTCCTTAACATGAAAGAAACAGTACTTGCATAAACTCAGTCGTCATCAGATGAATGTCCTGCTTCCTCCCCTTTGGTCATCTCCTGGTCAGTACGATTCACAAGTTTTTCAGCCTCCTTTGGATCATTAAATATATACTGATGACCATTCCATATCATCTGAAGTTTAGCAGGCAGCAATAACTAATGCTGCACTTTAAGCTGGTGCAGTCGACCCCTTATCCCATCAAAGGCCTTCCTTCTCTGTCTGGTACTATAAGAAAGAGCTGGAAAAAGCGTGAGGTTGTTATCTCTGTATTTCAGGGTTCTGAGTCTCCTAGCAATTCCCAGCATTCAATCCCGGTCCACAGCACCAGTAAAAATAATCATAAGTGTCCAAGGAAGGCAACATCCATGTCCGCAAGGCGAGGGGTAACCCGATATGACTTTTTGACTGACAATGGAGGATCAACATACATAAGCCCCAAAAAAGAAGGTAAGAATGTTCGAATAAAGGCCAGGCAATCATCTCCTTCAGTTTCCTCAGCCAACCCCATCAAACAATTATTTCTTTCTCTGGCTTGGTTTTCAACCGTTTCCAAGCACTGCCGCAGTAGAACGTTCTCCTTAATAAGTTTTGCCGCAGAATTGACAGACTTGAGCACTGAAGCCTCTGAATGTTGGACCGTAGTCTCACGATGGTCCATCCCAGTTTCAAGTGCAGACTCACTCTGCGTGATAGTATCAAATTTTTTGTCAAAATCCTGAACAGTCTTTACCAGTTGGCTCAAAGGGGTAAGGATGGAGCTAAGACAGACTTCCTCTGATGGCAATCCACTACAGCCCGAGGTTCCACCGCCCAGTGCAGGCTGCTCCTCCTGTTGTGCCTTCTTAGGTGCAAAAAAATATGCCGAAGGGTTGGAGGCTCCTCTAGTTCTACGATATTGGAAGTTTTCAAGGCACTGATCACTTGTAAGTATTTTAATAAAGGAAACGGGGGGTTTTTTATTAAGATTTAGGAAGGTTCTCCAAGGAGCTCGGGAAACCTGCTGCTTTCTCATCAGCCTGCTCAGCAGCGCCCCCGACATCCTCCAATGTTAACAGTCAGCAATCTCGTCTTTTCTCTCCACTGAAACCATGGGAAAAAAACACTTCTGCTTTTTCCAAATCTTTCCTCATGAAAGGACTGCCCATGCCCAAAGTGCTTTTTCTCAAAGTCTCCTCTGCCATTAAGAAAACCTACAGCCAGATGATTCTTGTGCACCTTTTCTCTACCTCCCAAATCCTTAATGCTCTTGCCAGTGCCTCTCCAAATAGATTAAAACAAAAAAAAAAAGAAGCTGAATGAGCTGGGCTTTTGATGTCTGAGTGATACCCCTTCTCCCGGCAATAACACTCATGGCTGTTGACCTAATGAACAGGGAGACAGCATCCAGGGCTGCATCTGCCAGAAATGAGATGGCTCTATTCAAGATTTTTCTGAGTGTGCCTCACCTTTTCCTCTTTTTTTTCTTTTTCTTTTTTTTATCTAGGGCTGAAAACAGAGACTGAGTCCACACTTTCACGGCCCTGGCCATAGATGCTATGTAGACCACCCCAAACATAAACATGGCAGCCACTTTCGTGGACCTTGAGGAGCAGAGCATTGATCCTCTTGTCAATCAGGTCTTTAGGGCAGGTACTGCTCTGTACTGGCAGAGCTGAGTTATCAGTCGGTGAAGTCAAGCCTGGGACTGCATGCAGCAATGTAAAAAAGCATTCAAATCACCCTGTACAAATATGTGGCAACAGAGTGAGGCATGCACATAAATACTACAGTGTCAGTGGCTCAGCAGGTTGCACACGCAACTTTTTTTTTTTGTATTTTATTTTTATTACTTTCATATATTTTGATATACATGACAATTCCATACATAGGACAATCCATATTTGATATGAAAAAAAAAAAAAACACAGTAAGAGGAACAATTCTCTACTTAATCCTAGGATCCTAGTGACTTGGGTATCATGGTTACGTACGATCTATCATCTAAAATGCATTGTAATTCAGTTATTAAAAAATCAAGTGGTATTTTACATTGCTTAAATAAACATATTACATCTAGAAGTAGGGATGTTCTTCTGCCCCTTTATACATCATTGGTGATGCCGCACCTGGATTACTGTGCGCACTTCTGGTCACCCAGTGGAAGAACCGAGATAGTGGCACTTGAGAGAGTCCAGAGAAGAGCCACTCAATATATACAGGAGGTTAAAGGTCAAGATTATCAAAAGAGGCTAAACATTCTGGGTTTATATTCCTTGGAATATAGGCGTTTAAGGGGGGATATGTGTTTGATCTATAAATCAACCATTGATCCAGAATTATGGGAACTACTGGGCTTGAGATACAGGGAATTGTCATATAATACCAGATCACATCCTTTACAACTATATGTGGACTGTCCAAAAACCAAAAAAAGAAAATCCTGGCTCACATTGAGAGTTACTAATATTTGGAATCAATTGCCATTAGAGGTGGTAGCTAGTGATACTGTGAATACATTTAAAAACAGACTAGATAGCTTCTTACTTAAACATAATATCCAGGGCTATTAATAAAATGGCGAGCAAAAGGACTAACGTCTATATAGCTCTGTACTTACCTATGAGACCTACAAATGTATCCCATATATTAAGATATCACACGTGGAGGGATTACTAAATTTGTATCCATTATAACCAAACGCTATTAATAGCTGTATTTACGAGTCCATGAGCAATATGACTAATTGCGAAATTCTAAAATCCCAGTGCATAAGTCCCAAAATTGTATATCCCTACCCAGGGTTAATGGCTTTATACTATTAAACTAAAGAAATAAAAATTCTTAATAAGCAGTGGCAGCATAAACGACTGTTACCTACTGTAGAACTCGCTACTTTTAAACTAAATTGAGAAATGAACATTGCAAACATTTCACTTCTGAATAAGAAGTATAACAAGGAAACTCTGAAACAAACATTTCTTTAACTCGAGATAATATCAGGAGAAGAGCCTGGGCTCAAATAGTCAAATAAAACAAAGGCACTTAGCCTTCAGGGCCACCCCAACACTTAGAAATAATCAGGCCTTGAAGTCAGTTTATGAGGAAAGTTATAGAGAAAAAGAAAGTTTTTTTATATAGTACTTTAACAGTTTCATCCTTCCTCATGTTCCTCTGATTCACTATCAGTAGCCCCATGGACCTGGCGCTGACTCTGGCGTGTGGAAATAAAGCGAGAGGCCCACTTGCCTGCCTCCGTGGGATCTGAGAAAACCCAAACCTTTCCCCTTGTACAATCCTCAAGTGAGCTGGATATATCATCACATAGATAATGGATGCCTCTCTCAACTGCCTCTGCACCCCATCAAACTTTTTGTGGTGCATCCCGGTTCCGTAACTGATATCTGGGAAAATGTAGATGGATCTCTCATCCTGAGAGAGCGACCCTGCTTGTCTGGCCAGTCTCAGTATCTTGTCCCTTGTTCCGACGCCATCAGTTACAAAAAGTAGTGTGCAGGGAGTGTCCATGTTGTCCCTGTAGCCTCTCGGGGTAATGCGGTATGCCTTCTGCAGACCAAATGGGATAGAAGGACCCTCCAGAACAAGCTTATCCTCCAGCCACTCTTGTAAGAACATCAAGGGATGATCGCCTTCGATGCCTTCAGGTAGCCCAAGAATTTGTACGTGCAAGGAGTGGGCTTGATTCTCTAGTGTTTCAAGCTGAGTTCTTAAATACATGTTCTCTGGGGTGGGGGGGCTGGGCGCTGTGGAGCCTGAGCTGTGAGGCAGCAAATTTCTGCAGCTCCTTACCCTTAATTTTAAAACTACTTACAATCAATCTTTGTACCTTAAAACTTAACCAAATCTATACACCATTTGAAAGAGGAGATCTTGAGGATTAATATGGGCAACCCACGTAAAGATAAGAGGGGCGGATCAGGTGGAAAATCAACGGGAACATCTCTCTCCACCAGGGCTGGAGTGGATGCGCAGGCCGCTTCTACAAAGGAGTCGGACGAGACCATGACTTCGTTGGGCCTCAAGATGCAGAGACTTATTTCAGTAGTATTGGACATTAATACCAAACTGAACTCTTTTACCACTAGAGTTACCACAGTGGAGACGAAGGCTGAAACTGTGCAAATGGAGTTTTCTGATATAAAACGACAGTCTGAATCCTCGTCTGTGACCATGGCTTCAATTATTAAGGAAAACACTCACCTGTGTGCAAGACTGTAGTCCTTGGAGAACCAGACTCGCTCCTCTCACTTTTGTATCTTGGGACTGCCCAAGGGTATAGAGGAAGATCATCCCTTTATGTTTCTTCAGGACTGGCTGGGGGAAAAATGGTTGTCAGAGGGCCAGCAGTCACACTCGGGCTTATTGTAAGGATTTAGAAACTCCCCGGATGCTCCTGTTAGTCACAGACAGGGTCGGCACCAGGGATAAAATTCTGAGGCTAGCAAGACAAGCAGGCACACTCTTGCAAGACAACCGGACAATATATTTATTTCCTAACATCAGTTATGCTACAAGAGTGCACCGCAAACGATTCGATGGAACCAGAAAAGTGCTTAAGGCAGCCGCGATTCTGCATGCCATCATTTTCCTGGCCAGACTGCGGATATTCCATTAGGGGAACGTTCCCCGACTCCGCTGAGACGAGGAAATGGGCGACCCGTTTTATTCCTCACCCTCGGACTGGGAACAAGGATTGAGATGAAGATGCCAGTGACCTGGATGATGGTCGACCTGAGGACTCAAAAATAAAATATTTTAGTATCTGTAACTAAAAATACAATGTGAATTGCTCTTATAACTTCATAGGCTTATGGTGTTATATATTTTTTGGTATTAAGAATATAGAGAGGGAAGGGGGTTTAAAGAAAAAATTGTTGTGGGTTAATGTTTAACTATAGTTATCCTTTCCCTCTTGAAGCATTTTTCCTCCAAGGAATTGATTGCAAGTTCTTCCTTTAGATAGATTATTTGCTGCCTGGATTTATTGTTGTGACAAGCTTTAGATATAAAGTATGATGACACTAGCCCCATGATGGGGTGTCCAACTTCGGACAATAGCATTTTAGACTTTTAGATTAAAGAAATAGTCATATTGCTCTTGGACTTTATTTTACAGCCAATAATGTTCATCACACTTTAGTTGTTGAACTTACAATTTACCTCCCGATGTGTTATCAAAATATGTGAGATGATATCTGTGTTTCCTGTGATTAAGGATATATATATATATATATATACACACACACACACACACATATACACTTTTTCCTTTTTCAATTTTTTTCTTCCCCTTCCTGGGGTCACAGTGTACACATGCGTATGCAGGCGTGGCAGTGCCCATGCACGTCAGGATACGGTGACCCATCAGTAGTGTTTGATGTTCCTTTTCCCAATAAGATTAAAATCAGCTCTTGATTTCGTCTCTAGATATAAATTTTAAAGTTCACAGTAACGAGCTCCAGAGAAGTGCTGCCACTCAGCTTGGGCTCCACAGCACCTCCCCCCCCCCACACACTCACCTCTGAGGCTGGAAAACTGGAAGGTTGTGGGTTCTAGCCCCACACCAGGAACTTAGGGTAACACTCAACATTGACAGTGTAGTGCAGCAAAGGGAGAATGATGTACTCCTGAGGTACCCTCTTTCAAATGAGACAGTAAACCAAAGTCCCATCTGCCTGTTCTGGTGGGTTTTCAGGTGGATGTTAAAAATCCCATGGCACTGCTCAAAAAAAGAGTAGGGGAAGTTTTTTATCGCAGTGAATCACACAATACTAGGGACCGTATATTGAAAACCTATAACAAAAAATCTCACAAAATCTATGTACCTGCATACAAAAAAATAACTATATTTATCAGTATTATGATTTTTAACACTTATAATATCTATGATATCCTTAACCCTACACACATCTTATTTAAATAACTATCCTCTTCCTAATTTTTTTTATATATTGTCTGCCTGTGTGTCTCCCCTTTTTTAGTATGTATTATTTGATACACGGCACACAGTGTTTTCATAATTTTTGCAATGTGTGCTCAGATTCTTTTCTTTTATCATTTTCATATAGTTTCTGTACTTGCCCTACAATAATCCTAACCAATTCCTGCTGTGATATGTATTGCTGCTGCAAAGTCCAATGACACCTGGACTGCCAGATATTATATTTTATAATACTATTTAGTAACCTCAGAGTAGGATAGGGGCATTTAACCCATGGGCCAGTGTAGATTCCCAGTACCAAAGCCTCATAAGTAAATTTTCTGAAGTTCAGATCTTGTACTGTTATATCCAAAGCATTCCAAAAAGTGGTGCTATATGGGCAGTCAGGAAATAAATCATCTGTATTTCAAATGTCATGTTACACAACTCTCTGGGGCAGTAGCGCTCTTCCACTTTTATACCTTGATGATTATTTTTCACCCCCAATTTCCCATGGCATGCCAACCACGTGGTGTCCCACAAATATTTTGAAATTTGTTTTTCTGTCAACAGTTTAATAGTGTGAGCAAAATTTTGAGAATTACCATTTGGAAAAACCAATTCCTATTTAAACTCAGTCAATAACATCTGCTCATATACCAAATGTCTTGACATAGATTTCAAATTTGCTATGGTAACCTTCCACATCTGAATCTTCTTCATAGTAGCCACTATATGTTGTGGTAACATTTCTGCATGAATTTTGAAATTCCAGTTATCTAAGGACCATTTTGGTAAAATGTGCGAGAGCCATTCCTGCCCCCACCTCCTCTGCATTATGCTTTTGTTTTGTAGTATTGACACAATATTGAAATACCAGAAAATGGTATGGAAAACAGTATAGGATAAATCATATCTAACCCCCTTGTGCAAGTGGCCTATAAGTTGTCATTCTATTAATGGGGTTCAAACGACTTCCCCATATGATGAGGAAGAAAGTACTATAGATTTTAGTCTCTAAATCAGAAGAGGGGGAACTGATCCTACAAAAAGTAATAGTGGAACTATGACTGTCTTAATCAGGTACACTCTTTTAAGCTTAGAGATCTGTAGCTTCTGCCTTGCAAGTGCTCGTTTGTCACACATAGCTAGTCTGGTTTCCCAATTAACTCTGTCTGGTTCTTTGGGCCCAAATGTTACCCCCAGAATGTGAGCCTCTGGAACAACTGTGACCTCCCCCACTTTGGTCAGACCAGGGACTGCCTTGTTCCCTATGGACAATGCCTTACTTTTGTGTAAATTTATTCTGACTCCAGTCACTTTGGAATATTCTGACGTGACTTCAAATGTCTTCCTGCAATCTGCTTCAGAATCCAAAAATATGCATAACTCATCAGCATATGCCATGATTTCTAATGTCTGCATATCACGTGGTAGGATAATGCCCTGTATTTGGTCATCTTTTAAGATTTTTCCCACTAAAATGTCTATATTGAAGGTATACAGCAGGGGGCTCAACGGTCACCCCTGCCGTACACCTCTTCTAATCTTAATTTTCCTGCCTAGTATCCCATTTATAAGTGAGCAGAAGTGTGCCTGTGCATATAATAACTGCAGCCAAATTATAAACTGGTCCAGAATGCCATAATGATGCAAAATTTGAAATAAAGTATTATGGGAGACTGCGTTGAATGCTTTCTCCTGATCGAAGGCTAAAACATACCCCTGCATTTTCCCCACGTGACCTCTTGAAAAAACTTCACGAAGACATATTAAATTATCCCTTAAATTCCTGTCAGTTATGACACATCTCTGGTATGGTGAGATCAGTTTTTGTGCCAAATGACTTAATCTCTGACCAAGTATATTGGAAAGAATTTTAAAGTCCAGATTCAGTAGTGAAACAGGTCTCCAGTTGGTCAGTTCTAATCTATCACCTTTTTTATGACGAAGAATTAGAAATGCCTGGCTAATTTGTTCTTTCATGTCTAAATTACATAATATATCATTAAATACTTCCATCAAGATGGGTCCTAGTATATCGTGGCATGCTTTATAAAAATTTGAACTAAGACCATCCAGGCCCGGGGCAGTATTAAGCCTAAGCTTTGAGATGCCCATTTTTACTTATATCAGACTTATGAGTGCCATCATAACTGCAACTTCTTCCATCATTAAAGGGTCTATGTTTATATTAGATAAAAAGTTCTGCACTTTAGAAACTGTATGTACAAGAGTGCCAAAGGAAGAAGTCAGGTGCTCTGTAATAACCTCCAAAATGTTGCCAAAGTCAGTATGCACGTCACCTGCAAGATCCCTAATGGCCTCCCAGTCTTTATTTTGTACCCCATACTGACAGTCCTTAAATATATCAAGTGAACTTTTTGATCCTTGAGTTCCTGCTGATTGTTCCATTCTAAGGGATCTGGTTCGATCATAGAGGTACCCTTTCATCTCTTGTTTTATTTGCTGTATTTCCATTGCATAATCCATATTTTCTGTATTCTGCAATGATATTAATCTAAACAATTGTTTTCGTTCTTTTTAGGAACTGAAAATATGCTGTTCTTCCATTCTGTATACCCCATTTTTATGTTGCTTGCATGCATGTGCAAGAAACATAGTGCCATCATCTGAGTTTTTGGAAGTGTGGCACCCGTCTTCCAATTCAGTCAGTGTGTTTGCAGGCATGGCCGCAGTTCTCCAATGACTGCTGCAGCTGTCTATGACAGCAGTTGAAAAATGCAGTGCTGTACAGTTGAAAGGGAGAGCTACGCTTCAGTGAGCAGAGAGCCTCCACATGCACGCAAGACATGGCATGCTGATGCGCTTCCACACACACACTGTATGGCCGACGGGGTGCCCAATCCCCTGTCAGCTCCATGCCTCCCCCAACAAAGTTGTCCAGGTGCCACGCCGGAGCCCACCCCAGCGTGGCAAAACTGTTATGGCCGACGGGGGTGCCCAATCCCCCGTCGGCTCCACGGCTGCATGCCCCCAAAGCTTTCTAAGTGCCACGCTGAGCCCCCCCACGTAGCAAAGCTTGTTATGGCCGACGGGTGCCCAATCCCCTGGCCAGCTCCAGCCCCCAACAGCCTTTCCAGCTGCCATGCTGGGAGCCCACCCCAACGTGGCAAATGTCCCGCGTCATCTTTTAAAAAAACAACAACCTGTAAACAAAAAAAGGTCCCTTGTAGTCTCAGTCTCCCTATCCACCACCCACACCCACCCACTGCACACCCTGCCTCCCCTCACCCTATACTTACCTCCGGAGTCTGGCGCGACGATTTTTGGTGGACCAAGAACACGTCTGCACTCTTCAAAGCTGACCGCGAACTGAGGAAATGCTGGTAAGCTGTACAATGGCATAGATATGGTTTTTCCAACTTTGGTGCATATCTCAAGCATTTTGGGGAATTTTGGGCCCAAATTTTCAACATGGGGTTTTTGGGACCCCTCCTCATGAATTCTTGCACTGTCATGGCGTTAATCAGGCTCGAAGGGTGATTTCGCGGTCACTGCGCGAAATCAGCTTTTGAGACTGAGTAACAAAACGACAGTGCCAGTGTTCATAAGGTGGGCTCTCAAAAAGGCTATGTTGAAAATGTGGTGAAAAAAATTCCTAAAAATGACTGTTTTACGAGCGTGCGTTGCGCAGTTCCTAAGCACACTCGTAAGTTCGCAAATTTTTAATATTTGCACTCCAGATTTTCAACGTTGCCATTTTACCACACCTCCTTATGAGCAGTACAGCTGTCATTTTTCACATGTCACCCAAAATGTGTTTCCGCGCATATAGCGCCCATGGCGCAGTTGGTGTGCAAAATCAATGTTTGGGACAGATTAAGAAAATCACAGTGATACTGTTCATGAGCAGAGGTGTTAAAATGGCTATGTTAAAACTTTGGTGAAAAAACTCCCCAAAATGACTGTTTTACGAGCAAGCGTTGCGCTGTTCCTACGCACGCTCGTAAATTCGCGAATTTTCAATATTTTCATTCCAGATTTTCAACATTGCCATTTTACCACACCACCTTATGAGCAGGATAATTGTCATTTTTCATATCTTGCCCAAAATGCGTTTCCGTGCATGTAGCGCACAATGGCTCAGTCGGTGTGCGCAATCAATGTTTGGGACAGATTGAGAAAATCACAGTGACACTGTTCATGAGCAGAGGTCTTAAAATGGCTATGTTGAAAATTTGGTGAAAGAATTCCCTTCAGCCGTTCTGCAATGTTACTAATGAAGACCCTGCAGCACCCCACTGGTCATGCCCTCTCCCTAGACTGCACCCCATTTACCACCACTCTCTGCCTCCTGTCTGTTAGCCAGTTTCTAACCCAGTTTACCACCCTTTCCCCCATGCCCAGCATACCCAGCTAGTTTATCAGCCTCCTATGTGGGATGGTGTCAAAGGCTTTGCTGAAATCAAGGTAAGCGTTGTCCACTGCCCCACCCTGATTCGCTTCCTTTGTCACCCAGTCAAAGAAATCAACCAGATTTGTCTGACATGATGTCCCCACTGTGAATCCATGTTGTCTATGGTCCTGGGCTCCGACGGCTTTTAGATGCCCCACTGTCCTTTCTTTAAGCAATGTCTCCATGATCTTCCTCACTACTGAGGTGAGGCTGAACAGCCTATTGTTCCCCGCCTCCTCCCTGCTGCTGGACTTGTGTAGAGGGACGACATGTGCCCTCCTCCAATTCACTCGTGTTGAATGACTCAGTGAACATGGCTGCCAGAGGTACTGCTATCTCCCTTCACAGTTCTCTTAATATCCTTGGGCGTATGCCATCTGGTTCCATCGTTTGTCCACCTTCAATTTAGTGAGCTCCTGCAGGATTCTGTTGCCTCTGAATGGACTACTGTCCACCTCTTCACCCCCTTGGCAACTGCTGTACTGCTGTGGCCCTTGCCCCTCTCATTCTTCTGTGAATACTGAACGGAAAGAGACAGTGGATGTCTTGGGAGGAAGGCATGGAACCATCACTTCCAAATCCCTAAACAGCACATACAAGCAAGCAACATTCAGCATTGACAAATGCTTGTTTGTATAATTTCTGTAGCATTAATTTTGTATCTAGCCACCAGTCTCCCAATGACTCATACCAGGCTGCCAATGTGGTTCTGGCTTTTAGATGTTCAGTCATCTGGGTAATTATTTTTTCATCCATCAGCATCTAATTACTGATCCTCCAGTACCCTGCTCCAATATTGTTTTTTTTTTGTAGCCGACCTAAAGTGACATGCAATTCCAAATGGTCTGAAGTTGCTGTGGGAACTGTTTCTGCGTTACAGATCTTCCAATGTTTCGAGAGGAATATGTAATCAATTCTCGAGGAGAGAGTACCTCTATGATGGGTATGCCCCCTTTTTGGTGTAACTGCCTATATGCATCTTTAAGTACAGCAGTATCCAATATTTGTTTAAGGGCATTAGTGTCACAAAACAGTTTGGATGTTACCCCTGTTTTGTCCTGTAAATCCAAGGGGCAGTTAAAATCACCCCCAATAATAAGTTTATGATTTGTGTGTAAATATGGGCGTAACATATTAAATAACTCAGTCCTGAGTTTTTTTTTGTCTGGGATGCATCTATTACCAATCCTAATATCTTGGTTCACAATTTGCACATCCAACAAAAGTGCCCTGCCTGGTTCTAAATCCATAACTTTCTGAACAGTCACTTCCCCTTCAAACAGGACCCCCACCCCTGAGCAGAACTCATCCCCCAGGGACCACACTGTGAGGCCCCATGGCCAAGATTTCTGCACCCGATGGATGTCTGCCTCTGATTGTAATCTAGTGTCCTGTAACATGCAGATATGTGCCTGGGAGTCATGTAAGGCTTGGAATGTAATGCACTGCCTTTTGTAGTTTTTAATGCTATTCACATTTAGTGATATAACATTTTAAGTGTCTCCCCACCATCTAGGTCATAAGAAAAGGGATTCTAGCTTATGTAACTCTCCTCATGGTTTCTTTCTGGTTTTGTTTTTTACTTTCGGTATATCCAATGGATTCCCTTCCACATCTGATGTTTCTTTTTGGGATAATGCAACTGATGATTCTGAGTCTCCCTCCTCATCAGCTGAGGGATCATTCAAGGCCAAGTATTTTTATTAGAAGTGGATACCATGTCCATTTTCGGCAGTTTGGATTTGGGAATATTTCTGGATGACCGGTGCTTCCCTCACACCATTTGGAACTCATCAGTAGGCGGGGGTGGGGGTGGCATTTCAGAGTCTTGCGGTTTCTCTGGTGTGGGTGCTCCTTTGTTCAGTTTTTCCAAACAGGTTTCCTCTTGGTTTTCCACTCTCTAGACTGGTTCAAGTGTGCTGGTAGAGTGGTCTGTCAGGGTGTCCTCCTGAGGTGTCATTGGTGGAGCTGACAATATTTCACGTAACATCTGAGGCTGTTCTGCAGGGGTATGTGTGTGCTTCTCCTGGGCTGCATGCACAATATCATCTTGATTCCAAAAGGTCCCCCTTGTTATGGACTGCCCAGAGGCACTGAAGGAAAAGGTGACCCAGTTCATTGCATAGATTGGACTTTGGTGGGTTGCAACAACTATTGCTTGCATGACTAGTTTGTAGGTAAATATTACATACTTGTACCTCACAGGCATTGTTGAGGTGTGAGAAGGAGCCACACCGGTGACAGGTCTTTTTCTGACCTGGGTAAAAGCAGAACCCCCTTTCCAGACCTAAATAAAAACAGCTGGGAAGGTGCAATCATCAGTCATGCAAAGTTTTATCTTTATTTTCCTTCCACCCGTCCAGATATGTTCACTCTCCAAAATTGGTATTGGTCACTCTAGGACATCAGCTTTTGTTTGATCCAGTGTAAAATAACAGATATGTGAATATTTTAATTCTGGAATAAGACTGTGATAACTTTAACAGAAGGTCTTGTTAAGGGGATGGCTATGAATGAAGCCCATAACGAAGACTGCTTGATAGATACATATTTTGTCCAAAATGTTTCCAGTTGCACAGGTGTATTGAAATTCACATCAAAGATTGTATCCCCAGAAATATGAATTAGTGCAAAGATGTCTGAAGCCAAAAATTACATGGACTCCTTTAATAGCTTTCTTGCCACATACACCCTATCAGGTTGTACATCCAGTCCACTTTTATATTTTAATCACACAGCATTTCTTCGTGTCCTGGGTTTGCCCAGGTTGGCAAATAAATCAGCCATTCTAAACCTTGGGTTCTGAGGCCTTGAAGTGTTTGACCCGGGGCTGCAGTGTGCTGCTGCTCTGAACCTGCTGAAGCACTGGGTTCCCCCTGCTTTCCACTCTTCCACTCTCAGCCTCCATGGCTTCTGCCCAGGATTTCTAGGAACAGACTGAGAGTCACTGTAGCCTCTACCTGCTGCTATCCCCCACATTCCCCATTTATAGCATTCATAACATTAGTGTGTGGTAAATTAGCAGTATTTTGTTTATGTGTCACAGTGTCTGATATGGTGGACTCCTGCTCCGGGTTTTGTGCTGAGCCTATGTTACACTTGTTGTCTGCAGTTGGGCTGTGCTGCACCTTGTCTGCTCCCCTTTTGTTTGACCTGCATATTTACATTAGACTTTCTAGCCATTCCTTTGCCTGTCAGTTGTTTAATTTCCTTTGCTGTACGGGGAACAACAGGCAACCATTGTTTCCCATCTGGTGCCAAACTCCATCCTGCTGACCTCAGGGCTCTCTCTGGTGACCGGGCTACATCTCAATCAATCAATCAAAATCTTTATTTGTTGTTTGTTGAATTTTTGTTGACCTCGTAAGCCCACTGGGCCTAGATGTCCCTTTTTCAGGGGCGACCAGGGGGGGGGGGGGGATACAGATGGTAAGCAACTGAAATTGAACTAGATTAAGCTGTTGGTGGTATTTTTAGTAAATGAGGGAAATTTGGCCAGGACACCGGGGAAATTCCCCCACTCCGTGGTAAATGGCGCTGTGACTGGTGTTGCTATGGCCAGTCTGCCTGAGAAATCCTGGAGGACGGATATGCAAGGGGCCGGGGAACAGGCCTTTTCCCCGGTCTCGGACTCCTGTCAGGCCGATTTTGCTGCTGATTCTATGGAGGACTCTACAGGTGCAGTTCCCCTACCTGGCATTGTTCTTCCGTAGGAGGTTGGGAATTGTGATGGGCAGCGGCGTCAGCGTAGGATATCCGCAAGCTAATTGCTGCCGAGGAGAGTCAGTTTGCTGCCAGGAGGCAGGAACTGGACACTTTGTTGTTGGAGCTTACCAAGACAGGTGTGGCGTCGGACGAATGCAACCGGGCCGATTTCGTAATTGCGCATGTGGATTCGGTTCCGAAGACTGTGGTGGATGTTTAACAGCCTTCTGATGCTGTTTCAGGCCCTATGGCTGTTTCCAGGAGGAGTCAGGTATCAGGATGTTCAACTGGTGTGGATGTTTTGGCTGGGAGTGGGCAGCAAAAAAAAAAGTAAGCCTGTTCTCCCTGCCTGTGATTCTGTTTCTGGGACTCCAGAATGTCAACCTTTCCCTATGACTGTTTTCGTTACTGAGCTCCGTGAGCCCCTCTCTGTGACTGATCCTTCTAAAGCTATCTTTACGATTGGTGCTTCTACTGGTGGGTCCCTGAAAACCGTTTTCACTGAAGATCAGCCATTATGAAGTAAAGGCGGTCACGTTGGAGGGGAAGGGGTTGCCTGTGCTTCGCAGTCTGCTAATGTCTCTCCTAATGTGGGGATGCTTCATCCTTCCACACCACTGGCTGACTGGGTAGTGAAATCCTTGGAGGCAGCAGGGTGGGTAAAAAAGCTGGATGGTTCTGGCTGGGATGCCAGTAGCCCTGTTTTAGATCCTGTTAGTACTGCTCCTGAGCCCGAGTATTGTTTCTGGTGTGGGTACTGGGGCATCCCCTTCACAGTTAACTCCAGGTCAGAGAAAGTTTGAACTGGGGACTCCTACCAAAGCTAGGCAAGGGCATCTCTTACCAGATATTAGAGAACTGGAAGGAGAAGACAGAGTGAGCGTTTTGGAACCTGATATCCCCCCCCCCACCTCTCCCTGATCCCTTCAATCCCCAAGTGCAGTCCCCTGTTGAGCAGCCAGTACGGCTAGATTCCTCTGTACTTAAAGATTCGGGTTCTAGCAGTGATACCACTGGGAAACTGTTGCCCCTAATGTTTGGCATTCTGGGGTGCGGGACAAGCTTTTTCCTTCTACTAGAAGTTTCTCTGAGCCAGCTATGAGACGAAATGTGGTTTGTTTGAAATTTAGAGGCAATGCTTCAGATGCACCTGATAGATTGTTTGTGGGGAGGGCTCTGCTTAAAATAAGCATGAAGTTTATTGCTTATGAAATTTATGCCCTCATTCACATGCCTGGGGACACCATCTATGATATCAGTTTTAAGCATCCTAATGGACTTGAGCAGTTCTGGAAGCAGTCTAATTTACTTAAGTCTGGGCCTGTGTGGCGGCCATTTCTTGCTATACCCCTTACAAAGCCTATGTCCAAAACAATCACGGTCCTCTTTCGGAATGAGGGGGTGAATGTGGCTGATATCACCCATTGGTTGAAGCAGCATTGTTTGGTGACTGGCTACCCTGACCCAATTTTAGATGAAGAACATTTATGGACTGGGGGCTGGAAATATAAAGTTACATTCAAACAGGACCAGGGTACTATACAGCATTTACCCAATTGTTTTTTGGGGGGGAGAGACAGAGGTGTGATTTTCTAACCAGGTCAGGCTAGGGCCCGCTATAAGTGTAGTGAATTTGGGCATTTGAGCAATGTCTGTGAAAAACAAAAATGTGGCCTTTGTGGAGATATTGGGCATACTGGTGCACACTGCAGGCAACCCCTGAAATGTAATCTCTGTGACGAAAAGGGTCATAATTTTAGAAATTGTTCCTGGGCATCCCATAATAATATGGATTCTATTTGTGTTGAACATGATGTTTATGTTGCCACGGCACAAAAAGAAATAATGAAAGCCTGTAATTTAATGGCCCAGATGGATGGCGAAAAGCAGGTCCCTGCTGCTGGCCCTATTTCGAGACCACATTCTGATTTTGCTGTGGTAACGGTGGATGTTCAGAACACTACCCGGGAAGCTTCTATGCCCTCTCATGATGGTTTACAGAACCCAGTGGAGGGGGAAATCCCACAGGTTTTGGGACATTCCTCATCTGACCATGAGTTGGATAAACCAGCTTTACTGGGAGACACTATTGGGCCTGACTCTGTTTTTGTTCAGGACAAGCTAGAAGTGGAGATGCCCACGCCTGTGAGTGGGGAGGACTTAGCCTTTCAGATGGTCACATGGTCTAAGGTGACACATAAAGGGACTCCCAGTAGATGAACTTGTGGTTCAGAATCCTTTTGACATTCTTATGGATGCGCCAGATTTGGGGGTGATGAGTCCAATGACTCTTCAGTGACATCTTCATAACTAGAAGCCCCAGCTGGACCAGGTAAGGTTGAAAAACCTAAGCCCAAAACAAGGAAATGATGTGGAACTCTTGGTTATACTTTCTGACACTTTTTTGCATGCTATCTTCTATTCTTATCACTACTGTGAATGTCAACAGTATTCATAATTTTCAGAAGCGTTCTATTACCTTTGCTAGTATACATCATGATTTGAGTCAAATTACTTTTGTGCAAGATACCAGACTGCATACCATTTCTGAGATGGATCAGGCAAAAAAAAGTTTGGAGGTGGGGGGCATCCTTATGGTCAGTGGGAGAAGTGCCTCGTTCTGGTGTGGGTATTTTGTTTTTTGATTTGCCTATCCAAATTTTGAAAGTTTTGGATCTTTCACCAGGTAGGGTGTTACTTGTGGATGTGGTTATTGGTGGTCTAGCGTATCGCTTGATTAATGTATATGCCCAACAAACTAAGGCAGACAGGGTGGCCTTATTTCGTCTTACAGAGCTTTTTCTCTCTACTTCTAAATTGATTTTGTGGGGGGGGGATTTTAATTGTGGTTTATTACCTTGGGATTGGGGACGACAAACTCAAAAAGTATATAGTGTTGCTAATGCATTCAAGAAAATTCTAACTACTGCAGGCTTAAGTGATACTTATGATCTTGTATATCTTCTATAAAGGCAGACTATCAACTCATATTGATTTTTGGTTTATTTCTGATAGGTTCAATGCTACTGCTGTTACCAATGTTCCTTTGGAAACCTCTGATCATGTGCAGGTACAGGCTAGGATTGGTTTGAGCACAACATTTCTTTTGGTAGAAGCTACTGGAAATTGAATGCTTCTATATTAAAGCAAGAGGAGGTACAAGGGGTGAGAGATATTTTGATAGTTCGACAAGCTGTTCTATTTTTATATGATTCTTGGGGAGCGTGGTGGGAGGATACCAAGAGGGATTTAAGAGACTTTTTGAAAAGGACGTCAAGGTCTTTTGCTAATTCACGATATTTGAATTACTTAAAACTGAGGGTACGGTACTTAAAACTTTTATCACAGGCTTGGGAGGCAGGTGATGACAATCTGGTGCAATTAAAGGTGATTAAAAAAACAGATGTGTGAGTATCAAACAGCAGGAGGGAGAGACTGCTAAGTGTCAGCAATTTGTTACACAGGGAAGAAAGGAGTTGATTAATCCTTATGAAATTGAATTTCAGGGAGTTCAGAAATTGACTATTAGGTCTTTGGTTGGACGTGATGGGAAAGTGAGAGATACACATTCTGGTACACATATGGTGGTGTCTGAACATTTATGTTTTACTTATCAGAACCCTAGAAGTATGCAAAGGTCTGTCCCTTTGAATGTCGAGTCATTACCTGAGATCCCTGTAGATGAAGTTGAAGCTTTGATGCAACTAATAACAGACGAGGAGGTTAAGGTGGCAATAGCTCATTTGTCAGCCTATACTACCCCTGAGTTGGATGGCATTTCTAACAAATGTTATACATTTTTTCAAAGTGAGTTGGTTGCTGCTTTAAGGGTAGTGTTTCAAGAGATATTAGATGGTGGGAGTTTACCCCCCAGTATGCTGGAGGGTATAATGACATTTTTATATAAAAAAGGTGATCCACAGAATGCCCAGAATTGGAGGCCTTTAAGTCTGTTAAATTCTGACTATGAAAATTTTTACCAAAATTTTGACTTCACGATTGGCATGAGTGGAGACTTACGTGATTTTGCCTCAGACATGTGCAGTACCAAGAAGGAATATTCAACAGAATTTGATATTCATTAGGGAAGTTGTTGAACAAGGTTTAAACATGCAGCTGGATGGGTTTTTGCCAACCTCAGATCAAGAAACTGCTTTTGATTCAGTACAACATGGTCATTAATGGTACACTCTTCTACTGTATGGGGTGTCGTGTGATTTTGTTGGTGTACTCCAGCGTTTATATGAACGGGCACTAATGATCCCATTGCTAAATGGGCATTTGGAAACACCTGTTCAGCTACAAAATGGTGTAAGGCAGGGTTGTCCATTAAGCCCACTCTTATATGTATTTGCCATTGATCCACTGTTACGGCTTACAGAAAATTCTGCTGGGATAAAACCTGTTTGTGACAGGCTTGGAAGAATATATCCAAAGGTATCCGCTTATGCTTATGACTGCACGGTTATTGTCAGGGATATTGAATCAGGGCGAAATGTGCTTGACATTTTGGCAGATATGCATGCAATTACAGAAATTACACTTCATCTACCTAAAAGTAAATTGCTGCCATTAGGTGGGGCCTCTATTCCAGTACAATTTCCTATTCAGGTAGAACATCAAGAGATTAAGTTATTTGGGTTATGGTTTGGCATTAGAAGGGCTGAGCAACTAAATTGGGATATAGCATAGAGGATGCACACAGGAAAATAGTTTCTTGGAAATCTTGGAAAATGACAAGGAAAAAAGGATCTATTTGTTGCAGGGGAAGGATGGTGGTGTTGGGGGACTTAAACATGCCAGGAACGGACTGGGAGACTAGGACATCCTCGGTGGCCAGGGAACAGAGGTTGATGGATGTCTTTCAGGATGTGTTTCTAACTCAGCAGGTGGGGGAACCGACCACGGAGGCGCAGATACTGGATGTGGTCCTGGCAGACAGTGACCAGACTGGGGTCCTGGAGGTAAGGGACCCGTTGGTGGGGAACGACCATGCCACGGTCTGGTTCTGCCTGGACCTAGGAGGAGTAGAAGGCTGCACAAAAACGGAGGTAACTGACTTCAGGGGGGGTCGATTTCAAGGAAATGGGAAGGATCCTTAAGAACCATTTGGATGGGATTGGGCCAGACGTGGATGCTGACAGTAGGTGGGAAATCATCAGGAGAGGGGTGCAGGATGCTACCAGCACCTGTGCAAGAGTAAGATGAAAATGTAGTAGGGCCCGTAAACCCTGCTGGTGGACCAGGGAGGTTCAGGAGGGGGTGAGGGGAAAGAAGGCGGCTTATAGGCATTTCAAGTGCTCAAGGAGTGAAAGGGATAGAGGGAGTACTGATCTGATGGCCAGAAGGGCCACTAGGGTGGTGAGGGCAGCTAAGGCAAGGAAGGAGCAGAACCTGGCCAGGGAAATTTGGAAAGGGAATAAGGGGTTCTTTAGATACATTGGGGAAAACGAAGTGTGAAGGTGCAGATTAGCAGGATTAAAATGGGGGAGGGATGCGCACAAGATCCGGGGGAGCAGGCTGAGATACTAAATGAGTACCTCACCTCAGTTTTCACCAAGGAAAATGGGGGCTGCATCATACATGGGAGGAGATGGTGAAACTGAGGGGGGGGAACCCTTGCCGATAGTCGGGTCTGGGGAAAGGATGGGCCATCATTTGCAGGAGGGGAGAAGGCAAGGTAGGGAGACGAGGTAGCGGAGGTGGAAATCATGGCAGAGAGAGTGAGGGAAGCCCTCAGGTCCCTTAAGATGGAGAAAGCTCCGGGCCAGATAAACTACATCCCAGAGTGCTGAAGGAACTGGCAGATGTCCTGGTGAAACCGCTGGTGGAGCTTTTTAGCATCTCTGAGGACAGGGTGGGTGCCCCAGGACTGGAAGGTGGCGCATATAGTGTCTATCTACAAGGGGGGGATCAAGGGAGGTGGCAGGGAACAACAGGCCCGTCAGCCTGACATCAGTGGTGGACAAGATGATGGAGGGCATTGTCAAGGAGAGGCTGATGGGGGACCTGGAAAAGTCGGGGTGCCTGGACGATAGCATGGATTCATCCCAGGTGAAATAGTGTCAAACAAACCTTGTGGAGTTCTATGACTGGGTGACAAGTGCCTTGGACCTGGGTAGACCGGAGGATGTCCTCTATCTCGACTTCAGCAAGGCGTTTGACTCTGTTCCTCATGGGGGCCTGTTGAATAAGCTGGGAGAAATGGGGGTGGGGAACCAGATGATCAGATGGATATGCAATTGGCTCCAGAGGGTCATGGTTGGCGGGACAGTTTCATCTCCAAGGAAGGTCATTAGTGGGGTCCCTCAGGGATCAGTCCTTGGGCCCCTCCTGTTCAATGCCTATGTCTCTGACATAAGGAAGGGTATCAGGAGTGAGATGAGTCTCTTTGCAGATGACTCAAAACTGGGGGCGGTGGTGGATGAGGAGGAGGGGAGTGTGGCCCTACAGAGGGACCTGGAGGCTCTGGAAAGGTGGTCTAGAAAGTGGAAGCTGAGGTTTAATGCAGGGAAATGCAAGGTACTGCATCTGGGACCCAGAAACCTGGGCCAAGAGTACACCCGGGGGGAGGGAATGCTACAAGTCTCAATGGCTAAGAGGTACCTGGGGGTGGTGGTGGATGTCAAGATGAACAACTCAGACTTGTAGGAGGGCAGCAGCCAAGGCCAACAGGAAGCTGGGATGCATCGCTAGGGGGATCACCTCCAGAAGGAGGGAAGTGATACTTCCTCTGTATAACTGCTTGGTGAGACCGCACCTTGAGTACTGCGTGCAGTTTTGGAGGCCACACTTAAAGAGGGACATTTAACTCCTGGAGAGGGTCCAGAGGAGGGCAACCAAAATGATCTGGGGTTTGGGGGACAGAACCTATGACAAGAGGCTCGAAGAGCTAAATATGTACACATTGGAAGAGAGAAGGGACCGGGGGGACATGATAGAGGTCTTCAAGTACATGAAGGGGTTAAATAGGGGAGAAGCAGTCAAGGTGCTCCGAAGGAAGAGGGGGGCAACTAGAGGGCATGGGGGGGAGATTCAAGAGAGAAAGGACGAGGTGCTACTTCACTGAGAGGGTGGTGGAGCCATGGAATGCACTGCCTAGGGGGCTGGTGGAGGCAGAGACAGCAAAGTGGTTCAAGAGGGGGTGGGACAGGTAGAGGGGAAGGGTTCTGGATGCAAAGTCCTGTGCAGTGAGAATATCTGGGACTGGGAAGGGAGAAGCCAGAGAGGACGAGGGGGCAGCAAGATCAGCTCCCAGGGTTGGGGCTAACCAAACCAGCAGACATAAAAGACCGTTTGGCCTATTCTGCTGGCATTTTAGTATGTTAGTATGTTGAAAGCTTATATTCTACCTATTTTTTCGTATGTCTCGCATATTTATCCAGTAACTTTTAATATGCATACTAAGATAATGGGAGTGTTCTTTTTGTTTTTATGGGGTAGCCGCCTGAATCCTGTGAAGCGGGCTCACACTTACAGAGCAGGAAGGAAGGTGGGCTAGATATGATACAGCCACTGGTTTATTTATTTAGTAATTTTTTTATAGTAATATCCATCAGCTGTTGTTGGGGAATACAGGGTTCGGTATAGATAGTATGAAACGTTGGGAGGCTCCTCTTTTGGAAGCATGGGGGAGGGGTAAATGGCATGTTTCAGATAAATGTTTGCCCACTTATATACAGACCTCTTTGAAATATGTTAGACTGTGGAAAATAGTGCTCCATTGGTTTGTGGACACTGATAGAAAGAAGTTTTATAAAACTATTCTTGCTCAATGTTTGGGAAGAACCGGTATTTAATATTTCTGCTCACCTTGACTGTCGACTGTTATTGGACAGCATTACTGAACCATGAATTCCATTAAAAATGCAGGATATGGTTTGGTTGTGTGGACATCAACGCTTGAATGTTGAGGGGAAACAGAAACACAAAACACTGGCAGACCATGTCTGTCTCGTAAGGGCATGTTTGGGTCACGTTGAAACTATGCAACATGTATTTTTTGATTGTACCTGTCTACAAGGTTTTTGGGCCTCTTTGGCTGCGTTATGAGGTGAGCCTCTATTTGCGCAAATGACGTATGATGTTTTGATACTGGGGCATTTGGGGGGTGGGATGGAGAAAGTGGCAGATGAGTACGGTTTGGGTGTTCTTTCCATGTCTAAAATGGGTGATCTGGCATGCTAGATGTCAAAGTGATACAACAAAGGGAAGTGACTATTTGGGATATGTTATGCCAAATACAGATGGAATTGGATAACATTTATCATCATGAATTTTGTACTATAGGGGAGGCAATATGTCTGCGTTTTTGGCAGGGGGTGGAATGGGTTAGGTAATGACTTACCATTATAGGACCTTAGGCTGTATAAGGTGCTGAATTTATGTGGGGAATTCCTTATCCTGGCTAAATGGGATGGTGGGTCTTTCTTACTGCATACTACTATGGTTAGAGACCAGTATTTTTCTTAAATAAGAAATAACAAGAAATTAAGGTATAAAAAAAAATAAGAAATTCAAGGAATAACAAGAAATTCAAGGTATAACAAGAAATGCACCATATAAAAGGAATAAAAGGGAAAAAAACATGAAAAAGGAAAAAAACCCTGCTTTTTGGCTGGCAACATCTAAATAAATGCTTGCAGCAGTTGTTGTTTAGACTCCGTTGTTACCACAGAGATGTTCCACTAGGAATGTGATTTCTAGTGTGTATAAAGTCATTTTGAGGTAGTTTATGAATGTTAATGAGATAACAAGAAATAAAACTACATTTTCAATGAATAAAAAGAAATAACTAGAAATTCCAGAAAAATAAAAATTATAAAAAATTAAAATTTCACGGGTCTCTAACTATGGTACTTATTTGACTGGTTATGTCTGTTTTTTACTTTGATCTGTGCTTTCTGTTACTGTATACTGAGTATTTTCCTGTATTCTTTTATTGTATCTGTTTTTGTGTCATAATAAAAATTTCCCCTACTCTTTTCGACAAGTGCCATGGGATCTTTAACATCCACCTGAACTACCACCAATCCAGGCAGAAGGGACCTCAGTTTAATGCGTCATCCGAAAGACGGCACCTCAGAAGTGCAGCACCCTTCTCATGCTGCACTACAATGTCAGTATTGGGATATTAACCCAAGTGCCAGATATGGGAACTGAACCCACATCCCTCTGATCTCCTAGCCTCAGAGGCGAGTGTGCTACCTACTGAGCCACTGACAGTGACATATTTAACCAGGTGGATACCGTTGAGCAAGCTAATTTTCGAGATGGACCTGGGAAGACTGTCCAGGTGTACAGAGGGAAACAGCCAATAAGGAAATAGACCCATGACTGAGCAGTATACGTAAAAATAAGCTATGTACAGGCTAACACAGGCTAAAGGCAGGGCAATATACATAAAATCAACTATATACAGGCTAACCCAGAGGCAGTATACACAAGGTATAGTAAAATCAACAATAGGTTGTACAGGATTCAACCGTAGCAAACAGAATAAATACAGCGTTGAATAATACAGGATGCAACGTCACAGAACTTGTTTTTTCTTTTTTTATATGAGAGAGGGGGCTGGACAGACAAAAAGTAGGCCCAATAGAATAGGGCCAAGGCATAGCCCCTGGTAGTCCTTCCAAATCCACGTTTGCTGCACAGTTTCCTCACCGTTTTCGATGTCAGCTGACATCTGTCATACAGTCTCTGAGGCAGTTTGTAATTTCTGCAGCAACACCCAACGTCTAGCCTCCCACTCTGCAGTTGGTAATTCTTCGACTGATTCCACAGCAGCTGGAACTGCTGCCAACACTACAGGTACACTTCTTACTTGCCCACTGGGCTCCATAACATCATCCTTCCCAATGTCCTTTGGAATATGTACCCCCTTCCCCACTTCAGGTATTTCCATCGAACTGCTGAGTAAAATTTTCTCAGACTTGGAGCCCAGAGCTCCCACATCTCTTCACAGTTGTCAGCCCTCTTGCTGACTGACTGGACACAGCGCCCCTACCGAAGAGTAGGGGAATTTTTTATTGGAAAATAATATAACAAGGCAAAAACTAAGATAGATCACACAAAAAGTATGCCATTATACAAAAATACAGAGAAAAAACAAACAAAAAGACCTTCATTTCAGGGCAAGAACAAAAAAAAAAATGAATATGGATAACAACCATCCAGCACATAACCCCCACCTCAGATTATACAGTTCAAGTAACTCCTTCAAACAGGATCAAAGGCAATGCTGTCCACCAAAATGTCACTAAGGCCGCAGGCAAAGATTTTTTCTCAGAACAATAAAAATTAGCAATTTCTTTCGTAATGTGGCCCCGTAGCTCCTGCAAAGTAGTGCACTTTTGTTGAAGGACAAACAAACATCTATTCTGCCAGATACACTATTTACAAACAGCGAACAGAACTCTCAGTGTACCAGGAAAAAAGACCTTCCATTCAGGCCCAAAATTCCCATAAATCAAGTCTGAATAAGTGAGATCAGAAAGCATTGGCAAAGACCATTCCTGTGCCAACTGAGACCATAGTGGGGCTATATAAGGACACTCAAAAAACAGGTGTGACATGGATTCAATTTGGCATATACAAGTTTCCCGAACACAATATCTCTCAATCAACTGTTTATGGACTCGATTTCCCTTAACGTTTAATTTATTATGGCAACATAACCATAAGGTATCCCACATTTTTTCTGGGATTCGACCCTCCAGTAATTGTTTGGTAAGACATTGAATGTCACAAGGTACATCAAAACATGGTGAAACCAAAAACATTGCAGAACAGAAGAATATAACCGCTTTCTATTCTGTAAATCTTCCATCTTGCAGGACACCTTCCATTGTTTTATCTTTTTAAAAAGTTCAATAAGATAGCCAGATGTCCCTATAGAGATTTTAGTAAATGGTTTCCACACAGGGGCTTGCCAATTGTCCAGAAAATATTGAGAACGGGCTGAAAAACTGTGTACCCAAAAATCCGTCATTTTGGCTATGCAGGGAAAAATATTAGAGTGCACAAACATAGAAAAGAAAAACAATACTGAGTTCACCATTTGAAGACCTCCTTGTTTGATAGGCCAGTAAGTAATGGACCCTTTGACTGGGTTTATTCTGCTACCCCATAAAAGTTGAACAAACAAATTATAGAGGCAGGCTTCAAGATGCATAGGGAGAGAAAAAATATAACTTACCAATAGAAAAATGGGAAGGATAAAAGTTTTGAGCAGATAAATATGCTTCTTACAGGACATGGGAAAATGTTTCCATCTAACAATTTTGGTTTCTGCTACTTCCATAGAAGAAATCCAATTGCTTTCTGCCCCAGCAGTTGAGCCAAAAGAAAGACCTAAAATATGTATTTTGTCCAACTAAATAATTATTCCCCCAATGTCAGTTGAAACTGCCTGTAATGGAATACGTACTGAAATACCCACACTTTTCTGTGTATTCAAATTAGAACCAGAAATCAAGGAGAAGGACTGTACAATACCAATAGCCCTCTCACCAGATGCTTGATCTGCTACCAGAATACAGATGTCATCTGCATAAGCCAAAGCACTGGGAAAAACTAAGTCCAGTTTCACAGAAATATGTCTAATAGTCCCCTCGTCATTCAGCTTCCTGAGAAGAGGGTCGATAAAAAAGACATACAGCAGGGGACTCAGGGGGCACCACTGGCGCACCCTCTTTTGATATGACTATGCAAGCCTTTTAACCCATTAACCAATGGAGTGGTGCAGGCATACCTGTATAGATTCTTAATCCAGAAAATAAGTTCCGCAGGTACCCCATATTTTTCCAAGACGGCAAATAAATAGTTATGTGGAACTCGATCAAATGCCTTAGACTGATCCAAGCTAAGGACATATCCTTGCGTATTATACCCATCAAACATTTCCCGTAAGATTTTTAAATTAGTAAGCATAGAACGACCTGGAATCGCACAAGTCTGGGTATGAAAAATCACTTTTGTAGTAATCTGGGAAAGTCTATTTGAAATAATTTTGCATAGAATCTTCCAATCGGAGTTTAACAAACTAATGGGGCGCCAGTTGGCCAGACGTTCTTTATCATTTGTATGCTTAAATAAGAAAATCAAGTTACTATCAGCCAGTACACTCTATATTGGTAATATTCCTTGTAAAATGACATTATATACTGCTGTTAAATAGGGTAATAACAAAGATTTAGCTTTCTTATAAAACTCATTAGGGATGCAGTCAGGACCAGGAGTCACAGTATTTTTCAGATGACTAATTACGGAGTCCACTTCAGCACTAGTGATAGGCCAACAGGAGTCGCCGATACTGTCAAGGGATAATGAGGGAATACATAAAGAATCAAGAAAACTATCCCAGGCTTGTGGGTCATAGTCTTGACCATATAGAGTCTGGGTAAGATAGGAAACTTCTCTCAAAATATTGTTATTATCACTAATCTGGGTGCCAGTATGGGAAATTAAGGAGGGCATATATTGGGACTCAACCTGCTGATGACTACAATCAAAAGGGTTGACTACTTTGGCTGCCCCTTTCCTCCCATATTTTTGTTCTAAAAATAGTGAGGTGGTTCTCTCAGACTGATATGAATGCATTTCAGATTTTACTTGCCGAATCTGTCCAAAATAGTCAAACCCCCATTCTGTTTGCCAAGACAATTTTTGCAAGTGATGTCGACAACTTAGGTATTTAAAATACCGATTAGAGGAATATTGTTTAGAAAACTGTCAACAAAATTTCCTAATGTCTAATTTGGTATCTTGCCACCAAAAGGCTGGATTATCGTATAAATTAAACACTGAGATCTTATCCTGGAGAAAACTATACAAGTCATGCCACCCCACTTCGTCCCCTAAAACAGAAATATTCATCTTCCAAAAAGTATGAGAAACAGGTTTGTTATGCGGGCAGCCTATAGACAACACTAACACACAATGATCAGAATATTCACATGGAAGAACTGAATACTGAACACTTGTTAACCAACGAGAAATAAAAAAATAATCTATTCTTGTGGTAAATCTGCCACGGTGAAAAGTGTGTACCGAAGGTTGTGAACCAAAAGAAGCCCCATCCCGCAGATTAGCTGTAACATACAAGGTGTTGAGAAAATTAGAATCAGAATATAGTTTTTGGGTAACCCCGGTCTCATCTGACAAGGCCAAAATACAATTAAAGTCCCCCCCAAAAATAATAGATTTTGAAGAATGTAGAAAGGGTTGAATAGTTTTAGAAGCCTGAATCCGTTGTGTTTTAAGTTGGGGGTTATAAATATTGATTAACCTCCACTCCTGATGGTGGATAATTACATCTAAGATAAGGACCCTGCCCTGAAATCAAGTCAAGCAGTCCAATAACTTGTATTTCCAAATCTTTAATAAGAATCCCCACTCCGGCACACACTTCCTCTGACAAGGACCAGAAAGATAAGCCGCCCCTCCAGTCCCTTGAGGCCTGCCCAATTTCCCGAAGGGAATGGAGCCTGGTGTCCTGTAAAAACACAATATGCAACGGTAGAGACAGAAGGAGGGAGAAAATAGCCCATCTCCTTTTGGAATTTTTAAGACTACTTGCATTTCAGCTGCCAAAGGACAAAACATCCTCCATGTGTGACATTTAAACGTTCAGGACTTCTTTATACCTCTTCCTTTCCCTGGAGACTTTATTTTACACCTCTTTTTCTTACTGGTCTGAGTGTCTCCAGAAACCTGCTCAGTGTCAGTTAACATCTCTACCTGGGATGATGCAACAGAGGAAGAGTCAGACTCCTCCTCAGTTTCAATAGTCTGTTTACATTTATGTAACACTGCAAACCTGTTTTTAACCACCAAATCAGAGGGCAGAGAGTCAGAAGATAGAGGGACCGCCTTCAAGGGAGAACTTCTTGTCCATCTTCTGTTACCCAATCCGTATTTTCAGGAGGGGCATAACATCCTTAAGAGTACAGGGCTCAGCTGAAGTACTAGGAGTCACTGACTGCACCCCGGAAACAGTAGGGGGTGGAGGCCTCTGCGGGGTGCACCGTACCCCCTTCGACTGATATTACCTCCGGGACGGGCTTGGGTTCAGCAGGGTTTGGTTGAACCAAAACAGGGTTAACCTGGTGGAAAGTGGGACCAGAAGGAGGAGATGAAGTCTCAGCAGCAAAAGGCCGAAACTGAGACCTAGCTTGAGCAGATCGTTGGGCCTGAGAAACTGTCACATCCTGACTTTCTGAAGGCATCTCAGGATTATTATGTGAGGCCCACGGACACTCTTTATAAGAGTGTGAGGCTTCTTCACACAAATTACAGTAGGATGGATGGGGGCAATTAATACTCACATGCCCGGAACCCAGACAAGAGGAGCATTTGAGCTGATCACAGGCATTACTAAGATGCGTATGGGCCCCACACCTAAAACAAGATTTACGCTGTCCTGGGTAAAAAAATGAAACCCCTATCTCTGCCCAAGTAAAAACAACTTGGTAAATGCTGGATAACACCATTTACAATTGGTAATTTCACCTGGAATTTCCACCCCCCCCGTCCCAAAAAGTTCAGAATCAACAACCGGATCCGGTAAACCCAACACAGTACATTTGGCAGATAACCAACGAACAGTATAATCAATTGCTACTCCCTCATTTTTAAACAAAAAAGTGAAATTTTTGATTGTGGGCTTTGTAAGGGGCACGGCAAAAAAAAGGTGACCATAATGGGGTATGCCGAACTGCCTGACATCGATGCCAAAATGTGTCCAAACTTAATGCTTTTTTAAAGCTAATGTCAAAATAATTATCCCCTTAAGTATGGATCAGGCCGTAAATTTCAGAGGAAGGAACTTGTAAACTAGACTTAATCAACCAGCAGACCAGACCTGGGTTTGAATCCCACAGTTTCCACTTGCATACTGTGTGACCCTGAGCAAGTCACTTAACCTCCTTGTGCTCCCAGGTCGCTCCTGTAAAAAAGCTTTCAGCTTAGTGTGCTATATACCTGGCTAAACAACAACTAAAAAAAAACAAAACAAAAAAAAAACGTTTTCCCAACATATAAACAACCTGAAAAAATGTCCAGCCCACCCCTTAGAGCAGTCGAACAGCATTACGCCGTTTGGCTTGCTCAGGGGGAGAATAAAACAGACCAGCAAAAGTTTTAGGCTTCTGTGGGCCAGTAGACATTCTAGGAGTCGAAGTTGCAGAGGCAGATTTCATGGCCTATGAAGAAAAACCATCAGAAGCAGGCGGAGGGGCCTCAACAATCTCGGATGCCTGGATTGAGCCACCCCGACCCCACCAGGGTAGCCGAGGGTTCATAAGTCTGTAATAAATCCATAGCAGCAGTTGGCAAGGAAGGGGCAAGAGGCCCCTCTGCTGCAATAGTCCCCACAGTGTCAGTAGACAAAGTATGTTGTGGGAGCTCCACTTGGTCCAGTACCCGAGTCCCCCCTACTCGCCAGGCAGGGTGCTGTGTAAGTTGTAAGCCTGAGGGCAACTCCAGAGAGTCTGAAATATCCAGTAAATCCCCCTGTGGTGATGGACTGGGCCGTACAGGGGAAGTCCATGAATCATCTAAGGGGGAATTTTCCCACCCCACTCCTTGCAAAGCTGCAGCAATCGTAATTCCCGAAGCAGACACGTTTGAGTCAAAACCCTGTCCAGAAAAGCTAGGGAAGCTTTGCCCCGCCAAGACCTGCTGTTGGGGCCCGCGTGAAAAAGCATCAGGACATGAAATAGTCACAGTACCTGAAGATGGGACGTCAACATGCCCGTATGCCCTGTATCCACAAAACGCTGAGCCGGAATGTAAGGCACACTTCCCCTGTGTTCCTCCCATACCTTGGCGTCTGCAGTGCAGGGAACCGAAAAACAAGCTGCCACATCCTGTACTGGGGAGCTCAGAAGAGACTCTTGGCACTCGCTTGGAAGTGAACAGCTGCCAGTCTTCACAGCCCCCGAAAGCTCCGATCCACACAAAGCTTGTTCGCCGGCACCAGCTGATTCATCCACCTTACATTTTGCATACAGCTGAGCCCTGTCAGTCCATGTCATGCTTTGACTGACAGGACTCCCAGCAGTCAGGCCGAGCCTTCAAACAGCAGAATGCTCACCTACTGTTCTTCCAACGTCTACCACATCTGTAGAAGTAAAAACAGAAGTGCTTTCCACTATCGCAGAAACCAGTTGTTTCTCTTCATGCGATATCGCCAACTGGGGTACCGAGACAATAGCCGCATCCATTCTACTCCATTCCAGATTGGTCTCTCTCGGAGAGGAGATAGGGAGGGAGACCAACTCCCCTACCTCCAACACATCCTCGCCCTCCAACGCCGAACACCAGGTGGCCATCACAGAGCAATGGCCGAGCCCCTACCGAAGAGTAGGGGAATTTCCCTGGTGTCCTGGCCAAATTTTCCCCACTCACTAAAAAGAAGCCACCAACTGCTTAATCTGGTTCAATTTCACTTGGTTTCTATCCATATCTCCTGTACCCTGGGACAAGGCTGAAAATAGGAAGAAATGGCTAGCCATCCTTTCCCAGTCAACAAAAACAAAATAAATAGATACTGACCTTTTCCAAAGGTTGATATTTTTTTTTTCAGTTAATCTTTTTATTCATAATAAAGACAAGAGAAAAACAGATATTAAAATGAGGTACACCACCTGTCTATTATGCACATCATCATATGGTTGCAGCGAGGAATGAACATATAGAGAGCTAGTCTAAGATATCTACCACTCAGACTACTGAATAAGAGAGCAAAACACATTAGGAAGTTCCAGGGAACATGAAAATTGCAACCTATCAAAAAGATCTGAAAACACTTATATGTAAATGGAAGGGAGGAGTGTGTGGGGGGGGGGGCGTCTCGTGGTTAAGCCTAATGTTGCTGGGCCTGGGAGCAGGTCATCATGATGGACGCTGCAGCACTTTTCCATATCTCAACAAAAGTAGTGTATGGGCCTGGCATAGTGGAAAAGTAAAATAGGAATCTCATATCTATTAGTATGGCGCAGCAGTGCCCCCTCGCCAGTTAAGACATCCTTGATAAAGTGGCTAGTTGCTTAACAGCAACTCGATGATAGTGGAAGTGACCAGCATTCTCCAGCAGTGGAAGATTAGATGTTTAGCCTCAAGCCCCACTGCTGTAAACTAGAAAAGGTGAGGGGATGGAGCTCTGCATCTAGTGGAGGGATCCCCAGCAGATTTTGGGGGTGGAGCGGTGGGCAGTATAGGAGTTCCATACCAAGTACCTTGGTGCAATCCTGATAAACCTGAGACCAAAATAAAAAAAAGAAAGCAACCAATCACATAGCTGGGTGGAACCAAATGATATGCACCAGATCCAAGGTTGCATAATTTTGGACATATAATAATACAACACTGGAAAAATATTCGAGGTGCAGCATTTGAGTGCAGAACATTTAACACTTGAACTCTCTCCTAGAGGACTATGCAGTAGAAAAAGGAGGAAACTCTTCAATGTGTATACTGCAGCGGCGGCAGCAGCAAAACGCATCATGCAAAAATGGTTGGCTGACCAGATTCCAGCACTTCAGATGTGCACTTGAAAGTGTAAGGAGTTACAAATTATGGAGCACATCACTGCCTGACTCCATTTCAGGGATGAACTGTATAAAGATATTTGGTATTCATTCATTACATTGAAGAAGCAAGAGAAATTACTGGCGCAAATGGCTGGGGTGTAGCCCTGGATGAGTAACTCTGGGGAAATGGTCTCCTGTCCTAAAAAACTGTGAAGGGTGGGAATGAGTCAGCCCAGGACCCCAATGTTTGTCTACCTGTTTAATCAGTAAAGCCCACAGGCAATTGTCAGTTCAGCTATCCTAAATGTGTCCAGGACTGCCCTTTACTGGGCATGCCGACACAGTTCACGGCCGAGGCTAGTACCTCCAGCCGGCCGCTCCACCTGCCCGGGACTGCCCTTGACCAGGTGCGCCGACACAGTCCATGTCCGAGGCTGGTACCTCCAGCCGTCTGCTCCACCTGCCCAGCTCAAGGGCAAAGCTCTCCAGCCCGGGTAAGCCACCTAGGACACTCTGGGACCGCCGTTTGGCTTCCGACTGGCCAAGGCTCAACCAGCTACATACTGATTGGCTAAAGCCCTTATGGCTTCCTCCCTGACTGGCTGAAGCAACCTTTGGATTTGCCAGGCTTATGGACCTCACTTAACTTGGCTCTATCCTTCTTGTTGGGTTTTTGGCCTACCCCCGTCCTTAGTTAAATACACGTTAGCCCCACTTCCCATCTCCTTCGAGTCAGCCCCATTGGTTGCTGGTAGGGACATTCTGTGCCTTAAAGTGCAAGGCAGCTAATTTCTTCCTCTCACCCGACTCTACAGGCTCTACCTGGGGCTGAAAAAAGCCTGCTTCCCCGTTGACATTCTTTACGGCACCGTCGCCGGGAAGTTCATCTCCCCCTTAACCACTGCTACGTTAGTGCAGTTCACTCACTGTACCCAGTTCCTCTGATCAGGCAAAGGAGTAAGCCTCTCCCACTGTTACACTCCTTCTACGCTTACTCTGCCTCCGAGCATTAACTATGTCTCCCATTGCCTCTAGGATCATTCAGTTCCTCCTGGTAATCATCCTTGTCTCCACATTGGGACCTGGGATAGGCCCATCCAATCCTATCAGACTACCATGATGTGAAGGTTCTAAATGTCTATGGCACCATGATCTCACCTTCTTCAGAGGTCTCCTGCAACCTTCAACAAATACCCACTGAGAACGATGATCTTGCTTACTTGATCTCTCTAGGATACCACTCCTAAAAAGTTTCATAACCTACATCAGTAACAAGAAACAACAAACACCCAGTAAAGACAGCATCACCTAATTAATAAACTTATACTGAAACAGCTAATTCATCTACTCCTTCTCCTGATGTCGGTAATGTGCACCGCAATCCTGGTCTACCACATGACTCCTGCATTCGACATCAAAAATCCTCAGGACTTGTGCTCGCCTCTATAAATATCTGCAGCCACCTCCCCAAGATGGACAGCCTGAAGGTCTAGGTCTCTTGTCACAACCCTGATGTACTATCGGTTGTGGAGACCTGGTTATCCCCGAAAGTACCAGACTCAACCATCGCACTGGTTACACATTGTTCAAGCAGGACCGGATCTCAAAAAGAGATGGTGGCTGCGTCATCTACACTAAAGACCCACTACAGGGACATGTCCTCTCTCCCCCATGCAGCAGTGACCACCCCCAAGCATTAGCCATAAAACTACTCCTAGAGGCGTACAACAAGAGTGCTTACTCTGATCTCAGTGTACCTACCAACAAAAATGACCACCGATGGCACTAGCAACTTGTTTGAGTATATTAGTTCTCTGAGCCTAAACACTGAAATTGTACTTCTTGTGGACTTTAATATGAACTGGCTCTCACCTGCCTCTACACATACCAAGGATACCCTATCTACAATCCACTTCTCCCAACTGGTCGAATTCTCTACGAGTCAGTTACAAGACTGGAACCAGCACCCTGCTGGACTTGGTGCTCACCAACCGTCCTGCACACATTACTGATGTCACTGTCCTCCCTGACTCTGAATGACCACTCCCCTGTCAAATGCACCTAGAATAACAGTTACTGCAAGCCACCCACCAGAATCATACAGAATCTCCTGCTCCTAAAAGGCCACCTCCCACAGCTAAAACTAGACCTAAAACTTCTAGACTGGACGGAACTTTATAACACTAATGATGTGGACACAGCCTTGGACATCTTTGTTACAAAATTAAAGTCCGTCTGTGACATACATGCACTAGTCACCACAAGAAAAGTCAAAGAGCCATCTAATCCATGGATCATCCCATAACTCCTGGAACAACTTGTCTCAAGAGACCATGTCTGGCATATAGCACGAACTCAGGGCACTGCAACAAACATTCAGCGATGTAAAAAGGCCTGTAATGACTGCATGAAAGCCATCCGCCATGCAAAAAGCTCCTATTACAAGGAGTCACTCACCAACTCATGAAACAGCAGCAAGTCATTCTGGTAAAACTTAAGCGATATCACAGGAAAATACCCCAAATCTGCCCCATCCATGCTCAATGTTGATGGTACGCCAACAATGGACTCTCTGCTTATTGCCAACTCCCTGAACTACGCGTTCACTGACCTCAGTAGTGTGCTCTTGTCAGACTTCTTCAGTCCCCCTAACCCAAGGGACACTCAGCGAAAGCCTGCACTACCCCCCAACCAGCCATTACTGTGCTTTAAAGAGGTATTTGAAACAGATGCTAGGAGTTACCTTGAAAAGGTACTTGGCAAATCAAGGTACAACAGGGATTCCCTGGACCTTAAATTTGTTCATCTGGTTCTAAAGGAACTCTTAGGACCACTAATCAAATTAATTAATCTGTCCCTCTGCCACTCCCAATTCCCCCAATGCTGGAAATTTACGACAGTTACCCCATCCACAAAAGTGGGGAATTGGACTCTACACAGCAATTACAGACCAATTTACATTCTCCCGCCACTCTCCAAGGCTCTCGAAAGGATTGTGGCAGACCAAATGGTGGAGCACTTCAACCAATACCAACTTTTATGCCCACAGCAACATGGGTTCCAGAGCGGTCATAGTACCATTACAGCCTTACTCGAGTTTGTTGGATTTATTCATAATGCCCTAGACCTTGGTCACCTTGTAGGGACAGTCTTTATTGACCTATCAAAGGCATTTGATACAGTGCATCATGCGCTCCTCCTGGAGCAGCTATCTGGCATTGGTCTTGCTCCTGAAACTGTGAACTGGTTCTGCAGCTACTTATGTCACGGCTCCCAGCAAGTCATGATTGGCGATGTCCTCTCTGACAGCTGGATTGTCAAATCTGGCGTACCACAAGGGTCAATCTTGGGACCTCTCTTGTTCAGCGTGTTCTTAAATAATCCCTTGTCACTGTCATTTGCTTCTCTATGCTGACGATGCAGTTATTTTTACCAGCAACTCGCGTCCTGAATTTCTGGAGGCAGATATGCAATGAGGCTTCAAACCCGTGGAAGAGTGGTTCAAAGAACAAAGGCTGGTCATGAACTATAAAAAACACTAAGACCATGCTCTTCTCAACAGCACATAACAAGCTCAAAAATTACCCCCTAGCAATAACAAATGACAGCGGTACCACTCCGGAACTAGTCTCCCACTTTAAATACCTGGGGGTAACAAGAAAAAAATTACTCACCTTAGTAATGTTGTTTCTTCTAATGGAGTCTTGCTGTATTCTGACTATTGCAGTGATATCCAACCTTTGAACTGCCCCGGAGAGGAAAGAGTTAACTTTCCATGCAAAGCATGGAACGCTGAGCTCGAGCTCGGTTGAGACTCTGCCTGTTGTTGTTTGAACCCAAACCGTCAGATCTTTACGAGCTAAACTCACTGGGCATCCTGTGTGGAAACTGTAAACTTACACTAGCCAACTGGCAACTAAATCTAATCAAAAAGGTTTTTTGGTTCCAAGGCAAAGACTCAAGTCAGGAAACCCAAAAAACAAAACACAACACATACCCAAAATTAAAAGGGTGGAGGGCACCTCTAGGGTGCCAACACTGTTCCTGCCCACCCACATCCCAAAACCCAGGTTCTGAGAGAGGAGGCGGGGGAGGTCAGAATACAACAAGACTCCATTAGAAGAAACAACATTACTAAGGTAAGTAATTTTTTCTTCAAAGCAACATGAAGTCTTGCTGTATTCTGACTATTGCAGACTACCAAGCAGTACCTCCATGGAGGAGGGACAGAACCTACTTTGGGAATAGGCTCTGGAGCACAGCTGTGCTGAACCGAGCATCACTCCTAGCCTGGATATCCAGGGAGTTATGCTTGGTGAAAGTATGTACTTACTGTTTTCCAGGTGACTGCTTGACAAATCTCTAAGACAGGAATATCCCTGGCAGCAGCCAGGGAAGCAGCTGTACCTCTGGTAGAGTGAGCCCTCAGGTCTGAGGGTGGGATCCTACCCAATTTTTTATAGCAGAATTGTATACAAGAGACAATCTACCTGGCAATAGATCTCTTAGTGGCAGGTCTTCCCTTACCAACCTCACCATAAGTGAGGAACAGTTGGGGGGAATCAAACCTGTGACCCTAGGTGCGCTCTATGTAGTAGCTAAGGGCCCTTTTCACATCCAAGCTGTGCAATCTCCTCTCCCTAGAGGAGGAATGGTCAGTGAAGAAAATAGGAAGAGACATAGGCTGGTTAAGGTGGAAATCTGAAACCACCTTAGGCAAAAACTTCCTATTAGTCCTGAGGACCACCTTATCTCTGTGGAAAGAGATAAAATCAGGCTCCACTGACAGGGCCTGTAATTCACTTATGCGTCTGGCAGAAGTGATGGCTACCAAAAACACAGTTTTCCAAGTCAAGTACTTAAGCTCTGCTGAGAACAAAGGCTCAGAAGGGGGTTGCATAAGCTGAGCAATGCAAACATTAAGGTCCCAAGCAGGGGCAGGGTCCCTGAAGGGAGGATTGGTATGCAGCAATCCCTTGAAAAATTTACAGAATACAGGATGAGCTGAAAGGGAAGAATGCTTGCCTGCTGACAGGAAGGCAGAGACAGCTGCCAGATGCACTCTTAGTGTAGCTGGTCTGAGTCCCAAGCTATTGAGATGAACCATATAGTCAAGGACTTTGGGCAAGCCAGCAGACTCTGGAGAAATATGCTTCCCAGAGCACCATATAGTAAATCTTTTCCACTTGTAGTTGTATGTCTTTCTGGTGGAAGGCTTTTCGAGAAGCCTTTAAAATATCCAGAACACCTTGAGAGAGATGCAATTCAGCAGACTCTAACTCTTCAAGAGCCAGGCCTTGAGATTGAGAGATTTGAGATTCAGATACCAAACCCTCCCCTGAGCACATGTTAACAGGTTGTAATTCCTGGGAAGAGACAGGGGGAAGGTGGACTGCTAACGACAACAAGAAAGGGTACCAGGGCTGTCTGGCCCAGTCTGGAGCAATCAGAATCACTCTGCAGGGTTGAGACCTGATTTTGACTAGCACCTTGAACAGGAGAGGGAAGGGGGGGGAAGCATACAGGAACTTCCCTTCCCAATTGAGAACTAGGGCGTCTAGGGGGACTGAGCCCAACACTGGGGGCCTGCAGCAAAAAAGAGGAAGTTGGTGATTGTCTGGGGCTGCAAAAAGATCTATCTGTGGGGTGCCCCATCTGGAGAAGATCACTTTCAAAATCAGGGGATCTAGGGACCATTCGTGATGGCCCTGGGAAATCCTGCTGAGAGCATCTGCCAGGACATTGTCCTTCCCTGGGAGGTGCACTGCTATCAGAGAGGTATTTAGGGACTAGGCCAGAGACCACAACTTCATTGCCTCTGTGCACAAGACTGTAGACCGAGTGCCCCCAGCTTGTTGATGTACCACATTGTGGTGGTATTGTCTGTCCTGATCTGAACTACTTTGTTCTGAACAGACTTGGAAAAGGCTTGAAGTGCTAGAAACACTGCTCTGAGTTCCAAGAGACTGATGTAAAGCAGAGATTCTTGAGGTGACCACAACCCTTGGGTGGTTAGCTCCCCCAAGTGGGCTCCCCAGCCCAAGAGGGAAGCATCTGTTGTAAGGATCAAAGAATGAGATTGAGTGACGAAGGGGACTCCTTGTCTTAGGTTGTCCTGATCCTGCCACCACTGCAAGGTCTGGATCAGGGTTTGAGTCACTGGGATTAGCTTGGTCAAAGAATCCTTTCTCTGGGACCAGAAGGCTCTTAAGTGGAACTGAATGTCCCTCATTTGAAATCTTGCTCCCTGGACCACTGCTGTAGAGGCAGCCATGTGGCCCAGGAGCTGCAGAAAATGCCTTGCTGGTCGAGACACTTGGAGGGTGAAAGAAGAGGCCAGTGTAACAAGGGTCCTTGCCCAGTCCAGGGAAAGGAAGGCTCTTGCCTTTATTGTATTCAGCTCTGCCCCTATGAAGGTGAGGAGCTGCACTGGCTGCAAAACTGACTTTGAAAGATTCAGAAGGAATCCTAGAGAAGCGAGCAGTTGCTGAGTTATCTGATGGTGTGACTTGACTTGGTCTGGAGACTGGCCTACTATGAGCCAGTCATCCAAGCACAGAAAGATGAAGATATTTTTTCTCCTTAGGAAAGCAACCACTACTGCCAGGCATTTTGTGAACACCCTTGGAGCTGAAGTTAGGCCAAAAGGCATTGCTCTGAATTGATAGTGGCCTGAGGGCAGCTCGAACCTGAGGTACTTTCTGTGGGAGCTTCTGATGAGAATGTGGAAATAGGCATCCTTGAGGTCCAAGTAGACTAGCCAGTCTCCTGGCCTTAGAGAGGGTAGAATTATTCCCAGAGTCACCATTTTGAACTTTGGCTTTAAAAGGTGCTTGTTTAAATATCTGAGATCCAGGATGGGCCACCATTCTCCTGTCTTTTTGGGAGTTAGGAAGTACCTGGAGTACAATCCTTTTCCCTTGTGTAGGGGTGGAACTCTTTCTATGGCTCTCAGAGCCAAGAGGGAAGAGACATCTGCCTCTAGGGCAAGGGCCTCTGAAGGATTTGCAGGTGGAAAGGATCTGGCTCTCATCTTGGGAAATTTTGTTGAAGCCGAGAACCAGCCCCAGGCTTACTACTTCCAGGACCCATTTGTCTGATGTTAAAGACATCCAGTCCTGGACAAAGTAAGCCAGCCTGCCCCCTACTGGTGGTGGAGAATCGGCCCGGGCAAACCCATCAGGGTGCCTGTTTGGCAGGGGCTTTAGGCTGAGGGGTGGTAGCAGGGCCTGCTTGTACCCTGTCTGTCCCTCCCTCTGAAGAACCCCCTCTGGGCAAAGGCAGAAGAGGAGGCCTGGGCTTGGTAGAAAGGCCTATGAAAAGGCCCGCCCCTGCCCCTGGAATGCTGCCTCTGGGGAGTGGCTTGCCTTTCCTTGGCCTGGGCACTCCTATAGGTGGTCCTGTATTCATCCATTTTCTTCATGTAGTTCTCTGTTTGCTCCCCAAACAGAGAATTACCCACACAACAGGAAAATCCATGGCCTTAGTCTGGGTATCCTGAGACAGGCTAGTACATCTGAGCCAAGCCATCCTACGAAGGGCCACAGATGTAGCCATGACTCTAGACGAAACATCATTGGAGTCCACTGCAGCATGAAATTGTACCTTGGCTGCCTCAATACCATCTGCAGCCACCTGCTCCAGCTCCTTGGCAAGCTGGCCAGGGACCTGTTTAGCTAGAGCCATTACAGTGTCCCATCTAGACTTCTGGTATCTAGCTGTATAGGCCATATAATTAGCCTGCCAGAGTCCCAATGATGCTGCCATGTATTGTTTCTTTGCCATGGCATCAATCCTCCTGGAGTCCTTATCTGGGGGGTGTGAAGCCAAGGGTATATTTGCCTTATCACAGGCAGCAGCCTGCACTACCCCAACATGGCTGCATTGCTGGGAAAGGAACTCCGTATCTGAGCCTGAAAGAGTATACCTCTTGTCCATTCTCTTGTCCACAGGAGGTATAGAATTAGGAGTCTGTAAAATTTTAGTTGTCTGTTTCCCAAAAGACTTATGAAGGGGAACAGACAGCCTCTGAGACTCTGGGATATCCATCATTTCAACATAATCAGCTCCTCCTGATCCTCTACAGCTTCTTCCATAGGAAGCTGAAGAGTTTCAGCCACTTTTTTGTAAAACATAAAATGGGAAGGGGACTCAGAAAGCCTAGGAGGAGAAACCCCTGAAGGTCTGTCTGGGGAGATGTCCGGGTCAATGGGCACATCCAGACTTTCATAACCACCATCACTATCCTCATACTCTCCTTCCTCCTCCTTCGGTTCATAAAACTCCTCTAAATTATAATCCGGAACCAGGGGAACCGACCGAACCAAACCCCTAAGCGATGGTGCCAGTTCAGTCGGAACCGGGGTTAGCCACTGAACAATCCTTATCGCTTTGGCTATTTCATTAGCGGTCGGAGAAAGAACTTGTGGATCCGAACCGGCTGACTTATCCCTTCTTTTTCTTTTAACCAGAACCGACTCCTCAGAGTCGGTTCTCCTTTTGACCGAAGAAGTTTCGCCCTGGTCAGAGGGCACTCCTTCTGGTTGGTCTTAAACAAACCGGGCTGGCCATCCGGTCAGCGGACTTTTTGACCTCCCTTTCCCTCAGCCTACCTACTCCCTTTTCCAGGGTAGCTGAGGGAAAATTTTTGCAAATCTGGTAGTCTGAATTGAGGTGGTCAAACCCCAGACAATAAACACAGGTGGTGTGGGGGTCAGTCTTAGCAAAGGCTTCCCACACACTAGTGTTGAAACCCAGTGGGCCCAGTTTTCTTCTTGGGTTTCTCAGACATGGCCAGTCCTAACCAAACTTACCCTTTTTTCGGCAATCCGCCAGGCAAGACACCCTTATCGGTTCCTGACCGTGTTATGGGTCGTGGAAAAAAACGTAATGAAATCCGTTTTTTTTAGAACCGATCAGGACCGGTTACCACACTCTAAAAGTAGAAAAAAACCTTTTAAACAACCCTGATTGGTTCAAACCGACCCGATTCAACGTTTACAAGTTCCACATAGAAGCAAACAACAATAAACCTATCTAGTACTCACGGTACCACAGACACAGACTGAACCAACAGGTTAGATGGAATAAATTCGGTTGAAACTGAGAAAAAACGACACTTTAACCGAGCAAAGGAGAAATCTCCGGAGCGACTGTTCAGTGAGGCGGAATAAAGAATCTGACGGTTTGGGTTCAAACAACAACAGAGTCTCAACCGAGCTCAAGCTCAGCGTTCCATGCTTTGCATGGAAAGTTAACTCTTTCCTCTCCGGGGCAGTTCAAAGGTTGGATATCACTGCAATAGTCAGAATACAGCAAGACTTCATGTTGTTTGAACAGACTCCTCTCTGTCCTTCTCCCATCATATAGATATCACTGCAAGGGCTATTAATACAAGATTAGGGATTCTTTACTGGCATAGACACTCTCTTAACTCACGAAGCTCTAGATCTGGCAATCAACTGCTTCATTATCTCCTTCACAGATTATGGTCTGTCTATCTATGGAGCTGCAACAGACACGGCCCTTCACTGCATTGCAGTTGCCCTAAACAAAGCCTGCTGTCTACTCACAGGTGCACAGAGACTCACCCACACCTGTGACCTTTATACTCAGGCTGGCTGGCTTCAACTGAAGGACAGGATCCGGTACCAGACCTGCCTATTAGCCAAAAAAAGTCTAATTAAATCTACTACCATCTGGGGTTCAGAACATGCTGTCCCTCTCTCTAAGGCCCAGAGTTAACAGAACATCTGCCTCTCAAGTGTTCCATGTACCCAGATACCGCACTGCCATGAGGCAACGTTTGTTCCCACACCAGGCTGCTGTCTGGATAAATACTCTGCCTCCTGACATCTCAAGTGCACCCACGACTGGATCTTCTAAAACCAGACTGCACCACTACCTCTGTGATTTGAGTATCTGTATATGCCCCAGCTAAACCGCTATGTACAGTAATTCCGCCTCTAGCACTTTCCCCACTTATCAGTCCTGTTCGCCCTCATAAGCACTTCCTCTACCCCACCACCACTTACCCCTCCCGTTTCTCACCCTGTCTTACATGCCTGCCTACTCAGCCCTCCCTACCCCTCTGAATCCACTCCTCTCCTCATCTGTCTCTTATCTCGATGCAGGCATACATTGTACAGTACCTCAGCCTGCTTTTCCCATTGCCTTATTTAAATTTGTCTTGTATATCCAATGTTTATTGTCCATAGTCTTTGTATCTGCTGTCTCGTGTAACTGACGTGGAATCTAAAAAGAGCGTCCACTCACATGTGTTTTTCCAAGATCTCAATAAAATAAAATAAAAAATAAAATCATTAAAGGGACACTGTCTACCTTTTTTCATGCTGCTGGCTGTTTTATCTGATACCTTTCCTAGCAGAACTGAAATGCATCACTAATGATGTAATTACTGTGTACCCTTGTTTGTTCTGTCTCAAATCCTTGAGCAATTTTAACTGAATACTTCTTGAACATTAGGAACACTCCCAAACAGTGCAGCCATTTATGATGCAGTAGTTTCCTCTCCTCCCACCCCATCACAAGTGTCAGCTCCCTTAGGCCTCAAAGTGTCTCTAGTTTAGAAAACATACGATTGTTCACATTCTGTAGAGCTTGCTGGTGCAGCTGGTAGTTTGGATCATCAGCTGTGTTAGGGTTGTTCCCAAGTCCACAAAAGATGCAATGGGGGGGGTCATCAAGAACTGTAAACAAACACATTTTTTTGTGGTAACACCAGTATGGTGGGCAGCCTGTTTATTTTTTTACCCCCGTGGGGCTGCTGGCAGGCAGGCTTCAACTCTCTCCTTGAAAGAGCTCACGTCTATACTGTAAGCTGCGTTGCTCTCTCCCAACCGCATTCCAGGTCCTGGCGAATCCCCCATGGACTACCCCACCCGTGGTGGGACCAGGAAGGGGAAGGCCATCCTCCCCTTCCCAGTACACAAATCCAGTTTTGCCAGGGTTGAGCCAGGGGTTGGGAGAGCGGTCTGGGCATCATGCAGCCTGCCAGCGCTCCCCATTTTCCATTTTTCTTTCCGTCCCTCCCTGCTGCTGGGGCATGCACATGTGGAGGTGTGCGCACGCTGTGGAGTCCCACAGTGCCCTCCCGGCATTGGCATCCCTGATCCGCACGATCCTCAGGCCTCCACCTGGTGGCAGTCATTTAGCGGGACTGCCAAGCCACTCTCAGCGGGAGAGGAGAGCTGCCCTCCAGATGCTCAATCTTCTCCCTCCCCAGCTGACCCCCAGCAACCCGCGTTCTCCATCGAACATGGGTTGCCAGTGTGGCAGGAGGAAAGGCGCAATGCCTCAGCTCTCTACGCCCTTTGGCCAGCTAGTTTTTTGTTACCTTTAAAAAATAATCGTAGTCATCATAGTCAAACTACCAGCTGCATCAGCAAGCTCTAAATCATGTGAAAAACCATGTGTTTCCAGAGCCTAGAGGCTCTGAAAGGGGGTCAGGAAAATGGAAACTAAAATTCAATGAGGGGAAGTGCAAGGTTCTGCACCTGGGAGTCAGAAATCCAGGCGAGGGGTATAACATGAGTCAAGTCACGGAGGGTGAGAAGGACCTAGGGGTAGTGCTAGATATCAAAATGAACAACTCGAAGACCTGTAGGAGGGCAGTGGCAAGGGCAAATAGGATGCTGGGATGCATCGCCGGGGTGGGGTTACCTCCAGAAAGGCAGAAATGATCCTTTAACTGTACAACTGCTTGGTTAGGCCACACCTCGAGTATTGTGTACAGTTTTGGAGACCACATTTAAAGAAGGACATTACACTCCTATAGAGGGTCCAAAGGAGGGCAGCCAAAATGATCTGGGGCCTGGGGGAGAGGACTTATGAGGAAAGGCTCAAGGAGCTCGACATGTACACCCTGGAGGAGAGGAGGGACAGGGGGGGACATGATAGAGGTTTTTAAGTACATGAAAGGGATCAATAAAGGAGGCCCAATCAGGGTACTCCAAAGGAAGGAGGGTGGGGCGACAAGAGGTCACGGGTGTAAGCTGGAAGGGGGCAGGCTCAGAAGGAAGAGGAGGAGATGTTATTTCACTGAAAGGGTGGTAGAGTCATGGAATGCACTGCCCAGGGAGCTACTAGAGATGGAGACTGTGGACGGGTTTAAGGGGGATGGAACAGGTACAGGGGAGGGTAAATCTGACTAGGCCCACTACAGGTGGAACATCTGGGACTGGGGACACACCAAGATTGGCCCTCAGTGCGGGTGCTGAAAATTGAGCAGACTCGAGAGACCGTTAGGCCTATTCTGCTGGCATTTTAGTATGTTAGTAAACTATAGACACTTTGAGGCCTAAGGGAGCCGACTGTGTCCCTCTAAGTTAGTTTCTTTCCTGGGCACCCCATGATTGATAAAATCAACAGACTGAGTAGTTCTGGTGTCTGTGTTAATCGGTTAAGGATAAAAAGCGTTATTTCTTCTTGTCTTTTCCTCTTGTACAATGCATCATGACATGACATGCTTCATATTATATAACTGTACTGCATGTAGTTTGTATCTGAATAAACAAATTATGATTAAAAAAAAAAAAAAAATCATCCTGCACAGACTTGTGTAGCTTAAGTAGTGCCTCAGGGACCAATGCTGCCTTCCTCAGGGACAGTAACTCCCACCCTAGCCTTGTTATCACATGTGGGTGGACCACAAATGCCTGGCTTTTGGATTCCCAGGAAGCAAACAGCCTGCCATTCTTGTTCCCCTGCAGACCTGGTTTTGCAAGTAAAAAAGGGCAGAAAAAATGTTTGATTATGCTAGGAGCATCCACAGAGTTAAAACTGTGCTCCCTAGATAACTTCTTCACTGAGTCCAACAAGGCCTGGGACTATGAGGCAAGGCCTGGGACATGTTGTGGTTCAGCTGTCCTGTGCAACTGGAGTGTCCTGCCAGAGCCAGACGGGCTCTTTGGACAAACACAGGTAGAGCAGTAAATAGATATGCTGGGAGTGGCGTACTGCAGTGGCTGTGTTGTGGCAGTTTTCAAGGAGACTTTCCAGAGACTGCAGTGCAGCCCCATTTGTGTGCACCTCTCTGGGCTGTGGGAGGAGGCTGCTAGACTCCAGGCCAAGCTGACCAGGATTTGGGGGCTCCTCCCCCACCCAGGGACCACCAAGTCTGCAACCACTACATCAACAGGTGCTAAGAAGGAGGAGTGGCTGGACTATGGTAGGGTCTGGAAGAGTGAAGGTGGTGGGTCAGAGGCGCATTCCCCCTACCATACCACTGCACAATTCCTACGCCATACTGATGGAACAGGACTGTCCCATGGAAGCACCAGTAGTAGTGAACAAGGAGGATGTAGGGGTCTTCCGTAGTGCAGTCCCCTGGGAGGGTGCATGGGACTCCAGAGGAGGAGGAAGCAACTCATGGTGGGGGACTCCATTGTGAGGGGGATAGATTTGGAGGTATGAAGGGCGGGGAGGAAGGAGGTTAGGGGCCTATCCGGCACCATGGCTTGGAGGGATGGGATGCGGATCCTGAAGATTGCGAAGGTAGCACGACAGGAAGGAGAGCTGGATGTCATTGTCCACCTAATGACTAATGACCTGGCTAGAGACGAGGTTAGGATAATGCAGGAGAAGTTCAGGTAGTTGGACAGGAGTCTTAGGCAGGAAGCACATTCAGTGGCCTTTTCTAAGGTACTGTCTGTCTACAACGGGGGGAGGACAGGGTACTCTGTATCAGGAGCTTCAACCAATAGTTGAAGGAGTGGTGCAGAGAAGAGGGACTCAGCTACATTGGGTACTGGGGTCCCACCTGGAGGGATAAACGTATAAACAGGGAATATGGCCTGCATTCGTACAGGAAGGGAACCGCAGTCCTCAGTGCGGTTTAAATGTTACATTAAAGAGCATCTAAACTATCCAAGGGGGGTGGCAGAAGAGCAGGAGACAAACTGCCTCTGCCCCCCTAGCTAAGGAGTCATTAGGAGAATCCCATGAGAGGGAATTCCCCAATGGTACCTGTTAACAAGAAAAACAAAATGGTAGAAATGAAGAGGGTTGTGAATGAGGGCAAAAGGGGTAAGGAGAGAAGGCAAAAGGGAGGGGGAAGGGTTGACATGCAGGGTGGAAGCAGAATTTGGAAGGCCATGTGCACAAATGCTCAAAGTCTGGGAAATACAATCCTGGATCTAGTGGCCATTATCGCAGAGGCTGACCTGGACACTGTCGCCATTACTGAGTCATGGTGCAGTGAGAACCATGACTACGATTTAGCCACACCAGGCTATACACTGTTCAGGTAGGATAGGGTGGGGGGGAAAGAAAAGGGAGGAGTCTTCACGTGAGGGACAGTATAAAAGCAACAGAGATACAGTGCTGCTGGTGGGGGAACTTCAATCTGCCGGATGTAGATTGGAGCATCACAGCTGCAGCTTCAGCTAGGAGCATGGACATCCTGTACTCCCTGCAGGGGGCGTTCCTTGGGCAATTAGTAGGAGAGCCCACTCATGAGGGAGAAATACTGAACCTCATACTCACCAACAGGGACAGTGTTGCAGACGTTACGGTGGGTGGCCACCTGGGGAACAGTGATCACCATAGAGTGTGGTTCAATACAAAGAACTGTGGCAAACGTGAACCACACAAAGGCGAGGGTCCTGGGCTTCAAGAGGGCTGATTTTACAAGGATGGGGGAATGCCTTGGGGATGTCTTGATGGAGGAGAAGGACTTAGGATGAGTAGAGAAACAGTGGGTGAAACTAAAAGCAGGACTAGTGAAGGCAACTAAGCAAAAGCAAGAGGAAAAAGAGACCACTATGGTTCTCAAAAGAGGTGGATGGTAGGGTAAGGGCAAAAAGGTTTGCATTCAGAAGCTATAAAGAGACACAGAGGAAGGAGGGTAGGGAGGTGTATCACGAGGAGGAGAGGGAGGCAGGAAAAGCAGTCAGGAGCACAAAGATGCAAATAGGAGAAAATTGCCCAGGCAGTGAAGAAAGGGGACAAGACATTTTTCAAGTATGTGAGCGAAAGGAGAAAGATCAGGGGAAGGAATGTAAGGCTAAGGAGGAAGGGGGAGAGTTAGTGGAAGGGGACAAAGAAAAAGCAGACATCTTGAACGAATACTTTTTTTCAGTGTTCACAAAAGAAAGGGAAGGCAAGGGACCACAGAGAAGTGTCAGGGGCATCGAAGGAAGGGAGGTGGACATTTTTCCATTTACAAAGGAGAGAGTCCTGAAAAAACTTAAATCAGAAAGTGGACAAGGCAATAGGTCTGGACAGGATTCATCCTATTGAGCGAACCACTCAATGGCGAGGGGAGTGGTCCTGGAGGACTGGATGAGGGCAGATGTAGTCCCACTTCACAAAAATGGTAGCAGCGACGAGGCTGGCAATTACAGGCCAATCAGCCTGACTTCGGTGGTGGGGAAATTAACAGAATTGCTACTGACAGAAAAGAACTGTGGAATATCTTGAATCCAGTGCCTTACAAGATCTGAGGCAGCATGGATTCACTAGGATGAGGTCATGTCAAACAAATCTAACATACTAACATACTATTTGCAGCAGATTAGGCCTTACGGTCTATCAAGTCTGCTCAAACCTCAGATCCCTAGTTGGGTGCCGAGGCCCTCCCCCATTGTGTGCCAGATACCCCTATCATCCATCCCCACCCCTCTGGGACAGGCCATCATCTGATACATCCACTTTCTGTGTCTGTCCCACCCTCTCTTGAAGCCCTCCACTGTGGATCTCTGAACCAGCTCGCCAGGCAGTGCATTCCAAGGGTCCACCACCCTCTCAGTGAAAAACCTCCTCCTCTTTTCCCCCCCACCCTTCCTCCTTCCAACTTCAAACCATGCCCTCTGGTAATACCCCCCTGCTTTAGTCTAAAGATCCCCTCCATGTTTACCCTATTTATTCCCTTGAGGTACTTTTTTTTTTTTTATATTCAAGTTTATTGCATATTTTGGCACAGATATCCATTTATCTCATTTCTTTTATCCATATCTACACATCATTAAGCTATCTAGTAATTACAGATATTGATTTTAACTTTATCTAGTTTTAACTTTAACAGCTCAATCCATTTTGTTTTTCTTTCGTAATATTATGTACAGGTCATTTTATTTTCCTCATTTATCTAAGTCCTTTCATATGGAGAGCGACCTGGAGGAAGTTCCCCCACCTTCTATTTAGGTAGTTGTTTAATCTTTGTTTCTCAAACCCCTTCCCCGCTCCTTATTCCTTATCAGTTGTTCCTGCTAGTATCAACCAAGGCGTCCATCTTTCCCTCCATGTATTCATTCTTGAGTTTACCTTATAGGTTAGTTCCTCCATATCTTTAATTTCAGTAACCGTTGCCACCCAGTCCTGAACTGTCGGAGGGTCTGGGACAAGCCATTTTCTGGTTAATGCCTTATGTGAGGTAACAATCAAAATGTTCCATAAATATGTTTTAGTTGCTCCTCTAATTTCTTCTGGTTTCATCCCTAATATTAGGTTCAGTGGACCTAATCGGGCTTGTATTGTTAGTATCTTTTTAATTTCCTGTTGTATTTTCTCCCAGTATTGTGAGATTCCCTGGCATGACCAGAACATATGTAAGTAGTTTGCTTTACTTATTCCACATCCCCGCCAACACCCTCCCGTACAGTTTTTATCCCACTTACTTTGTGTTTCCGGGGACCTAAAAATCTCACTCGTATCTTCCACTCGTACTCCCTCCAATGGGGTGAAGATGTAGTTCGGAGTGCTATTGCCAGGGACGAGGTCCATGCTCCCTCCTCAATGTGATCTCCTATTTCTTTTTCCCAGCTTTTCTTAATGTGTAGTGTTTGGTCCTCTTTTCTGTCCCTCAGAGCTCCATATATTGCTGAAATTAGGCCCCTAGTTTTTGTTGAGGATATTATTTCCGCTATGATATCCCTTAGTTTTGTTGATAAAATGGGGTCCTTATAGGTGGCCTGAAGGTTGTGTATATGGGATCTTATCTGAAGATATCTAAAATAATCTGTCTGTCTTAATGAATACTTTTCTTTAATCTGGGTAAAGTCTTGTACATTATTTCCCTGGAGGAACTGCTTTAGGGAGCACAATCCCAGCCTGCCCCAATTCCTGAAGGTGAGGTCCTGCCTGGCTGGTAGGAACTCTGGGTCCCAGGCAAACCACCTCAGCATCCATACCCCCAAATCTGTGTTTACTCCATAGTCTTTTAAGAGAGTTCAGGGTGTTTTGGACCGTCATTAAAGGGATGCTCTGATCCTTATTTAAATTCTCTGGTTGCATAACTCTGGCTTCTAATGGCTTCCCATCTGATAGGACTACCTCTATTGCTTTCCATCTCGCCTCACATATTCTCGCCGACCATAAAAGAGCCCACTTTAGTTGAGTGGCTAAAAAGTAATCTTCTAAATTAGGAAGGCCATGACCCCCCCATTTCTTGATAGCCTGCATTACCATAATTTTGATTCTTGGTTTTCTGTTATTCCAGATGTATTTCGTGAGCATCCTCTGCCATAACTGAAATTGTTTTTTGTGTATTTTTATAGGGAGACATTGAAACAGATATAAAAATCTAGGGAGTATATTCATAGATATTGACTGTATCCTTAAGTACAAGGGCATATTAAGGGTGTCCCATCTTTTGATATCTTGCTTAATTTGGTTTATAGTGGGTTCGAAATTACTCATGTACAGCGTAGATACATTTTTAGGGATCTGGATGCCCAGATATTTGATTTTTCCCTTATTCCACTGCATATCTAGGGTCTGTAGGACTTGTTGAGGGAATAATGTAGCTTTAACACTTCTGTTTTACTTTTATTAAGTGTATAACCCGAATATTGACTGAATTTGTCCATAAGGTCCCAGACTTTAGGGATTGATCTGTCTAGGTTGGTCAAATAGAGCAGGACATAATGTCCGGCGTATGAGAAATTTTATGTTCCTCCTTCCACCTTCACTCCTCAATTTCTTCGATTCCCTTATCGCTTGGGCCAAAGGTTCCATATATATGTCTAGAAAGGAGGGCGACAAGGGCAGCCCTGCCTAGTACCACGACCTAGGTTAAATCTTGGTGAGATGCCCCGTTGACCCTCACAAATGCCTGAGGGATGCATATAGGGCCTTAATCGCCTCTAAGAATTGTAATGGGAACCCCATTCTCCCCAGTATCAAGAAAAGGAAATTCCAATCAACTTTGTGAAAGCCTTTTCGCGTCTAGGCTCATAAGGCAGGCAGGAATATTTCTTTTATTGATGATATCTATTATATGTTGATTGTTAGCCTTATTCCTTCTGGGGCTTGCCTCCCTCTCGAACCCTGTTTGGTCTGGGTGAATGAGCTCTGAAAGAAGGGATTGTAGGCGTTTGGCAATGATTGCCATGAAGATTTTGTAGTCTACGTTAAGTAAGGAAATCGGTCTATATGACCCACACTCCTTTGGATCCTTGCCCTCTTTAGGAATCACCGAGATGGAAGTGTAGTTCCAGGACGGGGGGACTGCAGCTCCCTCCAGCCATATCTGATTGTAAACCGCGTTGAACATGGGATTCAGTTCTGTCTGAAACATTTTGTAAAATTCCCCCCCAAACCCATCCGGGCCTGGACATTTACCTCCCTTTAGCCCTCTTATTGTATTTATGATTTCACTTTGGGTTATTGAGTGCTCCAAGATTTGTTTATGGGTTTCAGTGAGTCCAAGTAACTGTAAAGCTTTCAGAAATATCATCGCCTCTTCAGGCTTCGTATTTTGTTGGGGTGAATATAGTTTTTTATAATAATCCGCAAATGCTTCAGCTATTTGCTTCCATCCGATGAGAACTTTACCTGTGGAAGGGTTTGAATACCTACAACACTCGCCTTAGCCGCTTGTTGCTTAAGGCGATACGCTAATAGGCGTGTAGCTCTTGGGCCTCCTTCATAATAAGTTTGTTTAGTATGTATTAACATCTTTTCAATCTCTACGATTTGTATCTTCCGAAGTCTATGTGTTAGGCCTCTTATCTCCCCTGCCCTCTTTTTATCAAATTTCGTTTTCTGTTGACTTTCTAATTCCTGCAACTTCTGTTTAATTTGTTCCCTCTGTTTCTCCCGTTCTCTCTTTTTATAAGTGGCTATAGAAATCAGTTTCCCTCTTATCACTGTTTTTACCGTGTCCCAGAGAATCTGGGGTGTGGTCCCTGGTCTTTCATTTATCTGTATAGTGTGTTTCATTATGTCTCTTACTTCCTCCTCCCTCACCTTTTCATCTCTAAGCAGACTATTGTTGAGCCTCCAGTATGTGGGCTTTTTTAGAAGTTGGAGGTTTAAGTAGGCATAGACCGGTTTATGATCTGATATGGTTTCTGTCCCCACCCAGATTGAGTCAAAGACTGATATGAGGCGGCTATATGTGAAGTACATATCTATTCTTGAGAAGATGTGGTATCTAGGGGAATAGTATGTATAGTCCCTTGCCCTGGGGTATTTTTCCCTCCAGATATCTGTTATACCCTTGTCTTTCATTAGGCCTTTCAGCAGTTTGGAAACTCTTTGATTTGAGGTCGGAATGCCAGAGGTAGTGTCCATGGCCCTATCTAGGACTACGTTCCAGTCCCCTCCTGTGATCAGGACCCCCCTTTACCTTTTCAGCTACCAGCTTGAAGAGGTCTGCAAAAAAGGTGACATGTGTGGCCGGTGGGGGCATACACATTTAGTAAAGAGACTTGTAGATCTTGAATATGCCCCACCACCATCACATATCTAGCCCCTTCATCTGCTATTACCTCTTCCTCCATGAATGGGAGTGATGCTAAAATCATGATGGACACCCCTCTCTTTTTCCCCCTGGGCAGAGATGCTTGATAAATAGTTGGGAACTCTCGGGTTTTAAGTTTGAGAGCTTCCCTCGGGGAAAGGTGTGTCTCTTGTATAAATTGTATATCCGATTTTTGTCTTTTAAAAAATTTCTGGAGACATTTTCTCTTTATGGGATTGTTTATCCCGTTGACATTCAACGAGACTATTTTAGATTTAATCCTATCCATGATGGAAGCTCACTTAAATGATCCATGTACACTATTATTCTTTGGGTTTCTCCCTCCCCCCCCCCTTTCCCCAGATCGCCACTCCGTTTCAATTCCTTTCTCACATTTATAACAATATATCTATTATCAAATTTGTGCCTTCTATATTGTTTATACGTCATTAACATAAAATATTTGCTGGCTCCAACCTGCCAGCCAACTTGTATAACTTCAAAAACTCTAGTGTTAACAGCCCCTTTAAATGAGGCTTCCAGTAACCTAACAACATAAATTCCTGAGATAACAGGATTCCAGTTTAATAAACTGCAAATTCTGTAACCTGTCGGTATCAGGAAGATCTGCGGCTCCCCTATTACATTCCCAAAGCTAATGGCTATTTTGTTTGGTGGTTTGTAATCTTCTGGGAGCACGGACCAGTTATGGTGTGTAGTCCGACTTCCTAGGTCAGACCACCCTCCTGTGAGTGGCCTGGGTTGTGCCTCCCTTGGGGCACTATGCCCTGTATGGTTTCTTGGGCTTAACCACATCAGGGTTATATTTTGGGGTCTTAGCCCCATACCCTGCATTAGACACAGCGTCAGCAGAGCTATTAGGCAGAGGACAATTCCCCTGAGATCCATTTTCCATGATAAGACCTCCAGTTTAGCTTTATCACGGGGAGGACCCCCAACCTCCTACCTCTCCTTTATGGGCTTCTCCTATTGAGTTGTTTTAACCCCTTCTCCGAGGATAACGGGTGGGCCATTACACTAGAGCCGAATTAGCTATCCATTTAGGTGGTCCCTCCCCTCCCCCAGGTATCAAAAATTTTCTTCTTCACACTGAACCTCCCTTCCGTTATTTATCAGCTGTGAGTAGCCTCCCAGCCATCGTATATATGGGTCAATTCGGAGCTTCTGTCACCCTCTCTCCTCCCTTTAGTTTGAAACCTTCCTGGTATCACTTAGTTGTGCCCAGGCTAGTGCTTATTTCTATCCCCTCTCCGCATTCCAACGAACTACTCTCCCCCCCCCCAATTCCGGTGTGCTCGTCTATCGGTACCCATTTGCTTCAGCCCAGATGATTTCCATTTGATTAGCATTTCCCTTTATAACCCCTTCTGTTATTTCAGTCCCCACTATACCAATCAGTCAGCCCCACGTTTCACTTCATTTTCGGGGTTTTCAGATCTATCCCATATGCTTTAAAGTCAGCTGGTTTACCCTTCACCTCAGCAAGGATCAGTCCCCTTGAAAATCCGTTTGGTCGTTTTCTGGTTCTTCATCGTTTGCCCTGAGTCCATTTAATTGAAGTTGCGGCGTGTATGGCTTAAGGAGTGCGACTACATCTGCTCTCAGGCCGTTGGAGTGTGGTCTCGAGTAGGATGTTGCCCCTCTAGGCGCCAGTGACCAGGCCGATCTCTTCAGCTCTTTCTCCAGTCTCTCCTTTTCTAATCCTGGGGCCGAAATTCTGTTTTCTTCTAAAAAGGGCCTGGCTGCCAGTAGATCTTCAAAAGTTTTCGTTCCTCGGCTTGTCTCCACTCGTAGTCTCGACGGAAATAACATTTGTGCCTTGAAACTACGGGCTCTGAGCTGCTTTACTATAGGCCACATGGTACGTCTCGCCTCTTGCACTCCTGTGGTATAGTCGTTGTCTATTGTGATTCTGTGCGCTCCAAGCATTAATTTTTTTAATTTCCAGGCTCTTTGAATTATTTCTTCTTTGGATGCATAGCTCGTCATTCTCACTACGAATGAATGAGGTCGTGCATTTGGGGTCGTTGGTCTCGGAGCTAGTGAACGATGCGCTCTATCCATTGCAATGTCTAGTTCAGGCAGCAGTTTCAGCAGGTCCGTTAGTACTTTTTGCAGGTAGGTTACCAGGTTTAAAGTACCTTCCTCTGACCCCTCTGGAATGCCATATATTCTCAAATTCTGCCTCCTGTTGCGCCCCTCTATGTCTTCCAGTTTAGCTTGCAATTCCCTCTCACGGGCCATTAGATAGAGCAGCAGACGGTCATGCCTATCTGTTTGTTCCATGGTGGTGTTAATCCCAACTCCAGCTTGTCCGTCTGTGTTGATTCTACCAATTTCTGCTTTTATTTGGTTAATGTGGAATCTATCTTTTGGACTGTTTTCGCGGTTTGCAGAATTGAAGTTATCAATTGCGAGTGATCTTCATCTTCTTCGGTGTTCGTCTCCATTGCGGAAGGGCTGTCATCCTCCGGAGGCCTCTGATTTTTCATGCTTTTTTCTCCTTGCAGCAGGAGCTGTAGTTTCTGTACTGGGGTTTGGCTGTTCTTCGGGTTCCCCGCTCTCGATCTCGTAGCTTTAGCTGGGGATTGCATGCTTACTTATAGTGGATGCCGACTGATTTTGTTTCGAGGGTGGAGGAGCTCTCAGGCTATGCTGCCATCTAGGCTGCTGACGTCACCGGAAGTCCCCCTTGAGGTACTTGAAGACCTCAATCATGTCCCCCCTGTCTCTCCTCTCCTCCAATGAAAACAGGCAGAGCTCCTCAAGTCTGTCCTCATACGTCAAATCCCCTAGCCCTCGTATCATCTTAGTTGCCCTCCTCTGTACCCTCTCCAGGAGCTGTATGTCCCTCTTCAAGTGTGGTCTCCAGTACTGCACACAGTACTCAAGGTGTGGTCTAACCAGTCCATTGTACAGCGGCAAAATCACTTCCTTGCTCCTAGAGGTGATCCCCCTTACGATGCATCCCAACATCCTGTTTGCCTTGAAGGTGGTGGGTCAGGGGCATTCTGCCTGCCAATGTCAATGGCCGTTTCCAGGAGCTGAGGACAGTAGGTAGGAGAAGTGTGGGGGGCAGGATCTTGAGGAGAAGAGGACCGGGGGGGGGGCGAATGGGGTAGAAGGGACAAGAGGAAGCCCTGGGTTGAAATGAAGACTAGCGAGGGGTCATCCCTGTCTGATCCCCATACCCAAGGGCTCCACTTTGAGTGGGCAGGTGTTGCAGTCAGCCTCGAGGTCTCATCCAACCTGGGCAGTGTTGTGCAATGCCAGGTCCATTAGGAACAAGACAACGGTGATTGACGATCTTGTTGGGTCAACGGCCCTGGCTTGCATCACCGAGACCTGGCTGGATGAGAATCTCGGTCCAATTCTGGAGGAGGCAGTTCCAGACAGGTTCTCGGTGATACACCGCCCGAGGTTGGATCATAAGGGTGGATGTGTTGCCATGTTTTAGAATGGAATTGGGTCTGGTAGATGTACTGGTGGGAAAGACCCGATCCTTTGAGTGTATCTTGGGTGCAGGTGTGGGGTGCAAAATTTTTCTCATTTACCATCCACCCAGGGGTGGGAAGCAATTTTTGCAGGAAGTCACAGACTTCACTGTCGTCACGGTGCTGGAGTTCCCCAGAGTGATGGTGCTGGGTGACTTCAATGCCTGGATCAACGATGAACTCTCGCATTTTGGTCAAGACTTCCTCCAGCTGATGTACTCGTTGAGCTTCACACAGGTGGTTGCTTCTGCAATCCATATTTCAGGTCACTCACTGGACTTGGTCTTCCTACTGGGTATGGAGAGTGCCGACTTGGAGGTGGAAAAGGTTGGATGGTCTGGCCATTGCACTATCAGGCACCCACTTATAGGCCTGCCCCTCTGGAGATGGTCTGGTACGCCCATTAAGGGGTTTGACTCCAGATGGCCTGATGGCAGTGCTGGATCTATCAGGATTTCCAAGTACAAGCATGGATCGAGAGAATCTACTGCAGGTCTATAACAGGGCCATGGTGGCTGCTCTGGATTCCATAGCTCCAGTCCCTGTTCGCCTACGCTCCCTCACCTGGTCTCCATCATTTGATGAGGTCTTGAGGGAGATAAGTACGGTTGGGTGAAGGTTGGAGCGCTGCTGGCAGAAATCTGGCCTTGATGCCGACAAGCTTAAGTTGATGGTACATTATGCAGACGATCAATCGGCGATCTCCCATAAGAAGGCTGAGTTCCTGTCCGGGGAGATTACTGCTGCACAGAATTGACTGGCCCAGCTCTTCAGAACTGCAGACAGACTGTGCAATCCAGCCTGTCTAGTTACGGAGAGCCTTGTCACAGGAAAAATGTAACGAGTTTGCTCTCTTCTTTGCAGATAAGGTTGCTGACACGTCGGTGACTGGTGGGAGGTCACAATACCTCGGTCTGGTTGATCGGCTTTTGATCAGGTGGCGATCCCAGATGTCATGATGGTTATCATGAATGTGTGGCCACCTGCTGTGGTTTGGACCTGGGCCCAACCCATCTCCTTGAGGGATGCGTGGAGGTCATCGGCCTGGTCGTAGCTGAGACAGTTCGGTGCTCGTTAGAGACCGAGGAGTTTCCTGACTCCCTGAAGGAGGCAGTGGTGACGCCTCTCCTTAAGAAATCTTTTTCTCAACCCGGATTGTCTCACTAATTACAGGCCTGTCTCTAACCTTCCCTTTGTGGGAAAGGTTACTGAGAAGGTGGTCACGCTGCAGCTGGAGGATCATCTTGCCATTCATGACATCTCGAATCCTTTCCAGTCAGGATTTAGGAAGAGGCATAATACTGAGACTGCTCTTGTTCGGGTGCTCAATGACCTCCTTATAGTGAGAGATTGGAGGAGTCATTCCATCTTGATCTCTTTGCGGCATTTGACACCGTGGACCATGGGATATTGCTGGAGCACCTGTAGCTGATTTGCGGACTGTCAGGTACGGTCCTCAGATGGTTTGTGTCCTTCCTCACTAGCAAGTCTCAGAGTTGTGTTGGGGATTTATGCCTCCAATGACTTCTTCCTGACATGTGGGGTCCCGCAGGGATCTGTGCTGTCTCCCATGTTGTTTGCAGTGTACATGTTGCCACTCGGGGGTACTGTAAGGTGGTATGGGCTGAGTTTTCACTGCTATGCAGTTGACACTCAGCTGTACATGTCCTTTGTACCCGAACAGGATAGAGCGGTCTCGGCATTTAACAACTGCCTATCCGAGATACAAGACTGGATGAGTGCCAACTGGTTGAAGCTGAATTCGGACAAGACTGAGATGTTGGTTGTGGACCCAGGTCGTCGAGTAGAGGGGTCTTTGGCGGGGCAGACAACTGGTCTTGTGCTGGGAGGCTGCCACGTGATTACTTCTGAATGGGTGCAGAGTCTGGGCATTATTCTTGATGAGGGTCTGACCCTGAAATCTCAGATGTCGTCCACTGTCAAGTCCTCATTTTACCATCTGATGAATATCGCCCCGGATTAAACACCTGGTTCTGCCCAAAATCTTCCGACATTGATCCATGCCTTTGTGACCTCTCATTTGGATTACTGGAACTCAAGGTACCTAGGGCTTCTGGGGGTTGACATCCGCCGTCTGCAGCTAGTGCAGAATGTAGCAACCAGGTTACTAACTGGATTCTCACACTCTCACCATATTACACATGTGGTGCTGCACGAGCTGCACTGGCTGCCAGTTCAGTGGAGGATCACCTTTAAGGTCGGCTTGTTGACCTATAAAGCCCTACACAGATAGGGACCGTAATATCTGCAAGAGCTTCTGTGCCCCACTGCCCCTCCAGACCGCTTCGTTCTTACTGATGTTGGCTTGCTAGAGATTCCCAGGGTGCGGCTAAAGACATCTGGTTCCCGAGCATTTTCCTATGGGGCCCCTGCCCTGTGCAACTCTCTACCTCACCGGGTTCAGGAGTGCCTGACTGTGGAGAGCTTTAAAGCCGCACTGAAATCCTACTTATTCAGGCTTGTTTTTTTTTTTTTTTTTAATTTGATATAGATGATCTTAGCTGCTATTAACTGAATTTTAACTATTGATGGTTTTATTCTATTTTAACTGTGTATTTTCTGTTAAAGCACTTTGATACTGGTGAATTGCGTTATATAAATAAAGTTTGTCATTATTATTATTCCCTTCAGATATTTGAAGGTTTCTACCATATCTCCCCTCTCCCTCCTCCTCTCCAGCTTGTACAAGTTTAGCGCCTCCAGTCGTTCTTCATAAGATTTCCTGTGTAGTCCTTGAACCATCTTGGTTGCCTTTCTCTGGACCCTCTCAACCCTGTCCCTGTCACCCTGTAAGTGTGACCTCCAGAACTGTAACCTGTATTCCAGATGTGGTCTGACAATAGTTTTGCATAGTGGCATGCTCACCTCCTTCCTCCTACTTGTAATACCCCCAGTGCATACAGACATTCTGCTTGCTCTCCCCACCACCTTGTTGCATTAGTTCCCAACCTTCAGTTTATTCAAAATTATGATCCTGACTTCCGGTGACGTCACCGACCCATGTAGCTGCACGGGTGATATCTCCTGTCGAATCCACCGACTAAAAAGTATATTTTCACCTAACTCCACTAATTTCCGTAATTTAAACGATAAAAACTGTAGTGAGAATGCATGGCGACCAGACACAGACCAGAGGCGGTGTCCGGCAGAGGACTTAAGCAGCAGAAATTAAATCTGGCCTCCAAGGCACCAGCAAGTAGCGGTGAGGCCCCTAAGCCTGCAGAAGTAGTAGATCCTGCCTGGGAAAGCGACTTAGAGGAGGAAGGGGAAGATTTCACTATCACTTTTTGCCAACTTTGCCGGGAGCTGAGGCATCTGAGCAATACGCTGGATTCCATTAAAGCAGACATAAAGGGACACAAGTCAAATATCGTCCAACAGGGAAAATAGTTCCAAAATCTGGAAGAGCAGCTAACAAACTGCTCAGAGACTGCTGACTTACATAGTGGTGACATTTTGCAACTGCATAATCGCTTGCGGCTCCTAATGGGCAAACTGGAAGATCTTGAAAATATATCCCGCCAAGTAAATCTCCGTATTCATGGCTTCCCTGAACATGCTGAATCAGGTAATGTAATGGAATACATCGAAGGTCTGATCAAGGAACTGTTAGATATTAATAAAGAAGTGCCACTAAATACAATCCGGGCTCACAGGACTGTGACAGCACCCCCGAAGGGTCCCAAAGTTAAACCCCGTTCCATGATAATAGCATTCCTAGATTTCAGAACAAGGGAGATTGTACTTAAGAAAGTTTGGGCTAAGAAGGAAATTATTTTCAGGGACTGGAAGTTGTTTTTTGAGCCAGATTACGCCCCAATTACAATGGTGGCACGTAGGAAGTTCTAGTTTCCAGTCGTTAAAGCCCTGCAAGAGAAGGGCTTAAAAGCCAGGGTAGATTTTCCAGCTTATCTGCATGTCACATCAGACACAGGCATGAAAATCTTTGACACAGGTCGCTGAAGCTAAGAAATACCTGTCCTCATTAGAAATCCAGGTGGATGAACTAATACACCCAACAACAATCAAAGAAATTGAGAAACGGCAATGGCAAACAGGCAGACATTGAAATAAGAACAGAAGGCAGGGCAAAACGGTCATTTTTACCACTTCTGCTCTCCCCACCAGTGAGAGGGGGAGGAGTCGCCACCGTGCCATATCCCGCTCTACTGCCCTCCAAAGTTTATCATAATTTGAGGTGAAGAGTTTTGAGAGATCTTTCTTGATTTGCATTCCTAGATATCTAATTTGGTTATTCGGAGCCCACACAAATGGAAATGTCTCTCAGAATGGTCTGGGGGTGTCCACTTATCAGCAGAGCCTCTGATTTTAGGGAATTAATTTTATAACCTGAGACTGTGCCGAAGGAATGTAATATCTCTACAAGGGGAGGTAAAGGAAGTCTCCAGGGATGACAGGTAAACGATGGAATCGTCCGCATATAGGGATGATTTTTGGTCCAACCTCCCCCCACCACCACCGCCACCACCACAACCACCATGATACCCCTGACAGCCAGACTCTGACAAACCCTGGCTGCCAGCAGCTCCAAACTAATCGCAAAGAGTAGAGGCGACAGGGGGCATCCCTGACTTGTTCCTCTAGAGACTGTGAAAGGGGCAGAGCTGATATCATTAACCCTTATCAGAGCTTCCAGGTGAGTGTATAATTGAGTAATGGCTTGTAAAAATTTAGGGCCGAAATTCATTTTTTCCATGGACAGTTCTAGAAATTGCCAATTAATTCTATGAGATGCTTTTTTTGCATCCATGGAAATAGAGATCTGGAACTCTTCGTGTGTTTTTTGGGAGTAGGCAATATTCAACATTTTCCTAGGAGGTTTCTTCTTCGGCGCCAGAGGAACGGTGTGATCCCACCTGGGGTCGCGCTGTTGGCGCCGTCCCAGCAGTCACCTCCTCAGAGGTGCAGGCTCCCCCGGTGTCGCGGCCCCAGGCTGTGGGGCCCGGCGCTGGTGGGCCCTTGTTACCGTCTTTTCTCGCCGTGGAGTCTTCCGCTTCTCATGGTAACAGCGACTCGGTCGGGACCATAGGCGGCACCGTTCTGGGCCTCAGCATCGTTCGCAGCGCCGGGGACTCTGGCGGTGCTGTCGGCGGTGTTGCTCTGGGTCGCGACGCTGTGGGTTCGGGCGGCGCCGGCAGCAGTGCCACCTTGGGCCTCGGCGCCGTACACGGTGCTGGGGACTCAGGCAGTGCTGCGCTGGGCCTCGGCGCCGTTCCCGGTGCCGGTGTTTCGGGTGGTGCTGCTCTGGGCCTTGGC